>OX465278.1:54617175-55894675 GCA_949987645.1 Tachina grossa
ACAACAATGATTGTTAATTTTTAAATTAAATATTAACAATTTGTTTTGTTGATTGCATTTCAATGATATTTTTTTCTGTGTATATAAGGAATCCTTTTTAACGACTTGAATTTTAGTTCTGTTTTTCTTTCTTTTTTCCCTTAATACTTAACGTCTCATTACAATTACTATTTGGCCCCCTAAAATGTGTTTCAATCATTCAACTGTTTAAAGTTTCAAATAAAGTAGAATTTGTAGTTAATGCTTCTAAATAAATTTTACATCAACTGAACTTTTAGTGAAACACAAACAATTATAATTAGCAAACTTAAAAGCAAGGAACATGTTGTATAGAAACCTCTAAAATATTTAAATATGTTGCAAATACGAGGATGGTCGTAAAATAAGCTAACTTCTTGGATAGTTTGTGGAAGTAACTTGAGAAACTTTACTTAGGCAAAAATTTCAAACCTATAAAAGATGTGTTTTAAGTTCCAAGGAGCCGCGTTGTTAAGTGTTATTTTTTGAGCCACCAAAAATAAACGTTCTTAGTGAATTTTTCAAACATGTACACCATTGTGTAATTTAATACTTTCATTTTAAAGATTTCAGTCCATTATTAAAGCCAGGCTAGATCTACTCTGGGCGAGTCTGCTTTTCTGTTTACTGCTATAAAATATTGGATGGTAGATGTTAAAGAGGTTGTATAGGGTGTTTTTTTAAGAGGTATAGAACTTTGAATTGAAATAAAACACAAGAAAATCGTTTTAATGTCCATCAATTTGGCTTTATTGGAAGGATAATTTTATGCCATTAATGTTTAAATATGATTTCGGGCATGTGGCCGCCGCGGCTGGCTCGAATAAATCCAATTCTACAGGTCCAATTTTCAACCACTTTTTCGAGCATATGGGGCCGTATGTTGGCAATAACGCCACGAATGTTGGCTTCCAAGTCCCCTAACGTTTCTGGTTTGTTGGCGTAGACGAGCGACTTCACATATCCCCAAAGAAAATAATCCAATGGTGTCAAATCACACGATCTCGGTGGCCAATTGACAGGTCCATTCCGCGAAATTATGCGCTCATCGAATGTTTCCTTCAATAAATCGATTGTGACGTGCGCTGTGTGGCATGTAGCGCCGTCTTGTTGGAACCACAACTCATCCACATTCATGCCATCCAATTCGGGAACAAAATAGTCGGTTAGTCGGCTCCAATTGCTGTGCACGGTGGCGAATCGATTCATTCGGGTCCTCTTCAACACTTTGCTCTACAGCGGCAATTGTTTCTTCGGTGCGCACTGTTCGACGTCTCTGCGGATGCATATCATCACATAGAGTAAACGTGTTGCGAAAACGATCCATGGTTAACCGAATTAATTGCTCTGATGGACGATTATGTCGACCATAAAATGGACGGAGCTTGCGGTAAACTTCGCGAACTGAACCATTATTTTCGAAATAAATTTGCACGATTTGCAAGCGTTGCTCTTTTGTCAACCTGTTCATGATGAAATGGCAAACCAAACTAAATATTAATCACTTGACAGCTGACAAAATGGCCGCCAGTTAAAAAAGTGATGCCAACTTAAAGTTCTATACCTCAATAAAAAACACCCTTTACAAGCTGTCCAGACTGTCACTATTGTGACTGTGAGCCATCATGACGTAGGTCTCTGCTTTAGTATTTTCAATCAGCTGGTTTTGACATACGGGCCCCCAAATCAACAACAAAATACTATATTGTTTTTAATGTTTGTACTTTGCTGTAGTATTACCTTTACCTGTTATGAATTTGCCTTCCAATCGTTCTTTAATTTCCTTAAAAAAGCATAAAAATTGTAAATGTGACCGATTAAAAAAATTAATTAATATTTCTAATTTTACATAATAAAAGAAATCACGTTTACTTAAATTCTCAATTTATAAAATTGACAGTATTTGGGCTTATTTCCAAACACGCTAAACAAATTTTTATTGTTGCAAAAAGCATTAAGTTACAGACAAACAAAATCCAGTTGAAGGGTGTCTATTAATCAAAAAAATATATATATAAAAAAATTAAGCTAATTCATTACAAAGGCGCTGAGAAGAAATGAAAAAAAAATATAAATGAGATAAAAATAACAATTTGACAAAAAAAATCATTTTCACATACAGCAGCTGAAATCAGATGAAAACTTAATGTACTGTTTGAAAACTGCACTGTGGCACATTTTCGGAAAAAAATAAGATTTTACTATCGCAAAATTTATACAAAAATTAAGATTTTCAAATTTTTGAACTCGTATCATTTTGGTTTTGCATTTTTGCTTCTTCAGCTTTCATACATTTTTATAAACCTGAAAAAATTAATTTATTTTCCTTTTTTGTTTTTTAATATGACACGTCTATTGAACAGCTGTCTTGTAAACAAAACAAAAGCAAACACAGAAAAATAATTTAAAAAAATGTTGTGCATTTTGATAATAAATTAAGGAACATTTTAAATGTTATAATTGAAACATATTTAAACGTCGTTTACCATGATAACAAAAACAGCCAACAATAGAAAAATATGACAATGATTTTTTATCATGTCAATTTTAAAGAATATACTTCTAAAATATGCTAACAAAACTGGTTTGAAATATTGTTTGAAGACATCTTTTATACAAGTATTTACTATTTCGCAAAACTGAAGAGAAAATTTTTGTTTTCTTAAATGTTTGCATAATTTGCTATAACTATAGGTTAGGTTAGTTAAGGGTGACAGTCAGAATCCTGGACTCACTTAGCCCCTTCTAGGTCAATATAAAGCTCATAATACACTAATGCTGAGTACACATTATGGTATTTTGTGGCATCGCAATAGTATGAACTAGTGGATTTTTTTTGTCATTTCCGATGTGTGGTATTTCTTTCCATATAAAATAAATAATTTGAACGGCATTGCACACATTTTGAAAATGACACCACAAAACGACAACACAGCATAACACGTTGCAGTTTGACACTGGCAACGTCAGCAATTTCACTGATCTTAAGAGCGCGCATGGTGGCCATTCTCTCTTGCTATTCCTGGGCAATGAAAATGTTCTACATTATTTTCGCGACGGTGGCGAAAGTCATTCAAGCCATAGCCTATTTTCGTGCCCGCCTATAAGCCAATATCCGTTCAAAACTGACACCACGAGATTTGTTTCCTACATCTTGAAATTAAACAAACCGGGGTTTTCTTATTGAAGTGAGTCCATAACTGTCCTATGGACTTATTTCTTGTGGCCCGCCCTCTATTTAATATATATATTTTTTTAATTTGTGTTTGCATAATCTGCTTTCCTAATGCAACAAGATACGAGTACAATATTTTTTGAATTAGAGCATTAGAATCAGATAAACTAAAAGGTAACTAATGGCCTGTTTCTAAATAACAAGTAAGCTTTCAGGCAAGCAAGCGGTACACAGGCGAGTACGTAACAAAATGAGTTTTTATAGTACACTTGTCTAGCTTACGTTGTATTTGGTATCACTTTTTGTATATTTAATTTCATTATTGCCATGGTATACAATTGGGTATTTGAGTTAATTTTTGTCCATACTAGAAGCAATACTGAATGGCAGCCCTATGAGAAAATCGTACAAAATAAAAAACAGCTGCTTTTAAATTACAATAAAATATTAGGTCAGTTCGTTTATTTATCAAGCAAAATCGAGTGACTGAATTAATCCTGATTATTTTTGCTAGAAAGCATTAAATAATGTTTGTATAAATTTAAAAAGGCTGTATCGTAGATTTTTAATTAATAATATCAATAGTGACACTCTTTTTTATTTTCGGTATATTATAATTTTTTCACAAATTGTAAAAACCCTAAGATTTTTCTGAAATAAGTCAAAAAGCCTTCATGATTCATGTCTTGCAAGTACTTTAAATTATTGTATTTGCTTAAATAAACATAAAAAAGAAGAAAGATTTCATACATTATAAACGATATGTACATATGTATATCGTCAGATGGTTACTAATTTGCCGCATTTAATGGAAATACTCCCAATATTCTTGCTTTGAATACAGTTAGATCCAAGATAATAAGGAATAAAAACTTTACATTGAAATGTGGTTCAAAGCACATCAATTTATATATGAAACAAAATAATGGGACTTGTCGTGGTTGGCGGTTTTCGACTTCAAATTCAACGATTTGTAGTTGATTAAAGAAAAGAATCAATCCAAATCAAACCAATCACACTAATAGGCAATGCTTAGTTAACTTGAAAATTACGGATATGAGGCAACATTGGGGTTTAATATCTTTCAATATGTTTAAAATGTAGAAAAATTTATAAGATATATAAAAAATATATTTCGTATACATAAACCCAATATATACTCTTTTTTAAATATGTTACACATCATAAAAGAAAACGAGTGAAGAATTTACTTAAAAATAAAATTCATAAAAAAGAACCATTTATTCAGTAAGAACTTGCAATTACTCAGTCTCAAATTACACTGTCAAGATTTTGTATAAACGAATGAAATTCTATATAGTACAGCGAGGCTCAGTAAAAAGTTTCAGGTACTCGAACAAACCTATTATTACTTTCCTTGAACAAATTTATGTGAACAAAATTGAAAATAAAATTGTGATGAAAATACATATATACATATAAGTATGGCATATAATGTAAAAATGTTTAGATTTATGCTTACAGTTTCCATAATGGTTCAATTAGACGATTGCGGGGACATTAAATTTCTTCTTTAATGCATAAAAACCTATTTTGATTTCCACACAAGTACTAATCTTTGATTGCCTATATTTGACATTAGAAACAATTGTAATTGTTATGTAGAAACAAAAAAATAAAAAAGTATTACGTTTTTTACTCAGAAAAGGTTGAAACTTGTTTTATGAAACCCCAAAGCCAACTTTTGTGCTCATATGAACAAAATTTTTGAGTTACTTGCAATGTAGAAACATGCCATAAACTTTGTACGAAATGTACAAATGTTTCTACATAACAAGTAAGCTCTCAGGCAAGCAAGCGGTACACAGGCGAGTACGTAACAAAATGAGTTTTTATAGTACACTTACTTGTCTAGCTTACGTCGTATTTGGTATCACTTTTTGTATATTTAATTTCATTATTGCCATGGTATACAATTTGGTATTTGAGTTAATTTTTTTCCATACTAGAAGCATTACTTAATGGCAGCCCTAGGAGAAAATCGAGCAAAATAAAAAACAGCTGCTTTTAAATTACAATGCAATATTAGATCAGTTCGTTTATTTTTCAAACAAAATCGATTAACTGAATAAATCCTGAGTATTTTTGCTATTAAGCATTAAAGAATGTTTAGATATTTTAAAAAAGCTGCATCAGAGATTCTTAATTAATAACATCGATAGTGACATACTTTTTGTCATTTACGGTATGTTATAATTTTTTCACAATTATAAAAGCATTAAGATTTTGCTGAAACAAGTCAAAAAGCTTTCATGCTTCATGAATGTATTTCATCTAATTTGCCGCATTTAATGGAAATACTCCCAATCTTCTTGCTTTGAATACAGCTAGATCCAAGATAATAATGAATAAAAAACTTTACATTGAAATGTGGTTCAAAGCACAGGAGTTTATATATGAACCAAAATAATATGCCTTATCGTGGTTAGGAGGTTAATATCTTTCAATATATTTTAAATGTGGAAAAATGTATTACACATATAAAAAATATATTTCATATACATAAAACCGATGTATATTTTTTTTAAATATGCTACACATCATATAAGAAAATGTTTGAAGAATTTACTTAGAAATAAAATTCACAAGAAAGAAAATTGCAACCGCTATTTTCGGCAACCATTTATTCAGTGAGAGCCTGTCTCAGTCTCAAATTACAAACGAACGAAATTCAATATAATACAGCGTAGCTCAGTAAAAAGTTTCAGGTAATCGAACAAACCTATTATTACTTTCCTTGAACAAATTTATGTGAACAAAATTGAAAATAAAATTGTGATGAAAATACATACAAATATGGGATATAATGTAAGAATGTTTGGATTTATGCTTACAGGTGCCATAATGGTTGAATTAGACGATTGTGTGGACATTCGATTTCTTCTTTAATGAATAAAAACCTATTTTAATTTCCACACAAGTACTAATTTTTGATTACCTATATTTGACATTAGATACAATTGAAATTGTTATGTAGAAAAAACAAAATAAAAAAGTATTACCTATTTTACTCAGAAAAAGTTGACAGTTGTTTTATGAAACCCCAAAGCCAAATTTTGTACTCATATGAACAAAATTTTTGAGTTACTTGTATTGTAGAAACATGCCATAAATAAATAAACGTAATCAAATGTGAATATAAACACACAAAAAAATGGAATTGTAAAATTAAACAAAACTTATTTAAATAAAATTTATATAAGACTTAAATGTACCGATCATGAACATATTGCTTCATCAAACTTTATTGCACTCCTGGTGAATTGTATGTGTAACAGGAAGAATATGGTTCTAAAGGTAAAAAGTACTTTTTCTTAAAGAGAAGTAACACTCAGGCAATTAATGCCTACTACTAATACTAGGTGTTACCTTCTTTAGGAAAGGGATAGTGATAGAAGACTGTTGGTGAAGGAAGCGATAGATGAAAGCTTCATTCTTTTACAACTCAGCTTCTTTTCTGCATGCTTTTTAATAGTGCAGGCCACTCTGATGTTACATTAGTATTAGCATCTGCTGAAATCGGTATAGTTCAGTGACCAGTCACTATGACTTCATCACTTGAATTTTCCTACAACAACTGATACAAAGGGACACTAATGCACATCAGAAAAATGCGTGGTGTTGTTATTTAATAACTATTGGACACAGGAATTGAATCCAGTATCTTCGGTTTTGTAGTCAACGTGCTAAGTACTTCAGCCAACGCCACTTTTGTAAAATTGATTGAAAGAAGGACTTTGGCGAAATTTTAAAGTGCGGATACTTTTCTATCTTGAAGATGAGGTGAATGTGAACTTGTTGTAAAGATATTTGGGTTTCTTTGTTGTTATAATTTCATGCAAAGAGATTATGCTCCTAGGCTTCAGGTAGTGATTAAGATGCATGCCCAAAACACATTTGGAATATGGCGATACTGGATCAAATCCTCATAGACCAAATATGTAACGTATGATGTTGTTAAAAGTTATAACAAGCTTAAGTTTGTTAGTGGTATTGCAACCAGCAAATACTTCACAGGACTGGAATAACGTTGGTATTAAGTATAACTTGGCTAATGCCGAATATACACTATTACATTTTGTGTTATCGCAATAGTGTATACTGGTGGCAATGTTTCTCATTTCCGATATTTTTCTTTGTGTGGCATTGCTTTTCGTATAAAAAATATAATGAGAATATAATGAAAGTTACACCAAAAAATTACAACTCAAGAAATGCCAGATGTGCTCTCGGCATAACCACATACTTTGTAAATATATTTCTGATTTGACACGGGAGCAAAAGTAAAACAACACATTGAGTATCCAGTGGAAACCATAAGGTTGTAGCAATCCTTGTAAGCTTATCAGCCCTTAATTTCCCCTGAAAGCCTCTTTGCACCAAAATTCAGATGATCCTGAGATTAAACGGTCATTCAATTAAGACGTGATGCACGCTCGAGGGATATTGTTATTCTTAGAAGCTGGAAGTCAAGGCTATGTGGGATCGATTATCAGAGTATTTTTTAATGACGGTTGTTGAAGTGATATTCATCCTCAACCAATCCTTAGCCTCTAGAACTATAAATTAAGAAAAATTCCTTAAACACATCACTGATGTATTCCCAATAAATTGTTAGTATAAAAATGAGAGTTTACTGAAGTTTGAATAAAAAATTTTAAATTACTAAAATCGTGACACTTAAATAAAATTAGCAAAAATCCCTAAAAAAATGCTGCATACTCAAACAAAAAACACCAACATCGCGTCAATTCGTAGGCCTGACTCTTAACAAAGTCCTACAAAAAATAGTCAAGAGGTAGAAAATCGCATGATCTTATAAATATTCCATCATTGAATTGGTTTCTTTGTTGTGGTACAAAACATTTTTGAAAATAATGCTGGGTCTTCTTCTTTAATAAACAATCCACAATGTCTCTGAGGATGTTTTTGTCCCGCGGTATAAAAGTGGTGGGAAAACGATCCATGGCTGCTTAACTTAATTGATCAGGGCTCAAATCACGTCACATCCATGATCGTATCGACAATCGTACGAAAATAAATTAATCAATCGTAAAGCTGAATGCGATTTCAGTACGTTCACGTATGTAATAATCCGAAAGTGGAGTTTTAACCTGACCAGTTGTACGTTCACGGATGTGACGAGTAACCCCTGATGTAAGATTATGCCGATCATAAAGTTAACGAAGAGCAAGAAAAATCTCTAGAAGATAACCATGTTTCCATTGAAAAAAATGTCAAACCAATCTAAACACAAAGCTGGTAAAAATTGTCAAAATGTTTTAACAAAATATGAAATACAATAGCATCTCAAAAACGATAACTCTCTTAAATTAGAACTATCCAGATATTACAAGTTGTGATTTTAACTCACTGAACATTTTCAAATTAGAAATGGAGTTTGTAATATCTTGAAGATTTCTTTTTATGTATTTAAAATAAGTTATTTTTTTATATTTTTATTATATTTTTTTTTTTTTGAAATAATATATAAAACAGGGAATCTGGGAAGAGTAGTAAGAATGTTACAAATTCTATGCAATTATGATCCTTATAAATTATTTTACAAAACAGGGATATATTTTATAGTAAATATATGTAGAACCTTTTTGGCGTTACTAATGATTCGCTGCATCGAACTAAAATAAGACAAAAAGATAAATAATCATTAGTTAATTTAAAAAAAGTCGAACGTTAATTGAAAAATTAATCATGACAGTTTTCTTTCATATGGATTGTATGATTATTAATTAAAATGATTTTTTGTGAAAATGACCAGGTTAATTATTTTTTTTATTATTTTATGACAAGACAAAAATTTCGCGAAATTACAACTTTTCGAAAAGAATTAGTCGATAAACCAAGTGTTTCTTATAAAGGGTATCCCAACAAGAACGCAAGATTTAAATTTTAAATAAAACACAGATAATTAAAAAAAAAATCGTGAAACTTTATTTTATCGTAAAGTAGACAGAATGAGGTTATGTGTGGAACAACATATCGTGCAGATGGCCGCCACGGCTTTGCTGGCACACACGCGATCTTTTAATGAAATTTTCAATGACCATTTTGCATAAATGCTGCGATATTTCATTAATGCAGCGTCCAATTTCCTCTTTTAAGGCTTGAGTCGTCGTCGGCTTATTTGCGTAAACCATCTACTTCAAAAAACCCCAAAGTAAAAAGTCTAATTGTGTTAAGTCGCACGATCTAGGCGGCCAATTCTGGTCTCCAAAACGCGAAATAACACGACCTGGAAATGACTGCTGCAGCAATTGAATTGTTTCTCTGGCTGTATGACATGTAGCGCCGTCTTGTTGAAACCACATTCATTTCTTCTGCAAAGTGAATTTGGAGACACCAATTTGTTGAGCTCTGTATCGAATTGAGGTGTATGGAGTTTGAGCGACATCATCACGTACAGCTGCGACATTTTCGATCGATCGCCCTGGTCGAAGGTGCGTTTTTGTCTTTACATCATTACAGTTTCGGCAAATTTATCCATTAATCTCTTTACAGTTGACTCTTTTTGAGCATTATTGTGATCCCAAATTGATCGCAATTTACGAACTGTAGCCGCAAAACTTTCACCATTTTGGTAAAACAATTTCACAATGAGAATGCGTTGTTCATTCGTGTAGCACTCCATTTTTACTAACCTCGTACCTTCTACTAGCAAACCATAACAATTGTTCAAATGTCAAACAATGACACTTCGAATGGCGCCAAATTTAAATCTTGCGTTCTTGTTGGGACACCTTTTATATTAGAGTCTACTGTTATAACAAAGTTAACCGAGAAACTATTTAACTGCCTGTTTTCATAAAATAAACAAGAATTTTATTTCGTCAGTCCATATAGAAAACAGAAACAAATTTTGCTGTGTTAGTATTGTTTTATAATTAGAGGCAAGGAATTTCTTGATCGTTCTCTGTAAGCAGATAGTGAAAACCACAAAAATTAAAAAAGAAAATCATATGTAATAGATCTTAATTGTATTTTTTTTTCTAAGCAAATTTATTGCCAACAACAAGAAAAAACGATTCTGAAAAAAACATCAAAATTATGGATAAAACGGCCCACTGTGCGTGTTTTCAAATTGGCAAAGATATATTTTTGTATGCTCTTAAGAACACTGTGATATAAAATTTAACGAATCTTCTCGATCTTTTCGTTTATAGTTTTTTTTTAGAATATGCTGCAAGAAGACGATATTCTTAAAGTTAAAAGCTACAAAAAAATTTTTAGTATGCCATATTAAAATTTCATATTTTTTGTGTGACAGAGTGTAATCAAACACTAAATTTCTGTTTCAAGAAGCAACCCAGTTAGCCATTTCTGTAATATTTAATCGAAGGCACGTGTGTGACAAATGCATATAAGCGATAGTAAAAGCCAATTATTATAGTGTTTTCGCACTGGCATAGTTTTAATAAAAGTTGGTTTTAATCTTAAAACCTGGGTAAAATGTTTATTTACAAAATATAAAATAATTTCCATTTTAGAGTGTATTGTGAAATATCTGAATTTTTCTTACTAACAAATACAGTTGTTGTACAGTATGTGAAATAAAAATTATAAAAAGCGGAAAAAATGCAACAACAAACACACGCATTTCTGCAGGAGATTTATTTTATTCTGAACAAAGTTATTAGTCAGTCTGTGGGTTAAAACCTGAATTTAACAAACTTGTAGCGTGAATGCAAGATCAGCTGTTTATGGTTTTAACGTTAAAACCAGGTTTTAACTTTCAGTGTTAAAACACTATTACAGACGTTTTCGAGTAATGGGGATTTCCTAATATTTTGTTCATTAAAATTTTTAAATCAATTAAAAAAATATGCGAGAAGCGCTTTTTAAAGGTTTTATTCATTTTCATACATTCCTTAATAGCACCATATTCACGAGTAGTTGAAGACATTGTTTCCAATAAATCGTATTGCATTACAATTTTATCTAACCGGTTTTCAAGTCCATTCTATAGAGGGAAAATAGATAATTATTTTGAACGCAGCATTGAATAAAATGACGTCCATGACCACCTAGTTAAATGACAACCTTCCAATATTTTATACTTATGTACAAATATATGTATATACATATATGTGTATATCGTTACCTTAATATAGAAACGCCTTAAATAATTATTTATTTGAAATCGAGTTATTTGTATATTTCGCTAGAAGAGCGTCTTATTTATAAAAAAAGAAAAAAAATCTCGATTTTAAATAAATAACGAGTTAGGGCCTTTCTATATTAAGGTAGCAATATGTATGTATATACACATTCATGAACAGAGTTCATTTCATTATGCACACGCAGCCACAACCGGAAGTACACACATTAATGTGAGTGAATTTTTGTTTTCTTCCTTTATCGTAAACATACACTTGTGCCTCCTTTCATGATAAATTTTCCTAGATTTTGATTAATGATGCGTTGAAATAATAAACTCAAAAAGTGGATGAAATTTATAACAGGAGACTTTAATGGCTTCGATTGAAATAGAAAAAGAAAAAGAATTTTTTCTATAAATGAAATGACTTAAAGTCGCTTCGCTACTTACATTCATATGTGTATAAATATTTAGAAGCATTTTTATAATAAAACTACAATTTCTTAATAAAATGTTTAAATTATTGGGTATTGTAATATATTTAATTTTTATTATATACAAAACTTACACATACATACATACATACTCGTACATATGTAAGTATGTAATATGTAGTATATTGAAAACAAATTTCTACATAGAAAAATAGCAAATTATATTTATAACAAACCACATTGAATTCGCTACTAGTGTAATAGAAGGAAAAAATAAACAACAATCTTTATTATGTTATTTTTCTATTAAACCATTGATTTGCTCAGCCGAACGGCACAATGGCTCTAATTGAAGCAATGGTGTGTAACAGTGATAAAACAGAAACTTTTTCAAACTATTAAAAATTCTCCGTATTTAAAATTTAAAGTCCAATGCTGACTACACATTATGGCATTTTGTGACAGAGGAATAGTGTGTTCTAGTGGCAACGTTAGTCATTTCCGATGTATGTATGTATGTATTTATAGGATTGCACAGATGCATCTGTTTGCACCAGTTTTGCGTGTTTTTTGGTTCTTGTATGAAAACATATGTTATTTAGCGTTTCTTTTACTATTTGTAAATGTTGATTTTTAAAGCAGTTATTGTATGGTTGTGCAATGACCAAATTAGAAAAACACTTTTGTATGTATTTGTTTTTCTGTAACAAATAAGATACATAAAACTGGTTTTAACATAAGTACCACATGCAGCGTGACCGTTTGTGCTACTAAAGTATCAATTTGCTACTTTATTACATTTTTGATACTTTTAGTGATACTTTTTTAAAATCAGCTAAATCTGCTACTTTTTGTTACGCTTTGACCCTTTTTGCCCTTTTTTAGAAATACCATTACTTTATTTAATTTTTTCGCAGCAATATGCTTGTGTATTAGTATTATTTCTTATGACAGACAGCGTTGTCAACTCGGTGCTTTTCGTACCGTTTGGTGCTTTTTGAAATTTTCGACGTGGAAAATGTTGAAGTTGGTGCTCGGTGCTTTTTTAAACAAATTTTTGGTGCTTTTTATTTCATGGCGGTGGCACTTAACCCAAAATTCAAAAAGAATTTTCCTTATAAAACATTTAAAAAACATAAGCACTGAAGTTAATTGGAACATTTCAAAATATTCTAATAAGCTTGTACAAAACTTGGTTGAAGAAATACGTGAATTTTATTCTCAAACTTTCACATTTTTAGCACAATTAATGGAAAGTGTTTTGCCACACGACAAAGAAGGCATAATGCAAGTATAGTCTAATAGCGAAATATTTTTTAGTCAAACTTCAATGTTTAAACGCAGAAGTTGATTAAATGCGTAAAAAATTTTCCTTACACTTGGTTTTCTATAAAAGCGGTCTGAAATGAGAAAATTGTGTTGCTAATAGAGCTGCCGTTGTAGATCATATATTTATAACCTACTTCGTTACTTTTTTCTAAAAAAATAGTACATATAATTTAAGCTTATATTACTTGGTTAACTTGCAAATTATTCTTTTTTTAATTTTGTATCTTTGTTATTAGTATAACATTTGCTGTGAAAGAATGTTTCCACAGCATTGTTTAATAAAAATCAAATTTTGAAAGTCTTGATTTAATAAAAAAATTTACTACTACTCCCATCGAGTTTAAAATCTAATCAGCAAGTCATAAAGTTTCGCCAATTGCTGGTAATTTGACCAATTTCAGGTGATTTGTTTCTTCGTTGACGAAAAAAATTCAATTTTTTATAATAACTTAAAAAGGTTTCGTCAAATTGATTTTAGAATTCACCGATTCTTATAGAATCAAAATCTGTATCGGATGCTTCAAATTTCAAGTTTTAGGGATAAAATGCAAGGTCAACCGACTTCTATATTTTTTACATAAAAAATTTTTTTTATAAAACAAAAAAAATTTAATTTAGTGCTTTTTTACTTAAATTACTCGTTTTTCCTGGTTTCAGTGCTTTTTGAAATTTAAAAGTTGACAACGTTGATGACAGACTATTTTTTTTATATCAACCTATACGAAAGCTGAAATTTTTGTAACAAACTTTGAGTTGATTACGAGAAATAAGCAACTGTCTATGATTAAATTTGTTGGAAGTTGATTGGAGTCCAACAGAAGATCTTGTCAAGAAATATATAGCCACATTTCCAAAAAATTGAAACCTCAGAAAATTTTGCATATATTATTTACTTAAAGTACAACAATTTCTGATTATATTATACATACATATCGTTAGCTTTATATAGAAAGACCCTAACTCAATTTTTTTTAAATCGAGGTTTTTGTATATTTCGATAGAACAATTATGTTAAAAAAAATGCAGAAATTTCTATTTAAAAAAAATGAGTTAGGGCCTTTCTATATGAAGGTAACGATATGTATGTACTACATGCTTATTGTTTCGATTAAGCAACGTCTATATTGATTTATTTCCTGCTTAAGAAAATCATCAGTAGATTTCAAACCGAACATTTTTGAAATAAGCTAAAAAACTTCATATGGCACACATAATATAAAATATATACAAATAATAAACAGTAAAATAAATATGAGTGATGCTTTTTCTTCTGACGGAGTTTTCTTTAATTTGGAAAGATTTTCGTCATCCTACGTCAAATAAATACTTATACTTCGGTATTTCTTATACATATAAGATATTCAAGAATTGTTAACTAGTTTTTTATTCTATAGATTATTAATGTTTTTCAATTATTACGTGTAAATAAAATATTATCTATGAAAAAATTAACAAAACTAACTCAAAATCGTGTTTTTACTTTGATTTTTTGTTTCTAAAATAGTTGCCCCTTTTTTGAAAAAAATCCCCCTTTTTGTGCCACTTTTATTTCTTAAATCCCCTTTTTGTGCTACGTTTCGAAAATTATCAACGGTCACACTGACCACATGGTGTGTTGAAAAAAAATCCATGATTGATGAATGAATGAATGAAAGTAAAATTTCACATACACATGTAAGTAAATGATACATGTACATGAAACACATGCATGTGTAATTACTCTCAGAGCAAAATTGTCTCTCTCTCTCTCTCTCTCTCTCTGTATACTTGGCTGCGCCACAAAATAACATAACGAACGTCCGCACATACATCTGTCCATCATGTATTTGTTTGAACAATGGATTTTTTCATATGTTTGTATTACAATATGTATTTTTGGGCAAAAACAGATCAAACAGTTGCTCAGCAGCAATACAATAAGCAATTGTTATTTGTTTTTAATTGTATTGTAATTTGCACGCACACACAATAACTCTTATACTAGTTCTGTCGCTCACACTACAATTATATGGTACATACCATGGTATATTTGTTTTGGCTATACAAACGAGTATACAAATGCAACGCTATAGTATGTATTTGCGTTCCAAACAAAAAACACAGTAGCCCAATTCACAATTTTGTGCAAATGGTCTTGCATCGTTGTAATTATGTGCAAAGTGGTACATTATATTGATACTCACCACTAAGAATTGTTAAGTGGTGAATATCAATATGCTATACCATTTTGCACATGCAACGATGCCAGACAGTGATGGTATTTTGGTGCGTTTCGGGTATTTTTTGGTATTTTTTGGTGCTTTTTGCCTGTTCTTAAACGCGAAATTTTGGCTGATACCCTTTTTTAAAAAGCGGGTATTTACAGTGCTTTTTACAATTTCTTACAGTGCTTTTGGTGCTTTTTTGTTAACTAAAAATATTTTTAGTTAGTTGTTTGTTTTTTAAACTTAAATTTTAAAAATATTTTTTAATTTATAAAACTAAATTAACTTTAAGCGCTAATAGCAGCATTTTTTGACTGAGCCTTCTTAAATTGTTTTTAATGACAATAACGGAAACTATGTTAAAAACAATGTAGAAAATTTTTTTTTGCAAAATAGAAAACGGAGGTAACTGGAGAGTACCAAATAATTCTCTGTATAATAATTGATTGAAAGTAGTATGCAATAAGCATTTGTTAAAGCTTACATAAATATTTAATCATACTAGAATAATTGAAATAATTAGGTTATCAATAGCAGTCAGTTGTTTTAGACAACGGGTAGCCAAGCCCCAATTTTTTTGATGTCGTATTGACGTGCTGTCAATGTTGACAACTACCATAAGGGTGAATATCGCAAAAACAAAAACTTTTAAGTTACGAGTACTTACGAAAAAAGTGATGCTTTTAATGCATTTTTCAGTAACATACATATCTTAATGTAAGCATTAGCTTCACCTACTATTGTATGTATGTATGTATGTGTGTAAGAATCTATATTACTTGACTCCTAGTTTTTTTATTATTTGTTTTTACATTTTTATTTTTTATTAAATTAATCATGATTTTGGGCTTAAATCAAGTTTAGGGGCACCTTCCAGAAATTTAAAAACAGTATCCTATCCTATAGAAAATTAAAAAATGAGAAGAAAAAATTTAATAAAAAATTGGCGGCGAGGCTTACTTTCCGAGTTATGGGCCTCTGAATTTCTAATACAATATTGTAATTATACGGTGTTTTCCAACGAATATGACCAATATTGGTATCTCTTAAAGCTTTTGAGAGTACCTTTCATGAAATGGTAAAAATAGACTCTTTGTCCATGCCATGCAGGAAAACGCTATTAAGCAGGAAAACTTTGCAAGGCAGAAAATCTTTACTAGGCTGCGCCGTCCCGGGAAACACCATAATTATGAATTAAATTATAATTTTAATTACAATTTTAGATGCCCATAACTCAGAAATTAAGCCTCGCCACCAGTGTTTTTGTTGAATTTTTTCTTCTTATTTTTCAATTTTCTATAAGATACGGTACTTTTTTTTAATTTTTGGGATACCAATATTGGCCATATTCGTATAGGATAGGATACTGTTTTTAAATTTCTGGGAGGTGCCCTAAACTTGATTTTTTCCATTTGTAATTATACTTTTAGCTTTTACACTCTAAACTCTCCTCTTTAAATGGCTTAATGTATTAAAATTAAAAAAAATATTTACGTGCTTTTTTACCCGCTTCTTCGTATTTTTTCGCGCTTTTTACCCTTTTTGCAACAGCTTAATGTGCTTTTGCTCTTCGTAGAGATACCAACACTGATGCAAGACCATTTGCACAAGATTGTGAGTTGGGCTAATGTGAACGACATTTCATACGCTTTTAAAATGACACTACAAAATGACAACAAAAGAAATGCCAATTGTGTACTCCGCATAATAAAACCAATTCACTCATTGCCACATTTTACTTTTAACCAAATCTAAAATTATTATCAAACATGTAAAATCAAATGTAATTTTTAGTGTGCGGAAAAGTTTTTGCTAAAAATCTTGAAATACTTTAAAGCTGGAAATTCAACGTAATCTTAAAAATAAAGTAAAAACTCTAAATGTTTACTAAGGTTAATTTAAATTAAAAAATATTTCTGGTGTTAAAGAGCGCTTTAGTGTGATTAGTAATTAAAAAAATACTGTGGAATCTCCCTTAACGTACACTGTCGCCAAGTAACGGCAGTGCTCCATAAGAAAATAATTGAAATCACTCCCCCTTGAACGGACTCTCTTATAAACGAACGTGGATACCCGCTTGACAAAAAATTCTCTTGAACAAACATGGCCAAAACTCTTAATATGCTCGTCCTGATAACAAGACTCGGTTTGTAATATTCACTACATCACATGTCATAGTTAAATGTGGGTATGGTAAATATTTTCTCTCTCACATAATGATATTATAGCGTTTGTGAAATGCCAAAGTGGTGCGGAAGCTATTAATATACCTTTATTTACATTTTCAACATGGTATTGTCAAGTCCAAATGCACCGAACTAGAATGTAGGACTTATAAAAATATTTATTTTTTAACCTAAGAAAAAACGCATTCGACTCAGACAATATGCATTGCTTCGATTAATTCATTTTAATGAAGATCAATTTATGTAAATATATTTAAATTTAAATCTCCAAAGATATGCTAATGTAAAAATCATGGATGTTCCACTAAATCGAACCAGTTCGTCGTGACATGAACCCATGATTCAATCCCATTTTTGTCTCGTTTTATTTTTGCTGGGTATGAAAATAAATATTTACATATTATGATTTTTTGTTATTAAGCAGAATTGAATTGTTTATTTTTTTTAATAATAGCATTTTTAGAAAAAAAACTTACGATCTGAGAAAAATTTTTCTCATTTAAATTCGTAGCTTTCGCTTGATCGGACATTTCCTTTGTACGGACACATTTCAATGGTCCGTTCGGTGTTTGGTAAAGAGAGATTCCACTGTATATACATATCATCGTTTGCAAGTTATTGTGTTCTATACCGCAAAATATAAAAAATCGAGATAAGATTGATTTTTAGGAGATCTCTCGATCTGTGTAATCAGTTTGTTCCTATCATTTATAGTTTTCGAAATATGAGACATTGACTTTGTGCTATGCAACTCTTTAGTGACAAGCTTCGTAACCTATTGTATTCTATATGCAAAAACTCGTGCATATAGAACAAAAACGCACTAAAAATACTAAATAAAATAAATAATTTTTTATTTTGTTCCATATGAAAGACTAAATAAGGTTTGTACTAATTTGGATCGCTTTGCATTATCTGTTTTTGTTTTAGTTATTTGTTGTGACTTCACATTGCACTTGGAAAATGGAATGAAACAAAAAAGAAAGCAAAAAAAAACAATGACAAACAATCGCTATTCAAAAGCCGTCAATTTTTATTATTGATTATTATTATATCAATGAAATGTTATAGTTACTAAGTGACTAGTCTTATTTTGTTGCTAAATAGGATAGTTATAAATTAACATTCGCTTAGCAATTACTGGTTTCTTCATATTTTTTTACCAGTTTCTCGATTTTGCCGTAAGTTAATGTGCTGTGTCAAAATATAAAATTTCTGTTAAAAAAAACGAAACATTTTTTTAATTGTTAATGCTTCCTCCAAATACTGACGTAGCTCATGCTCAAGATGCTTGCCCTTTCGTAAATCATTCACAACACTTGTGAATGCATCGCAAAGGTGCTTGAAAAGATAATACCCTGCAAAAAGTTTGGCGACAATTGATTCAAACGTATTCGTCCTATAAATTGGGTAAGTGGGAGTGTTACCAAAAGTAAGGAGTAGTGTATGGTGAAAAAATGACATATCCTGTAAATGGTTATAGATTCACCATTGTGTTGATGTAAAGTCGTGATCTTTTGTCAATTTAATTGATATTTGGTCTAGTATTATAGTAAAAGGTTCAGTTTGATGTCGTTGGGTCCAGGACCTATCAAACAGTATAAACATAATGTTCGTTGTTCCCTCCAATGGTATCGCCAAGCGACTCTGGAACCAGTCCCGTAACTATTCTTAGATATTAACCTTAGCTTAAGTTGTGTTTATACTTTTGAAAATAGGAGTGCCTCTGTGGTCGGGTGGGTAGCGTGCAAGCCCGTCATGCGTAACCTGACCAGACATCCCACTTTAGGCGGGATTATCCCGCTTTTCACAGGTCGATCCCTCCTCGAATTTCTATCCCGCTTTATCCCACTTTTTAGAGTTTTGAAGAATTCAATCTCTTCTTCGATTTTTATTAAAATGTAACTGATAAAAATTCATTCTAAATATTTTTTAAGTGCGGTTATTGCTTAACTAGCCAAAACCCTGTGTGCTTCGCTACACCCCATAAACGGTTTGAGATGAATATAATTTTTTTTTATTAGAAGTGCCACGCTTGCGGTCTTGTTTGCTCTACTATTGACTCCTTTTTATAATACTCTTCTCTATATAGGCGTTACTGCTTATGAAAAAAAAAATCTAAATTTAGACTATGTTGGCTTCCAAGATATCTTGAGTAATAGCCTCTTGTTCCTTCTAGATCACCAGTAATACTCTGTAAGCAAAGCAGCAAGATCGATACTCTGGTATTATTCTTGAAAAATTGCTCTAGTTGTTAAATTCTGAAATTGTTTCCTGAGACAATGCACAATATTATCAGAGTTATCCACAAAATATTTCAAGTTTCTCACTATATTAGTTTTTCAGATATCGCACAGTAAATATTTTTTCTTTCTGGCAGGTTTCACACCCAACATGTCGAATTCGAATTTTTTTTTTCATAAGACAATGCACAATATAAAAATCGTTAATAACACAAAATTTCACGTTTCTAGCTGAAAGATATTTCAGCAAAAATTATAACGGAAGTTCAACATAAAAAAGTAGCGGAATCGGTGCAGCCGCTCTGCGATTACCAAAGAACGATTTTGATTTATATATATATAACTAAATAAATAATATTTTTTAAATACTTTTGTTTATTTAAAAGCGTTTCTTTTGAGTTGGAAACTGTGTTTTCTTAAGTACATACAAAACTGTGTGTGCATATTGCACATCCCGCTTTCTAAAAGATATTCATCTTGAAATCCCGCTTTTTGGATATATTTTCTTCAAAATGCCGCTTTTTGATCGATCATGTTCCGCTTTTTGCAAAAACCATCTGGTCACGTTAGTCATGCCGGAGGTTGGCAGTTCGAAACCCAAAAAAATATATTTTTAAAAATAAATTATAGTTGCATTTGTAACAATAACAGTGAAAAGAAAGTTAAAAGTTTTCATTGATACAGTTAAGTGTCGGAACAACGGTGCCATATTTATTTTCTCAAAAACCTTCAAGTCGAACACAAAAATATTTTATATTTTTTTATTTATTCATAATATATTATATCCATTGATTTTACTGAATTAGAATTCAAGAAAAATTCATTTTGTTTCAAATGAACTAACAAACGTAAAGGTAAATAAATAACACAAAATATTTACTGAATAGAATATGTATAAGACAAATACATGAATGCATATAATTCACACTTTTGATGAAGCAAAGAAATAAATATGTCAGTACTTTAGTCAAAACGACCTTAAATAATGTACTAAAAGTACCAAATATCATATTCTTAAAATTTTATTTTTAATAAAGAAATCTTTTAGCATTGTTAACATCCCGAAAAACTTCGAAAATCAGATAAAATTTCACATATGGTAACGCTGTGACGGATTGATATTTTTAAATAATTTATGTTATTCTACACTGATTATGTCCCCATGAGATAGTTCAGTGACAAGTCACAAGGTGCATACAAAGTATCAATTAATCCCATCCTAGGCCATCCCCATGTAAAAGTGACTGGTCCGCATCAAAGGAAGTGGTAGATCTCGCACTGGTCCCTATCACTTGGGGACTGATCACGTGACTAGTCTTGTGTTAGTTCCATTTCCTGCAGGGAAATAACCAGCATATAATTAAAGTATTTAAAACACAACACTTTAGAAGGGCAAATATTTTGACAAAATATTTCTACATTTTATGTCCCCTTCTTTCGAAAGATACCAAACAGAGTCCTGCGGTGAAGAGACAAAAAGCAAAAATGTTCCACAAAAATGTTATCCGTATAATATTACATAAATGCTCTAAGCACTTCCGATTTTTGCTCATATACGGTTCCTATTAATATTGAAACATTTTTCTATGTATATACATACACTGCTAAATCAGCGAATGACTTAAATATGTCAAATATGCCAAAAATGTTTAATTTTCTATTAAATCGGAATTTTGGTGATCGAATTTAGCTGCAGCTTCAGCGAGTTAAATAACACGAAAGCTGGTCTATTATGATACCACGGAGACTGTGCTTAACCCTTTGTAGTTGAAACCTGGCAAAGTCAAAAAAGTTCTCCATTCTCTTTCTTCCTAATCCAGAACAGTGAGACTGAAAGTGTTCTAAAATTTTAAAATGCCGATATGTATACATATTTTAACTCCTCTGCTTTGTCTGAATCTGTCGTTAGATTCTTGTAATTTTTGTTATCTCAAGCAAATTCTGGCCACAGTTATGTAAGAAAAAGTCACACACAAAATAAAACAACAAACAAAATTTCTTTGATCTTTACTAATTAATTTATGCATTTTAATTATGAGTAGTTGCTGTTACAGTCGCATTAAGGCTTTAATAGAAATAAACAAAAATAATACAATTACTTGAAAATTAATATTGTTTTAATAAAATCATTTATTATTAATTCAAAAGTGCATATTTTAGTTTCATAATTTCCCCACAAAAAGTCATGTAAAGTAGTTAATGACAAATTAATAATAAACGTATGTACGAGTATGTTAATTTCATTTACAAAAATTCTCTCTTTTAATTTTACATATTATTAATACCAATAACGGCCCTTTTCACAATGTACAATTAAAAGTTAACAGGGACTTTAACGGCAAGTTTTGTATGAAGAACTGTCAGTTAAAGTTCACGTTAACTCTTAATCATACATTGTGAAAAGGGAGTTAAGTGTACTTACTAATTGTGTATAATTAATACTTTTGACATTTGATTATTCAATGTGAAATTTTCATGAGCATACAAATGTTTCGTGTTATGAAGCAAGCAAACATTTGTCGCCGCATGGCAAAGAACGAATATGTACAAAGTAGAAATTTTCTAATTAGGAATTTTCATCTTATAAAAAGACTGTAGACTGTAGTGAGAGGTATTGTACAAAATAAGAACTTTTGCCAAAATGTTGATCTCAATATTTTTGATAGTCCAAATTTTGGATAGGAACTTGGCCTTATATTTATATTTTTATTTATATTTTGTGAGGATATTCACTTACAATTTGCAATTTAATTGAAACTTTTCGGTTTAATTAAGACTTTCTATTCTGTTTGTTTTTGGAAAGGGCAGAGTTACATAAAATAATGGGTTGGAGCTGCATACTGGCTGATTATTACTGTATTTTGATTATATTTATTTGACCTTTTTAGTTTATTCTCTTATGTTATGTTAACCTTATTCATAAAAGTTATTAAGTCTTTATAAAGGCTTAATAAGAAAAGTTTTGTATGAAAATTTATTTTAAAACCCCTTTATAAAGTCTTAATAAGTTTTATAAAGAAAGCTGTAAGCATTTGTTATTTTATGATTAATTCTTTTCTTTATACTTGCCTGTAATATACCTCTATTTGAAATGATTTTTATATCACTATATCATTCCTTTTTACTTTCAAAATTTGCAATATTCATACAAAACTTTCATTTTATAATTTGAGTTGAAATAACCACGTGCGTTTTAAACAGTCAGTGAATATTATTATTAAACCACATTTAAAGTGAAAAAAATTTAGAAATAAATATTCGACATGGATAATTCAGATTTGGCACAGCGATGATAGTTTCCTGGACCCTACATACTTAAATGACGAAACAGCAACATCATCTTGCTCTTTAAAAGAAACAAGTTATAAGGATTTAAAGGCAATTACTCGTAAATCTTAATCTAAAGCAAATACTAATATGATTCATCAAATTGAAAAATTATCCAACATGCCGTTAAAAAACATTAAAAATTATTCTCGATTTGTAAAAAAGAAGAATTCAAATAAAGGAATCAGTGGATTCACAACAAACAGTGCATTCTATTTAAAAGCTTCTTCAGTAGTATAGAAAAGAGAGAGAACACAATGAATTTAAATGGTTTAAGAGTAATAATAGCCCAATGTAGAATATGTTTTCAAAAAGTAAAATGCTTTTTTTGCTAAAAGCAAATAATACTACCCAGCTAAAAAAATTACATATGGTCCATATATTTTTAATATATGAATGTATATAACTATGTATGAGTATGTATGAATTCATGTATGGAAATATATGGGATTATACATGGCAAAACTATTATATATGAACTAATATATGGACTAATATATGAAATGTATTATAATATATGAGCTCATATATGAAAACATCATTATGAAGCTCTTCATATGTGGATCCATATCTAGATATAAGATTTAATATATGGAGCCATATAATAATGTATGCATACATGATATCTCCCATGAGAAAGTTTTTGCAATCAAAAAAGCTTGGTATTTTATCACTGGTGAACTGGAAATCCATTAGAATAATACATACGGTATGCAAAGTTTATATGCGTACCCCCAACGTTTAAAAAAGAAAAAAGTTTTGTTACAAAAAAAAAACATTCTTGTATGATTTTATACATTATGAACCCATTTAATATGTCAAATAATCAAAAGGATAATGCAGTCATTAATTTTATAGAAAATAAAAGAATTCTCTAGATAATAAACAAAGTTCATATTGCTGAAAAAATTATATTGAAAACTATTGTTAGACGGATTATTTTTTCTTTTATAATTCAATGCATTAGTTTTTAGTCTGATTTCTTAAATTAAATTTTATGTACGAATATGAGTTTTGTGTTTTGGAAATAATTGATTCACCTTTTGACTTAAAATGAATTAGTTCGTTTTAAATTATTTGTCCAAATAAATGTTTCATTAAATACTACCTCCCTGTTCAAAATCTAAAAAAAGTAATTTTAGTAATTTAATTTATTGCACAGCAATGCACTTTTGTAAATCAAGAGAGTATGAATATGAACTTTGCATACTGTAGAAGGAATATTAACACATACATGTCTGAAAATGTATGAATATATGTAATCATATATGCCTATATTTCAAATATATTAAATATTGTGTTTTTTTTTACTCCAATAAATAATTTTTATTGAATTTTTTTTTTAAATCAATACCAATACTGTGTGATTTTTAATTGGAATTTTGCAATCACCAATCAAAATCCAAAAAATTATTGTAATCATGTTGAAATAGCAATCAGTAAATATTGCTGATTGCACAATATTGCAATACCCCCATTTATGCTCTACGCTTTTACTGAATCAATGTTGCCGTTGTGCAGGTTTTTAAAAAATTATGTTTTCGGCGTTCCACTTCATTCAATCTTGTAAATGTCCAAGTCAATTATTGTTTTTCTTTCTAAAATACGAGTGTTGTGCGTGAAATTATTTTTTAATTTCAAGCCCTTATCGCCAACATATTTAACGTTATTTACATTTCCTTCATAACCCATTTTCGCCACAAAAAATAAATTTTCAAAAAAAATCGTAGAACAATATTTTTTTAAATAACGGGTGTTTTTTTAGAGGTATAGAACTTCGAATTGAAATAAAACACAAGAAAATCGTTTAAATGTCCATCAATTTGGCTTTATTGGAATTATAATTTTATGCCATTAATGCTTAAATATGATTTCGGGCATGTGGCCGCCGCGGCTGGCTCGAATAAAGCCAATTCTACAGGTCCAATTTTCAACCACTTTTTCGAGCATATGGGGCCGTATGTTGGCAATAACGCCACGAATGTTGGCTTCCAAGTCCCCTAACGTTTCTGGTTTGTTGGCGTAGACGAGCGACTTCACATATCCCCAAAGAAAGTAATCCAATGGTGTCAAATCACACGATCTTGGTGGCCAATTGACAGGTCCATTCCGCGAAATTATGCGCTCATCGAATGTTTCCTTCAATAAATCGATTGTGACGTGCGCTGTGTGGCATGTAGCGCCGTCTTGTTGGAACCACAACTCATCCACATTCATGCCATCCAATTCGGGAACAAAATAGTCGGTTATCATGGCTCTATACCGGTCTCCATTAACGGTAACTGACTCTCCAGCATTATTTCGGAAGAAGTATGGCCCAATGACTCCACCAGCCCATAGAGCACACCAAACAGTCAGTTTTTGTGGATGTAATGGCGTCTCAAGGGTCTCATGTGGATTCTCTTCACTCCAAATGCGGCAATTTTGCTTGTTGACGTAGCCAATCAACCAAAAATGAGCCTCATCACTGAACAAAATTTCGCGATGAAAATGAGCATCGAGATCAATCTCATTTTCGGCCCATACACCAAAATCACGACGCATTGCATGGTCTCGCGGCTTTAATTCTTGCACAAGCTGGATTTTGTAAGGTCGCAAGCCAAGATCTTTGCGCAAAATCTTCCATAAAGTTGATGGACAAAGCTCCAATTGCTGTGCACGGTGGCGAATCGATTCATTCGGGTCCTCTTCAACACTTTGCTCTACAGCGGCAATTGTTTCTTCGGTGCGCACTGTTCGACGTCTCTGCGGATGCGTATTATCACATAGAGTAAACGTAGTGCAAAAACGATCCATGGTTAACCGAATTAATTGCTCTGATGGACGATTATGTCGACCATAAAATGGACGGAGCTTGCGGTAAACTTCGCGAACTGAACCATTATTTTCGAAATAAATTTGCACGATTTGCAAGCGTTGTTCTTTTGTCAACCTGTTTATGACAAAATGGCAAACCAAACTAAATATTAATCACTTAACAGCTGACAAAATGGCCGCCAGTTAAAAAAGTGATGCCAACTTAAAGTTCTATACCTCAATAAAAAACACCCTTTATTTTAAATAAAATTAGTTTCGCGATGTTGAGTTATAAAGGGCTATATTTAATTTTGATTTCTTAACTTTATGGGAGTGAGTGAACCCGCCCCTACTTAACGTTCCCCTCTTTTCAGATTTTTCTAGTAAAAACAGCTTGAACAGCCGGGTGTGTAGATAATTAATAAGAACCTTATAAGCGTGACTATTTCTATACACATTTTTATTCAAGCGTTTATGCAAATATTTATATTTATATACAGTCTAAAAAATCACTAAAGTCTTACCCCCTTATGCAGAAAAATATTTTACTTTAGCTTTAAAGTTCATAGTAGTTGATAAGCACTTTAAGGCTAACATAGCTTTATTAAAAAATCATATGCAAAAGACAACTTTAAATATTTTGTGATTTAATAATAAATACTGGTAACACCACCATGTTCAACAACCACTTCACAGCTTATGATGTACAAAATTGAATATAATTTCATTCGGGTATTCAAATATTTTTTTTATTTTATTAAATAAATTTTTATTATCTTCAAGTAAAGCAACCTAATTTAAAAAATATGAGCTTCTGACATGGTAATAAAACAGATAAACACAACTATGAAGTAAAAGTAAAAAAAGGTGAAAAATTATCACAATTTGTTTTATTCGAATGAAACGAGATTTGAATATCCAGCTTTTTTCGATTTGTTTTGATTGTATCTACATCACTAAAACATTTTTGTATAATTGTATTTATTTTGATATTTTTTATGGATTTTGCTATGTATTTCGAAGCAGTTGGATAATTTGGTGATGTTTCCCATTACATGACAGAAATAATAAATTTAAGATAAGAGCAGGCACTTCTAGCTTCATTTTTAGATGTAACATGAATCAGTATGTGCTATATTAGTAAAAATATTTGAGGCACAAAATACACATTTTGGAAATATCAACTTAAAGTAGTCTTAACAAACGTGGGTGCCTACTTTAGAATTTTTATACAATAATTTTTTTAGAATACAACTTTACTTAACATTGCTTGGCAAAGCTTTATTAAGTTTTTTTGCATAAGACCCTTATTAAATTATAAGCATTTGGAAGATTTAACGATTATACTTAAATTATTATATGAATGATGATTTGTTATTTTGTATTTCAATTACAGGTAGACATATTAGATACATCGGGTGATATGCAATTTCCTGCCATGCGTCGTTTATCAATTGCCACTGCACACGCATTTATGCTTGTGTATGCCACAACATCCGGTTCCAGTTTTCAATGTGTTAAACAATGTTTTGAAGAAATACGAGAGCAAAGAGCTGATTTTCAAGTAAGTAAATGAATGAAACAATTCATTATCCGTTAAGTGCAACTTCGACTTAAACACGAAGGGTTCCGTACGGTCTATACTCTAATACTATCCGAACTTTAGCCTATGTAATCGAATATATTATCTGATGTAGACATTTAAAAATAAATAAGTGTTCGGTAAACTTTTTTCGGTTTTTGGTGCTATTTTTAGTTTTGGCGCCTTTTTTCCTTTGGGATTTTTGGGTTTTTTAAGTTTTTGCTTAATTTTTGGCGATATTTTTTTTTTCGTTTTTTGGCGATTTATTTTGATTTTAGCGATTTATTTTAGTTTTGGAGCATTTTTATCATTCTGGAGATTTTTTCGGCCTTTGGAAATTTATCGTTTGTCGATTGTTTTTATTTTGGAGCGAAAGAGTTTGAAGTTTTACACACTCAATGAAAACAGCCTATGACAGACAGACAGACATTGTAGCGAAAACAATAGGTTCCCTTTTCAGTTTTGGTATACGAAACCCAAATATATTTTCTTAAAATTAATATTAATTGTTTCCTTCAAATATATTGAAATTTAATATTGAGGGATTAGCTGGATTCTATGTGCATTTCGCTGTTGTTAATGCAGATCTTCAGGGAACTTTTATCCAAAAAAATAACTAGAACTATTATGTTTAACTTTCATATAAACAAATGAGAATTAATTTCAATGATACTTATTAAATTTGATTAAACTAAAATTATGAATTCAAATTATTCCTGATTAAAATTAATTTCAATTGCAATGTATTTTTAAGAAACAATTAATATTTTACTTTTAGGGTAATTATCAATTAATATAAAAAATCCTAATAAAGCACAAGAAATAAATTGGAGAAAAAGTCTAAATATTTTAACAACAACCACAACAGTTGAACAAAACCAAAAAAAAAACTCCAGTTTTAACGTATCAAAAGACAGTGTACTACAGTTTCAGAATATTAAAAAAAAATTAATAGCTAATACTTTTTTTTTGAACTGCTGGCAGACATTGATTTCAACAATTTAGATATTACATTCGTTGGGATTTTTACAACTCTTCCTGCAAGATTTTCTTCAGAGAGTTCTTGCTGGTTATGTTACCGACTAAAAATGTTTGCTTGCTGGAAGCAATTTTGTAAGGGAGACAAGGAAACGGAATCACTTGCAAATTCGCTTTTATAATGCATGATTTTCGTTCGCGATGAGCCACTTAGAAGCAAAAACAATAAATCATCCACCAAACGTTTACGTGTACTATGTAATTATAGGGTAGCACAGAATGAGATATATGGTTTAAATGGTTTATAACTTTTTTATTTATGCGATTATTATAATGTTTTTTTTTAATACAGGATATTATTGGGAGTTTTTTTGCAATTAGCTTTGAAAAATGATATCCTGTAAGTGATGTTCATATTCTGCTTCGCACATACGTATTCTCTTTTGGGAGAGACAGTATACATGTCATATTTTCAATAACTTTTCGCAAAATTTCTGGTATAATGGGCATGATTTCATTTTGAATATTGGTTTTTAGTTGGAGTATGGTTCTTGGTTTGTTAACGTACACTCTTTCTTTCAAATATCCTCAAATAAAAGTGTGTATGCAATGCGCACATTAAAATGACGACGATATGCACGCTGCGTCAACACAATAGACTGTTGGTTTGAAAAATAAAAATTCAATTATTTTTGTACATTGTTCGATCGTATAATAATTCATAATTAATTCCGCAAGTCTTTTTCACAAAATTCTGAAAGAGTAATAATTAAAAAGGTTATAAAGAATTCAAACCTTACTTATATAATTGTGTACTGTTCGTGCACGATCGCAGAACATATTTTAATAGTTTCGTTTAGGTTAGTGCTTCTCAAAATGCAATATATTGCTTCTAACACCTTCTAGTGTCGAATTTTTTTTGTTGGGTATGTTTTGTGAATTGTCTGTCTAAAGCTGGGATCCCACGATTGGCACAATGTACCAATTTTCGTCGGCTCACTGATATAAATTCATAAGTATCAAAGTATATTTTGCATTATATTTCAACTAATTGAAATATAATTACATATCTGCACCACACTGCATTAGTAATAAAGCCATATAGACTTATTCAAGAATTAATTAAGTAATACTGTCATTTTGGCTTGTTACTTATGACTCTATCGCAGTGAGCCGACGAAAATTGGTGCATTTGTGCCAATCGTATGACCCCGGCTTAAATGCCCAAAGAGATGTTGCATTGCGTTATGATGCGGAGATGGTTCAGTTTTTTTGTCGTGCGATAGGTGTACCTAGGATCTTTGTGCTGTTGGAAGATTTAACCTTGATCGAAATTTAATGCTAGTCGCCAAATTTTCTTTTAAATTGGTTCTGGTCACTAAATTGTCAATAAATACTAGGCTTCCACACCACTTTCCACATGCTTCCTATACTGTTATTTTTGTTCGATTCCCCAAACTTGCCTTCGTCTATAAAAGCTACGATCGAGAGTCTTCTGGAGCTCGCATTTTTACGATTTTTGGTGTCGAAAATAGCAAAAGGGCAAATTTTCGAGTTTTTCCTTAAATCTAAGAGTTTTTTTTTAGTTTTTGATACGGCAGCATTTTATGAAAAATCGACTATTAGAATTTATATAGCGATAAGAGAATAAGTCAAAAAACATATCGCACATCCAGTTCAATAGTGTCATAACTCAAAAAAAACTAGTTTTGCAGAAAACACGTTTAAAGTTTTCAATTTACACACAACTTTATGAAGGCATGAACAAATATTCTTCTCTCAGGAGGTGATAGTACAAGCTATTTATGTGAAATTTGTATGCAAAATAAAATACGAAATCCATGATTATTCTGCATTGTTAACTCAAAAAACGAATTTTTTTAAATCAAAATAGGCAATTTAAAATAATTTTTTCGTACAAAAAATACTGCTGTAGTAACAAATTCACCCAAGATTTTATGAAAATGTTAAATTTTATTAAGAATTTGGTTAACCCTAGACACATAACCTTCGTCGAAACGACGAACACCGGACGAAAAATTAGCTATTTCTTTTTAACACGTGCACCGATCGCCGCTAAATTTCTTGCCAACTTAGTTTTCGCTGAGCTTTTGCAGGAGACAACCAAATTCGGCGCGTGAGCACGTAATTATTGAGATATGATAAACTTGTTCGTCGCTTTCACGAGTGTTGGCGAGCATAAAGTTGATTTCTGCACACAATGCGCTTCAAAAAATTAATTTTATATATTTTTTTAAATGACAATAGTGTTATAGTTAAGTTTTGCCAAAGAGAAAAAGGCTTTTTTGTTTTGTTCGTTTATATAAATTTTATAACAATGTGATCTCAAAAAAAAAATGCTTTTTGGAAAAATGGATTATAATAAATATCCTTGTAACAGAATAGAAATATATAGTTGTATTTACTAAAAAAGTACTTGCTAAAGGTATGTATGTGTTGCAAGTACAAAAATATATATGTTTAGAACCGATATTATACGCCCCAAAAAGTGCTCGTCGAAACGACGAATGGTTAGGTTTAGAGGGATACGTTCGAAGGTTATGTGTGCAGGGTTAATGTTGTTGTTTTACTGAAAAAGGGGGTGTTACCAAAAGGAAGGAGTAGTGTATGGTGAAAATATTAAACATTGTCGTAATGTATCGTATTGATCTTTTGTCAATTTAATTGGAAATCGGTCTAGTATTATAGTAAACGGCGAGGCCGTTAGTGGTGTCATGAAATGGAAAGTAATAAAAAGAGAGAACAATTCAATAATGTACATCATGAAGATTTGGCAAGCAAATGGTTTTTGCTCACTCTATTGTTGGACAAGCAGCGTTATCATATGTGAAAATTTATCTTATTTTATACAAAATACTTGCCTTACTTGTCTGAACATGAAATGTTATATTTATGTTTATATATAAAATAAAGTACACATAGAAACTAATAATTTTTTTTATATATATATCACTAGAAAAACATCTAATGTATCAAAAAATTCCAAAATCTCGATTTGAAAAAAATAATGAGTTCTTTCTATATTAAGGTAGCAATATCTATACCGAAAAAATACATTTTGACTTATCGGAGATTTTTACGACTTTTGAAATATATATATATGCTTTGGTGCAGATACATATTGTACCTTTTAAGGATGCAAATATGACAGATTTTTTTAATCTTTTTTTTAATAACATGAGGGCACCAAGAGCAAAGGAGCATTTAAACGAAAATTCGCGTTAAAAGTGATAAAAACTTTGTTTGTAGTTGAAAAATATATACATATAGCTTCACTTAAAACACAGTGGCCTTTAATTTCTTCAGCCGCAAGTAACCAGTGAAAAATGTTTAACGATTTTAATAAATATTTTGTAGTTGTGCACAAAAATTCCCAATTAATGTATAATATAATATTAAAATAAAAACGAAAAATCCTTTAAGCCAGAAACACTATTTTAAACAACAAGCAAAAATCTTTTATTGCAACAAAGTCATAACTGGAGCAAAATCTAGTTTTACAGAATATTAAGTGAAAGATAGTCAATTTAAAGAAGATGTTAAAAAGTATTCATCCCTCGGAAGCTGAGTGTTTAAGACAAGTGCAGCAAATTTTTACACAAAATAAAATGCATTTTTTTAGATATGACTATGTTGCAATAAAGCAGCGTTACATACTTAAGTATAACTAAATGCACATATCGAGCCATAACCGCTAAAATGTCTTAAGCGATACATTTTTTGGACTTCGTTTTTTTTACGAACATCGACTATTTACTATCACAAATAATCGATTTTGGTCAAAAATTGAAGATCCAAAATTATGTCGCTTAAGCTATGTTGGCGGTTATGGTACGATATGTAAGTGTGTACATATTTAATAATTGTAAATAAAATGTTGGCAGAAATAAATAAATTTGCATATAGAATGTAAATGTATGGTAAAGGTGATATTTTGCCATATTATATTTGCTTTAATATGCTTTTGTTGTTGTTGTTGTTGTTGTAGCTTTTAATTTTTTTTTCATATATTTGTTTTTTGCAGGACATACCCATGGTAATCGCAGGCAATAAATTAGATCTGGCCAAAACACACAGGGAGGTAAAACTGGAGGAGGTAACAGACTGGGTTTATTGTGAATTGCCTCGTTTAAGGTGAGTTGTAAGTTAAATGTGATTACAAATATGCACATAGTACATATTTTTTTTTTAATTTTCATTTGAAAATATTTGCAATAGCAAAAAAATTTTCAAAATACATGCATGTGTATTTATTGTGGTCTTTAGTTGCTGACGATTGAGTTTTGGTTATCTGGTTTATTTATTATTCCATTCCCAAGCAACACTTAATTAGTTTGAATTTTTCCATGATGTTTCTAAATAATGGAAAACAGCAGTAAAATTGTATTTTAAATAAATTGTTTTTTTTTTTGTTTTTTGATATAATGGAACCAAAATAAATTTATATTATTTTAACATTTTTATAAGCAATTGATATTTTGATTGATTTTATGCGTGTGCTGGCGAATGAAAATATTAAATTACTACAGGAAAATTAATTTAAACAAAAATTCCGTTTTTGCCATTTTTGAAATAATTATATTCTGCTGCACTGATTGATTGCCAGTATAATTTACAGTAAAGTAATAAATTGTATAGGCTGACGAAAATTAAAATACTGCTTGCTGTGTTTTGAGTTTATTTTAGCATTAAATTAAATTGATAAATTACACACATATGTCAAGGCAAATTGACTTTACAGCTTGCAGCAATTCTATAAAGTTACAGTACAGTAAACAACTATTTATACAAAAAAATCCAGAAATGGTCATTCGAAATGAAAAAAACATAAGAGAATAAAATACTTGTCGAATGATACCCATTTTGATATAGTTCGCCGACAGTTCAACTTTTCGTATTTTCAAAATGGCGTCTGTTGACCGCCATATTGAATTTTGAGAACTAACATATCTTTAGTGATACTCCCTGCACAAATCGATTGACGTAAGAATCATCAAAATCGGTCCACAAGCGGCGAAAATAGTCCGCTGCTCCTATATTCTGTAACTCGCTAAGGCTAAATCTCATCGCTTAAAATCAATAAAGTCAACTTAACGATTTCCTCCTACGAATGCAATTTTCAAACGTATTTTTTTAAAAGAGACAATTGCCTGAAAAATTTAATACGCCAAAATTTTAGTGCTCTATGTCATCGTTTAAAATCTTTAATTTTGTATTCGTTAAGCATTTCAGTGATCGAATTTAGCATTTGCTTTAGCGAACTACAGAATGAGGGCTTGGTCTCAGAAGAGCAAATGATATTGATCATTGGATATGCAATTTTGTGAAGATAGTCTTCGACACCTAGAACGCTGCATTAGGTCCATTCGTAAAGCCGATTTTCAAATTTTTCCATACAATTTTTTTTTTAAATTTTGAGCTTTTAACAATCTCTATGTCTTGAAAGTTAATATGTAGGCACCTCTATCAATGTGTAGATCCAATAAGAAGGAATTTTAAGGTTAAAATTTGGTGAAAGCGACTAAAATCGGTACCTCTACTATAAAACTAATAAAGCTAGCACCAAAAATTCAACTTAATCTGAATTTAGACAAAAAAAATGAGTGGACAAGCTTGTAGTAATTTTTGAATTTTGTATTTTTAAGGGGATGAAACGGACGAGAGCCGATTTTCGGTCCTTTTTTGAATTCCATGTGTCATCGAAAGAAAAATGCACAAATTCAAATAAATTTTTTGAACGACCACAATGCAAAACATATATACTGGGGTTCCTGCCTTGTAACACCTAGAGGTCAAGCTTTGTTTAATACAATTTCAAAATTGGGCTTGGAGGTCATTTCGAGTAGGGGCCCACTTACTGGCCTACTGATGTACGAAAAATTCTGAATGTTATAGATTTTGGCGTGATGAAAAATATTCATAGGGACCTAATCCACGTGGAGGCCTCTCTAGATCTCTCCTCCGATCATTCTCCTACAAAAGTTACAATTTTCAACCCACTAAGGACGAATTTAACTAACTCATATGTGAAGGTTATTAATGGGGTCAACTGGCTAGGATTCAAAAAATATCGTAATAATCACTGCGTAGAAAACAGTCAGCTAAGATCATCCGATGATATTGAATTTAACATTGCCAATCTTAACAAAAATATTAAACAGGCTGCTGAATATGCCACTACCTCCAGTCGGCAGACTAGGTTTAATCGAATTTATTCTACGGATATTGAACGTCTCGTATGTGAAAAAAGAAGAGCCAGAAAGGAATAGCAACAGCACAGATCACCTCAATATAAAATCAGATTTAAGGAGTGCACTAAATGACTCCAAGAGTTGCTTGCATTTGAAAAAACTTCATCTTTAAAAAATTATCTGGAAGGTCTTGATTTTACACCAGAATCTACTTACTCCTTGCGGCATGCTGATAGAAAGCTTAAAACACCCATTGAGTTTAAGCCACCTCTGCGCACTTCGGCCAGTGATTGAAAAAAAGGTAAAATATTTGCTGAGCATTTAAAATCCTTATTTACCACAAACACATGTATTGGTGCTGTTGATTTGCCGAGTGTAGTTGCTCTACCCCCTGGACCCATAGAATTTAAGACGCATGATGTTCAAAAACTTATTGCTGAACTCAACCCAAAGAAAGCTCCGGGTATTGAGGGAATTAGGAACCAGATGCTGATGAAGTTGCCTCGTATTGCAATTAGAATCTTGAATTACATTTTTACTGCCATTTTGCGACTGGAGTATTATCCACACAGCTGGAAACTTGCAAATATCAAAATGATTCCAAAGCCGGGCAAAGATCTTACCAAGCCTGAGTCATATAGATATATAAGCTTATTATCAGCAATCTCAAAGCTTTTCGGAAAGTTGCTCATGACTAAATTGTACCATTGAACAAACACATAGATTGATCCAAGTTGTAAGAAGAACATTTGAAGAAAACAAGTATTGTTCTGATCTTTTTATTGATGTTTTTCAGGCAATTGATAAAGTAGTGCAAGAAGGCATGTTTTAAAAATTGAAGACATATCTGCCAATAAACATACAAAAACTTTTGGAAAGTTATATTATTCATAGGAAGTCCATTGTTGCGGAAGGAGGCTTCATGAGTTTGCCCGAATCTATATCATCCGGTTTGACACAGGGTAGTAGTCTAGGTATAGTCTTATATTTAATATATACTTGTGATATACCTGTGAGCAATAACATCCACACCTTTACATTTGTCGATGATACAGCCTGTATAGGTAGGCACGAAATCCCTTATGAGGCATGCCACAATCTCCACGAACATATTACACAGCTGAAAATGTGGTTGAACTTAAGGAGAATTAAAGAGAATGAACAAAAGTGTGCCCATGTCACGTTTACCCTAAGAAGAGATACTTTTTCCCCAATTGGAATCAACAATCAAAATATTCCTCAACATTCCCAAGTGGTACATTAAGAATCCAAATTTACATCGTGATTTAAATATGCCACTAGTGACTGCTGAAATTGCAAAATACGCAGAAAAATATTTAACAAACCTCGAGTCACATCCTAATCTGCTTGCTCGTAATATTTTGAACTTTACTGGACACATCCACCTAAAAACAGGGACAGATGGGACTGCTTGATAATACATTTATTTTTCCTTTGTGATTATCACTGATTATGTATTATTAATAACTATCAACAAGTTTATGTCCGATATTGGTCGGGACTATTAATTATATTTTAGATTTAAGATGTGAATACTTATTGTTAGTTGATTTTTTGAAGATACAATAAATAAATACATGTATTAAAAAATAAAAAAATAATAATAAGCTATATAGACTCTTTAATTTTGCGGTCAACAAACATTTTTGTTATTTTTACGCCCACTGAAACAAAAATGTTCATAGCAATTTCATAAATGTGAATTTAAAAAATATTGTACTGTTTCATGTTTATAATTTTTACATTTACACGCTTTATTATGCACATAAATTTGTAGTGAAATTTAATCTCTTTAATATAATTTAAAATTTATGACTATAATTGTCACTACTTACCATTCGTATGCATGTTTGCAGTGTGTTATTTGTTTCTAAATTATTCAGGATTGTAGAAATTTAAGAAGCATTCAAATGAGAAATTATCGCTGTTAATGTAGTGGAATTTTATCGTGGTTTTTTCCAAAAATTATAAACAATTGTCTGTTTGTATAGGGTGTTTTTTTTAAAGGTATAGAACTTTGAATTGAAATAAAACACAAAAAAATCGTTTTAATGTCCATTAATTTGGCTTTATTGCAAGGATAATTTTATGCCATTAATGCTTAAATTTGATTTTGGGCATGTGGCCGCCGCGGCTAGCTCGAATAAAGCCAATTCTACAGGTCCAATTCTCAACCACTTTTTCGAGCATATGGGGCCGTATGTTGGCAATAACGCCACGAATGTTGGCTTCCAAGTCCCTTAACGTTTCTGGTTTGTTGGCGTAGACGAGCGACTTCACATATTCCCAAAGAAAATAATCCAATGGTGTCAAATCACACGATCTTGGTGGCCAATTGACAGGTCCATTCCGCGAAATTATGCGCTCGTCGAATGTTTCCTTCAATAAATCGATTGTGACGTGCGCTGTGTGGCATGTAGCGCCGTCTTGTTGGAACCACAACTCATCCACATTCATGCCACATTCAAATCTTCCATAAAGTTGATGGACAAAGCTCCAATTGCTGTGCACGGTGGCGAATCGATTCATTCGGGTCCTCTTCAACACTTTGCTCTACAGCGGCAATTGTTTCTTCGGTGCGCACTGTTCGACGTCTCTGCGGATGCGTATTATCACATAGAGTAAACGTAGTGCGAAAACGATCCATGGTTAACCGAATTAATTGCTCTGATGGACGATTATGTCGACCATAAAATGGACGGAGCTTGCGGTATACTTCGCGAACTGAACCATTATTTTCGAAATAAATTTGCACGATTTGCAAGCGTTGTTCTTTTGTCAACCTGTTTATGATGAAATGGCAAACCAAATTAAATATTAATCACTTGATAGCTGACAAAATTGCCGCCAGTTAAAAAAGTGATGCCAACTTAAAGTTCTATACCTCAATAAAAAACACCCTTTACATATATATGAAGTATGTGCATACCCAGTTGACCACGGCTTTCGTTAATGATATCGATTTCGGATATATCTCGAACATTCATCGTGTAAAACTATCGAGAGTGATACTCAAAAATGAATCGAAAAATGTTCACCTTTCGCTCAGTTTTGTCCCAAAAAACATTCGATCTCGGATTTCGTTAGTAATATCAAAAGTGAGATATTGTCAAATTAATTTCGATACCGCAAAAATTCAGCAGAAAAAGTAAAAAGTCATTTTTTTTATTTATTCTACTGGGCTATCGTGGCAAATTTTTTTCATTCAATTATTGCACATATGTAAGTGTCTGTTCTTATATTTTTTTTTACTTACAGTGCTGTCATGCCTTGAACTTGGTATCTTTAGACTAACAGGCTAACATACTTCCATGCAGCTACTAACTATCGAGAGAAGTGCGAAGTTCGGAGCTTTAGCGAACATTCGAATATTTTTTTTTGGATTTGCGAACAAATATCGAAGAATTTTGTTTGGAAAATTCTTCGCTTTAGTGAACATTCTTTTTTTATCGAATCTCAGGTCAAGTGGGTAGATGTATATACATTTGTTTGTATGTAATAATATTATTGCTGACCTATTAGTTAGTTTAAAATACACCATTAAGTATTTTAATGTTTGTTTTTGTTCGTACTCGTATTTCTAACAGTTTAATGTTGTGCAGAAAGAAAGTCGTGACTTGAAGTAATAAATATTTTTCTATTGCCTTTTGCTGCAACTATGTTGAAATAAGGACGAAGCCACAAGCCACACAATTACTTAAACAAAAAGTTTTAATTTTTCTTTTTCTATTTAATACACACTCGTATAATATAAATGAGACAAGGCGGCAGCCAGCGAAAACCACGCTCGTATGAACAAACTTTTGCAATTTCATTTAACTGCAGTGAAAAAACTTTCTTTATTGTGCGTTTTATGCTGAAATGCTTTTGAAAACTAAAAGTTTTTTATAGGTCATTCCATATGCCTATAAAACCATAATGATATCAATGACTTGGCTTTCATATAGTGAAGAAAATGTCTTTATTACAACTGCATTGTACTTTAAACAATGCTCTTAACGATAACTATTTTGCATATGCTTGTCAATGATAATCCGACTATTATATATTTGTGGCAAAAAGGAAAAAGTGCTTAAGTCGAGATAAGCTGATTTAAAGTCAATATTACTTTCATATTCTGCATATTTGAAAAAATCCCTGATTAAAATCTTAATTAACTTCTGTGATTTTTCAAAAAGTTATAGCACTGTGACTTGCGACTTATCTTATTAGACTTCTTATATTATTTGGAATAATCGCTTAACTGAGGTTATACTTTGCTATGTTTCAACTTACGTGTATTACTTATAGTGTGTAGAACGATAATTGTCAAATTTAACTGTAAAAGAAATAAGTTCTTGAAAATCAACTTGAACGCTTAAAAAACAGTAAAATACCACTTAAGCATATTTTCTTTATTGCCACATATACACATATAAGTCGAAAAAAAATAGTTTTAAGAAAAACAAATGTTAACACTTTTGATGTACTAACGAATTTATGCCACATATTATAAAAATTTAGGGCCTTATTTTTTAATATCAATTTTTTTCATATAAAATTTGTCAGCGATTAGCGTTATATTTTAGACAATTAGCCCCTTAGTTTTTAATATAATTTGGCACTATATATATATATATATATATATATATATATATATATATATATATATATATATATATATATATATATATATAAGCCTATATATGTGTTTTATTTTCCAAATGGTGATGATGAAAAATCGAATAAAGATAATTATTTTGTAAACATTTTCGCTTGGGACTTTTAAACTTATTATGTTTGTACTTTGTAATTCACACTAACGTCTTAAGAGTCTTACTATAAATATACGAAGATTGTTAGCTAACATCAAGATTTTTTTGGGTGAAGTCTACTGCTGAGTTCCATAAGCGGGAACAAAATGCATATAGACAATACTTAACTAACACAATTTCAAAGAGAATGACAAGAGTATCGTTTTAAGAACTCTATTAGTATTGGACCTCAAACAACTATAAAAGCTTACAATTACATATATAAAAACCATAACCATATACCATCATAGACAATCAACGACTATGTTCATACACATTTCCTAAATTACGTAGCACAAACGAGTAAAATTAAAATTTATACACTGTATCAGCTGCAATCATACACATAAGTATAAAAATACTCTGAGTATTTATTCGGCTGCACATGAATACTCATGGGAGTATTTTGTTTGCACACACTTAAACTATCAGTGCTACCAGAAAAGTGAATGACTAAAATTTTAAAATGACAACGGTGTTTAACTGTAACTGTGTAATTTAATAATACTAGAATATGCTTTTTGCCAATTTACGAATTAAAAAAATATCAACTCATTAACAAATAATTATTTAATAATAATGTCAGTTGTTTAAAGGTTATATTTATTATAAATTTTACCTCATAATTATCTAATAAATGCTTCCATATAGCCAAAAAATATTGTATATTCCATATCCTACACAAAATTGCATACGAGGGCGTATGATGAATAAATTCACAAAAATCAATCATACGTACATTTTTTTATGGTTCCATATACCAAAGGTTCGTTTGTCTGTCTGTCTGTCTGCACGCATGTATGTATTAGTGACGCACGAATATTCGTATTCGTATTCGAATTCCCGAACATTCGTCCATTTTTAGATATTCGCATTCGCATTCGCCAAAATTTAGGCGAATACGAATATTTTTCCCAAAAAAAAATAAATAAATAAATCCTAATCACAATTTAAAAAAGTGGCATAAAAATATTTATATGTATTAGTTTATTATAACTCAAAAAAATAAATTTACTTAAATTCAAAATAAAAAAATAATTCAAAACAAACAAAACAGACTCTTTGCACAATTAACATTAAGAAAGTTAAAGTACTTTTCTTCACCTAAATAGAGGAATGTTTTACTTCAAAAATAAAAGTTTAGAAGCTTTTTCTCCATCAAGCATATTACAATGAGATGTTTAAATAAAACCAACACCAACATTAACTAAAAATTCTGTTTTGTATCCAACTTAATTTGATCCATGTTAGATAATCGACGTCATTTGCTATCAGAGTAACCACCAAAAATTTATGAGGGTGTCGTTGGCTGAAGTAGTTAGCACGTTGACTACAAAACTGAAGATCCTGGGTTCAATCCCTGTATCCGACAGTCATCAAAATAACAATACCACGCATTTTTCTGATGTGCATTAGAGTCCCTTTGCATCAGTTGTTGTAGGAAAGTTCAAGCGATGAAGGCATAGTCACTGGTCACTGAACTATACCGACTTCAGCAGATGCTAATCCCAATGTAACATCAGAGCGCCCTCCTTCGTCGGTACTCTGTAGCAAAATCATCAGCAAAGTAAAATAACCAAAAAAATGGCTACTAACTAAACACAGCTTCAAAATTTAATACGCCTCCTTTAACACCAGAAGGCACTGCAATACTACATTATTAAAAAAGCGTGAAAAAAGCAGAGTTGTAAAAGAATGAAGCTTTCTTCTATATCTTCCTTCACCACCTGTCTTCTATCACTATCCCTTTTCTAAAGAAGTTAACACCTAGTAATAGTAGTAGGCATTAATTGCCTGAGTGTTACTTCTCTTTAAAAATAAAAAAAAATATTCTGCTATAGTTTTCCGTATTAATGAATTTACAGAATTTTAAAAACTAAATATATATTATTTAATGACGACCATTAAAATTTTGGATAGTTTTTATTTACTTTAATGTACGCTAACAGGAATATGAAATTATTTTTCATAAAAAAATTTTCATAATTAATTTTGTAGCCGTAAATAGGACCACAATTTAATGTCTAAATATTTCACATATAATATTCGTATATAGACACTTGAACTAACCCTAAAACTTAAAAAAAAATCTAAATTAAAGAGCGTTCTATCAGTTAATGTAATTTCGACAACTTGCTAATCTTGGAAAGTGTAAAAGGCAAACTTTTGAAATTTTCAAAAACGGTAAAACTAAAAAATCCCAAAAAATCCCAAACTGAAAAAAATCGGCAAAACCCGAAAAAATCGCCAAAACGAAAAAAAAGCGCCAAATTAAAAAAATTTCACTACCAAAATAAAAAAACCGCCAATATGAAAAAAATCGCCAATATGAAAAAATCGCCAACATGAAAAAAGTCGCCAAAGTGAAAAAAATCGGAAAATGAAAAACAAATCGCCAAAATAAAAAAAATTGCAAAAATGAAATGAAAAATGAAAATGAAAAAAGCGCCAAAACTAAAAAAGGCCAAGGAAGAAAAAAACGTCAAAACTAAAAAAAAACCATGTTAAAAAACGCTTTAAGCCGAAAAATCATCAAAAATGAAACAACAACAACACTATATATTATATAGGCTAAGGTTCGTATAGTATTACATATCTAGTGTCCGTAGGGAACCCTTCGTGCTGGAGTCAAAGTCTGAAGTTAATAAATTTATTATTATTACACTGAGTATAAGCATACTTCAAGCAGGGTTCAAAAATTAGTTTTTAAAAATTTTTAGTTTCAATATGACTATTACGAAAATATGACTTGTTTGAATTTTTGACAAAGTGCATAATAAAAATATTCAATTGCATTTGCATATTACATATATGCGCAAATAAATATTTTATACCTTCACACTATTCAATATTTTCTATAGCAAACATAACAGAAATATTTTTTAGTAATATTTTTCTATGCACACAAAATGAAAATATATCCACAATAATGTTTTATGCAGTAAACAGATTTCAGTTCTTGCATATTAGCTTGAGTTATACTTTTGTTATTTTAAAATATTGTAGCACACAAATATTATAAATAACAATTATCGAAAAATATGCATAGAAAAATATTTCAATTCTAAAAAATATTTCGCCATTCAATTACTCTGAAAAATATGCTAAATGAAATATGAGAAAATTTAAATATTTGAGAAAAAAATATGTACATAGATATGCAAACAAGAAACATTGGCATTTTGAAAATATTTTCAAGAAATATTTTGAAGAAATATGCATATTTATGGCAAAAAATATTTCTGTATCATTATGATGCGTAAAATGGAATGATTGAAGATGAGTGTGGGCATTTAACTATGTGTGTATGTTGTATATTTATGTGTGTACGTATGTAAATTAATTTACGCAAAGTTTATTATCATTATTATTATTATTAATAATAATAATAGTAATAATAATAATAATTTTAATTATTGATTTTTTAAATATATTTTACTTAGAATGTGTAAGTAAATAAAATGTTCACTAAGGAAACATTTCCTTCTAGGATAAACAAAATAGTAAAACTACAATTCAGATAGATATTACTAAATATGCGTTAATTTAACTTACCAGGTAGGACAAACTTGCCCTTAAGTTATTGCTCATTTAAGGTTAAACTAAAGTTCTAATAATGAAAAAAACTTTTTATACGTCCCATAAAATCATAATTTTAAATAATTAATAAGATCTTCCTAAATCAAATGTCAATGCAGAATTATCACAATTATATTTTTGTAGGTTTTTCTTCTAGCACGTTGTAGATATTGGTGTTTTACTATTTAAATTTATAAAACCAAATTCTCGACAGACAAAATTGATGAAAACGTTATTTGTGAACTCATTTTGTATATTTTTTTTTTACAAAACGTGCAACGAATTAAAATTAAATGCACGAAATATGTTATCTTTTAAGTTTTTAATAAAAAAAAACAACAACCTTTACTTTTGATTACCAATTTGTTTCTGAACTTTTTAATTTTGTTTACAATATTTTTATTATACTTAATTGTTAACTAAGCTTAAATATTATTTAGATCAATTCTTGGGAAAATGTTATTATTTGGCGTGTGTGGAAGTTCAGTTTATTGAACTTGCACATAAAGCATAATTTCATTAAAATAAAATAAAATATTAATGTTACAATTTTAGTTTTGGTTACGACATTTTTATTATAATTAATTGTTTACCTAAGCTTAAATATTATTTAGATCAATTCTTGGGAAAAATGTTATTATTTGGCATGTGTGGAAGTTCAGTTTATTGAACTTGCACACAAGGCATACTTTTATTAAAATATTAATTTTACAATGAATTAAATTATGCATCGTTTTGTCTAGTGCATTGGCCTTTGATTTGGTGTTGGTGCGATTGCGGTTGGTGTGTATATAACTCACGCGCTGATAAAATCAATTATATTAAAATGATGCACATATACTAAAAACAATAATAAAACATGTAAGTTTTGACTTACTTATATAAGGCATGCGAATAAAATTTAGCTTTTCAAATATTTTTCATTCCAAATGATTTGATTCGAGAAAGAAGAAGTACAACCAATAACACAATAAGAAACACCACCTTGAAAAATATTCCAGGTAACAATTAACATGCGGCATTCTTGCGGGATTTGTTTCTTTATTCATAAATGAAAATTCCAAATGACTTAATTCACGCAAAAAGAGGTGCACCAAAAATATAAACAAAATACATAGATCACCTTGAAAAATATTACAGGTAGCAATTAACATAAGGCATTCTTGCGGCATTTATTTTTTATTCATAAATAAAAATTCCAAATGACCTGACTGCTAACGATTTCTTGGAATTAAATTGATCCTCTTGAGGGCGTTTCGTTTGTTGTTGTTCTGGAATTAGCGCACAAAATTCTAGGTAAGTAATAAAATCAACCCTTTAAAACATATGTATGTATATGTATGCGCATCGATGTGAATTCGCACTGATTGTTTTGTTATCTGTCTGTCGGGAATTTGGCTTTATAAATTTAAATAGTAAAATAATAAAACACCAACATCTACAATGCCCTAGAAGAAAAACCTACAAAAATATAATTGTCATAATTCTGCATTGACATTTGATTTGGGAAGAGCTTATTAATTATTTAAAATTATGATTTTATAGGACGTATATGGCGCTTGTATTTGATATTTTTACCTGCAACATTTTTAACAATACACATAACAGTTCAATAGAAAAGTAGAAACGTATATGGAAGGCAGTGAAGGCAGTTTGTATCTGGTCGAGACATAAAAATAAATAAACAATATAAAAAAAAAATAAATTTAACAGACATTTAAATAAACGTATGGTAAATAATGTAATAGTTATCTAACACATGCTAATTTAATCTATCTGTACATTTAAACTTGATTCAGTTACACATCTCTTATCCGTCAGATATAAACGCCATCTGTTGACAACCAATAAAGTTAAAAGTTTTACTCCTATTATCCTAGTATTATACTTATATTTGTTTATGCAAAACGCAAATTAAATTTTGGAAAGAAAATGTTTTTTTCGAACCGCTAGCTTGCGGACTTTAGCAAAGGTTTTGTAAAATTATTAAAAGTATACTTCGGGCATTTTCCTCTTGAGTGGCCTGTGATAAAGTTTAAAGTTTATTCGACTTCCTAACATATAAATTACATTAATAAAAAAATAAAGGAAAAGAATCCGCTGTGCATGAAGGTAATGAATTATAATTATTTTTTTTTGTGAAGAAAATTTGAATTTTTTAGTGATATCATTACGATATTATATATGTTTGGTAATAAATCTTGTGTTTTTTATTAGACACATCAAATTACTGGGAAAAGCCAGAAGATTTTAGTTCCCTTAAAGGAATTTCTACGAATAAAATTTGGAAATATTTCGGCTAAAAGCTAAAAAGAAAAAATAAAAAAAATCATTGGCTTATTGTCTGTTTCTGATCACTGAAAATTGCTCTCCTTGTTTTTTGTGATACCATTTATTTTTGTTATGACTTAGAAAAAAACTACATGCCATAATTTGGCTTACACCCATATTTTGTATGTTTGCCAACGAAGAAGAGAAGAGAGGCTTTTACTGCGATATTGCTGACGGATGTATGTATGTAAGTATATTAAAATCATGTTTAGTCATGTCTAAAGCATAATCGGTGAAGTGCATGGAGAAGTGTGAGACGGAAAAAAATTGTTATTGACAAAAAAAAACCATATCGGAAAATAGTAGGAATTATTTTGTATAACGAGAAAAAAAACTGAAAATTTAAAAAAAAAGAAAAACTAGAAAAAAATTCTAATTTTTTTTATCGTTTTGCAAAGTGCGCAAAATGAAATTATTCAAAAAGAAGATAAATCTCTAAAGAACGCGTACATATTTTGATCACATACAAAATTTTTTTATTTAATTAAATGTTTAAGTTGAGAAACAAAAAAAAAATAAAAACAACCGTAAATGTATTAAAAGAATAGGAAAAAACAACAATATTAAAAAGAAAAAAACCTGAAAAAACCTGCATGTAATGCAATTGCATTTTAGTAAAAGTGTTATACACAAATATATTTACATATGTTAAATTATAATTAAAAGAAACAAGTGAGAGTGCTATATTCGCCTGTGCCGAATCTTATACATATAACCTTTACCAAAGTGCGTTTATGTAGTATAGAGATACATACATAAGCACATACATAAAGTAATTTGACCTAGTTACTTTTATGTGCAAAAAAATTAATTTTCAAACCCTAGAATCATCAACTTAGATTTTTCTCATTCCTTTTATCAATATAGTAGTTTTTAAAAAAAATGTAGAAAGTGTGTTAAGTGATAAAAAAAAGGGAATTCCAAAAAAAATGTTTTATTTAGTTCTTTAATATCTAGAAAAAAAGTTCAAAGATTCCAACTCTGGAGATGTGATTTTTATTTTTATAATTTTTCAAACCAAACTTTTTATTCCAAAACGTAAAATATGTATAATTTATAAAGGAAAAGATAAAAATTAATTAGACTTAGTTACTTTAATATATCACAAAAAGTGTAAGTTTCCCAACCCTGAAAGCATACTTTTTGATTTTTCTGATTTCTTACACCAATCTTTTTCTTTTAAGAATCTAAGATATGTTTAATTTATAAAGAAAAGGAAAAATTTGTTTTAATAAGTTACTTTTATATAAGAAAAAAAAATTAAGTTTTCCAGCCCTTCTTTCCAGTCTTTTTAAATTTTTAATTTTTTTTTTTTATTTGAAATACCAATTTTATTCGTGGTGAAGTATAAAATAAGTTTATTTAATAAAAATAAATAAAAAATTAGTTTACGGTAGTTAATTTTATATATCACAAAAATTGTAGGTTTTCCAACCCTGGAATCATCTTTTTTGATTTTCTAATTTCTTACATCAATCTCTGCACTTTAAGAACATAATATATGTATAATTTGTAGAAAAAGGAAAAATTTGTTTTAGTAAGTTACTTTTGTATAAGAAAAAAAATCTAAGTTTTCCAACCCTGGAAACGTCCTTTTATTTTTTTTGATTTCTTTTTTAATTTTTTAAAGTGAAATACCAATTTTATTCATTTTGAAGTATAAAATAAGTTTATTTAATAAAAAATAATAAAAACTACTGTTCAGTAGTTATTTTGTATGGCAAAATGAAGTTTAAGTTTCCCAGCTCTGAAACCGTGAGCTCGATTTTGCTGATTTTCATTACAAATCTTATTTCGACCATTTCTGACCCACCAGTCCAAAAACGAAGTCTCTAGCTTTTCTGGGAGCTTCGGAAAACCGATTTCACGTACAGACAGACGGACAGACGGACATCGCTTATTCGTCTTCCCTATACATAAGGATCCAGAATATATATACTTTATGGCTCGCTTATTAATATTCTGGAAATTACAAACGGAATGACAAACCTATATATACCCTTTTACCATTTTTTGGTAAAGGGTATAACAAGAGAGGCTCTCAGTAAAGTGATCTGAGTTGTGGTTCGGCAGCGCTGTAATATTAAAATTTTATAAAATAAGCCTCTACTTGGTGTATATACTGAAAAATGCAATTGCATTACATGCTTGTGCTATTTTCATTGGAATTTAACTAAATTGTAAAAAAAGTAACAATATTAGTAAAAATAATATATATAGTACCTATAATAAAAATAAAAAAAAAATTTTTACTTAAAACATGTAATTTTCTCCAATTAATGTAATTGTGATTCATAGTGTGCGTGAAGGTTCTCTTTTAAACATAAAATACCTTTTAAAATTACAGTGAAACAGATTATAGCCTCTTTCTCTTAGCAATATGCCTGCTGCACTCTTCGAAAGATCTTTCGTCGTGGGAGCAACTCTTATACATTTTTTTTTTATTTTTATATTTTTCTTTATTCCCTATAATTTTTTTTATTATTATATTAATCAATCTGAGATATAAAATCTCTTTTTAGCTTCCACTGAAATTTTTTTAAATTTAAATTTTTTTTTTGCATCGTAAATAAATTATAAATTTGATATTTGATAATCACTGCAATTTTTAATGGATTAAATCGGCAGTAAAGTAATTTTGAAATTCAATTATGGTAGCCTCAGCATTGCGCTATGAAACACAAATTAATAATTAACTGTATTCGTTTTTAGGGTTCCGTACACCAAAGGTGAAAAGGAGCCCTATTGTTTTCGCTACGCTGTCCGTCTGTCCGTCACACGGTATTTTCTCAGGAACCGTAGGAGCTACGGACCTGAAATTTGGACAGAGTATGTAGAACCTTGGCCGCTACAACAGCAAGTACATGAGAATTAAAAATTAAAGGGTGTTCCAAAACGAGCAACGAAAAATATTAAATTCCCATGTAATATACATACAATTGTATGAACATATGTATATTGAAAATTGAAATTTGTAAAATTAGTGTATTTTTATACAGACTACAACAATTAACACTAAAATTAAAAAAAATTAAATTAAAGGGTGGTGCATCAGTTAATTCAATTTTGACTATGTAATTTTGACAATTTGCTATATCTTGGAAACCGTAACAGGCAAACACTTGAAATTTTCAAAAACGGTAAAACTAAAAAAAAACGAAAATTACAAAATCGCTAAACCAAAAAAAAAAAAACGCCAAATTTAAAAAAAAATCGCCAAAACGAAAAAAATCGCCAAAATTAAAAAAAATTTCCAACACTAAAATAAATCGCCATATTCGAAAAAATCGCCAAAACGCGAAAATGTCGCCAAAAAAAAATTTATATAAAAAATCGCTAAAATGAAAAAAAATCGCCAAAAATAAAAAAAATCGCCAAAATTAAAAAACGCCAAAAACCGAAAAAAAATCGCCAAAACGAGAAAATAAAGTGTCAAAACTAAAAAATAGCTTAAACTTAAAAAAATTGACAAAACCGGAAAAAACGTCAAAAACGCCAAAACAAAAAAACTGAAAAGACCCCAAAAACGAAAAAATGCCAAAACTATATATTATATAGGATGAAGTTTGTATTAAATTACATATCTAGTGTTCGTACGGAACCCTTCGTGCACGAGTCAGAGTCGCACTTTACTGAATTTATTTTTTTTCTCTTCATATTGTAGTTTCGAAATTTTCATAATGTTAGTTATATTTTTACTTTAAATTCCTTTTAATTTTATTTAGGTTACCTATGTATATTGTTACAATTTTCATTAACATTCGTTAAAATCATTGAATAGAATGAAAACTGTTATTTTTAAATCAATTATTTTGTATTTGAATAAATCATAATGATTTGTGCTTAAATTAAATTATACTGTTTGATTTTTGACTTTTGGTAACAGTTTCGTTGTGATTGAAGATGGGCTTACTAAAAGATTTTTATTTAGTTAGGTTTTCTTCGTGTAGTAATCATGGCAGGGTGGGCAACATATTGGGTCAATTACATCCCAGACTCAATCCAATACTTCTCTTTTAGAACGCTTCTTAGTATGTATTTTGGTATTTTTCATTCCTATCACCTTTTAATAAACTTTGGATTAAAATGTCATTAAGTTGAATCTTGTTGCATGCAAATATTAAAATTTAGCTGTAGTGAATTCGATTTGAACCAGCAGGCAACGAAGCACACCTCCGACGAGCAATAAGGCTGGCTAATATGCATGCAACCCGCTTGCGATCGCTTCTATATAACAATTCATGTTATTAAACACCCGTTATATGCTACAGTATAAAAAGTTTTTTTCATTATTAGAAATTAAGTTTGACCTTAAGTGAGCAATAACTTAAGGGCAAGTTTGTCCTACCTGGTAAGTTAAATTAACGTATATTTAGTAATATCTAATATGAATTGTAGTTTTACTATTTTGTTCATTCTAGAAGGAAATGTTTTCTTAGTGAACATTTTATTTACTTACACATTCTAAGTAAAATATATTTAAAAAAGCAATAATTAAAATTATTATTATTATTACTATTATTATTATTAATAATAATAATAATGATAATAAACTTTGCGTAAATTAATTTACATACGTACACACATAAATATACAACATACACACATAGTTAAATGCCCACACTCATCTTCAATCATTCCATTTTACGCATCATAATGATACAGAAATATTTTTTGCCATAAATATGCATATTTCTTCAAAATATTTCTTGAAAATATTTTCAAAATGCCAATATTTCTAGTTTGCATATCTATGTACATATTTTTTCTCAAATATTTAAATTTTCTCATATTTCATTTAGCATATTTTTCAGAGTAGTTGAATGGCGAAATATTTTTTAGAATTGAAATATTTTTCTATGCATATTTTTCGATAATTGTTATGTATAATAAAGGGTGTTTTTTATTGAGGTATAGAACTTTAAGTTGGCATCACTTTTTTAACTGGAGGCCATTTTGTCAGCTGTCAAGTGATTAATATTTAGTTTGGTTTGCCATTTCATCATGAAAAAGTTGACAAAAGAACAACGCTTGCAAATCGTGCAAATTTATTTCGAAAATAATAGTTCAGTTCGCGAAGTTTACCGCAAGCTCCGTCCATTTTATGGTCGACATAATCGTCCATCAGAGCAATTAATTCGGTTAACCATGGATCGTTTTCGCACTACGTTTACTCTATGTGATAATACGCATCCGCAGAGACGTCGAACAGTGCGCACCGAAGAAACAATTGCCGCTGTAGAGCAAAGTGTTGAAGAGGACCCGAATGAATCGATTCGCCACCGTGCACAGCAATTGGAGCCGACTAACCGACTATTTTGTTCCCGAATTGGATGGCATGAATGTGGATTGGTTGTGGTTCCAACAAGACGGCGCTACATGCCACACAGCGCACGTCACAATCGATTTATTGAAGGAAACATTCGATGAGCGCATAATTTCGCGGAACGGACCTGTCAATTGGCCACCAAGATCGTGTGATTTGACACCATTGGATTATTTTCTTTGGAGATATGTGAAGTCGCTCGTCTACGCCAACAAACCAGAAACGTTAGGGGACTTGGAAGCCAACATTCGTGGCGTTATTGCCAACATACGGCCCCATATGCTCGAAAAAGTGGTTGAAAATTGGAACTGTAGAATTGGCTTTATTCGAGCCAGCCGCGGCGGCCACATGCCCGAAATTATATTTAAACATTAATGGCATAAAATTATCCTTCCAATAAAGCCAAGTTGATGGACATTAAAACGATTTTCTTGTGCTTTATTTCAATTTGAAGTTCTATACCTCTTAAAAAAACACCCTATATTTGTGTGCTACAATATTTTGCAGTCACAAAAATATAACTCAAGCTAATATGCAAAAATTGAAATCTGTTTACTGCGTAAAATATTATTTTCATTTTGTGTGCAAAGAAAAATATTACTACAAAAATATTTCTGCTATGTTTGCTATGGAAAATATTAAATAGTGTGAAGGTATAAAATATTTATTTAGCGCAATAAATTTATTATTTCGTAACAGAAAAATAATTTTTTAGTTTTCATAGGAAATTAGTTAATATGTTGACACTTTCTAGTAAATATATTAGTTTTTTTAAGCCCTGACTTCAAGTATAAGTATGACAGACACGTAGTACGCATAATACGCATGTACGTTTCTATTTATATTTGTAGAGCATTAGCGGTTTTGCATAAATCTACTAGAGAATCGGCTAAAGTCGATAACGATATATGCAGTAACTTAAATTAAAAGTAAATACTCAAGTTTATCTTTTTGGTATCTACTTATTGTAATTTTCAGGTACGTATCTACTCCATATATAAGTCGGTGAATGATGTATAACTTTCGGCATAGCTGATTATAGCACTGTTACTTGATTTTTATCACAAATCAAGAGTTATTTTCTAACTTATGTCTCGCCGTTTGTTGAATTCATAGACGGTTTCAGTTTTTAAATGCAATAAATGGTCTTAAAATAATTCAAATAATGATTTTCGGTGTTCCGACAAATTATATTCGCAACAATTTTTTTTCTTTCCAAACTGTGTGTTAGAAAAAAACTTATTCTAGAATTTATTTTGATTTAAATTTTATTAAAATAAAAATTGGCAGTAAAGAAATAAAACACTTACTTAATGAAAATTTCGATTCGATAAGAAAAAAAAATTTACTGCAATTAATCAAAATATTATAATTTATATATAACCTGTTACCCTTAATAATCGAACATATAAAAATTAAAAATAAACAATCAAGTTGAACATAATAAAAACAATATTTTTCATATAAACTATAATCTCTTTATACACATAAACACTTTCACATACAATCGTACATGATTCCATACCCAGCAAACATGTGGATAGCAACTCATTGTTAAACCAAGATTTCGCAAATCCAATAAATAAATATTTAAGTGAATATGTAACTGGTAATGCAAATTAAATTTCATTAGCAGTAAAAATTTACTGACTTTTTTTTAGTAATCAGTAAATTTACTGCTTACTGCAATTTTTAATGCAGTACATATATACTGCAGTGTGCCCAAAAACCAGCAAATTCCTATGTATTTACAATATTGAAAGTTTTGATACTTTTAATTAATTAATTTAAAAGAAATATACTAAAAGCATAAGTACTTCCAACTTAAAAAAATTTTTTTTACTAGATGTTTACACATCTCCCCTGTGATCGGACTCACATTGCTTTTTTTTAAATACATATTCGTTTTTAGTAAAAAAATTTGTAAATTTAGCAAAACGTTTAATTTTATCTTTGTGCTTATATAGAAAATAAAATTTAATTAAAAATTCTTCAAAATATCAAAAAAAATATATATATATATATATATTGATCATAAATATTAATAGAAAAAATTACTGCAAAAATACTGCGTCGTGCTGTTTGCTGGGTAAAAATCACATGTAGAAACTTAAGTACATATGTATGTATGTGAATATGTATCAATAATACCTAATTTACATTAAGCATTTTTTTTCAAGAAATTAGTTGCATGAACATTTTTTATTTTTCAATAGGAGGCCTGGAGGGTCAACTTATATCAAAAAAGTTGTCAAAAATGCATCTAAGATTCATTACACGCTCTTTTTTATATAAAATTATCTTCCATTGCGCTGCAATTAGCAAATAGAAAAAGTTGCGTGCAACAAAATTCATGAAATTTCATGAAACAATGCTGAATGTAAATCAGGTATAAATGTGTCTGTTTGTGCAATAGTGTGACGTAAGTTAAGTTGTGTTAAAGAGCATTGTACTTTCCTGAATAACAATGAGATAGAAAAGATTGCGGGCAAACAAACGAGTACGAGTAGGTACGCAGCAGGCATGCACACTCGTAGTTATTGCATGACTGCCTCAAGGAACTTTCTCTGCCGCACACACACAGCACTTCCATATACATACATACATAAAGTTTATGTTTGCAACAAATGCTTTTTTTTTTTGTTGCTGTATACATATGTATTCTAAGTATTGGTCGTAAAATATTAGAGGACGGACACAAATACGTTTAAGATCCTTATGAGAACATTTAAGTGTGAATTTAATAAAACTATCAAGAGAATGAAGAATGAGAGGACTTTAAATGCAAAGCCAAACATTTAGTTTCATTGGAAAATATTGTTGGCAACTTTTATGTTTCACATATTAAATTTTATGGCGAATTTATTTATTTTTTATTACAAAATAAAAGACAATTGATTTTATAGCCCAATGACATTTATTAAAACTTGTTCAACTAAAACTGTTAATTTTATTTGAAATGCATAAGTGTATGTATTTGACTGCAGGCCGCTAATTTCATATGTGTATTGTGTACATACATAAAAACATATATGCATACATACATACATATATACCCAGCTAGCCTTTTCAATCGCAGAAGAGTCTATTGTTAATCTTACATTTTAATCGTGGAACACGCTTCCTACGGAAGAAACTGTTACTTGTAGACAATTCGTATACAAGAGCCGCAGAAGGTGCTTTTACTGGTCGTAGATGCAATTATTTGAGATTTATTTAGAGATTATCTTACACGTATTTTTTCAAGAACATTGAGAATTGTATGATGCTTCTCAACGTTAGTCTTATATGAGCTATTGGGAGAGTTGTAAAAGAATCATTCGATAATGATTTTGGTATGAGCTGATCAGGGGGATAGTTCCACTTGAAAGACGGGCGGAAAATGTGATTCTCCTGAAAATACTTGCTGAGAAGATAAGACTCCTTTTAATCAGGATCATCGCATATTGTAAAACTTTAAGTTCAACATACATGCAAATTTTTTATGAACGTAACGAACTGCAAAACCAGGACCAACAAACTTAATTAAAACAACCAGCTTCCATTTAAATTTTTTAACTTTTAATCAGAAATAAATTTTTAATCGGCTTCAAAATTATTAAAATTCATTCTAGTTTAGTTAAATTTTTTTTTAACTTCGATCCGTTGCACAGAGGAGTGTTTGAGCCAAAAAGCTGGTCATTAATTTTTTTTTAGTTTATATTGCTTGTGAAAAGCTATTGAATATCACTAGATTAATGAAACTTGACAAAAATATGTCTTCTGGTCCTTGGATATTAAAGTTCGGCAATAAGAAAAATCGGACAAGGGGAAAAAGTTGACCTCAGAAAATAATTATCATACCTCTGAAAAACTTAAATTTTTTCCTAACTTTTTTCATACTTTTGTTTAGCAAATGCAATTTTTAACGTCGGCAAAAGTTCAAAACCCTTAACTGGGACTCAAGAGACCATAAGATACCATTTTCGTCTCCGCTTGCTTTTGTAGGCTGTGACAAAAATATTATTTGCAAAAATAGCATAAATGTTAAAAAAAAATGTACTACTTATGCTTAAATATCATAAAAGTTAAACTTTTGAGCTTTTATGGGCAGGGGAAAGTATCCTTCTTTCAAAGCAAAACATTTTATGAATGACAAAAAGGTTTCTTACTCATACATATCTACTTATGCGAGATGAGCAAAAACAGAAAAAAAGCCAAATTTTAAAAAAAATTGCCGCAAACTTGCGCAAGCTTTTTCGTTACATCTAAAATAAGAGATTTTAAATTTTATTATGTTTTAAAACATAATGTTAAAAAACCTTCTTCTTTTTTGCATATAATTCTATACTTCTTTTATTTTTTTATTTTTTAAACTAATTGTTTTAAACGTGATATTTAAGATAATTTTTTTGTTTTAATACTAAAAATTGATTCTGATCAAATTTTTCAGCTAAAAAAAAATCAACGCGATACCTTTATTCGTTAAGCCACAAAAATATCATATAAACATGTTGAAACCGAAAAAACATTAATAACTCATGTAATTTTCTTCACTTTCCTGATTATAGTAGTGTCTCAGAGCTACAAATCGAAACTTGAAGTCTTTAAAATTTACAATATGATGTAAAATTTTGTTGTGCATCGAGCTGTGTACTTAGTTCTTAAGAGTTCTTTAATTAATTTTTGCCTTTTTGGCTAGCTTTTTGATTCAAATACTCCTCTGTGCGTTGGTTTTGTTTTATTTTTTGACGCAATTAGCATAGAATGTTTGTATTAGACTGCAAAAGTTTGATGATGAGATCTTGAAAACCGGTTGCGTTGGTTTTGTTTTATTTTTTGACGCAATTAGCATAGAATGTTTTTATTATACTGCAAAAGTTTGATGATGAGATCTTGAAAACCGGAAATGCTGTAATTTGATTGTAATTTTTGAATTACAGTTTTTTTAACTTTGCCCCAAATTTATATATTTTATATTCGAAATAAGTCTAAAATATACTCATAATACTAAGAAGGATACGGTAATATCTGTACATTGTTGGCCCATTTTGAAACCGGAAATGACCATATCAATGGCTGTAAAGAAAAATATCGGTATTTTCCCCAGCTAATAAAGTCTGGTAAAATTTTACTTTTCTTCTTTAGAAACTCACATTAATTAATCAAAATATTACCTTCAATAAGAACTGAAATTACTGAACTTAAACTCGATTAAGAAATTATTTATTATTAAAAAAAAATTTAGCTTACCCCCAATATTTTTTGTTTTTTTTTTTAACAAAAATTAGCACAGGGTGTCTTCTGAAATTTTTGAAATGGGATTTTAATCAGCTTAAAAGTTATGCAAATTTATGAAGTATATTGAATTAGCCATATTGAATTAATTTTTCTGGCTTTGTCCCAATTTTAATTTATTTTGAAATAACGTTTGTTATTCATTTATTTTACTATAGTTAAAAACTCCCTGCCAATAATTTCTTTCTAAAGCAAAAAAGGCTATAAATAAAATAACAGACATTGTGTAAAATACATATCAACTGCATTTTAACTATTAGCAAAAAATTTTCAAAGTTATTCCAACTTTGTTTAAAAAAATGTGTTTTTTGCAATTGATATCGTTTGACCCACATTTACTACGCAAAGCAAAAAATACTCAAAAATTTGCGCAAAAATATGAAAGTACTTTAGAGCTTGCAATATTTTTTAAAAAGAAATAAAGAAAAAAAAATCCATTTTTCCCCAATAACTTTGTTTGGTTGCAATATTCAGTCAACATAACAGCGGACTTAAAGGCTCCCAAAAACGACATCTCGTAAAAAATGTGCAAACAATACAAGAATAAAAGCTGTATTTAAAAATTTCACCATTAAATATGTATGATGTGGCTTGTGTTAATACAAAAAATGTATTGCATGTGATGTCACAGCAGGTGAGATTTCGGTCGTGGTGAATCCTTTAGATTCCTTCCAAACCGAACAACAACGAAAACAAAAATTGAGTTAAATTTACTCGTAATAACAAAGTTGTAGATAATGCCTTAATGAAAAAATATACTCGTGTATATCGCACAGCAAATCGTAAACAGTCACAACACAAAATGATCAAAAAGTTGATATTTTCCTTTGCGAAAAAGTGATAAAAATTCATATATTCACAACTTATTTTATTTATGCGAATTTAAACGCAAATCATTGTTTATTTATTTATTTATTTATTAGATATTCTATGCACAAGACTTAAAGTCTTATATTACAGCATAGAATCTAGATGTTTGATTGAACTTAATTACATGAGGACATACCAGTATTTAACATAAAATAATAATACAAAAAAATAAAAAATAAAACAAAAGATAAAAATAAAAAATAAAATAAAACAAAATTAAATAAAAATAGAAATAATAATAATAATAAAATAATAATAATATTAAAATTAATAATATAATATAATAATAATAATAAAATTAATAAACTAAAAACAAAAATCAAATTGAATAGAATTGAATTGAATTGAATAGAATTTAATTTAATTGAATTGAATTGAATTGAATTGAATTGAATTGAATTGAATTGAATTGAATTGAATTGCATTGAATTGAATTGAGTTGAATTGAAATTGTAAAAATTGGGAAAAATAAGAGATCAATGTTTTAAAGCTAATTTGAATATGATTCCATTATTTTTCTTTTTTTTTTCTGGTTATTGTTCACACATAAATTCAATAAAAAATTAAACAAAAATTGAATTGAAAAATCCTGACTATCTTATATCTTATATTGTATAACTAATATAAATTTTTACCCGCTTTTTTACTAATAATAACACTAATACGTACATAGTATTTCTAATATACATATGTAGATATTTTGCAGGTGATGAAAATGAATGACTTCCAATTTTTTAGTGGAATATTTCTAAAAAATTAAAGAAAAGTAAATATTTTATAAAAAAAAGTTATAAAACTAAGAACAAGTAATAAATCTAAACATATAGGATTTGAAGTTAAAGTTTCTATTTCTAATATTCAATATTAATATGTGAGCAGTTTGTTAAGTTATAATTATCTTTGTTACAGTTGTCGACATCGATGTCACGTTAATATAAAATCCAAAAATTTGGGGCTCGTCTACCCGTTATCGACCTTTTGTAGACCTTATGTTGCTTAAGATTTTTTGGCGGTTGTAATGTTGATATATCGCGATATATTAATATATTTAAGGAGAGAGAGAGAGAGAGAGAGAGATAGTATTCCTTACTCTATCTTTCACACAGCTGAGTTGACTTTGCAAAGTAAACTTTGCGTACGGAAAAGGGGTATTAGAAATAAGTACAAGTAAACAAAATCTTCAATATGTGCTGTAGTATCGATTTTTTTTGCAATCATTGTCTTTTTCTAGTGTGCGTATTTGAAAAATATACTCTGCTTAAATACCTGAAAATTTTTATTATATGTACATATGTATATAAATTAGATAAAAAACGTTTGATATATATAAATATAATATATATGTACTCTTAATTATGAAAGTGATCTATTATGTATTTCTTGGGTCGATATATTTAGTTGATTACATTTGAACAAATCAAAAAATATTTTTTCATTAAAATGGTGCACATCTTAAGTTAGAGTTATACTCTTCTAGATTATTATAAACTTATTTGATATTTATTAAATATTAGTTGAAGTTTTTTAAGATTTACTTAATATTTCGAAGCAAAAATGCATATGACTTGGACCACTTTCATAATTAAGGGCACATATTCATACATACATATATAAATATATTCATTTCTATTTGTTACAAATGGAATGCTTAACTTTGTTTGCTGTGCAAAAATTCACAATTTTATACGGAAATCAATTAACTCACATGCATTATTCATTTTGCATTGCAAAGCATTTATATGATATTTTAAAATTAAAATTTTTTTATTTCAAATTTATTTCGTTTTAACAGACAGTCTTCTTTGTGGTTACAAAATAGCATTAATTTAAATACAATTTGTTTATTTAGTAGGGAGTGAGTATGTGAACACTTAGTGCAAAAATTGGTTCGTTCTAGGAATTTGAAAATATCTACAGACCAAAAGAGTTGTTGTCTGATCACAAGTACTGTGATTATTAAAATATTTAAATTTTTTTTTAAATATCGAAATACATCAACTCAAATTTGGTCAAAATGAGTTTCCTTTGGCAAATAGCTCCCCCCCCCCTATCCAATATTGATCTGTAGTACAAATTTCGAATCAAAGAAATGATTTTTTCCCGTTTTATATCAATTTTTCTTATTCTGCTATTTCGAAGTATAATTTTTTTTCACCAAATAAATGCTAACTCCCATGTAAATTTCCAATATTTTTAAAAAATTTACAATTTATTATAAATCTACCTTATACCTTATTGCATTTTGCATGTTGAACACGAATCTGGTAAGGATTTTGATATGCTATGGCTAGTTTTTGAGATATGACCACTTTTAATATATTAGTTCAGAGGGGTTCCGATAAAAAAAAATTGGCAATGTATGTATAACTTTTAAACTGTTATTCGAACAAAAACATTATATATAGACCGATTATAGTCAATGACATAAGCTTTCAAAATTGATAATTTGAAGTGACCCTGTTACACTAGGGAGTGAGTTAGAGAGTGCTAAAGCTGTTCATTTCAATATTGCTCACATTTTAATATTGAATATTAGAAATAAAAACTTTAACTTCAAATCCTATATGTTTAGATTTATTACTTGTTCTTAGTTTTATAACTTTTTTTTATAAAATATTTACTTTTCTTTAATTTTTTAGAAATATTCCACTAAAAAATTGGAAGTCATTCATTTTTATCACCTGCAAATTATCTACATATGTATATTAGAAATACTATGTACGTATTAGTGTTATTATTAGTAAAAAAGCGGGTAAAAATTTATATTAGTTATACAATATAAGATATAAGATAGTCAGGATTTTTCAATTCAATTTTTGTTTAATTTTTTATTGAATTTATGTGTGAACAATAACCAGAAAAAAAAAAGAAAAATAATGGAATCATATTCAAATTAGCTTTAAAACATTGATCTCTTATTTTTCCCAATTTTTACAATTTCAATTCAACTCAATTCAATTCAATGCAATTCAATTCAATTCAATTCAATTCAATTCAATTCAATTCAATTCAATTAAATTAAATTCTATTCAATTCAATTCAATTCTATTCAATTTGATTTTTGTTTTTAGTTTATTAATTTTATTATTATTAATTTTTATTTCTATTTTTATTTAATTTTGTTTTATTTTATTTTTTATTTTTATCTTTTGTTTTATTTTTTATTTTTTTGTATTATTATTTTATGTTAAATACTGGTATGTCCTCATGTAATTAAGTTCAATCAAACATCTAGATTCTATGCTGTAATATAAGACTTTAAGTCTTGTGCATAGAATATCTAATAAATAAATAAATAAATAAACAATGATTTGCGTTTAAATTCGCATAAATAAAATAAGTTGTGAATATATGAATTTTTATCACTTTTTCGCAAAGGAAAATATCAACTTTTTGATCATTTTGTGTTGTGACTGTTTACGATTTGCTGTGCGATATACACGAGTATATTTTTTCATTAAGGCATTATCTACAACTTTGTTATTACGAGTAAATTTAACTCAATTTTTGTTTTCGTTGTTGTTCGGTTTGGAAGGAATCTAAAGGATTCACCACGACCGAAATCTCACCTGCTGTGACATCACATGCAATACATTTTTTGTATTAACACAAGCCACATCATACATATTTAATGGTGAAATTTTTAAATACAGCTTTTATTCTTGTATTGTTTGCACATTTTTTACGAGATGTCGTTTTTGGGGGCCTTTAAGTCCGCTGTTATGTTGACTGAATATTGCAACCAAACAAAGTTATTGGGAAAAAATGGATTTTTTTTCTTTATTTCTTTTTAAAAAATATTGCAAGCTCTAAAGTACTTTCATATTTTTGCGCAAATTTTTGAGTATTTTTTGCTTTGCGTAGTAAATGTGGGTCAAACGATATCAATTGCAAAAAACACATTTTTTTAAACAAAGTTGGAATAACTTTGAAAACTTTTTGCTAATAGTTAAAATGCAGTTGATATGTATTTTACACAATGTCTGTTATTTCATTTATAGCCTTTTTTGCTTTAGAAAGAAATTATTGGCAGGGAGTTTTTAACTATAGTAAAATAAATGAATAACAAACGTTATTTCAAAATAAATTAAAATTGGGACAAAGCCAGAAAAATTAATTCAATATGGCTAATTCAATATACTTCATAAATTTGCATAACTTTTAAGCTGATTAAAATCCCATTTCAAAAATTTCAGAGGACTCCCTGGGCTAATTTTTGTTAAAAAAAACAAAAAATATTGGGGGTAAGCTAAAATTTTTTTTAATAATAAATAATTTCTTAATCGAGTTTAAGTTCAGTAATTTCAGTTCTTATTGAAGATAATATTTTGATTAATTAATGTGAGTTTCTAAAGAAGAAAAGTAAAATTTTACCAGACTTTATTAGCTGGCAAAAATACCGATATTTTTCTTTACAGCCAGTGATATGGTCATTTCCGGTTTCAAAATGGGCCAACAATGTACAGATATTACCGTATCCTTCTTAGTATTATGAGTATATTTTAGACTTATTTCGAATATAAAATATATAAATTTGGGGCAAAGTTAAAAAAACTGTAATTCAAAAATTACAATCAAATTACAGCATTTCCGGTTTTCAAGATCTCATCATCAAACTTTTGCAGTATAATAAAAACATTCTATGCTAATTGCGTCAAAAAATAAAACAAAACCAACGCAACCGGTTTTCAAGATCTCATCATCAAACTTTTGCAGTATAATAAAAACATTCTATGATAATTGCGTCAAAAAATAAAACAAAACCAACGCAACCGGTTTTCAAGATCTCATCATCAAACTTTTGCAGTCTAATACAAACATTCTATGCTAATTGCGTCAAAAAGTAAAACAAAACCAACGCACAGAGGAGTATTTGAATCAAAAAGCTAGCCAAAAAGGCAAAAATTAATTAAAGAACTCTTAAGGACTAAGTACACAGCTCGATGCACAACAAAATTTTACATCATATTGTAAATTTCAAAGGCTTCAAGTTTCGATTTGTAGCTCTGAGACACTACTATAATCAGGAAAGTGAAGAAAATTACATGAGTTATTAATGTTTTTTCGGTTTCAACATGTTTATATGATATTTTTGTGGCTTAACGAATAAAGGTATCGCGTTGATTTTTTTTTAGCTGAAAAATTTGATCAGAATCAATTTTTAGTATTAAAACAAAAAAATTATCTTAAATATCACGTTTAAAACAATTAATTTAAAAAATAAAAAAATTAAAGAAGTATAGAATTATATGCAAAAAAGAAGAAGGTTTTTTAAAGTAAAGGTAGCTACATTTCGCATTATGTTTTAAAACATAATAAAATTTAAAATCTCTTATTTTAGATGCAACGAAAAAGCTTGCGCAAGTTTGCGGCAATTTTTTTTAAAATTTGGCTTTTTTTCTGTTTTTGCTCATCTCGCATAAGTAGATATGTATGAGTAAGAAACCTTTTTGTCATTCATAAAATGTTTTGCTTTGAAAGAAGGATACTTTCCCCTGCCCATAAAAGCTCAAAAGTTTAACTTTTATGATATTTAAGCATAAGTAGTACATTTTTTTTAACATTTATGCTATTTTTGCAAATAATATTTTTGTCACAGCCTACAAAAGCAAGCGGAGACGAAAATGGTATCTTATGGTCTCTTGAGTCCCAGTTAAGGGTTTTGAACTTTCGCCGACGTTAAAAATTGCATTTGCTAAACAAAAGTATGAAAAAAGTTAGGAAAAAATTTAAGTTTTTCAGAGATATGATAATTATTTTCTGAGGTCAACTTTTTCCCCCTTGTCCGATTTTTCTTATTGCCGAACTTTAATATCCAAGGACCAGAAGACATATTTTTGTCAAGTTTCATTAATCTAGTGATAATCAATAGCTTTTCACAAGCAATATAAACTAAAAAAAAATTAATAACCAGCTTTTTGCCTCAAACACTCCTCTGTGCAACGGATCGAAGTTAAAAAAAAATTTAACTAAACTAGAATGAATTTTAATAATTTTGAAGCCGATTAAAAATTTATTTCTGATTAAAAGTTAAAAAATTTAAATGGAAGTTGGTTGTTTTAATTAAGTTTGTTGGTCCTGGTTTTGCAGTTCGTTACGTTCATAAAAAATTTGCATGTATGTTGAACATAAAGTTTTACAATATGCGATGATCCTGATTAAAAGGAGTCTTATCTTCTCAGCAAGTATTTTCAGGAGAATCACATTTTCCGCCCGTCTTTCAAGTGGAACTATCCCCCTGATCAGCTCATACCAAAATCATTATCGAATGATTCTTTTACAGCTCTCCCAATAGCTCATATAAGACTAACGTTGAGAAGCCTCATACAATTCTCAATGTTCTTGAAAAAATACGTGTAAGATAATCTCTAAATAAATCTCAAATAATTCCATCTACGACTAGTAAAAGCGCCTTCTGCGGCTCTTGTATACGAATTGTCTACAAGTAACAGTTTCTTCCGTAGGAAGCGTGTTCCACGATTAAAATGTAAGATTCACAATAGACTCTTCTGCGATTGAAAAGGCTAGCTGGGTATATATGTATGCATATATGTTTTTATGTATGTACACAATACACATATGAAATTAGCGGCCTGCAGTCAAATACATACACTTATGCATTTCAAATAAAATTAACAGTTTTAGTTGAACAAGTTTTAATAAATGTCATTGGGCTATAAAATCAATTGTCTTTTATTTTGTAATAAAAAATAAATAAATTCGCCATAAAATTTAATATGTGAAACATAAAAGTTGCCAACAATATTTTCCAATGAAACTAAATGTTTGGCTTTGCATTTAAAGTCCTCTCATTCTTCATTCTCTTGATAGTTTTATTAAATTCACACTTAAATGTTCTCATAAGGCTCTTAAACGTATTTGTGTCCGTCCTCTAATATTTTACGACCAATACTTAGAATACATATGTATACAGCATCAAAAAAAAAAAAAGCATTTGTTGCAAACATAAACTTTATGTATGTATGTATATGGAAGTGCTGTGTGTGTGCGGCAGAGAAAGTTCCTTGAGGCAGTCATGCAATAACTACGAGTGTGCATGCCTGCTGCGTACCTACTCGTACTCGTTTGTTTGCCCGCAATCTTTTCTATCTCATTGTTATTCAGGAAAGTACAATGCTCTTTAACACAACTTAACTTACGTCACACTATTGCACAAACAGACACATTTATACCTGATTTACATTAAGCATTGTTTCATGAAATTTCATGAATTTTGTTGCACGCAACTTTTTCTATTTGCTAATTGCAGCGCAATGGAAGATAATTTTATATAAAAAAGAGCGTGTAATGAATCTTAGATGCATTTTTGACAACTTTTTTGATATAAGTTGACCCTCCAGGCCTCCTATTGAAAAATAAAAAATGTTCATGCAACTAATTTCTTGAAAAAAAAATGCTTAATGTAAATTAGGTATTATTGATACATATTCACATACATACATATGTACTTAAGTTTCTACATGTGATTTTTACCCAGCAAACAGCACGACGCAGTATTTTTGCAGTAATTTTTTCTATTAATATTTATGATCAATATATATATATTTTTTTTTGATATTTTGAAGAATTTTTAATTAAATTTTATTTTCTATATAAGCACAAAGATAAAATTAAACGTTTTGCTAAATTTACAAATTTTTTTTACTAAAAACGAATATGTATTTAAAAAAAAGCAATGTGAGTCCGATCCCAGGGGAGATGTGTAAACATCTAGTAAAAAAAATTTTTTTAAGTTGGAAGTACTTATGCTTTTAGTATATTTCTTTTAAATTAATTAATTAAAAGTATCAAAACTTTCAATATTGTAAATACATAGGAATTTGCTGGTTTTTGGGCACACTGCAGTATATATGTACTGCATTAAAAATTGCAGTAAGCAGTAAATTTACTGATTACTAAAAAAAAATCAGTAAATTTTTACTGCTAATAAAATTTAATTTGCATTACCAGTTACATATTCACTTAAATATTTATTTATTGGATTTGCGAAATCTTGGTTTAACAATGAGTTGCTATCCACATGTTTGCTGGGTATGGAATCATGTACGATTGTATGTGAAAGTGTTTATGTGTATAAAGAGATTATAGTTTATATGAAAAATATTGTTTTTATTATGTTCAACTTGATTGTTTATTTTTAATTTTTATATGTTCGATTATTAAGGGTAACAGGTTATATATAAATTATAATATTTTGATTAATTGCAGTAAATTTTTTTTTCTTATCGAATCGAAATTTTCATTAAGTAAGTGATTTATTTCTTTACTGCCAATTTTTATTTTAATAAAATTTAAATCAAAATAAATTCTAGAATAAGTTTTTTTCTAACACACAGTTTGGAAAGAAAAAAAATTGTTGCGAATATAATTTGTCGGAACACCGAAAATCATTATTTGAATTATTTTAAGACCATTTATTGCATTTAAAAACTGAAACCGTCTATGAATTCAACAAACGGCGAGACATAAGTTAGAAAATAACTCTTGATTTGTGATAAAAATCAAGTAACAGTGCTATAATCAGCTATGCCGAAAGTTATACACCATTCACCGACTTATATATATATAGAGTAGATACGTACCTGAAAATTACAATAAGTAGATACCAAAAAGATAAACTTGAGTATTTACTTTTAATTTAAGTTACTGCATATATCGTTATCGACTTTAGCTGATTCTCTAGTAGATTTATGCAAAAACGCTAATGCTCTACAAATATAAATAGAAACGTACATGCGTATTATGCGTACTGTGTGTCTGTCATACTTATACTTGAAGTCAGGGCTTAAAAAAACTAATATATTTACTAGAAAGTGTCAACATATTAACTAATTTCCTATGAAAACTAAAAAATTATTTTTCTGTTACGAAATAATAAATTTATTGCGCTAAATAAATATTTTATACCTTCACACTATTTAATATTTTCCATAGCAAACATAGCAGAAATATTTTTGTAGTAATATTTTTCTTTGCACACAAAATGAAAATAATATTTTACGCAGTAAACAGATTTCAATTTTTGCATATTAGCTTGAGTTATATTTTTGTGACTGCAAAATATTGTAGCACACAAATATTATACATAACAATTATCGAAAAATATGCATAGAAAAATATTTCAATTCTAAAAAATATTTCGCCATTCAACTACTCTGAAAAATATGCTAAATGAAATATGAGAAAATTGAAATATTTGAGAAAAAATATGTACATAGATATGCAAACAAGAAATATTGGCATTTTGAAAATATTTTCAAGAAATATTTTGAAGAAATATGCATATTTATGGCAAAAAATATTTCTGTCTCATTATGATGCGTAAAATGGAATGATTGAAGATGAGTGTGGGCATTTAACTATGTGTGTATGTTGTATATTTATGTGTGTACGTATGTAAATTAATTTACGCAAAGTTTATTATCATTATTATTATTATTAATAATAATAATAGTAATAATAATAATAATTTTAATTATTGCTTTTTTAAATATATTTTACTTAGAATGTGTAAGTAAATAAAAAATGTTCACTAAGGAAACATTTCCTTCTAGGATGAACAAAATAGTAAAACTACAATTCATATTAGATATTACTCAATATACGTTAATTTAACTTACCAGGTAGGACAAACTTGCCCTTAAGTTATTGCTCACTTAAGGTCAAACTTAATTTCTAATAATGAAAAAAACTTTTTATACTGTAACATATAACGGGTGTTTAATAACATGAATTGTTATATAGAAGCGATCGCAAGCGGGTTGCATGCATATTAGCCAGCCTTATTGCTCGTCGGAGGTGTGCTTCGTTGCCTGCTGGTTCAAATCGAATTCACTACAGCTAAATTTTAGTATTTGCATGCAACAAGATTCAACTTAATGACATTTTAATCCAAAGTTTATTAAAAGGTGATAGGAATGAAAAATACCAAAATACATACTAAGAAGCGTTCTAAAAGAGAAGTATTGGATTGAGTCTGGGATGTAATTGACCCAATATGTTGCCCACCCTGCCATGATTACTACACGAAGAAAACCTAACTAAATAAAAATCTTTTAGTAATCCCATCTTCAATCACCACGAAACTGTTACCAAAAGTCAAAAATCAAATAGTATAATATAATTTAAGCACAAATAATTTTGATTTATTCAAATACAAAATAATTGATTTAAAAATAACAGTTTTCATTCTATTCAATGATTTTAACGAATGTTAATGAAAATTGTAACAATATAGGGAACCTAAATAAAATTAAAAGGAATTTAAAGTAAAAATATAACTAACTATATGAAAATTTCGAAACTACAATATGAAGAAAAAAAAATAAATTCAGTAAAGTGCGACTCTGACTCTCGCACGAAGGGTTCCGTACGAACACTAGATATGTAATTTAATACAAACTTCATCCTATATAATATATAGTTTTTTCATTTTTTTTCGTTTTTGGGGTCTTTTCAGTTTTTTTGTTTTGGCGGTTTTTGCGTTTTTTCGGTTTTGGCGATTTTTTTAAGTTTTGGCTCTTTTTTAGGGTTCCGTACACCAAAGGTGAAAAGGAACCCTATTGTTTTCGCTACGCTGTCCGTCTGTGCGTCACACGGTATTTTCTCAGGAACCGTAAGAGCTGCGGACCTGAAATTTGGACAGAGTATGTAGAACCTTGGCCGCTACAACAACAAATACATGAGAATTAAAAATTAAAGGGTGTTCCAAAACGAGCAACGAAAAATTTTAAAATCCCATGTAATATACATACAATTGTATGAACATATGTATATTGAAACTTGAAATTTGTAAAATTAGTGTAATTTTATACAGACTACAACAATTAACACTAAAATTTAAAAAAATTTAAACTAAAGGGTGGTCCATCAGTTAATGCAATTTTGACTATGTAATTTTGACAATTTGCTATATCTTGGAAACCGTAAGAGGCAAACACTTGAAATTTTCAAAAACGGTAAAACTAAAAAAACCGAAAATTTTAAAATCGCCAAACCAAAAATAAAATCGCCAAAAATTGCCAAAACGAAAAAAATCGCCAAAATTAAAAAAAATTTCTAACACTAAAATAAATCGCCAAATTCGAAAAAAATCGCCAAAATGAAAAAAACGACAAAATGAAAAGAAACACCAAAAATCGAAAAAAGTCGCCAAATCGCGAAAATGTCGCCAAAACTAAAAAAAAATTTAAATAAAAAAAAATCGCAAATATGAAAAAAATCGCCATAAATAAAAAAATTGCCAAAATGAAAAAAACGTCAAAAACCGAAAAAAATCGCCAAAACAAGAAAATTTTTGGTTTTATAAATTTAAATAGTAAAATTATAAAACACCAACATCTACAATGCGCTAGAAGAAAAACCTACACAAATATAATTGTGATAATTCTGCATTGGAATTTGATTTGGGAAGAGCTTATTAATTATTTAAAATTATGATTTTATCGGACGTATAAAAAGTTTTTTTTCATTATTAGAACTTTAGTTTAACCTTAAGTGAGCAATAACTTAAGGGCAAGTTTGTCCTACCTGGTAAGTTAATTAACACTCATCTTCAATCATTCCATTTTACGCATCATAATGAGACAGAAATATTGTTTGCCATAAATATGCATATTTCTTCAAAATATTTCTTGAAAATATTTTCAAAATGCCAATATTTCTTGTTTGCATATCTATGTACATCTTTTTTCTCAAATATTTAAATTTTCTCATATTTCATTTAGCATATTTTTCAGAGTAGTTGAATGGCGAAATATTTTTTAGAATTGAAATATTTTTCTATGCATATTTTTCAGTAGTTGTTATTTATAATATTTGTGTGTTACAATATTTTGCAGTCACAAAAATATAACTCAAGCTAATATGCAAGAATTGAAATCTGTTTACTGCATAAAACATTATTGTGGATATATTTTCATTTTGTGTGCATAGAAAAATATTACTAAAAAAATATTTCTGTTATGTTTGCTATAGAAAATATTGAATAGTGTGAAGGTATAAAATATTTATTTGCGCATATATGTAATATGCAAATGAACTTGAATATTTTTGTTATGCACTTTGTCAAAAATTCAAACAAGTCATATTTTCGTAATAGTCATATTGAAACTAAAAATTTTTAAAAACTAATTTTTGAACCCTGCTTGAAGTATGCTTATACTCAGTGTAATAATAATAAATTTATTAACTTCAGACTTTGACTCCCCAACGAAGGGTTCCGCACGGACACTAGATATGTAATACTATACGAACCTTAGCCTATATAATATATAGTGTTGTTGTTGTTTAATTTTTGAGGATTTTTCGGTTTAGAGCGTTTTTTAACATGTTTTTTTAGTTTTGACGTTTTTTTCTTCCTTGGCCTTTTTTAGTTTTGGCGCTTTTTTCATTTTGGAGAATATATCCATTTTTGCAATTTTTTTATTTTGGCGATTTGTTTTTCATTTTCCGATTTTTTCACTTTGGCGACTTTTTTCATATTGGCGATTTTTTCATATTGGCGATTTTTTTCATATTAGCGGTTTTTTTATTTTGGTGATTTATTTTGGTAGTAAATTTTTTTAATTTGGCGGTTTTTTTCGTTTTGGCGATTTTTTCGGTTTTGGCGATTTTTTCAGTTTGGGATTTTTTTTGGGATTTTTTAGTTTTACCGTTTTTGAAAATTTCAAAAGTTTGCCTTTTACACTTTCCAAGATTAGCAAGTTGTCGAAATTACATTAACTGATAGAACACTCTTTAATTTATATTTTTTCAAGTTTTAGTGTTAGTTCAAGTGTCTTTATACGAATATTATATGTGAAATATTTAGACATTAAATTGTGGTCCTATTTACGGCTACAAACTTAATTATGAAAATTTTTTATGAAAAATAATTTCATATTCCTGTTCGCGTACATTAAAGTAAATAAAAACTATCCAAAATTTTAATGGTCGTCATTAAATAATGTTTAGTTTTTAAAATTCTGTAAATTCATTAATACGGAAAACTATAGCAGAATATTTGGTGGTTACTGCGATAGCAAATGACGTCGATTATCTAACATGTTTTTGAAAATTCTACAGTATTGCCTAAACGAAAATAATTATTTTATGTACGAAAACGCCATATACAACCAAACGTATGGTATGCCGATGGGAAACCCTCTTTTACCAACGATCGCAGATATTGTATTAGACGCTCTCTTGGAAAAACAACAAAAGAATTAAACGAGGAAAACATAACGATTAAACTATTAACAAAGTATGTTGACGACTTATTTGCAATTATTAAAAGAAAAGATGAAGAGAGGATTTTGCAACTATTTAACAATTATCACAACAAAATTAAATTCACAATTAAAAAGGAAGCAAGTAGTTCTTTACCTTATCTTGACATGAAACTTATTAGGCAAAGAGACAAAATTATAACAGATTGGTATATGAAACCGATAGCATCCGGCAGAATCATAAATTACAGCGCAACACAACCACTAAATCAGAAGATAAATACAATTTATAATTTCATTAATAACGCTTTACACCTAAGCCACGACAAATACAAATTTAAAAATATTAAAATAATCAAAGATATAATGAAAAATAATAATTATCCAATAAATTTGATAAATAATTTAATATACAAATCAATAAACCATAAAATTGAAAACAATGAAAAAACATCTGGCAACACAAAATATTTTAGCTTATCATATATACCAAAATTAACCGAAACCACCCACATAAAACAAATTATCAAAGAAGAAGGAATTATAGTTGCACATAAATCAAACAAAACAACAAAGACACTCTTCACAAATCTCAAATAAAATATAAACAAAAAGGATCAAAGCAACGTAGTATACGAAATTAAATGTAATGGGGAGACAAATGAAAGCTGTAAACAAGTGTACATCGGGACAACAAAAAGAAATTTGGGAGTAAGAATTGCTGAACACGACACAGATATCAAAAAGAGCCGACATTCTACTGCATTATCTCAACACTACATTGACAACTTACATACACCTGACCTAGAAAACTTCAAAATACTTCACAGAGAAAGAAGGCAAAATAAAAGTTATACGTTGGAAAGCTTAAGTATACAACAAAAAATGGACATAGCAATGAATAGTAAAACAGATAAAGACAACACCAATGCCAGCAATAGCATTGTATTAGTTTAGACTTTAGTGTAATTCCAACTGTGATATTAGAAGTTAAGAAAAGACTGTGATATTTTATTTTTATTTTATTTATATTTGCAATTATTTTTTACGTTATGTGTTTTATTTTGTACATTTTATGTCTCTTCAAAAGACATCGCAAAATCTTAAAAGTAAATTGGAATAAAAGATAAAATATGTAAGTCAATGCTTATGCTCTATTATCATTAATTGTAATTACATACATATATCCATGTACATACATATATTAAAGTCGCTCTTTTTATATATTACCAATGTTACCAGATTTCAATAAAAATAATTATCCCTGAAGATATTGGAAAATCCCAACGAAACGTCGGATACATTAAAAATGAAATAAAAATACGTCTTTTATTACATTTTAAAGAAATTGAATGACCTTGAAAGCCTGAATAGATACAATATCTATAAAACCACACAAATTCATGGTTCAAACTAAGTTGGATAAAAAACAGGATTTTTAGTTAATGTTGGTATTGGTTTTATTTAAACATCTCATTGTAATAGCTTCTAAATTTTTGTTTTTGAAGTAAAACATTCCTCTATTTAGGTGAAGAAATGTAATTTAACTTTCTTAATGTTAATTGTGCAAAGAGTCTGTTTTGTTTGTTTTGAATTATTTTTTTATTTTGAATTTAAGTAAATTTATTTTTTTTAGTTATAATAAACTAATACATATAAATATTTTTATGCCACTTTTTTAAATTTTGATTAGGATTTATCTATTTTTTTTGGGAAAAATATTCGTATTCGCCTAAATTTTGGCGAATGCGAATGCGAATATCTAAAAATGGACGAATGTTCGGGAATTCGAATACGAATACGAATATTCGTGCGTCACTAATACATACATGCGTGCAGACAGACAGACAGACAAACGAACCTTTGGTATATGGAACCATAAAAAAATGTACGTATGATTGATTTTTGTGAATTTATTCATCATACGCCCTCGTATGCAATTTTGTGTAGGATATGGAATTTACAATATTTTTTGGCTATATGGTAGCATTTATTAGATAATTATGAGGTAAAATTTATAATAAATATAGGGTCGTATTCAAAAAAACTTAACAAAGCTTTTAAAAGCAATGTTAAGTAAAGTTGTATTCAAAAAAAATTATTATATCAAAATTCTAAAGTAGGCATCTACGTTTGTTAAGGCTACTTTAATTTGATATTTCCAAAATGTGTGTTTTGTACTTCAAATATTTTTGTTAATATAGCACATATTGATTCATGTTACATCTGAAAATGAAGCTAGAAGTGCTAGCTCGTATCTTAAATTTATTATTTCTGTCATGTGATGGAAAAGATCACTAAATTATCCAACTGATTCGAAATACATAGCAAAATCCATAAAAAAATATTAAAATAAATAGAATTATACAAAAATGTTTTAGTGATGTACATTCAAACAAAACAAATCGCAAAAAGCTGGATATTCAAATACTCATTTCGTTCGAATAAAATAAATTGAGATAATTTTTCTATGTTCATCATATTTTTTTTTTACTTTTACTTCATAAAAATGTTTATCTGTTTTGCTTCCAAGTCAGAAGCTTATATTTTATAAATTAGGTTGCTTAACTTCAAGATAATAAAAATGTATTTAATAAAATAAAAAATTAGTTGAATACTCGAATGAAATTGTATTCGATGTTGTACATCATAAGCTGTGAAATGGTTGTTGAACATGGTGGTGTTACCAGAATTTATTATTAAATAACAAAATAATTAAAGTTGTCTTTTGAATACAATTTCTTAACAAAGCAATGTTAGCCTTAAACTTTAAAGCTTAAGTAAAATATTTTTTGGAATAAGGCTGATAACCTTTAAACAACTGACATTATTCTTAACTAATTATTCGTTAATGAGTTCATATTTTTTTAATTCGTAAATTGGCAAAAAGGATATTCTAGAATTATTAAATTACACTTTTTAAAACTGTGCTGCCATCAGTTGAACACCGTTGTCATTTCAGAATTTTAGGGCCAATTTCACCAACTCTATTTAAACATCAATTCATATTTAAATGTCGATTTTGATTAATTTTTGTATGGAAAAATTATTTTTAAATATGAATTGATATTTAAATAAGTTGGTGAAATTGGCCCTTAGTGATTCACTTTTCTGGTAGCACTGATAGTTTAAGTGTGTGCAAACAAAATACTCCCATGAGTATTCATGTGCAGCCGAATAAATACTCAGAGTATTTTTATACTTATGTGTATGATTGCAGCTGATACAGTGTATAAATTGTAATTATACTCGTTTGTGCTACGTAATTTAGGAAGTGTGTATGAACATAGTCATTGATTGTCTATGATGGTATATGGTTATGGTTTTTATATATGTAATTGTAAGCCTTTATAGTTGTTTGAGGTCCAATACTAATAGAGTTCTTAAAACGATACTCTTGTCATTCTCTTTGAAATTGTGTTAGTTAAGTATTGTCTATGCATTTTGTTCCCGCTTATGGAACTCAGCAGTAGACTTCACCCAAAAAAATTTTGATGTTAGCTAACAATCTTCGTATATTTATAGTAAGACTCTTAAGACGTTAGTGTGAACTACAACGTACAAACATAATAAGCTTAAAAGTCCCAAGCGAAAATGTTTACAAAATAATTATCTATATTCGATTTTTCATCATCACCATTTGGGAAATAAAACACATATATAGGCTTAACATAAGTTCATTTAAGATTATAATAAGTGCCAAATTATATTAAAAACTAAGGGGCTAATTGTCTAAAATGTAACGCTAATCGCTGACAAATTGTATATGAAAAAAATTGATATTAAAAGATAAGGCCCTAAATTTTTATAATATGTTGCGTAAATTCGTTAGTACATCAAAAGTGTTAAGGTAGAATTAGTAAAATCGTATCATTCTACTTTACATCTTGCCGTATCGTTCAACTTTGTGCACAAGTTATAGAAAATTTAACAGTTTGCACAGCACATTTTTTTTGTCTGGCATTAAATGCGGTGTTTTTGACATTCGCTACAGAAAAATCTGTTTTCTGCAGATTCCTACGTCAGCAGTGCTACCACCACATATTTTATAACTAGTAACATGCATTGTATATGGTACGGTTTTTGTCAGCTGACACGCAACATCACGATACGATTTTACTAATTCTACCTTTAATCAAAAATTGAGAGAATAAGAAAGTCTGCAGTGAACAGTGTTGCCATTTTTTTCTGGAGCTTATCCCCAATTTTTGATTTGTCATCCCCGAAAATCCCCAAAATATAGTTTTTTATTAAAATTTTTTGTTTTGTGAAAAAGATAAAAAATTTTAATTTTATTAAAAAAATTAATGACAAAAATAACATTTATATCGATATCTATATTTACATTAATTATATTTGTACTTATAAAACTTACAAAGAAAATATAACATAGTTTAATATACACAAGTATAAAAAAAAAATTTTGCCAAAGTTTACAATTTCAAATATGTATTTGAGAATCGAAATCTTCCGATTCATCAGCCTCAGAAATTTTGGTGTACATAGTACTTGTATTAAAAAGCTTTAGCACTTCAGCAGAAGGATTAATTTGTCACAACAAATGGAATTATATATTTTTAAAGTGTGTTTATTCTAAGAAGTGCTTCCAACAAGTCATATTTCATTTTGTTACGTATTCTTTGTTTGGTAGTGTTCATTATATTGGTTAATATGCCTTGATACTTCTTCTTTATTACCTATAGAATTCATACATTTTTATACTTGCAAGACACAAATTTCTTAGCTCAAAGATCATTCTTGTTACCATCAGTTACAAAATAAATCCCAAACAATCCCTTTAATTTTGGTTATCACCCCAACAAATCCCCAGATCCCCAATACGAAACTATCATCCCCAATCTCGAAAAAAAAATGGGAGAAATCCCCTAAACTGACAATTTTAATTTTATTGCGTTCAGCACTGCTGTTTTTTACTTCAAAATTGTATGAAAAACCGCACCGCAATAAATTATCGTTACATTGTGTTCAGACTCTTAGGGCATTAGTTTGTGTATTGTGAGTCTCAATAACATATGTATATACGTATGTATTTCTCTCCAGAATTCTGCATAATAAGTTTTCCTAGTGCAATTAAGTACGAAATAGGTTTAGGGAAGAAAAATGTATGCAAACTTCCATCGTTAGTAGGCTTTGGATGATAATTTCAGATTTGTATGATTAAAAGTTTTTATAAACAATTTTTTTATTCTATTAAAGTTGTTTGTTTTTGTTAATTAATTAAATGAATTTCAACTGCGGCATCTCTAAATAACTGACTTTACCTAATACTTATATTTATTACGTTATATATTTAATGAAAATATTTTTAGCTGGAAAAACAATATATTTGCCACCAACAAAGTGTAAAAGTTAATGTTGTCTTTTGCTGTATTAAAAGATATTTTTTCATATTTTCCTTACCACCTCTCTAATTTACGTGCAATAGTTAAAGTTAAATACCAAAAAAAAAAAAGTTACTTACAAAATATTTAATTGCAATTAAGGGAAAAGTTTTTATTAAATTTGTGTTTTGAAAAAATTGTGTCTTTTCCTAAGACTACACTACAATATTAAACACTTGCCAGACTATTGAGCTGTGTAGTCTTTCTCTTTGGCCGAAGTAAACTTTTTACTCTACTCCTCTATTAAATAAATTGTTGTAAATTAAAACTTGCTTTCTATTATCTTACACTCGAGTTTTTGTGTCCTTTCATAAGCAAAAGTTATACTTTTCATAATTGTAACACTATCACAATGACCTTAACACCCAGATTTATTTCTGCTTTTTTCCACCTGACGTTTTCTATTACATAATTTTTTCTTTTTCAGTTTTCTTTCAACTTTTTGTTTTTAAAACAATAATATCAGTAGCACTTAACAAAAAGAAGAAGAAAAGTAATAATAATAAAAAATAAAGAAACAGCATGAACAAGTTTTGAAATGTTGGTGGCCGTGGTTTATTTTTATGTTATAATAAAGAACAGCCAGCGTTCAGTTGAATTATTTTTCCTTTACCTAGCTTTTTCTATTTTATAGTTAAAATGTATGGTTGTCAAGTATTTCATCTAGATGTATGTGTTTTCTTTTTTCCTTCTTTTTTTCTTTACCTTTAGAGCCAAAGTCCTGGAATGTTCTGCTAAGGAGGACAGCAATGTTACAGAACTATTTAAGACAATGTTATCATTGTCTCGCTTTTTGCCAGTGGGAAGCAGTAATGAAGGTACCAGTGGTCTCAAAAGACGTTCATCAGCTTATGTTAGTGCATCGTCAAGTAGAAGTAAGTATAATCCTGATTAATATTAAATTGCATTTAACTAGAATTTAAGTGAAATTTTAATGAAGTAATATTTAATTTCAAGTGTGTTAGAAGCAGAATGTTCATTTGATTTTTTTTATGCGAAAACGGGAATAATTGGGGCATTCATATGCTATTTATAAGTGTCATAATGTCATAATAGCCCAATTCACAATATTGTGCAAATGGTCTTGCATCGTTGCATGTGCAAAATGGTATAGTATATTGATACTCACCACTTAACAATTCTTAGTGGTGAGTACCAATATACTATGCCATTTTGCACATGCAACGATGCAAGACCATTTGCACAAGATTGTGAATTGGGCTAATATTTAAAATTATTTAAATGAGAGCAAGAACGTGAAGATATTTTTTTTATTTAAATTATTACTTTACAAAATAAACGACGCTTAAGAAATATTTTGTTTCTCAAATTAAAGTGACAGATGAAAAATAATTTGAATATTGAAGATGTTGGTATAAAAAAAACTCATTTTAGTGAAAATTGCAGATAGTACTTTATGAATTTAAGCTCTCGATACATTTTTGCTCTCGTCCGATAACAACAAAAGTAAAATAAATTTTGCTGTGAGTTATAAAAAGTGCTTTATAAAAAAATGGAGTTGCTTTGCTAGTATATTTCAGCATATTTTTGGACAATAATGAATAACTTTGCATATATAGACTTAAAAGCATAATTTTCATACAAAAATTGTTACGATTTCGGTAATATTTCGTTTGCGAAATCGGAAGATTTTGTCGACCAGTCGTTACGAATTCGGAGCATTTTGTTTGATGGGTATATAGAAATAATTAGGGCTTGTTCATCTAAATGCGAACGATAGATTCGATTAAAAATTTATATTAGAAACAAAAACAAAAAACTGAAATTTGTTTTTGTTTCCAATATAAATATTCGATCGAAGCTATCGTTCGCATTTAGATGAACAAGCCCTTACTATTTTTCATGATACAATACTATATAATTATATTATATAATTATAATTATAAAGGGTGTTTTTTATTGAGGTATAGAACTTTAAGTTGGCATCACTTTTTTAACTGGCGGCCATTTTGTCAGCTGTCAAGTGATTAATATTTAGTTTGGTTTGCCATTTTATCATGAACAGGTTCACAAAAGAACAACGCTTGCAAATCGTGCAAATTTATTTCGAAAATAATGGTTCAGTTCGCGAAGTTTACCGCAAGCTCCGTCCAGTTTATGGTCGACATAATCGTCCATCAGAGCAATTAATTCGGTTAACCATGGATCGATTTCGCACTACGTTTACTCTATGTGATAATACACATCCGCAGAGACGTCGAACAGTGCGCACCGAAGAAACAATTGCCGCTGTAGAGCAAAGTGTTGAAGAGGACCCGAATGAATCGATTCGCCACCGTGCACAGCAATTGGAGCCGACTAACCGACTATTTTGTTCCCGAATTGGATGGCATGAATGTGGATGAGTTGTGGTTCCAACAAGACGGCGCTACATGCCACACAGCGCACGTCACAATCGATTTATTGAAGGAAACATTCGATGAGCGCATAATTTCGCGGAATGGACCTGTCAATTGGCCACCAAGATCGTGTGATTTGACACCATTGGATTATTTTCTTTGGAGATATGTGAAGTCGCTCGTCTACGCCAACAAACCAGAAACGTTAGGGGACTTGGAAGCCAACATTCGTGGCGTTATTGCCAACATACGGCCCCATATGCTCGAAAAAGTGGTTGAAAATTGGACCTCTAGAATTGGCTTTATTCGAGCCAGCCGCGGTGGCCACATGCCCAAAATCATATTTTAACATTAATGACATAAAATTATCCTTCCAATAATGCCAAATTGATGGACACTGAAATGATTTTCTTGTGTTTGATTTCAATTCAAAGTTCTATACCCCTAAAAAAAACACCCATTATTATTGTATCATGGTATTTTTATATTTAAAATAAAAATACGTATATACCCATCAAACAAAATGCTCCCAATTCGTAAAGAATTCGTAACGACTGGTCGACAAAATCTTCTGATTTCGGAACCGAAATATTACTGAAATCGTAACAATTTTTGTATGAAATGGTTGACAATGGTTGAAATCGATAGGACATGTCGGTACGAATTCGTACCGACATGAAGGTACAATTTCTTTTTGCTTCACCGTTATGTTGTTGCTGTTGTCGAAATACTTTGCACATACTCACATTTTTTAATATTTGATACAATCCTTTTTTTACATTTACATATTTACATTTACATATTTATTTATATAAAAAATTCACAGACTTTTACTTATGTACTCAAAAATTAAAGTTTAAATTTTTTTTTTAATTGTTCAGAGAAACTACTGAAATTTCTTAACGAATTTGCTACGAAACATCTGAGATCAGACAAACTACCGAATTGTCTTAACGAATTCGGTACGATACGTCTGACTTCAGAAAAAGTCGAAACATTTGGTTGGGGGGGTACATTCATACGAAAGTTTCTACTGCACATAGAAAATATTATACATATTAGTATTAAAATAATTTTTGGTTTTTCAACACAAATATTTAGCATTTGACTGCAAGGCATGCTTCTTTTGTTTTTTTATTTTCTTTTCATTTACTTATTTTATTTATTTTTTACGTATGCTTCTACGCAATATGTTTGGTTGGCATATGCACGAGATTTAAACCAATTTGTAGTCACTTGAACAATAACTAATTTATGTCTAGTGTTTTTTGTCTACTGATTATTTTATTTACTACAGGGAGGCGAAGCACTATGAATGTATTGTTGTACATGTATATGAGTGTTAACAAGCGATGTCGCGAAGACTTCTAGTCTGTAACAAACCATCAAAAGAAGTAGTGTTGATAATTCTATGCTTGTTATTTTGCACATTGTAAATACGTTTGTGTGTGTGTTTTTGATGTAGATGGTAAGCTTTTGCCCTGTCGGGATTTGGGCCAACTTAAAAGCAACTAATCAGAGGCGAGTGACAACTAACTCAAAAGCTAACTTATTTTACACGCTATTCAGTTTTTAAACGTAATGTCCTCAGAACGAGTCAGTACTTACTCACGCTGCATAAGAAGTTAGCTCATTTCGAGTGAGTTTTTGGTTAATAAAATGCAAGTGCACTATTAATTAGTTGCGAACTGACCAACTAATGCTTAGTCCATTATGACTTAGTTTGTGGCGCATCAAAAAAGAAGAAGAAAATTTCTTTTTTTAGCTAACCATTATTTTAACTTACTAATGATTAACATTTTTAGTCAACTTAAATTTGAAACAATTTTAATTTTTTTAGAGACGAGAATGTGTATCGAACCTTGATCACCTTGTTTGTCATCCATCACACTTAACACTTTGCTATTGCACCATACAAAATATAGGCGGGACAGAGTTGACATAAACATGTATTTTATGCTGACATCTTCTCGATAAACTTTGACTCATCTCTGTATCAGCTTTGAGTTAGCTAAAAATTAGTTAAACACTTATCGAGGAGACGTTAGTTGTACAAAAATAACTCACTACTCTCAGCTTCAGTTTTGAGTTAGCTTAAAGTTAGTTTAATACACACAACTTTTTGTTAAAAAATAAATTGAAAATAATTATTGAGGGGTTTAGCTGGATCATATGCGCACTTCACTGTTGCTAATGAAGATCATCAGGGAACCCCAAAAAATTTTTCGAATAACTAGAGTTATAAGGTAAAACTTTCATTTAAACAAATTAAAAGCTCAATAAATATAAAAGTTGAAACAAGAACTCAATAATCAACATGTTTTTTATTTTCTTACAAAAATTATTTGATAAACTTTACTTTGTAATCCAGTATATATTTTAATTGTATTTACACTATTCAATAGATAATAAATATAAAAGGAAATATAAAGTATTGCAAGTTAATCTAAGGGCCATTTTCCTAACTTGCCTCTACCTAAAGGCAGGATTTTGTTTGTACGATAACTGGCTTGGCATTATAAAAATTTAATTTATTATTTTTTTATCCATTAAATATTATTATTATTGATAATTATAATAAATACAAATTGAAGTTTTAATAACGCAAAGATATTTATCGGGCAGACAAAATCATACCTTTAACTAAAAACATGTTGTGAAAATGGCCCTAAGAGTAAATAAATTTGTGATTTAAAGAGCAAAAATTTTTAAAATTATTTACATATTAAAAAGCAATTGAATTAATGCATCCAGGATGTGAAGAAAGAAGCTTATACCGGGAGACCTACCAATTGGTAAAGGAGAGTTGGCTCTATCTTACACCAGGTAGACTTAATATTTTTGCGGGGTCAGTAGTAGTCTCATAAATTGCAATGTTCTGCTTGACGAAATTAATAGAATTTTGGTATTGCTAAGATTTTATACCCCTAATTTATTTCCTGCTGACATACATATTCATATGTATGTATATTTATATAATATTTGCTTGCAGCAATAAAAGCTCTCCGTACGTTTGAAACCCAAACAAAAATTTAAGTAGTGAATCTAAAAAAGACCAAAAACAAACATTATCGTCAACTGAAAAACATTTTGTTTGTCAATACAGATATTAAGAAAACCCATTAGAAACCTTAACACGAATAAAAAAAAAAATATTCAACTAAGTCGACAACTTCCCCTTGTTTTTAAAATTGATATAAAAATTATGGCATGTTTTAAGCTGCAGAGTTCAAAAGGCCGATACTTATAATTTAAGAAAAAAATATTTTCATTTTCTATTTAATATAATTCCATAGAAAGTGTTTTAAAAAAAAATAAATAATGTTATTTGCTTGCAACAACTTTGTTCACATTTTTTTAACGTTTCATGTTTTTCTCCCGTTTACCATGAACAGTTTCATATTTAAATGCTGTTCAAAGCAACTTTTTAAGGAAAAGAAATTTATAAAAAGAATTCAATTTTTCTATTTACAAACGAACCAATTTTCTTTGTTGGTAAATAAAATCATAAAAAACTACATAAATAAATCGAAATTGTGTATTAAAGTTTTAAAAATTTCATTGAGAAATTTAAATTATGTTAGCTCACTCAGAGAATGCTTGTAGTTGTTAATAAAACTCAAAATTTTTAAATTTCAGTTGTAAATTAGATTACTCAGTTATGTATGCGTTCCAACATTTTCAAGAATCTTCTTTAAATTTGTATTGCAAGTTTTTTCGCATGTATATTTTTTTTTAAAAGAATTTTTCGTATATTTCATCAGTTTTACACAGTTTATCTCGTTTAATTTCATGCTTGAATTATTCGATTAAAACCTTTCAAGTCCATGAATTCACACTTGACTGCTGCTCCGTATTTTTTGTTGTTTTTGTTGTAGCAGTTGTTATCGTTACGTTGTTGTTGTTGTTGTTGTTGTTGTTGTTGTTGTTGTTTTTGTTATTGTTGTTGTTGTTGTTGCTGTTGTTGTTGTTGTTGTTGTAGTGCAAGGGTTTATCGTAGAGCTTCTTGCGTGTTAATTTTTTTATCTTTTAAACTTTTTTCACAGTCGCATTGCAGCATAAACATTCAGACACATACAGCAAAAAATCTCAATTAACTTTTTTTATGGAAAATATTAAAGTTGTTGTTTATATTGTTTGTTTACATACGCAGAAAATTTAAAATATATATATGTTTAAATATATATACTTACATATATACATACATACATATTTATTTCTCTTCAATTAAATTTTTAAACTACTCGTATTTTAATCAAAACTGATTTTAGCGAAAAACTTATAACCATTTCGAATCAAGTTAAAATTTCCATACCTGGTTTATGGCATGTTTCTACATTACAAGTAACTCAAAAATTTTGTTCATATGAGCACAAAAGTTGGGGGGTTTGGGGTTTCATAAAACAAGTGCCAACTTTTTCTGAGTAAAAAACGTAATACTTTTTTATTTTGTTGTTTCTACATAACAATTACAATTGTATCTAATGTCAAATATAGGCAATCAAAGATTAGTATTTGTGTGGAAATCAAAATAGGTTTTTATGCATTAAAGAAGAAATTTAATGTCCCCGCAATTGTCTAATTGAACCATTATGGAAACTGTAAGCATAAATCTAAACATTTTTACATTATATGCCATACTTATATGTATATATGTATTTTCATCACAATTTTATTTTCAATTTTGCTCACATAAATTTGTTCAAGGAAAGTAATAATAGGTTTGTTCGAGTACCTGAAACTTTTTACTGAGCCTCGCTGTACTATATAGAATTTCATTCGTTTATACAAAATCTTGACAGTGTAATTTGAGACTGAGTAATTGCAAGTTCTTACTGAATAAATGGTTCTTTTTTATGAATTTTATTTTTAAGTAAATTCTTCACTCGTTTTCTTTTATGATGTATAACATGTTTAAAAAAGAGTATATATTGGTTTTATGTATACGAAATATATTTTTTATATATCTTATACATTTTTCTACATTTTAAACATATTGAAAGATATTAAACCCCAATGTTGCCTCATATCCGTAATTTTCAAGTTAACTAAGCATTGCCTATTAGTGTGATTGGTTTGATTTGGATTGATTCTTTTCTTTAATCAACTACAAATCGTTGAATTTGAAGTCGAAAACCGCCAACCACGACAAGTCCCATTATTTTGTTTCATATATAAATTGATAAGCTTTGAACCACATTTCAATGTAAAGTTTTTATTCCTTATTATCTTGGATCTAACTGTATTCAAAGCAAGAATATTGGGAGTATTTCCATTAAATGCGGCAAATTAGTAACCATCTGACGATATACATATGTACATATCGTTTATAATGTATGAAATCTTTCTTCTTTTTTATGTTTATTTAAGCAAATACAATAATTTAAAGTACTTGCAAGACATGAATCATGAAGGCTTTTTGACTTATTTCAGCAAAATCTTAGTGTTTTTATAATTTGTGAAAAAATTATAATATACCGAAAATAAAAAATAGTGTCCAGTATTGATGTTATTAAGTAAAAATCTACGATGCAGCCTTTTTTAATTTATACAAACACTATTTAATGCTTTCTAGCAAAAATAATCAGGATTTATTCAGTCACTCGATTTTGCTTGATAAATAAACGAACTGACCTAATATTGTATTGTAATTTAAAAGCAGCTGTTTTTTATTTTGTACGATTTTCTCATAGGGCTGCTATTCAGTATTGCTTCTAGTATGGACAAAAATTAACTCAAATACTAAATTGTATACCATGGCAATAATGAAATTAAATATACAAAAAGTGATACCAAATACAACGTAAGCTAGACAGACAAGTGTACTATAAAAACTCATTTTGTTACGTACTCGCTTGTGTACCGCTTGCTTGCCTGAGAGCTTACTTGTTATGTAGAAACAGGCCATTAATTTCATGCTTTTAATTGAAGCGAATGTCAATCCCAATATCTGCCTTTTAAAAATAAAATAAAATAAGGATACAACAGATTTTGTTTGGTCACAGGCGCATAATATTGAGTAAATGCAGAAAAAGAACTTCTGCTCCACAAAAAATAAATCGTCCTGTGTTGACAGTATTGGCAAAGAAAATGTTCGTGCTATTTTTATTAATTGTTTCCCATAAAATCTCAAATTATATATTATATATTATATATATATATATATATTTTTAATATCATTTTGCAATATTGTTTATATGAAATTCTTTCCTGTCATTTTTAATTATTTTTAATTAATAATTAAATTTTCATAATCATTTTTATATACATATATATGTATATATATGTATATCATGGTTTTTCGTAAAGGCTCATATTAATTGAATTATAACGCCTGTAAATTAAAAAAAAGGAAAATTTTCCTTTAAGCTTTGCTTTACATATTTAACAAGCAATTAAGTAAAGCACAGGGATAGCAGTGCTGAAATGATACATCGAAAACGGCGAGATTTGAAACGCAATCTTCAAAGTTATACCTTCATGATTAATATTTTTTACCCACTGTGGTTAAATTCTAAGGGCCGATGTTGAATGTGAACCACAACTAAACATCAAGTATTTTTTCTGCATTTCATTTGACATTTCCCAATTTCAGACTAATTCAATTCAAACCGTGCAAACATACACAATCCAGCAATGCGTTAAAGTTATTCAGGCTTATTATGAAAATGGGCGTTCAAATCAAAATGCATTTCGAGCTTTTCATGTTTTTTCGGTCAGCACAATCGACCAAATGTGCGTAAAATCGGGCAAAAATTTGAGCAAACTGGGTCTGTAGGAGATGTGAAAACACCAATGCATGCTTGTACAGCTCGCACTGCAGAAAATATTGCTGCTGTTTGCGATAGTGTGGCTGAAGAGCTTTCCACCTCAACTCATCGCCCAACAACTGCATCTCTCATGCTCGTCATTGATGAATATTATAAACAAAGGCTTGCATTTAAACGCTTCAAAGTTGCAATTGACTCAAGAACTAAAGCCTCTTGGCCATTCCAAATATCGTCAATGGTCAGAATGGTGGCAAGAAATGGCAACAGTGGATGATCAATTTTCAAAGAAAATCATGTTCAGTGATGAGGCACATTTTCACCTCAGTGAATTCGTCAATAAGCAGAATTGCCGCATTTGGGCGAACGATAATCCAAGAGTGATTGTCGAAAAACAAATGCACCCACAAAGAGTGACTATTTGTTGCGGTTTATGGGCTGGCGGCATCATCGTGGCGTATTTTTTCCAAAATGAGACCGGTCAGGCCGGTTACTGTGAATAGTGTTCGGTATCGTGAGATGATCACAAACCGAATGGAAGATATGAATGTGGACGATATGTGGTTTCAACAGGATGATGCCACTTGCCATACAGCTAACGAGACAATGGTTCTTTTGCGCGAAAAATTCAATGATCATGTCATTTGACACCGTTGGACTTCTTTCTTTGAGGTTATTTGAAAAAAATGCTGTACGTTGCTAAGCCAGCAACAATTCAAGAGCTAAAGGATGAGATACTTTGGCAAATTAACGGCATAGAACCTCAATTATGCCTCAGTGTCATTGAAAATTTGGATCATCGAATAGAGGTGTGCCGCAGGTCGCGGCGGCCATTTGGCCCATATTTTGTTCCATACATAATTGAACCATACCATGTTATCATAATGAAAAGATATGACAATAATATCCTAAATAATTTGTCTTTTATTAAAATCTACATCGGCTCTGTTTGGGAATCTCCTTCCAAACATGAATGCTGGATTTGAAACCCCTACTTAAACTTTAAATGTAGAAATAACTACAACAATAATATTCAAGTCTCTCAATAATTGAATTTGACTTAGTATTTCATTATTTTTTTTATAAAAGATAATACGGTAAATTTAAAGAATTCTACCTGCTGTAACACAAAGCATTAATACACTTGTTGAATTGTAAAAAAAATATGCATTTGGATAAACATATGTACAATGCACATTGTACATATGTACTTACGTATTTATAAAAAAAAAACTTTGAAAGAAAAGAAAACGAAAAAATATGTACTTATTGTAAATTAAAAGATGTAGGCATAATTCAATTGTCTTTAATACATCAAAAGATAAAGTACAGCTTTCTTCTGTTAATTAATATAAAAATACTTTTTAATATTTGAATTTATAAAATTTGTAAAAAGTAGAATTTAATAAATGTAAGGAATGAAATTTACTTGAAACTTTTCTTGGAGACTCTTACACAGCCCTTCAAATTTAAACACCCTTTAGGAAAAACAATATTGAAAAAATATTTTATAAAAATAATTTCTCTCTTTTAAAATTATATTGCACAATAAACAAAATGTTCTTTGTCTGATTATCATTTTCCATGTATTTGACTTGTTTCATTATTTATCATCTATTTAATTTTTCTCAAATTGACGATTTGCCAAAGTAAAAGTAATTAAATGCACAAAAATGCTTGTGCGTAAACAATAAGAAAGCATTCATATAAATTGATTAAAATCTTTTGTAAAGTAACTGCAATTGACATAATAATCAAATTGCATATTTTACAGCATCAGAAGAGGTAAATGAGGTTATGAATAAAAGAAAAACACACGCACACACACACACATACACACACACACACATCTATATATACAATACAAACTTGCGTACATGAGAGAATAAAATAAAATAAATTAATTAATAAATAACCACACACATGTGTGCAAAGATTTGTAGCAGCACAGAGAAGTGCACAGAAAAGTTCACTTGCTAAAAATTTCACTAGAATAAAATATCATAAATTTTTTCACAAAACGAATGTTTCTGTATATGCTCATATACGTTTGTCGGTGAAGGGTATATAAGATTCGGCACAGCAGATAATAGCATTCTTATACCTGATTTACATTAATCATTTTTTCATGAAATTTCATGAATTTTGTTGCACCAAACTTTTTCTATATTTTGAATGAATCTCTAATGCATTTTTGGCAATTTTTTTGATAAAACTTGCTCTTCCAGGCCTACTATTGGCAAATAAAAAATTTTCATACAACTAATTTCATGAAAAAAATGCTTAATGTAAATCAGGTATTACTTGTTTTAAACAAAATTCATTTTTATAAACCCCTCAATGATACAATCAATTTCAATATACATATTTTTAATAAAAAAGTATTTTACTGAATAAGTAAAATAATAATTTGGAATTATAATTTCGTTAACAAATGTCAAACTTAAATTGGAACAATTTCCATACAAAATTTATTATTATTTTTATAAGTTTAAATTTTTTGGATTTGGATGAGAAAACTTTACAAGAAAAATTGTTTTTTTTTTTAATAATTTATTATGTTATTAAGGTCGAATAATAACAAAAATTAAAATTTTAAAAACCCCCGACTTTTTCAGAAAAGATGTTATATCTTCTAAACGGCTAAACCGATTTTCTTCAAACTAGCTAAGAACTCTTTCGATCAAGTCGTCTTTCAAACAAAAAAAAACTAAATGAAAATCGGTCTAGCCGTTTGGCCTGTACGTGGACACGAACAGACACACAGATACACAGACACACAGACACACACTACAAACTTATAACACCCCTTTTTTAGTCGGGGGTTAAAACATAAACTAATAAGAAATAATTTTCAGCGATTTTTTTCCATTTTTGGCAAATTTTCTGCCTAATTTGTTTATAATAATTTATATTATAAAAGTGTTGAAGAGTATTAAACCGAATTTGTTATCAAATATGTATGGATTAGGAAAAACTGCTTAAAAATAATTTTGGCGACTTTTGGCGACTTTTGACGATTTCTAGAATTAATTTGTTGAAATAGGGGGACGAAAACCTGGCAACGTTAGGTTAGGTAATATGGTTTCTGGTTTCTCTTCATCCCCACATATCCTACAAAAATCTGGAGTGCCTGTCTCACAAATTCAGGATCTTGCTCTGACCAAGCAGTGGCCTGTTAACACGCCTATCATGATTCGTATCGCCTTCCTATTCATGTCGAGTAGTAATTTAGATCTTCCTGAGTCTAGTTTTGGCCAAAAACCCATCGAGACTCTTTAATCCTCCCTACTTCGCCATGAATTGTTGGTCCTGCTTTCTACCCAATCACTGAGTTCTTTATAGTAATGACCTATCGGTAATTTCACCGATCTGTCCGACATTATTTCATACAACGCCGACTCTATTCTTGCCAGCTCATTTGCAATTTCATTTCCCTCAACACTGCTGTGGCCAGGAACCCAGCATAGTCTGACACTATACTTTTCCATAAGCAAGTTGAGGGCCTTCCTACAGTCAGTAACAAGTTTCGATTTGACATTGTGTCCCTTCAAAGCTTTTAGCGCTGCCTGGCTGTCAACGTAGAAGGCTACCTTCTCACCTTCAGCTACATTCCTGGCCATTAGCTCCGTGGCCCTGAAGATCGCCAAGATCTCGGTCTGGAAAACACTAAATTCATTCGGCAGTCTGAAAGAACTATGAATATTCGTTCCCAAGGTACAGACACCAGCCCCATGCCTTTCTCCATTTTCGATCCATCTGTTAAGACTACACTACCCTCATACAGCTAATCAGATTTGGCCCAACAGTCCCTACCCGGAATTACCATTAAGAGTGTTCTACTGAAATCGATTTCAGCGACCTTATAGTCTGTAAACCCAGGGGTTATGGATTCCTAATCAACAAAACCGATCTCATTTAAGATTGATGTGTGACCTGATATTTCTATCCTCACCAAACCTGTTTCTACGAGTCTAAGAAGACTTCTAGTCACCGTTCCCGTCACAAAGTCCTCTATAGGAAGTAGATGAAGAATGACGTCCAAGGCAACCTGAGGTGTGCTCTGTGATGCCCATCGAGATACATCTCTGCACCTTAGCTAGTAATCTCCTGTGACTTTCCTTCCTCAATGTCTCCCACCATATCACACAACCATAGGAAATAAAAGCCTGACAACCGATGTGTAAATCCAGTTTACTACTTTCGGTTGCAGACCCCAGTTCTTTCCTATGGAGTTTCTGCATGCGTAGTAGGCGTTGAGCCCTTTCTTTACCCTTTTCTGCATGTTTATTTTCTAAGAAAGCTTCCTATCTAGGAAAACACCCAGGTATTTAGCCCGCTCTGCTAGTCTCAGCTCCACCCCTCCCATCCTGGGTAGTACAAAGCTGGGAAGAAACTTTCCCGTTACCAGTAAAACCACGTCATCCGCATATGCAACTATCTTCCGTCCGCTCCTGTCAAAATCTTAAGAATTGCGTTCATTGCCAACAACAACAATAGAGGTGACAAAACTCCTCCCTGTGGTGTACCTCTTGTCACTAATCTCCTTAGGCTTTCTCTTCCCATACTCGACTTGATGATTCTGCTCTTAAGCATGATAATTATCCACTCCACTAGAAAGTTGTGAACCCTAAGGATCTCCAGCGACTCCCTAATAGCCTCTATACTTATGTTGTTAAAGGCTGCCTCAATGTCTAAGAGTGCAGCCAGTGTGTAATCCTTGTACTGCAGTCCTCTCTCTATAACACCAGCGACGTCATGAAGCGTACTCTCAGCAGATCTGCCTTAACGATAGGCATGCTGAAAGCCACTTATGACGCGAGTATCAATTGTGTTCCTTAGATGCAGATCAATCAGTCGTTCTAATGTTTTCAAAAGAAACGGCGAAAGACTGATTGCCTTAAATCCTTCGACTTTGAGTGGCTTACCTTACCCGCTTTTGGTATGAAGATGACGCTAACCTCTATCCATCCTTTCGGTGTAAACCACCTGCTTAAGCATATCTTAAAGATATATATACCAGAGACAGTAGTACGCACTCTGTGATATTCTGCAACATGGCCGGAAAAATACCATCTGGACCTGGTGATTTATACGGTTCAAATATATTTACTGCCCATGTTGCTTTTTTCAACGTCACTATTTCGTCCACTGCTGCTTCTATTCCCAGTTCCGACAAGTAGTTAAAATTAACCTCGGTCGTTGCCTCTTCCCTTACTTCCCTACACCGAGGAAAGTGAGTGTCCATCAGAACAGAAAGTGTCTTAGAGCTGGATTCCGTCCATGTACCATCCAATCTTTGAATATTCCCAGGAGCCCTAGGGTCTTTTGACAATACTCGCCAAAACCTCTATAACTCATTAACGGAATCAATCTCCTCACAGTATTTCCTCCATGAGCCTCTTTTCGTTTTTTTTGAGATCACCCTTGCACTTATTATAAAATACCTTATGATTGTTCCAGTCCTCAATTCTTCCTGTGAGTTTCGCTCTATTGAACAATCTTCTAACCGAGGACCTCAGATCTTTTAGATCTTTGCTCCACCATGAAAGCTGCTTTCTTTTGGCAACGTTGATTACAGGCAAATATATTCCGGTTGTATAATTACAAAGAAAAAATAATTAAATAAAACGAGCACTTGCTGCTTTTATATTAATTTCTTTTTTCCATTCAAGGCAATATGAATTTGGAAAAGTTTGCTCGCTATTGATTAAGAATGTATAGATGCATTTCATTGATGCTTAAAAACTCATCAGAATACTTCAACCAAAATTCAAAAAAGCTTACTAAACTCCAAGTCTGATAGATAAACTCGAAGCTAACAATTGAGCAGTAAAAAACTAAAATCATATTCATAAAGGGTGGTTAAATTTTAAGGACCCATGTTGATTTTGAATAAAAGATAAATTATTTAGGATATCATTGTCATTTCTTTTTATTATGATAATATGGTATAGTTCAATTATGTATGAAAGAAAATATCGGCCAAACGGCCACCGCAACGTCGGCGGCACACCTCTATCCGATGGCCCAAATTTTCGATGACTGCCTCAGCGTCAGAGGTTCTCTGCAGTTAATGCGCCGAATTATTTCATCCTTTAGCTCTTGAATTGTTGCTGGCTTATCGGAGTATACCTTTTCTTTCAAATAACCCCAAGGAATGAAGTCCAACGATATCGAATCACATAATCCTGGAGGCCAATTGACATCGATACCACGTGGGATAACACGGCCATTGAGTTTGTCATGCAAAAGAGCCATTGTTTCGTTAGCTGTGTGACAAGTAGCAGCATCCTGTTGAAACCATATATTGTCCACATCCATATCTTCCAATTTGGGCCAAAAAAAGTTCGTTATCATATCACCATATCGAACACCATCCACGGTAACTGCCTGACCGGCCTTATTTGGAAAATAATACGGCCCGAAGATGCCACCAGCCCATAAAATGCTCCAAACAGTCACTCTTTGTGGGTGCATTTGTTTTTCGACAATCACTCTTGGATTATCGCTCGTCCAAATGCGGCAATTCTGCTGATTGACGAATTCACTGAGGTGAAAATGTGCCTCATCAGTGAACATGATTTTCTTTGAAAATTGATCATCCACTGTTGCCATTTTTTGCCACCGTTCTGACCATTGAAGGCATTTGGAATGGTCAAGAGACTTTAGTTCTTGAGTCAATTGCACCTTTTAAGCGGGTAAATGCAAGTCGTTATGTATAATGTTCATCAACGACTATCATAAGAGGTGCAATTGCTGGGCACGAAGACAAGTTGAGGTGGACGGCTCTTCAGCCACACTATCGCAAACAGCAGCAATATTTTCTGCAGTACGAGCTGCACGAGCATGCACTGGTGTTTTCACATTTCGTACAGACCCTGTTTGCTCAAAGTTTTGCACGATTTTTATGATTGTACGCACATTTGGTCAATTGTGCTGACTGCAAAATTCACGAAGTGCACGATGTATTTAATACTTCAAAGCGGAAAATTTAAAAAAAAAATTAGGTTTTAAAGTTAATATTTTTAAAGTCAAAGAACAAAAAATTCAGATTTTCTGTTAAATTATGGTTTTCCCCTATTGAAGTACAATTTTTTATGTCATATTTACTAAACCTATATTCTACAATTTGTGGGGGTAGGATGGGACAAAACTAATTTTTTTTATTTTTATTTATTAATGTGCACCCTAATATATAATCTAAGGGTCGCATATAAATATTATGCAAATTGCAGAAAAAATATCAAACCTTTATAAATAATTACAAAGGTATAAAAAGAAAAATTACTAAAATAATTGATAGCATTCTCCTTATTTTGAAGTCGGTTAATGAATAAAAAACTAAAAAATAATAATAAATGAAAAGACAAGAAATAAACTAAAAAACATAGGACCTCGACTCACAAAAAAATAATGAGATTAAACTTTAAGTAAACTCTGGGAACTTAACAAACATCGTGTGCTAAATTCTAAGTACACGAACCCGCAGGTAACAGCTAGTAAGAAATATTATCAATAACTTAAGTTCGAACAGGAATAAAAAAATAACTGAAATCAATAGGTGTTTGCGTGTAGCAAAAGTAATATATAAGTAAAAAAAACGAAACCATTTTTCTTAGGCTTTAGTTTTTCCAAATCAAAAAGGAACAATATATTCAAAAGCTTACTTCTTTGCAATAGGGAAGGTAAAGGCGTATGATTAATATGTTTGTGCTTGCAAATCAACAGAAATTCCTCTACTTTTCAGCTTCTTTTTAGGCTAAAATTTATTTCAACCAAAGTTTTGGATCGATATGGCTGAAATTTGAAATTTAAGAATTTTTCATAAGCACGCATATTTCATAAGCTGAGTATTTTGATTTTTGTAGTAGTGAAAAAAAGTTGAAAAATACAAGATCTCGAAAACAAAAACACATTTTTTTTTAAATTCCGCACGACGAAAATGCACAAGAGGTCTAAATGGCATATAATCAATGCTTACAAAATCTAGCTTTCTTTATAAATTCTTCTCACAAATCCAAACATTAAAAAGTTCACTATATTTCTAGCTGAGGCTGTCTTACGCTGCAGCCACACGTTCAATAAATCGCTTTCAATTTTATCACACATACCGTGTGTCAAAATTCCTTGATGTTGATAGCTGTGGCACAAATTGATAGTCAATTTCATTTTTTAAATACCATCGACGAAGAAATAACTTGAATTTGTAGCTTCAATCAATGTGTGCTGTGACCAGGTATTCAAATTGAAATTTAAATTACCATATAAATGGATAGGTGAATTTGAAAGCAATCCAGTTTTAAATTTAAAAAGTTTGACTGTGTTAGTGAAAAAAGTGTGAATGAATCGAAAAGCAAAAATTTAACGTGTTGCCCCAAGTTAAAGAAAATACCAAAAATCAAAACCGAAATGGAAAATAAAAAAAAAACTATTTTAGAACTGTTTTCTTAACACTATTCATCAAATCAAATCATGATTTTCTCCTTCTTGTTTAATAACTCATAAAGAACAATTTAATTTATATCAAAGTTATATTGTTTGTGGCGCTGTGAGCACGCTGCTTGCAAATCTCAACTACGAGTGTCCATAAATTGGCTGATATTTATTTTTTATAAAAAAAATATGCAATCATTTACTTTGACATTTTTGACCAAGATTGCGGTTCAAAATACCTACTGTGCACCACCCAGATTTTTGAAGCAGCGGATGAAAATATGCAAACAAAACGTTTGCTTTAGTTTTGTTTTGCTCTTTGTAGAGAATAATAAAACAGAAACAAAACAAAAATATTTACAACGGTTTTTGCTATGAATCAAGAAATCAAGATTGCGCATTGCGCATTTCCATTATTCTATTTTATGCTTGTGACGTAGACATAGAATGTTTATTGTTAACAAGGTACATACATTTGTTTGTGGAATGTACTCTATCTCACACACAGTTTTTACCACAAACACTCGTTTGTATTCTATGATGACGTATGTAGATGCGCAGTAGATTTTTTTGATACTGCTGAGTAATAACACCAATAACTCATAATTAAAAAACCAAATGGCTATTACACACGCAAAGTTAACTTTGAGTTCAAAGTAGAAAAGTTAAGAATAGCCTTCCGACTTATTCTAAAAAATTTGAAAAAAAAAACAAATTACATGTTGTACTACGCCAAGAATCTTAAAGCTTTAAAACTAATCATTATATAAAACCTTTCAGTTTAAAAATTATAATATAATAGTAAATTATAATATAATAGAATACAAAAATTATCGTGTTAAAAAATGCACCATGAAGTAATCGCTTTTATTTTATGAAGTATTTTTTATAAAATAAAACTAAAAGTTTCTTACATGAAGAACTTTTTGTTCTATTTATGCATTTCGTTTCTGCTCAAGAAACTCATTAGTAGACTTTAACCAAAAAAAATAAAAAATTCTGGAAAAAAAAACTTGAAAATTGTTTCATGTTAAGACATTAGACACTTCGATATTTTTATGTACTAAAAGTTTGTGTAAAATCACTCAATAAACATGAGTAAACTTCACAGTACTTTTTTTCTTTCACTTTTAAAAATACTTGTACTTAGTTCTTTCGGATTGTACAAGTAAAAACATCGAAATAAACAACTGCAATCAAGACAAAGCGCTAACAAGTACTCGTCTCACACATATGTATTTATTTATGTATTAAATGCAAGTGCTCATACAAATAAACGTAACAGCACTCGTTTACCGTTCAGACAATGAAATAGAGCCAAGTGGTGTGGATGGGTGGATGACATTGTTCTCGGGATTTTGTAAAGGCTATTTCATTAAGTCCTTCATATCTTTAAATTTAAATAAAATCAAGTGTCTGTGAGATATCATTGATTATCTTCGTTGGGTGATGCGCTTTACCAGGCCCTAAAATCACTACTGCAAAATGTCCAAAGTGCATAAGTTCTATGGCAAGTAGCGTTTTCCTACTAAAACGACATGTCGTTGCCATATATATAATATTATATTATATTATCGATACCATGCAATTCGGACTAAAAAATATTGTTAATCATAAATTTATAGCGCACACAACGGCCAAATTGAAGTAGCACTCGGAACGTTGCCAAAACATATTAAAATATTTTAATCATTGGCGCTCGATGTTTAAGCCTACATATTCTTTCATGGTAGTTTAGAAAAACATACTGAATAAATAACAATAATTCACTTCATACAGGTTCGGCATTATAGCCGCTTCAATTGTCAGAGTATGGAAGTTCTTATTGGAACATCCTTTGATTGTAAGTAGTTTTTGATTACACAACTGCATGTGCAACTACGATTTCTTTCAACAACACAAATTACCTGCCAGCATAAAAAAGAAGTGCAGGCATAAATCTGTTGCAAAAAAGAAAAAGTGCTTAAGTCGAGATAAGCTGATTTTGAGTTAAGGATACCTGCGTAGTTTGCGTATTCGAAAGCAGCCTTGGTCAAAATCTCAATTAATTTTTTATATATTTCAGGAATTTATATCACTCTGACTTGCGACTTATCTTTTTTAGACTTCTAATCTCGTTTGGAATAATAGCTTAATTTATGTTATACTTTGGTCTATTTCAACTTAAATTTATTACTTGTAGTGCGTAGAACGATGTTTGTTTAAAAAAAAAAAAGTTAACAGATAATTTCCCAATTCAAATCTAAAAGTCGACTTCACAGTTTTAAAGTGCTGTCCTACAAAACAGTAAAATATAACTTAAGCACTTTTTCCTTATTGCCACACACATATTAGTATATACATACACACATACATACATGAGTTCTGCAGTCTATGTGGGGCTTAAAGCGAGTGCCAGACACATCAATATTCAGCTTCAATATATGTACTTGTATGCGTTCGTTTACCAAAAATAATCACACATGTACTATTGGTGTGAATATTTTTTATAAAAAAACGCACACAACCACACATATTGAAGCTCAATATTGATGTGTCTAGCATCCTCTTAAGAGCAAATTATTTTACACAGTGCAACCAATGACCAAATTTGTTGTTAAACTATGTACGCATTTGCTTTTACACAGGGCAACATATTTCCGGTTTTATTTTTAATTAATATTATCCACAATAAATTTAATTATTTTAATTAAATATGCATAAATACTTACATATATAATTTATATATATTTTTTTTTTACTTGATATTAAAATTGTATAAAATATAACATTAATATATACATTGATAGCACTGGCAGCCAAGGCCATCGGCTAATATTTTATATATGTTTAAGTGCTTCATGTGTTTATATACATATAATTGTATGTATATTAAATGTGACTATAACATTTTTCGTTTGCTCATTTTGAAACACCCTTTAATTTTTAACTCTCATGTATTTATTTGCTGTTGTAGTGGCCAAAGTTCTTCATACTCTGTCCAAATTTGAGGTCTCGAGAAAATAGCCTATGACAGACAGACGGACAGACGAACATCGTAGAGAAAAGAATAGGGTTCCCTAAAACTGCCTCTGCTTTGTAAACATATTTTGTGCTCATTAAATACACGATAAAGTGTAAAGAATTAAAGAAATATTAAGAGCGACTTATATGGGTCAAAGATCGGCTCACAACTCTTTGTTAACGCTTCAAATAAGTTATAATTACGTTTAAAGTGAATTAAATTTAAATTTACGGTACTTACGAACACAATTGGCGTACATGAAAAACAAAATTAATTTAAGAAATTGTCGAGTATTGGCGACTTTAATTGCTGGACAAGGACATAATAAATATTGGTGCATCAGAGTTCACATGATTACTGCACCAGAGTTGCACTCGAATGCGGAAAATCAGCAAAATATTGCTCTCGATTGTCATATGGGGCAATAAATTGTGAAATCCTATCTTTTAACTGCTCTTAGACTTAATAATGCAAACGCACTGCAAATAGAAAATCTTGTAACTAAGTCTTAGAATTTTGAAAAATCTCTATCTCGATAATTTCGGCAATTCCATGATAGGGAGTGATTGACATCTCCAATTCGTATACACATACTAAATACCGATGGCTTAATATAAAAAAGGCCTAATTTTCGAATTTTCAATATTTTACAGGAGAAGCAAAAAACTGAAGAAAACATGCAGATATAGTTTTTAAAAGTGCCTTAAGTCCTTGATTTTGAACTGTAACGTACTAAAATCTTCAAGGAGGATGCAATTATATGTTGCCTCCCAGAAAACTTAAAAACACGATTTCGAAAAAAAATTGAGTTAGGCCCTTTTTATATTAAGCCATCGATACATTCATGTTCTTTGCTCCAGTTAAAACAAAGGAAAGCATTTGCACATTGTACTTATGCAGTGTCTGTAAGCATGCAACCCAGAAGAGCAATAAGTGTTATCGCTGTAACATATTGTTGCATTATACATTAAGTGTATTGGTTCCGCACGAGCTCCTTGAATTAAGAAAGTCAGTATGGTAAATACAATACAAACCCTATGTCTACACACCTATATGTATATAAGTATGATTGTAGCTATGGGCACACTCTCTCTTGTACAAATAATATGGACATTTCCATAATACAACGTATATAACACTTAAATATCTTGTTCTGCACACTTAATATAAATGTTTATTTCTTTTCTGATATACAATTTACCTTGTCAAAGAACTTATTTACATTTTGTACATTGCAGCAACAAATTAATAATGAGAGAAGATAACTAGCATTGCTCATATGTATGTAATAACCCAGTAGAAAATTTAAGTTTAAGTGTCTCCAAGTCACCATCTTTGTGGCCTATTCAATAGACTTTTTGACATCATTATTAACGAAGCCTCCACATACATATTAGAGAATAGTAATGAGTAGTGAAAAAGTGTGCAGAGTTCAATCACGACTTAGAATTTCTTGTACTTATGCTTACTCATACTTACTGCAATGTTGTCTATGAATCATATTCACTCAAAAGTTTGAAGTGCGCATCGAACTCTCCTTAACTCAATGCCTATGGACGATGAAAAATAAGTATGATTCACAATGAAAACTTAACATATGAACATTAAAGTTCTCATTATGAGGTTATGTGTTTCTTTGTTGCTGTTTTGGTTTTTTTGCAGGAATTGAAAAACGACCACTATCGTATTTTACTTGCAAAATGTTTCATAACTAAAACGAAATGATGACTAAATAAAAATACATGTATGAGTTGAGTGAGCTGAATCAATGTGAGTAAAATAAGTATTTTCCTGAAATTATAAATCAAACTGAGATAATTTATGAGTGTCAGTATTGTATGACTATCATGTCAACGGTGCATTCATATTTAGTTACACCTATACTTATAAATTAATGTCATCGTGAGTATGAGTAGATCAGAGTAGTTGAGTTTAAATGATGTCTACTCTCTTATATTTAAGATTTCATGAGTCAGTATGAATAGCGAAAAAACGATTCATTGGCGATCACTGATACACATTAATATTTGCTTTTAATGAGTAGAGATGATATATACCTGACACACTCCCGGCCGCGGCAACTAAATGATACTTTTTCTGTGGCATAATCATTTTTATCCAAAGACTTAATTTACATTATGCATTTTTTCATAAAATTTGTTGCACGAAACTTTTTCAGTTTTCTAATAACTAGCAGCGCTTTGGAAGAGAGTTATATATAAAAAATAAGGTAGCATGAATCTCTAAAACATTTTTGGCAAATCTTTTTGATCCGATTAGCTTCTTTGTGCTGCCTTTCGACAAATTAATAAATTTTAATTTTATTTTTATGCAAACACACATAATCGAAGTTAGGTAAAATAGTATTTTTTCCAAGAGAACTACCTAAACAATACTACCAACGTCAGTAATTTAGAACAGGAGTTAATAAAATATATTAGTGACTACATAGGCATAGAAAGACAATTGATTTTGTGACCCTGGAATATTAAAAATTGCCTGATTGATCATAGAGATCACTAGTACTCTCAGAAAACTGTTTAGATCCACCAATGAGTGAGTCTCTGTTTACAAAGTCTACATATATTTCCTCAGGAACTTATTGTAACAACGTCAGTAGTAGATTTTCTAGGACAAGCACACGCCAAATATCTATAACAAAAAGCATATTTTAGGGTATTATTCGTCAGTAGTGGTGGTAATAAAGTCAATAGTGAATCAGTTCTATTTTACTATTGGCACTTCCTACAAGGAAGCTAAAAAGTTGGTCACCTAAAGCAGGGATTGTGTTTTTTAAATAGGCAAGTAGTTTGTAAAGAGTGTGTACAACTTAAGAATGAAATAATACAATATCCATTTATTTAATATCAAACAAAATAACTTTTGTTAGAAAGGTGGCCTTTTTTCATAAATAACTCAGCCATAGATTTGTATCGGCATTAAATTATTTGATTTTCAATTCACAGTAAATTACAATAATAAACACACGCATGGTATTACTAAAGTATAAAGAAAATCAAATTAAGTTCAAGCATAAAACTATTTCAACGGAATAAAGTCATGTTTTCCCTGAAGATAATCAAAACATTACTTGAACTTTTTGTCTCATATCAAGGGAGCAGATTGTCATCGCTGTATAAATATGTACGTAAGTATGTCTGTACACATAACAAAATATATACTTAAGTAAATACAGACATACGTATTTTCTTACATAATTCAGCATAAGAGTCAGTGATCGGCAATGAATCGTTTTTTCGCTATTCATACTGACTCATGAAATCTTAAATATAAGAGAGTAGACATCATTTAAACTCAACTACTCTGATCTACTCATACTCACGATGACATTAATTTATAAGTATAGGTTTAACTAAATATGAATGCACCGTCGACATCATAGTCATACCACACTCACACTCATAAATCATCTCAGTTTGATTTATAATTTCAGGAAAACACTTATACTACTCACATGATTCTGCTCACTCAACTCATGCATGTATGCTTATTTAAAAAGTTTAATCATTAAACAGTTTGCAAGTAGTATACAATAGTGGTAAATAGGGTTGTTTTTAAATTCCTGCAAAAAAAGCAACAGAGTTTCTCGTAATGAGAAATTTAATGTTCTTATGCGAAGTTCGCATTGTGAATCATACTTATTTTGCATCGTCCACGGGCATTGAGTTAAGGAGATTCGAAGTCAGCAACGTCATAAATGTTGCTAAGTATGAGTTCGATGCACATTTCAAACTCTCGAGTGAATATGATTGATGAACAACATTGCAATAAGTATGAGTGCGCATAAGTACAAGAAATTATAAGTCATGATTCAACTCTACTCATTTTTTCACTACTCATTGCTATTCTCTGATACGAGTGCATTTATAACAGTTTTTTTTCTCTTAATTTCATATAAAAATTTATAAAACTTTATTCACCACTAGTTTTCAAAAATTTTCCATAAATTTTTCCATTTTTTTAGTTTTTAAAAAAATTGTAATTTTTGGGTCCCGTACAACAAAGTTGAAAAGGAACCCTAGTGATTGCTTTCGCTACGCTGTCGGTCTGTCTGTCACAAGCTATTTCCTCTAGAACCGTAGGAACTACGGACCTGAAATTTATACAGAGTATGTAAAACTTTGGACGCTACAACAACAAATACATGAGAGTTAAAAGTTAAAGGGTGTTCCAAAATGAGCAAGAAAAAATTTTAAAATACCATATAATATACATACAATTGTATGTACATATGTATGTGTATAGATACTTGAAATTTTTTAAATTAGTGTATTCTTATATAAAAATTAAAAAAAAATAAATTGAAGGGTATTCTATCAGTTAATGTAATTTCGACAACTTTCTGTATCTTGGAAACTGTAAGAGGCAAAGTCAAGAAATTTTCAAAAACGGTAAAACAAGAAAATCTAAAAATTATAAAATCGCCAAAGCGAAAAAAATCGCCAAAACCCGAAAAAAATTGCTAAAACGAAAAACAGCACCAAACTAAAAAAATGCTTGCACTAAAATAAATCGCCAAAATGAAAAAAGGGAAAAATTTAAAAAAAAACCGCCAAAAACGTAAAGAATTGGTAAAACGAGAAAAAAAAAGCACCAAAACTGAAAAAGCACTAAATTAAAAACAAACACAAACGGAAAAAAATGCTAAAACGCAAAAAAACGAAAAAACCCAAAAAAACTAAAAAGAATGCCAAAACTATATATTATATAGGCCAAAGCTAGTAAAGTATTACATATCTAATGTTCGTACGGAACCCTTCGTGCGTGAGTCAGAGTCGCACTTTACTGAATTTATTCTCTGTTATTGTCTATTATCAAACAGCTGATTGATTTTCTGTGTGTCCAAATTAGCACAAAGAAGAACATTACTCTCACAAAACCTCTCCCATTTATCCAATTTTCATGTACGGGAACGCTTTCTGTGCAAATGTAAAGTAAAGAAACACACCTAATGTTAAATACTAGCATTTTGCCGCCCTTATTCTGCCAGAATTATTGCTTGTATTAAGGCAAACAATTGCTCGTATGGTGGGCAGATAAGCGCTTGAAAATCCAGCAAGCACGAGTTGATATAACTTTTGAATTATTTGAATGTGAATTCCACAAAATTTTAAAAACTCCCAAAATATAATTGAGAATTACTATATCTTCAAAAATAAGAAGCTTAAAAGCTTAAAAAATATATACGAGTATATAAATCACAGCAAACATTTTTTATCTCTCAAGAACTTTTAACAATCTTAGTGGGCTAACAATAAGTGTTTTTAAAATGCAAAAAAAAAATTAAAACAAATTATTCATATACATATACATATAAATATATACATGCATAAGTATGTATGTATGTGTGAATTCAAATGAAGAAATTATATTTATACACTCAAGGAAAAGATGCAACTTAAAAATAACAACGCGTCACATTAATTCAATGATTTTCAATAAAATAGAAAAATTATAAAAATAACTACCGAAAACTAGTTATTATTATTTTTTTATTAAATAAACTTATTTTATACTTCAGTATAAATAAAATTAATATTTCTTAATAAAAAAAAAATAAAAAAATAAAAAATAAATAAATAGACGTTTCCAGGGTTGGAAAACTTTAACTTTTTTATACAAAATTATACAAAATTAATTTACTAAAAGAAATTTTTCCTTTTTTCTATAAATTAAATATATCTTATATTCTAAGGAGAAAGAGATTGGGTTAAAAAATCAGAAAAATCAAAAGGGAAAGTTTCCCAGTTTTGGGAAACTTAAAATTTTTGTGATATAAAAAATTAACTACCGTAAACTAATTTTTATATGTTTTTATTAAATTATCTTATTTTATACTTCAGTACAAATTAAATTGGTATTTTAAATTAAAAAAGAAAGTTAAAAAAATTAAAAAGACGTTTCCAGGGTTGGAAAACTTAAATTTTTTTCTTATACAAAAGTAGCTTACTAAAACAAATTTTTTCTTTTTCTCTATAAATTAAACATATCTTAGATTCTTAAAAGAAAGAGCTTGGCGTAACAAATCAGAAAAATTAAAAAGGAAGATTCCAGGGTTGGGAAACTTACACTTTTTGTAATATATAAAAGTAACTAGGTCTTACTATTTTTTATTTTTTAATTAAATTGACTTATTTTATACTGAAGTACACATTAAATTGATATTAAAATTAAAAAAAGTTTTATATATGAAAAAGACGTTTCCAGGGTTGGAAAACTTTAACTTTTTTCTTATATAAAAGTAACTTACTAAAACCAATTTTTTCTTTTGCTCTATATATTAAACATAGCTTATACTCTTAAAAGGAACATATTGGTGTACGAAATCTGAAAAATCAAAAAGAACGGTTCCAGGGCTGGAAAACTTACACTTTTTGTGATATATAAAATTAGCTACCGAAAACTAATTTTTATTTTTTTATAAAATTAAATTATTTTATACTTCATACGAATGAATTTGATATTTCAAATTAAAAAAAATTAAAACAACGTTTTCAGGGTTGGAAACCCTTATTTTTTATACAAAAGTAACTTACTAAAACAAATTTTTCCTATTTTTACTATAAAATAAACATATTTTACATTCTTAAAAAATATTGTTTTTAAGAATACAGAAAAATCAAAAAGGGGGATCCCAGGGTTGGGAAACTTACACTCTTTGTAATATAAAAAATTAACTACCGAAAATTTATTTTTATTTTTTTTATTAAATAAACTTATTTTATGCTTGAGTACGAATAAAATTGGTATTTAAAATAAAAAAAAACCATTAAAAAAATTAAAAAGACGATTCCAGGGTTGGAAAACTTTAACTTTTTTTGTACAAAAGTAACTTACTAAAACAAATTTTTCCTTTTTTCTATAAATTAAACATATCTTAAATTCTTAAAAGAAATCAGAAAAATCAAAAAGAATGATCTCAGGGTTGGGAAAATTACACTTTTTTTGATATATAAAAGTAACTAAGTCTAATTAATTTTTATCTTTTCCTTTAAAGATTATACATATTTTACGTTTTGTAAAGAAAAGTTTGATGTAGAAAATTATAAAAATAAAAACCACAGCTCCAGAGCTGGAAACTTTGAATTTTTTTCTGGATATTAAAGTAACTAAATAAAACATTTTTTTTTAAATTTCGTTTTTCTTTTTTTACTTAACACACTTTCTATATTTTTTTAAGAACTACTAGATTGATATAAGAAATCAGAAAAATCTAATATAATGATTCTAGGATTTGTAAATTTATTTATTTTAATTTTTTTTTTTTTTTTTTTTTTTTTGTAGATAAAAGTAACTTGGTCAAACTATTTTTTTCTTTTTGTTTATACCTTATGTATATGCTTATGTATGTATATACTACATAAAAACACTTTGGTAAAGGGTATATAAGATTCGGCACAGCCGAATATAGCACTTTTACTTGTTTTATTAAATAAACTTATTTTATGCTTCAGTGCCAATAAAATTGGTATTTTAAATTAAACAAACAATTAAACAAATTAAAAAGACGTTTCCAGGTTTGGCAAACTTTAACTTTTTTAATACAAAAGTAACTTAATAAAACAAATTTTTCCATTTTTCTATAAATTAAATGTATCTTATATTCCTAAAAGAAAGAGATTGGTGTAAGAAATCAGAAAAATCAAAAATGATGATTCCAGGATTGGGAAACTTTAACTTATTTTCTTATACAAAAGTAACTTAATAAAACAAATTTTTTCCTCTTTTTCTATAAATTAAACATATCTTATATTGTCAAAAGAGAGAGATTGGTGTAAGAAATCTGAAAAATCAAAAAGGATGATTCCAGGGTTGGCAAACTTACACTTTTTGTGGTATTTTATATACTATATAGCTAGGTCTAATTAATTTTTTTCTTTTTCTTTATAAATTATGTATATTTTACGTTTTTGCAAGAAAAGTTTGTTGTAGAATATTATAAAAATTAAGAATACAGCTCCAGAGCTGGAAACTTTGATCGTTTTTTCTGGATATTAAGGTTACTATATAAAACGATTTTTTTCATTTTATTTTTTGATATTGTATGACGTGACGTCGTTTTTGACAATTGTAATAAGGGTGAATGTAAAATATTTCTTTAATACAGATAATAAAATATTCAACTTATTGCTAATATCAAAAAAAAAAATATTTAATCGAAAAATACCGAGAGGTCACTTACTAAAAATTGCACTAGAGCAAAGAATTATAAATTTTTTCTCAAAACATATGCATATGTATGGATATGCTTATAAATTTATCTCTATACTCTTACTTATTTTATATACCTTGGGTAATGTTGGTTGATAATATTTTAAATTAAAACATTCTTAAAAATCTTCATATAGTATGAAACACTTTATGCTATTTTCATGAATTTTTTATTATTTTTAAATTTTATTCTATTAACAAATTAAAAAAAGCCATTTTCCATCTCTGATCAGATAACAAACAAAATTCATTCACAATAAAGTTGAATTTATGTGGCTTTATACAAGAAAAACAATATGTTAAGAGACTTTGTTTTCTTTTTTCATAAGTAATAAAGAAATGCAAATTTTTGAGTTTTTCTTTTCCAGATATTTTTCAAATAAATAATTTGAACAACAAAACACTAAACAGCTGTTTGGATAATTCTTGCAAGTAAAGATTTTACTAGTAATAATTTGTGGGAATTTTTTTTCTCTCGATTTTTCTCTCTTTCGACGCTCCCTTCCTGCAAACTTTTTGAGTTAATAAACACTTTCCACTGAATAATTAAAATGACAATTTGATATTATTATTACGTTAACAAATCTCAAAAAAAAAGTAACACCAGCAATAAAAATTTGGTTTGCACAACCAAATACTTTTGTAGAAAACATATTGTTGTCGCAACAATGGCACAACCATACTTTTTCTCTGCGTGTAAATATTTAATTTCATCGGTATTGTAAAGGATTTGTATTCCATAGAATTTCATGACTTGTCTGAATATCTACATCTGGTAATTTTTTTATTTGTTTTATTGCGGCAGATTACGAGTATTTTATAAAACAAATACATGAATATATTCACATGAACAGTAATAAGAAGCTTACCTTGACTGTTAAGTTGCAAGACGACCTCAAAGAAAATTTTATATATAAATATTTAAAAGTATATCATAAAAACAGTCGACTCGCGATAATTTATTATTATATTATGGAGTGGATTTTTTCTCAATTTATTGAATGATTTTCAAGAAACCTGAAAAAAAGTTCAAAGTATTGTGAGGAGAAAGAGAAGAAGTTTCTAATTATCAAGAATCGACTGTATAAATATATTTTATTTAATAGATAAATTTATACAGTCATGCGTGCTGAGATCCATTTCACAAACGTACACTATAGCCAACAGGCAAACAATACACTTGAAACTTGCTGCTTAACTACACCCACTTGTACTTCAACTTAGGCACACACATAATTTTTAAACATTAAAAATGTCAAAATCAGAAATATTTTTTTTATTAAAACAAAAATAATTTCTTTGATACACTTTGTATTTATATACATTTAATATTATACGCATCTTAGACGGGTAGTTAATCCACGTTCACACACGCACACACACACACACACAAATCCTTTGAAATATTTTTAAAATCAGCATTTACATAAATTTAAAAGGATGTTTATGTATGTTACATTATTTAAATATTTAAGTGTAAATATGTGCAAGTAAACTCATGGAGATTGAATGACTTACAGGGTTTTAACGATTTCCGTTTCCTGGCTCAGCGGATATCCAGCATAAATACATAAAATATTAGGTTTAGCATGAATATATAATATGTAAATAAAGGGTGTTTTTTATTGAGGTATAGAACTTTAAGTTGGCATCACTTTTTTAACTGGCGGCCATTTTGTGAGCTGTCAAGTGATTAATATTTAGTTTGGTTTGCCATTTTATCATTAAAAGGTTGACAAAAGAACAACGCTTGCAAATCGTGCAAATTTATTTCGAAAATAATGGTTCAGTTCGCGAAGTTTACCGCAAGCTCCGTCCATTTTATGGTCGACATAATCGTCCATCAGAGCAATTAATTCGGTTAACCATGGATCGTTTTCGCACTACGTTTACTCTATGTGATAATACGCATCCGCAGAGATGTCGAACAGTGCGCACCGAAGAAACAATTGCCGCTGTAGAGCAAAGTGTTGAAGAGGACCCGAATGAATCGATTCGCCACCGTGTACAGCAATTGGAGCCGACTAACCGACTATTTTGTTCCCGAATTGGATGGCATGAATGTGGATGAGTTGTGGTTCCAACAAGACGGCCCTACATGCCACACAGCGCACGTCACAATCGATTTATTGAAGGAAACATTCGATGAGCGCATAATTTCGCGGAATGGACCTGTCAATTGGCCACCAAGATCGTGTGATTTGACACCATTGGATTATTTTCTTTGGGGATATGTGAAGTCGCTCGTCTACGCCAACAAACCAGAAACGTTAGGGGACTTGGAAGCCAACATTCGTGGCGTTATTGCCAACATACGGCCCCATATGCTCGAAAAAGTGGTTGAAAATTGGACCTGTAGAATTGGCTTTATTCGAGCCAGCCGCAGCGGCCACATGCCCGAAATCATATTTAAACATTAATGGCATAAAATTATCCTTCCAATAAAGCCAAATTGATGGACATTAAAACGATTTTCTTGTGTTTTATTTCAATTCGAAGTTCTATACCCCTGAAAAAAACACCCTATATATGTGTATGGAATTACAATAGTAAACTATTGTATTTTTATTACTTATTTACATGCATAGCTATTTGAAGAAGTTTCCGTTTGTTATTTCATAAGCAAATCCTTGGCAGGGTGAATCTCATCATGGAACAGTAAAATGTAGTTCAATGTATACTATTCTGCGGTTAGTGTAGTCATTTTCAATAAATTATTCATGTAGCAGTAATAACCCTACAGAAAATTTGGTGATAATTGATCCAAACGTACTCGTCCTATGACTTTTATCAAAAGTACGAAGAAGTGTATGGTGAGAAAAAGACATATCGTGTAAAAAAGGCACTGAACATGTTCGATGTGGTTGAATACATGGACCTATCAAATAACGTAAATATAATGTTAATTGCTCCCTTCAATGTGACTCTGGAACCAATACTGAGATATTAACCTAGGCCTAAGTGGCATTTATACTTTTGAAATATGAGTGGACCTGTGGTTGAGTAGGTAGTGTGCAAGCCTGTCATGCGCGAGATTGTCGGTTCGAATCTCAAAAAATTTTCTGCTGAAAAATATATTATAATTTTTTTTGTAACAATAAAAAACAATAAAATAAAATTATTAGTTTTAATTGTTATACAGTTTAATGTCGGAATGACATTTCTATATAATTTATATTATTATACACCGAATAGGTCCCTATGGGATAGTTCAGTGACAAGTCACAAGGTGCATAAAAAGTATCAATTTACCCCATCCTAGGCCAATCCCATGTAAAAGTGACTGGTCCGCTTCATAGGAAGTGTTAGAACTCGGACTAGTCCCTATCACTTGGGGACCGGTCACGTGACTAGTCTTGTGTCAGTTCAATTTCCTGCAAGGACATAACACCAATACTGCCTTAAAGCTCGATTTTTGAAAAAGTATAAATAAGTTTTAAAAAATTAAAGTAATTAAGTTTGAGGCTTTTAAAACTATTATGTTTTTGTCTTATGATTCTCAGTAAGGTATTAAGAGTCCTACTATAAACATACGAAGTTTGGTAGCTAAATTCAAAAATTATTTCGGTTTAAGTCTACTGATGAGTTCCATAAGCGGAAACGAAATGCATATAGGCATAAATAATTTAATAAAAAATAAAAATAAAAAAAAATAAAATAAAATAATTTTTTAAGAGAAGTAACACTCAGGCAGGGAATTACTACTACTATTACTAGGTGTTACTTTCTTTCGAAAGGGGATAGTGAAAGAGAAGACAGGTGGCGAAGGAAGAGATTGAAGAAATCATCATTCTTTTAAAACTCTGCTTTTTTGCACGTTTCTAATAATGAAGTGTTGCAGCGCCTCTGGTGTCAATGAGGCGTATTAAGTTTTTTTTCGAAGCTGTGCTTAGTAGCCATTTTATTTTATTGGTTCTCTTACTTCAACGATTGTTCTGCCACAAAATACCGACGACGGAGGGCGCTTTGATGTTATATTAGGATTAGTATCTGTTGAAGGCGTTGTAGTCATCACTTCAACTTTCCTATAACAACTGATGCAAATGGAAAGTAGTGCACATGAAAAAAATTTGTGGTGTTGTTATTTTTTTATAGTAGGACCAGCACTCAGAAGATAACCCCTACTCATGCAATGCATTGTGCTAGAACTAGGAAAATAGGTTATGGAGAGAAGCTTAGAGGAACATTCGATTTAAACCTTACCAGGCCGGTAGTTACAGGAAAGACTTCCGCAGGTAGTTGGTTTCACATACGAAGAGTACTGCTAAAAAAAATTCTCTCTGTTATGCGCAGTGCGATTTATTAGCCAATCGACCACAAAGTGATGTGCTCTGAATGAGGCACGTGTTGTACGTGTAAATTGCGCGGGTTTCAGGAACAAGTTCCCTAAATTCATTAGAACTCATTGCTTTGTAGTAATGATAGAACAAGGAAATGCACCCCACATTGCATCGATGATCCAATGAATCAATAGAGTTGGATATCCTACCGTCACCGATGAACTTTTGAGGCTCCGGCCCATATATGAGAGTTGTGTTCTATTTTCGGTCGTATATAAGTGGTATAAATAGTAAGGAGATCAGATGGGGTGAAATATCTTTTGCGCCGTTTCAAAAATCCTAGGCACTTAAATGCTTCTCTTGCAACTTGAATATCCACTGGATTTTCATGCCAAGAACATCAATAGCTTTTAATATCTTAATATTTACACCGCCTATAGTTACAGAGCCAGCAGACTATTGGAGACCGGGCTCGAACTTAGGACCTTTTGTCTTGTAGTCAACATACTCGCTTCTTCAGCCAACGCCACCTTCAAAATTTTCAAAGTTTTCTTACATTATTTGATGTGCAATTGCCTACATTTTGCCTCTCTCATAATATATCCAAATAAATATCATAAACATATAAGGTTTGTTCATTTACTTAAAATTTTTATGAATTTGTAACAAATATTAATGGAAAGTTTTAATTATTGCAACAAATTTGCAAGGAGAGAGCGTCAAAAGGGAGAAAATAATTGAGAGACAAAAAAATTCTTACAAACTATTAAGGCTTCATTAGTCTTTACGTTCTGTTGCTGTTCTGTGACATTCCTTTCTGTATAAATATTTTTCAATTACTTTGTCTGTGAAAAAAAATCAGCTGGCAACCTATAGAATTGATTACACTTGTACACAAAATATCACAACACACTAATACATACACACTTTTGGCTGTCACTTAACGTTGAAAACAAAAACAAAACAGAACGAAAAAAAGTAACTAACCACACATACAGATTTTCAACTCAATAGAAACAAAACAGCTGATTCAGAACAGAACAGCACGTGCAAACTAATTCTGCTTTTACTAGTAAAATTTTTAATTGCAAGAATTATCCAAACACTGTTTTGTTTTTCCCTTTCAAATTAATTATTTAAAAAATATCTGAAAAAGAAAACTCAAAAATGGAAATTTATTTATTAGAAAAACATGTATACTTATGTATACAGAAAACATATTTTATTTCTTTCTTTCTTTCTTTCTTTCTTTCTTTCTTTCTTTCCTTTTCGTTCATTAAGCCACATAAATTCAATTTTATTGTCAAGGAATTTTGTTTGCTTATACGGGATTTACACTATGACTTTTTCCCTTGCATTTTTCTTGAATTCTCTTTTATGTTGCTGTCCCTTTTTTTTATCACCTTTGTACCCCTTTTGACAATAAACTCTAGAAAAGTCACGGTAAAAAGTCATAGTGTAAATCCCGTATTATCATAACTGATCAGAGATGGAAAATTGGTTTTTCGTATTAGTGAATAGAATAGAATTTAAAAATAACGAAAAATGCATAAAAACAATAAATAATATATGAAACTATGTAAAGTATTTCATATTAAATGTCGATTTTTAAAATTTTGTAATTTGAAATATTATCAAACAATATTATCCAAAAATACATTAGAAAAATTACAATTGTATCATAAAATCCATCCATGATTCTAATATGAATATAATTTTCTTGTGAATTCTTACAGGTAAAGCGTTCATTTACTTTTTCATATTTGGAAGAGTAATTTTGTAAATTTCTGCTTTACTTTCTCGTTGCTAGTTTCTGCTGGGAAAGTAAATGAAAATAAAATTCATTGATTTTTTTGTCATCTACTTTTCGAGATGAAACACATTTGTAACAATAATAACTTAATATAAATATTTAGTTCAACAAATTTTTTCTACTTGCTAAGTTTAATATAAATATTTTAATTATAATAAAACTCAAGTGGCAATTGGAGTAAAATTAAACAAACGTTATAAGTTGTTTGCAAATATTATTATGTCAAGTGTATTTCATTTATGCGAACCAATAATATTATTATTCACATAATTTATTTACTTAAATTTCATTGAAAATTTCAAACTAAATAGTATAAAGTTTATATCTGAGTCAAGTCTTTTTGAATATTACGTGCTTGGCAGTTTCATTTGCAGCTTGAACTGAGAGATACATACATACATACACATAAAATAAAGATTTTTTTAATGGGCCTTTTTAGAAATTGAATTTTTACCTTAAATTATTTTCGTAGAAAGAAATTAAGCCATGTGAAATTTAACTATTTTTTAAATATTACAAGTTTTTTTAATTCGAAATAATGTAGTAAATATTAATTTAAAAAAGTCCATTTCGTATATTCTTACATATACACCAACTATTGTCTATTTTCTTTTTATGTCCTCTGGCTCTCGGTGGAGCATATGGCCTGAACAAAACTTTGCCATCTATTCCGATCCTTTGCTATATTTTTCACTTCGTTGAAAAAATATCCTAGTGCTTGTATATCTTTATCTAATGTTCTCTTCCATGTGTTTTGGTCTTCCTCCTGCTCTGGTATCTTGTGGATTCCACTGGAGGGCATGTCTACAAATTTCAGTTGGTTGTTTCCGCGCTATCCATTTCCACCTCCTTCTTTTGATCTCTAGGTTTTTTGGTATATATTTACTTCTATTTTTCGTTGGAAATTCTGTACGGCCACCATATCTTCAGGAGTTTTCTCAGACACTTATTCACAAACGTTTGAAGCTTCCCTGCGACTGTTTCCGTCATTAACCATTAATGGATTTTTGTATGAATAGATAGAGAAGATGATCTCCAGATGATTTCCAGAGCTGGAAAAAGGACATCTTGGGCTTTAGATATCCTGTTTGGAATGTTGCTAGTAGCACCACCGTCTGCTGAGATTATATTTCTATTTGACTAAAGTGAATTTATCTTGACTGCTTTCGTCTTCTTAGGACTTATTTTTAAGCCCACTGCCTGTGACTTGGTAATGATGTCACCGATTTTGCTTTGCATGTACCTTGAGGACAACAGACAATTGAGGCTATCAACGTAGAAGTGGTGTAACTCACATTCGTTTTTTGGTTGCTGTTCTGTTTATAAATATATTATTTACACTACCAACAATCCAAAAAATAAAATAAACCCCCTTTTTGTATTCTAAAGAAAATGGAGCTGCAACTCGTTTTTACACAGATCATTATATTGCAAAGTAATATAGCAATTAAATAATTAAAAAGAGCAATTATTTAAAGAAATTGATGTGGGTCACACCACTTCTGCACTGATGGACTCAATTATTGTCAACATATGCCAGATCTTCCAGATGGTGTTGGAAATTCCACAAGATACCTCTTTTTTCGCTATTATCAATAGCCCTTGTTAAAACATCGTCCAGAACTAGTGCTAATGTTAAACTGATCGGATAGGTTGTCCTTAAAGAGAACTCTGCAACGAAAATCATCATGTTGTGCCTTTATTAGACCTATTCGCTTCTCTGCCCTAATGCACAATATCTGATGAATACAAGCTGCAGGACTGCTTTCTATTTGGCTGACTGCTTGATGATAACACTTAGCGTGCTAATGTGGTCACCGCGGTTTGGATGAAAGCCAACTTGCTGTCTATGTATTGTTGAGTCCAGTTTTTCTATTTTTTACCAATAAACCATGAAAACAAGAAATAAGTTGCTTATAAAAAATTCAGCGGTTTTATTGGCGTCTATTATCGGGGTTTCAGGAGCCATATTGGCAAAATTGCATAATATGGACAGTAAGTAATTTAAAAGAAAAAACTAAATATTTTGGTGGACGTTATTGATTTTCTTAATTTCTAAGTCTTTGATAATGTTGGCCGTGGACTACCAAGTTTTTCCTTGATGAAAATTGTTAAGAAAATAGTTCTTTATTAATTTTTCCTATTTTTCGTTTCCGTTTTTTTTCGCTTTTTTTATTTATATCATTTTCTTTCAGACAGCCTCAGCTTGAAATATAGTTAACTTTTTAATGTTTGGATTTGTCAGAAGAATAAAAAGGAAAAAAAATTATACCATTTATAATTCTGTTATCAGTGAAATAGATCTAAATAATGTTTCGTCCAAAACTTTGGCTGAAATTAATTTTAGCATAAAAAGAAGTTCAAATTGCCCAATGTGTGTGTGGTGGTGTAAGAGAATCCGTTGACGTATGCTTGATATGGTGTATAAGAACATACAAATTAATCATACGCATTTTGAATTTGCACAGTGACCTAGAAGGCAAAATGTGGTAAAAATAAAATCTGTATTTTCTCTTCCTGTTGCAAAGTAGTAAGCTTTCGAAAATATTGTTTCTAAATATTATGTAAATGAAAGATCAATTTTATCATCATTAATTTACAACAGTCTTACCATCTTTTTAATTTGGCAAAACTAAAGCCTAAGAAAAAGTGTTTTAATTTATATTTTAATTTTGCTACACGCATAGCTATTAATTTTTTTTTTTTTTTTTTTTTTTTTTATAATACATGTATTTATTTATTGTATCTTCATATGTGAACTAACAATAAGTATTCAAATCTTAAATCTATATAAAAAAAAAAATTATTAGGCCCGACCAGTGTCGGACATAAACTTAGTGGTAGTTATAAATAATACATTAGTAGTGATAATCAAAAAAAAAGGGTGGGGGGGGGAAGTATTTTCAAGTAGTCCCATCTGGAGTGTTAGGTATAAGAGCCCGTGTGTCCCTCTTTTTTAAGCGGATGTGTCCAGTAAAGTTCAAAATATTACGAGCAAGCGGATTAGGATGTGATTCGAGTTTTGTTAAATATTTGCCTGCGTATTTTGCAATTTCTTCAGTCACTAGTGGCATATTTAAATCGCGATGTATAATAGAATTTTGGATGTACCATGGAGCCGATGTTATTAACCGTAAAATTTTATTTTGCCTTCGTTGGATTCTCTCGACATTGGAAGCTGAAGCAGTGCCCCATAACTGAATTCCGTAGCACCATATTGGCTTCAAAAGCGACTTGTACAGTAAAAGTTTGCAGTCTAGGCTGAGTGTTGAGTTTCTGCCAATCAACCAATATATTTGAGTTAACTTAAGTTTCATCTGAGTTAAATTAGAGTCAATATGATGTTTCCATGTAAGTCTTCGATCAAGGTGTATACCAATTTCACTTGGGAATGTTGAGGAATATTTTGATTGTTGATTCGAATGGGGGAGCAAGTATCCCTTCTTAGGGTGAACGTTATATGGGCACACTTTTGTTCATTGACTTTAATTCTCCATAAGTTCAACCATATTTCCAGCTGAGTGATATGTTCCTGGAGATTGCGAGATGCCTCATAAGGCTTTTCGTGCACACTCATACAGGCTGTATCATCGGCAAAAGTAGAAATATGGATATTATTGCTCACAGGCATATCACAAGTATATATTAAATACAAGACAGGACCCAGAATACTACCCTGGCGCACACCAGAAGATATAGATTCGGGCACACTCGTGAACTCTCCTTCCACAACAGTGAACTTCCTATCAATAATATAACTTTCCAAAAGCTTTTGAATGTTTATTGGCAGATATGTCTTCAATTTTAAAACTAGGCCTTCGTGCCATACTTTATCAAATGCCTGAGAAACATCAATAAAGAGAGCAGAACAATACTTCTTTTCTTCAAATGTTCTTCTTACAACTTGGACCAGTCTATGCGTTTGCTCAATCGTGCTGTGCTGACTTCTAAAGCCAAATTGATGGTCCGGGATGCACCCATTATCAGTTAAAACTTTGGACAATTTAGTCATGAGCAGCTTTTCGAAAAGCTTTAAGATTGTAGATAGTAAGCTTATAGGCCTATATGACTCAGTCTTAATAAGATCTTTGCCCGCCTTTGGAATCATTTTGATCTTGGCCAGTTTCCAGTTATGTGGAAAATACTGCATTCTTAAAATAGCAGGATTCTTATTGCAATATGAGGCAAGTTCATGAGCATTTTGTTACTAATGCCATCAATACCTGGAGCTTTCTTCGGGTTGAGTTCAGCAATTACTTTTTGTACTTCACGCATCTTAAACCTTAAGGGACGAGGGGGTAGAGACTCTACACTCGGTAAATCAGCAGCACCCGTACATGAATTGGGAGTGAATACAGATTTTAAATGCTCAGAAAATAAGTTACCTTTCTCACTATCACTTCTTGCCCAGCCTCCGGTCGCAGTACGTAATGGTGATTTAAGATCAACGGGTCGTTTAAGATTTCTAGTAGCGCGCCATAAAGAGTAATTAGATGCGGACGTTACATCAAGACCTTCTAAATACCTTTCCAGTAGTGCAGTTTTTTCCGACGATAGCAGCTCTTTGAGTCGTTTAGTACATTCTTTAAGTCTGATTTTATTTAGGGGTGATCTGTGTTGTTGCCATTCTCTTCTAGCTCTCCTTTTTTCACATACAAGACGTTCAATTTCCGTAGAATAAATTCTGTTAAAGCCGGTCTGCGGATAGGAGGTAGTGGCGTGTTCAGCAGCCTGTTTAATATTTTCGTTAAGATTGGCAATGTTAAATTCAATATCATCGCATGATCTAAGCTGAATGTTTTCTACGCAGTGACTACTAAGATATTTTTTGAATACCAGCCAGTTGATTCCATTAATCATCTTCACATATGAGTTAGTTAAATCACTCCTTAGTGGGTTGAAAATTGTAACTATTATTGGAGAGTGATCGGAGGACAGATCTAGAGAGGCCTCTACATGAATTAAGTCCCTATGAATATTTTTCGTGACGGCAAAATCTATAACATCTGGAATTTTTCTTACGTCAGTAGGCCAGTAAGTAGGTTCCCCACTCGAAATGACATCTAAGCCCATTTTTGAAATTGTATTGAACAAGGCTCGACCTCTAGGTGTAACAAGACGCGATCCCCAGTAGGTATGTTTTGCATTGTAGTCACCAGCTGCCACGAAACAAGATCCAAGCGATTTGTAGAACTTCTCATACTGATCTTCGGTAACTGAAAATCTGGGAGGTGAGTAAATTGATGATATCACGAAATTCGCACAAAAATTTTCTACGAAAATATTCGTTGCTTGCAAATATTATTCACTAACGTTGTCAAGGACATAGTGCTTGAGTCTTGACTTAATCAGAATTGCTGATCCACCACATGCTCTCTCTCTCGGGTCCTTTGTATCATATAAAGTGTAACCATTTATTTTAAATAAGCTTCTTGAGGTCAAATGAGTCTCAGAAACCAACATTATATCAATATTTTTTTCCATGAGGAAGTGCTCAAGTTCATTTTTATGTTGGCGAATGCCGTTTGCGTTCCAGAAACATATTTTTAACGTGTTCATGGTTTATTAACTGATGCCTGAAGCACTGTATTCTGCATTCGCAGCATTTCTTGCATCATACTTGTCATATTTGTAGTAAAGTTGTTTATAGTTAGCACCAGATTCTCAATAGTAGCTTCAAGGCGACTAAAGTTAAAGCTTGAGTTTGAATTCGTTGAATTATTTGGCGGTGGAACATTTTGCGTGGGAATTGAACTAGTCTTAGCAGCATCAGCATACGATACACGTGAAGTAACTGGTTGGCTGATTTGAGCAAAAGTGTCGGAGTTCGTGTTTACTTGTAGAGCTGGAGTTAACTTGGGTTTTTGACCCATAGCCTGTTTAACGAAAGAATATACAGGGCACCCTCTATAGTTAGCTGTGTGATTACCTCCACAATTACTACATTTTTTTCTGCTTGATCTTTTGGCTTAGTGCAGCTAGCAGTACCATGCAATTCACCGCAGATAACACACACTGTAGGTAACTTGCAGTAAGTTTTCGTATGGCCATATTCTTGGCAATTATGGCACTGTACGGGACCTGAACGCTTACGTGGCTCTTCAACTGTGATTTTTCGATGTAAGAGATACTTTACGTTATAAACTGGATGGGCTTCATTTTTTTTCAATTGTATATCATTCGGCTCCAGTTCAACCCGAAATAGGGGTTGGGGGACCTTTTCTCTATTAAATATGTTGGTAACATTTTTTACCTTGAATCCTTGGTCGACAAGTGCACATTTTACTTCTTCGGGTTCAACATATGAATCTATGCCCTTTAATACTATCTGTAGGCCTTTAGCACTCTTAAGTTGGTATGTGTAAAAATTTGTTTTATTTTTTTCGAATTCACTAACAATTTTTCGGAAATCTTTTTCATTATATATTTGGATTTTAGTTTCATCAATATTACCTCGTTTAATTGGAATGATGTGAAAAGTATTTTCACCAATGGTCGACAGTAGTTTTTTTATAAGCGCGTTAGAATTTTTTCTCTCAGATAAATAGGTGGTGGCTTAAAAGACTTTTGCGATGATGTAGAGGGCTTGTCGTCGGTGTCTTGCAATAATGAAAAACGATTTTGACGATTGGTAGATGATGCGCTGTTATCCCTAGACATCTTTGGGGCAGATGAAATTTTTGAAGAATTTGGGCTTCGCCCACGCTTTACCACTGTTATATATCTGTCCATTCCCACTTGTACCTTGGGTTTTGAGCTACTGTTATCTGTAGTGATAACTTGGTTTAGTGATGAAGGCGAGCCCGATGCGGATGATATCACAGACTTAAATGAAGAAGTACGAGGCAATGGTAATGTTAACGATTCACTAGTTGGCATTGGACAAAGCGAAGTTGATCGCTGACTCATACAGAGTATTATTCCTCAAGGGAACTTTGTTTGTGTTTACGGTTTTTTTTTTGTTTTTGCTATTTCTGGCTATGTAAAAAATATTAGTAAGGCCAATAAGCTTATTTATCAAGGTGAATATGTATTACGAATATTTTTTGTATAATTTTTGATTTTGTTGTTTTTTATATTTGTTTCGTATGTATGTATGTAAAAAAAAATCCGCATGTCTCTTCACTATGAAGGTTCAACGAGAACGAGATATTTTTTTAATATCTGTTCGAATTTAAGTTAATGATAATATTTCTTACCAGCTGTTACCTGCGAGTTCCTTTGCGTATAATTCAACACAGAATGTTTGTTCAGTTCTCAGAGTTAACTTAAAGTTTAATCTCATTATTTTTCTTTGTGAGTCGACGTCCTGTGTTTTTTTTTAGTTTTTTTCTTGTCTTGTAATTTCTTCATTTTTTGTTGAGTTTTTTTATTCTTTTTTTTATTCATTCTTTTTTATTCAAAATAGAGAGAGTGCTATCAATTATTTTAGTATTTTTTCTTTCTATACCTTTCACCAAAAATTGTAATTATTTGTAAAGGTTTGACATTCTTTCTGTAATTTGCATAATATTTATATGCGACTCCATAGAGTACATATTAGGGTGCACACTTAATTTTGTCCGATCTCACACTCATAAATTGGGTAAAGAAAGTATGACATACAAAATTGTACGTCCATAAGGGAAAACCATAATTTAACAGAAAATTTGACTTTAAGGAACTTTAACTTTAAAAAAAGTGAAGCATTAAATATATGATACATGAATCATTTCTCATATTTCGTTTCATTAAAAATTGACGTTAAATAGCTGATGTTAATAACAATCTCTACTCAAGTAGTTAGACTAGGCTGCTGATGAAGTGCGTGGCTGTACAGAAAAATATCAGTATTTCCCCCAGCTAAAATGTCTAGTTTAATTTTTCTTCTCTTCTTTAGAAACTCACATTAATTAATAAACATATTACATTCAATAAGAATTGAAATTGCTGAACTTAAGCCTGAAAAAGAAATTATTTCTGATTAAAATTATAAATTTTTTCACAAAACATATATATATGTACGTATGTGTCTGTACATCGGTGAAGGGTATATAAGATTCGGTTTAGCCGAATATAGCACTCTTGCTTTTTTTAATATAAATTTTTATAAAAAAAAAAATTAAGCAGAAAATTGCCAAAAGTAGAAACAAAATCACAAAAAATTATTTTTGAAAATTCGAATTTAAAAAATTCAAAATTATAAAACTAAATTTTTGGGCCTGTTCTGCAAATCACGACATGTCAAATCACGGTGATTTTAAAAAATTAATAAGAGCTAAATCATTGCTTCTGTAAATTTAACGATTTGTAGCTATGTAACTTGGAATAATATATTCTATTATACATGACAAAAACTTAAAATACAATAAAAATCCACTAACAAGTAAGATATTAATAGCTTGTTTTTAAAATCACCGTGATTTAAATCACCGTGATTTTCAGAACAGGCCCGTTTATTAAAAAATAGCCATAAAAATCTCCAAAACATTTACTTGTGTGATTTTCATTAATAACAGCGTATGTCCAAAAATTTAATTTTTCCGGAGAGCCAAAACGAGTTATTTTTGAAGCTGCGGCATCAGTATCAAAATTTTTAAAAATTTTCTTACACTTTCATGTAAATATATGTAGGTAATGAGAATATTCCAACTAATTTTCAGGAAAAAGTTTCTTAAATAACAGATGCTAGAAAAATTAAAAAATAAAAGTATTATAAACATCGAAATTTTGCTTTGACACAATAAATTATGTCAATGTAAGTGCAGGAAAAAAGCTAAAATTTTAAATTTTGCGGAAGTACGAGTACGAGTTAAAATAGGGATAAGGCACTAGAAAAGACAAAAACAAACGCGCAAGTGATTATGATTTCTTATTAAGTAACAGTTCACACCAATCAAGTCTTATTGCTAAACTTATCACTTTTTCTTCTTTTAACTTTCATCGGCGTTCACACAATGCAAGTCTTATTTTTCAGCTCATATTTTTTATGCATAGTTTTGTGTATGCATGTGTACTAATGTAACATTACAAATAAGACAGCAAAACGTATTGACAGTACGTGAATTCGAGTACTAGTTTCTATTCTTCCCGTTTCTCTCTCCTAAAAGCTAATCAGCTTAGCAATAAGGATTGCATAGTGTGAACGAAGACTAACTACGCACATATAATAAAATAATTTTCAAATGTGTTCAGTTAAAATGACGTAAATGGTGATGAGTTTCTTTGTAAGAAAATAATTCTGTTGAAAGTCAATGTTTGTAAACATACTAAGTTTTTTCATGAGAACTCTTAAAATTGCCATTTGTGCAATTGGGCAAATATGCGAGACTTGTTTCATGAAGCCCCTTTGCAACAATTAAGTCAATTTGAATGAAATGTCAAACAAATTAATTTATAAAAATAAAAAATTTAATTTATAGGAATTTTTAATTTAAAAACATGTTTATATATTTCTATAAAAATAAAAACGTGAGTGTGTGTATCTAAAAATGTCTACATAAATGCACAATTGCACAGGTTAAGTTTACGAGTCAAAATTGTTGGGCAAATTTAACAGGTTTGTGTAAATAAATTTTCATAAAATTTTTGACATTTTATTTACGAGAGTGTAAAAATGCACAATTGCACAGTTTGCGAGACTTTTGAACATTCCCATGAAAACCCTTACTACGTTAGTGTTGAAACTTATTTGAAAAGACGTAGAAATTGTGTTGGTGTGTTAGGTCCATATTAAAAAAAAAATTTATATTTTAAAATATAATAATAAGATATAACAATTTGACATCAGAAACTCGAAATGAGCAAAATTAAACATTCGTTGTTGTTAATGAAAACTACAGATTTGTCGCCAGAAAAATTGTCATGTTGCCAAATCAAAAATTTACTTCCAAACAAGTTGAAAATTAACACGTTTGGCGATAAATTGCCATATCTGACAACCCTGCATAAAATACTAAACAACTTGGAAAATGTATTTTATATTATTTCTATAATTCTTGGTACAAAGCAACAAATTTGTAAAAAGTACAAGAGGTAAGTGCAGGCCAGGGATGGCAAAGTTGGTACAATTGTACCTTTTTGGTAATATTCAAACTCGTAAAATACAATAGTACACCAATGACTAATATAGTACATTTTTGGAATCTCCCCAGTTTCACTCCAAATTTCTTTTCCACTTGAACCATGAAACTCATATTCTTATCACTTGGAAATAGTCTTGTGAAAGCAAAACGCTGTGAGAAAATCAAAAAAATAATGTGAAAACGTCCATTTCCAAATAATTTCTCTTTTGAATTCGGATGCTGGAGCACATGCTATTAGTTTATATATTTTAAATTTCAACTTAACCAGGTGTAACCATATGCTGCAACATTCCAACTTACAAGAAATTTTTGTAAAAAAAATATGTAATTTGAATTTAAAAAATCCTTTAATACAATTAAGGTCAAAAAACTACAATTTTTGAAAGTTATTTGTACAATTTGAAAATTCTCAATGCCGTCCCTGGTGCAGGCACTGCTCTCTCTCTCTCTCTCTCTCTCTTTCTCCCTCACTCCCATCTTCACGCTTTTATTCTTTGTTTATTTATTTATTTTTCAAGAATTGTATTTAAAATAAAAAGTCACCATAAACTTGCCAATTATTTTCATTAAAATGTTAATTAACATTTATTTCTCAGCATATTTTTTCTTAACTTTACCTCTAGTTGCGTTGTTTACAGCAATGTGTGAGTGTGTATGTATGTTTGTTAGTAGCATATGTACATGTGTATGTTTGCACTTATTTTGCGATTAATATGAAAAAAAAAATTAATTATTAGATTATTATTATTATTTATTGTGTAAAATATTTGTATTTTTCATTTAAATAAATTCCAAATCCAGCAAACAACAATAAAGTCAACTGATTTTTAAAATCATTAGTTTTTGATTTGAATAAAGAACAAACAGGTAACTGTAGCTTTATATTGTGCTTATGTGTCTTAAAACCAACTTTTATATTTATTTATTTATTTTATTCCCCAAAGACGTTTTAAAAAATATTGTTTCGACTTAACAAATATCTTCCACAAATCCAGAAAATACCTGCATATGGTCTTATAAAAAAACTCATATGTACATTATACATACACTCGCATGTATTATGGGTTTATAAAAAGAAGTTTATTATATTTTTTTTATTACATTAGGATTTAAGGTATATCCTCCTCAGCAGATGCTGACCTGCTGCACAGTAGTTAATGATCTATAAAATGAGACAGATAAATATGAGAAAGTACGTGATAATTGTAATAATGTGTTGAATAAAACTGCTTTAATCAAAAAAGCCTTAATAGCATTCAAAATAATTGACATACATTCAGCATTCAGGGACTTCTCTTCCGATTACCATACAAAATCATGTCAGCAAGCACGTTTCTGCATTTTTTAACTAAATTTACAGTTTTAAAACTCCATCCACCAGTCTGGATGATTACATTTACGTGCCTGATTCTTGTGTTACTAAAAATAATCCTCCAGGATAGAAGCTAAAGTTTGTTTTAAAAAAATGGAGAAACTTGAATTTTTAAAATGCTCTTGTGGCCTTAAGTTGTTATAATACAAGTTGAGGTGTAGGGTGTCAAATTCACGCCGAAGGAGCGTGACGAAAACATCAGCAAGCAAGTAACTAAAGTATGTAACATACTTGCTCAATCACTTTAAGTTAATTAATTGCTCGAATAAGAAAAATTGCAAATTAAGATTAAAGTACGAGTATGGCTCTAACTTCGGAAAACCGATTTCATGTACATCAGACGGACAAACCGATATCGCTTATTCGTCTTCCCTATTCATAAGGACTCAGAATATATATATATACTTTGTGAGTCACATATGATTATTCTGAAATTTTTGGTGAAAGGTAAAAAAGAGTGAGTTTGTTTCTTATTGTTGAGCCCTTAAAATCTTGCCTTTTTATATAACGTGCTCAACTTGAGTGCAAACCCTTCAAGTGTCCAGAAAAATATTAAATGTTTCGAATATTTCTAAAAAATTTAGTAACCCTCTTTAAGATTACAAGTATTGGCCACATTTCTTTTGCAAAATAAGAAAGAAAACACAAACCACATCTTACTTCTTAAAATTCCTTCAACAAAAAACTTTAACTACTTATCATATAGTTGTCAGTCAAATCTACTTAAAATTTAACTTTTTACATTTATTTCTTTTATTATATTTTTTTGGCTAAAAGTTTGGCCACCAAGTGAACAAAAAGCGGATATAAAAACATAAATTTTGTAATATGGTACTCGTACTTGATAGAGTGTCTCGCACAGTGTTTTCTATCTTTAAAAAATTAGTGTAATTGATAGGAGTTAAATATTACAGAAAAAATCTTCAGTTTTTTGCAAATTAACGCAAACGTGATATTCCTGCACAACATTAGCAAATTGTAATACATATCGCACTAGTTCTGTCAACTCAAAATTTACAAATTTTCAGTAGAAGCAAATTACGATTTTTATAGCTATGCTATTTATTGCATGATACAGGAGATAGGAAGTTATTTTCATTAAAAAAATAATCGACACTACTACAGTTATAAATTTATTTTTGTTTTGATTTATTTGCACTTAAAAGCAGAGTACGAACATAGACGAAACAAATTGTTTGATTTTGTATTCTGTAGTTCCTTGAAGTGAGTGAAACAAAATCAATGAGAATGATTGCTCAATTTTTTTTTGTTTTGTTTTTGCACATGAACACAAAGCAGAAAACACAGCCGATCGGCTGTAAGCCAGTTAACAGCCGCCACCGGCTACAAATAATACATTTTTTAATCGTACGCCGCTAGAAGAGAAAATCATGGGTAATAAATGGAAACGGTTTTAAATATTTGCGGAGAATTTGACATTATCATATAATATAATTTTATTGCATTGTTATTTCACACATGAAATTTTTTTTATATAACTAAGCAGCATCGTCCTATAAGTGTCCTAAGACACCTCACTTCTTTTATTTTCATATACTCTTATACTACAAAAAGGGAGTAAAAGTGTATTTTTTGGTGAAAGAGTAAAAAAAAATGATTTAATGATTATTACAGTAGGTAGTAAAGTCCTGCACAAGTAAGTGGTAAGCTTTGAAATGCATTTAGACAAAACTGAACCACCAGCAAATAAATTTCAAATTAATAAATATACTTATGACAATATGTCGAATAATTAACTTCTTAAATGATTTTATTTTTCATTTTACCTTAAGGCTCAATCAGACGTGACAAAACCATAGCCATAGAAAACAGCCGTTCAAACCAAAGTAATGGGCAACACTGTATTTTATTATTGGTGACTCACCATAACGCCATAACTCTCACCATAGAAACCAATTGAATTTTGGTTTGGTTATGGCTATGGCATTATGGCTATGTCACATCTAATTTAAGCTTTATAAATACTTTCATTGTTATCCAATGGATATAAAGGCGTAGAAGAATAAAATAGATTAATATCGAATATAAATTACTTGCTGGGTTTTGTATAAGTTTCTAAGCCTACTACGCTTATTTTTCTTTTGTGATTTTCAAAAATATTATTATTTGTGAATTCTCAAATAGTTCTTGAAAGTCTGTGCATAAGATAAGAGGTTTATGACTATTCAAAATGCCACTCAGTGTGAGGGTACATGAGACAATTGCTACTTTAGACAAGACAACACCTTTGGTGACATTTGGTAGGACAATTAAGGCGGACAGGACTGTGTCAGACGGTAACACGCGTGTTGATGGGCTTGGTTTCATCGATTCGGTATTAGTGGGCCTAACAAAAGATCTGCTGGTATTGATGGTATACCTGATTTTGTTTTGCGGATAACGGATGCCACAACATGGCGATATCTGGCAGTTGTTTTTAATCACTGCTTTTTTTGAATGCTTTCTTCTGGCAGCGGTGAATGACATTATTATTGACCAGGACATTTTAGAAGACTTTCAATTTGGTTTTAGACGGGACTTTCGACAACACATGCACTGATGGTACTAACGGACTATGTTACAAGAGGGCTGAATAAGATATGACCGACATGGACTGTAAGCTCAGATTTTTCCAAAGCCTTGGATACGGTTTGGCATGATGGCTTAATCTATAAACTTATGATAATGGGATTTGGGAATAATGTCTGCCGTATAGTTGATAGCTTTCTCAGGGACCGCTTGTTTAGGGTACGGGTCGGTAGCATTCCCTCTAATGACAGCTTGATTATTTCTGGGGTACCACAGGGCTCTTTGCTCGGGCCCGTTTTGTACAATATCTATACCTCTTCCTCCACAGGGAGATCTCTTGTTTACCTATGGTGATGATATCCTAATTGCATCTACTGGACCGTTGGCACTAGCAGTTAATAACCGACTTAATATATACTTGACAACATTGATGGAATATTTTATGGAGTGGGGACTCAATCTCAATTTGAGAAAGACTGTGGCAGTAATGCTGAAGGGTATACGGAAATATTTATATCCAAATTGTAGGTCATATATATCTTGTTTGACAGTTGGTGGGGAGATGATTAGGACAGCGAACAGAATGAAGTACCTTGGGGTGACTTTTCACGGGGACTTTGAATTTTATAGACACATTGACGACATACTGATGAGGGCTAAGCTTTTATATTCTAGATATCAGGGCATACTGAAACGCAGAGGGGGCTTAAGCTTGAAAGTACGTCTTTTGGTGTATCGTCAAATTATACGACCTCTCGTTTCTTACGCCTTTCTAATTTGGTTTGGAATATCTTCATCCCAAATGGAAAGACTTAGGAAGTGGGAGCGTCTCGTCCTGGCTGCATGTTTGGCCCTCAGGTACTACATAGGTCGGAATGGTGAGCTACGGCGACCATGATGTACATGATGTACATCCATATATACGGGGGTTGACTTTGGTAGGATAGATGTATTTATGGTTGAGGGTGCGCTGGAATTTATGGACAGAGCACAATTGTCGGACATTGTAGGAATCTGGAGACCATTCAAATGACAAACTATCTTTCGCAGGTGGATTTATTGACCCTTAGGGGAGCTGGACTCCTTTATCAGGGTACAGACCTTCTAAAATAAATAAATTTCAAGTTAATAAATATACTTATGACAATATGTCGAATAATTAACTTCTTAAATTCTAATTTGTATACCCTTTACCAAAAAATGGTAAAAGGGTATATATAGGTTTGTCATTCCGTTTGTAATTTCTAGAATATTAATAAGCGAGTCATAAAGTATATATATTCTGGATCCTTATGCATAGGGAAGACGAATAAGCGATGTCCGTCTGTCTGTACGTGAAATCGGTTTTCGGAAGCTCCCAGAAAAGCTAGAGACTTCGTTCTTGGATTGGTGGGTCAGAAATGGTCCAAATAAGATTGGTATTGAAAATCAGCAAAATCGTGCAGACGGTTTCAGAGCTGGGAGACATAAACTTTATTTTGCCATACAAAATAACTACCGAAAACTAGTTTTTAATAATTTTTTATTAAATAAACTTATTTTATACTTATGAATAAAAATAATATTTCTAACTAAAAAAAATTAAAAAAAAATTAAAAAGAGGTTTCCAGGGTTGGAAAACTTTGACTTTTTTTCTTATACAAAAGCAACTTACTAAAACAAATTTTTCTTTTTTTTTCTATAAATTAAACATATCTAATGTTCTCAAAAGAAAGAGATTGATGTAATAAATCAGAAAAACAAAAAGGATGATTCCAGGATTGGAAAACCTTCGATTTTTGTGATATATAAAATTAACTACCGTAAACTAATTTTGTATTTATTTTTATTAAATAAACTTATTTAATACTTCACCACGAATAAAATTGGTATTTCAAATAAAAAAAAATTAAAAAATTTAAAAAGACGTTTCCAGGGTTGGAAAACTTTAACTCTTTTTCTTATACAAAAGTAACTTACTAAAACAAATTTTTCCTTTTTTTTCTATAAATTAAACATATCTAATGTTCTTAAAAGAAAAAGATTGATATTAGAAATCAGAAAAACAAAAAGGATGATTCCAGGGTTGGAAAACCTAAGATTTTTGTGATATATAAAATTAACTACCGTAAACTAATTTTTTATTTATTTTTATTAAATAAACTTATTTTATACTTCACCACGAATAAAATTTGTATTTCAAATAAAAAAAAATAAAAAATTTAAAAAGACTTCTCCAGGGTTGGAAAACTTTAACTTTTTTTTATACAAAAGTAACTTAATAAAGCAAATTTTTCCTTTTTCTCTATAAATTAGAGATATCTTATATTCTTAAAAGGAATAGATTGGTGTAAGATATCAGAAAAATTAAAAAGGATGATTCCAGGGTTGGGAAACTTACTCTTTTTGTTATATAAAAAATTAACTACTGAAAACCAATTTTAATTTTTTTTAAATAAATAAAATTATTTTATACTTCAGTACGAATAAAATTGGAATTTCAATTTAAAAAAGTTTAAAACACGTTTCCAGGGTTGGAAAACCTTACCTTTTTTATAGAAAAGTAGCTTACTAAAGCAAATTTTCCCTTTTTCTCTATAAATTAAAGATATTTTATATTCTTAAAAGAAAGAAATTAGTATAAGAAATCAGAAAAATCAAAAAGTTTGATTTCATGGTTGGAAAACCCACACTTTTTGTGATATAAAAAATTAGCTACCGGAAACTAATTTTTATTTTTTTTATAAAATAAACTTATTTTATACTTCAGTACGAATGAATTTGGTATTTCAAAATAAAAAAAATTAAAAAAATCAAAACTACATTTCCAGTGTTTGGAAAACCTTATTTTTTATACAAAAGTAACTTACTAAAACCAATTTTTTCTTTTTTACCATAAATTAAACATATCTTATATTCTTAAAAGAGATTGGTGTAAGAAATCAGAAAAAACAAAAAGGTTGATGACAGGGTTGGGAGACTTACACTTTTTGTGATATATAAAAGTAACTAAGTCTAATTAATTTTTATCTTTTCCTTGATAAATTATATATATTTTACGTTTTGCAAAGAAAAGTTTGGTATAGAAAATTATAAAAATAAAAACCACAGCTCCAGAGCTGGAAACTTTGACCTTTTTTCTGGATATTAAAGTAACTAAATAAAACATTTTTTTTAATTTCCTTTTTTCTTTTTTTACTTAACACACTTTCTATATTTTTTTTAAGAACTACTAGATTGGTATAAGGAATCAGAAAAATCTAAAATGATGATTGATTTTAGGGTTTGAAAATTAATTTTTTTTGCACATAAAAGTAACTAGGTCAAATTATTTTTTCTTTTTTTATACTTTATGTATGTGCTTATGTATGTATCTCTATACTACATAAAAGCACTTTGGTAAAGGGTATATAAGATTCGGCATAGCCAAATATAGATCTCTTACTTGTTTTGTTTAATTTTTAATTGATTTGAATATATACAATGGTGTTATTTGTTCATTAATAATTATCACATGTAATTTGGCTTAAAAAGCAATACGAACCTTAGCCCGTTCAAACCACAAATATAGAAACAAATGGAGTTCGAATAATAATTAAAATTAACTAAAATTAATAGCCATGGGCCTGTGGCAAAAATTAAAAAATAAAAAATATACTTAATAGTAACACACCAAAAAAGTTTGTCTTAAGTGGAACAAAAATAAGCAAATTAACTAACATGTGCATAATTAGTAAAGAACAAACCACAATGGTAAGACTGTTATAAATATAGAGATGGTAAAATTGAGCTTTCATTACAAAAAAGCTTTCAGCAAATTGAAATAAGATGAATCAAAACAATTCACACATTCCATTTGCAATAATGCTAAGTATATAAAGCAGAAATCTACATCAACTGACACCACACACAGTGGACCAAACACAAAAGAACGCTGATGATGAAGGTTTAGTGGCCTTCGAAAACGGCTGGCTGTTCCGTTCAACTATGTGTTGTTAGTCAGAATATTTACAACAGACTTTGGTGTTATTTGCTCATTAATAAGTATCACAAGTAATTTGGCTTAAAAAGCAATACGAACCTTAGCCCATTCAAATCACAAATATAGAAGAATTCATAAGTTTTTACACTCACATTCAAGGCAAGCGTTTAAAAATAGCAAAAGGCTACAATTATTAATATTTAATTTTTCCATAAAACCTTAACTTGTGCCTTTTTTACCTCCGGCGGACAAATTGTAAATAACAATTATTTTTAATAAAATATTTCACACAAAGTCTGCAGAAAGCAACATTAAAATGTATTAGTTAGTTAATTTGCTGAATTTTATTGTTATTGTAAATTATGAACACGTACCTTCCCCTCCCTAGGGTTTGTAATTGAAACGTAAAAAAGCAAGAGCTGTGATTGTTTCAACATCTTTTCATTAAATTTTAATTAGAATATTTTACAAGTTAATAAGAGCGTTATATTGCTGTTGTTCTTCCTTTTTTTAGTTTTTTTTTTGTCAAACTTTGCATTTTGTTTGTTTTAGGTAATTTTTGTTTTTCTTTACTTTTGTAGAAGTTAAGAGTTTGTTCACAAACTTTTAAATTTGTGTATAATTTGGCATCAATTTGTGCGTTTGCCCTGCCTCACAATGCTAGGAATGGAAATTATACTATGTTTGCAATTGAACAGCTGGTAAAGAGAGTTTAACAAAATAAAATTGAGCTATATTCCTGCTCAAGCATCAGATAAGAGATTTTTTATATTTAGGTTTGGCGTACGAATTAATGTTTTGAGTGTTAAGAAATGATTGATTTTTTTTTGTAATTATGGATCGATTCAAATCGAATTTCATGCAACTAAAAATTGATTTTATTTTATTTATTTTTTTTTAAGTAATGTTAAAGAACTACGTTTTCATGGCTTCCAAAGAATCTGTATTAAAAATATACAGATAATTCGTAGAAACGCTAATAAAAATTTATATAAGTCATACACAAATTTTGCAATTCTGTTATACTTTTAGCAAATACTGACGTTGCTGTTTAAAAAATCGACTTTTTTGAAGAAATTTATGAAATAATTTTCAAATAAATAATTTTTAATTATTGATTTTTATGGGAATTGTTACAATTTAAGTTATTAATAATTATAATTATTAAGTAAAATATTTTTTTATTAAAAACACATTGAAATTGATTATTGAGGGGCTTAGCTTCATCATATGCGCATTTCACTGTTGCTAATGCAGATCATCAGGGAACCTTTACCCAAAGTTTCTGAGAACAACTAGAGTTATTGGGTCTCATGCATAAAACATGAGCTTGAGCTTGGACTCGATTGTTTGAGTAAAAGGTGCTTGTCGTATGCATAATAAAATTTGATGTATTTGCTTTTACTCACTGCTAACGTTTGATCTCGTGTTGCTCAATATGAACTAAGTTAGATGAGCTTGTGCTCATTTTCATATGCATAAAAACAAGCTTTTGCTTTCTTTTGTGAGCTCTTGCTCAAATTTTGTTGAGCCTGCCTTATAGTTGACTCGCGTACACTAAAAAGGAATCATGGCTGAAAATTTTGTGCCACAAAGAAATACAAAATGTTATCAACAGCGTAAAAAAAAATTAGCAAGTGAGGATAAAAAATAATACAGGTTTGTATTCTTAATTATTAATTTTTTTTAATATAATTAATAATGAAATGATAAATACATAGGTTTGATGATAGTAGCATCTGCTGGTTGGCTTATTATTTTTTTGAGGAGTCAGAAGAAACACGTGGTGGTGCCCTCAGCAACATTGATGAAATTCGACTGTATTTAAGATTTTGTGCAGATCCTGGATTCCAAAACTTTATAGCCACAGATATTAAAGTCCATCAATCCACTGTGTCACGAACTATTGCAGAATTTGCGAAACTTATATCTGCCAAAACAAGCATGTGGATAAAATTCCCGAAAGATGCAGATGAAATAAAAGATGCTCAAATGATGCAAGTTTCTTTCCACAAGTTTTTCTTGCAAAATCTGCATTTTTGTAGGAATCACCTTGTTTTGCTTTAACAAAACAAGCCTCTGCAGACTTTGAAAATTCAAATCCCTTGTCTCATCAGTTTCATAACGACTCAAAACTGCTGTTGACTTTTTGTTAACCTTCAAAAATAAACTACATATAGCAAAATCTAAAATAAGATTGCTTAATTTCTGTTACACATGTTTCTATTATTTGTTTTTTTATTACTTTTACGGTCTGTCCCACGATGTCACCAGAAATCGTTCGATCGAATACTTATATTGAAAAAAAACAAATTTTGTAATGTTATTGTTTTTTGCAATACAAGTTGTCGATCGAACGATTTCTGGTGACATCATGGGACGGGCCGTAAATGCTTGGTAATTGACTTTTTTCTGGTAAATGTTTATTTTGTTTTATTTTTTCTACTAAAAATTTAGAAATGTCGTCAGTCTGTATTGTATTATTATTATTATTATTTGATTCTACTTCTACTTCACTTTCACTTGACGACATGTTTGCACTTCAATAACCATTAGATGTTTGATCTTCCTTTGCTCAAGTAATTGCAATTGGTTTGAACTCATTTTTATGCATACGAAATTGAGCAAAAGCTTTTGCTGTTTGATCGAACTTAACTTACGAGCAATTGCTCACCTGACTCAACTCAGCGCTTTTACTCGTTTTTATGCATGAGACCCATTATGTTAAACTTTTATCTAAATAAATGAGAAGCTCAACAAATAACAAAATTGAAAGAAGAACTCAATAATCAACATGTTTTTTTTTTTTATTTCCTTACTTTACCATTGCAACATTGGTTGACTTTTTTCAGCTTCAAATTGTAGTTGTAAGAGTATGTAAAAAGAAAATAAATGTAAATAACTGTTTCTCTCTAATTCAATGTCTTCCAAACGTCTCTCCAAAAAAATAAACCATCCAGCAGAAATAACCATCCAGAAAATAACAATATTCGAAATTTACAATTTTTGGATTTCGTTTTATTGAAGAACAAGTGGAGTAACAAGTCTTACAGCTATCAGCACGAATTCAAGAGAGAGCTCAATAATAAAAAAAAGGAAACTGTTCAAAACCATGCTTGCATTTGACAGATTAGAATTTAGGCATTCTAGTATAAGACATTTTAATAGAATTCAGTTTTCAAATATATCTTCAAATATGGTTTATATCAAGACAATTGCCATGTTTATCTTGACATAAACAATAACAACAACAGCTATTCAAGAATAGAGTGTTGCCACACAAGTATTTTTTTGACCGTGTGCAGTCAAATTAGTAATGCAGCAATGGTAAAGTAAGAAAATAAAAAACATTTTGATTATTGAGTTCTTGTTTCAACTTTGCTATTTGTTGAGCTTCTCATTTATTAAGATAAAAGTTTAACATAATAACTCTAGTTGTTGTCAGAAAACTTTTGGGTAAAGGTTTTTTAATGATCTGCATTCGCACACCCAGAAAAAAGATTGGTTGGAAAACGGTTAGTCCAATAAAATATCATTTGCATTAACTATATTTCAGTTCACGCTATCAATTTTCTGTTAATCCAAAAAACAATCCATGTTCATTGTCATAAGGGCATAATTGTAACAAAAATATGAATGTGACAATACTTAAATTGATTGCATCAACCGAGCGTATGCTTTTGTCATGACTAATTAACTGATTGGTTAACCCAACCGAATAAAATATTACGAATTGGATTTTACTACCAACTTTTGGTATTAGCAACTAAAAAATTGTCGTTCTATATTAAGATTAAAATAAAAACTTTCAATCAGTTGCTGCAACTAACTAGAGGTTGAGTTTACTATCATAGTTTATAGCAGCAAATTAAAAAATTAACTTTTGTTACTTTCAAAGATATTATGATTTGTGAATTCTCAAATGGTTTTTGAAAGTCTGTGCATAAGATAACAGGCTTGTGGCTTTTCAAAATGTGTGGTTGAAGAAATGTATATAGACATGCTTCACCATTAGGAAATAAATTTCAATTAAAACAAACTTATGACAATATGTCAAATAATAAATTTCTTAAATTGTGTATTTTTATTTGCGTTTATTGTTTATTTTTATTTCAGCAAGGAAGGCCAATTTTTCTTTTACAGGTACCAATTATGATATTGTTTTAATTATATTAACCAAATTTTCGGCAGCAAGAATAACATTTATTTCAAATTCCATACTGTCAACCAATTTTTTCTGTTGCTGCAACTATTGGGTTGAGGGTTATAATTAAAATATAGTGGTACCACAAGAAAATTGCAGTCGCTATAGCAGAATTCTATGATAGTTGCTGCAACCGCCAAAATTCAATTGGCAACAAATTCGGTTGTCACAACGAATCTGTTTTCTCTGTGCAATAGTGAAATGCTCATGGGTTCCAGCTAAGCCCCTCAATAATCAATTTCAATGTATTTTTAATAAAAAAATATTTTACTTAATAAGTAAAATATTAATTTGGGATTATTAGTACACTCAAAATAAAAATCAATCCATCCGTAATTAAATCAATTGAAAGCGGTGTCATAAGTATGGTAAGTATGGATTTACTCAAATCAAGTACAAAAGACTTGATTTAAGTACGCACTATTCAAGTGCTAAATACTTAATTTTATCCATATATAATCCTGATTCAGTACTTGAAATAATTCCAGAACCAGATTGATTTCAGTTAACCTCAAATTGAATTAATTTCAAAATACGATTGATTTAAGAATTTCTAACTTGATTTAATGCGAATCCATACTTGAAATACTCCCAAAACGAGATTGATTTAAGAAAATCTGGGATTGAATTAATCTAAAATTGGGGTTCATTTAATCCCGAATCCGTACTTGAAATAATCCAAAAACGCCTGTTTTAAGTAATCCTAACTTGATTTATTGAATTAAAGATTTAATATAATTTTTTATTAACTTTTTATTGTCCATATTAATATTTTTTGTTTGTTTTAATTATTGATAAGAATTTCTGTGGTAATAACAATTTAATTTACGTCCCTCTATTACATGCATCTCTAACAGTGTTGGCAGAAAATTATGATGGAAGAATGCCAAATGAGTTCAAGATGTCTGTTCAATGGAAGAAAAATATACTAGATTTTAAATTTATATAGGTTATTTGTTTAATGCTTTTTTACTAAATAATAATAGGAACTTGCCCTGCATAATACTGCCTCTTTGTCATCACTGAATAATTATATGTTTTGCTCTCAACTAAAGCCCACGTTTCTAAGCTGATTACATTTATAATCGTCATCGCTCCAAAAGTGCAACCCCATCAGTGCTCTAAGCGAAACTATGTCATTAATAAGCTAAGGGTTCTTGGTCACCTAGAGCGATAACATATTTTTGAGTCCGGTCTTATAGCGAGTTGAGCATAAGAAAATAATTCTTCAATGAGAACTCATCTATATACTATCTTTTACTTAATATGTATGTATGTGTCTTTATGTACATACATATGTATGTACTTATATGTATATATTGAAACGGGACTTGTTAAAAACAACATGCGTACTCGATAAAAAAAAGCCCCATATTTATTACTTACTCTTTAGATATTCGCACTTAAGCCCCTCAGAAGCTGGCGCAGTTTGGAGTCGCCATTTGCTTTCACTTTTTATTTTTTAGTTAATATTGATATTACAGTTTTATTAAATTAATTATCATTGAACATTATAGTTTTATTTTATTTACCATTATATTTTTAAAACCACACTTTTGCACACGAATATAATAAAATAAAATAAAATGAATATCCGTTAAAAATTACAAATATTAAATTGTTTTCATTTTAATGTACTGATTTTTTAATTAATTTTTTTTAATTTTATTGAATTTTTATCATAAGCATACTAATGAACTTGAAATTTTTTGGTAAAAAATTTTTTTTTTAATTTTTTTTTCATATGTGTATAAAGTTTGTGCACGCAGTCGTACTTTAAACAAGTTTTTTTTTTACTCACTTCAAAAACTTTGTACTTGATTTAAAATTTTGTACATAATTTAAGCACTTGATACTCAATTTAAGAAACTTCAGGATTGCATGGATTTTTTCTTTCTGTGTACGTTAAAAAATTTTAAATAATTTTTAAGTTCAACATATTTACTTTGATATATCTCATATGGGAAGAACCAAAAATTTTTTTAGAGATAACTCTGCTGATATTGAGCTCTGGGAACAATTTCAGAATTCAAGAAGTAGTCGTGACGCTTCACATATTTTTTGTTTGTCTTAGTAAGATTAAAGAAAAACGCAAACATAATTCGTAAAGTGATTAGCTTGTCTGCGAAAAACAAACAGGGTCTATGGTGGGAATCGAGCCTACGACCGCTGGACTGAGAGGCTAGCATCGCTACCACCCTGTGGGTGATTTGCTTACATTGTATTGCTGATGGTTTAGAAGGAGCACAAAGCTATTAATTTTCCCCACAGAGATTAAAATATGATATTTCTTTACTTGTAAATTGTGATCTAAAGTCAGATCAAATGTATAAGTTTATCAACCTAGCTAAAACAATAAAATTCTTTGATTTATAAAAGGACGTTTAATTGAAGTCTAGAAAAAAAGTGTGTAGTTTTGTTATATTTAAAATGTTTTTTATGTTAGATTTCGACACAAAATATTTAAATAGAAGTTTTGACTTTTGACCAAAATGTGTGTTTAAGTTAAAAACATGCAATCTAACGGGTGTTTTTTTAGAGGTATAAAACTTCAAATTGAAATAAAACACAAGAAAATCATTTTAATGTCCATCAATTTGGCTTTATTGGAAGGATAATTTTATGCCATTAATGTTTAAATATGATTTCGGGCATGTGGCCGCCGCGGCTGGCTCGAATAAAGCCAATTCTACAGGTCAATTTTCAACCACTTTTTCGAGCATATGGGGCCGCATGTTGGCAATAACACCACGAATGTTGGCTTCCAAGTCCCCTAACGTTTCTGGTTTGTTGGCGTAGACGAGCGACTTCACATATCCCCAAAGAAAATAATCCAATGGTGTCAAATCCCACGATCTTGGTGGCCAATTGACAGGTCCATTCCGCGAAATTATGCGCTCATCGAATGTTTCCTTCAATAAATATCGATTGTGACGTGCGCTGTGTGGCATGTAGCGCCGTCTTGTTGGAACCACAACTCATCCACATTCATGCCATCCAATTCGGGAACAAAATAGTCGGTTATCATGGCTCTATACCGGTCTCCATTAACGGTAACTGACTCTCCAGCATTATTTCGAAAGAAGTATGGCCCAATGACTCCACCAGCCCATAGAGCACACCAAACAGTCAGTTTTTGTGGATGTAATGGCGTCTCAAGGGTCTCATGTGGATTCTCTTCACTCCAAATGCGGCAATTTTGCTTGTTGACGTAGCCAATCAACCAAAAATGAGCCTCATCACTGAACAAAATTTTGCGATGAAAATCAGCATCGAGATCAATCTCATTTTCGGCCCATACACCAAAATCACGACGCATTGCATGGTCTCGCGGCTTTAATTCTTGCACAAGCTGGATCTTGTAAGGTCGCAAGCCAAGATCTTTGCGCAAAATCTTCCATAAAGTTGATGGACAAAGCTCCAATTGCTGTGCACGGTGGCGAATCGATTCATTCGGGTCCTCTTCAACACTTTGCTCTACAGCGGCAATTGTTTCTTCGCTGCGCACTGTTCGACGTCTCTGCGGATGCGTATTATCACATAGAGTAAACGTAGTGCGAAAACGATCCATGGTTAACCGAATTAATTGCTCTGATGGACGATTATGTCGACCATAAAATGGACGGAGCTTGCGGTAAACTTCGCGAACTGAACTATTATTTTCGAAATAAATTTGCACGATTTGCAAGCGTTGTTCTTTTGTCAACCTGTTTATGATGAAATGGCAAACCAAACTAAATATTAATCACTTGACAGCTGACAAAATGGCCGCCAGTTAAAAAAGTGATGCCAACTTAAAGTTCTATACCTCAATAAAAAACACCCATTATATGCATTTGCATTTAAATCAGCAAATAAAAAACAAACTAACATCAAATATTTCAACCGTATTGCTTGCAATTCATTCCATTATTTTAGATCAGTCTTCTCTGTATTACACAAACAAAAGTTAACTTGTAGTGCATACGAGTAAAAAACTTTATAACATTTAAACATTTTTTTATATCCCAGTGTGTGTAAACGAGACGTTATGGCAACATTAATTTAGTTTACTTTCTTCTTTGCTTTAAAAGTTAAAAAAAACAATAACGATGCTAGTGCAAGTACTAAAATGCGATAAAAAGATACTTGTACACAGTCAACATTTGTTCAGACAATATGCTAATGCTGCACTTATGTGATACTTAATTAAGGATAAAAAAAAATTTATTCTCATGCTCCTACATTCACAACACTATATCGTCTACTAAAATAAAAAAGGCTGTAATTATTTCTTTACAGGACAAGCAAAAATCCCTTATAAATTTAGAACTATTTATTTGTTAGGTGCCAAATTGAATAATGAATAAAAATTAGTATTTTTTTTTAACATATGTGAGTAAACTTTTAAGAAAAGATATATTTTGGTGTTGATCACATCATAATCACTCAAAAAGTCTATTTTGAATTTTTTGCTTTCTACGGCCGTTTGGATTGTATGCGACGATATGTGTATTTTGCAAAAATTTCCTAAAGCAGAAAACGCTAGGAAGTATCATCTATATGATTAAATTAAAATGAGCTGAAGAAGCAGCCATCAATAATAAAAACAAACACTACAAAATAATTTTTAATATTCGTCGCTCAAGCCAAATAAAAAATAATAATTTATTACGCACCCACAAAAGTTTTACAAGAATTTGTTTATATCATGTAAAGCCTGGTGCTGTGTTCACAATTTCGTGCGAAATTCTGTCAAACTACATGTTTGGTATGAAAAATTGCGAAATAAAATTGCAAAAGCAATACCGTGTTCTCATTGCGAACAACAAGTAAAATGTATCTCTCAACATGTTTATTACATGTTAAATGTTTCTGGCATCATTTTTGTTTCAGCTGCAAAACAACATGAGCAGTAATTTTTGCGCACGGAAATTTGAACAATGTTGGATGCTTTCAAGCAATAAAAGCGAGAAATTTCAAGCAAATAAAGGCAGCATTTGATACATGTCAAATTTCTCGCCAGGAAAAATCAATGTTTCTCAACAGTTTTCGCATATTTGAACAGAGTACCTGTGCTAATTGTAAATTAAATCGAAATTTTTGCACAGAATTTCATTATTGATAGCTTATTTAGTTTTCAGCATACCTAGCTTTCCGTCATTTTGATTGTTTCATGAATTTTTGAAGATAAGGCAAAAATTTAATTTTGCATTAAAAATATAAAAATAATAATTTCTGAATAAAGCCTGGTACACTGTTCAGCATTTCACGCGAAATGCTGCCAAATTACATATAAAACAAGTAAGAGTGCTATATTCGGCTATGCCGAATCTTATATACCCTTTACCAAAGTGCGTTTATGTAGTATAGAGATACATACATAAGCACATACATAAAGTATAAACAAAAAGAAAAAAAATATTTGACCTAATTATTTTATCTACAAGAAAATATTAATTTTCAAAACCTAGAATCATCATTTTCGATTTTTCTGACTCTTTATACCAATCTAGTAGTTCCTAAAAAAATATAAAAATTACGTTAAGTGAAAAAAGAAAAAAGGAAATTCAAAAAAAATCTTTTATTTATTTACTTTAATATCCAGAAAAAAGTTCAAAGTTTCCAGCTTTGGAGCTGTGGTTTTTATTTTTATTATAATTTAATAATTTTCTATACCAAACTTTTCTTTTCAAAACGTAAAATAGATATAATTTATAAAGGAAAAGATAAAAATTAATTAGACTTAGTTACTTTTATATATCACAAAAAGTGTAAGTCTCCCAACCCTGTCATCATCCTTTTCGTTTTTTCTAATTTCTTACACCAATCCCTTTTAAGAATATAAGATATATTTAATTTATAGTAAAAAAGAAAAAATTTATTTTAGTAAGTTACTTTTGTATAGAAAATAAGGTTTTCCAACCCTGGAAACGTAGTTTTAATTTGTTTATTTTTTTTTATTTTGAAATACCAAATTCATTCGTACTGAAGTATAAAATAAGTTTATTTTATAAAAAAAATAAAAATTAGTTTTCGGTAGCTAATTTTTTATATCACAAAAAGTGTGGGTTTTCCAACCATGAAATCAAACTTTTTGATTTTTCTGATTTCTTATACTAATCTCTTTCTTTTAAGAATATAAAATATCTTTAATTTATAGAGAAAAAAGGGAAAATTTGCTTTAGTAAACTCATTTTTTTAAGGTAAGGTTTTCCAACCCTGGAAACGTGTTTTAAACTTTTTTAAATTGAAATACCAATTTTATTCGTACTGAAGTATAAAATAATTTTATTTATTTAAAAAAAAATTAAAATTAGTTTTCGGTAGTTAATTTTTTATATCACAAAAAGAATAAGTTTCCCAACCCTGGAATCATCCTTTTTAATTTTTCTGATTTCTTACACCAATTTATTTCTTTTAAGAATATAAGTTATCTTTAATTTATAGAGAAACAGGAAAAATTTGCTTTAGTAAGCTACTTTTGTATAGAAAAGTTAAAGTTTTCCAACCCTGGAAACATCTTTTTAATTTTTTAAGGTTAATTTTTAATTTGAAATACCAATTTTATTCGTACTAAAGTATAAAATGAGTTCATTTAATAAAAAAATAATAATTAATTTGCGGTAGTTAATTTTTTATATCACAAAAAGTTTCAGTTTCCCAACCCTGGAATCATCCTTTTTGTTTTTCTGACTTCTAACATCAATCTCTTTCTTTTAAGAACATTAGATATGTTTAATTTATAGAAAAAAATGAAATATTTGTTTTAGTAAGTTACTTTTGTATAAGAAAAAAAGTTAAAGTTTTCCAACCCTGGAAACATCTTATTAATTTTTTGAAGTTTAAATTTTTATTTCAAATACCAATTTTATTCGTGGTGAAGTATAAAATAAGTTTATTTAATAAAAATAAATAAAAATTAGTTTACGGTAGTTAATTGTATATATCACAAAAATCGTAGGTTTTCCAACCCTGGAATCTTCCTATTTGTTTTTCTGATTTATTACATCAATTTCCTTCTTTTAAGAACATTACGTATGTTTAGTTTTTAGAAATAAAGGAAAAATTTGTTTTAGTAAGTTACTTTTGCATAACAAAAAAAGTTAAGCAACCATATAATTCAATCATATTATGTTGCTGTTTGATTATGGTTACATCAACCATATTTTTTCTGTGCGTGTAGGTGCACGGCAGTGCGCCAATCCAAGTTCTGGCCAATGCATATATTTACAGGAAGCCATTCGAGCTGTTTTTAACCCCCCTCATAACCTTGTACCCCGCAATCGTAAAAGTATGATATTTAAACCATATTTGGAATAAATTCATGTAACCTCATATACGAAGTTTGAAAGTTCCGGAGATATGGAGGTGCAAAAAGTTCATATTTTAAGACACACTCACTGACCACTGACCACTGACCACTGACTACTTAGCACTTCCCCTACTTAGCACTTCCTCCTACACGAGTAGATCTAGGTAAGTAATGAAGTAGAAAAATTTGAAAACATGAAAATTTTAACCAGGGGGAATGGGGGGGGTGCTACGCCCATAAAACTTCAAATTTGTGCTAGTGAGCTGAAATTCGATACAGAACTAGGTCTATGGTCATGAACAATGAACTTTAATTGTGGAAATTCACAATGAATGAAGGTTCTAAAATACACAAACGATTATTTACCGTCCAAAAAAGTTACATTATTTTTCAAAAGGTGATGAAATAGCAAAATTTATAATAAGTTTGCAAAAAAAATGGAGCTAGTCACCTCCTAGCATTAGAGATCTTTCGATGACGATTAGGGTTCGCGCAGCAATTATAATCGCAATCGAAATCGTGATTAATCGCACCTTTTAATCGTAATAGTAACCGAACCCATTAATCGCTCAATTACGATTTAAATTTTTTCCCTTTTTTGAGCAAAGAATTTATGGCAAAGTCAACTCATAAAAAATTTAAATAAAAATTTTTAATATAAAAAATGTAGTATGTATATACAGGGTGGGCCAAAAGAAACCAAGGGGTGTAAAGGTTTAATAACTTTTTGGTTTATTAACTTTTTTTTATTTTTTCTTTCAGATTATATAATATACAAAATGGAAATTTTTTTACACTAAGTATAAAAAACGATGTCTCTTAAATGACCACCGTTTTCAGCTTCGCACTGATGGGCTCTTTTTAGAGCATTTTCCATAACATCTTTCAAAACTTGTGGCTGTAGCGTTCGAATTTCTGCAACAATGTTTGCCTTGAGTTCAAGGATTGTCTCTGGCTTGTTCACATACACTCGATCCTTCAAAAAACCCCAAAGAAAATAGTCGGGTGCTGTCAAATCTGGCGATCGCGCTGGCCAAATAATTTCCGAATTTCGAGAAATTATTCGCTCTCCAAAAATTTGACTTAAAAGTGCCATTGTGTCTCGGGCAGTATGGGCAGTGGCTCCGTCCTGCTGAAACCACATACCAGGTCTGTTTTCAAGAGCAGGACGTAAAAAATTTTCTATCATAAACCGATACCGCTCTCCATTTACGGTTACAGCACTTCCATCTTCATTCTCGAAGAAGTAGGGCCCAATGACATTTTCAGATGTGATCCCACACCATACTGTACACCTGATGGGATGCCATTGGCGTTGATGAATGGCTCTTGGATTTTGAGAACCCCAGAACCTACAGCTCTGCTTATTAACAAAGCCATTCAAATGAAAATGAGCTTCATCACTCATAATCAAATTTTCAATAAAGTTGATTTCATTTATTCATTTCTTATTTTCGGATTTTCATTTATTATTTTCATTCATTATAAATTCTCCAAGTGTTGTCTATATAATCTGAAAGAAAAAATAAATAAAAACTTAATAAACAAAAAAGTTATTAAACTTTTACACCCCTTGGTTTCTTTTGGCCCACCCTGTACATTTGGTCTAAACACGTCTATATATTTTTTGTTTTTCATACAACTGAAGAAATAAAATTATAAAAAACGTTAAATTCAACTGACAACTTAAAATTAGTAATTACCAGGGAAACCAGAATATGCTGTAAAAGGAGTGTTTTATGCGCATTCAATATGCACTAAAAACTTGAAAATATGCGCTAAAAACTCAAAAATATGCTCTTAAAAATAAAATAAATTGGTTAATTTGTGAATTAAAATGTATTTTTAATATATTATATTATATAAAATATGACAAAAATAAAATAAACAAAAAAAAAGAGACAATAAAAAATTAATTTGGGTTTGAAAAGTATATTAAAACAAAACTGCCATACAAATTTTGACCAAAACATATAATGATTTTTTTTTTTTTTTTTTTTTTTGATATCCCCGTAAAAATTTAATTCAACTTCAAAGTTGATCTCAATATCGGAATTAAAACTTTGGAACTGCATTTTGGATATATTAGACAAGCTTATTAATTATAATTTTTATTGCAATAAAAAATAAAATATTGACCTAGGCCTTCAAATAAAAATCGTTGCTTGTCACATCTAAATAAACTTCTATAAATTGACAATGTTCCTTCAACGTCTACTCGGGGCAGAGCCCGTCACAAATCCAAAACTAAATTTTTATTGAAACTAACGTCTGTAATAACTGCTCAATACATAAGAAAAATGTATACATTACATGGAATATTGAAAATGATATTTATGTGGCTAAAAATAAATTTAAAAAAAATAAATACATTCTATAAAGTATCAAAATATGCCCTAAAAGCATAAATTATGCTCTAAAAATTCGAAAATATGCTAAAAATATGCGTGTAAGGCTGAAAAATGCAAAAATATGCTTTGAAGGGTAAAAGATGCAAAAATATGCACTAACAAATCGACGCCAAAATTCATTAAAAGTTCTGAAACGGATAGATATCTTATATACGCATTTATACGTCACACGAGAAAATACATGCAATTGCATATTTGCAGTTTCCCTGGTAATAACGAATTTCAAATCAAAAGAGAATTGCAAAGCACATGAAACTGTGTACCCGTCTCCAATCCTCTCATCCCTCTCACCAATAAATTTAAGAATTGCTGCAACAAAAATTGCAAGTCTGGACAGGGACTAAGCGAGTACGCTCAGAAACGTGTACAAGAAACAATTTATATTCGATATCCATCTATTTTATTTTCCTACGCTTTTATGCAATAAAAGTATTATAATCAATATGATAAATAAAATCCAAATTAAGTACTTATTAAATTTATTATGTTACTTTATTATATTCTCCCAATTTTATTTCAAAAGTATCGTAAAATCTCAAAAATTTCATTGCGATTCATAGAAATATTTTTCATTCGCTTGGCAGATAGGTGCACCCAGAAAAAAGATTGGTTGGAAAACGGTTAGTCCAATAAAATATCATTTGCATTAACTATATTTCAGTTCACGCTATCAATTTTCTGTTAATCCAAAAAACAATCCATGTTCATTGTCATAAGGGCATAATTGTAACAAAAATATGAATGTGACAATACTTAAATTGATTGCATCAACCGAGCGTATGCTTTTGTCATGACTAATTAACTGATTGGTTAACCCAACCGAATAAAATATTACGAATTGGATTTTACTACCAACTTTTGGTATTAGCAACTAAAAAATTGTCGTTCTATATTAAGATTAAAATAAAAACTTTCAATCAGTTGCTGCAACTAACTAGAGGTTGAGTTTACTATCACAGTTTATAGCAGCAAATTAAAAAATTAACTTTTGTGACTTTCAAAGATATTATGATTTGTGAATTCTCAAATGGTTTTTGAAAGTCTGTGCATAACATAACAGGCTTGTGGCTTTTCAAAATGTGTGGTTGAAGAAATGTATATAGACATGCTTCACCATTAGGAAATAAATTTCAATTAAAATAAACTTATGACAATATGTCAAATAATAAATTTCTTAAATTGTGTATTTTTATTTGCGTTTATTGTTTATTTTTATTTCAGCAAGGAAGGCCAATTTTTCTTTTACAGGTACCAATTATGATATTGTTTTAATTATGTTAACCAAATTTTCGGCAGTAAGAATAACATTTATTTCAAATTCCATACTGTCAACCAATTTTTTCTGTTGCTGCAACTATTGGGTTGAGGGTTATAATTAAAATATAGTGGTACCACAAGAAAATTGCAGTCGCTATAGCAGAATTCTATGATAGTTGCTGCAACCACCAAAATTCAATTGGCAACAAATTCGGTTGTCACAACGAATCTGTTCTCTTTGTGTGGAGTTTGTCTTATCTTGGAACCTCGACGAAAAACTTTGTATAAAAAAACGGAATAAAAAATACTCGATTTTTTGAAATTTTTGCTGTGTTCTGATTTCGAACTTTATCTTACAATTTTCTCCAAATGAAAATATAATTTAATTGAAAAATTAAAATGACAAATTCAGTAAAGTGCAACTTTGGCTTACGCACGAAGGGTTCCGTACGGACACTAGATATGTAATACTATACGAACTTTAGCCTATATAATATATATTTTGAGTCGTTAAGCAGCTCTGGGTTGAAAAACAGCTCTCGCTTGATTGTAAGCAGTTAGGCTTGTGTGTGTTGTTTGGTCTTCGAGAGTTTTTCGTCTCGCTCGCACTGGTTGACTGATCTGCCACGGATAACCGTATAATCTTACGGTTCTTTTGTGGAATTTCGCTCACAACCACGTTGCTACTTCCCACGTGAAGGAATAGGTCGTGTACAGTCAGTCACAAAACTTTTCTAAAATACTGTTAATAACATCTTGGGCATATGGTCTATTTAATCCGCCCATATTTTTGCAACACCATATTATGCGAATTTATGTATCAATAAATATATAAATAAATAATATATATTTTTTGCAGTTTTGAGCATTTTTTTTTAATTTTGCGTTTTTTGGCGATTTTTTTCGGTTTTTGCGTTCTTTTCATATTGGTGATTTTTTCATTTTAGCGATTTTTTTGGCGATTTTTTTTCATGTTGGCAATTTTTAAGGATTTTAGTGATTAATTTTAGTTTTAGAAATTTTTTTATTTTTTTTTAGATTGGCGATTTTATATTTTTGGAATTTTTTACTTTTACAGTTTCCAAGATACAGCAAGTTGTCAAAATTACATAGTCAAAACTACATTAACTCATTAAATACCCTTTAATTTAGATTTTTTAAATTTTAGTGTTACCCAGCAAAAAATTAGACATTACCATCTGAACTACTTGCCATATAATGACTTACTTTTTAGATTGCCAAATTGAAGTACTCGCTTACAAAACTCATTACGCAAAATTTTAATAATAAGAAGCAGAAGTTGAACATATTCTTTGAGTTTTAAAAGAAGACGTGAAAATATTGCCGAAATAAGTAGTTATTTTAAATAAATTATAAATATTTTTAAATTGCCTACTTATTTATTTTAAACTAAAAAATAAGTACTTACATTTTGGAAAATAATTATTTAAATATAAGTAGTTCTAAATAACTTTTTTTTCATTTACGGTTTTAATAAAAGTTCATCAATGAAAGCAATTGAAAATGTTCTAAATATACAGCCCAATTATGAATATTCTCGGGGACTTTTTTCCCTTCCCTATCATTTATTCCCAGGGAATAATCCTCCTATTCTAAATAGCCGGGGAATAAGCCAATACGGGAGAGAGCCAAATCTGGATCAGCTGTTTAATGTTTACATATTTTTCTGCACTAACGCAAAGTTCAGCAATATAAATTTATTAAAAATGTGATGTTTTCATTGTCAATAATATGTCGTGTTAATATAATATTTGTTTTTGTTTAAATAAAAATTAAATAAACAGTGTATCCATTCAGATATGCGGAATAACTTTGTGCTGAGAAAGTGGAGTGAAAAGTGAGTTAGGTCCAGTGGACTGTGTGTAGAAAGGAAATTTGTAAATTTTATAAAGTTTTTCTTATCGGTCTTGATAATAAGTGCGTTCGAGAACTCAAAAATTTGTACAAATTTGTACTATTTTTTACTGGATTGCGCTCGAGTACACAAAATCCAGTAAATGAGAGGTCGAATTGAGAGAGAAAAATGACAGTTCATTTACTGAGTAAATGCAAGTTTTTACTGGACAAATTTTTGCCAGTGAAATCCAGTAAAACGAAACCATATGTTAGGTCTGTTCCAGATGCATAACAAAACAGTCCGAACTTGTACAAAGTAATCCGAAAGCGTTCCAGATAGCAATTTTTGTGCAATTTTGAGAGCGAATGAGAGAGTAATTTTTTTCATTTTCTGTACACAGTGTTGCCAGCATTGGCGTAGGTAGACATTTTTTCTGGGGTGGGGGGGGGCAAACACAATTTTTTTTAATTAGTGTTTTTTATGGGAATTGTTAAAATTTAAGCTTAAAATTTTTTAAACGCACTAATAATCCCAAATTAATATTTTACTTATTAAGTTAAATATATTTTTTTTATTAAAAATACATTGAAATTGGAAATTAAAAAAATATATTTTACTTAATAAGTAAAATATTAATAAGTAAAATATTGGTTTGGGATTATTAGTGCGTTTAAAAAATTTTATACAGATTTTTTTTATTTAACATTTTTCTTATTTAAGTTAAGACATAAATTAACAGTCCAGTTTCAATAAAAAAAAAATAAGTTATAATTAAAACTAGAAAAAAAACATTCAAAACAAAAACAATATATAGACAAAAAGTAAAGTATGTATTAGAAAAAAACTAAATAATAATAATAATAATAATAATAATCTAATAATAATAAACTAAATAATAATAAAATTAATATTCGTTTCCAACAAGTTTATATGTTCATATGGAAAAATTATTTATGTATATACTATATTTGAATACAATATTTTGAAAAGATACAAGCAAGAAATGATTTCATTCATCATTCATGATTTCATTTCTTAATAATTTATTATTTAATTTAAAAAAAATTATCTGTTGGTGCATAAATAAAAATAGAAAATTGCCATTTATTATTTAGTTACCCTTCTAATATTGAAGTTCTGCATCAATACTATATTGTTGCGATGAATGAACATACATACATAAATAAGTACAAACATATGTATGCAAGTACTCGTATGTATGTATACGTGTTCAATTTAAAAAAAATTTATGTGTATATATGTATATACATGCATACATATCGATAGTTGAGTTTTTCAGTGATTTCAATAAATTTCACACTAATACACCTCATCACAAAAATTTATTGCAATAGTGTAAAAAATAGCGCTTTTACAAGCAGTTGTACAAAAAAGTTACATTTTGAATATTACACTTTCTATTATGTTTTACCTTCTCCTGTAAAGTTACAATTATTTGCGTTAGGGCCTTTCCATTTGAGACCAACGATATATTGACCTGTGTAAGTTGATATCCTATCAAAAATTTCGGTCATCAAAAGTACTGATACCAAAATTTGGACCTAGGAATATTTTTCACAAGTTTTCCACTAGTCTAACAAAGTGGTATATGAACATGAATTGTTTTGTTTTGTTTTCTAATACAAATAAAACATGTGTATACATGTTTAAAGAGGAAATTTTGATTTGTTCGATTTTCTGACGATTTTTCGGACATGAAATGACGATTACTTTATATTTTATCGGGATTTCGGGGATTTTTCCATCATTTTATCTGGCAGCCCTCGATTGAACCATAAATATGCATACATACATGTGTGTGTACGAGTATATATAGTATATGAATATATACAAGGTATTTGCAGATCATAATTTTTCGCTATTTTTTTAATTTTACTCTAAATAAAAATTGGTGGCTATTGTTACAAACAATTTGACAGTAGAAAATCTTAAGAACACCTTAAAACAACTTGTCTTGCTACTAACTACGTACACTAATACAATTTTATTAAGAATTTGTTGAAAGCTACATACACACATACATATCTACACACATGCATTATAAATCCACATGGAGTTTACTATTTGTGATGTTTTGAAGTGCTGTAAGCTTATAGTTTTTTGGGTATTTGTTATCTAATAAAAGTATGCATATTTAGCGATTATTCGAAAAGTTTGTATACAAATTACTGGTGATTTTCATGAGTAATTTTAAAATAAATAAAAAATAGAGTTTTTTAATATTACAGGCAAAAGAATATGTTTTAAAAAGAATTTGTAATAAATCCTGGGGGGGGCAAAATCAAGTCTGGGGGGGCATTGCCCCCGCCCCCCAGAAAGGCCTAGCTACGCCTATGGTTGCCAGAAAATGATGATGAGAGAATGCTAGATCTGTAAAAAAAATTCTGCTAAAATGTTCTACCGAACAAATGTATAATGCCAGATTTAAATTTTAAAAATTTTATTGAAATAGCTTTGAATTTCATGTTTATACAAGCTTATTAGTATTTACAGTTGTTTTTATAGCACATACATACATATATACATATGTATGTGTTTGATATTATCCATAGATATGAATATTTTTTGGCACCAAGTTTCTTTATGTCAACACATTGTCTACAGTTTTTCTTCTATTCATCAATATAAAGGTAAGAGAGAAAATATATGTGGTGCATTTCTGGTGAATTTTTCAACAACTTGTTAATATACATAAATTTGCTTGTACGTAAAGTATAGAAATGTACCAGTAAAGTCTGGTTGGTATGTCTCCATGTTGACATAAGAACTACGTAGTCATCAGTACCTAGTCAACTGTTTTAGTGTTACTAGTAGATTTTCAATGACAAGCGCATGCTAAATGTATATAGCACAAAGTATTTTATGGGGAATAATTAGAGAGTAGTACTGGTGACAAAGTCAAAAGCGACTCAGTACATTTTACCGTCGACATTTTCTTCAGGGTATATACATATAATATATGTATGTATGTCTATATAAAGAGACTTATTTTCGGTTTAAATGTAAGCAAGATGTTGTAAAAAATAGACTTTTGTAATTGAAATCAAAACTATGGCCTACCCATAGCTTAGAATTATCAAAATGTCGAAATGCTTGATATCTTTTAAAATTCAGGTTGTAAAATTTGTACTTAAGCGACAATTTATGTATGGTAAAATATATTTGAATGCTATAAAAACCTGTCTTCTTAAAACTTTAATTTTTGCCGCTTACGGATAATTGAAAATAGGGCTTGTTGGCGTAGCCATTCAACCAAAAATGAGCCTCATCACTGAACAAAATTTTGCGATGAAAATCAGCATCGAGATCAATCTCATTTTCGGCCCATACACCAAAATCACGACGCATTGCATGGTCTCGCGGCTTTAATTCTTGCACAAGCTGGATCTTGTAAGGTCGCAAGCCAAGATCTTTGCGCAAAATCTTCCATAAAGTTGATGGACAAAGCTCCAATTGCTGTGCACGGTGGCGAATCGATTCATTCGGGTCCTCTTCAACACTTTGCTCTACAGCGGCAATTGTTTCTTCGCTGCGCACTGTTCGACGTCTCTGCGGATGCGTATTATCACATAGAGTAAACGTAGTGCGAAAACGATCCATGGTTAACCGAATTAATTGCTCTGATGGACGATTATGTCGACCATAAAATGGACGGAGCTTGCGGTAAACTTCGCGAACTGAACCATTATTTTCGAAATAAATTTGCACGATTTGTAAGCGTTGTTCTTTTGTCAACCTGTTCATGATGAAATGGCAAACTAAACTAAATATTAATCACTTAACAGCTGACAAAACGGCTGCCAGTTAAAAAAGTGATGCCAACTTAAAGTTCTATTACCTCAATAAAAAACATCCATTATCTACATTACGAAGGAAACACATAATTATAAAAAAAAATTACATTTATTAATAGAAATACTCTGTACATTGAAAAAAATTTAACAAATTAACATTTATTATTTTAAGCAAAATCTGCCAAAAAGCATCTGGCAGAATTTTTTAAAAGTTGAATGTTTTTCACATAATGAAAATGCCAGATCTGGCAGTGAAAATACCAAAATGGCAACAATGCCTGTACAAACTAGTACGAACTTTTGCTTCTGGGTAAGTTCGGACAAGAATTAAATAATCAGCTGTTTTTTGTTTATATATGAAACTGAAAAATTATTCAGAAAATTTGCAAATATAGGTAAAAAGCTTTTACACACAAATTTATTAAAAAGCAAAATGGAAGGTTTTTTGAACAAAGTTGAAGTTGTAAGCAGCGATGCCACCTATTTATAATCCAAACGCGCTACTACCCTTCTTAAAACGCGCTAGAACGCGCTTAGTTATAGCATTGTCAAATATTTATAGCAAAAACGCGCTATTTTCTACGCGCTAAATTAAATTTCAATAAAAGTCGATGTATGTATCAGTACTCGTATCACAATTAATTTTTCAGATTTTGCAATATTGCTTCCTCGACATTATATTTTAATAAACTAAAATCATTTAATACAGAATCAGAATCGCCTTCCAAATAAGCGAAATCCTTCCTTTTTACTTTTAATTTATTTGTAAAACTTTGTAACAACATATAAATTGTAGAATAGCTTTGCGATTCAAATGCTTTTTTTACTTCAGCTATAGTAGATGCATTCTAATTTATGTAAATTTCTTGGGTCATTGTATGTGGTACATATTTTTAGTTGTGAAATTTCAAAATATTTCCCATTACAATATTAAAATGCTTTTCTAATTCTAACCAAGGCCAAGCGAATTTTGTTTGCGACAGCTGAATCATTAACTAATTTAAAAAATTTTATCTGAGTTTTTGACATTAGAAAATTCTTAAATTTATGCAAAAAAAGTTAAAAGATATTGAACTGAAATGGTATTATTGACTCTATCAAAACGCGCTAATTCAGCGCTTTTCTATTAAACGCGGCTAAGACGGAAAAAACGCGCTTGGCATAGTTAAAACGCGATAAATCTAGCGCGAAACGCGCTAAATTGGCATTACAGATTTGCATTTACTTTTTACAGCTGTTGCCAATAATGCAAATTTTTTGTTTATATAATGTTGTGCGTTTGAAGCGACTAAAATCACTTGAATTAAATTTAATATAAAAAGTAAGCAACATTAGTATTTCAAGATGTGCAATTATGGTTTTTTGCGTTCCAGCAATTTTGGATAACTTTTGCATATTCAGAGAGTAATTTTCTTTTTTCTCTCAGTAGTCCGAACTTGTACAAAATCTTGTGGAACACACCTGTTTTTAAATATAAGCAAACAAAAGTAAAGGGAAACAAAAATGTTTAGTTTTTGATTAAATTTTTAAAATAAAAAAACAAATGTATTAAGTTATAAGCATTATAACATTTCTTTAAGTTTGATGCTAGAAAAATATTCGGGTATGTTATGTATTCCACGTGAAATTAAAACGTGCGGAATTTCTAAAGAATGTTTGGAAATATGTATGTATGCACATATGTATGTATGTATGTATTTAAATAACAATGCTATTGCATTTCCGAACGATTTAATTTCACATGGAATTCAGAACATAACCGATTGTTTATAAACGTGAATAAAGTTAATAGATTATTATATTGAAATTTTTGTTTATACATACATAGTCGGGTCGACGGTTCCTGGTTTGACGTATGGAACATTTAAAAAAATTTACTTTGTGTACTTTTTTTAAATTCTTTCCCAGTTTTTCGTTGTCTTGAATATATCATCCTAATAACTGCTCACGTTCAGGGTAAAAACTTAGAAACTTTAACGGCCTGACCCGCGATGTCGACAAGAAAGTTTCTATCGCTTACTTATATTTAAAACAAAATATAAGAAAGTTTATTTTTGTTTTCAATATAAGTAAGCTGTAGAAAGTTTCTTGTCGACATCGTGGACCGGCCGAATAAGTTTAAATAAAGACATATGTCCATATCTATTACTTTTATTATTAAACAAAATATTCTATCTTGTATTTCATATGTATAATTTTTTAGCGCCAAAATTGGTAATCAGCTGTTGTATATATTTTACTGGATTTTACAATTTTTCCGTTCGCGTACTTTTAGATGCAAACTTTTTTATTGAGAGTAATTTCTTTAAATTACTCAGTATTTACTCAGTTACTGGATTTTACTGGAAAAGTACTCAAACGAACTGCAAAATTGGTTGTTTTAGTATTTGTTCTGAATACAGAAGTAGTTTATGTTTTTGAAGTGCATGTGCGCAGTGTTTAGATAAAAATGCAAAAATACAAAATACAAAAGGAAATATAATAATTCGGTATTTATTTAAACTTTTTGTTCTAAATAAATGCTTATACTGTTGTTTTTCAACATTTATTAATATGATTTTTAAATTTTTGCATTAGTTCCCTTCAAAATGTTTGGGGAGAAAACTCTCAACAAATTCTCCCTCTCCCTCATATTTAGAATACCTACTTTTTTCCCAGGCAGTTTTTTCCCGGGGAAATTTTAATTCATAATAGGAGGAATGGGAAAAGGGAAAAAACTCCCGGGGAATTGATATTCATAATTGGGCTGATAGTATTTATAAGTAACAATAGAGTTACTGATAGGAATAAAATATAACCCACTTCTATTGAGTTTATAAAATAAATTTTACAAAATGGTGTATTTCGTAGTAAAACAATAAGTTTTTTTTTAATTATTTAAATTTTTCTTAAAAGTTATTATTTGTATATTTAATCAAACTGAGTTTTTAACCAATACCTTCCATTTACTCAAACAACTGCATATTTAAAAAAAGTAGTTCAATCAAGAAAAAAATAACTATTCCCCACATCGGAAAATATAATTAATTCCTACTAGAGATGTGCAAATGTCGTGATTTTATCGTGTCACGCGTGAGTCACGCGTGATTCACGTGATTCATGATCAAATATTATAACTAATCACGCTGAGTGCGTGAGCGTGATTGAAAAAAATTTACTCGTGCGTGATCGTGCGTGAGCTTTTTTTTAATAATCACGCACGAATTCTCACACTCTCACGAGATAACATTCCAGCATACATATGAAACTGTATTCAATCATTTGAAATAAATTATTTTATAATAATAAATGCATATATGTATAGTAATATGTATGGTAGTATGAGCTTACAAGCATAATGAATACTCCCAAACAAAATGTTTCGACTTTTTCTTAAGTCAGACTTGTCGTACCGAATTCGTTAAGACATTTCGGTAGTTTCTCTGAAAAATTTTTTTTAAATAATTGATTTTTGAGTATATAAGTAAAAGTTTGTGAAAATTTTTTTTAAATGAATATGTACATATGTATATGTTGATAAAAAAAAAGGATTGTAACAAATATTAAAAAACGTAAGTATGTGCAAATTATTTCGACAATAGCAGCAACATAACGATGAAGCTGTACTCTGCTATAAAAGCAAAAAGAAATCATACCTACATGTCGTTACGAATTCGTACCGACATATCGTTACGAAGTCGTGTCCACCATTTCATACAAATTGTTACGATTTCGGAAATATTTCGGTGCCGAAATTGGAAGATTTTGTCGAGCAATCGTTACGAATTCTTTACGAATTCGGAGCATTTTGTTTGATGTATACATACACCTTTGTAAGTATGTATGTATGTTTCTTAGACACCCTGTAGGAAGTATCAATTGAGAAACACTACTGATTCAACAGTGCCTTTGTCAACAATACTATTGACGAATTGTACCGCAGAAAATGTTTTTTGCTTTAGGGCCGTCCACATATTACGTTACGCTGAAGGGATGAGGGGTGGTGTTCGAGTTTTGTTATGATTTGTTATGGTGGGGGTGGGGGGTCTTTGAAAATGTTACGTAACAGAAACATTTTAGTAATTTGTATGTTTTCTCATTTAATATGCTTTTCTCATTTATTTGATTATCATTTATTTAATTGATCATACGTCCTACCTTCACATTTATATTATGTATGTATACATACATACATACATGTGCGGAATGTCAATTTTTGATATACGACAATTCGAATTCGAATATTTAAAATGATATCCGCGAATACGAATATTTAAAACGATATTAAATTAACTTTGCTTTATTTTAATTTACATTGTAAATTTTATAAAAACACGAGCATACATATATACATAGATATGTACATATGTATATGTAAGAACCTATTTTTCAACCCAAAAAACATGAAAGTTATATTATACATGTACTTTTTCGTGAGCGTGCGTGATCGTGATAAGTTGTAAACCACTCGTGCGTGACTAAAAATATTTTATTCGTGAGCGTGCGTGATCGTGAAAATGTTCAAAATCATTCGTGCGTGAAAGTGCGTGAGTAAAATATTTTTCTGCGTGAGTGTGCGTGTCGTGAGTCAGAAAACACTCACGTGCACATCTCTAATTCCTACAATAAACAACATAACTAGTTCTCAAGAATTGATTATTTTAGTCTCACGCCTTGTTAAAATCATTAAGTTGGTAATCCAGTAAGGAACAGCTTCCACCAAAAATGCTTAATTCCAAACTCGATTACCTTTTTTGAAATTTTTTGCTGGGTAATTGTTGTAGTCTGTATAAAAATACACTAACTTTACAAATTTCAAGTGTCTATAAACATACAATTGTATGTATATTACAATGAATTTTAACATCTTCCGCTTTTTGGAAAACACTTTAATTTTTAACTTTCATGTATTTGTTGTTGTAGCGTCCAAAGTTCTACATGCTCTATTCGAATTTCAGGTCCGTGGCTCTTACGGTTCCTGAGAAAATAGCCTCTGACGGACACCGTAGCGAAAACAATAGGGTTCCTTTTCACCTCTGGTGTAAGGAACTCTAAAAAGCGATCTCAAGACAAAATAAAAAAATTTCTTTGGATAAGCCCATACAGTTTGACTAAAACTCATTACGCAATTTATTTCGGTTTTAGTAAAAATTATAATAGTATATTTTCTTGATTAATCGCAATTAAACGATAATCGCAAAATTTTTAATTGCAATCGCGATTATGAAAATCTGCGATTATGTATTTGCAAACCTTAATGACGCCCTATACTCCAGTGGGAGTTAAAGGATCATATATACATATATACATACATATAATGACGATACTAAAACTTCTCTTCAACTTTTTTTTACTTGTAGATAAGAATCGTAATGCCAGTCCATCCATATCCAGTGATAAGAAATCCAGCCTAGTAGATGCTGTCGATCCAGCCGCCTCTAATAGCGAAGCTAAGCTTAAACCCAGATCAAGGTAAGACAAAAGTAAATTTTATGCTAAATTTCATAATAAAAAATAAATAAATTAAATATTCGTATTCCATTTATTTAACTAAATGCACACAAACATCAATGTTATCCTCAAATTAACAACAACAACGACAACGACAACAAAAATTAAATCCCAAAAAAAATTCCAGATCTCTGATAAGGCGAGCGTCTCGTAAAACAAAACAACAAATTAACAATGCTTCCGAGGAATGCAATTTGCAGTAAATATTCGAACAACAACAATTTATTATAACATAAAAAAATTAAACAAAATAAATCTGCTTAGTTAAATATATTATACTTAATTTGAAATGAATTTATTAAATATAATAAAACACAAAAAATGCATATAATCTAAATAAAACCAATAATATTTAGATCAATAAATCACAAAAAACCAAAACTATTTAAACAACTTTTACAATAAATTAAAAACGTATTTAAGTCAAAGTAAATATTATCAGTGTGTTTGTTGAAAATTTAATGTTCTAAGTAATTTATATGAAAAAAAAAACAAAACAAAAAAAGTAATTTATATGAAAAAAAAACAAAACAAAAAAAGTAATTTATTAAAAAAAAAACAAACAAAAAAATTTTTATATCCATAAAAAATAATATTAAAATTTCATTGACGATGAAGAATGAAATTGCAAATAAAAAACAAGAAATCCTTTCCATGAAAAGTTGTAATTTTCAAATATATTTACATACATGTAGTTGTTGTTTAGTAAAACAGACAAAAAGAAAAATAAATTATTTCTTAGAAATTAGTCTTTATAAAAATTGAAATTTATGAACAATATTAAAAAACAGTTTAGTTACATACATACATACAACTCAGCAATAAAATGAAAATCTGCTTAGATTTTTGAAATATAAATTAAATATGTGCACTTCCTCAGAAAAATCCGCTTCAGTTATATAATTGTTGCTGTGCAGAAAATAATTATTTTGTAAAAGAGCAAAATCAAATCAAAAGCTTTGAAATAAAAATATAAGGAAACAGTGAATTTTCTGTGGAGACTCCCATATGTATAATAAAAATGTGTACTAGTTTTTTTAGTATTAAATATTTTTGAACGTATCGTATATTCCTTCAAAAGCCACAATGTCTCCACCAGGAAGCATACTTGTCGTTGAGTTAATATTAGAGAATGTTACTGCCTGCAACTCTGGTTTTATGTAAGCGTGAGAAGCAAAAAATACAACATACTTATATGGCAGCTACGTCCAAACACACATACACTGATATTGGCATTTGAAGTAAACAGCTTTGAAAGCTCTTAAATTTGTTCTTGTTTCTTTGCAAAGTAAGAGCAAGCATTGCTGTCTGTTGTGTTGCTGTGGATGTTGTACTCTCGTCGGTGTGAAAGCACAAAAAGTTCCTTATAAAAGTTTGCACATTGTGCATATGGCTTCGACGTAGCTGTTATATGGTAATATATGGGTAATTCCAGAAAGAGATCGATCAAAAAAAAATTTTTTTCTCAAAAATTTTTATTTTATTTTTAATAATAAAGCTGAAAGTTCTATACTTTATAAATATAAAAGGAATTTTTAATAGTTAATTTTAATTATTATTCGAACCCCATTTGTTTCTATATTTGTGATTTGAACGGGCTAAAGTTCGTATCGCTTTTTAAGCCAGATTACATGTGATAATTATTAATGAACAAATAACACCAAAGTCTGTTGTAAATATTCTGACTAACAACACATAGTTGAACGGAACAGCCAGCCGTTTTCGAAGGCCACTAAACCTTCGTCATCAGCGTTCTTTTGTGTTTGGTCCACTGTGTGTGGTGTCAGTTGATGTAGATTTCTGCTTTATATACTTAGCATTTTATTGCAAATGGAATATGTGAATTGTTTCGATTCATCGTATTTCAATTTGCTGAAAGCTTTTTTGTATTGTAAGCTCAATTTTACCATCACTATATTTACAACAGTCTTACCATTGTCGTTTTTTGTTCTTTTTACTAATTATACACATGTTACTTAATTTGCTTATTTTTTGTTCTACTTAAGACAAACTCTTTTGGTTTGTTACTATTAAGTATATTTTTATTTTTAATTTTTGCCACAGGCCCATGGCTATTAATTTTTAGCTAATTTTAATTATTATTCGAACTCCATTCGTTTCTATATTTGTTATTTGAACGGGCTGAAGTTCGTATCGCTTTTTAAGCCAAATTACATGTGATAATTATTAATGATCAAATAACACCAAAGTCTGTTGTAAATATTCTGACTAACAACACATAGTTGAACGGAACAGCCAGCCGTTTTCGAAGGCCACTAAACCTTCATCATCAGCGTTCTTTTGTGTTTGGTCCACTGTGTGTGGTGTCAGTTGATGTAGATTTCTGCTTTATATACTTGACATTTTATTGCAAATGGAATATGTGAATTGTTTTTGGTGTTATTTGTTCATTAATAATTATCACATGTAATTTGGCTTAAAAAGCGATACGAACTTTAGCCCGTTCAAATCACAAATACAGGAATTTTTAATGTTTGCAATTTTTTTAACCGAAATATACCGACTGTAAAAAAAATGTTTTTTTTTTGCTGAGTCTTTTTAGCGATTTTTTTAAGTAATAAGTATCATTGTTTTATTTTTTGTAATTTACAAATTTTCTACTAACAATAACCTCACGCATTAGCACCAAAAAAGGAGAACAGAGTTCTAATAACAGAAGTTTTTTGAGTTTGATTTCACTTATACCTTAATGTGACATACGTCGCACATTTGTTATTATTGAATTTGTTTTGAATTAAAGTTTAATCAATATTAGCAAGGTTACTGCATTTAGTTCTCTTGGGAAAAAAATGTTCGCATCTGTATTTATACTTTATCCATTAAAAAAAATTAAAACAAAATTTTCGCATTTCATTAATCTACACCTAAACAATCTGACTTCTTTCACCTTCATTACCACATTCAGCAAAAAAAAATCTTCATGGAATTTCACTGAATTACGATTAATTTCTATTACTACGTTTAGTCCGATCATAACATTTTATAAACCGGTGTTAATGGCTCTGTAAGGGCTACATTTCTGTCTTTAATAGTTTTTAAAACCACGCCGTATTTTAGTTATGACTTCTGTTCAAAAATATTTAGCATTACGGTAAGTACGAAACGAGTTTTTAAAAGTCGTGGCTAGAATATGACGTTTTAGTAAAAAACTATTAAAAAACAGAAATATAGCCCTTACAGAGCCATGAACACCAGTAAATAAAATGTTATGATCGGACTAAAAATGGAGACACAGTGAACAAAATACTAAAAAGGCCGGTATTTGTAGGCGTGGCAAAAAATAAAAAATATATTTTTAGAATTGTTTTTACATTATCTTTAATCCTAGGGGGTGACTGGCACAACTTTTTTTTCGAACCACTCTAATGTATATTAACACAAAATATAACATTACTAGCGGCCCGCTCCGGCTTCGCACGGATATAAAATATATAACGTATGTCATTCACTGAAAAAATTATTAAAATCTAGCCAGTTGTTTTGATCTATTCATTACTGCCCGTGGCCCTCATGCGTTAAATTTAAATTAAAATAATTCTTCTCTCCCTAAACCATGAAGATTTCCTGCTATCTTTGGAATATCTAAATTCATACACTACATTTTTACTTATTAACTTTTTACATTTACTGCAATCAAACCCTTTTAAGCAAAATAAATTGAAATCGGTTTATATATGACGTAGTATTTTTTTTGTCCCCCACCGATTAAAAAAAAACATTATGGAACTAAACTGCAGGCAAACCCTTTTAAACAAAAAATCAATTTTGAAAATCGGTTCATAAATGACGGAGTTATGATGCATAAGGGGAGAATATTTCCCCCTCCGATTTTCGTAAAAAATTATAAGTTCTAACTTAAGGCAAAATCTTTTCAGACGAAAAAAGAATTTTGAAAATCAGTTCATAAATAACCGAATTATGCCAGAGGGGAGCAAATTTCCCCTTCCGATTTTCCAAAAAAAAAAATTCTGTTCTAACTTTAAGCAAAATTCTTTCAAACCAAAAAAGAATTTTGAAAATCGGTTCACAAATAGCAGAGTTATGCAAGAGGGCAGCAAATTACCCCTTCCGATTTTCGAACAAAAATTATGGGACCCAATCTTATCTTCTCTTACTTGTACTTCTTTAATCCCATTGGTTGATTTCTGATTGGTTTTGTAGAGTTGCAGGTGCCTTGGAAAAATGAGAAGTGAATAGGAGGGTCAATTAACTTATATTATTAAAATCACTATTTCTGAAAGGGGCGTAGCATTTACCGGGGTAGAATGTATATAAAAACACGCGCCGGTCTTTTACAAATATTTTGTGTGGTGGAAGGCGAAAATCTGTTGGGGCATTGAAGAGTTCACCCCTAACAAATAAACGTGTTTTTGATTTTTATATATATTATTATTATATATTATATAAGATAAGATAAGATAAGATTATTAAATTTCTGTTGCTGAACTCTTGCGATAGTGCAGATTAATATATTAACCATTAAAAAGCTGATCCAGATTTTATTCTCTCCCGTATTTGCTTATTTCCTGGCTTTTTAGAATAGCAGGATTTTTCCCCGGAACAAATGATAGGGGAAGAGAAAAAAAGCAATGTGAGTCCGATCACAGGGGAGATGTGCAAAAATCTAGTAATGAAAAATTTTTTTTAAGTTGGAAGTACTTATGCTTTCAGTATATTTTTTTAAATTAATCAATTAAAAGTATCAAAACTTTCAATATTGTATATACATAAGTAGGAATTTATTGGATTTTGTTTGTTTTATTTAACTTATTTGGTTAGTAAATGGGCACACTGCAGTATATGTATATCTACTGCACTAAAAATTGCAGTAAGCAGTAAATTTACTCACTGATTACTGAAAAAATTCAGTAAATTTTTACTGATAATGAAATTTAATTTGCATTACCAGTAAAATCGTAGGGTCGTATTCATAACACTATGGAACATTTTTGGGATTATTGTCTGGGGGGGTGAGAAATTCCAAGTCAGGATGATGGTACTAGGTCAGCATAGTAAAACCTTCAAAGGGTTTGGCGTTCGTATGTGTCAGTTTTTTTTATGACCTTTTAAATTTTTTCCTTATCTTGATGTTTTTTCGCTTAGTTGTAACATTTTGGCAAAAACCTAGTTTAACATAACTCGAGAACCACTTGTCCGATTTTGATGAAACAAACTCAAAAAAATTTAGAATTACAATTTCTCTAATCTGTTTCTATACCGTTTTCCTATATGTGCAACACTTTCGAAGTCAAAAATGAATGAAATATTAACAATCAATATAGAGCATTGCCTGATATAGAAGAACTAAAACTATTAACAACAGAAAATATATGCATTTTTTAGCCTACAGCTGCTAAAACTGAAAACCCTTTAGATGAATACATGTTTCCTGGTAAATCGACAGTGGCTTACCGAATTTTGTCTATACCGCACTCCTCTGTAAATGTCGAGAGGATTTTCTAGTACAAAATGTCATAAAAATAAAACAAAGGAACAGAAATGATACAATTATAACAGGTACATGCACAAGCCCAGCCTGTTAATGTATACAATGCAAATAGTTGTCAAACTTTGTTTAAAAGCTGCGAAAATGTTAATGTATGTGTGTGAATAAAATGATTACAGTGTTGCCAATGAATTTACACATCGCTGTGTCTCCAATTACACATCGAAGAAAATTACACTATACATCTTTTGTTTAGGTTAAAATTAAAACAAAAATAAATAAAAATAGAACCCAAAGTAGAATTACACACAGATTATACAAGAATTTAATTACATGGCCTACACATGTGAGTAGAAATTACACACTGTCTAACTACACACAGATTGGCAACACTGAATAACTATAATCATGCAGGAATGCCGCGTCTGCAATTGTACTTTAGTTACCCTGTAATTGTTATTTTTAAAAATAAAAGGCGTCTGTTTCTGACAGTTATTCGTTTGTTTATACCAACAAAATGAATGTGTTTTTTAGTGTTGTAATTTTGTTGTAGTCGTGCATGTACCTAGTATAATTTTACCATGGGAACAGCCTTTATGTTCCAACAGTATCAAGTCTTACCCAGGCCAAAGATTTATTGAAATCTTAAAACTCTTCTTGTTATAACTTTAACACTTGTACCTAGGTACGAGTTAGAGAGCTGCGTAAACAGTCTTAAATGTAAAAACGTCATGATTTTTAAATGTATTCACGTCGCATGTATTATACTAAACCAGTAATAAATGCTGTCGTACTATTTATAAGCGAAGCACGATGGATGTATTGCTGTGTGTGTGTATCAGTTGTAACAGGCGATGTCGCAAGACAGCTTGCTTGTAACAAACACTCAAAAGAAGTACTGTTGATTAGTGTATGCTTCTTATTTTTCATATTGTACGTTTGAGTGTATGTGTAATATGTAGATGGTAAGCTATTATGTGATTAACCGCATACAAATAATGTTAATGCATGTGTGTGCCTTTGCATGTGCGCAGAAAAATAAAAAATCATACACACATACATGCACGACGTTTGTACACGCGCTTATGCGTAGAAAGAAGCTAGTATCACAAATTCTTTCATCACGAAGTGTTTTCTTCTTTACTCCTATACCTACAATACTCAAAAAAATTTCTTGCAAACAATGTTGTTAACGTTTGCTTTATAATATTTCGCTGTAGTAAAGCATTTGAAAAATCCCTCTTGTCTTAAAACTTCTTATAAGATATCTTGTGCAGGAGACTAGTACGAGTACATATTTACATACTAGTCTCCTAGTATAAAAATAATAAAAAAAATATTTTACTTAATAAGTAAAATATTAATTTGGGATTACTAGCGCGCTTAAAAAATTTTAAACTTAAATTTTAACAATTCCCATAAAAAAATTACTAATTATTAAATTGACTGCACCAGGTCAAAAAATACTTGTGTGGCAACACTCTATTCTTAAATAGCTCTTGTTGTTATTTACATTTATTTTCTTTTTACATACTTTAACAACTACAATTTGAAGCTGAAAAAAAGTCAGCCAATGTAGTAATGGTAAAGAAAATAAAAAACATGTTGATTATTGAGTTCTTGTTTCAACTTTGTTATTTGTTTTAAGCTTCTGATTTGTTTAAATGAAAGTTTATAACATAATAACTCAAGCTGTTCTAAGAAACTTTGGGTAAAGGTTCCCTGATGATATGCATTAGCAACAGTGAAATGCGCATAAGATCCAGCTAAACCCCTCAATAATCAATTTCAATGTATTTTTAATAAAAAAACAAGTAAGAGTGCTATATTCGGCTGTGCCGAATCTTATATACCCTTTACCAAAGTGCGTTTATGTAGTATAGAGATACATACTCAAGCACATACCTACTTTTATGTACAAAGAAAAAAATAATAATTTTCAAACCCTAGAATCATAATTTTAGATTTTTCTGATTACTTATACCAATCTAGTAGTTTTTAAAAGAATATAGAAAGTGTGTTAAGTGAAAAAAAGGAAATTCAAAAAAAAAAATGTTTGAATTAGTTACTTTAATATCTAGAAAAAAAATCATAGTTTCCAGCTCTGGAGCTGTGGCTTTTATTTTTATAACTTTCTATACCAAACTTTTCTTTCCAAAACGTAAAATATATATAATTTATAAAGGAAAAGATAAAAATTAATTAGACTTAGTTACTTTTATATATCAAAAAAGTTTAAGTGTCCCAACCCTGAACTCATTTTTTTGATTTTTCTGATTTCTTACACCAATCTCTTTCTTTTAAGAATTTAAGAAATGTTTAATTTATAGAAAAAAAGGAAATTAAAAATAAAATGTTTTAATTAGTTACTTTAATATCTAGAAAAAAAACATAGTTTCCAGCTCTGGAGCTGTGGCTTTTATTTTTATAACTTTCTATACCAAACTTTTCTTTCCAAAACGTAAAATATATATAATTTATAAAGGAAAAGATAAAAATTAATTAGACTTAGTTACTTTTATATATCAAAAAAGTTTAAGTGTCCCAACCCTGAACTCATTTCTTTGATTTTTCTGATTTCTTACGCCAATCTCTTTCTTTTAAGAATTTAAGAAATGTTTAATTTATAGAAAAAAAGGAAAAATTTGTTTTAGTAACTTACTTTTGTAGAAAAAGTTAAAGTTTTCTAACCCTGGAATCGTCTTTTTAATTTTTTTAATTGTTTTTTTTTTATTTGAAATACCAATTTTATTCGTTATCAAGCATAAAATAATTTTATTTAATAAAAATAGATAAAAAAAATTAGTTTTCGGTAGTTAATTTTTTAATATATCACAAAGAATCCTCCTTTTTGGTTTTTTTTTTTTTTGATTTCTTACACCATCTTTTTTTTAAGAATATAAGATATGTTTAATTTATAGTAAAAAAGAAAAAATTTGTTTTAGTAAGCTACTTTTGTATAAAAAATAAGATTTTCCAACCCTGGAAACGTCGTTTTAATTTTTTAATTTTTTTTTTATTTTGAAATACTGAAGTATAAAATAAGTTTATTTTATAAAAAAAAAAATAGTTTTCGGTAGCTAATTTTTTATATCACAAAAACTGTGGATTTTCCAACCCTGCAATCAAACTTTTTAATTTTTCTGATTTCTTATACTAATCTATTTCTTTTAAGAATATAAGATATCTTTAATTTATAGAGAAAAAGGAAAATTTTGCTTTAGTAAGTTACTTTTGTATAAAAAAAGTTAAAGTTTTCCAACCCTGGAAACATCTCTTTTAATTCTAGAAGGTTAATCTTTAATTTGAAATACCAATTTTATTCGTACTAAAGTATAAAATAAATTCATTTAATAAAAAAAATAAAAATTAATTTTCGGTAGTTAATTTTTTATATCACAAAAAGTTGCAGTTTCCCAACCCTGGAATCATCCTTTTTGATGTTTCTGATTTCTAACATCAATTTCTTTCTTTTAAAAATATTAGATATGTTTAATTCATAGAAAAAAAAGGAAAAATTTGTTTTAGTAAGTTACTTTTGGATAAGAAAAAAAGTTAAAGTTTTCCAACCCTGGAAACATCTTATTAATTTTTTGAAGTTTAATTTTTTATTTGAAATACCAATTTTATTCGTGGTGAAGTACAACATAAGTTTATTTAATAAAAATAATTAAAAAATTAGTTTACGGTAGTTAATTGTATATATCACAAAAATCGTAGGTTTTCCAACCCTGGAATCATCCTTTTTGTTTTTCTGATTATTTACATCAATCTCTTCTTTTTAAGAACATTAGATATGTTTAAGTTATGGAAAAAAAGGAAAAATTTGTTTTAGTAAGTTACTTTTGTAAAAGAAAAAAAGTTAAAGTTTTCCAACCCTGGAAACATCTTATTAATTTTTTGAAGTTTAATTTTTTATTTAAAATACCAATTTTATTCATGGTGAAGTATAAAATAAGTTTATTTAATAAAAATAATTAAGAAATTAGTTTACGGTAGTTAATTGTATATATCAAAAAATCGTAGGTTTTCTAACCCTGGAATCATCCTTTTTGTTTTTCTGATTATTTACATCAATCTCTTCCTTTTAAGAACATTAGATATGTTTAAGTTATAGAAAAAAAGGAAAAATTTGTTTTAGTAAGTTACTTTTGCATAACAAAAAAAAACCCTGGAAACATATTTTTAATTTTTTTAATTTTTTTTCAGTTAGAAATACCAATTTTATTCATACTGAAGTATAAAATAAGTTTATTTAATAAAAAATTATTAAAAACTTGTTTTCGGTAGTTATTTTGTATGGCAAAATGAAGTTTAAGTCTCCCAGCTGTGAAACCGTCTGATTTTCAATACCAATCTTATTTCGACAATTTCTGATCCACCAATCCAAGAACGAAGTCTCTAGCTTTTCTGGGAGCTTCGGAACACCGATTTCACGTACAGACAGACGAACAGAACGACAGACGGACAGACGGACAGACGGACAGACGGACAGACGGACAGACGGACAGACGGACAGACAGACAGACGGAAAGACGGACAGACGGACAGACGGAAATCGCTTAATCGTATTCCCTATACATAAGAATCCAGAATATATATACTTTATAGCTCGCTTATTAATATTCTAGAAATTACAAACGGAATGACAAACCTATATATACCCTTTTACCATTTTTTGGTAAAGGGTATAAAAAAAATATTTTACTTAATAAGTAAAATATTAATTTGCGATTATTAGTGCGTTTAAAAAATTTTAAACTTAAATTTTAGCAATTCCCATAAAAAAATCACTAATTAAAAAAATAAAAATTTTTGGTACTCTCGGGATCAAAAAGTACTCAAAAAAATTGTTTTTGATACCGAAATGCAAATCTCATTTCCCATCACTGTCTTACATATTATCAAAGAATATAAATCAACAACAACTACGTTGCTACTTCCTATGTGAAGGCATAGGTCGTGTACAGTCAGTCACAAAAACTTTTAAAATACTGTTAATACCATCTTGGGCATATGGTCTAGTTACTCCGCCCATACTTGTGCAACACCATATTATACAAATTTACTTTGTATAATATGTACTAAATAAATAAATAAATAAATAAATAAATCATATAGAATGCGCATCTCATACAAGCTAAAATTTTCTATGACGGGTATTACCAGTACTACCCGTCCAGCGTACGCAGTCTCATTTCTTTCTGCAGTGTATGCTACGCTGGCATTGTTGTGAACAGCGTTGCCGTTGTGACACTAAAGTATCACTCTTGACCATTTTTCGAGCCAATGACACTTTTATGGCCGTTTTTTCAATTTATCCCTTTGTATCATTTTAACAGAATGTATGCCGTAGAGCAATCATATACACAGTTTAGCATACCAGGTATTAGAAAAAGAGCTGTTCGTCCAGTGGGCGATATTCGGCTCGATGATGACGATCATTTTATTGTTTTGGTCGATAGAAAAGCCAATCAATGGTGAAAATATTGCAAAAAATCTAACACCCAAATCCTTGATTCCAAATGCAAATTATTTCTCGGAGTATAACAATTAAAAAATTATGTATTTCAACTTCTTTTCATCTTTAATCTTAATAAAACCTTTTATAAGTTAGTAAGTAAGTTTTTATAAAATGTTTATAAGTTAAAATAGGTTCAAATGAAGTAAATTTGGAAGCCAAAGTTGGTGCCTTAAGGTATACATGTATGTATATAAATGATCAGCATCAAAAAAAGTAAAGTAAAATATAGATGGAAAACTGAAGTTAATTATTTTTCTTTTTATTATAATTTTTCATTTGTAAATGAAAAAAGTAAAAATAATTCGAATAATTAATTAATTAACTACCAACATATTTCTATAATACCAGCTAGTAGAGCATTTACAAATGCAGTTTTTAATTGCAAATAAGACGAGTATTACCTATTGTAGATAGCTACATGCAACTTTTAACAAGTTTTTTTTGTAGAAAAGAAACCATTATTAGCAAAACTTTTTTATACAAATTTATAATTTTTCAACTCCAAATATTTATGACATGAAGAAAAATCTTTCCCCTTAAGTTTTAATATTTTCATCGCCTTTTACTTGTTGTAAAATATTAATTGTTTGTTAAAAAAATACATTGAAATTAATTATTACGCATTTCTCTTCATTTTCTATTTTCTTACTTCACCATTACTGCACAGGCTGATTTTATTTCAGCTCGAACTGTAGTTGTGAGAACTATGTAAATGAAAATAAATGTAAGAAACAACAACCACCTTTTACGCTTAAGCTAAGTTGTTAAAATTTACCAATTACAAGGTGTCTCAAAAGGAAGGATATACATATGCGAGGTTTGCAACTTTGCTGCTTTCCAAATAATTACATACACAAGTAAAGTTAATTATTTATGATAATAATTTTTTTTAACTAGTTTAATGTTCAATAGCGTCATGACGTAAAAGCTAAAGAAAAAGTTTAAGTATATTTCGCCTTTTTAGGGCTAAAATTGACATGAAAAAAGTCATGAAGCTAAAACACGAATTTCGAGCCTACAAGATAAGGATAAAAATTGTGTAACTCAACTCTGATTTTTCCGGTTAAACCTAAACTAAAAATCTGGCAGCCCCGATCTTTACTTCAACATTTACACATTATGCACTATTAAATAGCATATACACCTGATGAATTTATATCATGATGAATGTCAAATTGATATCATGATGAAAATTCATCACGTATAGACGCAATTTAATAATTATGGCAACGTTATGATATAATCATGGAAGCTCACAGCCTGATAAATTTATCTTGATATCAAATGTCATTTTATGAGTCACTATGAATTTAATTGTTTAATTTTATTAAACAATTTTCGTTAAAAAAAGGAGGCACAACAATTGTTTGTAACCAAAAAATTAAACAACACGCAAAATAGACATTTTCGGCAAGCATTTTGCAATTATTTGTTTGATTCATTATGATATAAAATCATCAACGTCTACCCCTTTGTGTTGATATTAATGTAAAACTAACAGTTGCTCTGCCGGCGTTATATTACGAGTTATGATATAAAATCATCAGATGTGGACACTATGTAATAAGTAGGGAAAGGATTTTCATGTAAATACATGTTTTATGTCGTTGGTCGTAGATCAACGTAAATAATATATCTTTGCGAATCAACAAATTTGTAACAAAGTGGCATCGATTTGTTAGTGCATATTTTTGCATATTTTATAATAAATACATATTTTTGCATATATCATTGTAAATGTATATTTTTAATTCATTTTTTAATTTGTTCATATTATAAACCTAATTTTGGTTTTTTTATTAGTTGTAAAGTATTTAAAAGCTGCAGTTTTTACGACTGTATAAGAACAAAAAAAGAGGAAAACGAGAAAAATTTACGATCTCATTTTTTGTGATATTATTCGATATTGAAAAACACCGTATGACTCCTTCAACTCATTTAAAAAGTTTAGTACTGTGGCTTAAGTCAAGAATAACAATATCATTGAAAATTAAAAAAAAATAGTATGAGATAATAGCCTTTTAAAACACAAAAATATTTGTGTAATTTTTTTCAGCGCTCTTTACTGGTTACGCATTAATTTCATGTGGATATAAAGTGCTTTTGAAAGCACTTTTGCATGTTTCAGACTTTAATGAAAAATATCAAGTGATATAATACGGATACATCCTATAGTAACTACGGGTAGATGGGGAACGTGGAAGAATGCTGTCGGATACTAAATTTCTATTAATAAAATTAAAGAAATTTTAAAGTCAAAAAACGTCCACCCATATGCAAAAAATAACGTGTGCTTTAAGTGTACGTTAAAACAAAATTTCCATACAAGTTGATCTAATTGAAGATACGGTAAAAAAAATTGTGCTCTGAAAGGCAGAATAAGTGAAGAGATTAAAAATAAATTAGAAATAGTTAAACAAAAAAAAAATATGGACTTAAAATATGTGTATGTATGCAACAAATTGAATCAATAGTTTATAGTTCTAAGAACAAAAATTTAGAAACTGAATATTCCTCAAACGAAATAGAAAAAATCGTCAAATAGTTATCTTTGACAATTAAAAAAAAATTATTCATTCATGTACGTAAACAAAAGTTCGACTGAGTGTATAAACACAATGTTTGCGGTGCGGTGCGATTTCTGGTTGCGGGAGAGATAAATAAACATAATACAACGGAAGACGGCGACGGCAACACTTATCATTGTTTGTTTAAATCTTTATTCATTTTTTTGTTCATATATTTTTATAAAAAATGTACTCTTTGTAAAGGGTGTTTTTTATTGAGGTATAGAACTTTAAGTTGGCATCACTTTTTTAACTGGCGGCCATTTTGTCAGCTGTCAAGTGATTAATATTTAGTTTGGTTTGCCATTTCATCATGAACAGGTTGACAAAAGAACAACGCTTGCAAATCGTGCAAATTTATTTCGAAAATAATGGTTCAGTTCGCGAAGTTTACCGCAAGCTCCGTCCATTTTATGGTCGACATAATCGTCCATCAGAGCAATTAATTCGGTTAACCATGGATCGTTTTCGCACTACGTTTACTCTATGTGATAATACGCATCCGCAGAGACGTCGAACAGTGCGCACCGAAGAAACAATTGCCGCTGTAGAGCAAAGTGTTGAAGAGGACCCGAATGAATCGATTCGCCACCGTGCACAGCAATTGGAGCCGACTAACCGACTATTTTGTTTCCGAATTGGATAGCATGAATGTGGATGAGTTGTGGTTCCAACAAGACGGCGCTACATGCCACACAGCGCACGTCACAATCGATTTATTGAAGGAAACATTCGATGAGCGCATAATTTCGCGGAATGGACCTGTCAATTGGCCACCAAGATCGTGTGATTTGACACCATTGGATTATTTTCTTTGGGGATATGTGAAGTCGCTCGTCTACGCCAACAAACCAGAAACGTTAGGGGACTTGGAAGCCAACATTCGTGGCGTTATTGCCAACATACGGCCCCATATGCTCGAAAAAGTGGTTGAAAATTGAACCTGTAGAATTAGCTTTATTCGAGCCAGCCCCGGCGGCCACATGCCCAAAATCATATTTAAACATTAATGGCATAAAATTATCCTTCCAATAAAGCCAAATTGATGGACATTAAAACGATTTTCTTGTGTTTTATTTCAATTCGAAGTTCTATACTCCTCAAAAAAACACCCTATATTAAATATTTTGTAATGGCAGCAGCTAAAAACAAAAAATAATTAAAATTTTATTATAATAGTTTATTTGACCTTTTTTGTTAATTATATATAAATTTTATTAAAGCTATAGGTCTTTTTATAATAAATTTACAATTTTATTTAATTTATCCGATATTTCGCTTCAACTTTGTGTAGCTTCTTCAGGAACAATTTATTTCGTAAAGAAGCTACACAAAGTTGACGCGAAATATCGGATAAATTCAATAAAATTGTAAATTGATTATAAAAAGACCTATAGCTTTAATAAAATTTATATATAATTAAAATTTTATACATTCGCAGATATATTTGATAAATTTTTTAAGCTTTTATATTTTATGACAAACATTTTTAAACTTCAAAATCATGTTTTTTGTTGTGAACACAGCCAATTATTCAAAAACTATGGCAACATCAGAAAGAGAAAGAGAGTCAAAAATTGAGAGAATAAGAAAGTCCGCAATGAAAATAAAATAGATTTTAAATTTATGCCGTTCCGCACTGCGGGTTTTTACTTCAAAATCGTATTAAAAACCGCACCGTAATGAATTATTTTGTATTTCATATGATTTGACAAAATCTTTATTAAGAAGGCATTGAAGCTGAGCTTTTTATATTTTTAATGTCAAAATGTTTGTTAAGAAAGCAATGAAGGTGATTTTTTTAAGTTTTTAATGTTATTGAATATTGAAAAAAGATAAATGCATATTTCATTAGTTTTAAATACATATTTTTATATTTTTACTGCATATTTTATGTACATGAAACGTCATTTTAAATCCATGAAAATCCTTTCCCTAGTAATAGGCTACACATAGATGTATGTGGTTAAAAATATTTGATATATAATACTAACATTTCAAAATGAAAAAAATCTAAGCAGATTTATATATACTTTCCAAGTAGTTTTTCTTACGAATAAAATTCCTAATTATTTTTTAATAATGTTCGTTTCAGTTTTGTAGTTTTAAATAAACACACACTCACAAACACACACACACACACACACAAACATACATGTGTATGTACTCATATTGTTTAAGTTTTATACAATGGGGACCATATATATATAAATATATATTTTTTTATATATTTATGAAAATTAAGTAGGAAAAATGTTTACCAAATACTTTCATCAAACAGGAAAATTCAATTTAAGCAGTAATTCATGCATAGAAAATTTCTCCTTCATTTTTGTTATTTCACATTAAAAAATAATTTATCATTCTTTATATTATTTGCGATATTAAAACTGGAGCTCCTGATGAGTCGCCACTATTAAGGTTATTAATAAATTTTGTGTCTTAATTTTAAATAATGTTACATGTAACATACAAATTTTGATATTTTCCTTTATGGAAAATCATTTTTCTACATGAATGGGGTTTTAAACAAACAAACAAAACACGCAGCAATAACATGCCTAAGGTATTACAACCTCAGTGGCAAACAAATATGCAGAGGAAACAAACTTTTAACAAATGCTAATACCCCCGTAGCATTTATTAAAAGTCCGTTAATTCCTTTTCCTTTTTTATATAATTTATGGTATCCAAGGATATTTTTCATTTTAGATTTTATTCAAAACCATGGAGGTTTTCTAAATTAATGTGTCAAGTCTAACGGCAGCAAATAATTTTGCATGATTTCATAGCAACACAAGTATAAATTTGGAAAAAAGAAAAATGAAAATGGTTAGGGAATTAGTGTTACAATGCAAAAAAAAACCTTTTGCGTCCCAAATAGTTGAAGGTATTATTTTGTTGGGAACGAGAACTTTCATTTCAATGAAATGAACCTTGATTAAATAAATGCACAACTTCACGATCAGTTCGAAAGGGGAAGCATTTAGTAGAGATGTGCAAATGTCGTGATTTTATAGTGACACGCGTGAATCACGCGTGACTCACGCATGATCGCGATTAAATTTATAATTAATCACGCGTGAGTGCATGATCGCGACTTAAAAATAAATTACTCGTGCGTGATCGTGCGTGAGCTATTTTTCTTAATCACGCACGAATTCTCACGCTGTCACGAGGTATCATTCCTGAATAGCTGAGTATCAATATACTATACCATTTTGCACATGCTGCGATGCAAGACTATTTGCACAAGATTGTGTATTGGGCTATTGTTATAATTTTTTCAGGCGTAGTAAACTGGCTCATATGAAATTCAAATATACCAATGTAGAAAAATAAAATTATTTTAACATATTTTTTATGGTACACATCTTCCCTAAACTCTGACTTTTTCCAGAAAAACTTCGCGTACATTCGCATTTATGAAAAGGGACTCTTAAATTTCAGTTAAAAATTGTTAAAACTATCTACATAATAAAATCTTATAGTTAAAACTTTCAAAATCTACTGTCACAACTTTTTATAACCACTTAAACACAAAAAATATTTTTAAAATTTATGCAAAACAATTGGTTCTAAGCACATTTTCAATGCATTGTCTTTAGCGCTATGTAATTAAAAAATTGAAAATGTATTTAACAAAGTTTTTTGCAAAACTGAAAATAATGAAGATACTTAAAAAACACATGCCTTTTTCAGGGAAATTTTAAAATTTTTATTTGTTAACCTTTTCCCGATTTCACGAATGGATGGATATGTTAATAAAATTTTTTTTCTTATTTTTATTTAAAATTTTGTCAAAAATTTAATGCTGTCTTTTAACTTAAAATTCAACAATGAACTAAAAAGTAATAGGCGAAATACTTAAAAACATCAAGGCAAAAAATTTCTTTGTCTTAAGTAAAATATCTTATGAGAGATACGGAAACACATCTTGGAAAACTATTTCTTAAGAATTTCAAGTTTATGTCAAAATGCTTCATCTAATAAAAATCGGATAATTTTTAAAAAAGTTACAAGCTTCAGAAGTTTTTTTGAGTACCAGGTAGTCAACTTTGGGCCACTGTTACTCATGTCCAGCTCAAGCCAGAAGACTGTCATGACATGTGTTATAAAGCCTAAGTCCTCTTCTACGGATGTTAGGAGTTTTACATAATTTCAATCATATTTTACATATACACGTGCATACATATGTACATACATACATACATATGTATGTGTAAAAACCTATATTTCAACCCAAAAAAAGATACAAATTGGATTATATACTTTTTCGTGAGTGTGCGTGATCGTGATAAGTTGTAAGCCACTCGTGCGTGATTAGGAATATTTTGTTCGTGAGCGTGCGTGATCGTGAAAATTTTCAATATCATTCGTGCGTGAAAGTGCGTGAGTAAAATATTTTTCTGCGTGAGCGTGCGTGTCTTGAGTCAAAAAACGCTCACGTGCACATCTCTAGCATTTAGTATTTGGTGGAATCGCCTTAATTCTGATACCTATTCGCGAAAATTTCATTTGTCAAAGTACAGAGGCTGAACACACTCGGCATAAGCAACGTTTTCATGGTAGAGTTCTCACTGCCGCTCACGTTATGTAATAGAATTGGTTCAACCTTCTTTTCAACCTAGCCTAACCTAATTATAATTTTTAATCGTTTGGGTTTTGAAAATTTAAAATAATATAGAAAATTTAATTTTTTTAGCCGTGAAAAGAAAGCAAAACATTTGCGCGAATGAGATATTCATTTGGTTCCAATTTTTTCATACTTAGTCTAGCATTTTGACAAATATGTCAACTATGACAGATATAATGTTGTCTTCCAGGGCTAGAATTGCAGCTGACTTGTCCTTGTATAAAGGCCACTCAGACTATTTTAAGTATATGTATAAAGACTTGCATTGTATATTATGAGAAAGATATCTAAAGTCATTTGTTTTGACTGTCCAAAAATGCAGCGTAAAGTGACATTTTGTGTTCACACCATCACACCTCAAATTACATTAAAAACCACAAGTAAAAAGCAAACAGCTGTTAAGGGCTAATATGGCTACACTAATCGTTGACTTCCGGTGGCTGAGCAGTTTCATGCAAGTTGTGTTCGTACCGGCCTTTGCAAATAGACGGCGATTAAAGTAGTTGATTTAAGTAAGATAAAGAAAAGAGAAATACGATAATTTCGTTAAGTTTTAGACATGGCTTACACGAAACACATTTCAATACGATAAACATATTAAATATTAAGAGCCGCTTTAAGACGAAGAAATATACCATAAGCGACGGTGTTGCATCGACTTTGCATACTGGTTGCTGGTGAATTAATGACGAATAAAGTGAAACTGATGCAAAATTTGCTCACAACAACTTCGGTGGGTCATTTATGACGCCCATAAAATGGACGTAATTTACGAAACACATTTCTAACAGAGAAGATATTCATACTGAAAGAACAAATAGTAACAACAAATAAATTCAGTGAAGTGCGACTTTGACCAGCGCACGAAGGGTTCCGTACGGACACAAGACTTGTAATTCAATACGAACTTAAGCCTATATAATAAATGGTTTGGCTTTTTTTTCGTTTTTTGGGTTTTTTCGCTTTTGAGCGTTTTTTCGGTTTTTTAACGTTTTTTTAGTTTTGGCGCTTATTTTAGTTTTGGCACTTTTTTCTCGTTTTGTCGGTATTTGGCGTTTTTTGATTTTGGCGATTTTTTTTCATTTAGGCAATTTTTTAGTTTAGGCGCCTTTTTCGCGTTTTGACGATTTTTTTCGGTTTTCGGCGTTTTTTCATTTTAAGCGAGTTCTCTTAGTTTTGACGCCTTTTTGCGTTTTAGCGATTTTTTCGGTTTTTTGGCGTTTTTTCAATTTGACGTTTTTTTTTTCATTTTGGCGATTTTTTTCATTTTGGCGATTTTTTTTCATTTTGGCGATTTTTTACTTTTGACGCCTTTTTCGCAATTTTTTTCGGTTTTTGGCTTTTTCATATTGGCGATTTCTTTTTTAATTTGGTGCTTTTTTTTCATTTCGACGATTTTTTTTTTGGGTTCTAGGCGATTTTTTTTTTTTGGTTTGGCGATTTTATAATTATCGGATTTTTTAATTTTACTGTTTTTGAAAATTTCAAGAGTTTGCCTCTTACGGTTTCCAAGATATAGCAAGTTGTCAAAATTACATAGTCAAAAGTGCATTAACTGATGGACCACCCTTTAATTTAAATTTTTTTAAAGTTTAGTGTTAATTGTTGTAGTCTGTATAAAAATACACTAATTTTTGCGAATTTTAAGGGTGAATATACATATCGTCACCTAAAATCCAAAAGGCCGTAACAACCAAAAAATTCAAAATAGAATTTTTGATTGATTATGATGTAATTGGTTAATTGTATGTATATTACATGGGATTTTAACATTGTTGGTTGCTCGTTTTGGATACTCTGTTCAAATTTCAGGTCCGTAGCTCTTACGGTTCCTGAGAAAATAGCCTGTGACGGTCAGATGGACAGACGACCAGACGGACAGACGGACACCTTTGGTGTACGGAACCCCAAAAACAAAAGATGGTGAATTCACTTTTATTTTCATAAACTTTTAAATGTCGCTCCACGCCTGATGCTCCTCACAGTGCCTTTTATGACTCGCTCATAGTTTTATCTCATTTACAGTACATGTTGTTATTGTAGTAGTTTGATAAATTCTTTTAATTAAATGATTTATGGGGAACTATTTGAAAGTATTTTTCAATCGTTCGACTAATTAATCTATTTTGAGGAGGCAGACGAAATTCTGGAACATTATCTTTGTCATTACCCAGCGTTAATTCAACTAGAAGATAAAATTTATTATAGGAAGAACGTACCAGACTTGGATTATCTTAAGAACTCCGATTGTAGAGACTTAAGAGAATACGTAGAACAGACTGTTTGTTTTATTGGCTTGGCTGGTTTATCGAATAGGTTTTTTGTGACAAAGGCTTATATGGGGGGTGCCCTAGATCACCTTATATAGGGTACAAGATTCCAAATAGAATATTAGTGTCATCCCGTATATTTTTTCCTACCTAACCTAAATTACCAAATATAAAAAAAAATGAAATATATATGCTACATCCAGTTAATTGTTGTAATAAAATAAATACTTGATGTTGTTGACATATACATTCTGTTTTTATTTTTAAATTGTTTTCTCTGTTACGCGCTGTTACGACTAACATTTCCATAGTAACTAAGCTTATATTTTTAATAAAACAAACATTTCAGTTAATTTCAGTAGTGGTTTATTCTAATAGCACTTGATTTTATTTCAAATAAAATATAAAAATATTTGCACAAATCTCTTATTAGATTTTTCTAAACACTCGTTTAGGTAAAAATAAATAAAAGAATAATTACCATAGAGTTTTCAGCCTTTTGTAATAACAGTATTTGATAAATTTATTAAAAGATAATTTAATATTTTAATGACGAAAAGTTTTCAAATAAAAAAGAAGGCATATTTCCGTTCTAGTCCTTCAAGTTGAGCATTTTAAACTCGAAATTTTAAATTATATACTAATCTGTAGTATTAAAATTATAATTGAAAACACTTCACATACATACACACATACACAATATAATATTTATTATTTTGATAACTACCTAATACACTTAATGAAATGAATATAAATAATACTTAAAATCAACATAAGCAAATGCTCCCCTTTTTATTATTATTAATATTAAGAATAAATCCATTTAAATACAGAGCTTATAACATAACTTTACTAATGAAAAACAATATTATTATATTTGATACTTATGTATTATGATTAAATTTTTAATAAACTAAAATTGAGATGGAGATGAAGATAATATGGTTAAATATACCCGATACGCACATACTTTCAGCTTTTTTGTTATATTCCTTAACACACTAATGCAGCAATAACAATACTCACATCTCCACAAAATTCTTGTATTAAACTATAGATTGTAATTTTTGTTTATTAAATAACTTTTGTAGAATTACACAAAATCGATTAGATTGAACGAATTTATTTATTTCAAGGTGTAACACTATTGCAATATATAAATAAGCGATATCTATGTCCATATATTATAAAACTGCTCAAAGAAATATTATTTACAAATAAAAGCAAGCAAGCAAATAAAATAAATTTATATTTGTGTTTATTAAATTAGTTAGAAAAAACTTTAAAGATACAAAAAATAACAAACTCTGCATAAATTTACGATATTACATACTCATAAAAAAAATGTACAACATTTATATAATTTAATTAAATTAATATATAGAAATAATAAAAATTTATTGAAAAAACAATGCAAAAGTGAATTGTGATGTATACAAGTAGTCAAAATTATTTAATTGAAATGAATTTTTTCAAATAATATACTAATATTTCTATTTTATAATCACCACAAAAAAAATAGCAAAAAAGTTAATGAATTTATTATATAAACACATATTTTTGAACTAAATGGATTTTAGATTTTAAGTCAGAAACAAAGTGAGAGGAGAAATGGAATAAAATATGTTTATGAAAAATGGACAGGAAAACGGAGAAAGCTATAGCCACTGGATGTGCTTGGGTAAATCTGTAAATGAAACTTGTTTATATTAATTTGTTTTTGACACATCAAAATTAAAATTATACGGAATAATAACCCCCAGTTTTTAACTTAAAAATTAAGTACGTAATTAGCTAATTTTTATTTAAAATTAAGTTGTAATTAAATACGATTTCATATTTTCAGTGGTTATTTAAAGTTCTTATTAAATTACGTTGAAAGTACGGTAGCACTGCAAAATTTCCCAGTATTATTGAAGGCTTTTCAAACAGCAGCTGTTTAATGTAAACAAAAAAGTTAGGTTATCAACATGTAGAAAATTAAATTGCATAAAAACTCATTTTATGAGACTAAAAGAACATCATAATGACTTTTTATATTACTTTATTCCATGATATGAAACTTTGTACTGTATATGTTATATATTTATGAAATTTAAACGAAATTCTTTTTAATACGACCGCATGATGCTCATGTGCATGTTTTCAGTAAACACACACACGCATAAAAACATATGGTACAATCATAAAACTTAAGTAGTGTTTAATTTCGCAAGGTTGGGCATTTAATTATTATTTAAATAAGCACTCGAAAACACAATTTCGTATTTAATTAGAACTTAAAAATAATTACGGTTTGATTACCAACTGAAAAAATGGGCATAAGTTTCTCACAAGCGTGTACTTAATATTTAATAATAAAATTAATATTAAGTATACGCTTTGAAATGTGTGAACACTGCTCGATTCGTATCACATAGGGTTTGCAAATAATCGCAGATTTTCATAATCGCGATTACAATTAAAAAATATGCGATTAATCGCGACTATCGGTTAATCTCGATTAATCAGGAATATATAATATTGTAATTTTTTCGAAAAACCAAAATAAATTGCGTCATGAGTTTTAGTCGAACTGTATGGGTTTAGCTAAAGAAATTTAATTATATTGTCTTGAGTTCGCGTTTTAATTGAATTTTTCAATTAAATTATATTTATATTTTGAGAAAATTTTAAAGCATGTAAAACGAAGTTCAAAAATCAGAACTTATGAGTATCAAAAACAATACAAATTGTGGGAAATCAATCTTTTGATAGGAACATTTTTCTAGGACGAAGTATATTTCTATTTTCTTAATCTATTTGTTATTCAATTTTCTATCCACACTTGATGAATTTGTAGCAAAATGTATGAACAAGTTCATATAAAAACAATATTTTTATAACGTTTTTTTACGTATCTATCAAACGCATAAAAAATATTTTTGTACACCCAGAATAAAGATTGGTTGGAAAACGGTTAGTCCAATAAAATATCATTTGCATTAACTATATTTCAGTTCAATACTTAAATTGATTGCATTAACCGAGCGTATGCTTTTGTTGTCATGACTAATTAACTGCTTGATTAGCACAACCGAATAAAATATTAGGAATTGGATTTTAGTACCAATTTTCGGTATTGGAAACTAAAAAAATTGTCCGTCTACATTTACGTTAAAATAAAGACTTTCTATCAGTTGTTGCAACTAACTAGAGGTTAATGTAACCATCATAGTTTATAGCAGCAAATTAAAATTAAATATTAAGGTTTGATTGATATTCCCAACCGATTAATCGGTTCGTATTAACAATTGTCTATTATTGTTAATTTTTTTTTTAAATAAGTAAATAAGAAAATACTATCATATATATGTCTAATAATTATGTACATTGTACATATTTTATATTAAAAATTTTAATTTATTGCAGAAAAAAAATATAAAAATATAACAAAGGAAAATATTTAACAACAAAAATTATAGTCAGGTTAACGTAACATAAAAGTTAATTTATCGTAAATTAAAGTACGAATCGTCTTTGTTTTCAACTTTTTGTCTATACATATATGTATGTATATTTCATTATAGAACTGCTAATTATTAAAATAAGTACTTTCAGATATAATGATATAAATAGTAAGTGCTTATTTTATTCAAAACGGAAAATTCATTATTTTACCCATAAAATAATTAGATAAATAAGTACCAGTTATTATTTTGTAAGCCAGTAAAAGAGTAAATCTGTAAAAGTCTTACCTGGATATTTATTGATTCTTTTGTGAAATCAAAAGTTATAATATTCCTACTCAATTTATTACTCCGACTAACTCTTTCAATGTAAACATTTAGTTTTTTTATTTAATTCAAACATTTCTAGTGGCATTTTCCTTAGCCACACAACTACTAGTTGCAGCAATAATTATGTTTAATTAAACATTATCACAGTTACGAGTAACTTAGTTAGTTTAAGTTATTTATAAATTTATAAAATAAAGTTTTTAATTGGAAAAACACACTTATAACAATTTTATAAACATAACTACAATAGCGTTAGTTAATCAATATAAAATTTCAGTTATAATTACAAAAGACATTGTGCATACAATAATTGATATTTTATTTACTCGTGCATAAAATATTTGCTAAAATATAGAATAGATATGCACACTATTGTATTAATAATTTTGAAACGAAGATATTCAAAGGCCAGAATATTAAAGCTGATAGAAGTTTGATTTGGAAACAATATTTAGAGGGTAAATTGCGACATTGAATATTGGTTTAAATTTAAAGTAACATTTTATGCGAATTTTATTGAAAGTTTGAACGACTAACGAATGCTATAATTTAGCTTCAGTACTTTTAAACTCCCTTTGGCACGTGCAAGTGATTTCTTACGAATTCCATGTACATACAAGTGTGGTCGACAAAAATGCTGGGAAAGAACATTTTAAAGTCTAGCAAACTGCTTGAGTGGATACATTATACGGTCCAAATTGATTTCAAAATTATTGTGCAAGAGTAAAGTTCTTGCCAAACTTATTCTTATTTCAGAATTAATACTCGTAAAGCTAAAAACATTTTTAGCATTTAAAAAAACCCAAATAAAATCACGAAGGTCTTAGTTGTGGCTAGGTTTCTATATATAATTATTTTAAATTCAATAATAGGCCATTTACAATAGCACAAAATCTAGCAGATTTTAATTAAAATCCCTATGAAAATATATACCGTTTAGACCAACTTTTTTTGACACTTATCAAGATCTTTTATCCAAAACAAAACCCATTAACCGAAAAATTTCCAAAACTGTAACTAAACAACTGCAATGTAGCCAATTTACAAAACTTCTTAAACAGACCGTAGCTAATTCAATCATCTTTCATATAAATATGTTGTACAGAGTAGTAAAAATAAAATAAAATTATTAGATTTTGAGTAGATTGCCTGAAAATCTACTCCCAAAACTAGATTTTGTTTTGTATGGGAAATCAAGTAAAAAGCAGTTAGATGTAGCTCGAAATTTCGTAAATACTAAATTTCGAGATGATGTAAATTCATTATAAGAATTAAAATTACGGAACTTAAGCCTGATTAAGAAATTCACTACAGTTCAATTAAATCTAAAAATGTCTCATATAATTTTTTTAAATATACATAAAATAAATGAGAATTGTTAGTTTAGGTTAGGTTGAAAGGAGGAGCAATTTCGCTTATGTCCGGGGACATACACATAAGCCAGTACAAGCCTGTTGTGAGCTTTCATTTAAATTAACAAATTAAATCCCAACGAAACGTCGGATATAAAGAAATGAAATAAAATTGTCTTTTATTTGCATTTAAATCAATTTAAATGACCTTGGAAGCCTCAATAGATTAATTCTATAAAAAACGCATCAAAAACTTGAATATCGTTCACGTAGTCCCTCAAACTTTTCCAGTCCGTACCTCTAAGGTGAGTAATGTTCGGTAAGGTGTCATCCCCAAAATAACGGGATCTCAGCTGGTCGAAAGCTGGACAATGACAAAGGAAGTATTCCATTGTGCCCATGTTCTCCATGCATGCCCTGAATTCATTGTTATTCGTGGCTTTTATCCGGTACAAATGCCCTCATAGACTAGAGTGCCACATTAAGATGCCGGTCAACTTTCCTAGTTTCAACAGTTTCCTTGTTTTGTATTCGTCCATACCGCCCCATAGAACTTTGGTTAGATTAGATTTGGTGTCTTGTGGACCAATTTCCATTTACTTTGTAAAAGTCCCCACTGTGCAATGTAAATTTTGCAAATACACGTGCATACATATGTACATACATACATACATATGTATGTGTAAAAACCTATATTTCAACCCAAAAAAAGATACAAATTGGATTATATACTTTTTCGTGAGTGTGCGTGACCGTGATAAGTTGTAAGCCACTCGTGCGTGATTAGGAATATTTTGTTCGTGAGCGTGCGTGATCGTGAAAATTTTCAATTGAGTAAAATATTTTTCTGCGAGCGTGCGTGTCGTGAGTCAAAAAACGCTCACGTGCACATCTCTAGCATTTAGTATTTGGTGGAATCGCCTTAATTCTGATACCTATTCGCGAAAAGTTCATTTGTCAAAGTACAGAGGCTGAACACACTCGGCATAAGCAACGTTTTCATGGTAGAGTTCTCACTTCCGCTCACGTTATGTAATAGAATTGGTTCAACCTTCTTTTCAACCTAGCCTAACCTAATTATAAGTTTTAATCGTTTGGGGTTTGAAAATTTAAAATAATATAGAAAATTTAATTTTTTTAGCCATGAAAAGAAAGCAAAACATTTGCGCGAATGAGATATTCATTTGGTTCCAATTTTTTCATACTTAGTCTAGCATTTTGACAAATATCTCAACTATGACAGTTATAATGTTGTCTTCCAGGGCTAGAATTGCAGCTGACTTGTCCTTGTATAAAGGCCACTCAGACTATTTTAAGTAGATGTATAAAGACTTGCATTGTATATTATGAGAAAGATATCTAAAGTCATTTCTTTTGACTGTCAAAAAATGCAGCGTAAAGTGACATTTTGTGTTCACACCATCACACCTCAAATTACATTAAAAACCACAAGTAAAAAGCAAACAGCTGTTAAGGGCTAATATGGCTACACTAATCGTTGACTTCCGGTGGCTGAGCAGTTTCATGCAAGTTGTGTTCGTACCGGCCTTTGCAAATAGACGGCGATTAAAGTAGTTGATTTAAGTAAGATAAAGAAAAGAGAAATACGATAATTTCGTTAAGTTTTAGACATGGCTTACACGAAACACATTTCAATACGATAAACATATTAAATACTAAGAGCCGCTTTAAGACGAAGAAATATACCATAAGCGACGGTGTTGCATCGACTTTGCATACTGGTTGCTGGTGAATTAATGACGAATAAAGTGAAACTGATGCAAAATTTGCTCACAACAACTTCGGTGGGTCATTTATGACGCCCATAAAATGGACGTAATTTACGAAACACATTTCTAACAGAGAAGATATTCATACTGAAAGAACAAATAGTAACAACAAATAAATTTAGTGAAGTGCGACTTTGACCAGCGCACGAAGGGTTCCGTACGGACACAAGACTTGTAATTCAATACGAACTTAAGCCTATATAATAAATGGTTTGGCTTTTTTTCGTTTTTTTTTTGGGTTTTTTCGCTTTTGAGCGTTTTTCGGTATTTTAACGGTTTTTTAGTTTTAGCGCTTATTTTAGTTTTGGCACCTTTTTCTCGTTTTGTCGGTATTTGGCGGTTTTTCATTTTGGCGATTTTTTTTATTTTGGCGATTTTTTTTCATTTGGCAATTTTTTAGTTTAGGCGCCTTTTTCGCGTTTTGACGATTTTTTTCGGTTTTCGGCGTTTTTTCATTTTAAGGGATTTTTCTTTTTTGACGCCTTTTTGCGTTTTAGTGATTTTTTCGGTTTTTTGGCGTTTTTTTAATTTGACGTTTTTTTAATTTTGGCAATTTTTTTCATTTTGGCGATTTTTTTTCATTTTGTTTTTTTTTTTATTTTGGCGATTTTTTTACTTTTGACGCCTTTTTCGCAATTTTTTTCGGTTTTTGGCTTTTGAAAATATTGGCGATGTTTTCATTTTGTCGATTTTTTAGAATTAGAATTTCTTTTTTAATTTGGTGCTTTTTTTTCATTTTGACGATTTTTTTGGGTCTTAGGCGATTTTTTTTTTCTTTGGTTTGGCGATTTTATAATTATCGGATTTTTTAATTTTACCGTTTTTGAAAATTTCAAGTGTTTGCCTCTTACGGTTTCCAAGATATAACAAATTGTCAAAATTACATAGTCAAAATTGCATTAACTGATGGACCACCCTTTAATTTAAATTTTTTTTTAAAGTTTAGTGCTAATTGTTGTAGTCTGTATAAAAATACACTAATTTTTGCGAATTTTAAGTGTGAATATACATATCGTCACCTAAAATCCAAAAGGCCGTAACAAACAAAAAATTCAAAATAGAATTTTTGATTGATTATGATGTAATTTGGTTAATTGTATGTATATTATAGGGATTTTAACATTTTTGGTTGCTCGTTTTGGAACACCCTTTAATTTTTTAACTCTCATGTATTTGTTGTTGTAGCGGCCAAGGCTCTAGATACTCTGTTCAAATTTCCGTAGCTCTTACGGTTCCTGAGAAAATAGCCTGTGACGGACAGATGGACAGACGACCAGACGGACAGACTTTCCTTGTTTCAACAGTTCCCTTTTTTTTTTTTGTATTCGTCCATATCGCCCCATTGAACTTTGGTTAGATTAGATTTGGTGTCTTGTGGACCAATTTCAACCAGTTTTCTAACTCAATCTTCGTTGCCTTGAAATGCTTTGCATTAATTAGAATTATTGTCCGTAACGTCCTATCCTTTTTCACCAGTTTATTTGCACGTTCAGTTGCGGTTAGGCTGTAGTGGGCCGGCACCCATACATGACTTGTGTCGCCATTTCCTGCGTAATCGTTTGTCATGTTCTTGCAATCTAAAATAATCTTAGAGCTTACTCTTTCGGTTGTGATTGCCCTTATTGCTGACTTGTTGCTGGTAAGTACATTGATCTCTGTGGGTCTAATATTTACACTGATCCATTTTAAAACCTCCGTGATCGCACGAACCTCCGCTTGGAAGACTGTATTGCAGTCAGGTCAGTGGAAGTAAATCTCGGTATCCGGTTCGTCTATGAAGAAACCAAGCCCGTTCTTTACCCTAGCTTCGCGCCATCCGTGTAGCAGCAACATTTCTACGGGTGGTTGTTCTAGGGTTCAATTGATCCAGGAGTGTCTTTCTGATATCAATGTCATAACGTCCATATGTTCTGATGGTGTTGTATGTTGTCTCCTCCGATCGATTCTCCCATCACTTGTAGATGTTTTTTAGCAAGAGCTGCTTCGTATCTAATATGAATGTGTATAGGTTAGACATAAAGAATGGCATCCAATGCCCTGGTGGATGTAGCCTTTATAGCACCACATATACCCAGGCAGTACATTCGTTGAAGTTTCTCCAAAATTTTGGTGTTGCATTTTCTACCTGTTAACCTCCACCATACTATCCATGCGTATGTTATAATTGGTCTGATCATACTCCTATAGAGCCAGTATGTCGCAATAGGGCTAAGTCTGGACCCAATGGCCCTTCTGCAGATAACCCTGCAAAAGTTAGTCTTCTTAACTTTGCCTGTGTGTGATGTCTCCCCACAACAGTTTTCGGTCTACGATCACTCCTAAATATTTAATCCTATCGAATCCTTGTGAGAAGACATATTTCCATTTTTTCAGGGTTAATATTCAGTCCTCTCAGCCGAGCCCCGTTTAGCGCAATGTTTAATTTTTTCCGCCTCTTCTAAAATTTTTAGTGTTAAGCCTTTTATGCAGCAATAATATTTATTCATTTACAATTTTACTAATCACACTGGCTATGAATATTGGTCGCAGTTTAAATGGTGTCTGAAAGTTTTCTTTCAGCAATTTTTCAATTTACTTTTTAAACTTGTAATTGGGTTCGCACAAAGAAATTTTCCTTGCAAAAATTCGTATGTATGCCTGCAGCCAGCTTCATGCTTGAAATAGCAAACGAAAAAACCACACGAATTTCAAATACATGAATAGGGGTACCATTTTCTATTTCTCCCTCCCCAGTAGCCAACAAAGTAAGATTTTCTGCAAGAAGAATTTTATGATCTACACTGTGGCTTGAGTGAAAAACTGTGGATGTTTTGAGTTTTTATAACTTACACTTCTATAGTTTTTACTGTTTATTTTTCTTTTTCTGTTTTACTATGAATAACAAAAATTAAAAATTTTTAAAACCCCCGAATATATCTAGAGAAGATGCGATATCTTCTAAACGGCTGGACCGGTTTTCCTAAAACATGGCTACGATCAAGTCACCTTTCAAACAGAGAAAACTAAATCAAAATCGGTTCAGCCGTTTGGTCTGTACGTGGACACGGACGACACACAGATACACAGACACACAGACACACACTACAAACTTATAATACCCTTTCTTTAGTCGGGGGTTAAAAAATAAAAATGCTTAAAAGGAATCTGCTACACATTCCTGACAAAACTATTAAGTTTGTTTGAAGTACATATGTATATGTTCTCTGATTAACGTCAAGCAGCATGTCTCAACAAAAATCATTTCAGTGAATCAAGTTAATTGAAAATTCTCTTTTTGATTTAGTACATACATACATACATACATACATACATACATACATACATATATACATACATACATACATATATAAAACCAAATCACATAGAATCCGTCATATGTTATACTTTGCTTTTTTTAACTGACAGCTAAGTTTAAATGCAGTTATCTTATAAGCTCTGTCTCACATTTAGTACGTTTCCGTCAACTCAAAGTACATACAAAAGTTGGGAAACGCATGTTGAGTAGTTCGACAGCTATTACTTGTTTTTTTTTTTTTTTGTATATTTTGATTTAGGTTTTTGTGTTTTGTAGCAGCAAAAGTTAAATTATACGGGTATAAAATAAATAAAAAAATAAACTTAAGTATAAAAAATAAAATGGAAAACAAACCCCATGAAACTATTTAAATGCTTCCGTCCACAAAGTACACATTGTGTCAACCTTCTCTATCATTGAGTTAATGTCAGTTGAAAAAGGCCACGTATAACGTGTGGCTCGGCCTTTACATACATACATACAATCTATATAATTAATAGGCAAACAAGTTTTTTGTAATCCCTTTTACGCTGGTACCACTGCACCGATTTTAAAAAGATTTATATGGTTTTAAAGGATTTTCTGTACAGATGTGCAAAATCTATATTTTATTGAAATCGGTTTAGTATGTTGGGAGCTATAAGCGTTTAAAGTTGCTACTACTACATGCACACATATTACACACGCATTTATTAGCTTACAAGTAAAAAAGAAACAAAACATGAGTGTGTGTGTGTTTGTAGTATTTCTCTTGATCTAAGATTTTTTTCTTTTTTTTGTGTTGTATGAAAGCCATAATACTTAAAGGAAGAGAATTTAATAAAGTGAATTAGCTTGGTTGAAGGGATTTTGTTTATGTTGTTTTAATTTCATGTATTACTTAATTATGCTTGCATATGTATGTAAGTTTGTGTGTGGCTGTGTTTTAATGAATTTTTTATGACGTTTAGACACATACATTTTCTTTGAATCTTAAATTATTTACATTTTGATTCTAGAATACGGACGAGTGAGTCGTCCGTTTGGAATATCTAGTATTATTTTAATATAGAAACGCCCTAAACTATTTTTTGTTCAAATCGATAATTGTGCATATTTCGACAGATTGCAGGTTCATTTATTGATACATGAAAAAACCCGACTTTAAAAAAAGTGGGTTAGGGCGTTTCTATATTAAAGTAACAAAATACTCTCTACAATATATTGAAACAATTTTATTTTTGGCCACTTTGATTATCTTCACAAAATTTGAAACGTGTTGATAGAAAACTTCCCAGCAAATAGAAACCGTCGTAAACTTTTAGCAATCAATCATTTTTGCTCATAAATTTCAGTTGAGAGTGCAATAGAAATTGAAAATGTCTCACAAAATATGTAAATAATGTTCAACTTTATTGTGGCTGTAGTGTTTTTAAATTTCTTTGATACTTTTGTCTTTTAGTTGGAAAATATCAAAAGAGATGTCGAAATGTTGCATTTCAATAAAACAGATGTTAACATCTAAATTTCAATTGTTTGATTGTCGTACAAGTCGATGGGAATAATTTGATTCTTGTACGTACATACAGTGATACATACATACCCAGCAAAAAAAAACATGACAAATCATGTGTTGAATCATGTGTTCAAGTGATGACGCATTGGTTCGATTTAGGTGAAACATGTATGATTTTTACATTAGCTTGTCATTAGAGATCATGTGTTTGGGCTAGAATTTAAATACTTTGATATCAATTCAAATTAATGAATTTAAGCCCATGCAAGTTCCCTGATTCGAAGATGTTTTTTCACGTAAATACAAAACAAACAAATAAATAAAAATTTTTGTCGCAGGATACGAACCGAGCTTTTCTCACTCTCAAGGAACACTCTCTACCAGTGAGCTACTGTACTCTTGTTATTTGTTGGAGATAAAACTTGTTTTATGAAAATATATTACCCCGTAATATCGCATGCGTTTTTCATGAGTTCAAAAACTGTAGCATTACTTACGATTTGCGAAAAAAAACAAATGCTCAAGAAAGCATGAAACATTATTTCATTTTGAAAGCGTTCATTTATTTTTTGCTGGGTATGTACATATGCATGTATATGCATACGCCGATGTTTTGATTAAGTAAGGACATTTGAGTAAACTTTTGACTGACTTTGATATTTTAGTGTTTAAGTATGAAAATATCAAAAGAGATGTCGAAATGTTGCATTTCAATAAAACAAAAGTTAGCGTTTGAATTTCAATTGTCATCACAAATGGGAGCTGATTAAACGTAAATGCCATAGTTTGATTCTCGTACATATATTTACATACATACATGTATACATATGTATGTATTTATGTACTTACGAGAGTGTTTTGATTCAAACTTCTGTGCGAACTTGATTTTCCTTTGGTATTTAAATATGTATGTATGCATGCATGCATTATGCAAATATTTTAATACACACATACTCTTTTTGAGATTATTTATTATTATGTGAAATAAATTTTTAATCAATTAAAAACTTTTACTTCAGATCATTTGATTGTAGTCAATCAATCAATCAAAAGCAAACATTTGCTCTTGTTAACCGCTGGCTAAGGTCAATATAATATATTTCCAAAACAATGTAGGCCCAAAAAATTTTTCATAAATATTTATGAAGTATTAGAGATTTCTTTAAACCTTAAACGTTAAAAGCGAAGACAGAGAAGCAGAAAATTATTATCAGAAAACAAATGAATTGCAGTTTCCTCTCTGTTTCACATGATTTGCTTTTGAAGCTTGAAAAATACTTGAACTTAATTTGCAGCTGAAATATTTCAAGTTCGGAAGATAATTGCTACCATCTGCTGTAATACTTTTTAAGTCCAAAATTTATTTTCTTTACATACTTTTACAACTATAATAAGACTTGGAAAAAGTCAGCCAATGTAGTAAAGTAAAAAAATAAAAAAAATGTTGATTATTGAGTTCTTGTTTCAACTTTGTTATTTGTTGAGATTCTCATTTGTTTAAATGAAAGTTTATAACATAATAACTCTAGTTGTTCTAAGAAACTTTTGGGTAAAGGTTCTGTGATGATCTACATTAGCAACAGTAATAATTAATTTCAATGTATTTTTAATAAAAAATAATTTACTAAATAAATAAAATAATAATTTGGGATTATAAATGCGTTAACAAATTTGTTGTTGTTTTCAATATAAGTATTCGATCGAATGAATTCTGGTGATATCTTTGGACAGGCCATTAATTTGTTATGTTTTAAACAGTGTGTGAAAAGCTGTCAGCAAAACAGCAACAAGATTAAAAAGTCCGCTTTTGCTGTGCTGGGAAAGTTTATTTATATTTTTTTTAACTTGTTTGCTGTGCTGTGTTGCACACAAGTCTGCAGTTAAGTCACAGCACAGTTACATTGCACGTTGCTGATGATTGTACTCTTGCTTTAACTTCTAAATTTCATACAGTTCAGTCAAAGCACAGTTTCAAAAATTCGTGGTTTTTCTAAGCTATAACTGCCGAAGCTATGAATCATCGCTTGTTTGTTATTGTTATACAAAGCAACAGTAAAACCAAAGGTTGAATTTTGTGTGCTTGTTGTTGTTGTACAAAGCGACCGTCAAACCAACAGTTGAATTTTTTTTTTTCGTTTAACAGCACAGTCGACAGTTCGTTCGTTTTTTTCTGCTTTCGTTTTGGTGTCAGCTTAAAACTTTTGGCAGTCACAGCACACTCAAATCAAATTAAATAAAAAAAATGAAAACACTTTTAAACGATGGTTTTAAACATATTAGAGCATAAATAATTGCGAATTTTCAATACTAAATTTAGTTCTATTGTAAATATTTATTGCACCATTTTATACAAATACCTTACTTTATTGCACATATGTATACTAAAATAGTCCTAACTTACACTTTGCAGGTCTTATTGCTATTTTGATGGAGACAGAGACTAGGGGAAGAGAAAAGTTTCTTTTCCCCTCGTCTCTCTCTCCTAACAAAATAGTCAGCTTAGCAATAAGACTTGCATAGTGTAAATTAGGACTTAGCAAAAAAATCTAAAATATATTTTTAAAAGTGACGTTGTAATTTTTATTTCTAAAACATTATTCCAAAAAAGTATTAGTTTTATTTCTAACTACGAGTACACGCATACCTAAAAAAACTGAATGACTTTAGCGACATCTGGTGGCCACATAAAGAGTTTTCTCTGAACCAATTTTTTTTGTACCATCAAGGAGTTTGCTTTTATTGCAAAAAATATAAATTGCAGCCAAACAGAAGACTCAAATTTAATTTTCTATTTTTGTTTATGGGGCAGAGCACTGTGCGCCCGCCTATTGACAAATGAAAAGGTTTCATGGAATTAATTGCATGAAAAATTTCACAATACTCGTATCAGCTCATATTTAAAAACACAGACACAATATTTGTATTTTGTGAATAATAAAGCGAGTGAGTATTTATTTAATTGTATTTAATAATAATAATGATTATGATGTTAAAATTATAGTAAAATAAACTACATTTGTTGTATAATTTTTTATATTTAATAATTCATTGTTATTTAATGTAAGTTAAAACCCATTTACACATAAACACACATAAGCCCAAATTGAGACAAATTAATGGTTATGGTAAAAAAAAATTAAACAAATGTAACACATTTAATTGAAATATATTCATGAATGTCCGTTCAAATAATATAAACAATGTTAAAAAAATAAATAAAAGAAACTGAAAAATATCGTAAGCTGCGAAATATATGAATTGAAAAGTAATTATTCATGCAGATTGTTTTATTTTTACAAGTTTTGAGGCAACTACGACAAATAAATTTAGCACTTAATTCATTTTCACATATCTTGTGAAATAGGATTTATTTACAATTTGCAATTTATTTAACGTTTTTCGACTTCATTTAGACTTTTTACACCCGATCTGGTCAAATCAAAAGTCTATCTGCATAGATCCTGAAAGCAAGCCATTAACCTTCCAAATTCTATAACACACCCGATTAGTTCTTGTTACAATTCGTACTGTTGGTTTATGTACATGGAGGTTGGCAATAAAACATTATTATGGAATTAATGATGATTTTGTTGTTTGCGTATATGATCTACATGGGATTACGTGTTTGTGTGGCTGTATATTTTTGAATTTTCACAAAAACATAAATGTGAAAAAAGGCCAAGTTCCTATCCAAAATTTCGACCATTAAAAGTAATGAGATATAAATTTTGACCAAGTTCTTGTTTGGCACAATACCTAACACTGAAATATGCTATTCATTATATATATATATATTTGTAATCGTAAAGGTGTCATATAATTTCTAGATAATCTGTAGGCTTTAATTCTGGCTCTGCCTCGCCCTTCAACTGGGACTTGTGTTACCATACGCTGAAGGTGACTACTTCGTCGACATTTGCGGCCCCTAAATCAGCTTCGTATTTCCACTACAGCTTGCCATGCCGTATGCTAGAGATGACAAGCTCTAGCACATTTGTGGCATTTGGCTCTGACTCTATTATGTCTTTCAACTAGAGCTTGCCTTACCATAACCTGGAGATGACTCTTCCCTCCACATTTATGGCCTTTGGCTCTGACTCTAGTTTGTCCCTCGACTAGAGTTTGCTTTACCACACGCTTGAGGTTCTTTATATAAGTTGTCTTCTTCTTCCTGACTGCTTTTGTGCTGCGCGCTTTGTATATCGTAGCAGTTTCTTTACTCTGAGAAAACGATACCATTTCATCCATAGCTAGTTCCACTGCGTCACGGACCTCATGTACATCTTCTAAGTCACTAGCTTCATTTTCTTTGCTGGAAACTTCTGGCTCTCGTCCAACTTGTTGCCACTGACCACTGTTGATTTTATCTTTAACTGCCTTCAGTTTTTCGTCAACGTTTTCCTCTGTGCCAGAAATTTCATCATCACCCTGCTCCAAGCCAGTATTCTTTTCGTCTGATTTACTGACTTGCATTTCTTCATTTCAGCAACTCGTCTGTTTACGATTTCAGCAACTTCTTGGACTTTCTCATTTCTGGCTCTAGGTGGTTCTGGAACGTTAGTCACAGTTTTTGATTTCTATTTGTCAAATACCTCATCCATCTGACCTAGAAGTTTCTCGTTGCTAGCGTTAATTTGAGTTAAAATTTTCTCGTTTTGGGCTCTTAATGTTTCTTGCAAATCATTGATTTTGGTCATCATAGCAGAAAACATTGCACTAATGTCCATACTGTTTGCTGCTGCACGAGTACATTCTTTAATTTCTTCTTTGAAGTCATAAGCCTCGATGTGGATGTTGCGCCGCTGGAACTCTTACAGTTGTCTCTCCTGTAGTATTACCTTGTCACTAGTTGTCGACAGTTTCCGCTTACTCAACTCTTCCTTGAGTTGCTCCACGTTAAGCTCTTGAAACTTAATTTTTCCTCAAACCCACTCGCTACGTTTAACCTTTTCAAACGTATGTGATTTTATTCACATTTAATCTTTTCAAACGAGAGAGGTTGTATCTTTCGTAGCACTCTTACTTTACGTTTAACTGTTTTTAAACATATCGCTTGTATTTGCGAATCCCACTTCTGACACCAAATGTTACGTTTTTACTGCTTTAAAAACGTGAATCTTCGGTTCAAATATCTCCATATGGTCGTAAAAGAACTACCTTCTCAATAGTGCTAAAGTCTACTGATAGATTTTGAATGACAACGCTGTGTTATTTGTCAATAGGCATTTGCATTGGCTGGGGTACATCTAGTCAGTAGCACTATTGACAATGTCACTAGAAAATCACTATAAGTTTACTATTGACAACGAGAGGGGATATATCGATATTGTAGACTAGAGCCCCTAAAATTTATTAGTGAATCTTTGGTGCCAATGGCTCCATGTGGTCCCGAAAGAACTACTAAGTCAGCAGTGCTATAGTCTAGTGGTGGATTTTCAATGACAAGCTAATGTTAAATGTCAATAGATGATACCATTGGCTGGGGTACACCTGGTCAGTAGTGCTACTGGCAATGTCCCTAGTAAATCAATACAATTTCACTATTCGCACTTTCTGCAGGGTAGCTACAGACGTACACACATACAAATAAAAGTGCGAGCACTTATGGTAACCACCCTGTACTACCAGTAGCACACCGCATTGCCAACATAAGAGTCGTTACTTTGAAATTCAAAAAATAACGGCAAATAGAACTATCTAAAAACGCTTAGAAGCAGCAACATGAATTTTCCCGATTGTAATAGAGGACTGTTTGATCATCTGGCTACCAATAGTAAATAACAATACAGATGGCAACGTGCATAGATGCCATTTGGCATTACTAAGAACAGACGAGCAGATGAGCAGATGAGCGAACGTTCGAGAACCGGTTCCTGTACTATAAAAAGAAGCAGCCTGTGTGAGAATGAGTCAGTGCTAATCAGAAAGTAGTCAAGTTGACATCGTTGAGTCAGTGCTAATCAGAAATTAGTCGAGCCAGCTTCGTTAAAAGTTAAGACTTCGTGCGGTGGATAATAACGATAAGAAGTACTTAAGTAAAGACAAGTTGTAATTTGCTTAGTTAAGAATAAAAGGAAGAACAGTAGCAAATAAAAAGAAGAGAGGTGTCTTAGGACACCCGGTTGTAGCTATGCTGCTTAGCTATATAAAACCAAAATAATTTGTTAAATATATTAGTTATGCATTTTAACAGTAAGTTTTTCATAAAAAGCTGCCATATTTGAACTATTGAAAAATCGTAAATTTTAAGGAAAAAATCGTCTGTTTCAATCATTGTTGCCATTTTGGCATTTTCATTCGTTGAAAAGCATTGAACTTTTATTTGCTTAAAATAAAAAATATTATTTTGTTAATTTTTTTCAGTTTTTAGAATAATTCTTTTCATCAACGTAATTTTTTTACAATTATGTGTTTCCTAGGTAATGCAAATACAATGAATACCTACGTATCATATACATATGTGTATGGAACTTTATTTTTAATTATACATAAGCGACAAAAATTTAAGTTTTCAGAAGACGGTTTTTTTAGTATTCAAATATGGTTTACAACATACATAACGAGCCTTATTTCCGATTTAATCGTAAGAGACATGTTATCGAAAAGATTTTTTTATTGAAATTAAAATTTTATGGGTCTACCCATAGTTTAGAATTATAAAAATGCCGAAATTGTTGCTGACTTTTAAGATACGGGCTGTAAAATTTTATCGTAAGCGACAATTTACGTATGTAAAACAAATTTGAATATCATAAAAAACCTTCTCCTGAAAAATTTAATTTATGTCGCTTCCGATTAAATAAAAAATAAGGCTCAATAAATTGTCGCTTAAGATAAAATTTCAGGATGTAGGACAGTAAAACTTTAATTTTAATTCAATTCAAAACTTTAATTTCAATCGAAAACAGGTTTGATATACATACATATATGTATGTATGTACATATATACATATATAATGTTTGAAAATACATAAAAATTCATACCTATGTATTATTTTTTTTTAAGACGTTTTTTTATTTATTGTATCTTCAATTATGAACTAACAATAAGTATTCAAATTTTAATCTAAAGTATAATTATTAGGCCCAACCAATGTCGGACGTAAACTAAGTGATAGTTATTAATAATCATAAGTAGTGATAAGCACAAAAAAAAATATTTTTAAGCAGCTGCATCTGGAGTGATGTTTATTAGAGCCCTTGTATCTCTCTTTTTTAAGCGGATGTGTCTAGTAAAGTTTAATAAATTACGAGCAAGCGGATTAGGATGTGACTCGAGTTTTGTCAGGTATTTGCCTGCGTATTTTGCAATTTCTTCAGTCACTAGTGTCATATTTAAATCACGATGTATATTTGAATTTTTGATGTACCATGGAGCCGACGTTATCAAGCGTAAAATTTTGTTTTGCCTTCGTTGGATGTTCTCAACATTTGAAGCTGAAGCAGTGCTCCATAGCTGAATTCCGTAGCACCATATTGGCTTTAAAAGCGACTTAGAATATATTTGAAAGTTTGCAGTCTAGGCTGAGTGTTGAATTCCTACCAATCAGCCAATGTACCTGAGTTAATTTAAGTTTCATTTGTGAAAGCTTACAATCAATGTGGAGTTTCCATGTAAGTCGTCGATCAAGGTGTATACCAAGATATTTCACATGTGAATGTTGAGGAACAACTTTATTGTTAATCCGAATGGGGTAACAAGTAGCTCTTCGTAAGGTAAATGTTACTTGAACACACTTTTGTTCATTTACCTTAATTCTCCATAAGTTTATCCATAGCTCCATCTTTCTAATGTGTTCCTGGAGTTTGCGGGATGCCTCATCGGGGTTTTCGTGCATACTAACATAGGCTGTATCGTCGGCAAATGTGGAAGTATGGATACTACTGCTCACAGGCATATCACAAGTATAAATCAAATATAAAACTGGCCCCAGTATACTCCCCTGTGGCACACCGTATGAGATAGTTTCAGGCCTACTCGTAAAGTCTCCTTCCACAACAGTGAACTTACGCGAAATAATGTAACTTTCCAAAAGATTTAAAATGTTTATTGGTAAGTAAGTCTTCAATTTTAAAATTAGGCCTTCATGCCACACTTTATCAAATGCCTGGGAAATGTCAATAAACAGGGCAGAACAATACTTTTTTTCTTCAAAAGTTCTTCTTATAAATTGAACCAATCTGTGAGTTTGTTCAATGGTGCTATGCTGACTTCTAAAACCAAATTGATGGTCTGGTATGCACCCACTACTAATTAGAATTGGGGACAATTTTGTTTTGAGCAGTTTTTCGAAAAGCTTTGACATTGTTGATAGTAGACTTATTGGCCTATATGACTTAGCCTTGGTTAGATCTTTGCCCGGCTTTGGAATCATTTTAACCTTGGCAAGCTTCCAGCTGTGTGGATAATACTCCAGTCGGAAAATGGCATTAAAAATGAATAACAGGATTCTCACTGCAATACGAGGCAACTTCATCAGCATCTGGTTACTAATTCCATCAATACCCGGAGCTTTCTTCGGGTTGAGTTCGGCAATTAATTTTTGTAAATCACGCGTCTTAAACTTTATGTGTTGAGGGGGTAGAGCGACTACACTCAGCAAATCAGCAACACCAGTACATATGTTTGGCGTAAAAACGGATTTTAAGTGCTCAGCAAATATGTTACCTTTTCAGTATCGCTTCCTGCCCGACCTCCGGTAGATGTGCGTAGTGTTTTAAGCTTTCTAGCAGCGCGCCAAAAGGAGTAATTAGATACTGGTGTGACATCAAGACCTTCCAGATAATGTTTAAGAGATGCAGTTTTTTCAGATGCAAGCAACTCTTGGAGTCGTTTAGTGCACTCTTTAAATCTGATTTTATTTAGGGGTGATCTGTGCTGTTGCCATTCCCTTCTAGCTCTTCCTTTTTCACGTACGAGACGTTCAATGTCTGAAGAATAAATACTATTAAAACCAGTCTGCGGATGGGAAGTAGTGGCATGTTCAGCAGCCTGTTTAATATTTTTGTTAAGATTGGCAATGCTAGATTCAATATCATTGGGTGTTCTTAGCGTAATATTTTCCATGCAATGACTACTGAGATATTTTTTGAACCCCAGCCAATTAACACGATTGATCATCTTCACATATGGGTCAGGTAAGTTACTTCTTAATGGGCTACAAATTGTAATGATCGTTGGCGAGTGATCGGACGAGAGATCAAGAGAAGCTTGAACCTGAATTAAATCCCTAGAGATATTTTTTATGACACCAAAATCTATAACATCCGGAATTTTTTGTATGTCAGTAGGCCAATAAATAAGCTCCCCACTCGAAATGACATCCAAGCCCATTTTTGAAATTGTGTTGAACAATGCTCGACCTCTGGGTGTAATAAGACGCGAACCCCAAAACGTATGTTTTGCATTGTAGTCGCCAGCTGCTACAAAACGAGGTCCAAGAGCTTTGTGTGTTGAAGAGGACCCGAATGAATCGATTCGCCACCGTGCACAGCAATTGGAGCCGACTAACCGACTATTTTGTTCCCGAATTGGATGGCATGAATGTGGATGAGTTGTGGTTCCAACAAGACGGCGCTACATGCCACACAGCGCACGTCACAATCGATTTATTGAAGGAAACATTCGATGAGCGCATAATTTCGCGGAATGGACCTGTCAATTGGCCACCAAGATCGTGTGATTTGACACCATTGGATTATTTTCTTTGGGGATATGTGAAGTCGCTCGTCTACGCCAACAAACCAGAAACGTTAGGGGACTTGGAAGCCAACATTCGTGGCGTTATTGCCAACATACGGCCCCATATGCTCGAAAAAGTGGTTGAAAATTGGACCTGTAGAATTGGCTTTATTCGAGCCAGCCTCGGCGGCCGCAGGCGCGAAATCATATTTAAACATTAATGGCATAAAATTATCCTTCCAATTAAGCCAAATTGATGGACATTAAAACGATTTTCTTGTATTTTATTTCAATTCAAAGTTCTATACCTCTTAAAAAAACACCCTATAGTAATAAGTTTGTATAAAAACAATGAATTCAAGACTATTTCAATAAATTTATTAAAATTTAAATCTGGCATTATACTTTTCTTCTTGCTAACAATTAAAGTGAAAATAGGTCCCGACATACCTACATACATATATTATATGTAGGTATATACCCTGGAGGAAATGTCGATGGTAAAATGTAATGAGTTGCTTTTGACTTTGTCACCAGTACTACTCTCTAATTATTCCCCATACAATACTTTGTGCTATAGACATTTAACATGTGCTTGTCATTGGAAATCTACTAGTAACTAAAACAATTAACCAGGTACTGACTGCGTAGTTCTTATAGCAACAATACCAACCAGACTTTACTGATACATTTCTGTACTTTACGTAGGTACATACAAATTTGTGTATATTGACAAGTTGTTCAAAAATTCACCAGAAATACATCTGTTTGCTCTCTTTCCTTTACACTGATGAATAGAAGAAAAACTGTAGACAATGTAACTAATAAACTTGTGACCAGAATTTTAGTGTTGACATGAAGACACTTGGCCTCAGTCTTAAAATACGTAAATATTCATATCTATGGATAATATCAAACACATTTATTTATATGTATGTAAATATATACATATGTATATATTATAAAAACACCTGTTAATGAAATTCAAAGCTTTTTCAATAAAAATTTAAAAAATTTAAATCTGGCATTTGGGGGTGGCGTTGGCTGAAGTAGTTAGCACGTTCACTAAAAAACCGAAGATCCTGGATTCAATCACTGTATCCGACAGTCATTAAATAACAACAGCACGCATTTTTCTGATGTGCATTAGTATCCCTTTGTATCAGTTGTTGTAAGAAAGTTCAAGTGATGAAGGTATAGTTACTGGTGAACAAATGCTAATCCTAATGTAAAATCAGAGCGCCCTCCTTCGTCGGTATTGTGTAGCAGAATCATCGGCGAAGTAAAATAACCAATAAAATGGCTACTAAACACAGCTTCAAAATTTAATACGCCTAATTTGAGACCAGAAGGCGCTACAACACTGCATTATTACAAAAAAAATGCGTGCAAAAAGCAGAGTTGTAAAAAGAATGAAGCTTTCTTCTAAATCTTCTTTCACCACCTGTCTTCCATCACTTTCCCTTTCCGAAATAAGGTAACACCTAGTAATAGTAGCAGGCATTAATTGCCTGAGTGTTACTTCCCTCTCATCATAATTTTCTGGCAACACTGCACAGCACACACTCAGCCAGTGATGCATTTTGAGTTTTTTGTTTTAGGGCCAACAGTGTTGCCAGAAAATGAGGATGAGAGAATGCTAAATCGCTATGAAAAAAATTCTGCTAAAATGTTCTACAGAAGAAGAGTATAATGCTAGATTAAAATTTAAAGCAAATTATTGAAATAGCTTTAAATTTCATGTTTATACAAACTTATTAGGGTTTACAGATATTTTTATAGCACACACAAACATCAAATAGTAAATAATTGTGTTTTTTGGAATTGTTACAATTACGTTTAAAAACTTTTTAACGCACCAATAATCCCAAATTAAGATTGTACTTATTCAGTAAAATATTTCTTCATTAAAAATACACTATAATTGATTAATAAGGTGTTTGCTGCGCATATCACTGTTGCTAGTCCAGATCATCAGGGAACCTTTACACTGCAATGCATGTACATTTATGAGTAAAATCCTCTATACAGAAGAATTTTTTTAATAAATTATAATTTTATATTTTCAACAAAATGTGCCAGAAAGCATTTAGCAGACTTTTTTAAAAGTTTAATGCTTTTTAACTAATGAAATGAAATGGTAGTGAAAACCTTAAAATGGCAACAATCGGGCCAAATAGGATAGGGCCAAACAAATTTTTAATGTATTTGACTACAATATTTTTATTTAAATAAAAACAAAATTATGTATTAGTAATATAATACAAACAAAAAATAGAGCAAAAACAAACAAAAAATGTTGCTTAAATTAAATAAAATTTTAGTTACAAATATTCCATATGTAATTATAATTTTGATGTACATAATCTCTAAATTCTTAGTCCAACAGTTCCTCCATTTATTCTTGTTTCCAACACTTTCATGTGCTAACTTTTAAAATATCTTTATCACAACAATTATTAGAACTAGATTTCATTAAATCTTTCAATTGTATTAAAAATGACACAATGCTTTTTACATGAAGACGATTTCTTGTATTATGCCCTGTTTCACAATATCGAAAGAAAACTTTCGACTGAAAATTTATATTGAAAACAAAAACAAATTTTCATATTTTATTGTTGTTTTCAATATAAATTTATTTATATCTTTATCGTGAAACAGGACATTAGTCTCAACCACTTTTTTTAATACACATTTTGTGGAATCGAAAGAGTTCCCTGAACAATTAATTACTTCTACTTAAATCTTTGAGATTTTTAAATTGTGGAACTTGCGATACTGCCCTTTGTTCATTATTTATTAATTATGTTTCCTTTGGAAAAGTTTAATAGCAAGTGGTACAATACTATTGGCTTCCCCACTTAAAACATGATCTGGCGCAGATTTCGGACACCTGTTTAAATAAAAAATCTTAAAAAAAATCTTCCGTTTTTAAAACGGAGAAAACTCCATTAAAAAGTGTACTCAAATGTTTGAAGGAATTACATAGTTTAATTTTGAGCTGAAAGGGCCAAAATAGCCTAGAGAGTAATACAGGGCCATCAAACACCCAAAAGTCCCACAAATGGCCCAATTGTGCCACATTTTGCATCACTGCACTCAGCACTAGATAAACGAAATACACATACCACATGCAGCAGTCAGCACTAGCATTACGAAATACACAACCAACTTTGCCTTATTAGTTTTTTTGTCGTTATTCACTGTATATACGCAAGCGCAAAACAACAATATTTTTTCTTTGTATGTATATATGTACATATTGGTTTTTACAACAATAAATAAGTATTGAATATAAATTAGTTTTTCTTTAAATGCATTGGTGTTTACTCTTCCATAAGGAACTTTTGGACACCCTTGAGATAATCTATAGAATATCTAAAAAATAAAGAAAACAAAAGTACAAAGTAATCAAAACAAAAAAAAAATTAAGCAATCGTTCTCATGGTTTCTGTTTCTCTCACTTCAAAGAATTAAACAAAACAAAATCAAACAAATTTGTTTCGTTTATTGTCGTGCTCTGATTTAAGTACAAAGAAATCAAGACAAAAATAAACTTATAATTGTAAAAGTGTCGATTATTTATGTTACGAAAATTATTTTCTAAACCCTGTATCGTCCCATAAGTAGCATAGCTACAAAAATTGTGTGTTATATATTTTTATTTTTGAGCAATCAAAAGAACTCACACGTTTAATAACATAACTACATTATGTTTACATTCTATTCATTGCTATAGGTAATAACACCATTTTAAATTTATCCATGTTTTGCTTGTATTCTTTCTTCTTGGTTTTTAATTAATTGAATTTAATGAGCGTTATAATACTTACGGCATCTATTAACTACATTTTTCATAAACCATTACGCCATCATCAATATTTAATGGACTTGTACATTTTCTTTACTAGTTTCGTCTTTAACTTTTAAATTGTTTTCTCACTTAATTTTCCTCAAGAGCAAAATGCTGAAGATTTATTTTTTGCTTCGCTACATTTTGCTACAATCCAATATGTTCAGTTGGTTGGCTGCCCAAAGATCCTCTTGACTACTTCTGACTGGCATGAACGAGAACAATACATGTTAGTTTGTTTGTAATAAGTTCTATTTGACGAGGATGGTTATTTAATTAATATCTTCGGTCTTATCGATTTTACCTTCAGTCGTTCACTTTGAAAATATTACACATTTCTTCTTTTGCTCTATCCTTCATGGCCAAGTTAACATTATGCTTTATTAGTAATTTCATGCAAGTTAGTTTGAGTTTGAGTTGGATTTTCTTTTTTTTTATTCAACACATAGTGTCATAACCGCCAAAAAAGGCTTAAGTGATATTATTTTCGAACTTCATTTTTTGACCAAAATCGATTATTTGTGGTCTTAAGTAATCGATTTTCGTCAAAAAAAATTAGTTGCAAAAAATGTGTCGGTTAAGCTTTTTTGGCAGTTACGGCTCGATATTTATGTACGTAGTTTTTTTAATGAGAACTTTAAGGAGACTTATTTGTGTGTGGATAAAGTTTTTCATTATATGAATGAACATTTTACAAAACTGTTTAGTTTATGTAAAGATGTTCTTACTGCTGCTGATAAAGTTGTAGTTTATTGTAAATTAGATCACAAATAGGAAATAAGCGAATCGCTTGTTGCTACTTGGTTAACTAAGTGTGAAAAACGACAAAGTGAGTGTTGGACACTTTCTTAAATGAAAAAGAGATTTTATAATTTAACTTTAAATTTACCTTTTATTCAAAAGCTTAATGTATTCGTATTTAAATATTAACAGCGTTATTTATAAAAAATTTAAAACAAATTTGCATACCAAATTGTTAACCCCCGACCAAAAAAGGGGTGTTATAAGTTTGTAGTGTGTGTCTGTGTTCTGTCTCTCTGTGTATCTGTGTGCCTGTACAAGTAATCGTACAGACCAAACGGCTGAACCGATATTAAATTAGTCTTTTATGTTTTAAAGGTGACTTGATCGAGAGTGTTCTAAATTATGTTTAAAGAAAATCGGTTCAGCCGTTTAGAAGATATAAAATCTTTTCTGAAAAAATCGGGGGTTTTTAAAATTTTTAATTTTTGTTATTCTTATTAAGACTTTATAAATCCTTAATAGTTTTTATAAATATGGATACTTCGAATTAATAATCAAATCTATTATTGACAGTTTTTCAAATAAACAAAAAATTAAGTGGTATTTGTGCAACACAATGATGGCTTTCCATCTTAGCGGAAATAATTATGATTAAACTGATTAATAGGGAAAGGATTTTAATGCATTTAAAATCACGTTTTATGTACATAAAATATGCAGTAAAAATATAAAAATATGTATTTAAAACTAATAAAATATGCATTTATCAAGTTTTTTCAACATTTAATAAAATTTAAGACCTAAAAAAACATCTTCATTCTTCTTCTTAACAAACATTTTGTCATTAAAAACTTAAAAAACATCAAAAGCTCAGCTAAAATGCTTTCTTAATAAACATTTTGTCAAATCATACTGAATACAAAATAAAGTTAAGCCGAACTTTTATTTGTGTACGTAAATTAATAAAAATTTTTGTAAATTTTCAAAGGTAAGTATTTGGCGATTTTTTCTAAAAAAAGCACATTTAAATACTGCTAATGCATTTGTGGAATATTCAGTTTTTAAAGTTTCGTTGTTAGAACTATAAATTACTCATGTAATTTTTTAGTCCAAAAATTTTTTGTATTACTATTTCTAATTTATTTTTAATCTCTTCGCTCATTCTGCCTTTCGGAGCATAATAGTAGAAAGAAAGTCATAACCGGAGTTTGTTGACTTTAAAATTTCTTCAACTTTATTAATACAAATATAATATCCAACAGTCTTCAACAACGTTCCCATCTTTTTACTATAGGATGTATCCTTATTGTATCACTGGATATTTTTTATTAAACGCTGCAATACGCAAAGGAGCTTTCAAAAGCACTTTATATACACATGAAATTAATGCGGAATCTGCAGAGAGCGCTGAAATAAAATTACACAAACATGTTTGGGTTTAAAATTGCTATTATCCCATGCTTTTGTTTTTTTTTCAGTGGTATTGGTATTCTTGACTTGAGTCAAGGTATGGTATTTTTCAAATGAGTTAAAGGAGTAATACGGTGATTTTGAATATCGAATAATTTCACAAAAAATGCGATCTTAAATTTTTCTCATTTTCCCAATTTTCCACAGTACTCAAAATTGCAACTTTTACATACTTTGCAACTAATCAAAACACCAAAACTTGATTTATATCATGAAAAAAGTAAAATATGTTTTAAAAATATACATTTATAATGAAATATGCAAAAATATGTATTTATTATAAAATATGCAAAAATATGCACCAACAAATCGATGCCATTTTGTCGCAAATTTATGGATTCGCAAAGATATTTGGTTTACGTTACGACCAACGACAGAAAACATGTATTTAAATACATGCAAATCCTTTCCTTTTCCTAAATTAATAAAATTTAAATATTTCTTTATTACAAAATCGTACAATAACGTTTTTAATGACTTTTAAATTTTTGGTCACGTGGATCTTTTGAGAAAAATGTCATATGTATATATAGGTGTGTTTTTTTTACTTTTGCAGTAAAATGCAGTAAATGAGTAGTTACTGTGAAAATTTTAAAATTTACTCTCAAAAAGAGTTGTTGCCGAAAAAAGTATGCGAACGGAAAACTAGTAAAAATTAGTAAGATTATAGAAACAGCTGACTCCAGCTCCACATAGTGTTGAAAAATATATAAACTTTTGACTATTCAAATCTTGTAATTATTAGTACTCGATACAATATTTTTATAACACGAAAAATCTAAGAATAAATTTTGTAATTTGTAATTAATTTCTTTTTGATTTCTTTGTTTTGCTGTTTGTTAAATTAATAAAAAACACGTGAATATTTGTTAATGTTACTGATTACTTTAAAAGCAAGTGCGATACTAAGTACCCAGATACTTTACAGTTTTACAACTCTGAGTAATTGGAATAATTTGCAAAACAAAAGGATTGATAAAATAAATTACAAAATATGTATATTAACAACTATTATTATTATGCTTTATAAATTAATTATTTTGTGATGACTTTCACAACTTTTATTTAACATTTTCTCAAATTTTTACACTCTTCGTTTGCTTACTTTTCATTTGTTTACATTTTGAATCATATGTTTTTATCTTACTAAACTTTACTACGACAATTTTCTGCAGTAAAAATTTGCCAACCACTCAGTCAATTAGACTTGTGCCATTTAGTTCATTTCAGTGACCGGTCATTTTAGTTCATTATTTGTAAATGAACTAGTTCGTTCATTTAGTTCAATCGCTCTTTTTAGTTCAATGAACTAGTTAGGTCTTTTTAGTTCACTGTTTTTACATCTACAATTCTACATGCGTATGTATTAGTGTTGTCTTTGACAATATTAAAAACACAAATTCGGTGATCAAAATACTTTATGAAAACTAAAATTAATTAAATAATTAATAAATAAATTTGCTTTACAAAAAAATCTCATAAATCCAAAATATTTTTTGTGAATAGGGTAGTATAAAGTGTTTACTTGTGTTTTCTTGTTTATTGCATTTTTGGTACTAGCCAGCGATGAACAAGAACTAAATATGTATATGTACATACACACATACATATGGATGAGTATAGAAGATAAAAACACAAACAGTAAAAAAGTAAAGCAAAACGTTGAAAACATTTAGTTCACAGCCTCTGTGTTAGTTCATTTTGTGTATTAGTTCTTTGTTCAAAAAATGAACTAGTTCAAAAATTGAACTAGTGAGCGTAAAACAATTGAACTAGTTCACATAGTTCAAAGTACTGAATCGTTCATTTGAACTAGTTCGTTCATGAACTACACAAGACTACAGTCAATAAATGTCACTTTACTCTCTCAATTTGTGGTCTCATTTACTGTATTTTGGGTAAACGAACGCAATTTAGTAAAATGAAGTAAAGTTCAGTAAAAATTTTTAAAAACTTTTGAGTACGCGAACGCAATTTATGTATGTATTTATGTGCTATATATACATATCAGTGATGGGAAAGTTGGTAAGATCGTACTTTTTTGATACTATTTAACATGAAAAACTACCGTAGTACTTACTCCCCAAACAGATTTGATACTGTCACGGTCAACTTAGAAATGCAGTCAAAAGACGCGCGTATTAATATATTTTTGCCAACAATTAAATTTCTTTTTCGGCAAATGACACGAAACTTTATTAGTAAAGCTATTTTAGAAAAGTGTAATCTTTCACAATGAAATTTCATGAATTTTGTTGCACGAAACTTTTTCTATTTGCTAATTGCAGTGCTATAAAAGAGAATGTTATTGTTACGTTTTTCTCTCTATAAAAACGCTTTTCCGTAGATCCGAAGATCTGCAAATGAATACAAGAGCCGAGTGTAGTAATTAGGGTTAATAATGATACAAGTCTTATTTACAAATACCTTATACTAAATTACTCAAGAGCTTAAATACACTAATACAACTTAAACTAATAAATTACACACAGATATTCACAACTGGTTACCACTACGCCTTCCTCGCTGTAGTTTACACACGTCTCTTATCTGGCTGCGCAAGTATTCACGTGACACCTCTCTGTCTGCTGCCGTCACTTACGAGACTCTCTCTGCCGTCACTCACAGTTGATACACCAATACCTCTTTGTCTGCTGCTTGTCACACACGGCACTCACTCTGCCGACACTCACAGTTGATACACCCATGATACAATTATAACAGGTACATGCACAAGCCCAGCCTGTTAATGTATACAATGCAAATAGTTGTCAAACTTTGTTTACAAGCTGCGAAAATGTTAATGTATGTGTGTGAATAAAATGATTACAGTGTTGCCAATGAATTTACACATCGCTGTGTCTCCAATTACACATCGAAGAAAATTACACTACACATCTTTTGTGTAGGTTAAAATTAAAACAAAAATAAATAAAAATACAAGCCAAAGCAGAATTACACACAGATTATTCATGAATGTAATTACATGGCCTACAAATGAGAGTAATTGCACACCCTGTGTAATTACACACCTATTGGCAACACTGAATGACTATAATCATTCATGAATGCCGCGTCTGCAATTGTACTTTAGTTACCCTGTAATTGTTATTTTTAAAAACAAAAGGCATCTGTTTCTGACAATTATTCGTTTGTTTATACCAACAAAATTAATGTGTTTTTTGGTGTTGTAATTTTGTTGTAGTCGCGCATGTACCTAGTATAATTGTACCATGGATACACCAATAAGGACTCACTGGCTTTATTTACACCCTTATACACGTCTATTCGCTGCGCTGTTCCCTTTACTCCAGTCGACACGATAGACTCCACAATGATCTCAATTCCACGACAGACTATTATTAATTCACAACTTAATTATCAACTGACTAACGAGTTCTTAACTTCACTACTTTCTGATTAGCACTAACTATAACTGTTCGCGACTGACTTACAACTGCAACTAACTAACTCATTGGATGCGTCACCTCTTTTTATATTTCACACAAATTCCACTAGAAGTTTCAAGCAACGTCTAGACGATCATTATCATCTTATATGCTGCCTAATTAAGTTCATGTGGTAACTATGTACATACATGTGTAATATGCGTACGTGTGTACATCATTGTTGTTGTTTATCTTTTGCTTTTCGTTTGAATTGGCATGTATGTATGTGTGTAAATATGTGAATCTTCTTAATAGCAGACGCTGTTTTTGTTGTTGTTGCTTTTGCTTGTTTAATCAATCTAGGCATGCTTATTTAATTGTTGGCTACTATTCTAGACTATTCTTTGCTTTGACCCTGTAGGAATATTTTCGCGTAGCATTTACATTAACCCTGTTGGAATATTTTTGTGTAATGCTGCTTAACATTGTTGACAGCTATTTTCGTAACATTATATTAAAAAAGGATGTAGAATATATCTCTGATGAATTTTTGACAACTTTTTTGCTATAAGTTGCTACTCCAGTCCTCCTATTGACAAATAAAACATTTTCGTGCAACTAATTTCATGAAAAATGCTAAATGTAAATTAGGTAATAAACGAAAACCAATGGTATTTTCTGTAGCACAGAAATTGATCTATGTATATATAAACACAAATCATGTTGAAACAACTGTTTGAAATCAGTTTAAGGAAAATTGCAAAAAAAAAAATTATATTAAATTCTGTCAAGTTCAGAGGGCAAAAGTGGACTTTTTTTTTAAATACATGTATTTATTTATAGTATCTTCATATGTGAACTAACAATAAGTATTCAAATCTTAAATCTAAAATATAATTATTAGGCCCGACCAGTGTCGGACATAAACTTAGTGATAGTTATAAATAATACATAAGTAGTGATAATCAAAAAGGAAAAATAAATGTATTATCAAGCAGTCCCATGTGGAGTATTGAGTATAAGAGCCCTTGTGTCTCTCTTTTTTAGGCTGATGTGTTCAGTGAAGTTCAAAATATTACGAGCAAGCGGATTAGGATGTGACTCGAGTTTTGTTAAATATTTGCCTGCGTATTTTGCAATTTCTTCTATCACTAGTGGCATATTTAAATCACGATGTATATTTGAATTTTTTTATGTACCATGGAGCCGATGTTATTAACCGTAAAATTTTGTTTTGCTTTCGTTGGATTCTCTCGATATTGGAAGCTGAAGCAGTGCCCCATAGTTGAATTCCGTAACACCATATTGGTTTCAAAATGTACTTGTATATTAAAAGTTTACAATCTAGACTGAATATTGAAATTCTACCAATAAGCCAATGTATCTGAGTTATTTTAAGCTTCATTTGTGTTAGCTTTGAGTCAATATGGTGTTTCCATGTAAGCCGACGATCAAGGTGTATACCAAGGTATTTCGCATGTGAATGTCGAGGAACAACTTGACTGTTGATTCTTATGGGGGGACAAGTATCTTTTCGTAGGGTAAAGGTTATATGTAGGCACTTCTGTTCGTTTACTTTTATTCTCCATAATTTTAACCATAGCTCAAGCTGTGTTATATGTTCCTGGAGATATCGGGATGCCTCATGAGGGTTTTCGTGCATACTAAGGCAGGCTGTATCATCTGCAAATGTAGAAGTATGGATATTACTGCTCAGAGGCAAATCAAATACAAAACTGGCCCCAGTATACTCCCGTGTGGTACACCGGATGAGATAGTTTCGGGCGCACTCATAAATTCTCCTTCCATAACAGAGAACTTCCGGCCTTAAATATAACTTTTTAAAAGTTTTAGAATGTTAATTGATAGATATGTCTTCAATTTTAAAATTAGGCCATCATGCCAAACTTTATCAAATGCCTGAGAAACATCAATAAACAGGGCAAAACAATACTTCTTTTCTTCGAATGTTTTCCTTATAAATTGAACCAATCTATGCGTTTGTTCAATAGTATAATGGACGAAGTATAGTCTTTTTGATTTTTTGCGTACGAAATGGACGATTTATAGTCCATTAAATTTTTTCATAAAAAATTTAAAAATGGACGATGTATTTTTTGACAAAAAAATTTTTTTAATCAAAAATAGATAATGCACGGTTTATTTAATTTTTTGTACGTATATAGTCCATTTAATTTTTCGCATACGAAATGGGCAATTTATGGTCAGTTAAAATTATTCATAAAAAAAATTAATAAATAGGCAATGTATAGCCCATTAAATTTTGTATGTATAGTCCACTTAATTTTTTGCATGAAAAATAGACGAAGTATAGTCTTCTTAATTTTTGCACACGAAATGGATGATTTATAGTCCATTAAATTTTTTCATGAAAAATTCAGAAATGGACATATAAGCCCATTAAAATTTTTTGACAAAAAAATTTTTTTCAGCAAAAATAGATGATGTACGGTTTATTAAATTTTTGAACGAAAAATAGATGACGTATATAGTCAATTTAATTTTTTGCATACGAAATGGGCAATTTATGGTCAATTAAATTTTTTCATAAAACAAATTAAAAAATAGATAATGTATAGCTACGGTGACCATCCGTCCTGTATTTTACAGGACAGTCCTGTTTTTTAACATGCTGTCCCTTGAGATTTTTTTGTAAATACAGGACAGTACAATGTCCCTTATTTCCTAATTTGATATGCAAATGTCCTCTTTTTAGCATATACATTGCACGAACATTAATATAAAATTATCATAAAAATCCAACTGTATACTTTCCCTACATTTCCAAAAGTGAAAAATTTGTTTACTGGGATATGGGAAATTTCCTATAATCTAGCAACATTGCGAATTGTCAGCTTGAAATTGAATTGTCAATGTCAACTTGTTAAAATAACAATGTGAATGATTTGTGGTTAGTAATTTATTTATTTATTTAAATTCACATTTAAAATAGCATTCATTTTATTAGAGATATGGCTCCAACAAAAAGAAAATGTAATTTCAATGATGACTTAAAAAGCGAGTTTCCATTTATTAAAACAACAAGTAGCTCCAATGAGGTGAGATGTGAAAAATGCTTGGCACATTTTTCTATAGCAACTAGTGGACGTACTGATATTAAACAGCATTTGCAAACACAAAAGCATAAAAGAGCAGATTTAGCCAAATCATCAAGTAAAGTTTTAACGAATTTTTTAAGAAGTAATACATTCAATGATAAAGAAAAGGGCCTGGCTATTGTAGAAGGTACTTGGACATTTCGTTAGACAAAAATGTTAAAATTTGTCCAATATTAATTCGATACTTTCTGCCGAATAAAGGAATTCAGATTAAGATTTTGGATGTTAAAGACCTTATTGGAGAAACTTCAGATATTATTTCAAAATATGTGCAAGAGACTCTTGAAAAAAATGAAATAATTAGTAAAATGATAGCGTTTTGTGGAGACAGCACAAATTGTAATTTTGGTGGTGCAGCCAGAAAAGGTCAGAATAATATCTTTCACAAAATGCAAAACTTCATTGGCCAAAAACTGATAGGTTTTTTGAACAACTGCATACAACCTGCAGCAGAATGCTTACCTATTGATATTGAAGTTATTATTGTCAAAATTTATTCTTTTTTTATATTTATACAGTTAGAATTGAAAATTTCAAAGAAATATGTGAAGATATTGAAATAGAATATAAAAAGTTACTAGGACATAGCAAACATCGATGGTTAACTTTAATGCCTGCTTTGGAAAGAATCATAAAACTATTTGAAGCTTTAAAATTATATTTTATGTCTCAACCAAAATGTCCGACAATATTACGAAATTTTTTTATGAATCCTTGTGCTGAATTATGGTTATCTTTTGCATATAACCAAGCTTCAACATTTCATAAATCTATTCTTAATGTAGAATCACAAAATATTTCAATGCTTGATGCTTCAACTATTTTAAAAGATTTAAAATTTAAATTGGTCGAACGGAAAAAGGAACTGTTTTTACCCCTTACCGTCAAAAATATTATTCTCGAATTACAGAAAAGTAATGATTTTGATGAAACAATAACTAAAGAACATATAACAAATTTTTACCAAACATGCATTGATTACCTAAATCAGTGGGATAAAGCTTTTAGAGATGTAGAAATTTTAGACTGGATATTGTTACGAAATATGTTATCTTGGGACAAGATTGAAAAAACTTTATCCTATCTAAATGAATTTAGAAATGATTTAAAAATAAATAATGAAGATTTATTTGATGAAGTGAGCTGCGTGAAAAATTTTGCAAATAATGAAAAAATAGAAGACTGGAGGGTAAAAAATATATCAGTAGATGAAAGATGGATTGAAATTTTTAATCAATTTAAGACAAATGTGGTTGCATATAAAAATATGTCTACCAGCTTCAAATGCTGCTACCGAGAGAGTGTTTTCAATAATGAATAATATTTGGACCACCGAAAAATCGCAATTAAAAGTAAATACTTTAAGATCATTATTAATTACAAAATGCAATTTTAAAATGAATTGCTCAGAATTTAAAGGATTTTTAATTAACAATCCAGATGTTTTAAAAAAAAAATCCATTCTGTGGAAAAATATCAAACTTCATAACTAAATTTAACATTTATGTAGTTTTTTTTATTTTATTTTTTGTTAGCCTTAGTCAAGAAGACTGTTTATAAAACCAAATTTATTTTTTTAAATTATAATATTATAAAAACTTTTTATTTAACTTTTTATTCTAGTCAAGAAGACTTGTTTTTGTTGTTACTTAATTTTATAATAATAATAATAAATATATTATATGATTATTTTTTCTGTTTTTCTTTTAATTTTTAACATAATTTTGTATTTGTCCTGTACTTTCCTTTCCCAAAAATGGTCACCGTATGTATAGCCCATTAAATTTTGTATGCATAGTCCATTTAATTTTTTGCATGAAAAATAGACGAAGTATAGCCTTTTTGATTTTTTGCATACGAAATGAACGATTTGTAGTCAATTAAATTTTTTCATAAAAAATTTTAAAATGGACGATATATAGACCATTAAAATTTTTTCACAAAAATTTTCTTTTCACCAAAAATTAATGATGTATGGTTCATTAAATTTCTTGTACGAAAAAAAGATATAGTATATAGTCCATTTTTTTTTTGCGTACGAAATAGTCAATTTTTGGTCAATCATAAAATAAATAAAAGAAATAGATGTTGTACGGTTTATTAAATATTTGTACGAAAAATAGATGACGTATGTAGTCAATTTAATTTTTTGCATACGAAATTTGCAATTTATGGTTTACTAAATTTTTACATAAAAAAATTAAAAAAAATAGGCAATGTATAGCCTATTAAATTTTGTATGTATAGCCCATTTAATTTTTTGCATAGTATGCTATGCTGACTTCTAAAACCAAATTGATGGTCCGGTATGCACATATTATCTGTTAGACAAGGGGACAATTTTGTCATGAGCAGCTTTTCGAAGAGTTTTGACATAGTTGACAGCAAACTTTTTGGCCTATATGACTAAGCTTTGGTAAGATCTTTACCCGGCTTTGGAATGATTTTGACATTGGCAAGCTTCCAGTGTTGTGGATAATACTCCAGTCGTAATATGGCATTAAAAATAATCAGCAGGATTCTTATTGCAATATGCGGCAAGTTCATTAGCATCTTGTTACTAATTCCATCAATACCTGGAGCTTTCTTTGGTTTGAGTTCAGCAATTACTTTTTGTACATCACGCATCTTAAACTTTAAGGGTCGAGGGGGTAGAGCAACTACACTCGGCAAATCAGAAACACCAGTACATGTGTTTGGCGTAAATACGAATTTAAAGTGCTCAGCAAATATTTTACATTTTTCCGTATCTCTTCTTGCCCCACCTCCGGTAGATGTACGCCACAAAGAGTAATTTGATGCTTGTGTGACATCAAGACCTTCCAAATAATTTTTAAGAGATGCTGTTTTTTCAGATGCAAGCAACTCTTGGAGTCGTTTAGTACACTCTTTAAATCTGATTTTATTTTGGGGTGATCTGTGCTATTGCCATTCCCTTCTAGCTCTTCTTTTTTTATACACGAATATCATTGGGTGTTCTTAGCGTAATATTTTCCGTGCAATGACTACTAAGATATTTTTTGAATCCCAGCCAATTAACACGATTGATCATCTTTACATATGGGTGAGGTGAGTCACTTCTTAGGTGGTTACAGATTGAAACGATAGTCGGATAGTGATCGGAGGAGAAATCTAGAGAAGCTTCAACATGAATTAAATCCCTAGAAATATTTTTCATGACGCCAAAATCTATAACATCTGGAATTTTTCGTACGTCAGTAGGCCAGTAAGTGGGCTCCTCACTCGAAATAACATCCAATCCCATTTTTGAAATTGTATTAAACAAAGCTCGACCTCTAGGTGTTACAAGGCGCGAACCCCAGTACGTATGTTTTGCATTTTAGTCTCCAGCTGCCACGAAACAAGATCCAAGCGATTTGTAGAACTTTTCATACTGATCTTCGGTAACTGTAAATCTGGGAGGTGAATAAATTGATGATATCACAAAATTATAACAAAATTTTTCTACAAAAATATTCGTAGCTTGCATATATTCTTCACTAACGTTGTTTAGCATATAGTGCTTGAATCTTGACTTAATTAGAATTGCAGATCCACCGCATGCTCTCCCTCTAGGGTCCTTTGTATCATATATAGAGTAGCTATTAATTTTGACAAAGCTTCTCGAAGTCAAATGAGTCTCAGAGACCAACATTATCTCAAAATTTTTTCCCGTAAGGAAGTGCTCAAGTTCATTTTTATGTTGGCGATTGCCGTTTGCGTTCCAGAAACATATTTTTAACGTGTTCGTGGCTTATTAATTAATGCTTGAAGCAGTGTAGTCTGCATTCGTAGCATTTCTTGCATCATGCTTGTCATATTTGTTGTAAAGTTGTTGATAGTTTGCACAAGATTTTCAATAGTGGCTTCAAGGCGATTAAAATTAAAGTTTGAGTTTGTATTTGTTGAATTATTTTGCGGTGAAACATTTTGTGTCCTTAGCAGCATCGGCATACGATACACGTGACGTAACTGGTTGGCTCATTTGAGCAAGATTGGCGGAGTAAGCGTTTACTGATTGGGCTGGAGCTGATTATGGTTTTTGTCCCATAGTTTGTTTAACGAAAGAATATACAGGACATCCCCTGTAGTTAGCGGTGTGATTACCTCCACAGTTACTACATTTTATATCACTTTGATTTTTTGGCTTATTGCAACCAGCAGTGCCGTGCGATTCGCCGCACACAACACAAACAGTAGGTAAATGGCAGTAAGTTTTTGTATGGCCATATTCTTGGCAATTATGGCACTGCACGGGACCTGAACGCTTATGTGGCTCTTCAACTGTGATTTTTCGGTACAATAGGTATTTTAGGCTATAAATTGGATGTGTCTCGTTTTTTTCAACTGTATATCATTCGGCTCCAGCTCAACACGAAATAGAGGCTGGGGTATCTTCTCCCTATTGATTATATTAGTAACATTTTTTACCTTAAATCCGTGTTCGATAAATGCACATTTTACTTCTTCGGGGTAAACATATGAATCTATGCCCTTCAATACTATCTGTAGGCCTTTAGCACTCTTAAGTTGATATGTATAAAAACTTGTTTTATTTTTCTCAAATTCTGTCACAATTTTTCGAAAATCTTTTTCTGCATATATTTGTATTTTTGTTTCGTCAATATTTCCTCCTTTAATTGGAATTATATGAAAAGTATTATCACCAATGACCGACAGTAGTTTTTTAATAAGTGCGTTCGAATTTTTTTCTCTCAAATATATAGGTGGTGGCTTAAAAGACTTTTGCGATGATGCAGCGGGCTTGTCGTCGGTGTCTTGCAATATTGCAAAACGATTTTGACGATGGGTAGATGATGCGCTGTTATCCCTAGACATCTTTGAAGCAGATGAAATTTTTGAAGAATTCGGGCTTCGCCCACGCTTTACCACTGTTATATATCTGTCCATTCCGACTTGTACCTTGGGTTTTGAGCTACTGTTATCTGTAGTGATAACTTTGCTAAGTGATGAGCACGAGCCTGAAGGGGATGATATTACTGACTTATATAGTGATAACTTGGTTGAGTGATGAACACGAGCCCGAGGCGGATGACGCCGCTGACTTAAATGACGAAGTACTAGGCAACTGTAATATTAACGAATCAGTAGTTGGCATTGGACAAATCGAAGTTGATCGCTGACGAAAAATTGGCTTTGCCGTTAAAAAAGGACGTTCATCAGATTTATTGTTTATATTGTTTTCATTAAGAGTTTCAGAAATCACAGTAAAATAAGCATTTCTGCAGTTAGAACTCACTTCAAAATTTTTTGTATTTGAGGTACTCATTAGAGTATTCCTCAAGGGCACTTTATTTGGGTTTTTTTTTTTTTTGTTTGCGGTTTTTTATTGTTTTTGTTATTCCACTATGTAAAAAAAATATTAGCAAAGCAATAAAGCTTATTTATTAAAGTCAGTATGTACCTACTACGAATAATATGTACTACGAATATTTTTTTTTTTTTTTGTATAATTTTTTTGTTTGTTTAGTAAGTATGTAAGAAAAATTCCGTTAATCGACTGTTCAGTTTGAAGGTACAAAGAGAACTGAGAAAAGTGAGAAGTGATAAGTGGACTTTGACAATGAAATGTTAGTTTGGTTTAGTAATACCCCTGTGTGAAAGACAGAAGGAAGAATACCATCTCTTTCTGCCTTTCTTCCAGCTGAATTAAGACTTTGGAAAGTAAGCTTACCGTTTCTGAAAGGGGTATTTCCGTGTCTAAAAGATGTATAAGTTTTACTCTGGAAATGTTTTATCTGGTAAAACCAACAGCATTATTCCACTTTTAATTAAAATGTTTCCTAGCGGAAAGAAAAATTTTGAAGCTGTTAACAACCAATACTTGTATAGAGCATAGGCTGATATGAAAGAACTGAAACCATTAACAACGGAAAATACATATGTATGTATGTATCTACAGTGGCTTAAACTAAAAACGCTTCAGATGAATACATGTTTCATGATATATCGAGAGTAGCTTATGGAATTTTGTCAATATCTCACTCCTCTACAAATGTCGAAAGGATTTTCTCTTACCATGAAAATAAAACAAAGGAACCGATTTTATGTTCCAACCGTATCAAGTCTTATCCGGGCCAAAGATTTATTGAAGTCTAAAAATTCATCTTGTTATAACTTTGAAATATATACATGTGTATATACTTTATGTCCTTTTTTATTTCTTTTTAAATGAATTTTTACCCTTTTTTGTTAATAAAATTTAAACTAAAAAAATAATAATAATTTTTGTTACTCTCGGTATCAAAAATGTACTCAAAAAAAATTTTTTTGATACCGAAATGTAAATCTGATTTCCCATCACTGATACATATTGTATCGTGGTGTAGGTACATATTTTAATTTACATTACCATGTATGATTCTTGAGCACAAAATCTTAAAATTATTGCAAATTTTTAAAATCACAGTGATTGATATTCTAATAAGGAATTTTTTTGTCAAATCCTCGTCATAATCCATATGAAAATTCGTTCGATTAGCCCTTTCGACTACAGTCGAAGATCGAAAGTTGATCATAATAAGGGCCTTTTTATACCATAAAATAAAATTTAAAATTTTTTTTTTTTTTTTAATTTTAAAACGAACCATTTGAAAATGCTCCATTATTAATTTAAAACGTTTCATTCTTAATTTCAAAACGTTTCATTTTTAACCCCCGACTAGGGTTTCTAATTTCCCGGACTTTTCCAATTCCCCGGGAACAGAGAAAAAAAGTTCTATTTCCGGGATTTTCAAAATCGTATGAATTTAATTAAATGGCCTCAATAAAAAATATAATTTTATGAAAACATGCATTTAGCATTTAAGAAATTTATTATATGACATGTTGTCATAAGTATATTTAAATTGAAATTTATTTGCTAGTGGTTAAGTATTGTCTTTGATTTTCAAAAATATTATTCTTTGTGAATTCGCAAACAGTTCTTGAAAGTCTTTCCACAACATAATAGGTTTTTGACTGTTCAAAATATGTGGTTGAAGTCTACTGATGATTTGGCTAAGCACCAATGAAATATATAGACAATGCTTAACCACCAGCAAATAAATTTCAATTAAAATACAACATTTATATTAAAAACAAAACAATGAATGAAGATTCGTTCATTTCAAGAACAACAATATTTCAAAAACAAAAATAAATAAATTCATATGCTGTGAGTTATAGCATGGATGGAAATTATATCTACATCTGCCAATCTAGATACTATTTCCTATAAAAAATTTTTAAGCTGAAAATATTTCGTAACTCTTGAAGTTTTTGGTCTCAACTCAGGAACTTCTATTACATCTGTTTCCATGCTTATATTATGCATCGTTACAAAATTATATTTTTAAGTAATAAAACAACGAACAGCAATGTAAAAAAGCAAATTCCAAAAACCTAAATATTAAATTCTCGAAAATTACCGTTGAAAATTTCCCGAGATTTGTAAAAAAAATAATTCCAAGGAATTCCCAGGATTTTTTTCCCGCGTAGAAACTCTTGTGTTGTTATAAGTTTGTAGTGTGTGTCTGCACGAGTCCACGTACAAAGTAATATTTAAAACTATGGAGGAATTACAAGGATTTGTATGACTAAAATAAACTTCCACTTTATTTCCTGCTAATTATTGGCAAGTTAAAAATATCGACTTTTCGGAAGCAATGAAAATTTAATTTCTCCAGAATGACTTCCAAACAAGAAGTAGTCAGATATTTGGTTTTGAGTATAATAATAAGTAATGAAACATCTGAATATCTTTTAAGCTTAAATGCATAAAAATAAAATCTTGAAATACATTTTAAGAAAATTTTGTATGAAAATTTTTAAATAAAATGCATTTCAAATACGTTTTAAATTTTATGAACATGGTGGTAATTAGTCTGTAGAAATAAAAACGATACATTTGCAGTTATTAGTCTATAGAAATAAAAACGATATATGTATTTGCAGTTAAAAAACAGTGAACATGATTAAGGTTTATTTAGTATTTATATTAGCGTTAATAACTTGCCCTAAAAGTACATTTTAACATGAATTTTTTCGCGGTGACTACTTCGGAACCTTTTAGTTATCTTGTAAATTTAAAGTGATTTTAATGAAATCCGTTACTCCCATTTTCGGAATTCACAGCCGTCAGGTGGTTTTACATCCACCTTATCTTTAGACACTTCATTCCAATTTGTACTTAAAACTGTTCCGCCGGATTCAGAAAATGATTTGTTCATAGCTTTTTGTACTTCAGGTGAGGAAGAACTATAGATTTTCTTAAACAAACGCTGTAAGGCTTCTTCGCTTTGTGCTTCTTCCTCTTCAGACTTTTCCACTTCTTTGGCCAAGCCATCCCAGTTCTTTTTGTGTAGAGGAGGTGGTGGGGCCAAAACAGGTTTGGGCTCCAGTTTCTCTTCCAAACAGTCCCAACGTATACCAGCCTCTTTTGCTAGTGTAATTTCCACTTTGGACGGAAAATCTTTGTATGAAGAGCGTTCAACATTAATTGGGGCGAATAATTTCATATCCAATTCATAACCATCGGCTGTCATATGGACTCGCTGTTTTTCAATGTCAACCTTATAATTTTTTTCTTTGGCATTTTTTAGCATCACACTGATAACCACCTTGGCATCCGACTGGTACCAGTCATGACGTACAGACATTTTGTGTCTTTGTGCTTTTATTTTCAAAAATATTGAAATTCTTTTAAATGTTCAAATTACTAACTTGATGAGCAATCAGATAAATTTTTCAAAACTATTTGTGGTTTCGTTCTGTAATAAATTTTTTTTGTCATTTGTTTTGATTGCGCTGATTTACACGGGCATCATAGACTACTTATTCATATTCTGTGACGGGCATAATTGTGCTGGCATAACATGCCAGTTTGTTGGTGAGAGAGACAAAGAGAGTGGTTTTGCGGTTGGCATAACTTTTCAACCAGCTACAACCCCGCATTAGCACCATAAAACCAATCCACACACAAATTAAAAAACAGCAAGTCTTAAATGAATACGAAAAACACTAACACACACAAAGCTGTGTATACGTATACATTTTGTGCCAGATGAATTAGACTTGTGTAATTTGGAAAAGAACAAAAATTGTGCGGCTTAAAAATTGTTCTCGTCTAAACTACCTCATTAGCAGTTTCTAGAATAAAGGAAGTGTTCGGACAAAAACTACATAAACAACAGGATGATGCATACAAAATTTGTATTAAAACAGGTGTGGTATAAATGTGATATCCCTTTACTATGAATTGCTTCCTTAAAAGAACAAAATTGGTGGAATTATTTAGGCGAAAGATTGGTTGTTTCTCTAGAATGTCCTTTAAGTTTATTGGTAAAAAAAGCTGTAGAAATAATTCTATAACATGATGCATTAAATAATTTGGATATTGTAGATATCGGTGCTAACTTAACGGACCCAATTTTTCGTGGCTATTATGGAGGCTCCCAAAAACATCAGGATGACTTACAATTGGTGTTGAACCGATCTTGGTTGCAAGGCTTGCAAAAAATGGTCATAACAGTGGGCACTTTAAAGGAAGCCGATCAAGCTTTAAAAATGGCCAACACAGATGGTAAGAAAATTTTATGGAATGTTGCATATGATACATATGCAAACGGACGTAACTACACATATTTTTTACAGGAGAAACAAAAAACATTTCAAAATCAATAATAATGTATTCTTAAAAATTTTTTTCAGAATTTACGTGTAGTATGGATACTTACCTGTATGTTTTTAACCATTTATTATGTTCGTTACGTTCCTTGCAATAAAAAATAGATGCATTCGTAATTACGTCTGTTTGAACTTCTTTAATAAAGTCATTTTTTATCGCAGAGGTCTAAATATTAGTGTGGACATGTAGTTTGATCAAATGATCAAAAACGATTTCGAATTTTTGTGTAGTTACGTCCGTTGTCATTTAAGGTGACGATATATATATGAAGTTTCCCTGCAGGTCAAAGTAGTATCCAAAGCGAATTCGCATTGCTACTGTCCAAAAAGTATTTTAATAGCACAGGAAACGCCACTCGTTCCCACTTCAAAACATTCCCCCGCCATCATAATGCTCCAATTAGCATTGAGTGTGCTCAGATAATTACTATCATCTATCCTATACTAGTGCATTTGGACCCGGTTTTGCGCTTTAAAACTACTTTATTATCTGTATTCGTTACCCAGTGAAAACTGCTAGCCACAATTCGTTTTTTGTTTTGTTTTAACTGACTTTTTCAGAACGCTTATATGTTACTATGGGCTGTCATCCTACCAGATGTGGAGAGTTCCTAAATAATCCCGATGAATATTACCAGGGACTGAGAACAAAAATTTCCTCTAATCCAAATAAAGTTATTGCAGTTGGGGAATGTGGTTTGGACTATGACCGTTTACATTTTTGCGAGAAGGACACACAAAAATTGTATTTCGCAAAACAATTACAATTAGCACTGGAATTTAAATTACCTCTATTTCTGCATTGTCGAAATTCGCACGAAGACTTTATGGAAATTCTTAGCAGAAATCGTTCAATACTTGACGAATGTGGTGGCGGAGTGGTGCATAGTTTTACTGGGACTTTAGATGAGGTCCAACAAGTTATTGATTTTCATCCCAAATTGTATATAGGTCTTAATGGCTGCTCTTTAAAAACATCAGATAATCTGAATGTTGTTTCGAAAATTCCTAATGATCGTATAATGCTGGAAACGGATTGTCCCTGGTGTGGGATACGACCATCACATGCAGGCTATAAGTTTATTCAGACTAAATTTCCAACCGTAAAAAAGAAGGAGAAATGGACTTCTGATTGTCTGATAGATGGACGTTGTGAACCCTGCCAAATAATGTTTGTATTATAAATTGAATTTTTGTTCATTTTTAAACGATTTTTTTTACAGTCAAGTTTTAGAAGTTATAGCTGGAGTGAAGGATCAGACATGTGATAAATTAGCTGAAATATTTTATGACAATACTTGTAAGCTATTCTTTAGTAGAACAAAATAACAATATAATAAATAAACAGTTTTTATTGATTGCCACCGGCAAAAATTAAAATCTTTTAAATGAATTATGTAGTACCACTTATTATATATATTCTACCAAATAAATTTAGTAGAATATGGTTGCCCAAGTATGGACGGAGTAACTAGGACATATGCCCAAGATGTTATTAACAGAATTTTAAAAAGTTTTTATACACGACCTACATATGCCTTCACATAGGAAGAAACATTCAGAGTACCACTTATTTTTTCTTAATTTCCATAGCACTTCATAGAATTATATTAATATACAAAGCTGATATAGACAACATCAACACCGATACTTAAATCTTTACAATGTTTATTAAGCTTTTTATTGAAGTTATATAAAACTATATTTATAAGCATTAACATTTTTACTACTGTGCAGCATAAACATGTACAGCTTTATCCGATTCCAAAAGACTTGCTGCATTCTCACTGCCTAAAATACCATTTAATTGCAAACTATCGTATTTTGTATATAAAACCGTAATACTCATTGAATCCTCTAAACCATCTCTTGAGTTTTGATTCGAAGTATGCATTAAATTTATCATTTCAGAATAAAAATTTGGCCATTGTGGTGGTTGATACATAATGAGGTGACGTATTCCTTTAATACGGGTGCGTTTGAAAAAATGCGATCTCTCCGAGTAAAGCATAAAATGGGCACCACTATGGAAGAACATATCTCTAGCACGAGCCATCTTTTCCTTTTTAGTGTATTCACAAATTTGTACAAAACTTAGATTTTCAGCTTTAAAATAATTACGTATTTGAACGTAATCAAAGTAGTTGGGTATATAAATCATTGTATGAGCAAATATGGTGCTTTTAAATTTTGGTAGTATCTTATTAATAAAATAATTAAAACGTGTTTGAAACACTTGATCAATATCGGAACACTCGATACAATGGAAAACTTGTGATAAAGGTACGATAAGATTGCGTATATCGCCATTTATAATAGGATTGGAAATACGTACACTTCCTTCGTAGTTGAAACATTTATTATTAAAAACACTTCGAAACTCGGGCAATTCATGAGAAGCAAATATTAGTGTTTGACGGTAAAATTTAGATAAACCATTCAAACACCACGAACGTACACGATTTATGTTAGTTGCCCTTAATGTTTTAGGCTGTAAATGTAAATGATCCAAAATATGCAACAGATTGTCCCAATTTTGTGCAAAGAAAAGTTCAGCTTGATCTATTATCAACAGCTCGATTGACGATAGAAAGTCGCATTCTACATCATTGTTGCTGCTACCACCCATGCTCACTCGAAGACCCAATGATGATGCAATTAATATATCAGATGAGTAAAAGTCAGTGAATAATTTTAGAGTCTTCTTGGTTAAAGACATGCCAATGCGAAAGTTGTCATCAGTATTACCACTAAAAGTTTTCTCATAGTCTTCTGGTTTTGGATTCGTTTTGGGAAAATATATAGTATCGCCTGAGAATTCATTTTGGAATCTGTCCAAATTCATTACTGATTTTTGATTGTTATCTGAAAAGAACAATTTTATTCAATTTTATTATTTGTACAAAGAATATACAAGTCGAGCAATATTTTCGATATAATCATAAGCGACAAAAATCAAGTTTTCAGCAGATTTTTTATAATATTCAAATATGTTTTACATACGGAAATTGTCGCTTATGATAAAATTTTAAAGCCTATATTTTAAAACATCAATAATTTTGCCATTTTCCCATAAAATTTTAATAAAAAGAGTTAATTTTTTACATTTCGGTTACGATTAAATGGAAAATAGGACTCGATGTGATAATACATATTTTTACATGTTCAAAATATAAAGTTCCTATTCGCATTGCTGAAATTTTAATGCATACAAAAACATATAATTGCAAATTTGCAAAAAAAAAATAAGTTTTGAAAGTACTTTATTAAATTTACGCCCAACTTATGGGAAAAGAAAATTTTATTTCGCTTCGAAGAGTTGAGTAAACAAGATATTTGTACGAAATTTTTACACAATGTGAAGAATACAAATTCCATTTTTTCAGTTATGACGTTCTTTTAGTAAATGAGCGACATGTACATAGTTGTTAAAAATTCTAAACTTAACAAAAAATTAAAAATAATAGCCCAATTCATCATCTCGTGCAAATGGTCTTGCATCGTTGCATGTGCCAAATAGCGTGACCGTTTGACCGACTAAAGTGGCAATTTGCCACTTTTTCGACTGCTTTTCCCCTCTTTCGACTGCCTTGCCACTTTTTGACCCGCTTTATTTAGGGTGAGTTATATGAAAATACATGAAAAATAAAAAGTTTAGTGCAGTTTTCTCGTATTTTTTTAATTTTGCCCCTTTTCTTTGATAAATCCCCTATTTGGTGCCACTTTTTGAAAAATGTCATCGGTCGCCCTGGTGCCAAATGGTATAGTATATTGATACTCACCACTAAGAATTGTTAAGTGGTGAGTTTCAATATACTATACCATTTTGCACATGCAAGACCATTTGCACAAGATTGTGAATTGGGCTTATGTATACCACTTTGCACATGCAAAGACGCAAGATCATTTGCACAAGATTGTGAATTGGGCTAATCTTTTTCAAATCACCGCAACAAAACTTTCCATGTTTTTATTTGATATATTTTTTGAAGGTCTAGTGATGAGGTGGAATAAGTACAATTGAAATGCTTATTGAAGATTAGAATAACGCACAATAATAAAAAAATATTGCGAAAATGTGTCAAAAGGTATTCATAAATTAGTTTTGATAAGATTTATTAGCCCAATTCACAAACATGTGCAAATGGTCTTGCATCGTAGCATGTGCAAAATGGTTAGTATATTTCTACTCACCACTTAACAATTCTTAGTGGTGAGTGTCAATATACTATACCATTTTGCAAATGCTACGATGCAAGACCATTTGAACAAGATTGTGAATTGGGCTATTGTATTTTAAATTAACTTGCTAACGACCCTATGTACAGGGTGGGCCAAAAGAAACCAAGGGGTGTAAAAGTTTAATAACTTTTTTGTTTATTAATTTTTTTTTATTTTTTCTTTCAGATTATATAGACAACACTTGGAGAATTTATAATGGAGAGGTTCACAACTGAACAGAGAACCAGAACAATAGAATTTTATTATTTAAACCAGAGATGAAAATTTGATTATGAGTGATGAAGCTCATTTTCATTTGAATGGCTTTGTTAATAAGAAGAACTGTAGGTTCTGGGGTTCTCAAAATCCAAGAGCCATTCATCAACGCCAATTGCACCCCATCAGGTGTACAGTATGGTGTGGGATCACATCTGAAAATGTCATTGGGCCTTACTTCTTCGAGAATGAAGATGGAAGTGCTGTAGCCGTAAATGGAGAGCGGTATCGGTTTATGATAGAAAATTTTTTACGTCCTGCTCTTGAGAACAGACCTGGTTTAAGTCAAATTTTTGGAGAGCGAATAATTTCTCGAAATTCGAAAATTATTTGGCCAGCGCGATCGCCAGATTTGACAGCACCCGACTATTTTCTTTGGGGTTTTTTGAAGGAGCGAGTGTATGTGAACAAGCCAGAGACAATCCGTGAACTCAAGGCAAACATTGTTGCAGAAATTCGAATGCTACAGCCACAAGTTTTGAAAGATGTTATTGAAAATGCTCTAAAAAGAGCCCATCAGTGCGAAGCTGAAAACGGTGGTCATTTAAGAGACGTCATTTTTCATACTTAGTGTAAAAAAATTTCCATTTTGTATATTATATAATCTGAAAGAAAAAATAAAAAAAAGTTAATAAACAAAAAAGTTATTAAACTTTTACACCCCTTGGTTTCTTTTGGCCCACCCTGTATAATCAAAAATTGGCATGAAGTTAGCATAAGTGGCAAATTTGAACATGGTCTTAACCAGTTTTGCTATACAATTTTATATTAAAAATCATGCTAGGATGTAATCGTGTGTAAAATTGTATAGAGGAACTCGTCAACAAGTAGCTCAATTTTGTCACTTATGCTAACTTCATGACAAGTTTTGATTATACATAGGGCCGTAAGTATATTTGTTTGCTCATGCAGCTTTTTTATCCTTGGCTCTTCTTTTGTTTATTTATTTATTTAATGCACAATACTTCATATTTGTTCGTGCGCAAATATTTCCATATGTATAGATTTTTAAAAAATATATATACATACATACATATGTGTGAAGCACGTCTTACCTTTATTCTTTTTCTTTATAATTTCTGCCATTATATTAACTATTCTATAGGCTGAATCACGGAAAGGTGTCAAAATTAATACTTTTGGCCTTGCCAATCCTTGATCTCGATACCCGTCATCAATAACAATGCCGCTATTTCTACTTTCTTCCTCTTCGATTTTTTTAGAATTCAACATTACACAGTTTCTAGTTTTGAAAATATAATTCAAGGCATGAAAAGTATAGACCTTGCGTATTTCTTCAGCATTATCAAAACTTCTATAAGGATAATATACATCTTTGTACGTACTGATAAGAGTAAAAAGTTCACTTTGTAATTGTGTGAAAGGAAGCGTGATTCTACTAGCCAAAAAAGGTTGCAAGCCGATGGACTCTAAATCACTTGAGGATTCGAATGCTGGCGGTGGTTGAGATTGAATAACAGACTTGTTTTCATTGACTGCAATATCTGGAATAGTAACGTATAAGCTTCCGACCTCCGGCCAATCGAATGTTACTTTCACTTTTTCATTAGAACCACTAATAAGTTTTTCTACATCTTCGACACTAATTTCGTTTTGCAAATGGTCTTTGAAATTATTAAATATGGGTAAGTTATATTCAACATTTGGTTTCTTCACTTTAGTTTCAGATTTAACTTCTTGTTTAGATTTTCTAGAACTCAACAACTGTAGCGGTTTCTCCTTGAATGTTGGTTTCTTCTTGACTACAAAGTAAGTCGCTTTTATAATATGGTAAATAAAATAATTTATATCTTATCACTTACCACTCAAGTGCAAATCTTCAACTAAGCTTTGAAAGTGATTAACAGGTTCTATGCTCTCGTCCTCTTCTATAAATTCTGGGACTAATTCGACTTGTTTCGTATTGCGACTCTTTTCCAAATCAATTTGTCGTTTTAATAACTCTACGGTGGCACTGCCACGATGTTTATATTTGCTATTGAAATGTTTTTTACTTATAGTTGGTTTTTTATACCGTTTTTTATGAGGATTAAATTTTTTACTTTTCTTAGTTTGTTTCATTGTGTATTACTACTTTTTTGTAAAACAAATTCTTTAAAAATATATTTGCTAAATTGTAAACAAAAGGAAAACATGCGGTGTAATTTTAACCCATAACAATAACGTGGTTACTTCGAGCAGCATGTATATGACTGCAATACAGGGCGACTCATATAATTATAGATTAAGACACATTTTTGTACTTAATGCCTTTATTAAATAACAATCAATTCGATTTACATGAATAAAGTTTATGAGCCAAATCATTCATAAATCTAAATTTTAAGAATCGCTGCAACCGCACGTAGATCATCATCACACATCATTCTTGTCAAAATTGACAGCTGTGACGTAGGATGCACGTAGCTTGACAGTTCATTATACATACATTCAAGATGCAGTCATCATGAACACAACACACTCATAGCCTCATAGAAAGTTCTCCAAATAATAAAAGTATTAATCAAAAAAAAAAACATTGATTGTTTTGTTGCAGCATAATATTTTTAACACCAAATACGTAAATTTATTAACAATAATGATAATCAGCTGTTCAGTTGAACTTTCAAATTAAAAGACGACGTGAAGGAAGAAGTTACTATTCAGGCTGCTCTGATGCTTTCAAATCACGAACGATTTTACAATTATGTTCTAAGCGTTAAGGGATTCTTTCCATCCATTGGAGAAAGGAAATTTTCAAATTGCATATTTTCAATTAAAATGGTTAAAAAAAATTTACATACGTTTTTCTTCACATAAAAAACATTAAATCTAAACTGTGCAACATTTCATTTTCTATTTATAGCATTTTCAGTTTAAATTAAACCCATTTCAAATTAAACGAATACATACATTTTCAAATTGAACGAAACTTTTTTCAAATTAAACGAAACATTTTGTAAACTAGCGAAATCTTTATCGGCGAGAAGAAAGCAAACTTTTTGGCAAACTTTTACAGTTACTTGGCAAACTTTTTCAGAGTTGCAAAAAAGGACTTTTTCAAAGTAAACAACTTTTGGCAAAATAATTAACATATTTATTGCACTGAAAATAAGTAATAACTAATTAATTTAAAGGGAACAATAACCAAATTAGGTACATTAGAGAGCGTAGAACCTAATTTCACAACTGTCACTTTTTTCATTACCATACTCTAGAAGAACAGAGCACTTGAAAATAGCACTCTGCAAAAAGTTTGCTGGCCCATAAAAGTAGAACTATTCGATGTAACCATATAGCGACTAGTACCATTCGATAAGGTATCAAAATACCTTTTAGAATTAGTAATGATCCTTTTTCCAAATACTTGCGTTCAGAAGTTATAGCCCAGCAAACCTTTGAAAATCACAAAAATATTAAAAAATTGTTCTTTCACTTGTAAAACAAATCTATTTGTTGTAGCATATTTTTTTACCGATTGTTAGAAGACTAATATAGCTTTAAGAAAAAGTAAAAGGCATTTTCTGAAACACTATCATTCAGAAGTTATACCCAGCAAACTTTTGAAAGTCAGTCAAACTAAAAAAAAGTTTTCTGTTAATAAAACAAAACCAATTCGTTGTACCGTATTGCGACCTATATCAATTGATAGAGAATTAAAATGCCTTTAAAAACTTGTAACTGTCATTTTCTCAAACACCAAACTTTTTAAAGTCACCAAAATAAGAAAAAGTTTGTTTCACATATAACTGAAAAACTATTCAATGTACCATATAGCGACTAGTACCAGTCGATAGAAAACTAAAATACCTTTCAAAAACAGTAATTATTATTTTCCTTAATACTTGCATTCAGAAGTTATAGCCCAGCAAACTTTTCAAAGTCAAAAACTTAGTAAAAAATTCTTTTGCCTATAATTGAAAAACTATTCATGTACCATATAGCAACTAGTACCAATCAATAGGGAATTAAAATACAGCAAACTTTTTAAAGTCAAAAAAATTAGGAAAAATTTGTTTGGCCTACAAATGAAAAACGATTCAATGTGCCATACAGCGACTAGTACTAGTCAATAGGGAAATAAAATACCTATCAGAAACAGTAATTGTTATTTTTGTAAATACTTGCATTCAGAAGTTATAGCCCAGCAAACTTTTTTTTCAAAGTCAAAAAATTAAGGAAGTAGTATTTCACCTATAAAATTGAAACCATTCATTGTACCGTAATAAGCCATATACCAATCTATAAAGGATGAAACGAAGTTTCCGATTTAGTATCAGTCAATGAAATACTTGAATTCAGAAGTTATTTGTGAATTAACTTTAACAAATTTAGCAATATTCTCATGATAATGCAGTTTTGCACATTAACGTCCCTTTTCACAATGTATGACTAAGAGTTAACGTGAACTTTAACTGACAGTTCTTCATACAAAAGTTGCCGTTAAAGTCCCTGTTAACTTTTAATTGTACATTGTGAAAAGGCCCGTAAGTATGTGTATGGCAACCTTGCGTTATTCTTCCTAGTAAAATATGTAAACAAACTTTGTAAAAAAATTGAGATTGTAACACGATAAAAATAGGTAAGTTTAAACTGTATTTCAATAAAATTTATTAATTTTAATGCTACTGTGTGAGCAGAATCAGATTTACTAGCTGTCATTATTTTTATTTTAGTTTTTAGGGGAGAAAAATGCTCTTGAAAATTGCGTTTAGAATTTTTTTTTGTTGAATATAATTAGAAAATGGTTTCTTGTACTCTATTAAAGTATATACCATTGGATAGAGGATTCAAATACCTTTCAGAAATAGTATTTGTGATATTCTGAAATACTTTATTTCAGAATTTATAGCCCAATAAAAAAAATTTTGTAACGAAAATTGACCAAAAAATCTTTTATGCCTATAAAATAATAACTATTTATTTTAAGGTATTAACATATATGTTTTTATAGATAATAAAAGTTTTTTTCAGAATTGATGATTGTCATTGCCTGAATTATTTTATTTCAGAAGTTATATCCTAGCAAAGTCGGTGAAGGCTATAAAATAAGGACAAAAGTTTTCCACTCATAGAATAGAAACCACTCATATAATCTAATTGCAACATATAGCAATCGATAGAAAACAAAACTACTTTTTTAATTTGGTGGCTGTCATTTTCTGAATTTTCGGAATTCAGAAGTTATACTACATCAAACTTACAACTTTGTAAATATTTTCCAATTTTCAGTAAATTTGCAGAATATGGTTGCACAAAAATGGAAGGGTGACTAAGACCATATGCCCATGATGTTATTAACAGTATTCTTAAAAATGTTTTTGTGACTGCCTCCACGTAAAGTGGATCGTTTATGTGGTATTTTGTACATTGGAAGGAACATTAATGTTCTTGTCCAATGTACAAATAAGTTTGTTAACAAATCGCTTAAAAAAAGTAGTCGGATCAATTGGAATCAAAATGTGAATAACAAATGTGTACATATGTACATATAAAGTGAATTGAAAAGGTGGAATTTTGTACATTGGAAAGAACAATGATGATTATATCCAGTGTACAATAATAAGTTAATAAGTCGTTCTGTGTCCTATTGTACAAGTACTTGATACAAAAAAGAAATAACTTTTCAATAAATGAAAAGCCACACAGCTACAGAATATTTTTCGAGATATTCTGCCTTATCGTGGTTGGCGTATTTCAAATACGACTACGACTGTTTGGTAATAGATTAAAGAAGACTTCAACAGTTTTTCTTTAATCTATTACCAAACAGTCGTAGTCGTATTTGAAATACGCCAACCACGATAAGGCAGATTTATTTTTGTTTTATAACTAAATATTATTATGTATTACTGAAGAAATAAATAAATAAATATACAATTCTAATAATACAAAACTGTTTTATTTCATATTTTAATATATGTGAACGTCAACAAGAAAACCAAGAAGAATCTGAAAGAAATAGCTGTTCCAAAACTTTCTTCGATCCCTAAAAATCTAAACTGGAAGGATAAGAAATGCATTTAAGAAGGAAGAATGTTCGCAAAGAAAACAACTTTCGACTTTGATGGCATAAGTAAATGCATATATATTTCTTTGAATAAAATGTTTAATTGTAATTATTAATAATTAAAGTTATTAAAAAGATGTTAATTAATTATATTAGTAAATATTCCAATTTTGTTTTTCAGTTTACAAATTTTGGAATTTATTTGTTTGCATATGTATGTAGTGCAGATTTCTTTTTGTAATAATTTTAGATGATTTACAAATATACATTTATACAGATACTAAAAAAATTATAACAAGATTTTGTTACTATAAATTGGGATGAGTATACGCTGAATTAAGAAATAACTTGTTTTTACATTATGTTAAGCAAGCAACTTGTTTAAAAAAATTTCTATGGAAATCACTCAAAAGTTGGAAACGTTTTTAATCTATATTTTTTGGCAAATCGCTTTCTTGTATGATAAAAACTGCACATAAATTTCCATGTCACCATCGGAGGAAGTATTGGCATTGGCCACATAGTTGGGCTATGTTGTTGGTGTTTGTTGGTTCCTAGCGTTATTAATATTTTGCGTTTATTTTCGATAGTTTTAAGTAAAGATTTGGCTTCCAATTTACGCTAGAGCAAAAAAGAAAATAAAGTTTTAATTATAGTATTTTGTTTTCGAAGTCATTGTGATTTAACTTACATCATCCGACTCCAAGCAGTTGTATGCATAATGTAATGCCCGATCATAATAACTCACTCTTTGCCTTCATAATAACTCACGAGGGTACATGAAGTCATGATATATTTGTTTATCAGCCGCTGCTCTTTCATCGCTGCAATACATAATGTAGCACTTAACAGCCAGCTCTAAGGCTCCAAATTTTTCATGCAGATTGGCCATTTTATACATAGAAACACCTACGACATCACCCACACCACATGCTTTACTGTATCATTTTATGGCATTTTAAAATCTATCTAGTTTTTCATAGGTCTCTCCTAAAATGAAAATAATTTTAGAAAGCATATATAAAAAATTATATATGTATCTAATATGGATTGAATCAACACTTAAAACTTACCTACTGCTTTTCTATAGCTTTGTATCGCAGCATTCGTGTTTTTCAGCTCATTAAACTCATGACACATTAAAGTCCAAGCCGCCAGATATTTGGGATTTAGTTTCAAGGCTCTTTGAAGGTATGTAATGGCCATAAAATGATCACATCCACATAAGAAACCCAAACATAGATCTTCAACTCAACAATAGTATTAAGTTGACTATACATTTTGTGTTGTGATGTACCATTTTATTTATTTATTATTCATATCTGTGTCGTGTTGTCCAGTTTTTATGATAATAAATTTTAAAATGAATAATTGACAGTGATATAAATAATATCTATTAATAAAATTCCACCCCTGAAGAAGTTTGCAAAAAGCGGACGAAACGTTGGGAAAAACAAAAATAATGTAATTTTTATTTCCTATATGGAGAAAAATAGATGACCACAAATAGCCCGAAAAAATAACAAAAAAATAATAACAACAAATTGGTCAGAAAACATAATGAAATATTAGTTTGGTTTAGTAATACCCCTTTTAGACACGCAAAGTTTAGTCTTAATTCAGCTGTGTGAAAGACAGAAAGAAAAAATACCATCTCTTTTTGGCCTTCTCCCAGCTGAATTAAGACTTTGGAAAGTATGAGCTTTACCCTGGAAATGTTTTATCTGGTAAAACCAACATCATTATACTTCTTTTAATTAAAATGTTTCCCAGCGGAAAGAAAAATTTTGAAGCTATTAACAACCAATACTTGTATAGAGCACTGGCTGATATGAAAGAACTGAAACTATTAACAACAGAATATATATATATATATATATATATATATATATATATATATATGTATCTACAGTGGCTTAAACTAAAAACGCATTAGATGAACACATGTTCCACGATATATCGAGAGTTGCTTACGGAATTTTGTCCATACCTCACTCCTCTACAAATGTCGAAAGGATTTTCTCTTACCAAAATCTCATGAAAATAAAACAAAGGAACCGGTTTTTACGTTACAACCGTATCAAGTCTTATCCAGGTCAAAGATTTATTGAAGTCTAAAAATGCATCTTGTTATAACTTTGACATTTGTACCTGCATATGTATATACTTTGTGTCCTTTTTTTATTTCTTTTTAAATGAATTTTTTTACCATTTTTGTTAATAAAATTTAAATAAAAAAAATAATAATAATTTTTGTTACTCTAGGAATCAAAAAAGTACTCAAAAAATTTTTTTTGATACCGAAATGTAAATCTTATTTCCCATCACTGGCGCATTCTATATGATTTAAGGGGCCCATACACTACAACAGCATGCATGCGCAATCAAGTGTTTGTGCCAGCGGTTTGTAGAGTTGTGCAGCTCATGAATGAACTAGTTCAATTGAACGATTCACCTCACTGAGCGCTGTGAGCCGGTCAATCCACTGAGCGCTTTCAGCTCAGTACTGAGTGGTTTCTTGATTTGTATCGAACTCTTTCAGTAGCTCGTTTTAGACACAAACCTATAATCAAACCCATTTAAACTACATGTAGACTTCCATCAAACTCTTTCAGCAGCTCGTTTTAGACACAAACCTACGTATTTTAGGTGTGTTTGATAAAAGGTTTGTGTCTAAAACAACCTAATGAAAGAGTTCGATACAAGTCTTTTGGTTTTTAGTAATTTTCTTTTGTCGCACAAGTACATTAAAAAAAATTATATATGTATTGTGATAATATTGAAATATCTGAAACCTTAAATAATTTTAATTTTGATTGTACATACATATGTACATAACATAACATAACAAATTCCACTCATTAAACGATGTACTCGTATTTTAGTTTTATTTATTTTTTATACTTCATCTACCTTGTTTTGTAATGTATAACCACACACAAACACTCACTGTCAGGGTTGTCAGATTTTTTCCAACCTATTTCGCCAAATTGATTTCAAAAATCGCCAAAAGTCGCCAAAAATCAGTTTTATGTAGTTTTTCTTAGTAAATAATTATTTGATAATAAATTTGTTTTTATATAACACTTTTTTAATATAAATTTTTATAAAATGATCGTATCAAAATTTATCAGAAAATCGCCAAAATTGGAAATAAAATCGCCAAAATTATTTTTTGTAAATTTTTGTCATCCAAATTCCAAAATGTAAGAAAAATCATTAAAATCAAATTGTTTTAACTTCTTGCAGACGAGTTTTGGTAGGATTTACTTTTGAAACTACTCCTCCAACAAACTAATTTTCTTGATTTATACAAGTTTTGGTGTTAAACTTTGTTAAAAAATAGCCATAATAATCGCCAACAAGTTTAATTTTTTAAGAAATGAATATTGTACCAGCTTGCTGGTATGTTGTGTGGTTCGAACATGAATGCTCAATCGCTTGATTGTGCGTGCATGCTGTTGTAGTGTATGGGCCGTTTTATATTCTTTGTCTCTACATACATACATACATACATATATACATATACAAAAAAACTACTGGACTGATTTTGACCAAATTTTATATGCATGCTCTATGGGCCGTGAGTAGTATTTCTGTATAGTTTGAAGTTCGTCTGACAGATGGCGCAATATTTAGTTTTTTTGTGTTTTTGCACCGTAACTCAAGAACTACTGCATCGATTTTGACCAAACTTTATTTACATGCTCTATGGGGTGTGAGAAGTGTTTCTGTGTAGTTTGAAGTTCGTCCGATACATGGCGCAATATTTAGTTTTTTCGTGTTTTGCCCGATAGAGATTAGCGCGATAAGCCTATGCTGTGTTTCGCTGAAGGCGTTGGGTGCTTAATCAGCGTGTAGTGGTGTTAATTAGCCCGATACCGACTCAAACCTAACATTTTTTCGTGATAAAAAGAAATTAAAAAATAAAGTAAATAAATATCACTATTTTTTGCCCGGGTCAGCTAGTAGTTCAATAAAATTAATGCAAAGCAAAAAGCATAAAAATTCCAACAAAACTATCAAAATGGTTTTATTTAATTTGAAAAAAGTTGTACTTTGCTTGAATAAAGTTGGATTTAATTAGGGCCAATTTCACCAACTCTATTTAAATATCAATTCATATTTAAATGCCGATTTTCATGAATTTTTGTTTGGAAAAATGAATTTTAAATATGAATTGATATTTAAATAAGTTGGTGAAATTGGCTCTTAGGCCCAATAATCGAAATCTCAATTAAGTGTCATTTAGCTAATAGCCACTTAATTTTAAGTTGCACTTAATTGCAGTTTCATTTTTTCAGTCCTAAAACTAAATGATCACTTAAATACTATGAAAGTGTAGTAGCACAGTAGAATGTTGATAGTTCTAAAAGAAAACAGATGTTTAATGTAAATAAAAAAGTTAGGTTATCAACATGTAGAAAATTAAAATTGCATAAAATACATTTTATGACACCAAAAGAGCATCAGAACACATTTTTCTATTTATTTATTCCATGATATGATACTATGCATTGTATATGTTATATATTTATGAAAATGAAACGAAATTCTTTTTAATACGACCACATGATGATTATGTACATGTTTTCAATAAACACACACAAGCACAATAACATATGGTATGCTCGTAAGACTTAAGTGTGATTTAAATAGACAAGGTTGGGCATTTAAATGGCTCTCAACTTTATACTGAAAAAATGTATTCGGTACTTAAGAGGTACTTAAAGATAAATGACACATAATTGAGAAGTCAATTATTGGGCCTTAGAAAAAGATTTCGTTTAATTTGAAAAAGATTTCACGCAAGTGAAGAAAGCAAACTCTGAAAAAAGGGCAAACTCTGAAAAAAGGGCAAACTCTAGACAGAGTTGCAAAAAAAGGAGCAAATTTCCTTTGGTTTGAATACAAAATGTGAAAAAATTTTACCATTTTGCAAACCGTTTAAAAAGGGTAATTAATAATTAAAAATAAAAAAATAAAACTGAATTATGTACATAAAAAGCTGTAGAACCTAATTTTACACCTGTCACGTTTTTCATTACCATACTCTAGAAGAACAGAGCACCTGAAAATAGCACTCTGGAAAAAGTTTGCTGGCCCATAAAATTAAAACTATTCAATGTACCATATAGCAACGAGTACCACTCGATAGAAAACTAAAATACCTTTCAAAAACAGTAATTATTATTTTCCTAAATACTTGCATTCAGAAGTTATAGCCCAGCAAAATTTTCAAAGTCAAAAACTCAGTAAAAAATTGTTTTGCCTATAACTGAAAAACTATACAATGTACCATATAGCCACTAGTACCAATCAATAGGGAATTAAAATACTTTTAAGAAGCTACTATGGTTATTTTGCATTCAAAAGTTATACCCAGCAAACTTTTTAAAGTCAAAAAAATTAGGAAAAATTTGTTTGGCCTACAAATGAAAAACGATTCAATGTGCCATACAGCGACTAGTACTAGTCAATAGGGAAATAAAATACCTATCAGAAACAGTAATTGTTATTTTTGTAAATACTTGCATTCAGAAGTTATAGCCCAGCAAACTTTTTTTTCAAAGTCAAAAAATTAAGGAAGTAGTATTTCACCTATAAAATTGAAACCATTCATTGTACCGTAATAAGTCATATACCAATCTATAAAGGATGAAACGAAGTTTCGGATTTAGTATCAGTCAATGAAATACTTGAATTCAGAAGTTATTTGTGAATTAACTTTAACAAATTTAGCAATATTTTCATGATAATGCAGTTTTGCACAATAAGTATGTGTATGGCAACCTTGCGTTATTCTTCCTAGTAAAATATGTAAACAAACTTTGTAAAAAAATCGAGATTTTGTGTTGTGATGTACCATTTATTTATTTATTTATTATTCATATCTGTGTCGTGTTGTCCAGTTTTTATGAAAATAAATTTAAAAATGAATAATTGACAGTGATATAAATAATATCTATTAATAAAATTCCACCCCTGAAGAAGTTTGCAAAAAGCGGACGAAACGTTGGGAAAAACAAAAATAATGTATTTCCTATATGGAGAAAAATAGATGACCACAAATAGCCCGAAAAAATAACATAAAACTAATATTTCATTGTCAAAGTCTACTTTTGCCCTTAGAACTTGATAGAATTTAATATAAAACTTTTTACAATTTTTTTTAACCGATTTGAAACAATTGTTTCAACATGATTTGTGTTTATTTATACATAGATAAACTTCTAAAGCACAGAAAATATCATTGGTTTTCGTTTATATTGAATTTTGAAAGATAAACCCTTTTCTAAAATAGCTTTAATAATAAAGTTTCGTGCCATTTACCGAAAAAGAAATTTAATTCTTGGCAAAATTATACGCATACGCGCGTCATTTGACTGCATTTCTAAGTTGAGCGTGAGAGTATCAAATGTGTTGGGGGAGTACTACGGTACTTTTTCATATTAAATAGTATCAAAAAAAGTACGATCGTATCAACTTTCCCATCACTGGAATGTGCATATCATACAAGCTAAAATTTTCTATTATCCCGTTTATACGCACTTCTTGTACTATGTTTAGACGACGAGTTGAATCACATGCTTCGCTCTCTGAATCTTGTTTTTGAATCTTGCCGTTTATACGACGCCTTCGTGCTTCGTATGCAGCGTGCCAATTTAGTGCTTTTCGCACTAGATTTAGTGCTTTTCGCACTAGATTTAGTGCTTTTTAATTCATAAGAGTCCGGAATTTTTCAACTAGGTGCTTTTTTTTTAAATACCCGAAATTGGTGCTTTTATACTATTATTTGCAAATAAAACTGGAAAGCGTTGCCGTATAATTTTTTATTGTAAGTTAATAACTGACGAAAACTATTTGCAAATATACCCCTTTTACACACGGAAAGTTTACTTTGCAAAGTCTTAATTCAGCTGTGTGAAAGACAGAGGGAGGAATACTATCTCTTTCTGTCTCTCTCCCAGCTGAATTAAGACTTTGCAAAGTAAACTTTCCGTGTGTAAAAGGGGTGATAGCGCACTATTTGCAAATAAAGTGTAAAATGTTGCCAATTATTTTTGTTTTGTAAGATTTTTAATACAAATTTTACAATGTGTGGCAATATCATTCACAGATAGTAATGTATTCTATCTACGTATAAACGGTGAGTTCAGTATTTGCAAATAGTTTTATTTGCAAATAAGATTTGCGTATAAACGAGGTATATGACAGGTATTTCCAGTACTACCCGTCCAGCGTACACACTCTCATTTCTTTCTACAGTGTATGCTACGCTCGCATTGCTGAGAGCAGCGTTGCCGTTGTGACATTAAAGTATCACTTTTGATCCCTTTTCGTGCAAATGAAACTTTTTATGACTCTTTTTTCAATTTATCCCTTTGTATCATTTTAACAGAATGTATGCCGTAGGGCAATCATATACACAGTTTAGCATATCAGGTATTAGAAAAAGAGCTGTTCGTCCAGTTGGCGATATTGGGCTCGATGATGTCGATCATTTTATTGTTTTGGTTGATAGAAAAGCCAATAAATGGTGAAAATATTGCAAGAAATCTGACATCCAAATCCTTGATTCCAAATGCAAATTATTTCTCGGAGTATCACAATTAAAAAAATATGTATTTTAACTTACTTTCATCTTTAATCTTAATAAAACTTTTTATAAGTTAGTAAGTAAGTTTTAATAAAATGTTTATAAGTTAAAATAGGTTCAATCAAATGAAGTAAATTTGGAAGTAAAAATTGTGGCCTTAAAGTATACATGTATGTATATAAATGATCAAGTACTCGTACAGACCAAACGGCTGGACCGATTTTGATTTAGTTTTTTTCTGTTTGAAAGGTGAAATGATCGAGAAGGTTCTTAGCTATGTTTTAATAAAATCGGTCCAGCCGCTTAGAAGATATCACGTCGATATACGGGGGTTTTTAAAATTTTTAATTTTTGTTATTATAATTTTTCATTTATAAATGAAAAAAGTAAAAATAATTCAAATAATTAATTAACTACGAACATATTTCTATAATACCGGCTAGTAGAGTATTTACAAATACAGTTTTTAATTGCAAATAAGACGAGTATAAACCTATTATAGATAGCTACTAAATATAAAAAATCATGAAATCTAAAAAAGAGTGGTCAAGTTGCGGCATTTCATATCGAATGAAATTCCAATCGAAATTAAATGCATATTTCGTACGATATCGAGTGCCGTAATTTACCAAGTTACTTAAGATTTATAAAAAAAACCTGTAAAAACATAAATACATATATTGGACATGGTTCATTTCACTTATTTACTTAAAAACCAACATAACTCAAAAAATTTACTTTGAGGAAAAGCCATTTAAAATTTTGTAGAAAATTTTAAAATTCGATTCTGAAGAGGATAATATATGTAGTTGCTAGCGGCCCGTTCCGGCTTCGCACGGGTATAAAATATATAACGTGTGTCATTCACTGAAAAAATGATTAAAATCTATCCAGTAGTTTTGATCTATTCATTACTGCCCGTGGCCCTCACGCGTTAAATTTAGATTAAAATAATTCTTCTCTCCCTAAACCATGAGGATTTCCTGCTATCTTCGGAATATCTAAATTCATACACTACATTTTTACTTATTTACTTTTTACATTTACTGCAATCAATCCTTTTTAAGCAAAAAAAATTAAAACCGTTTTAATTTAAATCGGTTTATATATGACGTAGTATTTTTTTGTGGGGGGAGGCAGCAAAGTCCCCCACCGATTAAAAAACATTATGGAACTAAACTGCAGGCAAACCCTTTTAAGCAAAAAATCAATTTTGAAATCGATTCATAAATGACGGAGTTATGATGCATAAGGGGAGAAAATTTCCCCCTCCGAATTTCGTAAAAAATTATAAGTTCTAACTTAAAGCAAAACCTTTTCAGACGAAAAAAGAATTTTGAAAATCAGTTCATAAATGACAGAGTTATGCCAGAGAGGAGCAAATTTCCCCTTCCGATTTTCGAAAAAAAATTTTGTTCTAACTTTAAGCAAAATTCTTTCAAACCAAAAAATTATTTTGAAAATTGGTTCACAAATAGCAGAGTTATGCAAGAGGGGAGCAAATTACCCCTTCCGATTTTCGAACAAAAATTATGGGACCCAACTGCAGGCAAACCCTTTCAAACAAAAAAAGAATTTCGAAAATCGGTTTAAAAATTACCGAGTTATGCGTGTACAAATATAAAAAAGAAAGAAAAAAAATACACACGAATTGATAACCTCCTTCTTTTTTGAAGTCGGTTAAAAATGTTATTGTGGGATATCCATAAGAGATAGACATATACCATAGCGGAGTTTTCTGTAGACCTTTTCAATGTGTACAATACTTAGTACATTATTTTGATAAATTTCGTAGGGTTCAGCCTGCGTTTGCAATGTAAGCGGAAAAAATGTAATTATTTACGACATCACATTAGAAACCTCAAAAATAACAGTATTTGTCCACTATTTAATGGATGTTATTATACATATAAACCTTCTTTTCAATTACTCTATCTATTAAATAAAACCGCATCAAAATCCGTTGCGTAGTTTTAAAGATTTAACCATACATAGGGATATAGGGACAGAGAAAGCGACTTTGTTTTATAATATGTAGTGTAGCGTTGTTTAATAACGCTAATTTATGTTTATACTTTGTTTTTTGTAAATTATATTTTATAAATATGAAGAAATAAGGTGTAATTCACTGACTTTACAACTGCAGAATTTGGAACAATTTAAAACAAGCTTTATTTCAGCAACTCGGATATTTTTACATAGTCTTTTTTGCAATTGGCCGCATGTTTTGCTGTTGAAAAAGTAGCAAAATGCGACTTAAGTCGCACAACGGCAACGCTGGTGATAAGAGCAAAGAATATAATGCTCTCAGTGTGTGTTTGCTTGCGCTTTATACTTTCCCCCGCATCTAAAGCGTAACCAAAAATGTTTAATTTTTTAGCTCAGATGCGTATTCTATACAATTTATATTCTTTGGTATAGATTACAATAGCCCAATTCACAATCTTGTGCAAATGGTCTTGCATCGTAGCATGTGCAAATTGTAACTCACCACTTAACAATTCTTAGTGGTGAGTATCAATATACCCTACAATTTTGCCATTGTTGCCATATTAGCATTTTCACTGCCAGATCTGGCATTTTCATTAGTTAAAAAGCATTCAACTTTCAAAAAATTCTGCTAAATGTCATGGTGTGTCATAAATCGTTGATTTAGGAACATGGACATTTTCCGCAACCTGCCTAATAGTTTTTCCCTCATCAAGTCTTTTAAAATATCACACTTCTAATGTAAGGTCAGTATTTTATGTTTGCGTTTATTATTTAAAAATATGGCACTTCGAATGGAATTAAACAAACAAGCTTGCGAAATAATGAACCGAAACTGAAGCAATAACAGTGAAAAATGTAAATCAAATTACGAATAACAAAACAAAACAAAAATTCCCGTTAACTCGCATGTTTTTCTTGGATTTTAGTTTTTGTTTTTGCATAAAAAAAATTTGTGCGGATTGTGGAGGTAAAAACTTTAAATTGTCCGAAATGTAGAAGCGTCCGAATTACTGGAGTGACCGGACTGGCGCATGTCCGGACTATCGAAGTTGTACTGTATTTTATGTTTGTATGTGCTATAAAAATACCTGTAAATGCTAATAAGTTTGTATAAACATGAAATTTAAAGCTGTTTCAATAATTTTCTTCATTTAAATCTGGCATTATACTTTTGATCTGTAGAACATTTTAGCAGAATTTTTTGACCGATTTAGCATTCTCTCATCATTTTCTGGCAGCACTGAATTTTGCACATGCAACGATTCAAGACCATTTGTACAAGATTGTGAATTTGGCTGTTGTTGCTGGTAGTATTTATGTATTTATTTTATTTATTTATAACAATTTTATTTATAACAATAACCAACCGAGCACATAGGGCCGTATATAGTTGGTAGACTACAAGTATAACATAAGAATAATTAAACATGTAGGCCCATTTCGAAGTTCTTCGGGAGCTCATACACAAAATTGAAAGAAGACTTGAGTAACAAAACTCATTTTTAATTATGGATAATGCCAAAATCCATAAATACAGTGAAATAAGGAATTTGATGGACATAACCGCTAAGCGAAACATAGTAGCCCAATTCACATATATTAGGACAATTCACAAACTTGTGCAAATGGTCTTGCATCCTAGCATGTGCACAATGGTTAGTATATTGATACTTACCACTTAAGAACTTTTAGTGGTGAGTATGTACTATACCATTTTGCACATGCTACGATGCAAGATCATTTGCACAAGTTTGTGGTTGGGCTATTAAGTATATATAATTGTTTTATTACGGAATTCAAAGTAAAATGCTTTAAAAACCACCAAGTGATTTGATATCGTCAGGCAGTTGCTATCAAACAATTTTGTGCTCAGAACTCTTTTTTAGTTATTTCAAATCACTTTACTATAAAGTGATTTGCAGACCATTCCTGTATATAGGGTACTTTTTAAGGGATAAAAAGGGTAACCATTTATATTTTTGGTACCTTTTTTAAGCTTGGTGTAAATGCAGTTTATATGACGATTTCAGTTTCTTTCTGGATGCGAACGAAGTCGTGGTAGCATCTTCTTTCTTTCTTTTATATTTTTGTCCAGCAATAAAAAAAACCAAACACAATTTTCTTATAATTCATATTTAATTAGTATTTTTATTGATTAATTCAAGCATATTTATTGTTTATGGTAGATAAAGAGGTTTGTTTGTAAGCATAGTTTTTGTTTAAATAAGAAATTAATAAAAATAATAATTAATTCAATAAATTATTATATACAAAGTTTGTTTTTATGAACTCTTTAAAAATAAAATTAAATAAAAAAAAACAATAACAAATAGAAGTTAAATTAAATAAGAATTAAAAGAAAACATTAAAAACGAAACTCATTAATTACATGTAAATAAAACTTAAAGCAATAGAAAAAGTGTAACGCTTATTATGTCCAACTAAAGGATGTTAACTCAAAATGTTCATATTTTCACTTTTTGCTAAGGAAAAATTTCACAAAAAATATGTATAAATTTATTCAGTTTCCTACTACTGAAAAGATTTTTTAAGCTTTGAGATCCTTTTGTTAAAACACTAGCGGCATTAAATTCGAGCTGATGAAAAATTATTTAAATGAAAAAGAAAGCAATTTCATAACGTTTTAGCATTTTTGTAAATAACATACATACATAAATAAAAATTTTAATATTTTTGCCTTTCTTTTCTTTTTCTATATTAAAATTATTAATTTTTGTTCATAAGTATGTATTTATATTAGTGTGTATGTATGTATATTAAGTTATAGACAAATAAAATGTGTTTTTTTTTCTTATTTTTTTTTTCCTAAATTTAGAGGATTAATACAAAATATTTGCTGATTTTTGTTTGTTTTTAGTTTAGTTAAATAATTTAAGTCTATAAAAAATGTTAGTTCATTTGTTTGTTCAATATTTAATCGATTGGAGTTTAATTGTAAAATAGTTTTAAACTTCTGTTAACTCCCAGCAAATATTAATTAATATACATACGTTTAAGATACACGAAAAACGGTTATTGTAAAATCTTTAAATCTAAAAACCCGCATGGCGGTGCATATTGTTTTCATTTGAAATCGAGCACTTTTTTGTTTGCTTGTTTATAGACAATAAAAATGATTATGTTTGAAAAATGATATATATTTGTTGTTTAATAAATATACTAATTTTTTTAATGGTGTTTAATAAATTTTTGGAGCACTGCGGTCATTGATCTTTTGGTTGCGTTTTAGTGTAGCTCCACGTTTAATTTGATCCATAAGAGATTCATGACAGATACGAGGATCCGGCTGAAAAAAAAATAATATTGTTGATAGATTTTGGATGTTAGAAAAATTGCAAAATAATTTTTCATTCAATATAAGATGATGTTTAACAGGATGAAAATAAATAATTTTATACAAATGGTATCAAGCTGCAGGCAGTCAAAATCAACATTCCAGTACAAGACACAAAATTTATTACATATGTATATACATAAATATTATATTCATAAACTCAAAACAATGGGGGCAAAATATTGAAACAAGTAAATATTAGAATTTTTATGTTAGATATGAAAGATAAGTGTATTTTGAACTCCAGTTAAGTATTGATTTATTTAAATTGCAGAGGCATTTTTTAAGTTTCGTAATAATTTAGTGTGATCCATCCGGATAGAACCAAGTACTTGTTAAGCAAAATTAGTTGCAAAATCGTATTAATATGTATTAAAATCTGAGCTCGTGAAAGTAGTAAACCAAATCAAAACGGGTAGAAAAAGTTCTTTAACTTCATCGGAAATTATGAAAATTAATCTTTACCGCTCTGAAAAATATTCCTATCGCTAAATCACCAGAAAAAATAGGAAGAACGTTGTAATGAATTACTTAAGAAATGAAGGTACTTACTTCCACAGCTCTGACGCCAAGACAAGAGAAAAAATCATCGAATTGCATCAAACTCAGCGCAATATACCTCTAAAATTAAGCATTTGGCAGGAGTAAATGAAAGTAAATAAACTTTTCGTCGAGCTATTTTAAGCAGAGAGATCTGCAGCTCCGAAAACTGAGAAAAAAAACTCCATTAAATGCATCTTGTCAACAACAGCGCCTTCAATTTCTTAAGACCATATGACATGAGACGTTCAAACACAATTAAGCGAAAGTCGATTTTTCTGATGAAAAAAAGTTCAACATGGATGGATGGCTACAACTTTTATTAGTGATAATCAGGGACAAGGACTTCATGCACTTAAAAAAGGTATTTTAGGCGCTTAAAATATGACATTAAAAACGCAAAATATGCACTAAAAACAATAAAATATGCATATAATTTAAAAATTTTTTGTTCAAAAGAAGAGTTTTAAGTTCACATACAACTAATTAAAGACACAAAAATATTTTATTTTCTCAAGAGGTGCGTGTAGAAGCCTTTTATATTAAGTTTGTACACCATATTATAAATGATATAACGATTATTTCTGCATTATTAGCTCCAAACACGAATTTTTAAAAATTGTATTTTTTTATATTTTTGAATGTGAAGTTCTATCAAGTTTTTTTTTAGAAAGCTTTTGTGCATTGAAGAAAGGCTCAAATTTAAATAATTTTTTATATATAATGTTACATATTTAGTTAACTCAACCATTACAATGGATTGAATTCTAGCTATTAGATTTTTTTTAAATCTGTAATTTTTAAAAACAATATCAAGTTTCCGCAGAATTTTTTAACTACTTTCGGCTTTAATAGCAGACGATTTCCTCTTGAAATCATCAAAATGACAATCTTTATTATATTTGGTAGGCGTGTGGTTGTGCATTCCTTTTACAATTCTAAAACAATGCAAAAGAATGAATTTGCCAATTGTCTTGCATTAATAATTTGTCAATAATATTTTTTTTTTTTGAAATTTTAACTTTTGAGCAAATATGACACAAAAACCATGAAATTATACCAAAATATGAGATAAAAATATACATATATGACCAAATTATGCAAAAATATGCATTTTCAATAAAATATGCAAAAATATGCACTAACAAATCGATGCCATTTTCACGCAAATTCAATGTTTCGTAAAGATATTTCGTTCTTGCCACTATCAGGCTTAGGGGAAAAACATGCATTTGCATGAAACCCCTGTCCTTGGTGATAATGTAAGAAAATCATTACAATTGATTTTTTTATTAGTAAAGCACATCAATATTAGAAATTTGTGTCGTGTTTCCTTTGAGTGGTTAAAAATTTGATGTTATATTAGAAAAAAATTGCATATATGCAATTTGTGTATACAACTACATCGCTGCTTTATTGCAATATAGTCATATCGCATTTTACCTCTTGAGAGAAGATTTTTGGTTTGTTATATTCATTGAGTTGTATGAAATTAAAAATTTTAAACTCATTTTATGGAAAAGATACTAGAGATCGTAAATAACAATTATTTTCCAAATTTAAACTAAAGAAATCAAATGCATTTGCTGCGTTAAAATTTATATTAACAGATTTAAAATAGAACTTATAGCCAGTCTATCAAAAAAATTATTTTCTTATATTTTACTCAGTTTAAAAATTACCATTAAAAAAAAAAAAAAAAAAAAAAGTGTGGCACTCGGGGACTGCCGCGGAAAAGCTATTGCTTACCACTTTTTTTATAAACCTATGCAAATTTATTTTTTAAAATAAAAAACCTACGAATTGTCTATTTGTTTGTGTTTATCATTTATTGGCCACCACAATTGCTCATTAGTACGCCACATTGTGTTTTCCTACATGTAAAAATATGTTCTACCAATACTGTATGTTAATGAAATCAATAGCATACTTTAGGGGTTAACATACACTGGGCGGTTCAAATAAAAACAGGCTTAGGTTTTTTTCGTTAAGCCTGGTACTCTGTTCAAAATTGCACGCGAAATGTTGACATAATCCATACAAAAAAAGTTCACGTGAAATTTACATGAAATAATGTTGCAAAAGTTGTACTCTGTTCAACTAAAAATTTATGAAATGTATCTGGCAACATTTTCTTGCTATCTGTGAAATAATGAGACTGGCATTTATTTCGTGCGAAATATTGCCAGCTGATGTTTTTGTTAACAAAAGTCGATCAGTGTTGCCTACTTCAAACCAATAAATACGAACATTTTTTCCGCAAAAGTATAATGGGCATCATCACTTCTTACGTGTCAAATTTTTCACGCGAAATAATCAATGTTGCTGAAAATTTTTCACAACTTCGAACAGAGTACTAGGCTTTACGGAATTTCTTGATTCGGTCGACATCCTCAAAGCCTGCGATAAAAGCTGTGCAATAGCTTAAAAATAAAAATTAAAAAGTAACGGTTATTTCCTGAGGAATAAATAAAACTTAAATAACTTTTATTTTCTGAGGAATAAATAATAAAAATCTAGAAATAACTTTTTTTTATTTTCTCAGGAATAAATAAAAATCAAGAAATAACTTTAATTATCTGAGGAATAAATAAGGCTCAAGAAATAATGATTAAAAAGTAATTTAAAAAAAAGAAACATAACCGCTGCGGTCCATAAAAAATACTTGTTTCTACTAATGACTTTGTTACAATAAAGGATCAAGATGTATATAAAACATCTTATAGTTAAAAATGTTAAATTTACATAAGCATTTTTGTTATCCAGTTAAACTTAGTGGCCATGATTAATATCAATTTTAATAAAAGTGTACAACTAAAATACCTTGCTTTTATGTTTTACGCTTATAATGCTTCGTCGGAGATAGTACTACAGGTAGAATTGGTGTCAAGCAAAGGGAGATTGCGATATTGTGCACTAGGACGTTTAAGGTTTTGTAAATTTTGATACATCTACATTGGACAATTTAACAAATCATATAGCATGTATGTATATTAATATATTTATGTATATTTTTTCATACCAAATACACAACAAAATAGGAGAGTACGAAAAACCAAGAAAATAAAAACAAAAATATTATTAAATTATAGGTGTATGAATGAATATAAATCACATTAAATCTAGTCAAAGTTTTTCAAATATATTTTTTAAAAAAATGCATTATTTTTATCTAATTGTACTGCTACTATTTGATATTTGCAAGATCTTTTTGGTTTAGGGAACAAATTACTTACCAATGCCTTGCTATTAATTAAATTGCGTACAGCAAAGGCTCGACCTGATAAACTTTGTTTAGCCAATTTTGCATTGAGATTTTCTAAGAACTCGGCCTTTGCTTTTGATCGTATGCTAGCAGTTTTATCGACATTTGTGCTGGTATAGTCTAAAATTATTGTTTTATGAAATGTGAAGAGAAAAATATTATGAAAATTGTTTTGATGGTGAAAAAAAAAATACATTAAACATAAACGTGTTTTAAAGCATATGCAATAAAAATATCAATTAAATAATAAAATTTCAATGAACAAAGCTCAAATAATTTTGCAAACGACTAGCGACTACACCTAAAACATTTATATCACGATAGGCATCAAGCTCCAAGAGTCTTCAGGCTTGCCATGAAATAAATTTATTAGACGTTTCACTCGCTAATTCGATCGGAAAATATAACTATCGGGATTAGATGGAATTACCTTCAAATAATCAGAATAATAATTCGACTGCTTTCAAATTTTTGATTCCTTGTGATTATTCAAAATAAAAAAAAAAACAGTCGAATTATTTTTGTGATTAGTTTTGATTATTTTTAATTATTTGACAGTAATCATAACAGTTGAAATTAATCGATATAAAATGAAATACTTCATCTTTTATAAAAAAAAAGTAATCGCATTGTATGTTTACACTGTACAACAATATGAAATTTTTTTTTGATTTTTTCTGATTCTTGTAGAGAGGACTAAAAAATTATATACGCGTATCGGCGTTTTAAAAGTTTTCACCTGAAACTCACTTTACGGCCCTAATTAAAGTTGCACACTTGTGTAGTAAAAAAAATGCAGAAAATCGTGTGATACTTAGATTTTTGGTATGTAGTGCCTCCAGAACAATTATTCATAAGATTACCAGCAACATTTTTCCCGCATACTCTAACCCTCTAACTCTTCTGGAAATTAATATTTTTTGAAATTTTTGCCTTAGAAAGTTGCAAAAATTACCCATTTTCAGAAAGTAAGAGGGGTACTGTATCCCAACAAAATTTTGCTTGTATTGTTCTGAAGACACTATATACATACTAAAAACATAAACCACACGGTTTTCTGAATTTTTACTACAAAAGCCTGCAATTTGAAAAAGGTCGTAAAATTAGTTACAGATGTAAACCTTTAAAACGCCGATACACGTACATATGTATGTAGTATATCTTTTTAGTTCCCTCTACAAGAACCAGTTGGCAGAACACTGTTATTTTTGTGTGTGTTGGATAGTGTTATTAATTATTATTTAACAGCTTAGTTAAAAATATATTAATATGGACAGTATAAAAAAATAAAGTTTATGGGAGAATAAAACCAAATTCACACAATTAAGTACATCTCAATTTTAGTAAAAAACGGCTTTAATTCCAAGATAAAATCATCTTACTAATTTCAATTACTTTATTTTAATTATTTACTAATTTAATTTTTTTTTGCATTACGTTCTTCATGCGATTTATAAGTCACATTCACTGTGTTCATTTACAATTTTATTCTATGAATAATATAGGTCTGCTTTTATGCTGAAGTTATTATCAGCTGGCTTAAAACTCCGCTTTCTATGTAAGTACAATGCTAGTGACACGTACTGACATCGTAGTTTACTTTCAAAGCGATAGGGCACCACTTACATTGCCTATGACACTTTTCTATTAAATCGAAATTGTAAGATAAGTGCAAGTGCTCTCGAGGAGATAAAATAAACTCAACAAATACACATTTGTGTGCAAGCAGTCGTATTGTTCGCGTAGTGTCGGCAATGATTAATGAAAATCAAGAAGTTTTGATTTTTTTATTTGACGACTAATTATTTGATCGTCTGCAACTCTTATTGATCAATATATATAATTTCCCTTGTGTTACTTGCTTTGTTGACGTCATGGCGAAGTGCGCGGGCGAAAAAAATTTAGGAATATTTTTACACAAAATATGAAGCTAAAAGTGAACTGACGCTTTTCAGTCTATTTTTGAAAACGAAGATTTATATAATTTCAAGAGCTCCGATGTTGTGCAAAATATCGTAGAAAACAGTTGGGTTCAAATACATCAAATATTAAGTTAAAATTAAGCTTGCTTGTCCCCGATCTTTTGACAAAAAGTGAGATTATGTCATTTTCAGAAAAACAACGTATTATTAAGTTATGTTTTAATATGAGGTCGTGATTCTATTCTAACTGCGCTTTAATTAATTAATAAGCTTACCTAAATAGATTTGTATTTATGTGTGTTACTTTCCTTAGGAGATGGATATTGAGTGAAGTATAAAGTATATAAAGGTATTAAGTTTAATCCGTTTTGCAACTCTGCTATTTAAAGTTATTTTATCGAAGGAGTGCGGTGCGATATGCATTAGCATAGACACCAATGCATATCAGAAAACCTATGATGTTTATATGACTGCGTCTGGCCAGGGATTGAACTCGAGCTCTGGAAGATCGTCAATTTTGAATTACATCAAGAACAGTCACAATAACATATTGATAAAGGAATTACAACACATTCATATTTTTTGCTCCTTGGGCTTATTCCTCGCCTTGCCAACAGTATTTTAGCATACATATATGGAAACACGTTTTTGGACAAGCTGTTTAAAATTCAGACAAATTTCGATTAGATTAGATCTAGGCAATCCGTTTGAGGATTTGTATTATATGGACTGCTCGCTGTATTAAGTGACCGCATTTTGTAAAATTCAATTTGAATTATTCAAAATTGATATACTTTTATAAACAAAAAATTAGAGGCTTAAAAAACTCAAATACTTTGCGTTTTCAATTCATCTTAAAATCTGCTTTAAAACTGGCGTTGGAAGTGTTTGTGCCAGATACTTTTTATGAAAATTTGTTAAAAGCGAAGCAGATCCAATCTTTATGGATTAAAAAAATCCAAATTTTTTAATTTATTCATGAAGTTTTATAATACATATATAAATACAATATGAAATCATCTGTGCCACACATAAAAATTAACCCGGCGGCTCACGATGTCAACAAAAAATTGTCTTTCGCTTATTTATATTGAAAACAAAAACAAATTTTCTTATTTTGTTTTTGTTTTCAATATAAATAAGCGGAAAAAATTTTCTTGACGACATCGTGAGCCATGCAGTAAATATTCACTGCACCTGCAAAAGTGCACACTTTGCATAGAGATGAAAAAATAAAAATAAAACAATGAAATGTTTAACCATTCATAAGCAGGTATTTAAAGCAACAATTTAGTTAAAAAAATCAAATTAAAAGTGGGTTGTTTATTTTTCATAGAAAGTGCTAGAAAATTCACAATTAAAAGTTTTCCTTGAAAAATTATAAATAAATGATTTAAAACATTAAATAGCAAATTTAAGAAAATATGAAAACAAATTTTATATTTAATTAATTTAAAGTGCAACAATGTTCGAGATGATTTCAAAAGACTGAAAAGTCAATGAAAGGGGCTTTAAATGATAAAGGATAGATAGGGTTAGGTTTGTAGAACCACCTTAAAATATTATTCCATACAATTAAGTAGTTGGAGAAGAAGACAAAATGCAGCAGCATTGAATTTACTTATTGTTACACGTTTTTTCTCCCACAATACTCAAATCGGCAAGGTAATGCAAAGCAAAAGTTAAACTCACAAAAAAAAAAATAAACAAACGAATGAAAGCATGCAAAAATAACGTAATTTTTTTTAAACAAAAACGTTGTTTAAGTTCCATTTCCTGAGGAAACCATAAAAATTAAATTAAAAATTGTGAAAGTCAAAAAAATTAAGTACTCTCTTGCAAACAATGTGAGAAAACTTAAAAGAAACTCATAAAGCAGGCTTAAGGAAAACGCGTTCTCACTTGTATTTGAGGCAGTATTGGATTGATGATTGTAATACATTGAGCTAGCATTGCCGCCACCGCCAACATCGTAATGAGCCATAGTAACACCGCCACCACTACTGCGGCGACTACTGGTACCATAAATACTTGCCACTAATGAGGGAGTGGGTGAACTACAGATGGGTGAAGCTGGCTGAGAATGGACGGATGAAGCATTAGGTGAATGACAGTGTATGGTCGTGGTTTGTATAAATGGATTTGTAGCTACAAATATTTTCTGTTGTACACTGGAATGACGGGAGGGTACAGGCGGCTGTTTAATAATTACCGTGGCGATTTTATGTCTATTACCAGTCGTGGACGATTGCTGTTGTTGGTGCTGTTGCTGCTGCTGCTGTTGGTTATGTGGTAGTGGCATGGGTGGACGTTGACTAATGTGGGGTGGATTCTGATATTGTTGAGCTTGTTGCCGGCTTCCTGTTGCGGCAGCCGGGGCGTGATATTGTTGCTGTGGGGCTTGATGTGCACCATAGATGCCCTGTTGCTGCTGTTGTTGTAAACGTTGCTGTTGTATAATATTTCTTGGCAAAGTAGAGGCAGAGTTAGCTGCCGCATAAGTGACCAAATTGGCTGTTTGTTGTGGCTGGTGATGATGGCTATGGTGATGGCTACCAGTGTTGCGTTTAGGCATAGTTGCTGAATTATTATTAGCATGTATGGGTGGTGGTGGAGGATCTTCAAGCGGTGGCGGACACGTATAATGCTGAGCTGTATGATGTATTGTCTCGCGTTGTGGCTGTTGATGATTATGACCCGTTTGATAATGAGATTGATGAGCGACGTTCTGTTCAGTAGGCGGCATAGGGGACTGAGACGATGGCATTGATTGATGCGTTTGTCTTGTTTGCATGCTTGTAGCATTTGCCATTTTTTGCATATGCTGTTGTTGATGCTGTTGTTGTTGCTGATGAGCAGCTGCCAAATGTTTAGGCGCATAACATTGAGAAGAATATTGATTTTGATTTGTATTGGCATTTGTCACAGCAGCTGCATTTTGCGTATTATTCAAGGAAGAATGACAGTGAGAAGTAGAAGAGTTTGTAGAATTGATAGTATTTACAGAATTATGAGGAATATGAGCAGAATTGGAAGTAGAAGTAGAAGTAGAAGAAGTGGTAGTGTGGGATGTATAATTAAGCGAGCTTTTGTTTGAACCCGTCGATGTTTTATGTGTAACATTAGGTGATTCTTTTGCAAATGAAGTTACTTTCGAGAGTAACGACGATGTCGAAGATGATAGTGGAAAATGTGGTAATGCATTAAAACTAGCTGTAGCTGTAAGATGTGTATTTGATGAATTAGATTTCGAAGTTGTTGTACTTATTGAGGAAGCTAGTGAAGATGATTGTGAATGAGTTTGTAATGACGATGTTGATGGTGAAGTGCTAAAACTACCATAAATTTTAGATTTAATATTTTCAAAAAATTTACCATCGTAGTTTTGCTGCTGCGGTTGCTGCATTAGAGGTGGCTGTGCATGTGCATGTGGCGACATTTGTTGTTGATGGTGATGCTGATGTTGATAGTTACGCATATATATTTCCTCTCTCTGCTGCTGGTGGTTAACCGGTGATACACCATAGATTGCTTCATTCGAGTTTTGCTGCTTACTGTTTAAGCGTGCATTTAATTGAGCTATTAAGTTGGGGTTGGTTTTTGGTTGAGCTGGCACATGTGCTTGTGTGGGTGTTTGATGACTGTTAGGCCCAGGACTATTGGTACGAAAACTAGACATATTATTTAATATTTTCGGTTGTGCATATATTCCACCGCCGGGTGATGAAGTGCGAAATGACTGCAATTATTAAATGATAAAACATTAATAAATTAATTACGTGTATGTATGTAAATATGTATAACGCATACTTAGTAGAAGTACATAATTAAGTCGAGACTATAAGAGCCGATTTCAACAATTCTATTTTAATATCAATTCATATTTAAGTCATTTTTCATTATTAGAGTTTGGTGAAAATGGCCCTAAGAGATTAATGAGAATTATGATGCTTTGTTAAAAGTTTAGTACAAAAAATTATGTATATTTTTTTTATTAGATAGTTTCGGGCGATATTTCTTTTTTTAATACTTTTACCAAATATGCTCATTACAAAACAAGTCTCCATAACTCTATTTGAAATACGTATTATGTATGTATATAGACGAAAAAATAAATATGTATATGTACCTACACAGAAAACATTAGGTGTAGAAAGGCCATTCGGGGGGAGGGTGTTGTGCATTTCCACCTAGAATTGCTGTTACCTCCCCAAGAATTATTAAAAATTGCAAGTAATTATGTTTTTATTATTGGTCATGAAAATCACCAGTCATAATAAAAAATGCTATATTTGAAATGCTTTTTAGAAAATTTTGAAATTTTTTTAAAAATATGGACGCATGTACACATTTTTTTAAAAATATGGACGCATGTAAATATTTTTTTAAACCACAACACAAATTATACCTTTTTTCTGAAATAAGGTTCAAAAATAACTTTTTTGGCTCTACTGAAAAATTTTTGTTTTTGGACATGTACAGATTTATGCGTTTAGTTATCATTATTATTTTCACCGATTTCGAATACGTAACACACATAAAAATCTCTTATTAAACTGAATCTAAATTATTTTTAACTTTTCATTATTTATTTTTGGAGTCGGTTAATTTTTTATAGCTTTGATACAGGAGTTAGGACGTGATTTTCATAACAAAAATAATCGGCACTATTACAGTTATAAATTCATTTTTGTTTTGATTTCTTTGTACTTAAAAGCAGAGTACGAAAATAAAACGAAACAATTTGTTTGATTTAGTTTTGTTTCGTTGTTTGAAGTGAGTGAAACAAAAACAAAGCAAAAACAATGAGAACGATTGCTCAATTTGTTTTTGCATGAACACAAACCAGAGAACACAGCCGATCGGCTGCAAGCCGGCTAACAGCCACCACCAGCCGCAAACAATACATTAATTTAAGAAGAAAAATAATGGGGAATTAATGGAAACGTTTTGAAATATTTGCAGAGAATTTGACATCATCATATGATATAATTTTATTGCATTTGCTATTTCAGACATGAAATTTGTATAAAACATACCTAAGCAGCAAAGCTATAACCAGGTGTTCTAAGAGACTTCTTTTTTCAACTTTTTAGTGCCAATTAACATTTTCTGGGGCGTAGTTACGCTCACTTTTACAAATATTACTGGGTGGTGCTGTACCGCACCTCAACTTGGAGACCCAATTGGGTAAATTGTCATGAGTTATGAAGTAAGTCGGTTGAAGGGAAAATTTAATTTATCTCTCAAGAGTTGAGTATAAAAGGTATGCAATTTTTACACAATATGAACAATGATATTAGGATTAATTCTGCATTATTATGACGTTATTGATGTAAATGAGATTGTATACATATACATACGGTACTTATTTATATGAAAAAATATGACAATAATAATGTCATCCTATGGATTTCTTATATTTTTCTTATTAACGACACATGGACTCTAACAATACTGTTAGTTGGGTTAGTTTTCAATAAATCGCAAAATGTCATCTCTATTTCACTTACAGTTGGCGAATTTTTGCCATAAAAGGCTTCACCATTATTATAGTCTAGATGCGACTGCTCTTGATATTGAGATTTATGTGGCTGCTGCTGTTGCTGGTGATAAGGATGCAATTGCTGCGACGTCATATGGTTATAGTTACAATGAGCAGTCATAGTTGGCGTGGGCAACTGTTCCTGATAGCGTAACGGCAGGGAGAGTTGATGTTGATGATTAGAAGGGGGATGATTATAATTTGTTGGAGGCAATGGAGGAGGTATATCATCAAGATCAGGTTGCAAAGACGATTGCGTCGAAAGGGGTGTGTGGGGTGTAGGCGTTGTACGTTTAGTTGCAAGTGGTGATAACAAAACAGGTGAGGATTTAGGTGGCTGTTGATAAAGTGGTGGTATTACTTGATTAGGAGCATTATTAGGCATTAAAGCAACATTTGCGTTATTTTTACAAGGCGTTACAAAATTATCTTTGTCAGCAAATGATTGTACTTCAACATAAGTATTACAACAATCATCACATTCAGGATCATCGCGCTTGGATAAAGTAATGTTGGGATTTATATGGGTGATAGTGGTAGGAGAAAGGATATTTTGTTGATGATGATTATAGTGTATAGGACTCTTTGTTGGTTTACAGAATAAGGAAGTTGCGGTGTGGTGTGGTGTATGGCATGAATGTTTAAAAGTGTAGTAAAAAAATAAATTAAAATAAAATAAATTCAGAAATAGCAACATAATGAAAATAATATAAGAAATGATCACAAGCAAAAAAAAATTCACAACAAACAACAATTCACTCAAATGAGATGTTACATCTACACTCATTATTAGGTAGCTTTATAAAAAAATATTAATAAGAACAAACATTTTAAGTAAAAAATTTCCATATTTTATAAAAAATAAGGATTCCTTTTTGGAGATCAAGAACAAAAATAAGTACTTTTACTAGTAGAATTGTAAGTAGTATTTTAAAAAATTACTTTTTTGGTGATTTAGTAAGAGAATTTTCGCTGGGTATTTTACGTATGTATGCATTCACATAAGCATATCGTTAGCTTAAATGCAAAATCACGTAACCGCACTTATTTTAAATTTTTTAGGATAGAGAAAAGCAGAGAAACAAAATTATTCAACTGACTTTATTTTAATTTTTAATTTGGCTGATTGTTATTATAAAGGCTTGAAAATTTGTAGAGACATGTGTGTCGATATCATACCCAATAATTAAAAAAAATGCGATTTTGAATTTTTTGTTAGATAAGTGGTTTCGCATTTCACCTGACAACGTCTCTTTTACCTGACACGTTGCTCTTTTAATGCAACTCAAAAAAGGTAGTTTTGCTATATGTATCTTAATTTAGTTTTAATTTAAATACAACTTAATGAAGATATAAAACAAACTTTATTCTCTCAACAAGCGAAATTTTTACGCAACTTAAAGTACGATATGACGAATTATTCTGCATTATTAACTTCAAAATCAAATTTTTTAAATAAAAGAGCGATATATGTGTATATGTACTTATATGTAAGTAAGCGCACGATTAAGATTAAAAATAGTTGCTTCTGTACAAATTGTATTTAGGACATCATAAGCCACACCAATTTTTCATAGCTTAATTTAAAATTTTGAAGAAGTTATGTATGAAAGTCATGTTTTTTTTAATCACGCATAAATGTGTGAGTATGCAGACTTTTTGTGAATGAATCATGAATAAATCATAAAGAACTGACGAGATATGATTTTTTGATTTTTTTTTGGCTTATGATGTTATTTCAAGAATACAGTAAATGTTGTCACTTGTCTTCCTTGTCGGCAACAATTGGCTCTTATTGACAATCTCTAATCTTCAAGGCTTTGTAAATTAATGGAGCATGTTAATAGTAGCCGATTGCTGCCGACAAAGAGTAGACAAGTGACAATTTTTACTGTCGTCTTGATTTTAGAAAAAAATTTTATTTTTATTTTCCTGCAGTAACATCCTTCATGAAAGAACTATTTTAAATATTGTTTTAACACAAACGTCGAATTTTTCTCAAAATAAATTTTTTGTCGCATATGATGTTATTACAAAAGACCTTCATACTATGTACATACCCAGTGAAAAAAAATTGGAACTACTTTTATTTGAAATTTTCGGGAAGTGATTAACAACAACATCCAGATAATTATTTCAGAATTTGATTCTTAATGTTTTTAGGCAAATTTCGATGTCAGGAAGTTTTCAAAGAGAACGTCGACTGCGTTTTAAAGCTATATCAAAAAGTCATTTTCAGGCTATATTTGGATTTTCCAAAGGTGGTGGTGAGTTTTTTCTACCTCGGTAAAAGTAATGAAAGATTAGTTCTTTTGAATTTATTAAAAATAACATACAAAAAATTAGTTTTATTTAACATAATGAGAGAACTAAATTGGTATCAAAAAAGAGAACTTCTTCCAATGACAATCTTATGTAAAAATCATTAGAAATTATCCAAATTTTGCACTACTTCCGGATCACAAGTTCGGTATTTTATTTACTTCCTTGGAAGCTCATTTTTACTGGGTAGTTACATATGTATATGGGAGCAAAGAGAGAAAAATATTAAAATGTAGTGTTTTACGTTCTTCCCGTGTTTTTAACTTTATGCAATTATTTTCAGATTTAGTTTTTATCTTCATACACAATTTTGAATGTTATAAATGTAGAAAACGCTTGAGCGATATCCATAATTAGATATATTACAGAGAAACATTTACAGAAGTATTCATTCGTATGATCTTTGCCACCTCACCTGTAAAACGGGCTGTTGCTGTTGTTGTTGTAATTGTAGTTGTTGCTGTTGAAGGCGTCTCAGAGTATGAGGAGAAGCTGGTTGATGACGCAAACCTGCTAAAGCTTTAACCGTTTCCGAGACCTTTTGTGAAGAAGTGGGCATGACTGTCGATGGAGTGGTGGGTGTAGAGTGTCTTGCTTCCAATAAAAACGCTGGTGGTGGAGGCAGATTTTCGGTGGAAGTATTTAAAGAATGAGCATGTTGATGCAACATATTTGTAGCATTTGAATTGGTAGGCTAAATTCGGAAGAGTTTTTATTTTTTTTAAGAAATTAAAATTAAACAAAAATAAATAAATTAAAAATAAAAATAAAAAAAGACATTACAACTAAAAGATAAAATTAAGGTGAAACCAAGTATATTGTGAGAATAGTGAGAGAGAATAATCTATGGGAGTAAGTTTTTATTTCTATTCAAGGCCATACATACACCCAAATCGATTTAACTAACATGTTATAAGGCTAACATTTTAGTTAATACTAACTGTGAGGGAAGGGATAACTATAGCTTAATTCACAGTCTTGTGCAAATGGTCTTGCATTGTAGCATATGCAAAACGGTATAGTATATTGATATTCACCACTAAGAATTGTTAAGTGGTGAGTACCAATATACTATACCATTTTGCACATGCTACGATGCAAGACCATTTGCACAAGATTGTGAATTGGGCTTATGTATTTCATTGATTAAGTAATTTTTAAAAAAGAACTTACCGTTGTGGGCGTATTTGGACTAGGTGTTACTGAAGAGCTGCGCCTTACTGGCGGTGGTGGTTTGGCAGTATTTACTGAAGATCGTCTAGCTATACGCGTTGATCCTGCGGGTATATAAAGTGCTGTTAAGTATTTTTTATTTAATTGACAAATATAAATTTGATTGTAAGTAAAATTGCATTTTTACAGATTTTTATAACAGCGGTGGTTATTAAAATTATGAACATATTACACAAGACACCATAATATATCATTCAAGGTTTAAGGTATTTTTATTTATTTTTTTTAGGAAAAACTAGTGAAGTTATTAAGTTATGTCTTTAAATGATTGAAGATAATAAAAAATTATTATAAGACATGCATATGCATGTCTTAATAATATTTAAATATTATGAAACGTTTAAGAGAATAAATCACAAGTTAACAGCGCACAGAGTTCGATTTGAGAATTTAGGACGACCAAAATCGGATAGAGATAGAACGCTGATTTTTCATACACGTGATTCTAATTTGAGAGAGAAAACTTGAGGAACATTTTTGGTAAAAATTCACACTACGGCTACTACCTGCCTCATACATGTCTACCAGACCGTCTCTCAAACAAATTTTTTAATGTGAAATCTCTTATAGGAGTACAATAAAAAGACTTAAAAAAAAGTGGGATTTCTAAAAATTTTGAGCGTTTATTGTGATAAATTGTTAGAATACAAATTAATTCGAAGTACTGGCCATCGTTTGCTATGACCTTTCCCATCTTTTTGACAGCATATGGATTCCGCAAAAATAAAAAATTGCAATATCAAATGAAAATATTTGTTACGCTATAAGAAATATTTTTCTTTTACGGCCTATTCTAGGAAGTCGATAGAAAACGTTCGATCGACAACTAGTATTGCAAACAAAAATAATATAAAAAAATTTGTTTCAGTTTTAAATATAGGTATAAGTAATCGATCCAACGTTTTCTCTCGACATCGTGAGACACGCCGTTATTTTATAAAAAAATAAAACAATTTTTAAAATCGGTTCTTATCAAGGTTGGCAAACGGTATCGTAAAAATACCGATACCGATTCAAATACCGTTAAAATTAGGTACCGGTATCAATACCGATACCGAAACTCATTTCGGTTAGAAAATACCGGTATCGACAATACCGTTTATGTCTATACCGGTATACCGATTTCCGTAAAAAAAAAGTTACAAAATTTAATTTCAATTAACTTTTTTTAGAATTAATTACAGAAACAAAATTTCCCCCTTTAGACGTTCTTATTCAGCTCTATTCTTACTACTTTTGATGAAGTGTAAAGCTACGGTCACACTTGTCAAATATTTGCCCAAAAAAACGTAACCAACAAACAATAATTTTAAAAGTTTTGATTCAGACGCTTGTTTATCAAATTAAACAGTTTCGAACACAACTAATAGATAATGCCATAGATTCCAACATTATTGGCAACTCTTTAACTTGACAAACTTTTCTCTGAATTGAAAAATTTTTCATTAGTATTTAGTGGTTATGCTTTTTTGGCAAATGTTTGACAAGTGTGACCGTACCTTAAGCACACCATAATCAAATACATATGTATAAACCAGAGTTTTTCTTTTCCCGGACTTTTTCATTTCACGGAAAAGCGGGAACGACTTTTCGGCTTCCCGGGAAATTACCGCCCAGTGCAAAACAATAAAAAATATTTTTAATTTAATTATTTCAACAAAAAAAAAAAAAAAATTATAATTCATGAGATCGATTAAATAAAACGTTTTATAAGCACATTAGTAAAAAAATAATACCATTTGAGTTCTTTGAATAATAGTGATGCATATATACCAATATTATATGTAAATGCAAAAAAAAACTATTTATTTATTTATTGATAAATATTATACAAAGTAAATTTGCATAATATGGTGTTGAACAAACATGGGTGGAGTAACTAGACCATATGCCCAGGATGTTATGAACAGTATTTTAAAAAAGTTTTGTGACTGACTGTACACGACTTATGTCTTCACATAGGAAGTAGCAACGTGGTTGTTAAAGAAATTCCACAAAAAAAAAAAAAACGCAAGATTATACGGACGAAAAACTCACGAAGGCCAAACAATATACACAAGCCTGGCCGCACTTAAAAAAAATATATTATTAAATAAATATTACAAAATATTTCTTTGAAAACAGGACTTTAGTACAGAACAGTGATGTAACGAATGTCAATTTTTGATATTCGCGAATACGAATATTTGAAACGATATTCGCGAATACGAATACGAGTACTTAATGTGAAATTTATAGACATTAAATTAGGGTTCTATTTACTCCTGCAATATGAAATATTAAAAATTATTATGAAAAAGAACTTCATACTCCTCTTGGCGCACTTTAAAGTTAATAAAAACTACCCAAAAATTTTAATGATCGTCAGTAAATAATATTTCAAAATGAGCAAAAATTTCTATAAAAAACTGAATTAAATTCGTACAAACTAATATTTTTATCCATTTATTTAAATTTGGTTTAGGATTTATGCATTTATTTATTTAATTTTTTGGAAAAAATTCGTATTCGCCTGAGTTTGATGAATACGAATGCGAATATGAATATTTAAAACTTGCCGAATATTCGGCAATCCGAATACGAATATTCGTGCATCACTAGTACAGAATAAGCATTAATAGAATCGTTCTTTTTACCTAAGAGAATCTGAAATTATTTTGTAATTTTTCTTTTATTTCCTTGCAGATTTCTGTTTTTACTTTTATGAATTGTAGAATTAAATTTTGAACGTCGCGTTCTGCTTATGGCAAATAAAGGCCTCTTAGTCTCAGAGCACATGTGTGCCAGATGTAAACTCGGCCTTAATTGTTGTAAAGTTTTAGCTATTGTGCTAGTGACATGACCTTATTATTGTGCCATCGCATTCATAAAATGAATAACGACACTCATCAAGTTGCCATAATATCAAAAAAAAATCCCGGGAATTCTCGCACATTTTCCGGGAAATACCGTTTGAAAGACACTAGTATAAACGTTTATAACCAGGCTGCCAAGAGATGCGTCAGAGTGCCGAAAACCAATCGGCTTTTTATAGAAATGAATACACATGTACTTATACCTTTCTCTCGGTTTTCTCTCTGTGGGCAGCTCTGATCTAAACATACTTATGCATGTATGTATGTTTATACAAACTTAGTTTTTTTATATTACTGTTTACTAAAGACTTTATGTAAAATTACTTACTTTTAACTTAATAAAAATAGGTTTTTTGCTATATACACTGTATGACTTAATAAACTTCACAGTAATAGCGGTATACCGGTATTTTAAACTCGATAACAGTATGTACCGGTAATACCGATACCGAAATAAAAAAAATACCGTTACCGTTACCGATACCGAAATTTTTAAAATAATTGTACCGGTATCAATACCGATACCGTTATTTGTTTCGGTTTCCAACCTTGGTTCTTATTTATAGAAGTTACGTGTTTGAAATTGTTTTCATAACTCAAGCTGGTCAAATTTAACTCCTCAGCTCCTCCTAGCTATCTCAGCTGGTTTTGCAACAAAATGACCAAAAAAGAACGTTAATGAAATTTGAAGACTTTTTTTTAATTGTATCAGGGTGAGAGAAGATACAGATTTATTGCCACTTTATCTTGCCCTGCCACCTTTTAGAAATAATTTTTTTTTAACTTTTGCCATCCTGAATTCTCACATCGATCGTTTTAGTAAATTTATTTGGCTTTCACCGCACTTTATATGTCACAAATTAAAGTAAAAGAAAACAATTAAAAATTATTTTTTTTGTGGAAAGTTTTTTTTACATTGCAAAAATTAAAACAAATTATTGCAATTACAAATAGCAATAGAACATTTGCAGAGTTCAAGTACTTCTTCAGGAAAAAAATGCTTGAAATAAACATTAGCCCAATTCACAATCTTGTGCAAATGGTCTTGCATCGTTGCATTTGCAAAATGGTATAGTATACCGATACTCACCACTAAGAATGTTTAAGTGGTGAGTAGAATATACTACACAATTTTGCACATGCAACGATGCAACACCATTTGCACAAGATTGTGAATTGGGCTATTGAAACTATCTTTATCCACCACTGGAAATAGTTAACTTTCACTGCAGTTTTCTTAAAAATATTTTTTCCATTAATCTTAAATCATTTAAAAATATGTATGTAATTAAAAATGTTATTTTTTGTTTGTTTTGTACATATGAGAATACTTTTTCTTATTTAAAAGGGTTGGTTATTTTTATTGTTATTAATTAAACTTAATATGCAGCAATTGCAACTATTTGCATACATCACATAGAATATGTACAACAAAACATATATTGTTCTTGTTTTTGTTGGTATTTGTTCATAATATGTACAAACGTGTTGTGTATGCTGATTAATTTGAATTGTTTCTAAACGTTACTAATTAACATTTATAGTTTTATTTAGTCATTTATATTATAATTGTTGACTTTTGTAGCTGTTAAGTGTAGGGATATGCTAATGACGATGATGATCATGATGATGATAATTTAGGTGAGATTTATTGGTTTTATCTAATAAAATTGAAAAATAATATGTTTAATTAGTCCAGAGGGGTAAAGGAGAAAAGGGTTTAAAAGTTTCACAAATTAAAGGGCATAGGAAATGTAAAGCGTTAAGACGAGCACAAAACACCGTGAGCTTTCGCATAGAAATAGCAAAAGGTCGAAAATATTTTGGTAATATATGAAGAGTTTTCTAGAAAATTTATTTATTTTTAATTTTGGCATACATATGTATGTACAAGGTGGCGCAAAAGTAATGTCATACTTTGAACTTGCTGCCATTTTGTTATAAGTGAAAAGACGCTTGTTGAGAACTATGTAGTTCTCTATGTATCTTCATCAAAAATTTTAAAGCAGTGTGATAATTATATAATATTACTTTTGCAGAGCAATTTGCAGCCAATGAAAATTATTACATTACTTTTGTGCCACCTTGTACATACATTATATGCAAACTTATAGATTTTATATAAAACTCTCAATTTTTCGCATACAAAGCGAGCAAAAAATAATCAAATTCATTGTTAGTATTAAAATTTCGCCAAGGGGAAAACCTTAACCAAATGAGAATTATTAAAACACAAAATTATAAACGAAAAGGAAAAAATTTTAATAAATAATAAACACAAACCCGACAATGAAGCTGGTCTTGGTGTAATGCTCGGCTTGGCGACATTAGCTAACAAGGGAGCAGGGGATGTACTACACAACATAGAACCAACACTATTACAATTGTTTTGGGTGTTTTCGTTGGCAGGCGGTAATGGAGGCGGTAAAGGTGGCGCAACAACATTTAATGAGGTTGAAGGCGAATTTGAATACAATGCAGGTGGTGATGATGATGATGCCTTTTGCGCATGAGCTGTCAAAAGTGTTTTTGAATTAATATGAGGATTTAAGTGTTGTTGGCTGTTCAAAGTATGTTTTAATGAATCACAACTATTGGGAGTTGTGAGTGATGATGAAGATGTAATATGAACATTGTTACTATTATTACTATGGCTGGCCAATGAAGATGATGAAGATGACGATGAACATGTTGATGATATTGATGACAATGATGTTTCCAGTGGTTTTATTTTATTGTTTATAAAGGAGGAATTACAATTAATACTGTTGTTTATATTGTGATGTTGTTGTTGTTGCTGGTTTTGTTGCTTTTGTTGTAATTGTTTTTCTATATCTTGTTGCTTTTTAAGCTTTTCCTTTTGTTTTAATATTTTGGCCTCTAAATCACTTTTAAAATCTAATTTTGTTGGAGTTTGTAGTAATTTCGTACTATTTGTATTGTTGTTGTTGGCTTCCATTTGATGTGCTGGAATTCCCTGAAACACCGACAGACTCGGTGGTTTCGGTGGTAATTTTTTACGTATTATGGTCTCACTACTACTAATACAATTATTTATGGAAGATGTACACGAGGTCAATGATGTTGTCGCTATTGTTGCTGCTGCAACATTATAACAATACCATCAATATGATATTTATTTTATTTTCTTTTATAGAAGTATGTATGTATGTATATTGATAGCAAACAGTGGAACCTAAGCGATAGAAATTTAAATGTAAAATTATACACTTTCTTATTCGAAAAAAAAACAAAACCGTCGTACAATTTCAGAACTGCTATACACGAATGCTTTAAGTCTAATATGCCCAGAATCAGTTTTAGAACCTTGTTTTTTCCTGTATTATACAGTAATGAAACAATTATTTGAAAATAACAAGTAACTTTAAAAAAAGTTATTTAAAACAAAAACATTATTAAAAAAAAACGTTTACAATTGTTTTTTATTTATAATAATAGCCTCATTCCAGTTGTCGATGTCGACCTCATTTTAACACACTTTCAAAAAATTGGGACTTGTGTGTGTACCTGTTGTCGAAAACAACTGACTCCTGTTGGCAGATATATGGTGTTTTCTGGACCTTAGGGAATAGAAATAGATTGTCAGTAGCACAAATCTGTTCTCGAGAACGAGTAAACAAGCCCCAATTTTTTTGTCTTGGGTTAAAGTGACGTCGATGTCGACAACTAGAATAAGGGTAAATAAAAAATGCATTTCATAAAGCTTTCAATGCCTACAAGACATCATATAGCATAGTTTTTAAAATATTGAGAACATAATTTGATAAAATGTTTAAAGAGAATTTGATAAGTGCATTTTCTTTCTTTCTGTTTGCTGAAGTCCCACTGTATACAAGACAATTTATTTATTGGCATACCTTTTGTTGATGCTGCTGCGACCGCTGTAGTAGAACAATTCAACAGTTGCAATTGCTCACTAGAAGCTCGGAATGATGACAGTCTTTGTTTTGCAGGTGCCACTGTAGCAATATGTTGGTGCATGGAATGATCTGTCGTACCGTTGGGTGACGTGGGTGAGGTGGCCTCCGTAAGATTATCCGGTAAATGTTGTAGCTCTCTCATTTCTTGAGAGTATTGCGATGGCTGAGCAGGTTTCGTTCGCAACGTAACAATTTCGGAATTTTGTTTACAATAATCTATATCAGGTGTAATGGGAGGCTGATGATCGTATATCACAACCACATTGCTGCCATTATCACTCATATTATCACCATAAATGATTTGTCTTTGCAGAGATAAGGTATCGGATCTACTGTCATCGTAGCACTGAGAAGCAGATGATGATGATGCTGCAAAATGGGCAAAAGTGGGATTTTCATAACCATCTCCAGCACAGCCACCCATTATAGAACTAGTTTCACTTATATAGCAGCGACTTAGTTCAGAGTCACTGTTAAATGCTCCACCAGATAAAGCTTTTAAATTCGTTTTTATTAAGCCACCAATCAGTTCATTTTCTACGGAATTTCCAACTTCTCCTCCGCCACCTCCTCCTCCACCGCCCACACCAGTTTGACTAGTTAGGGATCGGGAGTCAGCATTACAATCTTCCGAAGTGGTATCAGAAATATCAGTACCACAACCGCTACTATTCGTTTGATTGCTGCCTGTACAAAAATCCTTTTCTTGTTGTGACTGTTGCAAATGTTGTTCCTGGGTAGTCTCACATATGATTGTAGTGGTGGTATCATCTGTTATTATTGTCATGGTTTCATTGGATATATAGGAATCAATACCATCATATAAATTTTTTACATTTTTATGATGTTCCTTTTGCTGTTTAGAGGCATCGATTTCGCGTTGAAAAGAATCTAATTCGCCAATTAAATTATTTAATTCTTGTAAAGAATCTTCGAAACATTTGTCTATTTTTTTTGTAATAAAGTTGTGTGTACAGGAAGGAGTATGTTGAGTTTTATAAAAACAAAAATTTGGGTAGTGCAATTATAAGGGGGATGAATTGTTGCATTTTTTTTTCAATATTGTGCCATTTTTATGTACATGGTGTTTGTATAGTGGAGTTTTCAGAATTTATATTTTGTTGGTTTAAAAATTGGGTTTTTTTATTTGTTTTAAATATTGTTTGTTTTTAAAGAATTTATTGTAGTTGTGTAAAATTTGTTTGTTTGTTGTAGTTTAAAGGTTTTTCAATATTCAACATATAAACAAATTGGCGGGGTGGAAGAAAATAAAAGAACAAAAAGAAAACGAAAAAGTTTTAGTAAAAATAAACGTAAAAGAATAGAAAAGTCAATTTTAAAATCAAAGACAACACAAAAATCGGGACAAATACAAAATTTTGTTAAATTGAGTTGAAAATTATTTTCTTTACAATAGTCGACAATATAATTCAAAATATATAGTGGCATGCCAATAGTGCTAGACAGAAGAGAATTAATATAACATTTAAAAAATATATAAGTAACATCAAAAAAAGTCTCATATATTCGGCAGATATTTTATTAAAACATAACGAGCCATAACCGCTAGAAAAGTATAACCGCCACATTTTTTGGACTTCGTTTTTTTTGACGAAAATCGATTATTTACGATTGCAAATAGTCGATTTTGATAAAAAAAATTAAGTTCGAAAATTATGTCGCTTAAGTTTTTTTGGCGGTAATGGCACGATATACTGAGTACACATTATGGTCTTTCGTGACATCGCAATAGAGTGTACTAGTGGCAACTCTTGTCACTTCCAATATTTTTCTTTGCGTAGCATTGCGTTACAAACAACAAACAAAATAGCCCAATTCACAGTGTTGTGCAAATGGTATTCCATCGTAGCATGTGCAAAACGGTATAGTGTGTACACTTAATTTTTTTTTAATTCGGTAGAATCGACAAAAAAATCGGTAGATTTGAATAAAATTCGGTAGACAATATTTTTTATTCAGAGAAACAGAAAAAATAACAATTCAAAGAAACATAAAAAATAACAAAATATGTGTACTTATATATAAAGGGTAAGTGGAAGGAGTATCAAACTAAACAGGTTCCAAAAGCGCATTTAAAACTTCACATGTGGTTGGAAATTAAACTGCCATAAACATTGAAGCATTTCCAATAAAAAAGTGTCATCCCCAGTTATTTACCCTTACCCTTTATATAGATATGCTATGCATATATAAAATAATATTCATAAATAACATAAATAAAATAAAGCTACTAAAATAACTTTTATTTGACAAACATTTGTAACTACAAAGATTATATGTAAGATCCATTTATGAATTTAAATTTTTGTGCAAAAATTATTAAATCATTGGTAGGAATAAATATTTCATCCCCAAGGCACAATTCTTTGGCAAATATTAGGTTACTTATAGTTTCAGTTTTTAACGGATTTCTTTGTTCTGTTTTAATGATTTTCATGACAAAAAATTACCGCTCTGCGGCCGCACTGCTATGTTGCAAAATAGGCAATTTATACATACATATATCGACTTAAATTACTAAATAACAATATTCGGTAGATTTCAGGCCTTGTTCGGTAGAATTGGTGGATTGTTAAATTCACAAACATATTCGGTAGAATCTACCGAATATCGGTAGAAGTGTGCACACTGATTGATACTCAATACTAAGAATTGTTAAGTGGTAAGTATCAATATACTAACCATTTTGCACATGCTACGATGCAAGACCATTTGCACAAGTTTTTGAATTGGGGTAATATGAACGGCATTGCACACATTTTGAAAAGGACACCACCAAATGACAACAAAAGGCCAAATGTGTACTCAGTAATAGTCATAACTCAACAACAAATCAGTCAATTTTCTAAATATAACAGGAAGTAATGAGATCGAAGTTCTGGTCCAAGGACCGGCAAATCGACACCTAATGGATCTTTTGTGCCATAGATCTGTAAATTAAATCAAGCTACATATTAGACTCCTGCACAATACCATTTGTAAGACCTTTCAAGACATGAGAGATTTTTAAAATGCTTTACTATAGCGAAATATTCTAAAACGAACGCTAAACAACACTGTTGGCAAGACAAACAACTGAAACAAATGTCATGCCAACAGTGTTGTTTAGCGTTTGTTTTAGAATATTTCGCTGTAGTAAAGCATTTGAAAAATCTTTCTGTCTTGAAAGGTCTTACAAATGGTCTTGCGCAGGACTTTACTACATATGTAAGACTCTCCTCAGGAGAAGCCCTCCTAATATCATCTGAAGACAGAAATTCAGAACGAAAAACACGCCTTTTACTGTTACATAAGACGATACACTCGCAAAGAATGTGTACCGTTGTCTCGTTATATTCTAAGCATAAAAGACACAAGGATGGACGAACTTGGTTACTTTTCAACATAGGATAGTTCAGTTCAAAGTGACCAGAGAGAAAATCAGTAACAAACTGTAAATCATTCCTGTTGAGGTACAGGATGCCATTATATGAAAATGGTTGAGTAATGCTTTGGCCTACCTTTTGCGTTCGAAGTATAATTTTTTTAATCAAATAGATTACAATCTTACGCCACAAAACGGCCCTAGGACCATTAACAGAACAGCAGAGGCCCTCCTGGCCAGTTCATCCGCTTCTTCATTTCCCGAATGTCCGCTGCGGGCAGGTATCCAGTAAATGGAAGCCTTGCCTCTGTAATGAGTCTAAGCACTCTAAAACAAGCTTGGAGCAGAATTCTCATGAAAGGAGGAACCTAAGGGCTACCTGACTATTGGAAAAGATATCTATATGCGCGCCTTTAATGCCCCTACTTAAAGTAATGTAAACGCATCTGGTGATTGTCTGTATTTCTGCCTGAAATATCGTCAACCATTTGACCATGGGCACAGAGATTTTTACGTTGGGGCCAACTACTCCAGCACCAACTCTATCTTCCGTTTTTGGACCCATGTGTATACCAGCATAAGGTTCTGGAATCTACAGTGCGACCGATTGCTCTAACAATGCCCTAGGTAGAATTCTGACATTGAATCTCCTGTCGAACCTCAGATCACAATTTATCCTGTCACAAGGCATTCCTAGCAACCCTATGCTGGGCAGGACCGATGAGTGCCCGTAGTCGACACAACGAGCAGAGCTCGCGAGACCCATCTCATAGGCAGCCATTGCCGCAGAGGATTTTATAAAGATTTGTATGGGTGGTACTCCAATTAAGGCCTTAATGGCGTTACACGCCAATCCCTGAACATTGCAGAATTTTTGCCACCAATCACGCCACACGTCATGATTGGCCTAACTATCACTATAGAGATCCACAGGATAATTTTTGTGCTCATGTACCCAGCACAACTCTTTATCGCCCAGATCGACCAAGTGCCATCTCTGTCACGCATCCATATGCCGGTTCTAAGTCAGCTTTCTATCAATAGTAACCCCAAAGTATTTGACATCGTTCGAATAAGAACAGAACAGAAAAGAACAGTGTTGTCGAGATCGAAATTATAAATTTTGAAGTTAAATTTGAAGTTAAAGCATCAAAACTTATCGGAAAGTTTTGTGATAGGAGCCACTAACTATAGCACAAAGATATGAAGAAAAAAGTTTCCGCCAATAATGGAATTAACTCCAGATTAATATCCTTTAATGCCTATTATGAAGCGGTTTATGGAGCACTAGATGTAACCACCGCATACCGCTTGAATGCGGAATTCAATCAACACCAATGCCGCCTAAAACTACTGTAAGATTTACATATTCTTGGGCATTAGTTGCACTATCATAAATTCAATGTTGCGCAAACATTTGAGTGCCAAGAAGATTTGTTAGCATTGGGTTTAACATAAAATAGGTCACAAAAAGATGCTTCAAAGGGCGTCTATAAGATTGCAATTGATGAAATGCGGATCAATCCCATATATTTCATTTATTTGTGGATAATATTTGAAAGAACTTAATGTAAGCTAGCAATTCACAAAGAAAGTAATTTGGAATCTTTCATAAATAATCTTTTTCTGATATATTACAAAATATTTAATATTAAATCAGGAAATTGTCGACTAAAGTAGTAATATTTAAAAAAAAAACAGTATGATTCAATAATAGAAAATAAGAAAAAATTTATTTGTAGTATTTGTGTTTATATACTTAAAACTAGTGCTGGGTATGTGTAAGATATATAAAAACTATTTGATGTCATTTAACAGCATTTGCTATTTACATTTTTGCACTTTCACATTCAACTCTCGATAACTTGAAATTTAGGGGACCAGAGAAGTAAACTTCAAGATGATATATAAATAATCATAAGAGCATAATTATGCTCTTAAGGTATGTTATGCGAACTACTTTTCAAAATATGTGAGGAGTTCCTACCCAATAAGCAATTTTGCTTAAAATCAAGTGTAAAACAAGTGTTATTCAAGCCACACAATCAATTGTCAAGGGTTGAATTATGCTTGATTTACACTTTAGTTCAATGGCATTCTTCAGTGAAAAGGGAACTTGAACTCAATGCGAACAATTCAGTTGTAGTACAGTGTAATTCAAGCCTTGAATTATACTGCAATTCAGCCTTGTATTACAATTGAATTCAAGTATATTTCAAGCTGCAAAAACAACGCTTTTAAAATAGAAACCAAAATGTAATTCCTTTGTTTTCTAATAATTATTTTCTGCAGATCTGCCTTCGCTATTGTTTTCACGTTATACTCACCTTTGTTTTCCAAATTCCCTTTTATTTATTTTTTTTTTTGATATTTTCACCATAAATTTCAGTTTTAATAATAAATAAATTACGTATTTGACAAGGTTTGAACATATATGTATGTTGTTTGATTTTTTATTTAAAAATATTTTCAAACTTGAAAATTACTTAAAAAAATGCTTGAATTCAACTTTGTTTCCAGTTCAATTTCAAGTGCTTGAATTTTAATTTTTTGAGTGCTTATTGGGTAATAAATAAAACGAAAACCTATCTATCTTGGTTAGGTTAGCAAAGTAATTTCATCAATATATTTTTTTCCTAAGCTTTCCTAATCTGAATCCTTAAGATATTCTATTCCCGCTATGTTTTCGATGTATCGCCTGACTCTACTAATCACTGGACAGTGGCAAAGATAATGTACAGTAGACACTCGTAAATTAGAACCACTTTGTTCCTGTGGTACTTCTAATTTTCGAGAAGTTCTAATTTCCAAAGTTTTTTTTTATAAAAACCAACATAAAAAGTGCATCTTCATTTAGAAAATAAAAAACGCTTCTACATAGATTTTTTAATTTTATTTATATAAAACGAACACAAAACATACATTTCATTAAAATTCATCACTGTTTACTGTACCAGTGTTTCATCATTTTCCTAGCACATGTCATATTACACTGTGCAACAAATTTCGGGTCATCGCCGCCAACCTCAACAATTCCAATCGGAAATGAAAGTAGACCATTAAGTAAACAGAACTGCCAATGAGTTTTGAAAAATTAGCTCGTATTTAATTTTTATGGCCTCTTGAAGTTGGGCCATTTTTGAAAATTTTTTGCAATATGAGCGAAAATTAAAAAAAAACGTATAAATATATTTCAACGAATGGTGGGTGGTACAGGCGTGGTCAAATATAAAGAAATTATCAATTTTGCAAATTGCCAAGAAGGTGCAGACGGAGATCCTCTATAGCGGTATAGACACAGGAAATACAGAATACTTTCCTCCTCTTTCTCTTCATTTCAACTTTAGCAGTAGTCATTACATGGGAGACCCATACGTTTAGCATGGGTTCCGAAGGCACAATGACCGGTCAACGTGGCCACGAGGTTCCTGAAGTGCTTCCTGTTGAAGTTCATGAGATTTTTCACTCTATGGAAGTTTAGGCGAGGCCAGAGCGTTCTCGCTATTGCACAGGTGGTCTCATTGCACCATCTGTTTTGCATTTGCTACGCGTAAACACTTTCGATTTTAATAAGTTCACATTATCGCGAGTGCCCTGCAGGTCAACGAAAAAAAAATCCAACTTAGCGAGTAGGCGATCATGATGCCATAAAAATAAGACAACGATGTTGGTATTTATATTTATTTACAAATATTTTCAGGAGTTATTTTTAACGTTACCAAATTTTAGGTAACGTTGAAGCAAAGTTTAAAAGTAGCCCCAATTTTTGGTACACAGATTTCTTAAAATTAGTGAAGATAAAAAATAGCATCTGCAAATTTCAGGTATTTTTGAAGCAGTCTAATTTATAAAGCAGAATGGAAATGCTGGCAAATAACTAAATACGTAAATGACATCAAATGTTCTTAATTTTTATATTTTAATTTTTACAAAATGTTTTTCATAAAAATTGCAAACATGTACATACTTAATTGTACGTGAATATCGCTCCTACATTGCAACATGGTCGTATTGCAAAAAATTAATTTTCGGAGCTAATAATGCAGAAAAATTCCTTATGTCATATTTAATCTTGTGTTAAAATTGCATATAAAATGCTTGTATGTATACTTACCTTTGGAGAAAAGAAAATATTTTTTTATCTATGTATGTACATTCAGTTGTATGTAAATTGAAAATTTGAACTTATTTTGCAATAAAGGAGCGATATGTTTATATAGAATATTGTTTATCAATCATACTTGCAAATTTTGCAATAAAAATTCATAATATTCATTTAAAGTATGCAAAGTGCATTCCTACTTACCGACTTCCTGAGAATCGATGGACTGTGATTGTTTTTGTTGCTGCTGTTGTTGATTGTTGGTGCGTGTGCCATAAATGCTTGAATTACTGGTGTTATCAATAATTGCCGCACTGTTACGTGTCATGACAGTAGAAGCAAGAGCCGGTGGGATTGCAGTACTTTTGACGGCTGCGGCTTGTTTTTCAAACATGGAAGCTTTTTGCAAAACAGACGCTCGAGAGCGTTCATCATTCTCGATCACATTACCGGAGGAATCTGCATCGGTATTTGAATTAGAAAGTTCTTGGTTATTAGCAGAGGATGATGAACAAGCGTTTGTCTCGTTAGTCTGAGAAGGTAATGATGATGATGATGATGATGATGGCATGACAACAACACCATTACCTTCCGGCTCGGTAATTTTTAATACATCACTAGCTTGTGAGGAATTGGCGCTTTGGGGAGGTGTAGGTGAACAAATGTTGTACATGAAATTATTACCCGTATTATCGCCACCAGCAGTTCCACTCGTGGGTAGACCACCACTAGTTATACTAGCGCCGCTCGGTGTACCGGCAGCGGTAGACGATGGTGAGTTGGTCAACAGGGGTGAATAGTGATTCTGGGGGGTCGAACTACCACTGGATGCAGAGGGTGTTTGACCAACTGGTGGTGTAGCAACAGTTGAATCAATGGATGGATGTGAATGTAACGATGGGGTGTTTGAGCTCGAGGAATGAGAACGTGTTGGTTGTTGTTGCTGAAGTGGTGGTGGGGTTGTTTGAATATGTTGCTGTTGTTGTTGTGGGGATTGGTTGTGTGGCATTGAAGCACTTGAATCATTAGAATGAATGGATGATATGGAATCTATTGAATGTTGCTGTTGCAACATTTGCTGATGATGCTGATGTATTGTTGGTGAGTGTTGTTGTTGCTGCTGTTGTTGTTGTTGTTGTTGTTGTTGCTGCTGCTGGTGTTGATTAGTAATTTTCATAGCCGCCATATTGGCTAATTCTGACATATTTACATATGTAGGCGGGGAAATCGGTTGTTGTTGATTTTGTTGCTGTTGCTGCTGTAGCAATAACTGCTGCTGTTGTTGTTGTTGATGCTGTTGCTGAGCAAGATGTGCTGATAGCTCTGCTTGCATTTAATTTGAATTTGTATGTATGGTATGTACATGTGTTTATATTTTTTATTTTTTTATTATTATGAAGGCAACACAAGCATGCATGTTTCATTTTTTTAATTAAAACCAAGACAACACAATTATTTTATATTTTTAATTAAATAAAAAAAAATATGAAGGTATATTTATCAGCAGCAACAGGTGTAAAAGGAAAAAAGCATATAAAAATAAATGGCCTTAATTAGTTTCAGGATTTACAATATTAGAGAATATTTATAAGAAATGGATATTTATATTGAAAGAAATGACGTAAGCCTGTGGGATTATTTTCTGTATTAGTTGTGAATAAGTTAAACTTTAAAATACCTTTCGTGACATGAGCTGGAATTGGCGATGGACACTGGCGCTGTACTAAATTTGCACCATTACCGCGACTATTATTGGCCGATAAGGGACGTTCTAATGAAGAACAGCGCTGGAATACAAATAAATTTTGGATTTGATAAATTAAATTAAACTAAATATCGTCACCTAAAATCTAAAAGACCGTAACTGAACTTTTTATTTGTTTACAGGAGGGAGCTGTTTATTTCTTAGTAGCAAAATTTTAGAATCAATGCGGATGTGATTTAATTAAAAAATTGCAAAAAACAATGGTCGATTTCTTCTAATGATAGTTATAAACTTTTGGAATCGCTTTTTCTAACCCGAAAAAGCCCTAAGTGCATTATTTTTTTAATAAAGTAATAGTAAGATACATATTTAGTCAAAATATGTATCCTTTTGTTGAAAATATAGTTACGTCATTCTCAATTCCGCTAACAAAATAATTACTTTTCAACATATAAAATTTTTTCCAGTAAAATTTTAAGGAAATATGAATTTTTTTATGATGTAATAATCAATCAAAAAGTCTATTTTTAACTGACAAAAAAGTTATGGGTTTTCGGATTTCAGGTGACGATATGTAGATATTTTTGTGTTAATAAAGATTAAATAAGAAAATATTGGGAAAGGATTTATAACATCAATTGAAAATAAAATATAAAAGTAATGCCTTTTAAAATTAAGTTTACTTTATGACGCTACTTAACTACTTAATAAAATTGTATTATATAACAAATCTGTGGCGATAAGGGAAAAGTGCTTAAGTCATATTTTACTGTTTTGCAGAAGAGCACTTTTAAGCTTTCTCAAGTCGATTTTTAGAAATTTATTTCTTTACAGTTAAATTGGGAAATTCTCTGTTAATCTTAATTTTTTTTAAGCAAACATCGTTCTACACACTATAAGTAATAGATTTTAGTTGAAATATACCAAAGTATAACCTAAATTAAGCTATTATTCCAAATGAGATAGGAAGTCTAAAAAAGATAAGTCCCAAGTCGTAGTGCTATAACTTCCTGAAAAATCACAAAATTTTATTGAAATTTTGACCAGGGTTACTTTCGAATATGCAGATTACGGAGGTATCATTAACTCAAAATCAGCTTATATCGACTTAAGCACTTTTTCCTTTTTGCCACAGAAATATTTATGCATATCGGCTTTATATGTATGTATGTGCGCTTTACAAAATGATTTCTTCTTGTGCGCCCGTTGAAAGTAAAAAAAAAACTGCTAAATTTAAGAATATAATTAATTTCAGCGTGATTTAGTATGTTATGAATAAGTGAAAATAATTTTTTTGTGTTAGACTATTTAAGCAGGCAGCCAGCATGAGTTGATTTCCTCTTAAGCGATAAATTGCCAAATGCGTAGTGAAGCCTCGTGAACATTTTCATTTTTCAAAATATTGGATGGCTATAAAATAAACAAATTTGTAAAGCATGTGATAAGTTATAGCTTGAGAGGATATTTTGTCGCTGGCTCGCAATCTATTATAACATATAAGCAATTTAGAAAACGTAAATGGAGTATCGATGAAAATCGAAGTTGGAAGGAACACACAATTTTTCCACACAACTCAAAACATAGTAAATCGAGGGATTACTGTAGTTTTTCCAGAGCAATGTAATGAATGTAGTGTAATTTTTCATTATTTATAAAAATGCACTTAAAAATAAAAAATTAATAAGACAACCCAACGAAATCCATTTTTTTTGTTTCCCCCTCAAAAATTCATTCCATTTTTCATATATGTATACGTATACTAAAACAAACTACATCATTGGTTTTTTTTTCAACCACATCACAATTTTTTTATGAGCGTACCTAATATTTTCACGAGGTATGCCAGTATAATTCACCATAACTCGAATGTAGTGTGTCCGAAGTCGGATAGTAAAACATCATCGGGTAACTAACAAAATTTGCTTCAAATCATCTGAATAGAAAAATCAATAGTTTCTTTTCCCAGAAATAATTTTTTGTAAGATTTTGTAATGAGTAGTAAGCGCTCTTTTAATGGCTTACAAAGTAATGAGTGGTACTTATATGTAAATCCAATAACTCTACGTTTCCACCTGACATGAAATTTTGTTGTAACTTGAAGTTATAACTGAGTTATTAAAACAAATGCACTAATAATAATGTTATAACTTGAAAATAGCATTAACTTGAGCAGTCTACACTTAACATTAGCTTGAAGTTAATGTGGCGTTCGAAAACAGCTAGTTGTTCCGTTCAACTATGTGTTTTTCAGAATATTTACAATTAACTTTGGTGTTATTTGTTCATTAATAATTATCACATGTAATTTGGCTTACAAAGCGATACGAACTTTAGCCTGATCAAATTATAAATTTAGCAAAAAAAAAAAAAAAATTAACAACAAAAATTATTAGGTGCGCTGTTGGCTATAAATTGTTTTATGTAAGTAATTGTTAGTGCCCTAAAAGCTTCTTAACAAGTCGTAACACAGAAGAACAGGTCTCGAGTCATCATGATTATTAATTATTATTAAGTGTGGTCACTGATCAGGCCTGTGTGTTCTTTTTTACCAACGAGAGTCTTGCGTCTCAGTCACATGGTTACCTCAACTAACTGTATCGCTTACAGTTATTTTGTGAAAATTTTCATTATCAAGTGCAAACGTTTTTAATAAGATTTCTCCTGGTGGAGAGCATAAAAAGCTGTAGGAGTGGATTTTGGAAACTCTTACTCCTACTTCACTTGCAGTTCCCTAGGGAAGCTGCTAAATGTGGGATATTTTGGTATTTTGGCTTAGTTCCTTTTTTAATTTTTAGTTCTAACCACAACACAAAGTTGAAAAAACGTTACTCATTTTTTCTTAAATCAGAATTTCAAGTAAATATTATTGGAAATTATTAAGTTGGCGAATAGAAGATTAAAAATATTAAATTGCTATAAATGGTTATATTTAACAGAACTATGTACATACATGATTAACGATATTTATAATGAATACATTTTAGGGTTACTATGAGGCTAGTAGAGAAACCAGGGGTATTAGAAGAAACAAACTTACCACATTATCTGGTTTCTTTTTTGGTTTTGAATTAAGTTTTACAAGAGAATAATAGTTCAAGTCAAAAAAAGCAAGCAACAGAAAAATATTTTTTTTAGAAAACATTGAAGAAGAAGTTTATTACACTATCATAACACTTACCACTGGTAAAGGTGGTCTAGTTAAAGCACCAGCTGGTGACTTTTGGGTCGAAGGGGTATTTTGACCCGAAGAACAGCCACCACCACCATTATTTGAAACAACTGTATTAACACCACCTTCGTGTATAGTTTCAGGATTTTGAAAGGTGTAAACAGTTAGAGGAGGCCTTTGGTGACCTTTTTCATAGGCTGAAGAAATAGTGTGTGGACGCTCAGAGGCATTAGATGGTAAATCAACGGTATCTTGGGAATGTGCTGGCCAAGTGGTAACAGCGTGCGAAGGATTATTGATAGAAGAGGCCTTAAAGAAGAATAAAATAATTAAAGAAATTGGGTCATAAGGAAAAAGGAGGCAAGAAAATAAATGAAAAAATAACACAATAAATAACATGGCTAATTAATATAAGCATGTATGAATGTATAAATATGTATATTGAAAAATAAAAATAATAAAAAAAAATTGAACAACCTGTGTCGTTAAAGCTGGCGACGAGCAGAAGCCACTATCACTGGATTCGCCTGGCTTTAAGCGTATGGAAGGTGAAATTAACTAAAACAAAAGAAAGAAGAAGAAAAACACAACAACGAAACATAAGACAGATAACACAAAATAAACAACAACAAAAGCTTTAAACAAACACATAAAATATCCACAAAAATAGTGCAAATTATTTAAAAGTTTTTTTTTACCTGTGACAATGATCTAGGATAATGTGGATGTCCTGGTGAGTTGCTAGAACCACTACTGTTCATCGAACTAATAGAACACACCGATGATTTGCGAGAGCCTAAAGAGTTTGAACAACCACCTTGAGACAATGATCCTCCACCGCCAACACTGGCATTTGGTGAATCGGGATATAAAATTATAGAAGCTTTAGCATCATGTATCAATTCCTCGCTGGCAGCTGGTAAAACTTGCGGTTCTTTAGTAACCAAGGCAATGGATTCCATGGCTTCCTGCGAAATAAAAGAAAATTAATTACACAAAAATATTTTGAATGTTTTTTTTATAGTAGGACCAGCACTCTGGGGATAACCCCTAGTCATGCAATGCATTGTGCTAGAACTGGGAAAATAGGTAATGGAGAGGAGCATAGAGGAGGTAGTGTCTGTGGAGATTCGATTTAAACTTTCCCGAGTTGAAAGTGACAGGAAAGATTTCCGCATTAGTTTATTCCACATACGAACAGTACGGCTAAAAAGGGATTCTCACTGTTATTTAGTAACAGTAGTGCGATTTATTGGCCAATCGACCACGAAGAGATGTGCCCTGAATGAAGCACGTGTTATGCGTGAAAATGTTCGGGTTTCAGGAAGAAGTTCCCTAATTTCATTAGAACACATTCCATTGCAGTAACGATAGAACAAGGAAATGCGCAACACATTACGTTGATGCTTCAACGAATCAATAGAGTTGGATACCCTACTGTCACCCATGAGCTTCTTCGCCCTTTCCTGTAAGCGGTCGAGCAGACTTTTTAAGCACCGGACCATACATGAGAGTTATATTCCATTTTCGGTCGAATATAAGTGGTAGTCAGGATGGGGTGAAGTATCGTTTGCACCGTTCAAAAATCCTAGGCACTTGAATGCTTCTTTTGAAACTTGAAAAATGTGTTCAGTCCATCGAACATCACACTGAATTTTCATGCAAAGAGCTTTCAGTTCCTTAACATTTATACCCCCATAGTTACAAAGGCACCAACATTTTCGGTCATGCGTCTATGAGTAATCATACAACATTGGGTCTTACGGGCGTTAAAATCGGCCCTATTCGCATGACCGCATTCAGTAATTTTTGTCGCATAACCTCAACCTCAAGCCGGTTTGGTCTATTGCTGAATGAGAAAGAATGATAGGGTTGAAAGTTTGAAGCAGGTCATTTAGGAAAATAAAGAATAGAGCTGGTGAAAGAACGGAACCTTGCGGTAACCCTGAATTTATGCTGAACTCGTTTGATGAGATCCCATCTATAAGTGCGATCTCTGAGGAAACTCGATAAAAATCCGGAGAGTAGGGCAGGTAGGTCTACCGTAGAGCGGCCTCTACGAAATCCATATTGCCGGTCGTTGAGTAAGCTGTTGGACTACAGATACCTTACAAGATGGAAATTCACCAATAACTTTGGAAAGTACAGAACATATTGCGATTGGGCGATAATTTTCAGGGTTATTATGTATTTATTATCTTTGATACTACTATCAGGAAAGTATAATTAGTGCAAGTTACAGAGCACAAATCCTAGGAAGCCTTGATACTTAGAGAATATTAAAAAACTGAAATATCATTTTGAAAGTCTAGAGTTTGAGAATGAAAAAGAGAATACTGGTTTTTTTGTACTCGTAAATTCGTTTATTTATTTTTTCCTTCGTTGAATTTAACTACTTCATGCTTTAGAGAAAGTTTGGCAAAGTAAACTTTTGCGTGTCCAAACGCCCAAGAAAGTTTAGAAGTAAAGAAAATTTGTGAAACTAAAATCTCGGTGTATAAATGCAGTCTTAAAATCCGAAAGGTAAGTTAAGTTTGTATTTTTGTAAAATTATTTAAGAATTTGAGATTCAAGTGGAACCAAAAATGGCGAAGGCACGTAGCTGAAAATCTAGGGTATACCACGTGCAGGAGCTTCTTTCGGTAGCTGCAAGCGACCTATACCTGCGTATAGGAAGTTGGAGTTTCCAAGATTTATTCCTAGAGTTTGTTATGGTCTATACCAGTACAAATCTTACTCAAAATGTTTTCACTTGCTTGTGGAAAGTACACTTAGTTGAGGTAATGTTAATAACATACAGATTCGAACAGTTTCCGTTTCGAATCGAATTACATAATAACCCCCTGTTATTTAGTCAAGAGCTACTTTACACCTTTTTATAAGCTTCCAAAATGCAGTGCGAGCAAATCAGCTGATTTTGATGTGTCAAACCAGCTAAGTAGCTTGATATTTAGAAAAACGTAGAATGTATGAAATGCGCAGAATGCACTGATGACAAAAGACGTTAAATGGACTTTTAGCTTAAAATTTTGCTTTTCAAGTTTTGACGGAAAAAAATTTACCAATCCAGATTGAAAACTAAAGTACTGTAGTAATGTTGATTGAGTTAATGAATAGAATTTTAATCTTGTTTATATTTTTATACTCAATACTTACTTGTAAATGACCCAGTTCGGACATAACCTCGCATTCTTCTTTGACTACTGGCTGCAGCATGTAAACAAAACTGCAATAGCGCATACGTTCCTCGATCATAGCGGACCTTAAAGATTTCTTTTCCACTTCCTCCAATTCAGCACGCCTTAGAGTCACATCTTGCATATGTGAGTCCATTAGCGTTTGCAGTGTATCCGATTGCCCTTTACGAGCTTTTTTCTGTAAGCGCAACGTATCCGTAGAACGTTTTTTCAATTCGGTACGACAACGTTTGTATTCTTTGGCATGTTCTTTATCTATAGTAGCTACAGAACGTTTCCAGTCTTCTAGTTTATCCTTTAAAAAAATATAGATATATATGAGTACACATATGTATATATGTATGTACAGAGTGTATGGGCCACGTAATATGCAGCGGCATTAAAAGAAAGTAAAGGGTATTCCAATATGTGCTTCCGATTTAAGACAGTTGATAGCTGCCACATTGTTGAAACTACATCAACCAAATTTTATGTCTGTTTTGCTAAATTACCGTGCACATATATAGCATTCAACAATACGAGCAAATGCTAAAATTGTTTTTATCAAAATGTGTATTCTGTTCGCGCAACGTTCCGCGTGCTTCGCTCATTTTAGGTTCGAAAGCGCTATAGGTCGAGAATTACAATACTACCTAAAGGTTACTATTCACCATACATACTAAACAATCGTACGACTTTTGAAAAAATACAATCCTGGGGTCCTAATCCTCGGTTTAGATAACGAGCTGCTTCGATCACGTTTTTTCAGTTTTAGATTATAGCATTCGTTATCGAACAATGTAATAATATGGTCCATAGAGTCAACTGACAGTTGCCTCTTGACACGAGGAATGTTGCCATTTCAATCAAGAAGCGGGAAATTCAAAAAGACACTGATTTAAATATCCACCCTCGTACATTCCATACATAATGCATCGATGGGAATCTCGAACGAATAAAAAATTCGATGATACCTAACACTCAGTTTGTTTTATTTCAATTTAGGGAAACGCTTAATGAAAGACATTTTTTATGTTTTAATATAAAAAATAGAAAGAAATAATTCATCAACTCACTTGTAATGGTTGCACTAGACAGTCCATAATAGCAGCTGTAAATGTCTTAAGACGTGTTTCAACCGCCTTGTGTCTCAAGCAAACTCTGGTTAAAGCAGTGCCAATTTCTTTGGAAGCTCCTGTAATTAATATAGAAAAGAAAAATTTTTAATTAAACTTTCTGACTTGCCAGTTTGGTGTTTGTTTGTACATAGACACATAAGTATGTATGTAGATATGCTTGTTAAAAAAATAACTAAAAAAATAAAGTAAAAATTAGTAATAGTTTTATTTGTATGTCTATCTCATCTCCATACACTAGTCGCAAGACTTTTTGCTTAAATAAACCGTGTGAAAGTAGGAACGAACGTTGGAAAGGAAGACAGCTAGAAAAAAATGTATAATCATCAATTTAATATGCATGCTCTTGGGACTGGGTCAAGAACCAGTCTGCCATCTATAACTCGTAAAATGAGAGCAATAGGTCTGTTTGTCTTGTTTGGAATTGGAAACAAGTTCTGTCATTGGTTTAAAACTTTGTTGTCTTCTTTTATTCTTTCCCTTTCTAAGGTCTTGTTTCATCCTTATGCCGAGTAAAGATAATGGCATTTTGAGACATCGCAATAGTGTATACTGGTGGCAACGTTTGTCATTTCCGATATTTTTCGTTGTGTGGCAGAAAAAAATTAAAATGACATTACAAAATGACCACGTAAGAAATGCCAGATGTGTAATCGGCATAAGATAGAAATTTTCTTTGCATAAAATTGTTAGAGATACATTTTACTTCATGCAAAAATAACATGTGATCAATATTTGAAAAGAATGTAAAATATTTAACAGATTTTTCAAAGAGTGATTTCATGAGCCGCAGTATAATGGTAAGAAATTTCTATCATTCGAACTAATGAGCCGTTATTTAAAAGACTGATTTCATCTGCCCCACAGTAGCGAAACTGCGTTTGAAATCCTACTGCTACTGCAGCCGCCACATTTACTCAGGACTGTGTTAGAACTGAATTGTTCACGGAATTGTATTTGATAACGATAACAAATTACCTTGGTGTCATGAGCTCTCATCTTTGTCGGTTTTATGTTTCAATCAGTATGTATTTGTGTAGGTTTTAGGTATTACAAAAACCTGCCATATCGGTTTTTCTATTGAAAACAAACCAAACAGCTGTCAAATATGGAAGTTTAGGCGCTTTTGTTTGTTTATATTATTATTAGTAGACTATTGAATAGGTAATTTATTACTATTATTATCTGGATTAACTATATTTATATCTGGATTAGGAGCTAATTATGAATTTGATTTAAAAAAGATTATTGCTTTATCTAAAAAGAACAATCGACAATGACAAATTTAAATTTTGAGATTATAAAATTGAGCTCTCATTACAAAAAAAAAAAGCTTTCAACAAATTGTAATGCGATGAATCAAAACAATTCACATATTTCATTTGCACTCATGATGAGGCTGTTGCGTCCTTCGAAAACATCTAATTGTTACGTTCTGCTAGTGTTTGTCATAATATTTACAATTAACTTTTATTGATTAATAATTATCACATATAATTTGACAGAACGATACTAACTTTAGCATAATCAAATCAGAAATACAGAAAAATTTCAATTTGTTATACCAACAATGATGATAAATTTTTAAATTAAGTATTAACAATTTATAAAATATTTTTGTCTGTGTTATCTCAATGTCCTCCATTGCATTCATTGATTCGTTGTATGTCTTTTTCAGGGTCGCCACATAGAATCTTGGTTCGCCACAGTATCACTATTTCATCGTATACTGTGGGCCATCTTCGTTGCCTTGAAAGATTTTGAATTAATAACAGGTACTGTCAAAGCGAATTGCATTGTAATATATCTCGGTCGGCATTGAGCGCGAAATTGACGTACTTTAATAATTACAGGAGCCATAAAGACATAATTTCATTCTGGATTAATTTTAGACGAACTCTTTCGGGATTCACTCGGTTACAGTGGAAAGGAAAGGAATCTAAATATGTTTACTTTAAGAGTTCTTGGACTTGTGTATGACGACGGTATGGCAATAGATGTCTCTGCCTCAATTTGCTTTCGACTCACAGTAATCCTTTCTATTCGTAATTAGGCCACAAATAAAATCAATTTCAAAATTACCTGTCATTTATTTAAATTAAATAAATACGACTCTGTCTCAACTACAAGATTGCTTATAATTTACTTCAACTTTATATATGTACAGATGTGTATAATATAAAATTTATTTATCTAATGTTTTTTTCTTATCATTTCAAAATAGGAAATATTTTTAAATTTACTAATGGAATAAATAAGTATAAGAAAAATAAACAAACCAACACCAAAATTACATTTTAGATAAAAAATACTCAAATTATTCACAAAAAAGTAAAATAAAACCATTAACAGCAATAACACTGTGGCATAAGTATTAAGGAATTTCGCAACAACATGTTGCGGCCTCAAAACATACATAAAACCCAAATTTAGTATAGTTTTTTTTTTAACACAAATAACGCAGAAAACAACCAAAATTATACATTTTCTTAAATATAAAAGAAAAAATTCACTCAAATAAAAATTGAGGTGCGAGTCGAAATGATACGGCAACTTTATGGCAAGATACATCTATGCGCATTATGTGTATACTAGTGATGTATATTGAAACGATATTCGGGAATATGAATACGAATATTTAATTTGAAATTTCTAGACATTAAATTAGGGTTCTATTCACGCATGCAATATGAAATATTAAAAAATGTTTATGAAAAAGAACTTCATACTCCTGTTGGCGTACTTTAAAGTTTAAAACTACACAAAATGTTAATGATCGTCAGTAAATAACATTTGAAAATGATACAAAGCACACATTTCTACAAACAATTTAATGGATTCGTACAAACGAATATTTTTATTCATTTACTTAAATTTCGTTTCGGATTTATGCATTTATTTATTTAATTTTTTTTGGAAAAATATTCGTATTCGCCTGAATTTTTATATATATATATATATATATATATGTGTGTGTGTGTTTGAGTGTGTGTGTGTGTGTACATATGTATTAGACCCCTGCAAAAGACCATGGGAGATTTCTCAAATGCTTTATTGCAACGAAGTGTTCTAAAACAATCCTTAAACAACACTGTTGGCAAGACGTTTGTTTCAGTTATTGCAGGTATAGCAGTAAAGAAGAAAATACTTCGTGACGAAAGAATTTGTGATGCTCGCTTCTTCATACGCATGGGCGCTTATGCAAACGTCATGCGTGTATATACGCACACACGTTGTGTGTATGATCTTTTATTTTTCTGCGCACATACGAACGCACACATGCATTGACATTAGTTGTGTGCGCTTGCTTTAAAAAACCACCCTTAAACACACAATAGCTTACTATGTAAATCTTACACACATACACACACACTCAAACGCACAATATCAAAAATAACAAGCATACACGCATCAACACTACTTCTTTTTAATGTTTGTTACGAACAAGAAGTCTTCGCAACATCGCTTGTAAAAACTCATATACACGAACACAAATGCGAAGCTGGATAGCTTCGCTTATTAAACGACAACATTTATTATTGGTTTAGTATAATACATGCCACGATAATGCATTTAAAAAACAAGACGTATTTACATTTCAAGACTGTTTACGCAGGCCTCTAATATGTATGTATGTATTAGTCTCCCGCATAAGACATATTATGAGAACTTTTAAGACATGAGGGATTTTTCAAATGCTGTACTACAGCGAAATCTTATAAAACAAACATTAACAACACTGTTTGCAAGAAATTTGTTTGAGTATTGTAGGTATAAGAGTAAAGAAGAAAACACTTCGTGACGGAAGAATTTGTGATACTTGCTTCTTTCTACACATGAGCGCGTGTACAAACGTCATGCATGTATGTGTGGATGATTTTTTATTTTTCTGCGCACATGCAAAGGCTCACACACGCATTAACATTAGTTGTACGCGGTTAATCACATAATAGCTTACCATCTACATATTACACACACACTCAAACGTACAATATGAAAAATAATAAGCATACACTAATCAACTAATAACAAACAACCTGTCTTGCGACATCGCTTGTTAACACTGATATACACATACACCAATAGATCCATAGTGCTTCGCTTATAGTACGACAGCATTTATTATTGGTTTAGTATAATACATGCTACGTGAATACATTTAAAAATCATGACGTTTTTACATTTCAAGACTGTTTACGCAGCTCTCTAATATGTATGTATGTATGGACTGGTTGTAGCTTGCGTGGGATTTTTTATTTTTATTTTTTTAATTCTAAATATATGCCCTGTCTAAAATATGAGGTTTTCTGTCATCAATGCGGTTTCAATTTTTTAGCTCGATCCGACGGTGCCTAGTGGGGCTTAAGACGCAATTTACACTGTGCCTTTTCTGCTTGCCTGTGCAGGCAGGCTTTTTTAGTTTGTCGGTGAGAGGGGGCTGAGAAGCTTGCGGGGTAGAACAAAAGGCACAAAATGAAAATTCGAGGGGATTTATGACATTTCTCTTTGCTTTTTTCGTACTCTCAGCAATAAACGTGTATATAAATGCTAAAAAGGCATGAATAAAAAGGGCTTAATGTAAACGTGTGTGACTTTTCGTAGGGGGTTTAAAAGAAAATTGTCAATACAATGCAGGCTAAAAAAGCATAGTGTGAAATGGCTCTAAAGTACCCAAAGTATAGTGAGGGATTTTGTTCAAAAAATTGAAATAATTCTTCAGGTGTATTGTCATGAAATTTCATAGAGCATTTGAAGAGGTATCATAAAGCTTAAGTCTGGTATTTGGACTATATATATTTAAAGAAGCCGGAGCCACAAAGCACAAAAGTGGGTTAATGCCAAAAAAAAAAAAAACCCGATGCCAAGCTGATGCTTTTGATCTGATAAAAATAATTTTTTAAAAGTGGATTTTTTTCTATTCAAGAGCTAAAAAATCTAATTTTTTTACAACAAACACAGGAAAAAAAGTTTAATTTACTAATTCAGCTTTTAGTGGAATTTTTTCCAGTGTTTGTTGTAAAAAATTACATTTTTTCAATAAAAAAAAAAAAAAAACTGAAATGAATACCTTTAATAATTAATTAATTTTCTATTTTTGTTATAAATATCAAATTTAAGGCCTTTTTTTCTCAAATTCCAAAGTTGGAACAATAAAGTTCATTATGCCACCTTAAGACATAATAGTCCAATTCACAATCTTGTGCAAATGGTCTTCGATCGTTGCATTTGTAAAGTGGTATAGTATATTGATACTCACCACTAAGAATTGTTTTGAATCGGGTTAATATGTTTTTAAAATATTTCCAAAAATATTATCTCACCCGGTTTATAAGAAAAATACTGAAAAACCTAATTTTTTGGATTTTACAAAATTTTTTTTTTTGGGAATTGCCGGGAACTCGAAATTCTATTTGTTTTTAATTTCAGTGTATTAATTGCTTAATTTTCTATCTAAACTAGCATTTTCAGCCGAAAAAGGATATCGAAGGCATTCGTAATGGTTCCTTTAAAGTAACAGAACTTGCCTTTCAAATTGATTATCGAAAGATTTTAATGTCATTTTCTGCCCTTAAACATTCCATTGACAAGAAGTGCAGATCATACTTATCATTACATCGCGCATCTTAAAAATTATTGCATAAGTTTTCTTGCCAAAGGCAGCCAATAAGGTATTCAAACATTTGAGAAAAATAAACAAGCAAAATGCAAAAAAAAATCAGATTGTGAAAATTCTTTCCCTGATCTTTATATAAAGGAAATGGAAAATACAAAAGAAAATAGGTATGCACTAAAAGTACATAATTGCAGAATAAACAAGAATTTGAATAAAAATTGTATCTGAAAAGAAAAAATGTAGAAGCTGTCTTTAAAAATGAATAAAGAGAAAATGTAGAACCAAATCAGATCACTGACCGCAAATGACTTATGTAAATAAAGAGGAAGAAATTACAACAATAACGATTTACTAAACATATGTACTATGTACTTTCATACATATTTATGTATACATATGTATGTATGTATGTATGCATGTACTCGGAGATAAAACTAGACGAGGGAAGTTTGTTAAGTCAATGGGACGTTGATAAAGAAACATTTTGCTGGTTGTATTTTGATAACTAAAATATTCGTATTTAATTCTTTTTGAATAATTTGGAATGAAATTTCACCCTACTACTTAGGGCTAATAAATCAGTGCAAGTTAATCTCTATTTTTGGTTTCAAATGTGTTTAAACTAGCAAACCTATAAATCAATACAGTATTTAAACCATCTGTAAACTCATAAAATTGGGCGTTTAAACTACCAATACAGGCCATATGATTTTGTTTATTACAGACCATATGTTTTGCATTGAAAGAGCACTCAACCTTTTTTCAAGCCTGTACTTTTTCTTCAGATCTTGTTCTACCTGTTTGCTTACACTCTATTATTCTTTTATACTATTCTACTTCGCCAAGCGTAAATATAATTACTCTCTCAGTACAATTTGGCGACATTTAATTTTTTTTAACTTGTTTGCCTTTTTGATTGTACAAAGAATAGATAGCCTGCTGCAAAACAGCTGTTTTTTGACATTTATTCTAGTGCTGCCACAATATTATTTTTAAAACTACACATAAGGTATGGTTCACTGATTTACCCCTGTTGCGTTTAAACCACATATAAATTTAAGTTTAGTTTAACTAAACCTTGACTGATTTATTAGCCCTTAGGTTGATATCTAACTATAGTTACGGGACTGGTTCCAGAGTGGCTTGGCGGTATTATTGGAGGGAACAATTTACATTAATTTTCTACCATTTGATAGGTTCTGGATCCCAACACATCGAATAAGTTCAGCGTCGTTTACTATAATACTAGACCGATTTCCAATTAAATTGACAAAAGATCAAGACAATACATCCCAAAATGGTGAATATGTAACCATTTACAGGATATGTCTTTTTTCAACATACACTACTCACTACTTTTGGTAACACCCCCCCCCCCCCTTTTTGTCAAGTCATAGGACGAGTACGTTAAGATCAATTGTCACCAAATTTTCTGCAGGGAATATTTTCCTCTAGGAAAAATGGTAATAAATGGTAATAATTGGTTTCGTTTTATACGAATTTAGACCCGAAACATAGTTTTCATGTAAATTTAGTTAAATAAGTATTAATTTTTATAGCAAAATTAATTAATTAATTTCTTTAAAAAAATTTATGTATTAAAAATTACGGTGAGTATTTTCTAAGACTATGGAGGTAGTTCCTCCAAGGTTTTTTATGCCTGAAATAAACTTCCACTTGCTTTTCAGCTAATTATAGGCAAATTAAAAATATAACTTTTTTGAAAGCAATGAAAATGTAGTGTTTCAGAATGACTTCCATTTTTTTCATATTTAAAAAAAATTAAATATTAATTTGGTGTTGTTCTTTGATCTAGCAATAGAAGTAGTAGAAATACGCCAACCCTAATCAGCCTGATTAAATTGTAATAATTCCTGAAAATCTAACGAACTTTTTTGAATTAATATCAAGTTTTTTCTAGTATCAATATTATTCGCTGTAGTATCTATAGATAAAATCTCGAAATTATAAATTTATATGCTAAGGGCCAATTTCACCAACTCTATTTAAATATCAATTCATATTTAAATGTCGATTTTCATAACTTTTTGTATGGAAAAATTACTTTTAAATATGAATTGACATTTAAATAAGTTGGTGAAATTGGCTCTAAGTATTTATAAGATGTAAATAAAGATGAATTTATAAATGAAATGAAAAAATTTGAATTATAATAAAACAATTCTTTCTGCCAAAAAAACCGACTTCAATGCAAAGATCTGATAGAAGAAGATAAGAAGTACGTAAAATATAAAATTAAATTTTAATGGGCGTACCTTGGCCCATTTTTTAAATGCAAGGTTGTGTGTTTTTCAGAGCTCAGGGTGTGTGTTAAGTTTTGTGCAAATCGGTAAAGTAGAACCACTTAAAATAATATATTAAATAATATATTCTTAAATGGAGGATTGTGTCTACTTTAGAGCTAAAGGTGTGTGGTAATTTTCGTAAAAATAGGTTAAGTAGAATCGCGTGAAATATTATAATAAATTTTAATGAGCGCAGCCTCGCCCATTTTTTCAACTTTCAAATTGTGTAACTACAAGAACCAAAGGTGTTTTATAGGTTTCGCAGCAATCAAATAAGTAGAACATCATAAAATTAAATAAAAAAAATTGTGGGCGTGTTCCCACCCACTTTTTTACAATGAGACCAACGGGAAGCTATAACCTCTCAGACAAAAAGAAAACTTTTACAATCGGTCTTAAATGTACCGAGTTATGAAGTAAGACACCCCAAAACTAAAAATAGAGACGAATTGTTAACCCCCTCCTTTTTTTGAAGTCGGTTAAAAAACGGTGCTTGCTACTGGATAATTACCAAACTACCCACCTCATACTACAGAGAACAAATTATAAAACTATTTCAGATAATTCAAGAATATTATTGTACACTTGCATATTAACTTTTTTAATTTTACAACTTGTTAAAAAAAAGAGAAACGTTCGTTCGTACTTACACTCATAAAAGTTTAGAAACATTTTTTTTAAGATTTTTTTTGTTTAGCTTAAAATTTGAACTTACCTCTTGAATTTGTTGCTGCGTCTGCGATTTTTTGGAACGCATCCAAATATGCTGCTATAGCTTGTATGGCCGCACTGCAACAATCAAATAAATTAACAAAATTAAAAGAGCAGAATGAATATGAAAAAACAAAATATGTATGTATGTTAAATTTATTTTTCATTTTTATTTATTTTTTGGCCTCAAATATGTATAAGGAAATAATGTAATAATGTGGCTAAAGTAAATTTGAACTTCGTTCACATTTTCTCTAAATGTGTTTATGATCTTTGTGGCTTTTGAATAGAGGATAAACTAAGGCAATGGATTTTCCAAAATATTAAAATATTTTTTTTTTCGTAAGGCTTTAATATAAAGTTTTTAAAGAATTTCAATTTTGTTGGTGTTGAATTTATATCACATTATTTTTGGCTGAGAGATACGAGAGATTTTTTTTAGCTTAGTACCACCCACCGTTTGTTAAATGAAGTCTTTAAATCTTTTAACAAAATCAATGCCAGTGATTTATGGGCTCGAGTTTGTTAATTAAGATAAGTTTTTTCGTAGCTTTTTTTTTTTGTTATGTAAACAATTTAAAAATTTAATTGGTTAGAGCCTCAAACTAATTATAAAATTTAATTTTGTTGTCTTGCATGGAATGAAAGGGCTTTCACTAAATAGGCGGTGAGTAAAAATGTTAAAATAAAATGTCTTAAAAAATTTTTAGGTTAATCTGTTTCTATATAAAATGATAAATTGCACCATAGAGATAATCCTTGGTAGTGGTAGTACTCCCTGTGCTAAAGACCTCTCAATTTATATGTTGGAAAAAGTGCATAAGCACAATTTAAGGAAATATTTTTTTTATATTTTCTAAATTTATTTTTTTAATTGAGTGTCAGTTTATAAAGGGTGTTTTTTATTGAGGTATAGAACTTTAAGTTGGCATCACTTTTTTAACTGGCGGCCATTTTGTCAGCTGTCAAGTGATTAATATTTAGTTTGGTTTGCCATTTCATCATGAACAGGTTAACAAAAGAACAACGCTTGCAAATCGTGCAAATTTATTTCGAAAATAATGGTTCAGTTCGCGAAATTCATCGCAAAATTTTGTTCAGTGATGAGGCTTATTTTTGGTAGAATGGCTACGTCAACAACCAAAATTGCCGCATTTGGAGTGAAGAGAATCCACATGAGACCCTTGAGACGCCATTACATCCACAAAAACTGACTGTTTGGTGTGCTCTATGGGCTGGTGGAGTCATTGGGCCATACTTCTTCCGAAATAATGCTGGAGAGTCAGTTACCGTTAATGGAGACCGGTATAGAGCCATGATAACCGACTATTTTGTTCCCGAATTGGATGGCATGAATGTGGATGAGTTGTGGTTCCAACAAGACGGCGCTACATGCCACACAGCGCACGTCACAATCGATTTATTGAAGGAAACATTCGATGAGCGCATAATTTCGCGGAATGGACCTGTCAATTGGCCACCAAGATCGTGCGATTTGACACCATTGGATTATTTTCTTTGGGGATATGTGAAGTCGCTCGTCTACGCCAACAAACCAGAAACGTTAGGGGACTTGGAAGCCAACATTCGTGGCGTTATTGCCAACATACGCCCCCATATGCTCGAAAAAGTGGTTGAAAATTGGACCTGTAGAATTGGCTTTATTCGAGCCAGCCGCGGCGGCCACATGCCCGAAATCATATTTAATTATTAATGGCATAAAATTATCCTTCCAATTAAGCCAAATTGATGGACATTAAAACGATTTTCTTGTGTTTTATTTCAATTCGAAGTTCTATACCTCTAAAAAAACACCCTTTACAAGAAAAGTAAAAGTTCTCGTCTGCCTATTTAATAGACAGACAAAAATTTTTACTGGCAGTAATTTTTTTAATAAAATGGCTGCTTATTTAAACAACAAAAATTGAAAATGTTAAAAACCCCGACGTATCGAGAAAAGATCTGATATCTTCTAATTGGCTGGAACGATCTTCTTCAAGCCTAGTTAAGAACACCATCGATCAATTCACCTCTCAAACAGAAAAAAACTAAACCAAAATCGGTCCAGGGTTAATTTGTTTAAATTTCTGGATTTTTAAGCACATCACTTTTCTTATTCTATTATTTTAATTTTCTACTCTTTTATTTTGCTTTTAAAAAAAAAGCTGCGTTTGACTTAATACTCCTCATCGGGAAAAAATTATTGGCTTTTTGCCTCGAAACAATTTTAATGAACAATAACAAAAATTAATGCCCCTATCACGGTTTTCAACTTTTAAAATAGTTTGGTTGGGATTGACAAATTTGCATTGCCATTCTCCAATAAATTAACAGTTGACTTTTCAGTTGTGTTTTGGTACTTTCATTTACAACTGTGCGTAAGTTGAGAAAAACGTTGAGTATACACAACTGCTTTTTAGTAGTTGGGTCTGTGGTTGGGTTTTTCTAGTTACTGGTTGGTGCGATATAAAAAGCAAAATAAGTGGAAGAATCGTTACTAGAAATATTTCTTATGCTTAATAACAAATTATTTTAACAGTTTCAGTATCAAAACCGGAAATAACTAAAAACCTTCAAAATTATTTTTTTAAGAATTCGTGCCCTATTTTGATTATTCCTTACTTTATATTAGGCAGTTTAAGAGGGTTGGAATCCGCATGCATTTTTCTTCTGATACGTAGCACATCTATAATTGCGACTTCGTTTTCGTCATCATAAAATAAATCTACACATTTTGTATCCATTTGGTATAATTTCTTTGAACTAAAACATTAAAAACAACACTTTTTCTAAAACTTTGTCTTTTTTTGTGTCAAACTAAATATTTTAAGTTGGCAACGCGATGATAATTTCTACAAAAAACAGTTGTGGTTCATAATACTAAAACACAGTTTGGTCGTGTGTAAGTTTGGTCTACTCTTAGACGACCAAACTGAATTTAGTTGAGAACCGTGATAGGGGCATAAAAATTTTAAAAACCCGACTTTTTTCAGAAAAGATGTTATATCTTCTAAACGGCTGGACCGATTTTTACTGGCAGTAATTTTTTTAATAAAATGGCTGCTTATTTAAACAACAAAAATTGAAAATTTTAAAAACCCCGATGTATCGAGAAAAGATCTGACTGATATCTTCTAATTGGCTGGAACGATCTTCTTCAAACATAGCTAAGAACCCTCTCGATCAAGTCATCTTTCAAACAGAAAAAACTAAATGAAAATCGGTCCAGGCTTTTGGCCTGTACGTGGACACGGACAGACACACATATACACAAATATACCGATACACACACTACAAACTTATAACACCCCTTTTTTAGTCAGGGGTTAAAAACAAAACATGTTAAATTGCGTTCATACTTTGCAAAAAAAAAATATGTTTAACAAAAAATGAGTTGAAGATATTCGCATTAAATTTTTAAACAATATCATGAACGATGTGACAAGAGAATTTTTTCAACACGACACGACACGACACGACACGAACACGAATGCCGAAAAGCTCAACACGTACGAAACATGCACGCGATACTGCATAGCACGCGCGAAATATTCTTGATATGGTATTGAAGATCAGAAAATTTAATTGACTTTTTCAAGAGTCGCTTTTCAAAATATGGCACCGAATTGGCACTGCCAGCTGATACTATCTCCCACCACAGCTGATGCTATCGGTTTACGTAGAAAACTTTAAGCTTTAGAGGCCCATACAATATGCTGGTGTTGTGTGTTTGACGATACAAAATAAAAAATTTTTTCTCTACTGGAAATTCATTCATCTAAAATCGTTTCGTGTTTTTCGTGTCAACTTTGCTCAACACGAAATGAACAAGCAAGAAATCAGATTTTTTGTCACGAACACGTTTTGAGTCCTGCTTGTTTATGTCACGTAAAAACCACGACACGCGCCCATCTCTAGATGTGACAATTAATTCTGTATTGTTAACTCGAAAACCAGGTTTTTTAGTTATGACACTCTATTACAGCAAAGGCTCGACATGTTGAATAAAATGTTTTAAAAGAAAGCTAACTATTAATAAAAACTACATATCCATACACAAAAATTCATTCATCTTGATCCACCCGTTTAGTTGTAGTATAGATAAATAACCTATATATCGATTGCAGCGCCATCTCCCGGGCTGATTTTTAAATCTAAACCCCTCAGGGCGCCACCCAAATGCATACAAAAAAAATTCAGTGAGGAGTTCAGTGACATACACACGTACAGTAGAATTACATATATGTGACCTTCTCCGAGAAAAGGGACCTAGTGTGTCAAAAAACGGAGTGGATTCGGGTACCTAAAAGGGTGTAGAATAAGATGAAATGAGTTCGATTTCTGATAAAAATTTATTTACCCCATAAAAACGTACAAAACGCATCTCCCAACTGAAGGTATGTTCAAAGGTCCCTTTTCTCGGAGAAGGTCACATATGTATATGTAAAGAAGATAAAACTGACTATAATCTGACAAATTTAAACAGTTAATGCAAATTGTTGTTAGAATTTTATTTAAGAACATTTTGTCTTCTTAATCTAACCGATATGGAATTGTTATTTTAATTTTAGGACAAATCGCTGTTGTAAAATAACTAATATGGCATAAGAGAAGACGTTGTATGTTAGCCATAGTATATGCTGCATTTGTAATCTCAACTCATCAAAAAAACCTACATTCAAATTCTTGTTGAGCCTAAGAAACATGAACAACTCCGTTCGGACATATTTAGTCTAAAGGCCTCATTAGTTTTTAATTTTCGTTGCCGTTCTGTGCCGTTCATTTTTGTTGAAAATATTTTGCAATTACTTTTTCTGTGAAAGGAATCAGCTGGAATTTATTAAATTTGTTTTAAAAAATATAATTTTCATCCCTTAAAACAATCTTTTCATATTCCATTGCTGTTTAATTGACAAAAATTACCATCACATTAATTAAAACAAATTTTTCCAGAAATTAAATTTTTCATACCACAACAAACTAATCCATACGCACTTTTGGGTGCCACTTAACATTGAATTATTTATTTATTTATTATACATATTATACAAAGTAAATTTGCATAATATGGTGTTGCACAAATATGGGCGGGGTAACTAGACCATATGCCCAAGATGGTATTAACAGTATTTTAAAAGGTTTTGCGACTGACTGTACACGACCTATGCCTTCACATAGGAAGTAGCAACGTCGTTGTTAAAGAAAAAACCGCAAGATTATACGGTTATCCGTGGCAGATCAGTCAACCAGTGCGAGCGAGACGAAAAACTCTCGAAGGCCAAACAACATACACAAGCCTCACCGCACTTAAGAAATAATTACGATGACGCGAGAGATGTTCCTCAACACAGAGCTGCTTTACGACTTAACATTAAATATTTGCTACAGATTTGTACGCAACAAAACAGAACAAAAAAAAAAAAAAAAAAACTTTATATCCATTAACGCCTTTCTAAAAGTTGATAAGTTTTTGTTCGCAGCTTTGGCTGAAGTAGTTAGCATGTTGACTACAAAATCGAAGATCCTGGGTTCGTGCCCGGAATTAAACAGTCCTTAAATAACAGCACCAGCTATTTTTCTGGTGTGCATTTGTATCTGTTGTTGTAGTCTCTGGTCACTGAACTACACCGACTTCAGAAGATACTAATCCTAATGTAACATCAGAGCGCCCTCCTTCGTCGGTATTGTGTAGCTGAATCATCGGCGAAGTAAAATAACAACTGAAATTTATAGTAAACACAGCTTCAAACATTTAATACGTCTCATCGACACTAGAGGCGCTGCACTACTGCATTATCAAAAATCGTGCGAAAAGCAGTTGTAAAAAAATTAAGCTTTCCTCTATCTCTTCTTTCACCACCTGTATTTCCTATCACTATCCCTTTTCTGAAGAAGGTAATAGTATTAGGAACAAATTATATATGTATGTATAAGGTCTGAATTAATATGACTTACCGTAAACAGGCGTGTAATTTACTGGCCTTGGCAACGAAGTCTTCCCATAATGGTGAGGTGTTCTATAAATAAATAAAAAGGTAAAACAATATATTAAGAGTGGAAATAATTAAAATATAAAAATTATGGACAATAAGAAATTTACGAAATCACCGGGCAGCAGCTATAGTATAACAACAACGTCAAAACGAAAAAAATGGGGCTATAGAAGAGTGAAAAATACATAGCACAACTGACCAGTGCTTTAGAAAGTAATTCAAAACCTCTAAGTTGAAACTTACTGATTTAAATGTTTTCGGCCGGAGATGCGTATCACGGACTACTCCAACTCTTAATTCTTCGAGTTTTCACGTAAGACACAGATTAATGATTTTTTTATTTTAAAACGATTTTTTTGTTCATTTGAATTATTTACATTATTTACAAAGATTTACGACAAAAATGACTACTACTTGAATTAAAAATTCAAGAAATTTTAACAAAACAATTGTTTTTGTTTGGTGTCAAAAAAACTCTTTTCACAAATATTCACCCTTACCGGGAATAAGAGGCGAACATTTTCTTCACTTGAAATATTTCCCATGAACAAAAAATGTTGATCAACAACAGTGCAAATATTTACGATTACGATAAGAGTATCTGTATTTAGCATTAGCTTTTATGAATTACACTATGGAAACAGTGAAAAATCCACACGGACCGACAATATAGATTCGATGGCATAAGATGTTAACAAGATTTGTTTTGTAGAGTCTTATAGCATAGACAGACGACATCGTTAATTTGCATTAACTGTCTTAAAGCAAATTAACTTGTGAATTATCTTCATCCGTAAATGCACTAAATGACAGTGAATTAATACTGAATTTAGCTATATGATAACACAGTTCTAATATGGTAACACCGTTAACAATCAATCAAATGTTGGCAAATTGCTTTGGTTTTCAAAATTAAAATGCGATTCGGTCAGAAAATATAAGTTATTTTAATTATTTTTAGAAGAAGAACAAAGAAATATTAAAATCGAGGCACATTTTTTCCATTTTAATATTTCCAAGGAAAATTATCGAAGTGTGTGGCACGAAAGGGATGTACAGATTTTGTTTACTTAATGCAGGGTAAATTTTTAATTCACATTAGTGAGATTTTAATGCAAATTAACGCTGTCGTTGTCTACAATACACGGCATGTAAAAAGCCATATGCGTATGTGGCGATGACGTCACGTGAATTTTCAGCATGTTCGTTGCATTTTTTAAAATTACTAGTAGTGGCTACATGCCGTAAAATTCGTATAGTATTTTTGTTCCAAAATACTTATGTGGCACATGTACCCGAATCGAAGACATTTTCTTCTGCAAGCACGTTAATATCTACATGTACATATGTTGCTAGTACACGGCATATAGCATATGTAGCATCGTGATGACGTCAAAATTACGTCAGAACCACATGCGCATGTGGTTTTTTACATGCCGTGTACTGTAGGCTTAAGTCTGAATTAGCTGTTGACCAAAAACTAAGTTTTCGAAAATCAGTGCGCCCTCAAAAAATAGTATAAGCATTTTTTGGTCAACAACTAATTCAGACTTAGTGATACCGCTTGACTATATATGGCAATAATGTAGCTAAGACTCTACAAAACAAATCTCATTAACATTTTGCGCCGAACAAATTATTTCTTCATGCACTTTTTTTTTAGCAAAAGTAAAGTAAATTTTGTTTTTTATTTCTTTCAGAATAACTAACAGTGACTCCTAATTTTTTGCTAACAGTATTTGGCAATATACTCTGAACGTGTCTAGCTACTCCATTAGTTTCATACGTTTGCTTTAATTGCTCCTGTTTACATTTTCAGAACCAGAAGCGTAAGCAGAAGCAAAAGCAATTACACAAGTCAAAAATTTTTAAACTCTGCTTGTCAATAACTCCTAATTGGAGTGCGCTCAGGGGGGCTACTGTGTAATTCGAATCGAAAGGAAAAGCTTTCGAATTTGTATGTTTATAACATGTAAATTCGAAAGAATTTTCTTTCGAATCGAATTACAGAGTAGACCCCCTGGTTTCGTAAATAAACATAAACACTTACCCAAACTGTCGTTAAATCTCAACAATGCACAATGGTCTAGTCAAGTGCTTTAGAATACTATCATATACATAGAATAGAATAGGGGGAAGATCTGGTCCAAAGACCGGCACATACGACACCTGATGGATCTTTTGTACCATAGATCTATAAGTTAAATTAATTCAATCTCTGTATGACTTTCCTTATGAAGGTCAGTACAGATATTGGAGAGGCCCGCCTAATAAACTCAAAAACTCAGAATGAAAAACACGTCTTCTACTGTCACACAATATGATACACTCACAAAGAATGTGTGCCGTCGTCTCGTCATCTTCCAAGCACAAGCTACACAAAGGTGAACCAACTTGGTTATTGGTTACTTTCCCACAGAGGATAGTTCAGTCTAAAGTGACCAGACAGAAAACCAGTAACAAGCCGTAAATTATTCCTGTTGAAGTTCAGGATGCCATTATATGTAAATGGCTGCATCAAAGCTTTGGCCTGCCTTAAGTCAGAAGAAGACAGCCAAATCTCCTTAGCGGTCGAAGTGACATCTTCTTTAATCAGAGACATTACAGTCGACCGACTTACGCCACAAAACGGCTCTGGGCCCATAAAAGGAGCAGCAGAGGCCCTCTTGGCCAATTCATCCGCTTTCTCATTCCCTGGATGACCACTGTGGCCAGGTATCCAATAAATGGAATCCTTGTTCCTTATGGATAGCTTCTGTAATGAGTCAAAGCACTCCAAAACTAGCCTGGAACGGAATTCCTATGAAAGGAGAGACTTAAGAGCTGCCTGACTATCGGAAAAGATAGCTATATGCGCACCTCTAATTCCCCTATTTAAATTAATGTCAACACATTTGGTGATTGCCTGTATTTCCGCCTGAAATACCGTAGGCCATTTGCCCATGGGCAAAGAGGTTTTTACGTTTGGCCCAAAAACCCCAGCACCAACTCTATCCTCCGTTTTGGATCCATCCGTATACCAACATAAACTTCTGGAATCTACAACAGGACCGTTTTCGTCCCATACTGCCCTGGGTGGAATTGTGATATTAAATCTCCTGTCGAACCTCAGTTCACAGTTTATCCTATCACTAGGCATTCCTAGCAGTCCTAAGCTAAGTGCCCGTTAAAACACAATGTGCAGATGTCCCGAAACCCATCCTATAAGCGGCCATTGCCGCAGATGATTTTATAAAGATTTGTATGGGTGGTAGTCCAATCAAGACCTCAATGGCTAAGGTTGGACATGACCTCATTGCGCCTGTTGCAAGAAGACACGCCAATCTCTGAACTTTACAGAGTGTAGTTGTCGCCACAACCTGGCGACCAAACTACCGCGCCGTACGTTATAATTGGCCTAACAATCATTGTGTAGATCCATCCATAACCATTTTCGGGCTCATGCCCCAGGTGCACCCATCACAACTATTCACCGCCCAAATCGCCCTAGTGGTTTTCTGTGTTACGCATTCAACATGTCGGTTCCAAGTTAGCTTACTATCAAGGATAATCCATAAGTATTTGACATCGGTCGAATAAGGAATATTACATCCATTCAACCACACCGTCCCTAGACAAAGTTTTCTTCTAAGAGAAAAAGGTACCAGAATAGTCTTATCAGACTTGACCGCCAGGCCATGTCTCCCACACCATGTCGTTACAGTGCACAGAGCATTGTTCATGATGTCTGAGATAATGTTGCCGAGTTTTCCAGTTTCCATCACAACTAGGTCATCAGCATACCCTACAACTTCGTGTCCTTATTCACTAAGAATGAGGAGAAGTTCGTATCATATACATACATTACATTGCACCGATAAATTAACGGGTAAAGCCTGGTACTTTGTTCACAATTTCGTGCGAAATACCTTCAAACTACATGTAAAAGTATTTGGTATGAATGTATGCGAAATAAATTCGCAAAAGGAGTACTCTGTTCTTATTGCGAAAAACACGTAAAAGCTATCTGGCAGCATGTCAGAATAAAGTTGATTTATTTACACTCAACTTTATGCATAAATAATGAGCGACACAATTAATCCTCGTAGACGTTGAGTTGAAATTATAATTATTTATTTATTGAATTAAAAAACACAAATTAAAGGGGTAGAAATTAGTGAATCCAAATGTTTTATTAATTCAAATTGTAATGCTCACCTTTGGAAAGTTCTAATTAGAGTGAGTAGAGTTATTCAAAATGAACTAAAGCTACTTTTAAGAATGACATTTTATGTAGATTTGTAGTAAGAGATTTTTTATATGTTCTATCATTTGTGAATTTGTAAGCACTAATTTGTAACTTCACTTTGCGCGTTAGATTTAATTTACATTTTTTTAAAATACAATTCAAAGGGCTCACTCAATTCATATATCAATATTTATAACGGGTGTTTTTTTAGAGGTATAGAACTCCGAATTGAAATAAAACACAAGAAAATCGTTTTAATGTCTATCAATTTGGCTTTATTCGAAGGATAATTTTATGCCATTAATGTTTAAATATGATTTCGGGCATGTGGCCACCGCGGCTGCCTCGAATAAAGCCAATTCTACAGGTCCAATTTTCAACCACTTTTTCGAGCATATAAGGGCCGTATGTTGGCAATAACGCCACAAATGTTGGCTTCCAAGTCCCCTAACGTTTCTGGTTTGTTGGCGTAGACGAGCGACTTCACATATCCCCAAAGAAAATAATCCAATGGTGTCAAATCACACGATCTTGGTGGCCAATTGACAGGTCCATTCCGCGAAATTATGCGCTCATCGAATGTTTCCTTCAATAAATCGATTGTGACGTGCGCTGTGTGGCATGTAGCGCCGTCTTGTTGGAACCACAACTCATCCACATTCATGCCATCCAATTCGGGAACAAAATAGTCGGTTATCATGGCTCTATACTGGTCTCCATTAACGGTAACTGACTCTCCAGCATTATTTCGGAAGAAGTATGGCCCACTGACTCCACCAGCCCATAGAGCACACCAAACAGTCAGTTTTTGTGGATGTAATGGCGTCTCAAGGGTCTCATGTGGATTCTCTTCACTCCAAATGCGGCAATTTTGCTTGTTGACGTAGCCATTCAACCAAAAATGAGCAAAATTTTGCGATGAAAATCAGCATCGAGATCAATCTCATTTTCGGCCCATACACCAAAATCACGACGCATTGCATGGTCTCGCGGCTTTAATTCTTGCACAAGCTGGATCTTGTAAGGTCGCAAGCCAAGATCTTTGCGCACAATCTTCCATAAAGTTGATGGACAAAGCTCCAATTGCTGTTTACGGTGGCGAATCGATTCATTCGGGTCCTCTTCAACACTTTGCTCTACAGCGGCTCTTCATCACATAGAGTAAACGTAGTGCGAAAACGATCCATGGTTAACCGAATTAATTGCTCTGATGGACGATTATGTCGACCATAAAATGGACGGAGCTTGCGGTAAACTTCGCGAACTGAACCATTATTTTCGAAATAAATTTGCACGATTTGCAAGCGTTGTTCTTTTGTCAACCTGTTCATGATGAAATGGCAAACCAAACTAAATATTAATCACTTGACAGCTGACAAAATGGCCGCCAGTTAAAAAAGTGATGCCAACTTAAAGTTCTATACCTCAATAAAAAACACCCATTACATTACATATGTACATAATATAATTAATTCAAAATATAAAAATAATAAAATTTTATAAATAAACGTTAATGTTCAAACCCGTGTTTGGACACCATGCAAAATGAATCTGGCAGCATTTTTAGATATAAAAAAAACTTTTGATATAAAGCAAATTAATTCACAAATATTATAAATTTCAAACTGTTTATAATTTTAATTCTTCGGGCTCTTAAAATATTGCCGCCCCTAAAGTCATGTCGCCCTACGTAAATCCACCACTGAGTACTATCGAACCTACACTGTCCAGTTCGTATGATTTTTCAAAAGTCTCAATTTGTTGCATACTGTTATAGCCACTCTTTGCGTCTGCCACGCCTTGTACTCTCTTTTTCATTGACGGAATTAATTTCTTAAGTCATAGTTGGCTGATGTATTTTGTCACTCTTCCAATATTGCGGCTTAAAGCTGTCATATTAGTCGGTTGACGTTTAGCTACTTTTTTTTTTAAATAAACCCATAAATTTTCAATCGGGCTCAATCGAATGTTTCCACAAGCCAAGTACTCGACTCGAAAATCACCCAAAAAATTAGTCCTCTTCATATAAACTTTCAAATCAAATCGACCGTCTGGGTTGTGGAAACGGGTGGTAAGTCCGGGCTTTGAGCACTGCAGTTACTCTTACTACCATTGAAATTCTCTTTGTTGTGATTATTTTGTTATAATTTTAAATTTTGCTTATTTTCTCGCATGTATCCAAATATTCTTGCACTTCTAATCAAATTGGTATGCAAAATGTTTAATATTGTTGCGCATACATTGTTGTCTCTATGAATTCTAAATATCCTAAACTTTTTACTCGAGATGCAATGTCAAAGTATTGTCGAATTTTTTCTATTGGATTGATGTTACGATTTACGAAAGATGTTAGCGGCTTTACTCTAGCTGTTTCAGTAACTTTTATTACGATTATCGTATTGCTATAATAAATATAACGAAATCTATCGACTTTGCGATTCTGTCGGTTTGAAATCGCACGTATTTAGAAATCTACATAAATAACTACGATAATAGAAAAACTTTTCAGACTTTTTTTAATTTTTCTATTATAGGGTGCCTCAGATATCACATCGGAAAGAAAATAATGTCATGTAATTTTAAACACGTCGCACTGTGGGGTGAAAGCCTTCACAAGTGGTGAATAATTCAAAAGATGAACTTTAACTTTCACAACCGTATTTGGTACCATATGAAAGTAGATAAAATTCTACATCACTAAATGAAAAAATAAAAGTTCTTGGTAGTTTACTTTATTTCCAGTGTATGTTCAAAGTTCAATAATTTTAGTTATTTTTGACCGCATTGATTAAAAGAGAAAATTTTGATTATAGTTTTTGTTAAGACTTCTATAAGTAAAAGTTTTATAATGGAACCGTCAACTTCAAGTATATGAGCATTTAAAAAATAATTTTTGTTTAGATAAATGTTTTAGAAATATAAAAAAAATTGCTCTAGAAATGTGGTATTTTTGATATATACATTGAGTTTCAACAACTTTGCGGATAAGTGCAGGGAAAAATACTTTTATGCTCTTAAAATATAAGATTTTAGCTAATAAATCCCAGAATATCTATTTGCGCATATGTGCGATTTTTGAGTTATGAAGGTTTTCGTGAGAGAATTAGAGTTGCAAAAAATCAATGTGAAAAATACATATTAAATATTTACTTGATATACCAAACGGACGACACACTCGTCCGTATTCTAGAATCAAAATGTAAATAATTTAAGATTCAAAGAAAATGTATGTGTCTAAACGTCATAAAAAATTCATTAAAACACAGCCACACACAAACTTACATACATATGCAAGCATAATTAAATAATACATGAAATTAAAAAAACATAAACAAAATCCCTTCAACAAAGCTAATTCACTTTATTCAATTCTCTTCCTTTAAGTATTATGGCTTTCATACAACAACAAATAAGAGAGAGAGAAAAATTGTTAGATCAAGAGAAATACTACATACCCACACACATACACACACTCATGTTTTGTTTCTTTTTTTACTTGTAAGCTAATAAATGCGTGTCTAATATGTGTGCATATAGTAGTAGCAACTTTAAACGCTTATAGCTCCCAAAATACTGAACCGATTTCAATAAAATATAGATTCTGCACATCTGTACAGAAAATCCTTTAAAACCATATAAATCTTTTTTAAATCAGTGCAGTGGTACCAGTGTAAAAGGGATTACAAAAAACTTGTTCGCCTTTTAATTATATAGATTTATTTTTTATTTAAACAAAAAAAAAATATTCTTTTTAAAGGCACATAAAGTATGCTCTAATTTACAATTTAATTTACTAATTTATCTTTTTTCATTCCAAAGTTACAGCAAAAATAAGCAAATAAGACAATTTTCTCCAAAATACAAAAAAGCCCATAAAAGGTTAAAAAATGTTTTTCAACTTTTATGTATTTGTTAATATTCATCATATTATGTATTTGTTAATATTCATCAATAAAAAATAACAATACTTTAAACTAACGACTTCTATGAATTAATCGCCACTTTGTCAATCACTCACCCCACTGTGCGTCGGCAGGACCACTATTAATTTTGGAAATCGGACGTTTTCAAATCGATTCGATTTACAGAACCTGCCCGATATAGGGTTACCGAAATTTGTATACATATTTATTTCTTTTATTGTTATTTTAATATTTAAGAAATTCATTATTGGACATACTGTAATAAGTTTATTTTAATTGAAATTTATTTGCTTGTGGTTAAGCGTTGTCTGTATATTTCATTGGTGCTTTTTCAAAAGTGTTGCTGTTTATTATGTTAAATAAGCGATTTAGATGGCAAATAGCAAAAGCTGTTGGAAACTTCACGGACAAGAAATGTTTAGAAGAAACTTATTCATTATGTTTTCATTTGTTTCGACTTGTGGGTCATCATGTCGTATGAGAGTAAAATTTTAATAAAATTTCAACCGTAAGTCGGCAAGGGGGGGGGCGTGGTTCCAGCGCACAGTGTTCGATTTCAGAAAATAGGACGACAAAAATAAAAAATTAAATTAATTAAAAATTTAAATTGATCACACTATTTGCAAGCGAAGACCCAGAATAGCTTAAAAAAACTATATGATTCTTGTATATCTTTCAGTTTGTATGCTTATAACGATACTCGAAATGACATGTTAAAAAAAAAGAAAAACACAAAAATACTATGGGTATTTTATGCAATTTCAAAAGTAAATAGAAGGCGTTGTAACTTTTAACTTCTTTTTAACTAACCCACGAAAACACATTATTTTCTAATAAATGGTAAGTTTTTAATTAAGTGTTAAGCTAAGTGAATTTTTTTTTACAATTATTTCGAAACAAATTAACTTTGTCAGACGAAATCTTTTGATACCCATCCGTTTCACCACATCCATAAACGTTTCTGTAATCTTTCAACCTTGCTGTCATAGACTTTACATAAAGTTCCTGCCCCAAGCTGCCCCATTAAATTTTTTCTCAAAAGTACAATATATAATTTTTTATATTATTGTTAATTTATGAAATTTCTTTTACTTTTTGTATTGTAAAATATGTGTGAACATAAATTTAAAGTATATACTTTGTGAATACAACAAATATATAAATATTTTTTTTTTTATATATAATTGTTAATTTATGAAATTTCTTTTACTTTTATTGTTGTAAAATATATGTGTAAATAAGTTTAAAGTATATATTGGGCCTTATTACTGTTCTCGAATTTTTCGATTCGACTTCGAGAGTTTGTACCAGATGAAAGAAAAATTTTGTATGTTTCTTTAATCTAGTACAGCAAGTTGAAGTCGAATCTAAAAATTCGAGAACCGTAATAAGGCCCATTTTGCGAATGCCAAAAAAATATATATGTATATAAATTTAATATGAACAAATTTAATATGAAAATACAAAAAAATTAGGATTCGTATCTTAATTATTTACAAATTTATTATTTTTGTCGTCCTAAATTCTTAAATCGAACACTGTGCAGCGGCGTAAAACTTTTGAAGAGTCGTTTTTGCGCCACGCCTCAACTTTTTGAGGGGTGCGAAAAAAATATTTCCGCTTTAAGAAATAACAGACACCCTAATGTACATGATCAATTGTTTATTAATTACATTGAGTATTCGACAAGACTACTTTTCGAATTCGTTGTTTCTTTTGTGAGCGAGTATCGGCACATAAAATGGCTTATAAAAAATAAAAAATTAAATACTGCAGCAAAACATAAGAAAATAATTTAAAAAAATTTAAAAATCATGATAATAATAATAATGATGCTTGTCACATTATTTTAAAGATGATACATATGTAAATATGCACTTGGCGCTGAAAGAAACTGTTGGGCTGCTACTGCTGTACTCAATTGCGCAATGAATCATGAGACTGACACCAATTTCCACGACAGAGGAAAATAAAAAATAAAGAAAAAATCTGCACAAACAGAAAAATAAGAAAAGTAAAAAAAAAAAGAAATTGTATAAAAAGCAACTAAATATGTACATATTTACATATGTTTGTATGTTGTATATAAAGTCGGTGAATCTTAACAAACTAAAAATGTTGCATGACAAGCCACTGTTGCCGAAGCTAGCAAACAAACAAGATTTGCATACATACATATGTATATCACAATTTTTTTATTTACTAAAAAAATTACACACATTGACAATTCAACGCGTTTCAACGAGATTTAGAGAAAGACAGAGGCAAAATATATAATAATAAAGAATCGCTTTATGATCACTTGTAAACATAAAGTTTTACATTAATGTGGCATATAAAACAAGTGTTAAATTTTAATTAGAATTGAGTCATAAAAATACAAATAATATCAAAGAATGCTCAAGATTTAAATTAATTCAAGCGTAAATGAATAATTGGAAAATGCTATTATATTTCCAGACGCATCAAAAATAAACAATCTAATCCTCAAAGTATGCAATACTTTTTACAGCAAACAACTGCCGCACAGTGGCACTTAAGGCAAGAAATGATAATTAATCGATCTATAATATTGATCCTAGTAAAAAATAATAATAAAAATTAGCAAAAGGCATAAAGTTTCACAAAAAATAGAGTCATAACTTAAAAAACGTAATTTTTGACTTCATAATGCAGAATTAATCGTCATAGTGTTAAAAAATTTCATACAAATATGTTGTACACTCAACTCTTGAGAGCAGCGTGACCGTTTGACCGACTAAAGTGGCAAATTGCCACTTTTTCGACTGCCTCGCCACTTTTTCAACTGCCTTGCCACTTTGTGTCTTCCTTTTTTATATATAAAATACATTAAAAATAAAAAGTTTAGTGAAGTTTTCTCGTTTTTTTTTTAATTTTGCCCCTTTTTTATAATCCCCTTTTGGTGCCACTTTTTGAAAAATGTCATCGGTCACCCTGCTTGAGAGATGAATAAAACATTATTTTTCCAAATTCTTGTTAGCAAATTCTAAACTTCAAACTCATTCAGAATTTTTGTAGTAGTAGTGTGCTTTTATTTTCCGTTGGACTCGGTCATTTTTTTCTTGTTGCACACTGTTACCAATCACTTTAAAATATTTTCATTACCAAGTTAAAATTTTAAATTTTTTCATCCTAGCCCATATATGTATATTAAAAAATAAAAAGTATCAATAATATAGGACGGATAACTTTAGGAAAACTGAACGATAAAGTGACCTTTAAATTTTGAACAGTATCACAATTGTACGATAAAATAGCAAATATAATTTTTGTATTGTGGCAACATTGCTGTGGATACCGATTACTTTTTGTTTTTAAAAAACAATTAGTGGCAACGACTTGCTTTTGTTTATTTGTTGAATTAAAATCAATTATTTGTTGAATTGAAATTAATTTTGTCTTTGCTTTTTTTTGCAACATTTTCTGTTTTGCGTTATTTTCTTCATATTACAAATTATTTAATTTAACTGAGACTGCCATATCTACATTTAGCTTATCGCTTACTATTATATTTAAGTCAGTGGTGGGCACTGTGGTTGTATTGATTGTTATTAATATTAGTGTGGTGGCAGAGCTACTCAACAAAAGCAAGGCCAAGCGTTTGAAATATAATGCTGCATTATATTTCCTCGGGTAATATTTCACGCATTTGAAATAAAACAAAATATTAAAAAGAAGTAAAACCCAGATTCAATAAAAAAAAACGAAGATTCAATTAAAAAAATTATTAGCTCATCAGGATATTTATTAAGCATACATACTTCATCTAGACCTTTCTCGGTTATGAACGTTGAATTAGAATTGCCTTATTTAAAAATATTGGCTTCAAAGATGAAAAAAAGGGTTGATTTTAAACCCATGGTTTCTTGGGAGAATTTATTTCTGGAAAAAAATCGACGCCCTTATACACACAGTCGGAAAACTTTTTAGATATTCACACACGTAAACTAAACTTAGTTTAAGTTAATTTTAATTATTATTCGAACTCCATTTGTTTCTATATTTGTGATTTGATCGGGCTAAGGTTCGTATTGCTTTTTAAGCCAAATTACATGTGATAATTATTAATGAACAAATAACACCAAAGTCTGTTGTAAATATTCTGACTAACAACACATAGTTGAACGGAACAGCCAGCCGTTTTCGAAGGCCACTAAACCTTCATCATCAGCGTTCTTTTGTGTTTGGTCCACTGTGTGTGGTGTCAGTAGATGTAGATTTCTGCTTTATATACTTAGCATTATTGCAAATGGAATGTGTGAATTGTTTTGATTCATCTTATTTCAATTTGCTGAAAGCTTTTTTGTAATGAAAGCTCAATTTTACCATCTCTATATTTACAACAGTCTTACCATTGTCGTTTGTTCTTTACTAATTATGCACATGTTAGTTAATTTGCTTATTTTTGTTCTACTTAAGACAAACTTTTTTGGTTTGTTACTATTAAGTATATTTTTTATTTTTTGCCACATGCCCATGGCTATTAATTTTAGTTAATTTTAATTATTATTCGAACTCCATTTGTTTCTATATTTGTGATTTGAACGGGTTTAGTTTATTTATACATATCTAAAGGCCATGACTCACTATCATACAAAGTCGTGCGATCTACGAAAAAATACAACCCTGGTGTGATGAATTTTTATTGTCTTTTGAAAATTTTCATAAAATCCATCATACCAGGGTTGTATTTTTTCGTAGATCGCACGACTTTGTATGATAATGTATCACAGCCTTAAGTGGCATGCACGCTGGTATGGTCCACTGACAGCAATAATTCTCTTATTTTTTTTTTTCAAAATAATTGTGTTTATATTTATTTAAAAGATTTTCTCTTTCCTTACCATTAAAATTATACATATCACTATGAAAAGCATCATAATGTTTTTTAAGCTTTGATAACATAAAATCCAAATGCATTATTTATACTAAAGTTTTTTTTCCCATATAATCAATAATTTAAAATCAAACAAGTGTATTTGTTGCATAAATATACTTGAAAAAAATATGTAGGCATCCATCTCATGTGAATTCGTCGCTGTCTCATTCACGACTAAATAAAATAAGGTAAGAATACGTATGAATGCTATCAGCACAATTGTGCCATGAAACGCCCACCAATGATTTAAGTTACCTTATAACTGTCCGATAAAATCCTAATTTTAATTATTGGGAAATTATATTATTGGACTACCAATTATTAAAAAATTACAAAGCTTTATATCACTGATTAGCTGTAAGACAAATTAAATTCGTTAGCATCTCAATTGAAAATTTAACCTTGAAATAAAATCTTCAAGTGATAGTAAAACAAAAAAATTTAAAAACCAAAAAGAGTATGACTACCACTCCAAGATGTATCTGACTTTTGTAGCGAATTTCATTAAAAATAAATAAATAAATTTGTAACACAAGAAAAAAAAAACAAGAACTAAAACGATACCAATACATTTTCAATTGGCTGATACGAAAAATATTTTTTGTTTCATTTTGTTTTCAAAAGTTTCTCAAGTTTCTACTTATCAATTTTGAACATCATAATAACCATCTTGATGACTTTCTTAATTATAATTATCATTTTATTGTACATCTTTTATTAAATACATACATTCAATTTTGATTGATTGAAATTGCTGAATTATTAATTGACATGCTTGATGGTTTTTAATGGAAGAATGTAGTTGGCCGCCCGGTCGGTCAAACAATCCATTAGATGTTTTTGAGTAGCTATAATATTTATTCTCTCATTAATGCTATGGAAAGTTTGGAAATATTAAAAATACATGGGGTTACTACACTTCTTTACGCTTCCACCTTGCCAGCGAATAATTTCGCGTATTGAATCCGTAATTTGGCCGCCAGGACAATTTTCCATGAGAAGTCTTTTGTATGCGCCCACAAGCCACAGATGATTTAGATAACATTCACCACATTATTACTGACATATGGAAATCCGAAGTGGATTTATAAATTTCAAACCTTAATAAAAATTAATGACTCGGATTTGAATATTTTTGAGCGACTTTTGAGTTTCGTTTAGTATAAGGAACAACTTGTGCGACAATCTAGAAGTTTTTAGTTAATTTTAATTATTATTGCTCGAACTTAATTTTTTTCAATATTTATGATTTTACCAGGCTAAAGTTCGTATCGCTCTGTAAGCCGAATTACATGTGATAATTATTAATGAACTTATAACACCAAAGTTAATTGTAAATATTCTTACAAACACTTAGTAGAGCAGAACAACTAGCTTTTTTTGAAAACTTTCAGCAAATTGTAATACGATGACTCAAAACAATTCACATATTCCATTTGCAATAAAAGTTGCGTATATAAAGCAGAAATCTACATCAACTGACAACACAAACAGTGGACCAAACACAAAGAATGCTGGTGGGAAGGTGTAGTGGCCTTCGAAAACATTTGTTTGTTCCGTTCTACTACGTGTTTGTCAGAATATTTACAATTAACTTTGGTGGTATTTGTTCATTAATAATTATCACATGTAATTTGGCTTACAAAGCGATACGAACTAGAAGTTTTATGTCGGTGTGTATTCATTAATGTTTAAAAAGGTAAACCAAACTCAATAAAAATCAAGTAACAGGTGTCAAAATAACCCATGCAGTAAACAGTATTGATAGTTTGATGCTTTAAAAATAAAATAAAAACACTAGTTAGTTTTTGCTAATTATTTGATATTTCTTGTTGTTTGTAAATGTTGCACTTTTAGGAGTACTTATTTATTTATTGACACATATTATACAAGGTAAGTTTGCATATGGTTCCACAAATATGGGCGTAGTAACTAGATCATATGTCCAATATGTTATTAACAGTTTTGTGGCTGACTGTACTCGACCTATGCCTTCTCATAGGAAGTAGCAACGTGGTTGTTAAAGAAATTCAACAAAAGAACCACAAGATTATACGGTTATCCGTTGCAGATCAGTCAATCAACCAGTGCGAGCGAGACGAAAAACTTTCGAAGGCCAAACAACACACGCAAGCCTGACCGCCCTTAAGAAATAATTACGACGACGCAAGAGGTGTTATTCAGCCCAGAGCTGCTTACGACTGAAGAGTACTTATGATATAGATATTCTGCGACCGCTCTGGTATCTTCTTTTTCCAGTCACTTTACCAACTTTTGGCACAGAATACACAGAAGTGAAAAAAGTCACAAGTAAAAAAAGCTCCAATCAGGTTTTTTAAAATTCGTGGAAAAAAGAGAAAGGTATATAGTGTATTTGATACTCTAGTGTATTACTACTTACTAATTAACACAGCTAATAAAAAGCGTTGTAATTTTATTGCACCAGAAAGAAGAATCAAAACAAAAACGCCGACAAAATTTGAGGGAAAACGAGACAAACAGAAAAATACCTTTATCTTCCGTCTCGTGACACTTTTGTATGTTTTGTGCTGTTGGTTTATTATTATTATTATTTTTTAATTTTGTTACTTTTTACGCTCAACGTAAAATTTACAACAGCAAATCGGCCAACAGTTTTAATAATTTTTCTCTATTCTTTTTTATTTGCTACTTGAAATCAATGCTCCCTAGCAGACATAAAAAAGATAGCATTTGAAAATGTCAAGATAAGCGAATGTTGTATGGCATTTGAAATTGCTAGCAGTAAGTTGAATTAACATAAAACAATGAGATTAAATGAAAATCAATAGATAATAAGAGATATTCAGACATGCATACATATGTATGTACTTACTTATATTACGTTAAAACATTCTCTGACACTGGCCTTCTCAAACAAGAATTCCAAACGAAAAACAATTGGAAAAGAAATGTAAAATGTTATTAAAAAGAAGCAAAATAGTTAACCTTTATTTCAATAGAGTAGGATAGAAATTATAAAAGCAAAATACCTTCGAAAGTAAAAAGCAAGTGCTGTGGTTCCCAAGTGGTGATCCACAGACCCTTCCAAGGGGTCCACGCAAGGAGGCACAAACAAGTGTTTTTAAAAATAATACAAGTCTTTAGTTTCATTCTACATACTTTTTCATGTTTTGTTTTATTTATTTATATTTATATTATTGGCTCTTAAATTGGCCCTTACCTCTTGTGTCCTTTCAGACTCATATCTATCATCCTTTTGAATTTCATCAAAATAGGATAGGTGATTTCGAAGAGAAAGATATTTCCCCTTACGTCCCCACGTGCTCATATTTTTTTAAAAAATGTATAGCATATGGCTTCTTATAGACTCAGATTTATCTACATATGTTTTGAATTTCATATAAATAGGATAGATAGTTTCAAAGAGGAAGAAATTTCCCCCTATTTCCCTGGTGGTACTATTTTTTTTAAATGTATAGCCTATGTCTTCGTTTGTACTCAGATTTGTCTATATTTTGAATTTCATCAAAATCGGTTAGCGTGCTCCTAGTTTTTAAGAAACATATAACCCTATGTGTCCATCAATTCTTAAATCTATCTATGTTGTAAATTTCATCAATATCGGTTCTGTGGTTTACTCTCGGATTTATAACACAGTGCGACAAGAAAAATCAGCCTCATTTTTGTATTTTAATCCGGAATAGATTGTTTCTGTATATTTGATCACGCCTATACCGCCCACCGTTTGTTGAAATAAAAAAAAATATATTTTTCCTGGTTGGATTCAACAATAATTGCGCTCAATTAAATTCCATTAAATATTTTTATATAGTTGTTTTTAAATTTTCACTCATAGTGCAAAAAATGGTCAAAAATGGCCCAACTTCAAGAGGCAATAAAAATTAAATTCGAGCTAACTTTTCAAAACCCTTTGGCAGTTCTGTTTTATTAATGGTGTACTTTCATTTCCCATTGGAATTGTTGAGGCTGGCGGCGACGACCAGAAATTTGTGGCACAGTGTAATATTAGTTAGCAGAGACAACTTCAGCTATCACTATCACGAAACACTTGTACAAGTCACTAACTTTTTAGCAAATACTCAAACCATATTGAAAATTTCCAAAAACTAGTATAAAAATCACAGGAGTGTTCCCCGGAAAATTACGGCAACACTGAATATCTAAAACATTCGCAGTTGCAGCATCATTACGGTATGTAGTTGTTACCAGTATTTGTAACCAGTATTCGCCATTATTTTTTCTTTTTAAGAAAAAAATTTGTTTTACATGCATGGTACGCCATGAGGATCTTATATTCCAAAAATTTGCAAGGAGTCCGTGAATAGGAACTGGTGTACAGAGGTGTGCAGTGCTCGTACTTTCATGCAAATGCAAATATTTTTTGGCTAGTTCAAAAATGCAACAAGCGGTGGTGCTAACCATTTTTTTAGATTAGCTCTTGTTAAGAAAAATAATTAACATTGGAAACTTGGTTAACCGCACCTGAAAATCGCTATTTTCACCAGTTTTCTACCATTCATTAATTTTTATATAAATTGAAAAAACATATTATTGATGAATAATTATTTGATGAATAAAAATTTTCCGCGATTGAAAAAAATGCAATCCTTTTGACGAAAAAATTTCCAATTTTCTTTCCAAAAAATTTTCTCAGAACGGAAGTTCATCAATACATGTCTCTTCAATCGATATACATTGATATAAAGGTTAATAAATGGTAGAAAACTGGGAAAAATAGCGATTTTTAGCTGCTTTTAACCAAGTTTTCAATCTTAGTTATTTTTTAAACAAAAGCTGGCCTAAAAATATGGTTAACACCATTACTCAAATTAGATTTACCCATCGGGTCCTCAGTAGACTTGGGTCGAACTCGTTCACTAGTTCATTTTTGCCACAAACCAATGATCAAACCCATTTAAATTACATGTCCTCAGGTTGTTACAAAAAAAGTTTCGAATTCGAGCACAGTGTAACTAACTATCCTCACAAAAACATAAATGTGAAATATTGCCAAGTTAGCAGATTATCTAGGAGTTATATGACACCCTTGCGATTACAAATTTATATCATACATATATATCGAATCATAAAATTTGAATTAATTTGGCATCGATTTTTAATTGCGTATTTTTGCATATTTTGGTAGTAAGAGCATATTTTTACATATTTTGGCAATACTCGTACATGCATATTTTTGCAAATTAAACAAAAAAAAAAAATTAATGCATATTTCAACATCCACCCCTATTCTGAGATTCGATTCCGAACCGAACAAAAAATATTGCCCCTTATTGTGAATGGCGTCGTCGACGTCACATCAAGACGACAGTAAAAATTTCCACTTGTCTACTATTTGTACACAACAATTAACGACTATTAACATGCTCCATTAATTTACAAAGCCTTGGAAATTAGTAAGAGGTTGCCAATATGAGCCCGTGTTTGCCGATAAAGAGTAGACAAGTGACAATATGTACTGTCGTCTTAAAGTGACGTCGACGACGCCATTCACAATAAGCGGGATTCTATATTTGAAGCTGGTAATGTAGCTTTCCTTTGGTAAAAATTTTTAAATCTTTTTAGCGGTTTGGGCGCGGAAGTGTAGCAAACAAACAAACAAAGAAATAAACTCCTTAAGGATATATTTTAATTTACAAATTGCTTGAAATTTTCTTGTTTTATTTTTATTAAATTATTTTTTTTGACATTTCATTCAAATTGACTTAACTGTTTGCACAGAAGTTGAAAAGGGGCTTCATGAAACAAGTCTCCGAAATAGTCCAATTGCACAAATGGTAATTTTAACAGTTTTCATAAAAACCGTTTGTGTTTTAATTTAGTTTCTTATTTTTTTTGTGCTGCATAATTATATTTACTCGAGTTCTAACAAAACTTCGTATAAAATAAACAAAATTATATGGTTACCCGGGCGTTCGTTATAACCGCATTCTACTACTATACAAATTTCTAAATGAAAAATTCTTTACATATTCTACGGCCAGTTGTCAAAACCCCCCCCCCCCCCCCCCAAAAAAAAAACAATTTGCAACATTTAGTCATGTCCGAGGTCAGTTATTCGTACGTATACAAGATTGGCACGTGATTAATGATTTATTGCCATTCCTTGATTTTGAAAACTTAAAATAAATACATAAAGGAACCCAAATAGGCAATCGTTATCATAAACAAACACCTGCAGAATAAAAACATTGACACAAAAAAACCTGTCTTTTAACTCCTTTTTTTTGGTCTTACTCGTATTAGCACGCTGTCGCAGAACGTGAACATTAAACGCTGCATTATTCCAGGCACGTCAAACTTAATGAGCATTTTAAAAAATGTTGGAGATTATTTAAAATAATGTTCTGTACTTTGTGTTTAAATGTCAACACAGTTATAATTGCTCAAAACGAACGAACAATGAAATAAAAACGTTTTAAAAAAATTGAAAAATGCCATTTATAGTGGGAGGGCGGATATTTTTTTTTTATATATTAAGCGTATTTCTAAATGAAGTCATTTTTGTGCTGCTGTTGCAGCCATTACAGAGACCACCACCACCACTAATATTGTGTGTCAAAATTTTGCCTTTGAGGCTTTTAACAGTTGGCTGAAATAATAATTGCAGTTTTATGATTTTTTTTTTTGACCCATAAAATGTTTGCATTGCATTTAACCTGTTTATGTAAGTTCTTCTTTTTTCGTGGTTTTAAAATGTGTTTTCACAATTTATTTTTGTTGTTTGTGGGAATGATTATTAAAGCGTTTAATTGAAAACACAAATAGAATTTATATGCTATTTATGGCTTTTTTGTTTTGTTTTGGCCAAAAGGCAATTGTTTTGTGACCTGTGAACTTATACTGTGGAGCTATTACGTGATTTGTTTCCATGATTTAAATTAAAATGACATTTTAAAACCGGCAGGCACATTGACTAATTTAGATTTCCCAACAAATATATTTTAAATATTCGCAAATAAGATGGAATATTTTCTTTAATTGCGGAATTGAGAAGATAATTGACAATAAACGAAATGGAAGCAATTGGATAGATATACTTTACAGTTCCATACCATCGTTTATTAAGCTGGTTTCACAATATACAGTAACACAGTAAAGTCTGAAAACCCCCTAAAAAACAAAGTATTTAATAAGTTCATTTGAAACAAATTCAAATCAACAAATTTTTTTACAAAAACGTTTGAAAAATTAATTTTATTTTTTATTTTTTAAACGCAGAAAAGTCTACATACTTTGTAGAAAAGTATATAAAATGCAACTCTGTACTCAAACAGTGCTACCAACCACTTCAGGCGTCTTTAGTAGATACCGTTAGTTAGAAAGTAGTTCAATTGCTAGATGTTTATTATACAGTTGTAATTATTTAATCAAAATGGGCAAAGAAATTTGTGTTCAAAAGCGTGAGCTTATTGTAAAGTATCATAAAGAAAAAATATCTTTAAGAGATATTGAAAAATTAGTTAGGCATCCAAAATCAAGCATTGAGACAATAATTCGGAAATATCGTGTCAAACAAAAAGTTTAGAAAACAAACCAAGGAGTGGGCAAATTTTGTTACATGTTCTATAAAATCCTAACATTGCGGCAATAGAAATTGCAAAGACTTTGGAAAACCAGGATATTGCTTCAGTTCATCCAGAAACGGTGAGACGTGTATTGAGAACGAATGGAATTCACAGCCGTGCACCTCGAAAGAAGTCGTTTATTAGTAAAATACATATGCAAAAACGAGTGGAATTTGCTAAGAACTGCATTGATGTTGATGAAGATTTTTGGGCTAATGTTTTATTAAGTGGGGTGGGTAATTTAGCATTTATCGATATTACTATGTATCGCATGGAATACTTAAATATTGACCATTATTATCACATCACATTTTTTTACAAACACATTTGCAACAATTTTACATTGAGTTTAACAGTGACAGTCAATTGACTAGTCATTTGCTCGGTAGTGGTGAGGGATACATTTGTCGATTATAGTTGCTCCACTCTAACATATACATATGCTGGAGTGGAACATCTAATGTTAATGTACATATTGTATGTACATAAAATGAAAATGAATTTGACAATAGCAAAGTTTTAAAGCTTTTACATGACATGTATGCATGTATTTTGCAGTGGAAAATATGAGATGTCAGATTTAAGAAATATTTCGTGTGAAACCAGCTTTAATGAAAAATTATTGTTTATATTAAGTAGAGTTGTACCTGTCCAGAATAACCTAGTTCCATTGAACAATTCACTAATGATTCGGACTTTTACAAAGTTACCTTTTTTATCGTTCATCTTTCCGACCAAAGCGTAATTAACAACACACAAATTGTATCTTCATTTATAAAAAAAAATTATTTATATAACACACGAGTACATACAAGTAAATAGTAAACAATAAATGAAAAAAGAAATCACACATAAACTAAATTCAATTTTAAAGTGGCTAGTGCCAAATAAAGTCAAAATGGAAACCGCCGCACAGTGGCACATTTTGTGAGTTGGCGGTCAAAATTCTATAACTTTTGACTGGGTTGAAATTTTTTAATAAAATTTTTGTTGGATAGAAGACATCTTAAGCTTCAATTTAATGTGTTAACTTTAAAATCGGGCCTTATTAAAGTACACTTATATATTATTGAAAAATGACTTTTAAAAATATAGGTATTATCGGCCTTAAAAAAATAAATTTGTGAATGTAGTGATTTAACATTGCATTTTATAAATAGTAACGTTAACTGAACTACAAAATTACATTCTTAATTAAGCCGTCCACCCGGGTCCATTTTATTTTGACCTTTAGCCCTCTTCTCCAATGGACCACTTAGAATACGGGTTTGAAGCTCATAATTGTTTTAAAAATATTTATATATATTGATATAATATTTAGCAAAACTAATTTCATTTTAGTCGTTGATATCCCTGTGAAATTTTAGGGCAATCGGTCCACATTTACTCATAGGGTCCTTTAAGTCAAATTTCGTAAAATAGCCTTGGTGATCATAATTCACTAACAAATGTAAGTTCGACAGCTTTAAATGTTATTATTATATGAACAATTTAAATATATTTTAAACGTGAATCCATAACAGATATGTAGGAGATCCATATCCGAAAAAAGGTTTTACCATAAATTCTAAGAAAATCTTTTTGTTCCAAATAAAATAAAATTTCTTCTATAAATTTTCAATATTTATTGTGCTTTTTTGCTCTAATTTTTATGTTAATTTGCATAGAATACATTTTTCATTTAACTGTCTTAGTGAAAATTTCATCTAAGTATGTCTCCTGTTCATCTTCAAGGAGCTGCTTGGCGTCTTTGTCCAATTCCATGGGGGTGGAATTCCATTTTTGTCGAATGCTGGAGATATCTGGATCAGAAGTGCACAGTAAAATATTAAAGAGGTCTTCATTGGTACTATATCTAGATATCTTTCTTGTGTTGTGCTCGCGAAAATATCTATAATCTTTGTTCCTTTTTTCTTGCGCTTCTTCAGAAAGATCTCCAATCGGAAGCATATTGTGTTGAATAATGTTTTCCCCATGATATAGTATTTTATGGACTGTCGATAGCATATTCCTCCAATCATATTTTTCGTTGTATAGTTTCGCTGTTTCATTAGCATACTGACCAAATTGTCTTGCATTTACCTTTTTATTGCATGATATTACTTGCAGTATGATTTTGTAGCGTCTTATTAATTCAAAATCTACTCCTGTAATAGCTGCAGCAGTTTCAGGATCAGAAAAAAATTTTCTTGCTGTGTTGCCATCATTTGTGTTTCCTTCTCCTTGCTTTGGCTGATCGATCAGTAAACCCAATTCTAAATATTTATCTTGTACGTGCTTCTTTTTGCCTCTCTTTTGGCTTTATTTTCGTCACTATTTCGTACTGTTCCTTTAAAATCTAAATCATAGCTTAGCTTTGATATGTGTTCCATAAATCGAATTTTAGCATGGAGTGGGGACAAGCAAAACTCATAGGCTTCTTGGAAAGTGGTGTCTTCTGTTGGAAGTTGACTTAATTAGCTTGCAGTTTTTTTTTGCAAATAACACAGCTCGAAGATGATTTTGTTTCAGTTATGGCCTGTGCAACTTTTCCATCAATCATTGTAAGTAACATTTGATAATTTATTTGAATCTCTTGATCGTTAAGTAACAAAGTTATCGGTTGAAGTTTATCTATTTGTTGTTTAAGTTTAGATACTTCTTCTAATATTACATCCTTCGTTTCCTCCTTAAAAGCAAATTTAATTGGTCTGCAATATTTTGTTTAGGAAGGTATTTCGTTTTTCCATATGTCAATATCGGTTTCTTTGCTAGTAGATGGCTCAAAATTAATTTTATTTGCTTTTAGTGTTAACGGTAGAGCTGCAAAACTATCGATAGTGGCTCCATTCGATAGTTTCGATAGTATTTTTTGATACCATCGATACTATCGATAGTTTTTGATTCTTAAGCACCCCATACGCGTTTCAATTCAATTGTGAATTGAGTCTTTCAATTGAATTGATTCTTGGCCACACACTTCACAAACCGAATTGAAAGATTTTCATTCAACTGTCCAATTTATATATTTTCACAATTAAAAATTTAAAATTTCTATTGCATTCATTCATTAATTTTTATATTTTTTATTTAAAATTCAATAAAATTAAATACAATTTTATAAATACATAACTTTTTCTATACAAAATAAAGCTACAAACATAAATTTTGACAACTAATCAAGAGACTCGAACACACACAGCACAATCGAATTGAAAGATTTACTAGTCAACATGAAAAATTATAAACTTTTGATTTTTCTTCAACCAACTCGACAACTGCCAAACTAATTAATTGAAGAACCATACATACACGCTTTGATTTGGACAACAACCGACTCAATTGAAAATTGAATTGAATCGTGTATGGGGTGCTTTAGAAACACCCCTTTTACAAACGGAAAGTTTGTTTTGCAAAATCTTAATTCAGGTGTGTGAAAGACACAGTGATAAATACTATCTCTTTCTGTCTTTCTCCCTGCTGAATTAAGGCTTTGCAAAGTAAAGTTTCCGTGTCTATAAGGGTTAAAACTTATCAATTGTGTATTTTTCTAATATAAAATTTTGAATTTTTTAATCATTCCATAAAGTAAAAAGAAAGTTGATTTTTTTAAAACTTTTAGTTCCAATGTTTTTAATACACATATTCAACAAACATATATACACAGTTCTATAAAAAAAAATAAACGAAAAAGCAAACAGATAGATAGATGGATCAATAAAAAATAAATTAAAAAGGAATAAAATAAAAAAATCTTTCATCATTACTTAAGCTATTGCAGTTAGCTAAAAAGTATTCGTTTAACAGAAGGAGAAGCAAACTATTTAGCGTCACCTTTTATTTAAAAGTAAAGAGCGTAGACAGTCCAGTATTCGTCAAATTTAACAGCCGTCAAGTTTCTTCAAGTATCAAAGCCGTTGGGACATAATAATTGTATTTTTAGATAAAAACTAATTAATTTATTTTCACAATTATGTATATATGTAATGATAACCATTACCAAACCAGGCGGCGAAATTTGAATGTTGCATTTTTATTACACAGTCGGCATCATTCCGTTTTTATTGACTTTGATTTTTTCTCTTTTAGTAGAGTGTTTTTTGTCGATAGTATCGCTATCGAAAAAAAATATCGATAGTCCACTTAAAATAAAACTATCGATAGTACCATCGATAGTTTTGCAGCTCTACTTAACGGAACAAAAGATATAAATAAGTCAGAATCTGATATTTTTTCTGCATTATACTGCTTATATCGCTTTTGTCCAGAAGATCCATCGCATCCCCATTTAGAAATTAATGTTAGGCTACAGTCACCAAGCTTTTTAATATTATTATTTCAAATACAAGTTCGCTTGTAAGCCATTGTTTGTTGCAGTTAAACATTTTTTCCTTATTTCTATTACATTCATTATACCGTTTATTTAATCGCGTTAAAAAATTATAATTTTTTTTTTAAATGGTCGCACAACTCAAAATAAGGGTCTTTTAAAATGTGTAATATAACATCGTTTTTGTTTTTTTGTTCAAAATAAATTTTAGCAGTTATAACTGAACTTAGCCATCGTTTTGACAATACTGATCGTCTTTATTAATTTTGTCTGTTTTTATACACATCAAGTTTTCTTGAAGCAGGTATGTGTTTAAACGAGAGAGAGGAAAGAAGAAAGAAGATGAGTACAGACATGCTTGTACCGACAAGTTACTTCAATTCTCTTTTGTTATTTCATTCTCATATTCAAAACTCATTAAAAACTTGAACACAAACTGTGTGTCTAAACAACCGGACAGGTTTAAAAGAGAATTAAAGAGACCTGCTTCAAGAAAACCTGATGTCTCTTTCGTATTTTAACCTTTATATGAGCACCAGCTACTTGGGTACACAATAAAGTTATAACAAAAGGTCGAATATATCAGTCCAAATACAACAACTCATGTACCTACCCCCGCTTATATGTAACTATACATTTTTTAATGGCCTAAATTACTAAAATGCATTTAATGCATTATAACAACAGTCTTTTATTATACCCTTTTCATTAATAAAACTTCTTCGAAAATATACACACAAAAACATGTAGATATACCGCACTCCCATACCTAAAATATCCGACATGCAAACAGTAAAATCATTGTAGTTCCTAGAGATGCAAACATAAATTTAAAAAATTAGCATATAATAACAGCTCAAAGTACGTACTATAACACGTTGTAAGTCATTTTACGAAGTTTTTCGCAGAAAAAAGTTGCGTTCCACTGAACATCGAGATTTGGGTATATTTTAGACCTTTATTACAATCCCCAAATCTGGGACTCGAGCAAAGTAAGGCACGATTTTTTTAATTTATTTTATAAGTTAGGAAATGATATTGTGTGAAGAAAATTTTTTTTCCAAAAAATATATAAAACCAAAAAAGTTATGCCTACTTGAAGTTCAAAAATTTTCTAAAATATTTTGAATTTGAGCTTCTCTTAAAAAAGCGCATTTTTGATCACCTTATTCGAAGAGAAATAATCGAAATAAAAACTTAAATTTCTGGATTTCGAGGTTCCTATGTGTTTACTTTTATATATATAAAAAAAATAAATCGGTGACACAAAAAAAAATTTTTTTTGAAGACTTTTCGCCGCCAACTCTTCAAATGTGCCACTGTGCGCCGCCAGCTTTAGCTTTTGGTGTTTCACGAACCTGAAGATTTTATATTTTATAATAAATACTTGTTTTTCTTTTTTTTTTTCATTCACACATAAATAGTTTATTGTTACATAAGGAATAAATAATTTTTCAAAACTAAAGATTACGAGAACGATCGCGCATTAAATACCGCACATTGAGTTTGAAAATGCTGATAAGTGATCAGACGTCAAAACAATAGAAGTGAAAGAAAATACGTTTGAAAGCAAAAATATTACGTTCTTTAGCTATTTTATTTTATTTATCAGGCAGAATGTGTTCAACAGAACGAAGTAAGAGTGTTATTTACAGAGACAGCATATTTATTCATCTAGGGAAATATGTTTCACAGCGGCAGGAAATTCATTGAGTACAATATACGAACCATCCGTTGAAAGAAGGGTATAAACGACATTTTTCCAAAGTTGAGATATATATGTACATAGCTCCATTATGTGTGTTAAAGACAAAAATTTAATACTTATGTATATTTAATAAAGTTCCATGTGACTTAAAAATGCCAGTTGGAATAGTGAATCCCTTTTTACAACTGAAAAGCAATAAGAAAAAATCCATTCTGGTACAATTAAGTTCAAGAAAGGAAAAATTTGGAGCCGTTTGCTCTCTAGACCATCAAGGTCAAGACATACGAGGAACAGTTGAAAAAGACACAAAAAATTAGTTCTTCTCTCAAAATATTACATGCTTTTTATTTGTTACTAAAGTTTTTCCCTGACCTTTTTCATTTTCCGAGAAAGCGGGAACTATTTTTCCCGAAAACAATATGTACATCACGATCAATCCAAATAAACAACTGCGTTTGCAAACGAAAATATTTGGAAGGGAAAAATTTAGTTTGTGAGCCATTTACGGGGTGGAGAAAAGAGAATTATTTTTGTGTTCGGTACTCGGCGACACGCTTTGTTTTTAACGGACTTCACAAAATGGAGGAGGTTAACAATTCGTCTCTATTTTCTTTTCGTGCTGTTACTTTATAACTCGGTACATTTTGGACCGATTGTAAAAATTCTTTTTTTGCCTGAGAGGCAAAAGAGGCCCTATTTAAAAAAAAAATGGCATTTCACCACACACGAATATGATGCCTAAAATTTTTATGATCTTTCATTAATTTGTTCCTCTTAATTATTGCTGTAGCGGCAGCAGTTGCATATCCATATTTACATAATTATATGTGTACCAAGTGAAAAAAAATAACAGATATTACATACATATATATTTTTTTTTCAAAATACTGCATTGGCAGATAAAATCGAGAGAATAAAAATAAAAACATAAAAAATAAAAATACATACATGCATACATATGTACATATGTATGTAGTTGTTTCAAAGTCAACAACACTTTGTATTAAGTATATAAGTACGATAAATGCATATTGTACATAAAATGCATAATAACATGCCCACTACAAATGAATCTGTGTAATGCAGTTGTATCTCTTGTCTGGTTATAAATATTGAAATACATATGTATACATACAACAATTTCAAGCCAATGGATACTTTAATGGTATTTAAACGTTAAAGTTTTTTATTTCATTGTAGTCGTTGATGCTGTTGCTGTTACGTGTTGCATTCATTGCTGGCGATATTTGTTGTTAGCGGAGACGTTTATTTTCTTAAAAACACTTTTAAATGCATTTTTTTGAAATGTATCTCAATTGTTACACAATATCTGACATTGAAATAAAAACTTGATAAAAAAAAAGTTGAAAAATAAGAAATCATATAAGTAGATATGAGACACTTACATACGAGTATATGCTTGTTATGGTATTGTCCACACTTGGCAAGTATTTGACGATATGGGCGCTATTCTCAGCATGTTCGGCCGTTGTTGTTATTCTTTACCGACTTTATGAAAGTAGTAGTTTGTGTTTTGTGGCGCAGAATGCGCTATATGGTTTGAATTCTTTATAACTTTTTTAGTTATTATTCTTTCTTTGATTTTTTTTTTCAGCATTTTGTGAAGAAGATTTGGGGAATTAATTATGAATCATTACACGATCGAACAACGTACAAAAATTATTTAATTTAATTTTTCTAACCAAGTCTATTATGTTGGAACAGCGTGCATATCGTCGTCATTTTGATGTACGCATAGCACTCACAGTTTTCTTTGGGAATATTTGAAAGAAAGAGTGTACGTTAATAAATTAAGAACATGCTCCAACTAAACCAACATTCGAAATGATATCATGGCCACTACACCCGAAATTTTGCGAAAAATATGGAAAATATGAGATGTATACTCTATCTCGCTAAAAAGACCACGTATGTGAGAAACACAAAATGGACATCACTTACAGGATATCATTTTTCAAAGCTAATTGCAAAAAAATTCCCCAATAATATACTGTATTTAAAAAAAAAAAAAATAATCGCATAAATAAAAAAGTTTGCTTTGGAAATATAATTTCGCCTTGTTTCTATTTTTGACATATGGGCCAACCAAAAAGTCATGTTGTTTTTTGCATTGTTGTAACTTTGTGATATTGCTATCACCAACCGTTAGCCTTGAATTTTCCTTTTTAATTTTTGCAATTTGATTCACAGAATATTTACTCGTATTTTTGCCTGAGAAGTTTAAATAACAAATTGACTTACATTTTCCTTAAAAAATATTAAATAAAAAAAAACATTAAAATTACCGTCAACAAAAGTAGGAGGTTATTGATTTCATTCGGATTTTCGAAAACTGAGTTGTCATAAAATTTCGCCAGATTTTAGGTCATGCTATTCTAACTACTTTTACGATGACATCCTCATGAACAAAAGACATTCGTCCTTATTGTGAATGGCGTCGTCGACGTCACATCAAGACGACAATAAATATTGTCACTTGACTTCACTTTTTTGATACAATGCACCGATTCGGTGCGACAGGTTTCGAGATTTTTTTCAAACAATTAAAAAGCGTCGACTGTTGTAAATTTGATTGAAATTAAGCGCTTTACTTTGCCGAAAGTTCTTGTAAAATCGATTTTCAGGATCCATTTACTTTTTCGAATTTAAAAAACTGCGATGAATAACGCAAATTTAATATAAATCGTTGTAGAAAGTTTTGAACAAAAACGGTATCCCATATTCTTTATTTAAATTTATTTTTTTATATTAATTTTTTTACACTTCATGATAAACATGATAAAAAAATTCATTTAATTCATTACCAACAAGTATTAAAATAATGATACTTATGTGCCATCACTATATTTTGGGATAGCTGTTGTTATTTACATTTATTTTCTTTTTTGATACTCTTACAACTACAATTCGAGCTGAAAAAGTCAGCCAATTTGGCAATGGTAAAGTAAGAAAATGAAAAACATGTTGATTATTAAATTTATTATATTATTTCAACTTATTATTATTATTTGTTGAGCTTCTCATTTGTTTAAATGAAAGTTTTACCTAATAACTCTAGCTGTTCAAGGAAATTTTTTGGTAAAGGTTCCCTGATGATCTGCATTAGCAAGAGTGAAATGCGCATAGGATCCAGCTAAACTCCTCAATAATCAATTTCAATGTATTTTTAATAAAAAATATTTTACTGAATAAGTAAATAATATTAATTTGGGATTATTAGTGCGTTAACAAATGTTATACAATTCATTATATCGTGACCTATCAAAAAAACATTAACCCTAACCAAAAATGTCTAAAATTTTTGTAGGGATGTTATTATTGATATTGAAAATATTTTTAGCGCTTTGCAAAAATATGTATGTTAAAGATATTCGTTGAGCAGCTCCGGGCTGATCAGCTCTCACGTCATCATTATTATTTCTCAAGTGCGGTCAGGATTGTATGTGTTGATTGGTCTTCGAGAGTTTTAGTCTCGTTCGCACTGGTTGACTCACTATACAGTTTTTCGGTTCTTATGTGAAGGCATAGGTCGTCCATACTCAGTTGCAAAAACATTTTTAAGAATGATGTTAATAACATTATGGTCATATGGTCTTAGTCACTCCTCCCATTTTTTTGTGCCACCACATTCTGCAAATTCTATAAATAAATAAATTATTTATACGAATTCTACATGTAGTTACCAAATTATTAAACACAACTGAGACGACCGACGAATTTTGCCCAACACGGCAAATTCTTCGGTAAAAATTCACTGTAAATTCGTCGCATGAAGCACAATAACGACGAAAAAGATAAAATTCATTACTTTTTATGCAAGTAAAGAAGAAAAATTAAAAACAAAGTAAATCAAACAATTTCAAATTTGGTGAAAATCATCAAAATAACAAACACCATTTTTACAATTATGCGAGTAGCATACTAAAACCAAACATGGTCACATGGCAGTGATTTTTTCGTCGTTCAGCGGCTCAAGAAATAGTAATAAATGTATTGCAGAGTTCGCGTGTATTTACAGATGTGACGCGCAAAATAGAAAGGGACCTAAGGGTAAAAACCGGTTTTGTTCAGGAGAACCATTTTAAAGATTTAAATACGTGTATCTTTGGTGTACCATCACATCATAAAATGCGCATATCTCTGGGAGGGAACACTTTTGGGGCATGGGATCGGTCTCATTCGATGCTCAGATGTTGTCCACATCAAAAAAAGTGAAAATTGATTTTTTTTTTACCCTTAGGTCCCTTTCTCTATGCGCTGTCACATATACAGAAATATGTATTATTTTTGGCGGTGAATATATGCGGGCAAAAATTCGTCGTTCGTCCCAAATGTGTCCTTAACATTAAGATATATTTTATATTTAAGTGTAAATATTCCAAAAAATAGTAAGGCCTCGATTATCCGTGATTCGATTAACCGGCAAAGTCGATTATTCGGGAAGGAAATATTGTAATTGTTTTCTTTTTGTCCATCCATTTCATTTTTTTTTTTTTTTTTGCATCGATCAACCGTGACTACCTCTATTATCCGGGATTGCAATCAAGCAACTGTTTTCAGCAAAAATTTTCTTTTCCTTATAGTACATATTTGTGAATTTTTTGTATATTATTTTTCTGATTTTATCGACTTAAGCAAAAATATGCATTCCGAAAAAAGCTGACAACTAACTGAAATAAAAGAAAACAATTATGTATACGGCCGAGGCGGCCGTCGCGTTATTTGTCGGCACCAGACATAAATTGAAAATTTATCAAAATATGTAGTAAATATTGTACATTTTAATTGAAATTTAAATGATCAAAATAAATTTTAGTAACTTATACCCCCCATATTCTAATAAATTGTGACAAATTTTTTGTCATACAATTTTGTCAAATTTCTTGTTATATAATTTTAAATAAAATTGCCATGGTATTCTGTTGCTCATATGACAAAGAAAAGCTTAAAAAGCTCAAAAAGCTTTCAACATACTATGGTGAGATTTATTTCAAATTGACAACTATATTTATTTATTTAAAAAATAATAAAAAAAAAATGTATTCCCAGCTAAAAAAATTATATATGGTCCATATATTTTTACTATATGAATGTATATAACTATATATGAATATGTATGAATTCATGTATGGAAATGTATGGGATTATACATGGCAAAACTATTATATATGAACTAATATATGGACTAATATATGAAATGTATTATAATATATGAGCTAATATATTCAAATTTAATTATGAATCTCTTCATATGTGGATCCATATATAGAAATAACATGTAATATATGGAGCCATATAAGAATGTATGCATACATGATATCTCACATAAGATCGTTATTGCATTAAAAAAAGCTTGGATTTTATCACTGGTGAATTGGAAATCCATTTCAAAATAGATACGCTATGCAAAGTTTATATGCGTACCGTCAACGTTAAAAAAACAAATTATAAATATAGAAAGTTCGAAAAACTTTTGTTACAAAAAAAAACCATTCTTGTATGATTTTATACATTGTGGATCAAATAATCAAAAGGATAATACAGTCATTTATTTTATCGAAAATAACAGAATTCTCTAGATAAGAAACAAAGTTCATATTACAGCAAACAACTATATTGAAAACTATTGTTAGACGGATTATTTTTTCTTTTATAATTAATTGAATTAGTTTTTAATCTGATTTCTTAAATTAAATTTTAAGTACGAATTTGAGTTTTGTGTTTTTTAAATAATTGATTTACCTTTTGACTTAAAATGAGGAATGAAATGACTTTTACTTCGTTTTGAACTATTTGTCCAAACAAATGTGTCATTAAATGCAACCTCCCAGTTGAAAATCTAAAAAAAGTAATTTTAGTAATTTAATTTATTGCACAGCAGTGCGCTTTTGTGAATATGAACTTTGCATACTGTAGAGGGAATATTTACACATACATGTATGAAAATGTATGAATATATATAATCATATATGCCCATATACCCTCATTTTTCGGATCCGAACCATATATGGGATATTTTTTTATGAATGTAAAGAAATGTATTTCTTTTATTTCTTTAGCCGGAGTATCTTGCATTTACATAAGTAATTAGCAAACGATGGTCGCACACATAGAAATGTACTAACAACAGTGATGGTATTTTGGTGCGTTTCGGGTATGTTTTGGTGCTTTTTGCCTCTTCATAAACGCAATTTTATTTAAAATTATAATTTTAAATAAAATTGCCATGGTATTCTGTTGCTCATATGACAAATAAAAGCTTAAAAAGCTCAAAAAGCTTTCAACATACTATGGTGAGATTTATTTCAAATTGACAACTATATTTATTTATTTAAAAAATAATAAAAAAAAATGTACTATGAATGTAATGAAATGTATTTCTTTTATTTCTTTAGCCGGAGTATCTTGCATTTACATAAGTAATTAGCAAACGATGGTCGCACACAATACATTTTGAAAAACACACGGACAGGACAGTATAGGTTCGTAGTTTCTCCAGAAAAGGGTTGATTGTGAAATCTGTGGAAGAAAAATTGTAATGGTATGAGGGTAATAAAACCCTCTACCAAACAAATCTTGTAAGCATCTTATTCCAAAAAAATTATTTCTTGCACTTTTTTTTTGCAAAAATTAAGGAACAAATTTAACGTCGGAAAATTCAGAAATATTAAATTTTTAATTTAAAAAGTGATCTGTATGAGCTATTAGAGTGCCTAGACACGTTCAAATTGTAAAAATATATTCGCAAAAGTTGTCCATTTTACCATAGCTACAACTACAAATATTGTTGGCAAAAAACAGGAGTCCCTCCCTGGATGTTATTTTGGAAAAAGCGAAAAAAATGTTTCCTTTACTTTTGCAAAAAAAGTGCACAAACCAATTATTTTTATTGGCATAAGATGTTAACAATTTTTCAATAATCACGCTTTTTTCTCTTTAATTCTCACAACTAAAAAGAAAATTAAAAGGAAAATTAATAAATTTTTATTTTGTTATGTGATTTTCATTAGGTGACAAATTTGTTATATTTTATTAATGACAATATTTTTCAGAATACCAAAAATATACAAATAGTCATTCACCTCAGTTTTGTTATAATTTTGTCATTGTCACAGAGGTTAGAATTAGAGTTGAGCGATATTTAGAAACCTGTTACTTTTTCACAGCGATTGAAAAATCACAAATCACAACTGTGACTGAATTTATCAAGTAACAGGTTTTGAAAATATAGTTCTTTCATACAAACTGTGATTGTTCTTGCATGCTTACTTTACAATAAATAAAGCTACCACATAAATTTTTTTTATACCTTCAGCTTTTGTCAAGAAAAAATCGTTAAATCGCGTCAAATCATCTTTTCTGGCAACTATGTACAACTCACATTTTTATATTTGCAATTTTATTGTCTCTCTGCCTCTTATAATTTATTTATTTATTTAGTACATATTATACAAAGTAAATTTGTATAATATGGTGTTGCACAAGTATGGGCGGAGTAACTAGACCATATGCCCAAGATGGTATTAACAGTATTTTAAAAGTTTTTGTGACTGACTGTACACGACCTATGCCTTCACATAGGAAGTAGCAACGTGGTTGTTAAAGAAATTCCACAAAAAACCGCAAGATTATACGGTTATTCGTGGCAGATCAGTCAACCAGTGCGAGCGAGACGAAAAACTCTCGAAGGCCAAACAACACGCACAAGCCTGACCGCACTTAAGAAATAATTACGATGACGCGAGAGATGTTCCTCCACCCAGAGCTGCTTAACGACTCGGTTCTGCCTCTTATATATTTTTTTTATTTATTCTCAATATTTGAACGGGGTTGATTCAGTAATGGAAAATGTGGCACAATTGTGCCATTTTTGGCACTATTGGATGTTAACTGGCAGTGTGGCACTCATGCTCCTTTTCTGGCACTTTTTGTCCATTCGAGCCATAACTACGGTGACCATTCGTTCTGTATTATACAGAACAATACTGTATTTGAGAGTCCTGTTCTGTATAAGTTATTCATCCTCACAAAAACATAAATGTGAAAAAAGGCCAAGTTCCTATCCAAAATTTCGCCCATTAAACGTAGTGAGATATAAATTTTGACCAAGTTCTTGTTTGGCACAATACCTAACACAGAAATATGCTATGCGTTATATAAATTTGTAATCGTAAGGGTGTCATACAATTTCTAGATAGCCTGCTTACTTGACAACATTTTTTCCAATACAAAGAAATGAACAAATACGCATTATTCTCTCCATTTTGTGAGGTAACATGAATTTAAAAACAGCTCGAATGGCTTCGAGTAAATACACACACTGCGTGCATTGGCCGGCCAGAACTTGGCCTGGCGCACTCTTGTGCGCCTAGATTAGGAAAAAACGTTGAAATGTTCTGTATTTTATATGCTGTTCAGTATTTCTTCTGTATTTTCATGACTCGAAATGCTGTAGAAAAAATTAACGTAGTTTCTGCAACAATTGATTTTAAAGGTCGCCAAAATCAGTTTAATGTAGTTTTTCTTAATATATAATAATAAATTTATTTTTATTTAACACTTTTTATTTACATACATTTTTATAAAACAATCGTTTAAAAATTTAGCAGAAAATCACCAAAAGCAGAAGTAAAATCGCCAAAAATTGTTTTTTTGTAAATTCTTCTCATCAAAATTCAAAACACATTAATTACTATAATTAATGTAAGAAAATTCATCAAAATCAAATTGTTTTAATTTCTTAGAGCCATTTCACACTATGCCTTTTTAGCCTGCCTTGTGTTGACAATTTTCTTTTAAACCCCGTACGAAAAGTCATACAGATTTACATTTAGCCTTTTTTTTATTCATCCCTTTTTGGCATTTATATACTCGTTTAATGCTCAGCGTACGAAAAAGGTAAAGAGAAATGTTATAAATCCCCTCGAACTTTCATTTTGTGCCTTTTGTTCTACCCCGCAAGCTTCTCAAGCTTCTCAAGCCTCTCACCAATAAACTAAAAAAGCCTGCTTGCACAGGCAAGAAGAAAAGGCACAGTGTAAATTGCGTCTTACAGATGAATTTTGGTAGGATCTTTTTTTTTTGTAGGAGTGTAACAAACTATTTTCCTGAATTACAAACCAGAAGTTTGGACGCCGAACAAGTTAAAAACCGGCAAAGTTGGTGAGAAATCGCCATATCTGAAAGCCCTGGTGACGAGGTGTATTTGTATGCAATGTATTGGAAACACTGAAAAAATCAATTACGTGAAAATACGAGTCTACTTGTGACCATCGAATTTTATATTAGCGTATGTGATTACATTGTTATGTTGCATTTTAATTTTTTTTTGTTAATTTAAAGAATTTTAGCATTCCGTGAACTTCAATATGTTTAATATGTCTGTAAGGTCGTTTGTACTATATTTGCTGTTTTTTATATATCTCCTTGTTCTGTATTTTGGTTTAAGAATTATGGTCACCGTAGCCATAACCACCAAAAAGCTTAAGTGGCATATTCTTTAACTTCGTTTTATGTTTCCGAACGAAAGAAAACACGATGAAAAATTAAAATTTAATACAGATCTGTATCATACCCTGAAGAATTAAAAAATTCCTTATTTCAAGTGTGAGTGAGTTTTGGAAAGATATCGGAGACGTAAAAAACGTATGTGTAAACAACTAATTTTTGAGCGTGTTTTTTGTGATATTCATGGATTTTTTTTAGCTGCACACAATAATGTATCATTCAAGGGCCATAGTATACTAAACGAACATCGAGTGTAATCATTTAAATTATGAAAAAAGTGGTTTGGCACTATTCCAGTGATTTTGCCACTATTTAGAAACAGATTCGGCACGAAATCAAGATTTCCAATTCCCATCACTGGGTTGATTGCTAATTGCTTGTTCTTGCTGTTCTTCTTATTAGTATTTATCAAAACACCAATACTAATAAATACTTTTAAAGCAGAAGAGCTGAAATGTGTTAAACCGTGATCACAGTCACTGTTTAATTTCACTGCTGCTCTTCTTATTAGATTTTCGAAAACTAACAGAACTGCTACAAACAAAATACTGCTAAACTGTGATCACAGTCACAGTTTAAAAGAACAGCGATTTAGAAATTACGTTCACAAGGAGCAACATTATTAAAAATCACGCTATCGCTCATCACTAGTTAGAATACGGGTATTAAAGTAAAAATTTATAAACAATAGCAACGGCGTAAACGATAACATTTGGTAAATTTTTGCCGCCGTCAAATTGAAAAGCATAGTGAGTAAGTAAATGATTATTTTCTCCAATGGATTTAGAAATTCTGGTTTGTTGAAATTTTTGTTGATGAATTATCGCAATTTAGAAATGGAATCTTAGTTTCGATTTCGTAATACTCGTAGATTTATACTCGTATATATATTCTGTCTTAATTCTTCAATATGTCAGTAATCAGCTGTTTTCATAAATTTGACGCACACTTCAGAAGAGCCACTCATACTTTTTAGCATGTAATAATATATACATAAATATATATGTATATAATTACTACAAAATGTTATTACCGCTACTAAATATGTTACATGTTTACTAAAGACAATTGCAAAGTATTTTCAAGCCTTTTTTTTCCTTAGCACAGGCATTTCACTTCAGTACTACTCACTGTACGTAATAAATGCAATTATTGTTTCATTTTTATTTACTACTAAATAAAAATTTTTTGATTCATACATATTAAGTGCACAAAATCCATACACAATCTAAAACTAAAAACAAAGAAAATGTTGTTTAAAAACTTTGCACAATACCAGGAAAAAAAAGTTAAGTCAGAAGTCAGCAGCTTTAACCAATTAAATAAAGCCTTTAAAAAATTTCAAACATTTAATGCATTTCTATCAAAAAGTTGCGAGTATGTAGTATGGATGAAAAAAAAATCAATATAATCGTAAAACAAAAAATTTACATAATTTTTAAGGGTTTGGTTAGATTTTAATTTAATTTCAGTAGTGGGAGTTTACCCAGATATTATAACGGCTTGATAAAATAAACAAGGGGTTCAAATATTGGCTGCATTTATTTCACAAAATAAGTTAGTAGAAAAAAAATTTACAATCTTATTATACAGTGGAGTTTATGTATAACAAACAAAATCATTGGTCCTAAAAGTTTTGCCTCAACATTGCAAACAAATTATTATAGTTGTGGCAAGTTTTTACTTATAACGAACTCTTGTTTTTAAGTCATATAAGTGAAAGTGTATGGAAATACATACAGTTATAAAATATATATATATATATACATACATATATTGTTATTTTATAATTTGAAAAGTTTGCAAATTCGTACAAATTTAATTACTGTATTATGATTTTCGATTCATATATTTAAGTTTCCCATAAAAACATTTCTCAAACAATCGCCAATATGAAAAAAAAACGCCAAAACGGAAAAAAATCGCCAAAACGGGAAAACTAAAAAAAGAGCCAAAACCGAAAAAACTAAAAAAAGAAATCGCCAAAAGTAAAATAAAGCTCAAAACCGAAAAAATCGTAAAAATTAAAAAAAATCCAATAATATATATGTATTTTATAGGCTAAAGTTCGTATAGTATTACAAATCTAGTGTCCGTACGGAACCCTTCGTGCGCGAATGCAAGTCTCTCTTTACTGAAAGAGCAAATATACTCGTACTTTATTTAGAATATGTATAATTAATATAATATTCAAAAGATGAAATAGTTAACCACTGAAAATAATTGGAACTAATTATTGAGGAACTACTTTTTCCTCTAATCCCAAAGTATCCGGAAGTGATTATCCACAATACCCAAATAATGAATTAAGAAGTTATTTCTTATAACAAAAGAAGAAGAACACAATTACTTTCTGACATATATTTGACATTTTCAAGGGTGCTGGTGAGATTATTATAAAGTACCCCATACACTATTCAATTCAATTTTCAATTGAGTCGGTTGTTGTCCAAATCGAAGCGTGTATGGCTTTGTCAATTGATAAGTTTGGCAGTTATCGAGTTGGTTGAAGAAAAATTAAATAACAAATTTTGATTTTTCATTTTGACTAGTAAATCTTTCAATTCGATTGTGCTGTGTGTGATCGAATCTCTGGATTAGCTGACAAAATTTATGTTTGTAGCTTACTTTGTATAGAAAAAGTTATGTATTTTTAAAATTGTATTTAATTTTATTGAATTTTAAATAAAAAATATAAAAATGAATGAATGAATGCAATAGAAGTTTTAAATTTTTAATTGTGAAAATATATAAATTGGACAGTTGAATGAAAATCTTTCCATTCAGTTTATGAAGTGTGTGCCCAAGAATCAATTCAATTGAAAGACTCAATTCACAATTGAATTGAAACGTGTGTGGGGTGATTAACTCTGCAAAAGTAATAAAAAATTAGTTAGTTCGTTTAAATTTATTAAAAAGAACATAAAAAAATCAGGGGGCAAATTACGGCATCCGATACGACTCGTAATTTAAAAATATTTCAATAGAGTTTATATGGAAATATTTTTAAATTTCAAATCGTATCGAATGCCGTGATTTGCCCCCAGATTTAATGAGAATGACTTCGAATTCACTAAATGAGTACGACGGTGGATCATTAACTCTGTCTTTTTGAATTTCCCGCCTCTTGATTGAAATGACAACACTGCTCCTGTCAAAAGGCAACTGTCAATTGACTCCTGTCTAAATTTGAACAAGCTGTGCCATTTAGTGTGTGTTTGGCAGACGTTGATAACAGACTACCTCGCCTTTTTAGAAGTTAATGGAAAAAAGTGAATTTCGTGTGCTCATTAAACATTATTTTTTGGGAAAAAAAAACTGTCAATCAAAAGAAAGAAAAAGCTCGATAAATAATAAACACTATTGTTAGATGTGACTAAAATATAATTGAGACTCACCATACCATGTTCTAATATTATATTAATATTGTTAAATACGACCACAGTATTATTTAATATAATAATTATTATATTATTATAATCAGCGATGCCAATTTAGCGCGTTTCGCGCTAGATTTAGCGCGTTTTAACTATGCCAAGCGCGCTTTTTTTCGTCTTAGCACATTTTATCAAAAAAGCGCTAAATTAGCGCGTTTTGAATATAGTCAATCATATCATTTCAGTTCAATATTTTTTTAACTTTTTTTGTATAAATTTAACAATTTTCTAATATCCAAAACTCCGATAACATTTTTTAAATTAGTTAATGAATCAGCTGTCGCAAACAAAATTCGCTTGACTGTGTTTATAATAAAAAACGAATTTTATTACTGTAATGACAAATATTTTGAAATTTCACAAATAAAAATATGTATTACATACATACAGTGACCAAAAAAAAGGTACGTAACTTACAAAGCATCTATTATAGCTGAAATACAAAAAGCATTTGAATCGCATAACTATTCGACAATTTATATGTTGTTACAAAGTTTAAGAAATAAATTAAAAGTACAAAATAAGCATTTCGATTCTTCGGAAGGCGATTATGATTCTGTATTAAATGATTTTAGTTAATTAAAACATAATGTCAAGGAAGCAATATTGCAAAATCTTAAAAATTAATTGTAAATATATACGAATTCTAATACATACATATGTACATCGACTTTTATTTAAATTTAATTTAGCGCGTAGAAAATAGCGCGTTTTTGCTAAAAATATTTGACAATGCTGTAACATAGCGCGTTCTAGCGCGTTTTGAGAGGGGTAGTAGCGCGTTTGGGTTATAAATAGTTGGCATCGCTGATAATAATACTATTTTATTTTTTAATCATATATTTATTGTAGAAACAGCTGTGCGTCAAAATCTAAATAAAAATAATTTAATATTGTTGAAATAAAATGTATATATAGAAATGTATACTTACACGACATACTGACATGTCTGTATAAAGAGATACACAAATGTTTATATATTTTTATTGGTCTACCCTTTTGTTTATTCTTTATTTATTTATTTATTTAACACCACACCGTGCAATACCGATAGCTTACAAACGAAATACTGAACTGACAGATGTTTCTGAAAAAGAATTTTTTAAAAACTTGACATAGTAGTTTTGGATAACATCATCACATCATTTTACATCATATTATTTTTAAATAATAATACAAATTATGTCACAAATTTTTAACAAAACTGTATTGTTAAATTCTAACCATATCACACTTTTTTATGGATGTGATAATGTAATTATTAAATTCAAACATTACTCTGTTTATAGTAACGAAATAAATGTTTAAAATAACAATAACTAGTTTTCGACGAACACACATTTGTTTTAGAGAACATAATATTGTTTTCTCAACCATTCTACAACCATATCTTTTCTTTGCGTATGGTTTACTGACTTTCGTTGTGGTCGCACAAGTACAAATGACGCTGAAGGTTCTGGACAGCCAATTGAGGTCAGTACACCCGAAAATGTTAAAAAAATCCACGATATGGTGTTGGCCGATCGATGAGTAAAAGTGCGTGAGATTGTTAATGCCATAGGCATTTCATATGGCAGTGTGGTTTCGATTTTAAATGATCAGCTGGGTTTAAGAAAGTTGTCTGCAAGATGGGTGCCACGTTTGCTCTCAACTGAGAATAAACGTAAACATGTGACAACTTCAAAGGATTGTTTGGAGTTATTTAACCACAATCCGAATGAGTTTTTGCGGCATTTTGTATCTGTGGATGTACTTCGGAGACCAAGCCGCAGTCTAAACCTCTTCCGAAAAAGTCCAAGGTGAGTTTTTCGGCCAGTAAGGTGATGGCAACAGTTTTTTGGGATGCACGCGGGATAGACCACATCGATTGCCTTCAAAAGGGAAAAACAATAAACGGTGAATATTATGCCAACTTATTACACCGATTTAATGAGGATTTAGGAAGAAAACGACCCCATATGGCCAAGAAAAAAGTTATTTTCAAGATAATACACGTGTGCACATGTGTGCAGTCTCAATGGCAAAACTCTATAAATTGAACTAGGAATTAGTATCCCATCTGCCATATTCTCCGGATTTAGCCCCTAGTGACTACTTCTTATTTCCAACCTAAAGAAATTGCTCGCGTGGAAAGAGATTTAGGTTCAACGATGAAATTATTGCCTATTTTAAGGACCTCGAAAAATGTTATTTTTTGGAAGAGATAGAAAAACTGGAGAAACGTTGGACTAAGTGTATTGAGTTAAAAAGAGATTATGTTGAAAAATAAAATTTTGTTTTGCAAAAAAACTGTTTCATTAAAAAAAGTCACGGAGTCATTGATCCGCCTTCGTAAAATAGACGCGTGTGAACCGGGAGTATTACATGCTGTTCCTTTGTTAAACATTTGTATATTTTGTTTTAAGCCATAGAAAATCTTGTTAATTTTTAATTGCTTGCTGATGCAAGACCATATGCACAAGATTGTGAATTGGGCTATTAAATTGAAACGAAACACAGATATATGGTGTTAACTGCCATGAATTTAGCTTTATTTAAAAGATAATTCTTTGCCATTTTTATTTTAATATAATTTGTCCGGTATGACTACATCGACTCACGCGGAAGAAATAAATCGTGCAGCCAATTTTCCATTCACTTTAGTAGCAATGGAGGCCGTATGTCAGTGATAACGTGGCGAATGCTATCATCCAAGGCGTTTTGGTACTTTTTCGAAATTCAAGCAAGTAAGGGATAAAATAATTTAATAATTTTTGTTACTTTTCTTGCGTAGCTGGGCCGACCTTGTTTCTTAACGGCCGCATTTAAATCCAACTCTGCAATCGACAGTGTTGCTATCTACGATTTCCATGAGGAACTTTTTAAATGCATAACTTTCTCTTGAGCCGCTGCAGTATTTGCTTTGTTTCCAACAATTTCTTATTTAACTTAAGACATTCTTTATGTTTGATCTAAAAACAAATAAATACAAGTTTCGCTGAAATAACATGCTCTACCACAAAATGAAACGTAAGCAAACCTACATAAAATATAAGCATTTCTATCAACATTTTAGTCATTGAACCTAAAAGATTTTATTTATATACTTACATGCATACATATTTACGTATCGAAAAGCAAAATAAAATTGCGGTAGAAAAAATAGATTCATAAAACGAAAAGAAACAAAAAAATAATAATCAAAACAGTTGACAAAATCTAGAAAAATAAGACACAAAATATTTAATGCAGCTAAAGTGAGATATATCTTGTTAGTAAATGTGTACATTTGTCTATTAAAAGTAAAAAGGTGTTTTAAATGTTGCAACAGTTCAACAAACATATTTATAATGCGTAGGTTCTCGATAGATGTTGATACTTTATAACACACACAAATAAAATAAAAATAAAATGAGGAAAACATATGTAGATATACCGTGGAAAATAAACGAAACAGTGGCCACGCATTATTAAATAAAAATAAAAAAAAGTTTTGCTTAAAAAAAATCTTGTTAACTAGATCTCTTTGGTTCAATGAATTACAAAATTAAGTGATTTGTGTTGTTTTTATAAAAATAAAAAAAATTTCAACTCGAAAAAAAGGGAATAATATAAAAGTACAGTGCAGCCCCGATTTGTCTCCTTACCAATGATGGGGGAAACGAAGCGAAACAACCCAAATCGAATAAATTTTTGTGTGTTTGAAATCTCTGATTTTTATTGATTATTGAGTCAAATATTAAAGGCTGTTTTTTAGGTTTATAATTTTGAATTGGTAACACTGCTTTATTTGACAACAGTTTTAACAGCTGATAGTTCTTGTTGTTTAGTTTGATTCTCCATATCATCTTGGATAGAGTTGCAGATTACTGACATTTTCATATCAAAATAATGGTTCTGTTCGTGAAACTTTATTTTAATTCTTTGGATCAGCGACAGATATAATTTTTTTAGTTAAAGCAAAATGGTCACATTTGGAGTGAAGATACTTCAGAAGGTTTCGTCGAAAAACTATTACATCTACGAAAATTATTGTTTTGTGTTTTATATGGCACGGCGTTGTTTTTGGCCTATATGAACATTAAACGCTATAAAGAAAGGATTACAAGTTTTTTCGTACTCCAATCAGTACACTGCAAATAAAATTAGACTACGTAGTCCAATCTAGATGAAACTAACTAGTTATATCATGGTCCAATGTAATGCAGTCATGGATCATGTCGTTTTCATACAACCATCCAATGCTGCACGATAGTCTATAACTATTCCATATGGGGTAGTTTTGGGGTTAGTCCGATGTAATGCAAAATAGGACCAGGTGGTCCAACCCTAGGACATCGTAATGCTAAATCGACCACATTTTTCTCATATATTTGGAGTACTCCAACTATTCTTTAGACTAGTCTTTACATGCACTAGTCGCATTACGCCACATGCCACACAGCGCACTTTACAAGTAATTTACTCAAGAAAATTTTGATGAACGAATAATTTAACGTAATTGTTATGTAAATTGGTCACCACTTATTTCGATAAACCAGAGCCAATTGAACACCTAGAAATCAACATATGACGAATTATTGGCAAAATACTACCGCAACTGCTGCGAAAATTAAGCTCCACAAAAGTGGCGACCACATGGCCCAAATCATATTTAAACATTATATGTATACATATACATATTACCTCGCGTAGTTCCTATCAGGAGCAAAGGTCATTTAAACCCTAATGTTATTAAATTACCTATTGACTAAAGTGTCCTACGGCGGCTATGTAAGTCCTCATGGAACTCACACCTCTAACGATTGTGATAGAGACTGCTGCCAGACAAAAAGTAATCAATATTGCGGGGAAAAGTACAGACATAGACTGTCTAATTAGCCAATGGGAGCAATCATCCCTGGCAAGACCATTTCCCCTACTTGCGCAACCCTCTGACACTGACTAACTGCCACGAGTCCTTGGGAAAACCTACCAATTTTCAATCGGAAGTTTATGCCATTGAAAGATGCGCACAATTTAATCTTAATAGGGAGAAAAATAGCCATTTGCTCAGATAGTCAGGCTGCCATCAAAGCGCTCAGCTCATATGAATTTACCTCCAAGTTAACTTGGGAATGACGCACTAAGCTAAATCAGCTAAGCAGAATCAATAAGGTTACACTATGCTGGGTACCTAAACACGCCGGGTGGCAGGAAATGAAAATGCAGACAAAATGGCCAGAAGGGAGCTATTACACCCATGGTCGGACCAGAAACGTTTAGCGTACTTGGATTGGACCAAATACGGGAAGATACAGGGTCCGCTATCTAACGTTTTTTTTTCAACTAGTGCTTATTTCGTGAATGGTAACACTTAGCTCATGTCTGATTTGACAGATAATTAGTTTTATCCTTCCGCTGAACGAGCCAACTGACCATCCAATGCGTTTTTGCCGCATTTGAGGCACAGAAAACCCGCACGCATACATTGAAAAGCCGACGCACCCAAAACGAGTCACTGTTTGGTGCGGATTTTGGTTCAGAGGCATAATTGGGCCATTGAGCAAGGAGTGGCCGTTACAGTCAATGGCGATCGTTATCGGGCCATGTTGAACGAATTTTTGTTCACAAAAATAGAAGAGGAGGATATTGGCAACATTTGGTTTCAACAGGACGGCGCTACGTGCCACACAGCCGAAGCTTCAGTAGTTTTTTTATAGCATTTTCAAAAAACAAAAAAGTTATCTGGCGGACCCTTTATATCGACGAAGATCAAGAGTAAAAGGGAATACTACTGGCGTAATCTCCCTGGATTGAGGCATGCAAATCTAATGAGTGGAACGTATAGCCAAAATCATTTCATAGCTCTCATGTCCCTGAGTAAAAACAATCTAATAATTCTCACATGGTTTTCTCACAGGCCATTGCAGAATGAGAAAACACCTCAACAGAATTGGCATTGAGAGTAACAGCCTGTGCAAATTCTGGGATTATGACGCTGAAACTCGAGAGAATATTCTGAAGCACCTATAGGAGGATTGGGAACTACCAACACTAGACCCACTGGCAATCTTGAGATTCATAAGGAGAGTGTGTCTAGATGAGGTGCTCTAGCACCTGGCAAGGAATACAATAGATCTACTTCGGTCGCATTCTCCTGTGCTTCTCGTTAAACTTAATTCATTCATTCAAAGCCAGTTTTATTGATGTTAAAAATATTTTACGTTACTTTATTTTAATTTAACTTTCTGTAAAATTAAGAACTTTTTTTTAGCATCGATATCAGAGATTTTTGTCATCTTAAATTTTTGTTTTTTATTATTTAAGTGGACTTTTAGTTAATTGTATGGTCGAGTGGTGGTTTAGGCTAACTTATTTTTTAAATTATTGACAAAATATTAACAATATTATATAATCGTATATAATAGTTTTCGGTTCCGAACAAGTTGTTAAAATTTTTTTGTTTTATTTATTTTGTGTCTTCTGTCCGAAGCGCATTACAAAATAGCCTTCGTAAAATTCGATAAGGTTTAGGAATAAAATAAAACCACCAAACAACAGATAATCTCATGCCAAAATGTTTGTTTTTAAAACAAACAAAAAAATTATGTCTGGGAAAATTTTTTATTTCATATTTTAATTGGGCAGCTTAATGCATTTTTAAGTTCACGCAAAACTGTAATTATACAACTTTAATAAAAATAAAAAATCAAATTTTGAAAACTCCCTTCACTAACGAATATCTTCGATACAAAATATTTCCCCAATTTATTATTGCTGTTGTGTTTGTTTTGTCACATTTAATTGATATTTTTGCAATTTTATTGTCTAACAAACCACGCAATTTCAAAATGTAATGACAGTGTAAAAATAGTTATTAGACATGTTGTTTTTTGTCAATTAATATTCATGTGAATGCAGTACACGAAGGCGATAGTGTCACAGGCGACTAGTAGCCGCTACTGACCATCTGCTAGAATTTTAGCGCAGCTGAGGATTGCAACTGCGAACGTCGCATGGGTCTGCGGAAAGAGCAAAGGGAATAATATTTATTAATTTTGATATAATTTACATTTTAAATGATATAATTTACATTTGCTTAAAATCAAAAATATTTATATATTACGAAAAATAACCTGGACTTAAAAATAAAATATAATAACTAACAACTTATTCTAAAAGAAAACACAAATTAAATTATATATGTATTTGCATTTTCAAAGTTTACTTCTGGCTCTTATTTAAAGGATATTGAAGTATTATTATTATATTGTATTATTAGAGTGGCCGTTATTTATTTTTTTTTTTTCTTTTATTCTCACCCCCCAAATCTTTTCAGTTTAATGTAAAAGAACATATAAAAAATTTCATACCGATAAGTTCTGTTCTAGGGGGTGCGTCCGCCCCTCAAAGTGGACCTTCAAGCCCATTTTTCAATGTAATTTTTTGCATATGATTATCTTTTTGAAAAATCAATTTAAAAGAAGATGATATATGGCAATATTTTAGCTCTTCTAGTTTACAACATTAGTCTCAAATAAGGTTTTTTGCTAAAAGGAATATTTTAGGAAATAATGAAGAAAATAACCAACAAAATACTAACAATTATATATACCAAAATTGAATTTATATGGAAATCATTTTACTAAGCGTTTACAGTAAAGGTAGAATTAGTAAAATCGTATCGTGATGTTGCGTGTCAGCTGACAAAAACCGTACAATATACAATGCATGTTACTAGTTATAAAATATGTGGTGGTAGCACTGCTGGCGTAGGAATCTGCAGAAAACAGATTTTTCTGTAGCGAATGTCAAAAACGCCGCATTTAATGCCAGACAAAAAAAAAATTTGCTGTGCAATCTGTTACATTTTCTATAACTTGTGCACAAAGTTGAACGATACGGCAAGCTGTAAAGTAGCATGATACGATTTTACTAATTCTACCTTAAGAGTTTTTTTTTATTTCATACATATATTGAGTATAGTCATAAGAACAAAAAAAAGGGGGCTAACTTTGAGGGCCGGACGCACCCCCTAGCACAACTTATCGCTATGAAATTTTTTGGAATTTTTTTTACATAAAACTGAACCGATTTGGGGGGTGAGAATAAAAGAAATCAACAAAAAAACTCTCCATACAGCTAACGGCCACTCTAATGTACATCAGTGATGGGAATTGGACATCTTGATTTCGTGCCAAATCTGCTTTTAAATAGTGCCAAAATCACTTGAATAGAGCCAAACCACTTTTTATGTAATTTTAATGCTGGGACTTGATGTTCATTTAAATTATGGTTCTTGAATGATAATTTATTGTGTTTATAACTAGAAAAAAACACGGTCTAAAATTAGTTGTATATACACATTAATACATTTCGAGCCGTATTTTCGATATAATCGTGAGAGACATGTAGTAAAAAATTAACTTTTTTATTATCAAAAGTGCAAAACTATTGATAACTTTTAAAACACTAGCTGCAAAATTTGTCGTGAGTGACAATTTACGTATGTACTCACCCAGTTGTCGACATCGACATCACTTTAATACAATATCAAAAAATTGGGATTTATTTACTCGCTCTCGAGAACAATTCTGTGCTACTGACAATCTATTCTGTTAGCTTAGGTCTAGAAAATAGCATAAACCTACCAACAGGAGTAAGTTATTTTCGACAAGGCATACACAAGCCCAAATTTTTTGGTATTGTGTTAAAGTGACGACGATATCGCCAACTGGGATAGGGGTGAATGCTCGATATGTATGCATCATATATCATATATCTTGTATAATAATTTTTACTTATTTACAAGAAATACAAATATGTATAGAAATATTTTTTGCGTTATAGTATGATTCTAAAGGACATACCTAAAACCTATAATAAACCTAAACTAATTTAAATGATAATATATATATATATATGTACATATATGTATATACTTAGTGGCAATTATAGTTTGTAGTTTTTTATGGTTAATATACTGTCGAGTTGTACAGATTTGTGCACGTTAAAAATATTTATAGTTGTTATCTATTTATTTTAATCAAACAAAGGTTCTGTCGGTGTAGTAGAATCCGTATTGCTTTATTGGTTCATAATTTTATATGTATTACGATTATAACAAGATCTATTGTCACACTTAAAAAATTTTTACCATGTATTAAAGATGCTAAAGTCCATTTTTACTTTTGAGCAAATTCCGAACTAAAAATGTACTTTCCACGCTTGATGAAGCGTAGAAAATAAAAAGAATACCTTGAACGATTCGATAAAAATTACTTAAAAATGTTTCATTGAAATTATTGTTTACGTCTCCATGTCTTTCAAAACTCACTCACATTTAAACTCTTTTAAATCTTCAAAGTCTAATATAGATCTGTATTCACTTTTAATTTTTTCACGTATTTTATTTCGTTTAGCAGCATTTTTTTTTTATCAAAAGGAACAGTATTATTTGTGTCTCCACTTAGAACATATTCTGGCGCACACTTTGGAAAGCAATTCAAATAATAGTCCTTGAAGTTATATTTATGGCCTGTTTCACAATAACGAAAGAAACTGAAACGAAACTTTCGAGTGAAAATTTATATTGAAAGTAACAATAAAATATGAACATTTTCCTTGTTTTCAATATAAATTGTAAGACGAAAGCTTTGCTTCGTTATTGTGAAACAGGCCATTAGTTTTCAAATATGACACAAAAACATATAAGAAGACTTTAATTCTATTTTTGAATTCTACACTCAAGGAAAAGCTGCAACTTAAAAATAAGAACGCGTCACATTAATTCAATAATTTTCAATATAATAGAAATTATACTTTGAGATACTTAGAAATAAACAAAATTAATAAATTAATACTGTAAATTAAAATTTTTCCATATTGAAATAAAAAATTTCAACATGATTAGACTTTTGTTAATGTTTTTTATCAATTCAATATGGTTTTTATTGATTTTAAGCTGTTTTTTTCCTGGGTGCTGGGAAAATTAGTTTTTGATTATTAATAGTTCAATTTCAGTGCCGCAATAATTTTATTCAGTTGGAAGATGGTGAGAATTTTTATCTATATTGTCAACAGGAAGATCATCAATATACATATTTGTTCAAAAAAAAATCGATATAAATGACGAAATAAAAAAGCCTCTTTAAAATTAAATGTGGTCTCACATTTTTTGATTGCATTTCGATAATTTACTATTTCAAGGACATAAGACAAAAATATAAATACATTCAAAGACTCTATCTGCATCAACTTTACGAGACAACCAACGGTTTGGGGAATACTTAAGAACTTCATAAATTTCAAAGTTGAAATATTTCCAAAAATTTATAAATTTACAAACAAATTTATATATTCATTTTAATAGATCGTCAATGTCTCTGGGAAAACCGTTAATTTAAACTATCAGAACTGAACAGTTGTCAGCCTCAAATCCTCAGTTAGCCGACGGTAATGTAATGTAACTACAACGATAGGAAACAGCTGATCGATATTGTTATGTGAAATGTAATGAAAACGGTTATATAGATGTAATGTAACGTAACCTACTTTTTATACAAAAATATCAATCAGCTGGTTCCTACTGTTGCAGTTACATTACATTACAGTCGGCTAACTGAGCTTTAAATTTTCATTACATAAAAACGTAAAAAGTACAAAAAAAGTACTTATTATTGCAATAAGAAAAGTTTCCATATTTAATAGACAAAAAGTGACAGAAAAGGAGCGAGAGTGCCACAGTGCCAGGAAACATCCAATAGTGCCAAAAATGGCACAATTGTGCCACATTTCCCATCACTGATGTATATATATTAGGGTTGTGGCTCTCTTTTTTTTTATTTCTTATATTCTCTCAACCAGTGCTGTCAGATTTATTTTCACCTTTTTCGCCAAATCCAATGTCAAAAATCGCCAAAATCGCCAAAGCCTCTTTTTTAGTTTTTGACAATGAAATGTATATTTGATAAATTATTAAAAATATATTTTATAAATTATAAAAAATTAGTTTGTTCCGAATCGCTAAAATTCGCCAAAAAAATGAAAAAAAATCGCCATTATATATATTTTGTTTTATTTTTATTTAGAACAATGTAAAAATTATTATGAACATAAAAAGGTACAATGTTTGATATAAAATAGTTTATAATAGTCTACGTAAATAAGCTTTTGCGGTTAGTATTAATCAAATATTGGATATATGTATATACATTTGTATGTAGTTGCAGCTCTATTACATATCTAAAACGCTATATACTTCATCGTCAAGACATTCCACATTGTCTTCTTCTTTTGAATACATCGTATGGGAATTGAAATTTTTCAACATATCTTGCGAAGGTATAAAAGAAGTGCAACATGTGCTATTAACCTTCATATAATTTATAACTCGTAATAACGCGTCTAGAAGTTCATATTGCATGATATTTCGGAAGCGCGTTTTAGTTGAGTTCATTATTGAAAATACCCTTTCAACGCAGGCATTACTAGTTGGAATTACCAGCATGTAAAGTACAGCCAAAGCAAGTTCTTTAAAATGGTACGTACCTGCCGTATCCTTATAATCATACACTTTTGGCCAAAACTGATTTAAATTAGATGGAATATCACCATTAAAATAATCTTTCCAATTCACAAACTGTAATTTTGTCCATTGTGTTTCATAAACATCGAGCGGTATGTTGGGATTCACAAAAATCTTTAAAATATCTTTTACAACAACAAATTTTGTTTGTGATAATGTATTGCAACATTTTATAATGGAAAAATGTTCGTAAACTTTAAATATATTCATGTTTTCAGGAATTCTATTTATTAATTCTTTCACGAGCATCTTTAAATATGAAAAACAATTTTCTCGAAGTTTTTCAATATCTTCATCAGCCATTTCAACATTCCTTAATTCAGTTTCAAATGCTGATCTAAAATCGATTGCGTTTAGTGGGAGAAAAGTGTTTGGTATATCAATAGCTATAATAACATTGGTTATAAGTTTTTCGCTATTATGAGTTTCATTCAAAATTGTTGGCTTGAAAATTTTTGAGGAAAATGAAAGAAGAGTAGAATATAGCCTCTGATGCATACTGCCTGCGTCCATGTTATCCGACTCTAATTCAAGATTTAAATGGTTCATTTCATTTACTATTGGATTTATAAATATCAAAAAAAGTCTTGTATTTTCGTCACATAATTCTTTGTATATATTTTGGGCAGTCTTATCATTTTCAGCTGTTGAAATAAGTGAAAAATGATGTTTCAGCTCCACCCATTGCTCCAAAATTCGTCTTATAGCCGCTCCATAAGACAACCAACGAGTTGCAGAAATTTGCACAAGTTTTCTAAAACGGTTGCTGTCAATACCAGTACTAATTAAATCGAAAGCACGCTTATACAGAAGCGTACGTAGTGGGCTGTGGCTAAAATAGTTATAAACTTCTTTTATCAAAAAGTCAGCATTTCTTGGAATCGTTTTTGAAGCTTTGGAACAGCATAGAGATAAAGAGTGGCAAATGCATTTTACGAGCATGATTTTTAGGTTTTCCTTTTTCAAAAGAATAAACAATGACTTATTTTTACCACATAAATTACTAGCACCATCCGTTCCAATTGCGATCATATTCGAAATTTGCATGCCAATTTTTTTTAAAAACAATGATAAACTATTGAAAAGATGCTCTGCTGTGGCTTCTTCCACTAAAAAAAAAAGTCCCAAAAATTGTGTTGTTACTATGAGTTTATCTGTGGCGAAGAATCTGACACATACACTCATCCACTTTGTTTGAGAAACATCTGTAGATTCTTCGACAATGAGGATATACTTTGTATTACCAATTTCCTTTACAAGGCTTTCCAATAGTGCGGGTGAAACAACCCTTTTTATAATTGCAGTACACTTTGTTTTGTGCAATTTGAGCTCTTCAAATGTAGTATCTGTTGAACTATTCCGCAGTAATGTACTTAAATGATCTACAGATGCAATCGAGCTATGTTTTGCTATGAAAACAGCTAATTGTATATCAATGATTTTAGATTCTTTAGATTGGGAGATATTTACTAAAAGCAAAAGAAATAGGTATTAATATAGGACATACAAACATATGTACTTATGTATTTGAAATGAAATCCCCTACTTACCAGATTGATAAATTCTATTTTGTTTGAAAAATACGGACATGCTATTTTTATGTTTGGTTGAGTCAGCATGTTTTTGTAGATCAATTTTATGTGATCTTAATGCGATTTTGCATGCAAAGCACCATGATGTATTCATTGGACTGCTTGTGGTCTGATAACTCAATGGAGCTTCTGATATTGGTTTCAGCCAACCTGGAAATTGTGTAAAACTTTAATAAACCTTAAAAACTTAAAGTATTATATTTACCTTTTGCCCAGTTTTGATTTTCCCATTCCTTTTTATGTCGACGATCTATTCTTGCACTTTTCGTTGAGGATGCCATTATAAACTTTTCTTTTATATAAACTTTACACACAATATTAATAAAATGTCTTCTGTTCACCGTTAGTTTTTTTAAACAGGCAAAAAATTTGACATGTACTTTGCATTCACTTTAATATGATAGCAAAAAAAAAAAGGCTGCCAGATTACAATATTTATATGAGAGAAGACGCTAATAAAAATGTTCTTAGCACACCATCTACACGAGTCAAATACCAGAATAAAAATAATATTTAACGATTTTCAAGCCAATTCATGGATTATCAAAAATAGCCAACAAAATCGCCAACTTTTTATAAAACGCCAAAATATCGCCATGTCGCCAAATCGAAAATTAAGACGCCAAACTAGCTTTAAGTCGCCACGTTTGGCGAGAAATCGCCACATCTGACAGCCATGCTCTCAACCCAAACTTTGAGAGATGTATAAATTAGTGCAGAGAAACATGTTAATTATGTACTATATTGATCGGCCTTATGCTAGGAACACAACTGGGACGAACGACGAATTTTTCGGTGCGAGCTTTCGTCATAAAAAATAAAACACATTTGTTCATATGAAAATGAACACAACACAGCCGTAGAACGAAATTCGTCGTGCGTGCACTGTTGCCAGAATAGACGATTTCTCTGCATTTTGACGATTTTCACATCTCAAAATACACTAGTGACGATTTTAGGTCCAGAAATGACGATTTTTCTAAATTTAACATATATGGAAATTTTTTTTAATATTGCATTTTTATGATAGGTACAGACTTTTCAACTTGCTTACGCAACACGTTTTCGAATATTTTGATTCAGACACTGCAACCTACAATGCAACCTTCAATGCAACCCATAAAATCAAAACATTTTGATATTTTCGAAACTTCGAACGCAACTTCGAATGCAACCATAAACAAGACTACACACTATGCAATCTGCCTGGTTGCATAAACACGTTCCTAAGTCTGTACCTACCATTAGAGTTGGTTTTTTGTTATGTTATGATTTTTTGTGTTCAAAATGTTAAATTCTGATATTTATACATAAAATGTTTCTATAACAAAAATGCTAATTATTTTTTTATAAATTATCTATTTTATAAATATATATGTACGTATGTGAATTCTGATTTCATTTTAAGTTTTTTTAACTTTTATTTTTAACTTTAATGGTTTTCATGTTTATGTTATATACATACATATACATTAATGTATATGTGTATATTTGTTGAAAGCATAGTTAATAAGTTTGAATCATTGTAATAGTTTTTGTAATAAAACAATTCAAATACAAGAAAATTTAATATTTTTGATTTGATTTGACGATTGTGACGATTTTTTGCACAGAAATCTGTAGTTTTTGACGATTTCACCCCTAGAAGTTCTGGCACCAGTGCGTGCGTGACGAACTCTGAGATAGATTTATTTATATTTTGTACGCCGAAGCGCGACGAAAAACCCAATTTTCTCTCATTCTCTTTACTTACACAATAAACAGTGGCCATATGTCTTTAATATATTTTTAGAGAATACGCAAATTGGATTAAAAAAGGTTAAAAAAAAATTAAATCCGTTTTTAAAAAATGTAAAAAAAGAAGTTAAGAGCCTAATAAAAATTTTAAAGCTAAATCCAGAAGAAATAAGCTAAATTTATCCCAAAGTTAACTAATATGGTCACACTGACAATAACCAACTTTATAAAATATTAGAGAGGAATTCGCTGAGTAAATTCGTCGTTGTTGTGTTTCACACGACGAATTTCCGCAGCGAAGTCTTATCGACGAATTCGTCGACGTGGACGAACGACGAATTTTTCGCTGCGAACTTTCGTCATAAAAAATAAAACACATTAGTTCATATGAAAATGAACACAACACCACCGTAGATCGAAATTCGTCGTGCGTGACGAACTCTGAGATAGATTTATTTCTATTTGTTACGCCGACGAACGACGAAAAAACTAATTTTCTCTCACTCTCTTTACATACACAATAAACAATGTGACCAGATTTTAAAAATAAAATTGAGCTAAATCACGTATGTGTTTAATATATTGTTAGAGAATACGCAATTTGGATTAAAAAAGGATAAAAAATCTAAATAAGTCGAATTCGTCGATGTGGACGAAATTCGTCGTTCGTCCCAATTGTGTTCCTAGCATTAGGCTGATAGTTCAAAGCCTGCGTTAAGCCGATAAAAACGCTAGACACAAACCGTTATGTTTAACAGAGCTCTGTTGGCAAAAAAAAAACAGACTTCTGTTAAATATTAAAAATTTGTTTTTTTCTTCTCACAAAATGAATTTAATACCCGATTTTTGAAGCAAAATGAACTAGAAGCCAAGTTTCTTTTCTATGCCTCCTTTAATTAGATATAATATAATTATAATACTTCAAAGACCACGAAAACTATATATCTTAACTTACTTACAGTCATAATATGAATTTCGCAAATTTTTTCAGTGTTTGTAAGAGATGGTAAGGAAAAGAATATTTGGAGGATATTGCTGAACGTCTCTAGATTAATATCTAATAGTTGAAAGTCATAACTAAGGAAAGGATTTTCATGTAAATACATGTTTTCTGTCCTTGGTCTTAGATCAACGTAAATAAACTATCTTTGCGAATCAACAAATTTGTGCCAAAATGGCATCGATTTGTTAGTGCATATTTTTGCATATTTTATAATAAATACATATTTTTGCATATTTTATTATAAATGTATATTTTTGATACATTTTTTAGTTTTTTCATGCTATAAATCTAATTTTGGTTTTTTTTTATTAGTTGCAAAGTATTTGAAAGCAGCAGTTTTTACGACTGTGTAAGAACAAAAAAAAAAAAAAAAAAAAAAAAAAAAAAAAAACGAGAAAAATTTTGTTATATTATTCGATATACCTTGGGTTAAAGTCAATAATACCAATACCATTTAAAATTAAAAAAAAAAATAGCATGGGATAATAGATCTTTTAAACCCAAAAATGTTTGTGTAATTTTTTTCAGCGCCCTCTAATGGTAGATATGATATGATACGGATACATCCTATAGCAACTAGATGAAGAACGTGACAGAAGGCTGTCGGATACTAAATTTCTATTAATAAAATTAAAGAAATTTTAAAGTCAAAAAACTTTCCCCTATATGCAAAAAAATAACGTGTCCTTGAAGTGCATGTTAAATTAAAATTTCCATACAAAAACTGGTTTTAACTTACACTTGAAGAACACGCTAGTTTTTACATATGGGTGCAAGCTTTTTGACTTTAAAATTTCTTGAATTTTATTAATAGAAATTTAGTATCCGACAGCCTTCTGCCTAATTGATATTTGAGTACACAAACGAAATAGCAGCATTTAAGTACGCACCAGTGAACTGTATGAGTGGATTCACTCTCGCTCTCCAGTCACTTTTACAATGCTTTTGTTTTGTTTTTTAACATCAATCTAACTAATCAGCGTTGTCAACTTTGAAATTTCAAAACGCACCAAAATGGAGAAAAAACGCGCCATTTACAAAAGAACGCACCAATTTTAGAATTTATTTTTTTAGTTTAAAATGTTTATTGAATTATGCATAAAAGTACATAATTTTTTTTTTTTAAATTTAACACTAAAAGAGGATTTTACAGTTCAGGGTTATAAAAATAAAACCTAAAAGAGCTTAGCAAATTTGTTTATATTCATTTGTATTAAATATATAATAATTTTTTTTAATTTCATAAATTCTGTACAAAACTTTTTAAAGAGATCTAGGATTAATAGAAAGGATTCAAAACTAATAAAAGTTCATTTTATTCAAATATTTTAAAATTTTTTTTATTAGAAGTTTAATACATATATCCATATTAACCCCCATATTCATAAAAAAATTTAATTAATTTCAAATTAATTTTTGGAAAATTTTGTATCGAATATTTAAAAAAAAATACATTTCAAAATTCGTTTAAAATTTTATGAATATGGGGGTAAAAATATAACAATAAAAATAAACAGCCTTTTACAATATATGTACATAATTAAAAAACAACAAAAAAAAACGAAACAAATTCGTACACACATATTGTAAATATGAAAGTGGTCTAGGTCATACCATTTTTGATACGATATAGTACATTTTGATCAGACTAGAACAACTCTAAATAAAACTCTCGCATAACAAAATTATTTTTGGATTTGTTCCAATGTAATCTACTCGACCAAAGAAATATAAGACTTATACAACTTTCATAATTAAGGGCACATACATATCTTTGCATTAATTTGTCCAAGATGATACATTTTTGTATATTAATTTTATAAATTCGGTTTAAAACTTTTTAAAAAGAAACCAAGAATTAATTATTCCAAATAAATAAATCTAATATTTTCAGTATTATTGTTATCATTGGGCCATAAAACAGATTTCATTTCAAATTCTGATATTTTGTAAACATTATTAGTATTAGGGCCATTATTATAACTTGTCGTTAGCTAAACGTAGGATTTTATTGGATGGATAAACACTTTTTCATTCTTACATCTTCATTTTGACCAAAAGTGAACGATAAGTTAAAGACAAGCTCATCCTACCTCTAACTTTTATCGTGAGGTATAGTCATTTGAAGTTGCCATATTTTCATCCCTTGCCACACTTTCTACTTTATAAATTACTGCCAAATTTATTTGGTTAAAATATGGTATAAAACAAAACCAATCCAACACAAAACACATAATAATAAAGCAAAAAACAAAAGAATTGACAAAACTGTTTTCATTAGATTGTAATTTGACAAATAAACAAAAGCAAGTTGCCACTAAGTATTTTTAACAATCAATATCCACAAAATCCACAGAAATGTTGCCACCAAACAAAAACTGTATTATTTATTTTATCGGACAGTTGTAATAATGGACAAATTTTAACGGTCACTTTACAGTTCAGTTTTGCTAAAGTTAAGATTAACTAACTATCCGGAACTTTATCGTCAAGTCATAATAATGGCCCTTAATATGGTAATTAACACTATCAGGAAGTTGGTAAGTTTCACAACAAGAATTGTCCGGTTTTAACCCATTGCTGTGTTAAATTTGCGTTGGTGCCACCAAAAATTAAAAAACGCACCGAAATTTAAAAAAAAGCGCACCACGCACCAACTAAGGAATTTTTCGCACAAAAAATTTCAAAAAGCACCAAAAATGGCGCGAAACGCACCAAGTTGACAACGCTGTTGATTTTTTTGTATAGTAATCAAATAACTCACAAAAGCACGTTGACTAGATGAAGTCTTCAGTTTATAAAACATTGAGTAAATATTTCCACACATAAATAAATAGCCTTAAGGAACTATTAAAAAGTGTTTTTAGAAAATTTAACAGAATGTATTCAGAAATAATAAAAAATTTCGAAAATGGAATTTTTCGTGTAATAAAAAAATTAAATAAAATGAAAAAATCTATCTCTTCATATTGTGTTAATTAATAGTTTTTCTCATATTAAAATAATTTATAAAAAGAATGGGCCTAGCTATTTTATTTTACAATATTTCATAAAACTATATTTGTCAGAAGTGGTTTAAGAAATATTCAAAACAATCATACTTATTCATTGCTTTAGTGAGTCATATGAATGAATCTAAATTGCAAGCAATGACAGGCATTTATTAACACAGTTAGTAACAACAGTCTCATTGATATGAATCATGCAATAGCATCATTCATTTTGTTAATGTTAAGTGCTAGCTCAATATTCATTTTAGAAAATGCAAAATTATGCCGTTTGAATCGTAATCATGCAGATCACTGGTACGCACCAATAACTTCTGCTGACGTGGAACATTCATTTTTATTACATAAAATTTTTTAAGAAAAAATCTTCAAAGATTTATCTTTGACAATAAAAAAAAAACATTTACTCATTCATGTACGTAAATAAAAGTTCAACTGAATTTTATTTTGTATTCCATATGATTTGACCAAATATTTTTCAAGAAAGCATTGAAGCTGAGCTTTTTTAATGACAAAATGTTTGTTAAGAGAGCAATGAAGGTTTTTTTTAAGTTTTTAATGTTATTAAATGTTGAAAAAAAAGTTGATAAATGCATATTTTATTAGTTTTGAATACATATTTTTATATTTTTACTGCATATTTTATGTACATAAAACGTTATTTTAAATGCATGAAAATCCTTTCCCTAGTCATAAAATACTGTTTTTTTAGAAATTACAACATAACTTCTAAAAATAAAAATTTCAAGTTAAAAAGGACTTTGGTCATATTGGAAGGGACTCCAATCAGAAAAAAAAAATTTAATATTTAACAGAGATATTTTTTTTTTTAAATTATAACAACAATAATAATTAATAACAATAATATATTATTGTCAACATTTTAATGTAAGCATGAATGGTTTTAAGCAACTATGTATTCTTAACAGTTTTTTAACGCAAATAATTAATTTTTGCAATCATTTTACACGCAGGGTTTTCTAACCTGACTATAAAATATAAATTTTATACAATAGGTGCATGAAAATTTTACTACACCATTTATCAAAAAATACAAAAATCAGATTAAAAAATATATATACAAATTAAGAGTAACAAGCAACAAACAAGCTTTTAATAGACATAAATATATATTTGAAACAAATAAAACACGACTAAATATTATCTAGCAACAAGAAAAATCATGTTAGAAAATTTAATTAAATTGTAGTAACGCGAAACTAATTTAGTACGAGTATAAATAATGGGACCGCAAAAGTATCGAGATATTTTTGTTATTAGCAGTCACTAGTATGGATTTCAAATTCAAATCTTCGCTAATATTTCCTTTGATATTTTTATATCAAAATAACATTGTTAAAGCCACATTATACGCCTTTTTGATCGAAGATCCAGCCGTTTTCCAGGACTGCAAAGGTCAGTCGGGTTATCTGGGTGCCGCCGATGTGTTCGACCTTTCCAATTTTCAAGTTGAGTTTTTTGATGACCATGTTCATATCGACGGTTCCTTCACCATGCTGTGGGATGCCGATCCCAACGATCGTGTGGAAATAACGTCAGATCTTTTTAAATACGAACGCGGTAGTTGGCAGCCGACAGTAATAACATTGATACAAAAAGATTTTTGTACGACATTGTTTGATGAAGTCGATATTTGGTACAAGTCATGGGCTCAATATATCGAGGAGGATGACAGGAAGTGCATTACAAATAAAGGGGTATAATCAAACTCTAGTATATACAGTGATTGTTGTGAATTAATTAACAATGTACATATATTTACTATTAAAGCATACATATCATCATAAAGCTTTCGATTTGGAAACTGTGTTTGAAATAACCGGTCAAGATCTTTCGGGAAGACATAAAATCGTTGTAAAGATAGATGCCTATGACAAAATGGAGCAAAAGCAGCCATATTCCATCTGTGTTGAAATTTTGGGCGATATTATTAAGAAATAATGAGAAAACCAGAGATAATTACAATTAAAGATGATATGTTCTTATAAAAAAATTTATACAATATTTTGCAAAACAAATATTTGTGCATTTATTGAAACTAACGGCCTGAACCACGATGTATATCAACAGAAATCGTTCGATCCGCAACTTGTATTGCAAACAACAATAACATTAGGAAATTTGTTGTTGTTTTCAATATATGCACATAAGTATTCGACCGAACGATTTCTAGTGACATCGTGGGAGAGGCTGTAAATTATTGAGTTAATATAAAAAAGATTTTATTTTATTTTTTTTTTCACAAAATATGTAAGTTTTGATGACTACTATTATTACATTTAAAGAAAATTAAAAACAAAGTATTCATTCAAAATAAAAACATATTAAAAGAAAATGTCTGCTGGATATAAACACATAAAATATTTTTAGTAATTGTCTACGGAAGAATTGATACTCGTATAAGCGGCTTTGAAGAGTGCTAAAGAACTACTTCATGCACCTTCAATATAAATATCATTAAATAAACCAGAAAAGAAGGACGCTCTATGTATGGCGCAGATCCAGTACCTACCAATCTTGAAAATAATTTTTTCTGCCAAAAAAAACCGATGCAATGCAAAGATCTGATAGAAGAAGATGAGAAGAAGTACGTCAAATATAAAATTAAGTTTTAATGGGCGTACCTCCCCCCATTTTTTAAAAGCAATATTGTGTCTTTTTCAGATCTCAGAGTGCGTGTTAAGTCTACTTAAAATCGGTAAAGTAGAACCACTTAAAATAATATATTAAATTTCAATGGGCGTGACTCCGCCCTTTTTTTTAAATGGAGGATTGTCTTTATTTTAGAGCCCAAGATGTGTGGTAAGTTTCGTAAAAATCGATTAAGTAGAACCGCGCGAAACATTATAATAAATTTTAATGGATGTAACCCCGCCCAATTTCTCAAGTTTCAAATTGTGTAATTACAAGAACCAAAGGTATTTTATAGGTTTCGCAGCAATCAAATAAGTAGAATATCATAAAAGTAAATTTAAAAATATTGTGGGAGTATCTACGCCCACTTTTCCACAATCGGACCTATGGAAAGCTATACCCTTCAGACAAAAAAAAAAAAAAAGAATTTTTACAATCAGTCTAAATGTACCGAGTTATGAAGTAACAGCCCAAAAAAAGTAAAGACGAATTGTTAACCTCCTCCTTTGAAGTCGGTTAAAAACTCGCATTAAAAGACATGCAAAGTAATTGTTTTTTTTTTTTAATTTTTCTTAGTGATTTTCTCAAATGTTGGGTATGTACACATAAAGGTCAAATTTTCAGGGCTTTAAGTTCAGGCCACTTTTGCGGATTGTTGTAATGAATATGCATCCAAAACCATATAATGCATGACCCCTTTTAGACACAAAAATTCTTAATTCAGCTAAGAGAAAGATAAGGCCAGGATTACTTTCTCTTTCTGTCTTTTTCCCTGCTAAATTTAGACCTAGCAAAGTATAGTTTGCGTGTCTAAAAAGGGTACGTGCAAATTTAAGTCTACGATAAGTTTCCATTTTCGCATAAAATCCAATGAGAAGAATTATTAAGCAACATTTTAACCCTCTAACTTTTCTCCGTATGTGTCTTTTTGGAAGTACCTGCAAAAAAGGGTCAAATAAGTACCTTTAAACGGGAAGTGATTCAAACCTTTAAAAAAAATTATTTTTTGTAATAATTTTAAATAAAAGATTTGTTTGCCCAATGTTTCATCAAGAAACTCTTTAATATATTTACATATATACATATTAGACCCCTGCAAAAGACCATTTGAAAGAACTTTTAAGAAATGAGGGATTTTTCAAATGCTTTATTGCAACGAAGTGTTCTAAAACAATCGCTAAGCAACACCGTTGGCAGGACATTTGTTTCATTTATTGCAGGTATAGGAGTAAAAAAGAGAATACATCGCGACGAAAGAATTTGTGATGCTTGCTTCTTAATACGCATGGGCGCGTATACAAACGTCATGCATGTACACACGCACACACGTTGTGTGTATGATCTGTTTTTATACATTGACAACACATAATAGCTTACCATCTACATCTTACACACACATTCAAACGTACAATATGCAAAATAACAAGCATACACGCATCAACACTACTTCTTTTGAATGTTTGTTACGAACAAGAAGTCTACCCGACATCGCTTGTAAACACTCATATACACGTACACCAATACATCCATCGTGCTTCGCTTATTAAACGACAGCATGTATTATTGGTTTAGTATAATACATGTTACGACAATGCATTTAAAAAACAAGACGTATTTACATTTCAAGACTGCTTACGCAGCCCTCTAATACATACATACATAAATGCTTTGCTACTATTTAAACTTTCAACTTTTTGTGGTCTCAGCACGCGTCAAAAGTAAAATGATATGCGTTTAAGATCCCTGACTGGGTTTCTTCTTTTTTTTAATTTTTCAATTGTTAAAGGAAAAGATATTATTAACGTAGATGGTTGGGTGAAAAATAGAAATGTAAAATTTGTTAGTAAACACATTCCGTTTGTAACATTTCATTATTTAGTGTGTACTCACTAACGACTAATGTATTTAGTTTAGGAAAATTTCCAAAAGACAATAACAATTCATTAGATCAGGGTGGCATTTTTTCAAAACACAAGAAAAACTTCATAAAACTTTCAATTTCCTTTGTTCAAACAATCATTGCGAATTTAATTTTTTGTTTAAGCACAAATAGATATTTATATTCGGGAATAGCAAATGATAACAAAAATTTTTAAATGAAAATGGCTTTATTATTTTTACAAATATTCCTCTTGATGATCAATACACTTTTGCATTCGTCCAAACCATTTGTCATACCAGTTTTTCCATTCCTCTTGAGACACCTCCAAAAGATGGTTTTTGAATGCCTCAACTGCTTTTCGGCGCTCGTAAATCGTTGACCACGCAATTTACCTTTGATATTCGGGAACAAGCAGAAGTCATTGGATGCCAAATCAGGGGTTCTACTCTGCAATTCGAAACGAAAGAAAATCCATTCGAATTAACATACAAATTCGAAAGCACATTTTTTCGTTTCGAATTACAGAGTAGACCTCCAGGACTGTACGGAGGATGAGTAATCAATTCGATGTTTTGACTGCTCAAAAATTCACTTGTTTGACGAGATGTGTGAGATCTCGCATTGTCATGATGAATAATGTTTCGTCTACGGGGGTTAGTTTTACGAATTTCTCCGAAGACTTCCGGCAAACAAATCGTCGTGTGCCTTTCAGAATAGACAGTTCTACGTTGCTCAAGCGGAACAGTGGCCACATGACCCATTTGGCCGAAGAAACAGGCGACCATTTGCTTCGTTGTGGTTCTTCCACGAACAACTTTTATTGGACTTAGATCGTCACCTGTCACGATTTTATACAAGTCTTTTGCAGCACCACGGTTGAACTTTTCAATCATTTCCTCCTTACACCACTTGACGCGAGCCTTTTGGAAACTATTTAACATAACAAACACGTATTTTGTGGTCACGTTTTTTGAGCAAATATTTGTCCAAGTGTGACCATCCCCTAAGGATGCCTCCATCTCACAATATGTCACATGACGATTTTGCATGATCAGTTCACGCACTGCTTCGATGTTTTGTAGCACAACAAGCGATTTTGGAATTCTTCGGCGACGGAACTACGACCACGATTGAATTCACTATACGAGCGATATACTATGGTTTTTGATGGTGAGTTAGTCGACACATTCTTGTTGAGATAATCTACGTCGAGAGTTGTAAAAAATAAGCCAACGAAAGCCTTCTCTTTTTTTTTGTCAAATTGATTTTATGAACTCACTGTAAGCAAAAGAAATAGCGCTTGAACATCAAAACGTTGTTAGTACGTTTATGTTAAAAAATGTGAAACTTTATTACGGTGTTGCCATACTTAAGCTATTGACAGTAGTGTTGCCAGTTTCCAAAACATAAATAGTAGCCCTTGTAAAGAAACTTATTGACAATGAAAACATTAATTTTTTGTTAAATTTCTATTAATAAATCCTTCCGTTAGCGCGGAATAATATGTAAACATTAAACAGCTGATCTAAAGTTTTCCCTCTCTCTCGTATTTTCTTGTTCACCGGGTATTTGGAATAAGAGATTTTTTCCAGGAAACAAATGATTGGGAAGACAAAAAAACTCCAAGGGAAATTCATAATTGGCATTACTTTCGCGCAGACAAACTTTCCGCCTTTTTCCCCACAAAAAAGGAATATGAAATATCGTTTGAAATATTTGTAATATCAAGAAATGAATTAAATGTTTACCTATAAACAATTAAGTTTTTCCACTCAAATTAATAAATGTAATTGAATCAATTGAATTCTTAATTGAAAACATTAATTGGTGAACACTTTCTTCTGTGAAGAGAAGAAAGCAGGCAGTATTTATTTAAAGATCATAATAATTTATTTCAAAGACTTACGCCGAGTACACATCTGGCAGTTGTTGTGTTGTAATTTTCAAAATGTGTACAACGCCGTCCCATTATGTTTTTAAATTGAAAAGCAATGCCACACAACGAAAAATATCGGAAATGACAAATTTTGCCACCAATACACACTATTACGATGTCACAAATTGCCATAGTGTATAGTCGGCATTAAAGTAACACATAATGTAGGGAACGCAACTGGGACGAACGACGAATTTCGTCCACGTCTACGAATTCGTCGTGTGGTGTGAGACACAATAAAGATGGATTTACTCAGCGAATTCTGCTCTTATAATTGCTAAATTTGTTTATTGTGTGCAGGGTTGTCAGATTTTTTTTCGACCTATTTCGCCATATTAATTTTGAAAATCGCCAAAAGTCGCCAAATTGATAATGAATTTGTTTTTATATCGTCCCTACCATGTCAAACTATCCAATATGCAAATTTTAACTTTTCAGAAGAGCACGAATACCCGTCAATTGTGAGTTTCAAGCCGGCGTGTTTCTAAAAGTGCAGGGCTTCAAATATTTTTTATTGAGTTATCTATTGTCCATGAGAATTTCAGCATTCTTAAACGAGGCATTTCGAATAAATTCGCGTACCAAGATAACGACTCTAAAAAACCAATTTTGCATATTGGATAGCTTGACGTGGTAGGGACGATATAACAATTTTTTTTAATATAAAAAATAACAGAAAATCGCCAAAACTGGAAATAAAATCGCCAAAACTTATTTCTTCTAAATTTTTCCAATCCAAATTCAAAACGCATTAATAACTATCATTAGTATAAGAAAAATCATCAAAATCAAATTGTTTCAATTTCTTGCAGACGAGCTTTGGTAGGATTTATTTTTGAAACTACTCCTTGAATAAACTAATTTTCCTGAATTATAAGAATTTTTAAATTCAATTTTGTTTCAAAATAGCCATAATAATTGCCAACAAATCTATTTATAGCCAGAAAAATCGTCAAAAAAATTATTTATCGCCAGAAAAATCGCCATGTCGCCAAACCAAAAATGTTGACGCCAAACAAGTTGAAAAATCGCCACGTTTTCCTAGAAATTGCCATATCTGACAGCAGTAATGCCAACTTTTTCGGCTCTAAAAGCACATCAAAATTTAAAAAAAGCACAAAAAGCGTTATTTTGAGATCTAAAAAGTGTAAAAAGCACTAACGTGAAAAAATAGCGAATATCGACACGAGTGAAGTTTAGTAATGTTTAATAATGTTTAATAATGTTTAATATAATAATAATCTATCTCAGAGTTCGCCACGCACGACGAATTTTGTTCCACGCGGCTGTTGTGTTCATTTTCATATGCACAAATGTGTTTTATTTTTTATGACGAAATTTCGCACCGAAAAATTCGTCGTTCGTCCCAGTTGTGTTCCTAGCATTATTCATTTAAGTGTAGAGTCTTCCAAATTCGTCCTTTATCGTTAAAACATTTCGGTTTATGCATTTATTTTAAATTATTAAAAGAAACAAATATTATAAGAAAATAAAATGAAAATGAAAAAAAAAACAAATTTAAAACAAGTAAAACGAAACCTTTATGGTTTGGGAAATTCGCAATAAAATGAATACATTAATTACTACAAAAAGGTATACGAAAATAAAAGCAAAATGCATTTAGCCAGGTTGAAAGACCTTTTTATAAAAAAAACTATTTTTGAATGGCATTTTTTGCTACAATTACTCGTATAGGTATGAATATCATTTACAAAAAAAAAAAAAAAAAAAAAAATCAGTTCAAATGCAAAACAGAAACTGTTTGACAAGCATGAAAAAGGCGGTTCGGAAATAATGAAATTTGTTGGCATATAAAAAAACCACAAGAGCAGACACAATGTCTGCCAGTTTTATTTTAAATATGAAATAGGCCAGGTATTTTTATTTATTTAATGATTTAGATCGAAGAAAATGATTTTTGCGCCAACAAATAAATACAATAGCCAAAAACTGCCAACTACCGCATTTAAAAAATATATATATACTTACATGTATACAATTTATGGCTGAAACGATACGGTAGCAAAAAAATCGTTAATAATAATAAAACGGCCATTTTTTTGTACTACTTCCAGCCTTCAAGAAATAACGAAAACACCCGACAGTCCGTAATAAAAAACCAACTGCCACAAATTCAATTATTGTCAATTGCATAAAAAAAATGACAACGAAATATCTATGTCATCAGTACGAGTATAAAAAAATATATATTTATCTAATAAGTTGAATTATTATGGTTAAATCTTGTGATTTTTTTTCTTTACATTTTGTTCACACAAAATTTAAGGCATTTTACAATCGCGTTTTATGAATTAATAATTCAGTATTTTTTCTCTTTTGTTGAAAATATTTGAAATCAAAATGTTAAAGCTTGAAACAAATAAAAATTAAAAAATCGTGAATTAAATTTTAACTTTATTTCTTATTGATCATTTTTGGGAGATAAAATTTTAAACGCAACACTTAGCCACGATTAAGGAGTGCGTCATTAAAAATAAATAAAAAAAATTAATTAATTTAATATAAGAGCATTTATGATTTTCTTTTATAGCCAAACATATATTATAAAAAAAAAATTTATTAACTGATTCATCAGCAGCGTCCAGAGACCAAATCACTAAATAAAATATAAATAAAAAATATAAAATAAAAATCCAAAAAAATTTAACAGACTTCAAAAACCAGCACTAAAAAGCTAAATATAATTTGGATTCAGCTATATAAAACATACATATCGATGGCTTAATATAAAACAGGCCTAACTCGAATTTGCGATATTTTACAGGAAAAGCAAAAAACTGAAGAAAAAATAAAGCATTTACATGCAGAAATAGTTTTTAAAGTTGCCATAAGTCCTTGATTTTTAACTGTAACGTACCAAGATCTTCAAGGAGGATGCAATTATAGTTACGTTGTCGCCCAGAAAACATTAAAAACACGATTTGGAAAAAAATTGAGTTAGGCCCTTTTTATATTAAGTCATCGATATGTATGTATGTATGTGTTACCTATAGTGCTATTCGAAGTCGGTGCGAAGCAGGTTAGCAATTTCTGCATTAATGTACAAATCGTCGGCTTAGAGTGTCAACCTGCTAAATCCACTTTTTATAACAATTGACATTTTGACGCCGCACTATGGAAAATTTCACCCATATTTTTTGGCCATAAGTAAAAATAGTAATTTTTGCAAAGTTTATTTTTTTGCTTTAATATAATAACAAATATAACAAAATAAACATAGCTTTTTAAATTTTTCAAAAAAAAAATTAATTTTTGTCACTTTCACAGTTGTTTTGATTACGATTTCTAATCCAGTTATCAGAAAACCTTGAAGTGCATGGAATTTTGTGACATCTTCTAATAAAAGTTTTCGTAACAAAAATTTATATTTTTGAAAAATTAAAAAATGGGAAGTAATGCCGAATGTAAGGACTTTTACATTCCATAGCAAAATGTTGGTAAACTCATCTACAAAATCGAAAAATTAAAGTGAGCTTAAAATTAAGTAATGGAATTATGTATTAGAATTTTATATAGACTTCAAAAAAAAAAAAAAAAATGATAACACATGTTAGACATCATATCATAATAGTTCTCCAGAACAATTAATCATCTTCCAAATTTAATATATTTCATCTGCGAATTTTTTGCGAGTTAAAAAAAATTCAACTGCGTGCCAAATTCAGAATTATTCAATATATGGCTAGAGAAACACGACGAAATTGACAAGAGCGGCTATTTGCGCCCATTTCTTGTCATACATTTCTGAGAGTGATTGTTTCAAAAACTTTAAGCAGTATTTAAAAGAGCATTCACGATTATTTTGTTCAAATATGAATAGAAAATAAGAGTTTTTGAAAAACATGATCAGAAAACGTGAAACGCAGTGTGCCTCCATTAAATCGAAACCAGGACGAGCGCAAAAACCTTTTTGCCAAAAATTGGAGGGAACAAAACGACGAGTTAATAAAGATGAAGAAATGGAGAGTGGTGGCATTTTGAACCCAATAAATATTACAAATATATTACATTTAGTTGCGATTTGGAATACAAAATCATTGAACAAAATCATTTTTAAACATGACTTTGTTTGTTACTTCATTAAATTGGTAAAATTAATTTCTACTGTTATATTCGAAAGGTAATTGTACATTCGAAAAAAATTTTTAGAAAAAAGCAGTTTAGAAAACCAGATTATCTATCAAAGATCTAAAAAATCTTGGATTCGGGAACCTATAACCCATAACCCCTTCTTAGAACTAATTATTTGTTAATTTTTTAGTTAAATTTACATACTTATATTTTTTTCTGAGTGTATGAAAAACTTTTTCGGTCACTTCCTCTCTTTTAAGTGTTCACCAAAAGTCAAATCCAAAAAATCGTTTAAATCAGTCCACCCGTTTTGGCTGTAAATAGTTTTGGCCAAAAAATGGGGAAAATTTCCTATAGTGCGCCGTTCGAAATTCTTAACCTATTTATATAAAATATTAACAGTATTTTGTCTCTCCAGTAAAATTTGCTTGATTTGTCAACGACTTCGAAAAGCACAAAAGGCAACATATATAAAAATGTTGTAGGGCTTAATTTTGTAAAACTTAACGCTTAGAGTTGACAAATTTTTTATGTATTTTCTTTTTGTAATTTAAATTTTTCCCACATAAAATTTGTTTACGCTTGGCATTGCATTTTACAAAATTAGACCCTTAATTTAATCAATCTAAATTGTTTTTAACTTTTTAGTTCATCTATTTGATATCGTCAGATCTCAAGGTGTGAGTCAAGTTTCATATGAATTGATCAAGTAGAAGCACGTGAATTTAGAATAAAAATTATTTGGAAATGGACGAGTTCATATTTTTTTATTTTCTCGCTGCGTTTTGATTTAACAAGACTGTTTTCAAGTGAAAAGAATATGAATTTGATTGTTCAAAAATGAAAATTGAGATATGCAATCGTTTGAAAAGAAATGCGAAGTGAAACTGGGGAGATTCCTTACATATACTAAATTATAGTGTTTTCACACTGAAAGTTAAAACCTGGTTTTAACGTTAAAACTAGAGATGTGCAAATGTCGTGATTTTATCGTGTCACGCGTGAGTCACACGTGATTCACGTGATTCATGATCAAACATTATACCTAATAACGCGTGAGTGCGTGAGCGTGATTGAAAAAAAAATTTACTCGTGCGTGAGCTTTTTTTAATAATCACGCACGAATTTTCACGCTCTCACGAGATAACATTCCTGCATTCCTACATTTGAAATAAATTATTTTATAATAATAAATGCATATATGTATAGTAATATGTATGGTAGTATGAGCTTACAAACATAATGAATACCCCCAAACAAAATGTTTCGACTTTTTCTGAAGTCAGACTTTTCGTACCGACTTCGTTAAGACATTCGGTAGTTTCTCTGAACAAGTTTTTTTAAACATTAAGGGCCGTATTCAAAAAAAACTTAAGAAAGCTTTGAAAAGCAATGTTAAGTACAGTTGTATTGAAAAAAAATTATTATATCAAAATTCTAAAGTAGGCACCTACGTTTGTTAAGGTTACTTTAAGTTGATATTTCCAAAATGTGTATTTTGTACCTCAAATATTTTTCTTAATATAGCACATACTGATTCATGTTACATCTGAAAATGAAGCTGGAAGTGCTAGCTTTTATCTTATATTTATTATTTCTGTGATGTGATGGAAAACATCACCAAATTATTCAACTGTTTCGAAATACATAGCAAAATCCATAAAAAATATTAAAATAAATACAAATACAAAAATCTTTTTGTGATGTACATTCAAACAAAACGAATCGAAAAAAGCCGGATATTCAAATACTCATTTCGTTCGAATAAAATAAATTGAGATAATTTTTCTATGTTCATCATATTTTTTTACTTTTACTTAATAAAAAATGTTTATCTGTTTTGCTTCCATGTCAGAAGCTTAAATTTTATATATTAGGTTGCTTAACTTCAAGATAATAAAAATGTATTTAATAAAATAAAAAATTAGTTGAATACTCGAATGAAATTGTATTCGATGTTGTACATCATAAGCTGTGAAATGGTTGTTGAACATGGTGGAGTTACCAGAATTGATTATTAAATCACAAAATAATTAAAGTTGTCTTTTGAATACAATTTCTTAACAAAGCAATGTTAGTCTTAAAGTGCTTGGTAACTACTATGAACTTTAAAGCTCAAGTTAAATATTTTTTTGAATAAGGGTGTAAAACTTTGATTTTTGAGCACATAAGTAAAAGTCTGTGAAATTTTTTTTTAAATAAATATGTATGTATATGTTAATTCGAAACTTATTTGCTGGTGGTTCAGCGTTGTCTATATATTTCATTGTTGCAGTAACAAATCATCAGTAGACTTCAACCACACAACAATGAAATATATAGACAAAGCTGAACCACCAGCAAATAAATTTCAAATTAGAATAAACTTCTGACAATATGTCGAATAATAAATTTCTTAAATGCTAAATTTTAGATTTTATTTTTCATTTTGCCTTATAATTACTTTTATTGTTATCCGATGGATTTCTAATTGTATAAAAGTGTAGAAAAATAAAATAAGATTTGCATCGAATATAAATTATTTGCTGGGTTTTTATATTAGTTTCTAAGCCTACTACGCTTATTTTTTTTTGTGATTTTCAAAATTCTCAAATAGTTCTCGAAAGTCTGTGCATAAGATAAGAGGTTTGTGACTATTCAAAATGTTTGGTTGAAGTCTACTGATGATTTGTTACAACAACAATGAAATATATAGACAACGCTGAACCACCAGCAAATAAATTTCAAATTAAAATAATTAATATAAAATATTTAAAAAAGAGAAACTAATTTAGAAAAGGCAAAAGGAATGTACATAACATGTACATTTTTGCTAATAGCCCATTTTGGGAGTGATGTACAATTTCTACAAATAATCGAAGAGCAAGCTGTGCTCCCAGATTTTAGCCTTATATTAATATTTATACTATCATTTTCCCGCAACTTTATTCTCAGTTAGAAAAAAACTGTGTAGGCTTTAAATTGTATTTAGGCCAATCTTATCTAAAACAGACAAAATACTTACAGTGAAAATTTTCGCGATTTATCTGTTCCGCACTACTTTCTCAATTGTTTCTTTGATATCATTCTTCTCCAAATAATAAACAAAACATAAAAAGAATTGGTGATCCAGGAGTTCACGCGTGCTGCCGTGACCAGGAGAAATAGGGATTCATTATCTGCAGATAATGCGACTAATCCATACATGCATATAAGGACTAGTCCAAAAAGGAGTAGGAGTACTCCAAAACTACTCCAAATATATGAAAAAAGCTGGTCAATTTAACATTGCGATGTCCTAGGGTTGGACCACATGGTCAAACTTTGCATTACATCGCACTGACCACCCCAAAACTACCGCATATGAAATATCTATAGACTAAACGAACACTTATCGTGCAGCATGTATGAAAACGCCATTGTCCATGACTGCATTTCATGGGATCATGATGTAACTAGTCTATTTCATCTGTATTGGACCACGTACTCCAATATTATTTGCAGGGTTTTTATATACTTATGCATGTATGTATGTATGTATGTATGTATGTTTTTAATTTTTTATTCAACTTCATTCAATATTCAAATGACATAATTTTTAAAGTCATAATTTTCATTAACATAGAATGTTAACTATAAAATTTGGATTTTTGTGACTATGTTACGAGAATACAAAATTAAGACCGAGTCACAAGAGTAAATATAGAACTCTGTCATAACAAAAGTTGTGACTGACTTGAGATTTTTTCTGTGAATATAGGCATGTTAATATATACCATCTTGATTTATACTTTAATCCAACATGATTTAATATTTAAAATCAAAAGTTTTGCATGCTGATTTTACTTTGGTATTTTTTTCTGTTTGTGTGTATCTGTGTGTCTGTAAAAGTACACGTACAGACCAAACGGCTAAACCGTCTTTGATTTAGTTTTTTCTGTTTGAAAGGCGACTTGATCGAGAGTGTTTTTAGCTATGTTTCAGAAAATCGTTTGGAAAATATTACATCTTTTCTAGATGTATCCTGTTGAACATGTGTGCGTGTTTGACGCCGTAGCTCCCAAACGGCTAATCCGATTTTAATTTGTGATTTGATCCAATATCTTCTAGCCTATATTTACATAAAATCGCTCCAAACGTTTTTAAAATTTTTAAATTAACAAATATTTTGATTTTTAAATATCATTTCACCACACACGAATACGATGCCTAAATATTTTTTTGATCTCTCATTAATTTGTTCCTCTTAATTATTGCTGTAGCGGCAGCAGTTGCATATCCATATTTACATAATCATATGTGTATCAGAGAGACGAATATTTTTTACAAGAAGCTGCACCAAGTGAAAAAAAAATAAAAGATTTTACATACATATATATATATATATATATATATTTTTTTTTTTTTTCAAAATACTGCATTGGCAGATAAAATCGAGAGAATAAAAATAAAAACATAAAAAATTAAAATACATACATGCATACATATGTACATATGTATGTAGTTGTTTCAAAGTCAACAACACTTTGTATTAAGTATATAAGTACGATAAATGCATATTATACATAAAATGCATAATAACATTCCCACTACAAATAAATCTGTGTAATGCAGTTGTATCTCTTGTCTGGTTATAAATATTGAAATACATATGTACCCTGAAGGAAATGTCGATGGTGAAAATGTACTGAGTCGCTTTTGACTTTGTCACCAGTACTACTCTACAATTATTCCCCATATAATACTTTGTGCTATAGACATTTAGCATGTGCTTGCCATTGAAATTCTACTAGTAACACTAAAACAATTGACTAGATAGTGAATTCATAGTTCTTATGGGAATATGGAGACATACCAACCAGAAATTTACTGGTACATTTCTATACCTTAATTTATGTATACTGACAAGTTGTTGCAAAATCCACCAGAAATACACCACATCTGTTTTCTCTCTTTATTTTATACTGACGAATAAAAGAGGAATTGTAGACAATGTAACTACTACTAGAGTTTTAGTGTTGACATAGAGCCACTTGGCCCCAGTCTGACTGCAGGGTATACATACAATAATAATGGTATTTAAACGTTAAAGTTTTTTATTTCATTGTAGTCGTTGATGCTGTTGCTGTTACGTGTTGCATTCATTGCTGGCGATATTTGTTGCTAGCGGAGACGTTTATTTTCCTAAAAACACTTTTAAATGCATTTTTTTGAAATGTATCTCAATTGTTACACAATATCTGACATTGAAATGAAAACTTGATAAAAAAAAAGTTGAAAAATAAGAAATCATATAATCATATATAAATTATTAAAAAATCACGGTTTTGCTCATCTTTAATCTGTACAGTGTGTCATTTCCATATTTAAACAGAAATCTTCTCTAAAAAATCTTGTTACAAATGTAACTTCATATTAATTGTGAAAATCATTTTTTTATAAAATGAAATTGGAACCAACAATTTACTGAAAGTCCTCGTCCAGACTTGCAATTTTTGTTGCTGCAATTTTTTAAAATTCTGCTTTGAAATTGCATAAGTGTCCACATTATGAAATTATAGTTTCGTAATTATGTATTAAAAAATTCTATTTGATTGCTATTTATTTTGTTCGATTTATAATTCCTTAGCTGGAATACACTTTGCGCCAGAAAAAGGTATCAGACGTAGAAGAAATACGCTGTACTTTTTTTATCTTGAAATAAAAATCATTTTCATATAAAATAAACAATGGTAATTAATACTTACACCAAATTGTATAACAATAAAAATGTTTAAAATGCGTCGCAGTGATTAATTTACATAACAAATTCTTGATGAAAACGTTTAATTTTATCGACATGAAATGTTAATTAATAAAATTGTCACAATTTTGTTGTTCAAAAGAAAAAGTACTGGTATTAATAAAAGAAAAATATCCCAGCAAAAAATTGCTAATGACTTCCACATCAGAGAACAGATTGAATGTCTTATTTTGTTGTTTTGAATGCAATCACAAAAAACCTGCATATTGTTGTCAATCCACAACATCTGAAAAAAACAACGCATGACGCAATCGAAAGAAATGAGTGCGTCGAATTTTATTGCGTGCATTGCTTGTTTTATATAAATGTTCACTGGTGTTGTCAAAAGCAACGTATACTCAGTGAATAGTGCGAATACTTTTTATTGCGATTGAACACAACGTAGTCTTTGTATTTTGTGCTTGTATAAAACTCTTACATCAGTATTCATAAAACACGAATTTTATGTAAAATTTTAAATGAAGCAGTTATTTGGAATACATTTCAGATCTATTTTATTTTTTCCAAATTTTAATTTTTATATTTTCTTCTTTTCTAAAACTGTAAATATCGGCATTTATTTCATCTAAAATTTCCTCCCTCACACTGCATTTTTTTATTTATGACCATTAAAATCACGTAAAGTAAACTTGTTATTTAAACGTGATATATAAAAGATCAGCAAATACTGAGTGAATGGTATGAAAGAAATCCATGCCTTCATGCTGCATCATTTCATTTCACTGCTTGCGTTATAAAGACATTGTAATAACAGAGTGCGTATGAGCAATCAACAAATCGCAATGAATTGTATCATAGCAATTACATTTGTTATTGTTGTCGAATACATGCATGGCAAAAGCAACGAATTTATGAATTGTTAGTAAATGCGAATGGTTTCATTCTGTACTCTGTTCCATATATTAAGAACAATTTTCTTTTCCACATTGACTACATACCGTCTGCATTACTTTACAGCATTTGTGTAACGACTGCAAAGTAAATAAACAAAATAGATAATTCTCTGATGCTCAACTTTACAGTCTTTAATGAAGGTGGTTTAAACAATTAAATTAATAACAAAAAACGTTAGTTAAACTTGAGTTAGTAACTATAGACTTTGGATTTGGAACTCAGTCACTAAGGTCACTAAGGCTTAGTGTCACAGTTAGTGGCGCGTGCGCTAATCAGAGAACAGCAATGATTAGTGCAAAAGTGAGTAGAGTTGAATCATGACTTATAATATCTTGTACTTATGCGCATTCATACTTATTGCAATGTTGTCTATGAATTATATTCACTCAAAAGTTTGAAGTGCGCATAGAACTCATACTTAGCAACATTTATGACGTTATTGATTTCGGCTCTCCTTAACTCAATGCCTATGAACACGGCTGCCAGATTTGACGATTTATCGTCATTTTGACGATTTTTGGTGCCGAAAATAGCAAAATGGCGATTTGACGATTTTTCCCTTAAAATTGACGATTTTTTAGAAGTCCAAATATTGCAGTTCTTTTATAAAAAAGCGACTATTTCAATGCATGTATTACTTATCTTCTAAAAGATTTTAGTGTAATTTTGCCCACTCTTTATTTTATATTGATATCTCTATAAATTGATATCCAAAAAAAATAATAATATACTGACACCAAGCCTTGGACATAACTTGGCAATATTTTTAATAATTTTACCACTGAGAGGAAAAAAGTTATAAGGGGTTAAAAAAGGACAATGGTTTCAATATAAACCAATACACATGTAAAATAAAACATGTGTATGTATACACTAGGGCATGTCGATTTTATTTTGCAAAAATCGTATAGCAAAAACGTAATCTACACGAAATTTTGAGAAAATTCTCCGAAAAAAACACGTGTCTAAAATCAATCCCTATATTGCGCCACTCGACATGAAAATGAATTTCTTCTTCTTTAAAACATTTTTTTTAAATTACAATTTTTTCAAATAAAAAAATGTGTGTACATACTGAAATAAATGCTACTAAATTCAAATCATTCTCATTCCTGCTTTTAATTTTTTCGCGAGCTACCTTAGACTTATACATAATATTTGGTTCCCCATTTTCATCTTTAAAGTCAATGTCTTCAAATAAGGCAGGCAGTAGCCAAACAAGAAGCTCACGAAGAGGAAATAAATTGCATGTCGAGATGCGCGGTATAGGGTTAGATTTTACACCAACCCATGGTTTCTTTGAAAAATGTTCTTAGAATTATTTTTTAGAAATCGAGTGTTTTGTATTTTTCCATAGAAAAAAATCTAATGTATCGAAAAATGTAAAAATCACGATTTCAAAAAAATAATGAGTTAGGGCATTTCTATATTAAGGTAGCGATATTTAGATTTTGTTTTTACTATACGATTTTTTAATTTTTTCTATCCATACTAATCGACCCGGCCTAGTATACACGTTAAGAAATTCATTTTGATTTGTCCGATTTCTTGACGATTTTTCGAGTATAAAATAACGATTATTTTATAGTTTATCGGGATTTCGGCGATTTTTCGATAATTTTATCTGGCATCTCAGCCTATGAACGATGCAAAATAAGTATGTTATCATTAGCGGAGTTCGATGTTTGATGCAAATTATCTTGCGTAAGTGCAAATGCAAAATACCGTAGCTTTCCTATGGATTGTGTGTGTATTTTGTTGTTGGATTTGAAAGAAAAGCTACGATATTTTGCATTTGCACTTACGCAAGACAATTTGCATCAAACATCGAACTCCGCTATTATGAGGTTGTGTTTCTCTGTTGCTTTTTTTTTTTTGTAGGAATTGAAAAACAACATTATTTACTAACGCCCATATGTGCCTATATAATCAAAAATTGGCATGAAGTTAGCATAAGTGGCAAAATTGAACATGGTCTTAACGTATTTTGCCATACAATTTTGCATTAAAAATCATGCTGTGATCGTGCGTGAAAACTAGATTATGCGGTGATTTTTACTGTCAAATATTATAGAGAAACTCGTCAACAAGTAGTTCAATTTTGTCAGTTATGCTAACTTCATGCCAATTTTTGATTATACATAAGGCCGTAAACTTTTAAATAAACAAACATGCATGAGGTGATTGAGAAGTATAAATATTTTCCTGAAATTAGAAATCAAACTGAGGTGATTTATGAGTGTGAGTGTGGTATGACTATGATGTCGACGTCGCATTCATATTTATTTCAACCTATACTTATAAATCAATGTCATGAGTCAGTATGAATAGCGAAAAAACGATTCATTGCCGATCACTGGTGCTTATCATGCAGTTAATTAAAACTGTATGCTTTCGTAACTAGTTTTTATCCCATAATAAAGTATAGTGCGATAGACCGCACAGAAAAATGATAACAAATTTTTTTTTAACAAAAATGTTTTTGAAACTAAATTTAAGTGTTATTATTGTCTGTATTTGGTTTGATGAATATATTCTATTAAAGAAAAAATGCGATTTCCAGTTTATTAAATTTTTACGAATTTTTGTATTTGGTTTTACCAAATCTCTATTAGGCCATTTTTCAATAAAAATATTATTAGTAATTATTATTATTTATTAATAAATGAATTCGAAATAAAAGAGAGAACTCAAGCAAGCTCGAGTTCAATTATTGGGCCTTATCGCGGTTGGCGTTTTTGAACTTCAAATTCGTCTATTTATACTTGATTAAATAAAATAAGCTACATTTTTTTTTCATCCATTACAAAACGCCTGACTTTCGCCGCAAAATCGCCAATCACAATAAGGGGAATTGTCAGCTGGCCTTTAATTTTTATCGCGATTTGTGAACTCGTATTCAATGAGCCTTATTTCGAGTGTCGTATTACGACTTCGACTGCGATGATTTTATAGAAGACTAAAGAACATTGCAATATTTTTTCTTTAATCTAGTACGAAATCGTTGTAGTCGTAGTCGAAATACGACACTCTTAATCAGGCCTCTAAATATTTACATTTCGCAGTTATTACCTGTCCAAGGTTTTAAGCCAATTACATCGATTCTCAATTTAACTCATTACTTTGCATTAAAATTTTTCGCTGGGATACTGTATTATTATTATTATTTTTTTTATTATTATTTCTGGTCATTTATTTTATATGAAATTAATTACTTTGTATGATTATTTAAATTCAAACGCTGCTGCTACAAGTTGACGGTCGTGTGGCAATAAAATAAACATTCAGCACGAGAACACGAGAAGTTAAAAAATAAAATAAATAGCATACGAGTCTTTCTTGAAAAACTGCAAGTGCTTTAAATTACTATTTCTGCTTTTATTTCTACAAATATGGTAGCATGTAGTTTAGTTCAAAATCTGTCCATAAGTTTGTCTGTCTGGCTGTCTATCTGTTGCTTTGTCTATTCGTCTTTACAGCTGTCTTTCTTTTTTACTTTAATAATTGAAACAATTACACTTACTTGACAGGGACATTAAGTGAATATAAATTTTAAACTAAACACTTTTTTAAGATTCTAGTTTTCAACAGCAACAATAATAATAAGTAACGACAATGCTTGCACTTAAGGCATGATCCGATGATACAAATATTTAATATTTAAGTGCAATCAATCACTTTTATTTTAAGCAAACACATGCCTCTGGCTTATGAAATATTTGCCAAAAGCAGAAGACAGGGTACGTTCGTAAAAGCATTTAAGCCCGGGGCGCAATGAATCCGTCATACGTTACACTTCGCCTTTTTCAACTGACAGCTAAGTTGAAATACATGGTTTCTTATGAGGGCTGTTACATTCAGTACGTGTCCGTCAACGCAAAGTACAAAAACTGGTCAAATTTTAACTTTTTGCATACGTTGATTAGTTTGAGTAGATATTGGTTGGTTTTTTTGGTATGTTCTGCATTAGGTTTATGTGTTTTGTGTTAGCAAAAATAAAATTAAACAGAAAAATAAACGAAATAAATAAAAAAATTTGAATTTAATAAATAAAATGGGTAATCAACCTATTGAAGCTGTTCAAATGCTTCCGTCAATAAAGTACTCATTGTGCCAACCTTCTCCGTCGTTGCGATAATGTCAGTTGAAAAAGGCGAAGTATAACGTATGACGGATTCATTGTGCCCCGGCCTTTATAGTGCACGTCTGAAGCATCACGAACATCTAACTTTCAAAAATACATAACTTGGCAGCACTGTTCAGAGTCAAACGTTTTTTAATGCATTTAATCGACATTCCTGCCGCAAATATCTGCAAATGGCCCAGTAAATTATTTTAAGATGCAAGAAGTTGCACTGGAACAATAAGTTGAATATACGAGTATATATGTTTCGAATCTTACCAAAACAGAAGATTCATACATTTGAAAATAACTTTGGAACACATAATTTTTTGTATTTTTTTTATTACTTCAAAGGAGTTTTTTATTTTAGTTGTCGCTTTAATTTTCTTTCAATTTTTTTTTAACCCCCGACTAAAAAAAGGGGTGTTATAAGTTTGTAGTGTGTATCTGTGTGTCTGTGTATCTGTGTGTCTGTCCGTGTCCACGTACAGGCCAAACGGCTGGACCGATTTTCATTCTGTTTGAAAGATGACTTGATCGAGAAGGCTCTTAGCTATGTTTGAAGAAAATCGGTACAGCCGTTTAGAAGATATAAATAACATCGTTTCTGAAAAAAGTCGGGGGTTTTTAAAATTTTTAATTTTTGTTATCTTACTATAATTTCAAAGAAATTTGCCACTTTTGTTACCACGATTTTCTTAAATAAAATTACATGCAAAAGTAAAAATTGCTTGCAGTTCGTTTAAAAATGTCAACTGAGCACAGATGTTGAGCATGTGCAACAGATGATAACGCATACGCATTAAAACTTGCCAGAACTGCCACATTGATGCATAAATTTGCTGAATTAACGAACGTACCCATAGGCGACTGGTGGCTAGCTGCTCAGTCGATTTTTTAAGAAGCCAAGCCGCCGCTGAAATACTGGTTTAATACTCTGCCAATTTTATTATATACTTTTATTTTTTTTACTTTTACACATGTTCTTCAAGTATAAATATTTGGACATGTTTCTATGTTTATTCATATCGTTTATACATATCGCTCATTTACTTCAATAGTGGCATAACTCAAAAAATGAGTTTTTTGAGTTAATAATGCATAAAGATGCGGCATTTCGTATTTTATCTTGTATAAAAATTTCATATAAATAGCTTATACCATCACCTCTTGAGAGAAGAACTTTTTTTAATTTCTCCATTGAGTTGTATGCAAATTGAAAACTTAAAACGCGTTTTCGGCAAAACTGGTTTTTTTTTTTTTTTTTGAGTTGTGCCACTATTGAAGTAAATGAGCGATATATTCAAAGAAAGTCATAAAGTAATAGTGATGCAAATTTAATCCTCATATCGTTCTTCATATTCTGTAAAAATTTCATACCAATATCTTGTTTCCTCAACTCTGGAGAGAAAAATAAAATTTCCTTCTTCCATTAAGGTGTGAATTGAAAACTTCAAATTCGATTTCTGGCAAACTGGTTTTTTTGAGTTATTACGTTGTTTGACTAATTGAGCGATATGTATTTCATATAAAATTTGATAGCTAACGCATTTGAAAAATTCCTGTTTTTGCTTTTATTTTGCTGACATCGCCATAGACTAATGACGGCGCAGCACCTGTGTGCAAGTTTGTAATTTAAATAGTCCTTGATACAGAGAAGAGCATAAGAAACAAGGTAACCTCACTCAGCCAACAAAAGCATTGCATTTTTCAACTGTCAAACAAAGCTTATACATATCGCACATTTACTTCAATAGTGGCAGAACTCAAAAAATTAGTTTTTTGAGCTAATAATGCAGAAAGATGCGGCATTTCGTATTTTATCTTGTGTAAAAATTTCATATAAATAGCTTGTACCATCACCTTCTGAGAGAAGAATTTTTTTTTTCATTTCTCCATTGAGTTGTATGCAAATTGAAAACTTAAAACGCGTTTTCTGCAAAACTGTTTTTTTTAGTTATGCCACTATTTGATTATTATAAATAATCAAATAAGTAAATGAAAAATGTACCCTAGTACAGCACATATCGTCAATGATGGTAATGTTAAAATTTTTCGTTCTTTAACGTGTAAAACAGCGTTTTGTCATTATCATATTCATACGTGCAAAGAAAAAATATGGTTGAGGTAACCATAATCAAACAGCAACATACTATGATTGAATTATATGTTAATAGAAAAGCAAAATTTAATAATATTATTATCTGAGTTAAAAATAATATTATCTACAAAAACAATGAACTTTGTTACACCTAATCTTAGTATTTTAAATATGACAACACTTTTCTTAGATGTGACTAAAATATAATTCAGACTCACCATACTATGTTCTAATATTATATTAATATTGTTAAATACGACCACAGTATTATTTAATATAATAAAAATATTTTCTTTTTTAATCATATATTTATTGTAGAAACAGCTGTGCGTCAAATTCGAAATAAAACTAAATTAATATTGTGGAAATAAATTGTATATATAGAAATGTATACTTACACGACATACAGCCATGTCTGTATAAAAAGATACACAAATGTTTATATATTTTTATTGGTCTACCCTTTTGTTTATACTTTATTTATTTATTCATTTATTTCACACCACCCGTGCACTATTGATAGCTAAAAAACGAAATACTGAACTGTCAGATGTTTCTGAAAAAGATTTTTTTAAAAACTTAACATAGTATGGTTTTGGATAACATTATATCGTTATTTACATCATATTATTTTTAAATAATAACACAAATTATGTTGTAGTCATAAATTTTTAGCACAACTATATTGTTAAACTCTAACCATATCACACTTTTTTATGGATGTGATAATGTAATCATAAAATTCAAGCATTTCTCTGTTTATCGTAACGAAATAAATGTTTAAAATAAAAATAACTAGTTTTCGACGATCACACATTTGTTTCAGAGAACATAATATTGTTTTCGCAACCATTCTATAACCATATCTTTTCTTTGCGTGTAGATTTTGAACCATGGAAAGATACACAATCGAGGAACGCGTGCAAGTTATTCAGGCTTATTGTGAAAATGGGTGTTCGTTCAAATCAAAATGCATATCGAAGAAAATCATCTCCAGTGATGAGGCACATTTTCACCTCAGTGGATTCGTCTATAACCAGAATTGCCGCATTTGGGCGAATGGTAATCCAAGAGTGATTGTCGAGAAACAAATACACCCACAAAGAGTGACTGTTTGGTGCGGTTTATGGACTGGCGGCATCATCGGGCCGGGCCGTATTTTACCCAAAATGAGGCCGGTCAGGCAGTTACTGTGAATGGTGTTCGCTATTGTGAGATGATAACGAACTTTTTATGGCCCGAATTGGAAGATATGGATGTGGTTTCAACAGGACGGTCCCACTTGCCACGCAGCTAACGAAAAATTGCTCTTTTGCCCGACAAATTCAATGGCCGTGTTACCTCACGTGGTGGCGAAGTCAATTGGCCGCCAAGATCATGTGATTTGACACCGTTGGACTTCTTTCTTTGGGGTTATTCGAAAGAAAAGATGTACGTCAACAAGCCTGCAACATTTCAAGAGCTAAAGGATGAGATAATTTGGCATATTGGCCTCATGTGATAATTTTTGGCATCTCACATAAACGTTTGACAAGCTGTTTAAAATTTGATATGAAATAAATTAAAATTACTTGGAAGAATTTTTTTAAAACTTAAAAAATTCAGCGTTAAGTCGATTAGCTACAGCCGCCAAAATTATTTGCTGCACTGTGGCCGTCGATATTTTTAGTCGGCGTGCTACTCTGAAAACAGTGCATGAACGAGTACCTCATTTCACGGTTGACAGTTTTGAGTCAAATATTCGCACCGTCTGATCTTACATTTAGAATAATTTAAATAAATAAAGGAGTGTTATAAATCAAACTATTTATATTGGATGTGTTTTTGGTTTGCTTGATGTAAATTAAGGTAGTTTTTTTTCTCTCGCTCTTTGCATTTATTTAACATAAGAAGTTGTTTGACGTATGAAAACACCAGCTTGGAAATTTACTCATATGTATCATCAAAGATTTTGCCGTAGTGTCACTACTAAATCTTGCAAAACTCAGCACAATCTCGAACAGATTTCACTATGTACATATTAAAATTTTATGCTTGATTTCTTTCTACATGCATTTATTTCTATTTTAGATCAAGGTTAAAATAGAGACAACACAAATTGCGTTAATTTTCTTTTAAACAGATTGATATTTCCTTTGTTTTTTTTAATACATTGCACATCTTTTTAGATTATTATAAATTTTCTTCATTCTTATACTATTGTTGCATTTAATTTCTTTTTGACTTTTAATACTTTCATTTGCAATCTCCTCACGCAATTTAATGTTGAATTTAATTTTTTTCTTACTTTGACACATAAATAATAATATTGTTTGTTGCATGATGCTTTGGTGTCGGGTATATTAAAAAAAGTTTTTGTTAGAAGGGAAATGTTAAATTAAACGATGATGAATGTTAATAAAATTTAGATTTTAATCGTATTAAATTGTTCATTATGCAAATGAACGCGTTTTGAAATTAAGATAATATCTCACAGTTAATAGTTTTGTCATCCTGTTAGCATTTTACAAATGTGAGAATATTTTTATTGTCTCTTAAGCCTGGTACTCTGTTCACAATTTCGTGCGAAATGCTGTTAAACTACATACAAAAGTATTTGGTATGAAATATTTGCGAAATAAATTCGCAAAAGTAGTACTCTGATCTTGTTGTAAAAAGCACGTAAAATCATGTCTTTCCATCCAAAATTAGTCTGGCATCATTTTAGTAGCTGCGAAACAACATGAGCAGTGCTTTTTTCGCAGGGAATTTTAACAATGTTGCATACTTTCAAGCAATAAAAGCGATAAATTTATAAAAAAAAACCGCGAGTTGGGATACATTTAGTACATGTCAAATTTTTCACGCAAAATAATCAATGGTGCTGAAAATTTTTCACAACTTTGAACTTTATTATGGCGAATTAGTTTTTATTTTTAGAAAAGTATTGAGAACATTTCCATACATACATATATTATCGTTTTTTTTTTCGTTGTTGTTGTAAGACTGTCATAGGTTTAAAAAGAACGTTTATACATAAATATGAAATTTCATTGCTTTGACTTTGCGTCTATTATTTGAAGTTTTGCCAAAATTTTGCATAGAAAAATAGCTTCTCAATAATAAAATTCAAAGTATTTTTACTAAAAAATATTTTACTGAATCAATAAAACAATAATTTGGGGTTATTAGTAGTGCGTTAACAAATGTTGAAAAATATAAATATATATTCGGGCCTATTTTACTTTCAGTATCGTTTAAAAATGTTTTACATTGTAAACGGCAATTTTGCATTGAAATGATAATACGGTACCAGGGTAACACGGTACCTATTCTATGTAAATTTGTCGTTTTAATATATCGTTTTAAAACGATACTCAAACGAGAATATGCCCGATTATTAATGAAATTCATTTAAAAAGGAATCAATTAATCAAGTTTTTCTTTACCGATGAAGTTTTGATATATAAAAATATTTTTCGAAAAATCCTTCTCTACAGAAAACATTTTTCTGATAAAGTTTTTCTATTTGAAAATTATTTTCTCTATAAAAAAGTTGTAATTTAATGAATTTTTTTTTAGAAAAAATTTACCTTGATGAAATTTGTTTTCTATAGAAATATTTACACTGATGAAACTGTTCCTTTAAGTGGAACGAGGAGTTGTTAGAGATACGAATACATTAAAATAATTCATTATAAAAAATTTTGTTAGCAATAATGCGGATCCAATTTGTGTTTTTTATATGTTTGTGTGTCCAATTTTTTTCTTGAATGAGGGTTTGAGTGTCGAACACTACGAGTGTATCATTCAAAACTGATGAATTTTTGACTTTCACTCATGTTCTTTAAGGCCGTGATACACTATCATACAAAGTCGTGCGATCTACGAAAATATACAACGCTGGTGTGATGAATTGTTATTGTCTTTTGAAAATTTTCATAAACTCCATCATACCAGCGTTGTACTTTTTCGTAGATCGCACGACTTTGTATGATAGTGTATTACGGTCTTTAGTGTGTACCCCAATTTAAAAAAAATATTCACTGATCAATTTTTTCTTTGATTTGATCAGACCAACTTATTCTCTGTAGGAAAACCATTACTGATGGAATTTTTTTCTAAAGAAAAATGTTCACTGATCAGGTTTATGTATTTAACAAAACATCAATTGATTATATTTTTTCTTAGTAAAAAAAATTACTCTATAGAAATATGATTACTGATTTTTTTGTACAGAAATACATATCCTATATTCACTGATCAAAAATTTCTTTACAAAAAATTGTTCGCTGCTTAATTTTTTTCATGGAAATATTTTCTCTGACGAATTTTTTTCTAAAGAGATATACTCGTACATACATACTTAGTATATACTCGTAGATATGTACATATATATTACATCAAGCGTGTTTTTTTACAGTGTCACAGCTTTGAGTTGGCATCACTGCTTTACTTGAGCGCCGATTTAACAGCTGATAGTGGCGTTTTGTTTAGTTTGCTTTGAAATTTATTCGCCAAATTCATCGTGCACTTCTTCCATTTTATGGCGTACATAATCGTCCTTCAGAGCGGCTAATTCGAGAATTCGGACCGCATTTACTGTCCGATAATGTGCATCCCGTGAGACGCCGAGCAGTGTACACTGAAGAAGCCGTAGGCTCTGTGTCGGAAAGCATTGAAGATGATCCTAATCAATCAATTCGTCGCTGTTCTCAGCAACTGTGCTTGTGTCCTTCTACTTTGTGGAAGATTTTACGAAAGGATTTTAGCTTAAAAGCTTTCAAGATTCAACTTATTCAAGAATTAAAGCCAAAAGAGCATCGTATGCGATGGGCTGAAGCACAAATTGATATTGATTTTGAATTTCCATTAAATATTTTATTTTCCGATGAAGCCCATTTCTGGTAGAATGGGTACGTAAATAAGCTGAATTGTCGCATTTGGAATGAGGAGAATCTACAAGCTTTTGTCGAAACACCATTAAACCAACAGAAAATTACTGCTTGGTGCGCTTTATTGGGCTGCAGAGTCACTGGCCCATATGTCGATATAGGAACATGATTCGAAATTTTTTTGTACTTCAATTACGTGGCATTAATCTTGCTGATATGGGAGGGGCCACATGCCACACAGCGGGCACTACAATTCATTTACTCAAAGAAACTTTTGATGTTATGTTAAGTCACTTGTAAACCACAAACAACTGAACACCTGGAAATCAACATTCGAAAAGTTATCGGCGAAATACGGCCGCAAATGCTGCGAAAAGTTGTTGAAAATGAGTGTTATAGATTGGGACTTCTACGCGCCAGCCGTGGCGGTCACATGTCATAAATCATATTTAAACATTAAATTCATAAAATTTTCTTTCCAATAAAGCCCGTTTCATTGTTTTATTATGATTTAAACTTGTGTCACTCTATAAAAAACAACCTTTACTAGCTTTTACCCGCGTCTCCGCTCGTGTTGTGCTGATATTTTGGAAACTATACTTGAAGTTTATGAATGATAAAAAACGACAAAAAGGCGATAAAAAAATTAAAATACAGAATAAAAACCCGTTTTAAAACTGTTTAAACAATCAAACCCGAAACAAAAATTGCCCTAACCAGCCCAAAAAAAATTTTTTTTTTTTTTTTTGAAAAATCCAAACTAAATATAAAAAACCGGTTCCGAAACGGATAAGAAATATGTGATATTTGCCCCTGGTAATGTAGCTTTCTATTGGTGAGAGAATTTTTTTAAATCTGTTTGCGGTTTGAAAATCCGTGCAAAATATAAAAAACAGGTTCCGAAACGGATAAGAAATATGTGATATTTGCCCCTGGTAATGTAGCTTTCTATTGGTGGGAGAATTTTTTTAAATCTGCAAAATATAAAAAACAGGTTCTGAACCGGATTAAATAAAAGTAGGCTATGTTTGCCTCTGATAATGTAGCTTTCTTTCTATTGATGAAAAGACCTTCAAAATCGGTTTAGTGGTTTGCGCGTGAAAGCGTATCAAATAAACAAACTCACTTTCTCATTTACATTAGTAAGGATTCATCAATGTTTTTTTTTTACGAAATATATTAATTGATGAAATTTTTCTCTATATAAAACTTTTCACTAATGAAATTGTTCTTTATATAAAATTCTTCACTGATTTTAAAAAATATCAATACGAAAATGTTCCATGATGTATTTTTATGCTGAAGATAACACTTTCTATAGAGAAACATTTTTACTGGCGAAAATTCACTATAAAGAAAAATTCTAATGAATAAACTGTTGCCGGGTAATTTTTTCTGTATGAAAAAAAAACTCTATAAAAATAATTATCATTGATGAAATCTAGAATAATTTTAACTTTGGAAAAATTTAAACTTTGGATATTTTTATAAGTTTTTAGCTTTAAAGAATTGTTAACCGTTCTGTGTTTTTCAGCAAATTAGTTTTTTTTTTTTTTTTTTGCAAAATATGTATATTTTCGTCTGCATGTGCAATATAATTTAATTAATGCTATTATAAGTATAAATTTTATTTTCTGTTACTTTAGTTTTCAATACTTCTTGTTGCAACAAAAGTCTTATTCTTAGCAGATTTTTACTTTAAAATTAAAATAAAAGAAAACTTATATCCATCATGCACCAGTGATTTTTTTTAATTGGCATTTGCGGTGTTTTTCATTCAATTATTAATTTTTTTTATTTGTATATAAAAAGTTTTTTTTTACAATTTGATGCAGTTATCCGTGGATTTCTAACTCACTTTATAAAGGTATTTGTAATTAACACAAAAGTAAGAGAAATTTATAATATAACGAAGAAGACCTTATCAAATTTTATGTATTAAGTAAGGACTAATTAGCATAATAAAGTTAATAAGAAAATATTAAAAAAAATATATTGCATAAATAAATAAGAGAGTTATATCATTCTCAAATATGAATTTAATTTAATTATGAAAGTTATCCGAGTCATATGCATCAGCGTTGTCAACTTTAAAATTTCAAAAAGCACCGAAACCAGGAAAAAAGCGCGTAATTTAAGTAAAAAAGCACTAAATTTGAAATTTTGTTTTATTAAAAAAAATTTTACACATCGTCGATTGGTTATTGGTTTGCTGCAAATGTATAATGTATAATTATACATTATAATGTATTTTGAATATACTGTGCCGCAAACGACGACATGTACATAAAAAATATAGGAATCGGTTGACCTTGCAATCTATTCCTAAAATTTCGAATTTGAGGCATCCGATACAGATTTTATTTCTATAAGAATAAGTGAATTCTTAAATCAATTTGACGAAGCATTTTCAAGTAATTATAAAAAATAATTAAATTTTTTTTCGCCAATGAACAAACGATTCTCTCGAATCAGATGAACTATGTGACAAAGATAATAAATTTTGATCGAAATAAAAATGGGGTCAAAAGTGTTGTGCAGCAAAAACAATATAAATAACAAAGTTAATAATTAAAAAAAGTGATTTCCAATTTTTTCAAGTTATATACATATAAAAAAATATTAATATCGATTCATTCGATAGACCTCTGCGTTTCAATTTGGAAGTAACAGAAGTTTGATGGGAATGCAAGTTTTGATAATTGCATTAAGTACTAATTCACACGATGAAATTTATTCTATTTTTCTTAATTCTCTTTTGAAGTTGCTACCAAAAATTCCTTGCATTCATACGATGTTTTTTTTTGACGTCTAATTTTACTTCTCTCCACTCATATAGACAATAAGCTAGAAGAGTAACAATAAAAAATAACAATAAGATAGAAGAGTAACATTGAAACGTAACAACAATAACAACAAGAGCAATGCAAAGAGAAATATGAAAAAACCATGGAAAACAGAAATCGAGTCATTTTTTCTATCCCTCTTTCTTCTCTACCCCGTTCGCTAACAAACAAAAAGTTACGTCGAAAAATAAAAGTCTTCGTGTGAATTAGGTGTAAGTCAATCAATCTTTCTCCATCCATTGTCTCTACTAGACAAAATAATGCTATTAAGGGCTTTGGACACGATCAAAATACTTGCTGTCAAGTTCGTATACGTGTGCTTGTCGGCTTGATGTTACCATGCTTGATGCCCCACCAAGCATTCATTTTTATTTTGATTTTGTGCTGTTCGTTTGGTTGAAAAAAAATTTATAAAAAAGTATAAATAAAGAAATTCAATAACAATAACGGCAGCACTGCTTACAAAAAAAGAACAAAGCAAAATAAGAAAGTTGTAACACTTCTTTTTTCTTCACCAGTCAAATTTATATTTTTTAATTCCAATATTTTGGGCAACCGTTCACAATGGAAATATAATTATAATGAAAATTTGTACGCGCTTGATGGGGTAACAATATACACGCATTAACAAGTGACAGCAAGCATGCCGAAAATCAAAATTTTTTGGTTTTCCATCAAGCATCGTTAGTGTCACACATACTAACAAATTTTCACTCATACTATAACCAATCTCAGCAAGCATTTTTACCTTGTCTAAACCCCTTTAGACTATATTTGAGTAAATACTTGTGTTATGTCTTCTTTGTTGTATGGCAAAACACTGTTTACATGAATTATGATTAAAATGTTAAAGTTTAACTTCAGAGCTTATGTTTTTAATGAGACTTCCTCGAAAAAAAAATATGTAAGAAACTTTTTCTATGAATTTTTCGTTTAGTGCCACCGCCTACAAACAAAAAGCACCGAACATGAATTAAAAAAAGCACTGAGCACTAAATTCAAAATTTGTCGCGTCGAAAATTTCAAAAAGCACTAAAAACGGTGCGAAAAGCACCGAGTTGACAACGCTGATATGCATATTTGCTTCGAAATATTAAATAAATCTGTAAAAAAAATTTAATAAATATATAATAAATTTTAAATAAATTAACTGCCAGTTTATAGTTATAAGCCATGTAAAAATTCTCGGCTGTCTATTTATAATGAAAACAAAAATAAATTTTAAGTGATTTGTTTTTGTTTTCAATATAAATAGGCAGACGATAATTTTCACATGTCTTCTATGCACTGGCAGTTATAGTAATCGAGACTAGTAGAACTCTAAATTAAAATATCTCAACGCAATAAATAAATTACTTAGACCACTTTCATAATCCCGATCCCGAAAATCCCGGGAAAATTTGGGATTTTCGTGATCCCGGGATATTTCGGGATCACGGTATTTTCGAGATTTCGGGATCTAAATATTTTTCGTAAAATAAATTATTTTTTTTTAACAGTTCTCGTGGTACCTTCATAGCGAAAAGTCGATTAGCGGAATTTTTCTTACTTACAAAAAATTAAACAAACAAAAAATATTCGTAGTACATATTATTCGTAATAGGTACATACTGTCTTTAATAAATAAGGTTTATGCTTTGCTGATATTTTTACATAGTAAAAATAACAAAAACAAAAAAACCGCAAACAAAAAAAATTAAACAAATTGATATTGAGGAATACTATATATATGTGTACCTCTAAACAAACAAACAATCATAAATAACAAAAACAAAAAAGACCGCAAACATAAAAAAACACAAACAAATATCCCTTGAGGAATTCTTTGTATGAGTGCCTCAAATACAAAAAAAATTGAAGTGAGTTCTAACGGCAGAAATGCTTATTTTACTGTGAGTTCTGAAACTCTTAATAAAAAAAATATAAATAATAAATCTGATGAAAGTCTTTTTTTAACGTCAAAGCCAATTTTTCGTCAGCGATCAACTTCGCTTTGTCCAATGCCAAATAGTAATGATGCATTAACATTACAGTTGCCTAGTACTTCTTCATATAAGCCAGTAATATCATCCCCTTCAGGCTCGTGTTCATCACTTAACAAAGTTATCACTACAGATAACAGCGGCTCGAAACTCAAGGTACAAGTCGGAATGGACAGATATATAACCGTGGTAAAGCGTGGGCGAAGCCCAAATTCTTCAAAAATTTCATCTGCTCCCAAAATGTCTAGGGATAACAGCGCAGCCTCAACTAATCGCCAAAACCGCTTCGAAATTTGCAAGATGACAACGACAAACCCGAGGTATCCTCGAATAAAATATCCAAGCCGCCACCAATCTATTTGAGACAAAAAAATTCAAATGCCCTTATTAAAAAATTAATTTCGGTCATTGGTGAGAATAAATTTCACATTGTTCCAATAAAACGTGGAAACATAGATGAAACTAAAATCCAAATTTATGACGAAAAAGATTTCCGTAAAATGGTTGCTGAATTTGAAAAAAATAAAACAAGCTTCTACACATACCAGCTTAAGAGCGCTAAAGGCATGCAGATCGTATTGAAGGGCATAGATTCTCATGTTGTTCCCGAAGAAATAAAAGATGCACTCGTCCTCCAGGGGTTTAAGGTAAAAAATGTGTCCAATATAATAAACAGAGAGAAGATTCCCCAACCCCTATTTCGTGTTGAACTTGAGCCTAATGATATAAAATTGAAAAAAAATGAGACGCATCCAATTTATAATTTGAAATACCTCTTGTACCGAAAAATCACAGTTGAAGAGCCACATAAGCGTTCAGGTCCTGTACAGTGCCTTAATTGCCAAGAATATGGCCATACAAAAACATACTGCAATTTACCCTCTGTTTGTGTTGTGTGCGGCGAATTACACGGCACTGCTAGTTGCAATAAGCCAAAAGATCAAAGTGATAAAAAATGCAGTAATTGTGGAGGTAATCACACCGCTAACTACAGAGGTTGTCCTGTGTACTCTTTCGTAAAGAAGACTATGGTGCAAAAACCTAAATTAGCTCCAGCTCAATCAGCAAACGCTTACTCTGCCACTTTTGCGCAAATGAGCCAACCAGTTACTTCCCGTGTATCGTATGCAGATGCTGCTAAGACAAATTCAATTCCCACACAAAATGTTTCCCCGCCAAATAATTCAAAAAATACTGACGCAAGCTTTAATTTTAATCGCCTTGAAGCTACTATTGAAAATCTGGTGCAAACTATAAACAATTTTACAACAAATATGACTAGCATGATGCAAGAAATGCTGCGAATGCAGAATACTCTGCTTCAAGCATTAATTAATAAGCCATGAACACGTTAACAATATGTTTCTGGAACGCAAACGGCATTCGCCAACATAAAAATGAACTTGAGCACTTCCTCACGGAAAAAAATATTGATGTAATGTTAGTATCTGAGACTCATTTGACTTCGAGAAGTCTTTTTAAAATTTATGGCTACACTATATATGATACAAAGGACCCTAGAGGAAGGGCTTGCGGTGGAACAGCAATTCTAATAAAGTCAAGACTCAAGCACTATGTTCTTGATAACATTTGTGAAGAACACCTACAAGCAACAAATATTGGCATTGAAAGTTTTTGTACAAATTTTGTTATATCATCAATTTACTCCCCTCCCAGATTTTCAATCACTGAGAATCAATATGAGGATTTCTACAAATCTCTTGGACCTTGTTTTGTAGCAGCTGGCGACTACAATGCTAAGCATACGTTCTGGGGTTCGCGTCGAGCATTGTTCAACACTATTTCAAAAATGGGCTTGGATGTCATTTCGAGTGGGGAGCCCACTTATTGGCCTACTGACATACAAAAAATTCCGGATGTTATAGATTTTGGCGTCATAAAAAATATCTCTAGGGATTTAATTCAAGTTCAAGCTTCTATTGATCTTTCGTCCGATCACTCTCCGACGATCATTACAATTTGTAGTCCATTAAGAAGTAACTTACCTGACCCATATGTGAAGATGATCAATCGTGTTAATTGGCTGGGGTTCAAAAAATATCTCAGTAGTCATTGTACGGAAAACATTACGCTTAGAACATCCGATGAAATTGAATCTAACATTGCCAATCTCAGCGAGAATATTAAACAGGCTGCTGAACATGCCACTAACTCCCATCCGCAGACTAGGTTTAATAACATTTATTCTACAGACATTGAACGTCTCGTACGTGAAAAAAGAAGAGCTAGAAGGGAATGGCAACAGCACAGATCACCACAAAATAAAATCAGATTTAAAGAGTGCACTAAACGACTCCAAGAGTTGCTTGCATCTGAAAAAACTGCATCTCTTAAAAATTATCTGGAAGGTCTTGATGTCACACCAGCGTCTAATTACTCTTTGTGGCGCGCTGCTAGAAAGCTTAAAACACCCGTTGAGTATAAGCCACCTCTACGCACATCTACCGGAAGTTGGGCAAGAAGCGATACTGAAAAAGGTAAAATAATTTGCTGAGCACTTAAAATCCGTTTTTACGCCAAACATATGTACTGGTGTTGCTGATTTGCCGAATGTAGTCGCTCTACCCCCTCAACACATAAAGTTTAAGACGCGTGATTTACAAAAATTAATTGCCGAACTCAACCCGAAGAAAGCTCCGGGTATTGATGGAATTAGTAACCAGATGCTTATGAACTTGCCTCGTATTGCAATGAGAATCCTATTATTCGTATTTAATGCCATTTTACGACTGGAGTATTATCCACACAGCTGGAAGCTTGCCAAGGTCAAAATGATTCCAAAGCCGGGCAAAGATCTAACCAAGGCTGAGTCATATAGGCCAATAAGTCTACTATCAACTATGTCAAAGCTTTTCGAAAAACTGCTCAAAACAAAATTGTCCCAAATTCTAATTAGTAGTGGGTGCATACCAGACCATCAATTTGGTTTTAGAAGTCAGCATAGCGCCATTGAACAAACTCACAGACTGGTTCAATTTATAAGAAGAATTTTTGAGGAAAAAAAGTATTGCTCTGCGCTCTTTATTGACGTTTCCCAGGCATTTGATAAAGTGTGGCATGAAGGCCTAATTTTAAAATTGAAGACTTACTTATCAATAAACATTTTAAATCTTTTGGAAAGTTACATTATTTCCCGTAAGTTCACTGTTGTGGAAGGAGACTTTACGAGTAGGCCTGAAACTATTTCATCCGGTGTGCCACAGGGGAGCATACTGGGACCAGTTTTATATTTGATTTATACTTGTGATATTCCTGTGAGCAGTAGTATCCATACTTCCACATTTGCCGACGATACAGCCTGCCTTAGTATGCACGAAAACCCTGATGAGGCATCCCGCAAACTCCAGGAACACATTAGCCAGATGGAGCTTTGGTTAAACTTATGGAGAATTAAAGTCAATGAACAAAAGTGTGTCCATATAACGTTCACCCTAAGAAGAGATACTTGCTCCCCCATTCGGATTAACAATCAAGTTGTTCCTCAACATTCACATGTGAAATATCTTGGCATACACCTTGATCGACGACTTACATGGAAACACCACATTGACTCTAAGTTAACTCAAATGAAACTTAAATTAACTCAGGTACATTGGCTGATTGGTAGAAATTCAACACTTAGCCTAGACTGCAAACTTTTAATATACAAGTCGCTTTTAAAGCCAATATGGTGTTACGGAATTCAACTATGGGGCACTGCTTCAGCTTCAAATGTAGAGAAAATTCAACGAAGGCAAAATAAAATTTTACGCATGATAACATCGGCTCCATGGTACATCAAAGATTCAAATATACATCGCGATTTGAATATGCCACTAGTGACTGAAGAAATTGTAAAATACGCAGGCAAATATCTAACAAAACTCGAGTCACATCCTAATCCGCTTGCTCGTAATATTTTGAACTTTACTGGACACATCCGCTTAAAAAAGAGAGATACACGGGCTCTAATATTCAACACTCTAGATGATGAAGCTGCTTGAAAACACTTTTTTCTTTTTGTTGCTTATCACTACTTATGTAAAGGGTGTTTTTTATTCAGGTATAGAACTTTAAGTTGGCATCACTTTTTTAACTGGCGGCCATTTTGTCAGCTGTCAAGTGATTAATATTAAGTTTGGTTTGCCATTTCATCATGAACAGGTTGACAAAAGAACAACGCTTGCAAATCTTGCAAATTTATTTCGAAAATAATGGTTCAGTTCGCGAAGTTTACCGCAAGCTCCGTCCATTTTATGGTCGACATAATCGTCCATCAGAGCAATTAATTCGGTTAACCATGGATCGTTTTCGCACTACGTTTACTCTATGTGATAATACGCATCCGCAGAGACGTCGAGCAGTGCGCACCGAAGAAACAATTGCCGCTGTAGAGCAAAGTGTTGAAGAGGACCCGAATGAATCGATTCGCCACCGTGCACAGCAATTGGAGCCGACTAACCGACTATTTTGTTCCCGAAGTGGATGGCATGAATGTGGATGAGTTGTGGTTCCAACAAGACGGCGCTACATGCCACACAGCGCACGTCACAATCGATTTATTGAAGGAAACATTCGATGAGCGCATAATTTCGCGGAATGGACCTGTCAATTGGCCACCAAGATCGTGTGATTTGACACCATTGGATTATTTTCTTTGGGGATATGTGAAGTCGCTCGTCTACGCCAACAAACCAGAAACGTTAGGGGACTTGGAAGCCAACATTCGTGGCGTTATTGCCAACATACGGCCCCATATGCTCGAAAAAGTGGTTGAAAATTGGACCTGTAGAATTGGCTTTATTCGAGCCAGCCGCGGCGGCCACATGCACAAAATCATATTTAAACATTAATGGCATAAAATTATCCTTCCAATAAAGCCAAATTGATGGACATTTAAACGATTTTCTTGTGTTTTATTTCAATTCGAAGTTCTATACCTCTAAAAAAAAACACCCGATATTATTAATAACTATCACTAAGCTTATGTCCGACATTGGTCGGGCCTAATAATTTTTTTATAGATTTAAGATTTGAATACTTATTGTTAGTTCATATTTGAAGGATACAATAAATAAAAAAAAACATGCATAAAAAAAAATTATTTTTTTGAATAAATATTACTTTAATAACAATTTAATGCATTTTAAAAGGTTTTATGTTCATAATTTATCATTGCACAATTGTCTTTAAAGTGAACAATTTTCTAATACGAGTATGAAATAAAGATCAAAAGAATTTTTCTCATCTATTTTTAAGTTGGGTAATCACATTTTATGTTAAAGAATTTATAGTGAAAACAATAACTAAATATGAAAACTTGTTTTTGTTTTCAATATAAATGTTTTTCTATTATCTAAACCAAAACGAATATACATATCGGTGGACTTTTAGCACTACCGCTTAAGTTGACTTACGAAAATTTTTAGATTAACTTTTATGTAGAAAACATACATACAAACACACTCGAGCAGTTTTTTAGACAAAATACTCCGCATTATTCTGTAAATATTTCTCGCTTTTACGTCAACCCGACAGCAAAAAGTTTTCACTTGCCTTGTATTGTATTCTACTCCAATTTTAAGGAGGTGTCAATAGTACTCAATTGTTACCGACAAGTAGATAAGTGCTAATTTTTTTAGCGTTGAGGAAGGAGTCGACATACAGATAGTTATACACTGCAATTATGAATAAATTTCCGCAAGAAATTTGTCCCTTTTCCAATTAGATTTTTTTGTTTTGCCTATTACTTGCTACTGTTTGAAATTATTCCCCGGGAAAAATTTCTCGTGGAATTTAAATTATAATTGCCCTCATAATATAGAATAAGACGGAATAAATTTGTCAAACTCATGACTTTTTCAAATGTTATTTCCCTTCCAAAGGTAATCAGGGCAATTATGAATAAAATTCCGCGGGAAATTTTTCCCTGGGAACAATTCCAATTAATAGCAAGTAATAGGGAAAACAAAAAATTCCAATTGGAAAAGGGAGATATTCCTCGCGGAATTTTATTCATAATTACCCTGAATATGTTTCTATCGTTTTCAAAATAATTCTAAAATGTACATATATTGTAGCACCTTTGATGAAAATAACCGTAAGAAAGCAGTTTATTTATTTTGCTCTTGTTGTTAATTTATAAGATATATGTCACGAATAGTCATTAAATTGTTAAAACTGTACGTATAAAATTGTATGGGACTTTTAAATATTATAAAAAATATCTTAAAATCAACGAAAATTTGAATTTATAAAGTTTTTTTTTACAAAAATTGCTAAGAAATCCCGGGATTGAATTTTATAAATCCCGGGATTCGGGATTTGCGAAATCCCGGGATTTCCGGGTTCGGGATTTCCCGTTTGGCATCCCTAATTTCCGGGTTCGGGATTTCCCGTTTGGCATCCCTAATACAGGCATATATGATACGCAGAAACAAAAATATTCCTGCAATAAACAACTTTAATATAAAACCAAAATGAATTCAAAATGTATTCAAGTCAATTAAACTTTTGTTTAAAAATTTAATTAATTACAAAATTTAATTTACTCAATTTCATTTTTAGTTGATTTTTGGTTTTATTTTCGATACAAGTTGTTTATTGCAGGAAAATTTTTTTCTGTGTACATACACATCTGTATGTGTGGACAAGTTCAAGGGCTGATATATATTTATTTTTTTCCAAAATGGCAACACCGAGCAACACATGCTAAATCTGACATTTCGGAGTCTAACAGTGGGAAAAATTTAAGGTTATGAAGTCCGAAAACGACGACGCATAAAATAATATTTTATTCAAATGAAAAAAAGTTTTTATTGTGTATTAAAAAAAATGATATAAACATTTTTTCTGAAGACTTTAATTATTTATTTATAGTGCCAATTTCAATCTGGTTAATTTTTGAGACAATTCTTATTTTTACTTAAAACGAAATCTGGCAACACTAATATTTATAAAAGATTTTGTATGAGAGCAAGAGCATAATTTGTGCGCAGAGTTTACGAGGACTTTTTAGAAATTGAATATTCGGGCTTATTTATTTTAGTTTAGAGTATCGTTTTAAAACACGGTACACGGTTTTAGCACGGTACTACCATCTAAATGTAAAACCAGTGATACCAACTCTTGGATCATCAAAAGCACTGTGAGCATATAAAAATAGGGTAAAAAGAGTAAAAATTTAAAAAAATACTGGTAAAAAAGCACTAAACTAAATATTCTCTGTTATTTATGTTTTTATCACTAAATATTCTCTGTTATTTATCTTTTATATATTTTAAAGTCACATTAACCCGGCGAGAGGGGGGATGGGTCAAAATTACCAGTTTTTTTATTCTTCTTCAATTATTATTATTTTGATTTAGTTTTATAAATATTAACTAGTCAGATGTATAAAAATGTCATTTAAATTAAAAGATTGAATGAAAATTAAGAGTTTTTTATATTTAAGCTAGAAAATGCTACTTTTTTGAGTTTTTACAGTAAAATTCCTTTTATTGGTTCCATATACATAATAACAAATATAATTTTTTTGTAATGTCTTGCTTTATTTCCTCAGTATAGTCAGATTTAATTTAAATTATATATATTTCTCATATATATCACGAAATACATCGAGTTTAATCAGCCCAACCATGAATATTCCTTCGGAATTCATTTCTCACGGAAAATAATTTTCTCGAGAAAAAATTCCTCCAATCATAAATTCCTTGGGAACAAAAAAGAGTAATACGTGGCATCACCGCAGTACGAAGCTCGTTGTTTTGAGAGAGTAAACAAAAAATTATTAACATTCACCCACCAACTTGTAAAAATATGTAAAAATAAGTTTATAAATGCTTTATTTGGGCGTTATTTGTGTTTTTCCACATACAAGAACTATAAAATAGAAGTTTATGTATATAAATTCTTGTTTAATGGAGCATTAAGTTTATTTTTATGTAGACTCCCTTCTGTTTTGCAAGTGAAAGATTTTTAGTGAAAAAAGCAAGTTCAACTGCGTTCATGATACCTACATTTTTTCCCCGGGAGTTTTTTTATTCCCGCATTTGGTAAGAAGAGGGAAAAAACAAATTCATAATAGGAGAAAAGGGAAAAGTGAGAAAACTCGTGCGGATTTTTTTACAAAGAGAAGTAACACTCATGCAATTAATGCCTACTACTAGAAGAGATAGAAAGCTTCATTATTTTACAACTCTGCTTTTTGCACGCTTTTTTTTTAATAATGCAATGTTGCAGCGCCTTCTGGTGTTAAATGAGGCGTATTAAATTTTGAAGCTGTATTTATTTTTTTTTTTTTGTTATTTTACTTCGCCGATGATTTTTGCTAAACAATACCGACGAAGGAGGGCGCTCTGATATTACATTAGGATTAGCATCTGCTGAAGTCGAAATAGTTCAGTGACTATTGACTATGCCTTCATCACTTGAACTTTTCTACAACAACTGATGCAAAGGGACTCTATGCATCGGATATCCGACATCTATGTCGGATACAGGGATTGAACCCAGGATCTTCTGTTTTGTAGTCAACGTCCTAACTACTTCAGCCAACGCCACCCTCAATGTTTATGATTGGGCTGAATAAGTCGGTCATTATGACCCAACCCCCATGTCCGTGTAGCTAAAATCCACCCCTTCTCGCCGGGTTAAAATCATAGTGCCTTGCTACCTTTTGAACGCTCGACAATTTTTCCAGGCTTTTTTTATATTTTTGTTCTTCATTCTTAAAGAAAGTCCTAAGATAATAAAGTTAATTAAAAACTTAATGCAAATTTGCATTAAACTAAAAAAAGGTTTAAACTTACTTTTAAGAAAAATGTTTAATTTCATAATAACTAAGACAATTTTTTGTTGTTTCTTAAATTTGCACAAATGACAAAACCACGTTGTTTAAATGTGATCACGTATGCGAATTAAACTAAATAGTAAAATCGTTGCTTAACAAATGATTTAAAAATATTTTTATAAGAAATTAAAAAGATTTATTGTTTAAGTTGCAAAGCTATTGATTATTGAAAAAGCACTAAAAAGCACTGCGAGAAATTGTAAAAAGCACTATAAATACCCGTTTTTCTTAGAAAGGAAAAAAAGCACCAAAAAAAAATGCCCGCAGCGGACTAAAATGGCAACGCTGTGTAAAACTGTTGATCTTGTGTGTCGTTTGGCCACCGAAAGTGTACAAAGATTAGTTTGTAAGAACCGGATATAGAAGTATGTATGTGAAATATTAAACTAAATTATAAGAGACGTCGGTCGTACTGCACACTTTTTCAGAAATGAAATTGAGTCATGCTAAGTACATGTGCATGTGCATGTGATACCTATAGAAAAAGTATGTGATATAGAAGATAGTGTCATTATAAAAGCAAAGTTTCGTAAGAATCGGTGGCTTCAGAAGCTCATAAAATTCAATAGGTAAATTTAGTGGGCATTTCTTTAACAATGGTAACTATATCTTTTTAGGCAAAGAAAAGAAATTTTCTTTGTGGTGTAAAAGTTTAGTAGTACCGTAAAAAAAACTATGTAATATAATTTTTGTAATGTGGCAATATCGCTGTAGGCTTTATTGTGCTTAAATTTAAAAACCGCAGGCGCTGCTCTGAACATTAAATAAAAAAATTCCAATTGTAAATAAAGTGAAGCTCTCTAACTTCGTCTCTCTAGCTTTTCCTTTCCCAAGAAAGGCAATAAGTAAGATTATTGAGAGGTATTCGAGCCTGTTTTGAAAATCACGGTGATTTCAAAAACAAACTATTAAAAGCTGGCTTGTTAGTAATTAATAATAATAAAATACTTTATTCCAGCTTCAAACAAAAGCAATTATGTATCTAGATTTTATTAAGAGTAATTTTTTTAAATCACTGTGATTTGAAATGTCGGGATTTGCACGAGTGTTACTTCTCTTTTAATTACAATTACCACACAGAAAAAATTATTCCCAAAAAATTTTCAAACAAAAGTGTGTTTTGAAATATAATTTGGTTTCAGTAAATATTTTTTACTGTTCCAGTTTTATTTTGTGTAAAAAAACTGTATAGAATGCAAATTATCTATATAAAGTAAAATTTGTTATTTTCAGTTAAATTTATTTTTAACCCCCGACTAAAAAAAGGGGTGTTATAAGTTTGTAGTGTGTGTCTGTGTATCTGTGTGTCTGTCCGTGTCCACGTACAGGCCAAACGGCTGGACCGATTTTCATTTAGTTTTTTCTGTTTGAAAGATGCATTGATCGAGAGGGTTCTTAGCTATGTTTGAAGAAAATCGGCCCAGCCGTTTAAAAGATATAACATCTTTTCTGAAAAAAGTCGGCGGTTTTTAAAATTTTTAATTTTTGTTATTATATACTGAAAACAAATTTGTCTGATTTTTTTAAATTTTTTTTACAAATTATTTTATAGATATAAGAAACATTTTATTTTTTTTTAAGATTTTTGTTTGCGGTTTTCAAACTTATTATGTTTGTATATTGTGATTCTCAATATAGTATTAAGAGTCTTACTATAAACATACGGAGTTTGTTAGCTAAATTCAAAAATTTTTTGGGTTAAAGTCTACTGACGAGTTCCAAAAGCGGGAACGAAATGCTTAACCATAAAAACAAGCCAATTTTTGAAAGTAAAAAAAAATAGTTGAACCTTTTATTTGATTCAGTTATTTTTTTTTTCAAATAAAATTTTTACTAATTTTTTTTTTTAAAATTAATAAAAATTGTTATTGATTCAGTTAATTTATTTTCTGATAATACGAAAAATTTTAGTGAATGTGTTTGTAAATTATAAAAAAAAAATTGCTGAATAATACAAAAAAAAAAATCTGCAAAATGTTTTTCTGTTCCTATTAATACATTTGACTGAAAATATTTTGAGTTTCAGTTAACTTTTTTCTCTAATGCCATAATAAGTTAACTAAAAATAATTTTTTTCCCAGTTAAATTTTTACAAAATTGTTATCAGAATCTACAAATTTCTTTGTAGGTCCGTATTCATACAAAATATTTACTGATTCAATGAATTTGGTTACTGCAAACGAAATTTAGTTTTTTCTGTGCAGACATGTATTTTTAGTTGGGAAGTGTCTAAATCAGAGTACAAAAAACCGCTTTGTTTTAATCATATGAAAAAAGTGTCTTAATTCTTCCGGAGAATACTTTAAATATAATAAATTAATTTTCAACTAAAAAAAAAATAATTTTCATATGTATGTTACAATATATAATGTAATTATATGTATGTAAGTATGTATGCACGTTATACAACATTTTGTTTTTATTTTTATGAGATAATCTATTTAAACTGAAATTGAGTAAGAAATATACGATAAATAAAAAAATATAATCATTAGAAACAACCATAATTAATGAATATGATAGTTTTGGTGATTTATTAAAATTTTGTACATAATAAATGTATTTATAGTGATTTTTCTTAACAAGAAACACTTATATGACTGTATGTACACATATTCATAGATGTATGATATCATTTTTAACTTGCATAGATGTTGTAATACATTTCATCATTTCTTACCTGTAATTAAATATAAGAAAATACAAATAAATTAGTAAAATATGTATGTATAGCTGACGAATAGTTTAGGAATGAGGATTGAAATTGTATAATTGTGAATATAAAAAGTATTTTAATATGCAGCATCGCAGAGACGGTCTTTTTCTGTTTATAAAGGGAGATTCCAATGGGAACTTTCGAACTTTGACAGTTGTAACGGTCATATTGTTGAAGCCATGTACATACCTATGTCAAATTGTTATTTCCATCCATAACCGCTAAAATAGCTTAAGCCGCACATTTTTTGGACTTCGTTTTTTTTAACGAAAATCGACTATTTACGATCGCAAAAAATCGATTTTGGTCAAAAATTGAAGTTTAAAAATTGTGTCGCTTAAGCTATTTTGGCGGTTATGGCGCGACTTATGTAGTATGTTATGCATAATCAACTTGGACAGATATATTGTTGAGCAACAGGTGATAAAATTGTTTGATCAAAATGGTTGTTCTGATCGGGTCACCCTATAAGTCGATGGTTAACAACTGTTTTGGATCATATGGACACCTAATACATGTTTCAACAGGATTGCGCTACGTGCCAAAAACGACCACTAATCTTATCAAGAAATTTTAATATTTTTCAAAATCCATTATTTCAATTTGCAAAATTATTTCAGAAACGTCACCAATTGGGTCATATTTAGGACCCTCAAGACTTCCTTAAATATAATTTATTGGCACTACAAGACATATTTCCAATATAAAGTTGAACCTTAATTATCCTTCCTCTGTCAGCGGGCTACATCTATTAATCGGCAGGCTGACACTTGACTTAAATTATCAGTGCTTTTATCTCTATTTATCCGTGCATCAAAAATTTATTTGTACCTCTATAAACCTTTATTATCCGAGCAAAATAAATGAGATTTCATATTTTAATAAAAATTAAAATTTCATATTTTGTGCTTTAGCATTAACATTAACCGTATTTTATTTCAACTGTACTACTATTGTAACTTCATTAATCAACTCTTAGAACAATTTTTCAAATAAAAAATAAATAAAATATATAGATCTCGTTCCAATTCCAAGGTTCTGGAATCACATATATTTAGCAACTGTTAAGTAGCTAACAGTGTTCTGTTATGTGCTAAATGTGCTATGTTATAAATTCTGGTCTCTGTCCCTGCTAGTTAAATCCGAATTTATGGTCAGAAACATACAATTACGTGCATTAATGGGTTAAAAATAAAGTATGGCAAAATAAATTTCGAAATGATACATGTTTTCATAATAACAGACTTCTGTTACATTATAACAGAGTTCTGTTACACATGCAAATAGTGCAGGAATATATTCCAAATGGAATTCTGACCAGAGATCTGCAATAATACATAACACTCGCGAGCGCACTCACTGTTTACTATATGATTTTTAGTCTCGAATACTTTTCAGCACTCGCTTTTATTGATTTGTTGCTTTATTCGCTCGTTATTCATATACAGCGAGCTTCATGCATGAAAATACACACAATAACTTTTTTGATATAAACACAATCAAGTCCACCGACCATCGACTACAAGATGTCAAAAATAGAATACATGCGTGCTTATGAGAATAATTCTTTTAGCCGCTACACGACTACCGACTACATGGCTACTTTTGTAGCCCGTAGCCAACTTAGGCTAATTTCTATTTTTCTTGGCTACAAAAAACAGATTAGTGCTGCCAATGCAATAAATGCATGAAATGGTGGTTTTAAAAACGCGATACATTAAATATCGCTATTAAAAACGCGAAAAACTATTATAGTGGCACCAATGAAAAATAATAATCATCTGTTCATTTGTTTACATTTTTCATTTACTTTTTATTTGGCGCATTTTTCATTTACTTTTTATTTGTCAAATTTTCCATTTAGTTCTTTTTTCATCAATTTCTAATTTGTTTCATTTATATTTATTTTTTGGTTTTTTTATTGAAATTGGTAAGTATATAATAGTCATTTTTACTGTTTATATGTATTTATTATATTGTTTAATGTAAATGTTTAGTTCAATTTACTGCAAATATGAACGTGGACGAGCAGCTAATAGAAGAAGTACGCGGCCGGCCAATACTGTACGATCTGGGCCAAGAAAACTATAAAAATATATATATGTTTATTTTTTGTAGTTAGTGGTCGGTAGTCGTTAAAAGAATTAAGTAGCTGGCGACTTGGCTATTTTTGTAGCCAGCTACTTTTGTAGTCGGTAGTCGATGGTCGGCAGCCTTTGATTGTGTTTATAGCATTTAACTTGTACTTTCGCTGATTACAGAAAGAAGTAAGAGCGCAGAAAAAAGTAACAACAATCGCACATCCACTCTGAGCAAAGTTTCGTGTTTTTTCTATTTTCGTATTAGGTAACTTCTTTCCCAGTTGTCCAAATCGTCCTAGACGACATTGTCTTCGACGATTCATGTACGACATGTCGTCTGTAGATTAAGTTTTCTAATCGACAATTTAAAAGAAATCGGCATTCATGACTATCTGAACGACAATATCACACGTTTTCTCTTCAATAAAACTTTGTTGGGGACCATCTGAGCGACAGTGTCATACGTTTTGTCTTCAATAAAGCCTTGTCGAGGACAATCTGAGCGACAATGTCCCTCGTTGTGTCTTCAATAAAGCATTGTTGACGACAATATGAGCGACAATGTCCCTCGTTATGTCTTCAATAAAGCCTTGTTGATGACAATCTGAGCGACAGTGTCACACGTTTTGTCTTCAATAAAGCCTTGTTGAGGACAATCTGAGCGACAATGTCGCTCATCTGGTCTTGTGTGACCTCGCCGCCATTTGTATGAAAATTTCGTCAACGATTTGTATGGAGTTGTCTTTAATATGTCTTCTACGACTTACCATTGTCTTGTACCCGTCGTCAAAGATGTCTTAAAGACGTGGCCAACTGGGTTGTATTTAACTAACACTACTTTGGTGTTATGATCAGCTCGTAACAACACCATTCAACCAGCGTGACCGTTTGACCGACTAAAGTAGCAATTTGCCACTTTTTCGACTGCGTTTCCCCTTTTTCGACTGCCTTGCCACTTTTTGACCCCCTTTATTTAGGGTGAGTTATATGAAAATACATTAAAAATAAAAAGTTTAGTGCAGTTTTCTCGTTTTTTTTTTAATTTTGCCCCTTTTTTTGATAAATCCCCTATTTGGTGCCACTTTTTGAAAAATGTCATCGGTCACCCTGCATTCAACACATATTCATTTGATATATATTTGTGTATTACTATTCAACATTCACTGCAGCCGAGGCTGCCAGATTTCATGATTTGTTGTAGGTTTGATGATTTTAGCCGTTTTGATGATTTAGTTTAATTTAGTACCTGTTTTATTATATATTTCAAAATTATTTATTTTAATATCAAAGATAAAAATGTATTGTATACTTCTCACAAATTCAAACTTAAAATAAACTTAATAAAAAACAAAATTTATTTCAAACCTACGGTTTATAAAATAGCAAATATGATTTTAGGCAATATTTTGTGGAATTTTTTTTTTAAAAATTGTGATTTTAACGTTACATAAAAAGTTGCTCCTTTTATTGCCAGTTTATAGAAGCTATGTAAAAATTCTCGTCTGTCTATTTATATTGAATACAAAAACAAAGCACTCAAATTTGTTTTTGTTTTCAATATAAATAGATACACGAGAATTTTTACATGGCTTCTATAAACTGGCAGTTAATATCATAAGCCTGTCGCATTCTTAATATATTTTAATTAAAATGTGCTATGAAAAAATTTATTATAATTCCTTTTAAATACATTTTATTTCATTATGAATTTAGCCCTACATATTTACTTAAATATACAATAATTGATTTTTTCCCAAACCTTCTGGCAACGTTGCTTTAAGTATTAATACGATTGATGAATGCTGAGAGTAAATACTTATGAACTCTGAGAACTATAACTCTAGTTAATAATGTAAGTGTGTGTCTTCAAAATTCCTACACAAACATTTCTCGTGTTGTTTATCAGATGTACATACGAATGCTATTGCCGAGTGTTTAAAAAAATATTTAGGAAACAATAATAAACAGACAACCAGCGTGACCGTTTGACCGACTAAAGTGGCAATTTGCCACTTTTTCGACTGCGTTTCCCCTTTTTCGACTGCCTTGCCACTTTTTGACCCCCTTCATTTAGGGTGAGTTATATGAAAACACATTAAAAATAAAAAGTTTAGTGCAGTTTTCCTGTTTTTTTTTTAATTTTGCCCCTTTTTTTTGATAAATCCCCTATTTGGTGCCACTTTTTGAAAAATGTCATCGGTCACCCTGCAGACAACGTGTATAAACTGCATTATGATTGATACAGGCTCGCATGTTCAAACACAAATTCTTACGAGTATGGCGAGCAGATACAAAAACAATATGCTGTATTAACTTCACCGCAACTCGTTTTTAAGCGAGTATCTTAAATCATAAAAGCAGGTACTCATTGCAGTTCTCTGATTCTGACCTCATTTTATAACCCATCGGATCAAAAAGAAATTGAGCTTACAGAATAATCTATGGGTTTTGTAAAAGAGGGAAAAAAAAATCTTCAAAAAATAAGTCCAGAGTGTATTTTTTTATATAAAATAAAATATAAGTTTTTTCTCAAGGATAATTAAAAATTCCAGGAGAGGAAATATATAGAAATTTCAGGAATTTGTGTATTCCGTGTCCTTTTATGAAATGAAATAGCCGAAACCTTTAACATTTGCGTTTTTTAGAAAATGTTTAGACTTTTTGTGAATTTTCAAATTTCGATTTTAAAGGACGAATTCCTTTAAACATTTTATGAACTAAAAAAATCAATTTCCAACCAAATTGAAGCATTAAATTTTTTATTGCTTCTCGTGGTTGTAAAATTTTTTCATGGTTGAGAAAAATGAGTTTTTCCTTAATAAACAGTGTTGTCCATTGTTGATTTCGGCGAAATTAAGTAAAATGAGTTAATTTGGAAGACATCAAAATGCAAGGGAAATTACTTAATTTCAGCTTGATTTCGGCCGAAATGACAAAATTGCTTGCTTTTGTGGCAGGCTAAATGAGCTTTAACCGAATAATGTGTGCTCTAAAATAATGCCTTATGGAGAAAAATTCATAACAGTGAAGTTCGTTATAGGGAAGTTTGATTGTATATTCTTCAAAGAAGTCATATGCTGCGTAGAAAGGTTTAATTAAGTCGATAAAAAAAATCATATAGATATAATAAAAAAACACAATATTATCACACATACATACATACATACACATATACACTCCATTAAATTAAAATTTCAAACAGAATAAAAAATCTACATAAACTAAATATGTCCCTTCAATTTCATATCATTTATGTACAATGAATGGAGAATGCAGATCAAAAAAAAAAAAAAAAAAAAAAAATATATATAACCTTGTAACAAATATTAAATATGTGAGTGTATAGTACATTTTCCTTTTACATCCTTTCAGCGAGAAGAAAATGAGGTAAGAGAGAAAAATGCATACATACATATTCCATTTACAAAACAACATGACAATAATATGTATAAAAAATGCTCCAAATGCCCCACACAACAACAACAACAACAACAACAACAATAAGGCAAAGAAAATTTTATTGTTGTTGTAACATTTCTAACCAAGTTGGCATCATTTCATTTCTATTTTATTTTATTTTTATTTCTTTCAAGTAGCAAAAGTATCGTTTGCAACTGATTTAAATAGAATTTAGTGCAATGTTGCAACTAAACATGTTGGCACTATTGAAAGGAAGTATAAAAATCCACAAAAGCATACAGCACCAGAAATTCTATTCAAATGGAGCTCATTTAAGTGTGTAAAAGATGACATACTTTTTTTTTAAATCGTTATTGTGTTTGGGAATAATTTAAGAAAGTTTAAAGTTCATATTTAATGTATATGATATTTAGTTTTTTATGTTTAATTAAAAAACTAAAGAGGAATCTTTTTATTAACTTTTGCAAATGGAAGTTTTTAGACGAATTTTTTATTTAAAAAATGTTTTTGATGAAAAACAAAACAGGTACTTTTAGTTAGAAATGTATACTCCAATTAAAAATACACTTTCATGGAATAGTGAACTGTCATTAAAAAGAAATTTTAATATGAAGTATAATAGTAAAAGTACTTTTAGTAAAATAGTACTTTAATGAAAAAGGTACTTTTTTGAAAAGATACTTTCTTTCAAAAGAGAAGACAAAAATGGGCAAAATTACGATTTTGGTACTTTTAAGGTGCCAACATAACTTCTAAGGTAATAAAGTTAGAAATAAAATTTAAAGCGTTTTCTTCTCTCCCTGTTCTGGTACTTTTTCGATATACGATTGTATAAAGGGTAAAAATTTTACATCTTTTTAGTACTTTTTTGTAAATATTTTTATGTTCGTTAAAATTAATTTTTGGAAATTCAATGGAGATAAAAACTGATAAAATTGTTAACCTCTAAACTTCGAATATCACTCATGCAGACGTAGCATTAAAAAAAGCATCATAATCTAATCTTAAAATAAACGTACAACTATTTGGCACTTTTTGAAAAAATGTGTAAATTTACGGCCTGGCCCACGATGTCAACAAGAAACTATCTATCGCTTACTTATATTGAAAACAAAAACAAATTTTCTTATTTTGTTTTTGTTTTCAATATAACTAAGCGACAGATAATTTCTTGTCGACATCGTGGGCCAGGCCGTTAGAAGGCGAAAAAGAGCAAAAATACGATATCAGTACATCTGTGGCGACCTACTTATCTTCTTATTATTAAACTTATATCTAAAGAAGTAAAACTTAAATTAAAGACTTCTCTTCTTCATTCTCAAACATATTTTGGTACTTTTTTTTTGATAATTCCAGTATATAAATGGTAAATATTTTTGGCACTTTTTTTTGGTCAGTGGAAAAGTGAAAAACCGAAAAGTTGGAACTTCTTGTCGTACCTTTTCTTTATATTATAGTTAAAATAATCTTTAAGAAATTTATTATTCGACATATTGTCAGAAGTTTATATTCACCCTTATTCTAGTTGTCGGCATCGACGTCACTTTAACACAATACCAAAAAATTGGGGGTTGTGTACCCGTTGTCGAAAACAACTGACTCCTGTTGGCAGGTTTATGCTATTTTGTAGACCTTAGGGAACGGAAATAGATTGTTAGTTGCACAAACTTGTTCTTGAGAGCGAGCCCGAATTTTTTGGTATTGTGTTAAAGTGACGTCGAGTCGACAACTGGAATAAGGGTGATAATTTGAAATGTATTTGTTGGTGGTTCAGCGTTGTCTATATATTTCATTGTTGCTGTAACAAATCATCAGTAGACTTCAACCAAACATTTTGAATAGTCACAAACCTCTTATCTTATGCACAGACTTTCAAGAACTATTTGAGAATTCACAAATAATAATATTTTTGAAAATCACAAAAGAAAAATAAACGTAGTAGGCTTAGAAACTAATACAAAAAACCCAGCAAATAATTTATATTCGATACAAATCTATTTTATTTTTCTACACCTTTATACAATTAGAAATCCATCGGATAACAATAATATAAACTTCTGACAATATGTCGAATAATAAATTTTTTAAATGTTAAATTTTAGATTTTATTTTTCATTTTGCCATTTAATTACTTTTATCATATAATCTCACATGCGAAGTTTGAAAGTTTTACAAAGAAAGGTTCCAGAGATATAGAGGTGCAAAAAGTGCATATTTTAAGACATACTCACTGACCACTGACCACTGACCACTGACACACTCATCAAATTGATGAAGCACTTCCGCTATCGCTAGAAAGCTAAAATTTGGTACACGAGTAGATCTAGGTGAGCAATGAACCAGAAAAATCTGAAAACACTGAAATTTTAACCAGGGGGCGGGGCTACGCCCATAAAAATTAAAATGTGTGCTAGTGAGCTGAAATTTGATACATAGCTAGGTCTAGGTTAGCACTAAAATAAAAAAAATCTGAAAAATCGAAAATTTTGGCCAGGAGGGCGGGGCTACGCCCATAAAAGTCAGAATTAAAAAAGCTAATATAAGGCGCTTAAAAGAAGCTGTTTTATTGAAATTTTGCATGTATACTGCGATAATGCAGGCTATAAATTTTTTGTTAAAAGAGTGGGCGGTGACACGCCCATATAATTCAAACCTCATTTTCACGTACTACGGTTCAGCATATTAGATATACTATTTATGTGGGTATTATTATCCGTTTGCAACGAAACTTGACACGAATAATAAGCACTGGTCGAAAAAAATTTCAAGTTTGGAAAAGTGGGCGGAGTTACGCCCATAAATATTAAATATTAAAAGTTGCGCTAAGGAGCTGAAATTTGATAAACAAGTACGTGTAGGTGAGAAAACAACAAGAAAAACCTGAAAACTTGGAAATTTTAGTTGAAGGGGCGGGGCTGCGCCCATAAAAACTAAAAATTAAAAGTTGATCTAAGGAGCTGAAATTTGATACACAAATAGGTCTAGGTGAGAAACCAACTAGAAAAATCTGAAAACCGAAAAAAGTTTATCAGAATGGGCGGGGCCACTCTAATATTGTTTGGTACTAAAACCTTAATATACAGCTTTTAACTCAAACTAATTTAATGAAACCTTGCATACTCGCTGCACGTATACAATACTTTAAACTATCACCTTAAAAAGTGGGCGTGATCACTCCTATAAAATGTTAGCCTTGTGTTTAATATTTTACTAGAAAATTAGCATGAGTTGTAAGCGCTGCTCACAACAAAATTGTGAGTTGAAAATAGTGGGAGGGATAGTGCTCATAAAATTTAATTCTCACTAGAGAGCTGAAATTTTATACATAAGTGTAGAGTAAGCCAATAGGAAAATCTTAAAACCAAGAAGTTTTTTCCGGTATTCTGGGCCACGCCTTTAAAACTCCAATTCGCACTAGAGAGCTGAAATTAGATACACAAATAAATCTAGATCACAGATCAGTAAGAAAAATCTAAGAAACCAGAAGTTCATTATTTAGGTTCATATGTTAGGTATTGTGCCAAACAAGAACTTGGTCAAAATTTATATCTCACTACTTTTAATGGCCGAAATTTTGGATAGGAACTTGGCCTTTTTTCACATTTATGTTTTTGTGAGGATTATCTCTACAAGTAACATAACGTAACAACACGAAAGGGAAAAAAATCGTCAAAAACCCCGAATTGAATAAACGTAATAAAACTAAAAAATTAAGTAAAGTGAGATTTTGACTCGAACACGAAGGGTTCCGTACGGACACTACATAAATAATACTATACAAACTTTAGCCTATAAATGATGCAGACATTTTCAAAAATTTTGAGTACCCGATAAACTTTTTTTCGGTTTTGGGCGATTTTTTTGCTTTTGCCAATTTTTTCCGTTTTTTAGCTTTGGCGTTTTTTTTTTGTTTTGGCGATTTTTTTCAGTTTTTCGCTTTTTATTATAGTTTTAGTTTTTTGTTTTTTTTTTTTTGTTTTTGAGTTTTTCTTTTTTTCGGGTTTTGGCGATTTTTTTTTTCGTTTTGGCATTTTTTCGGGTTTTGGAGATTTATTTCGTTTTAGCGATTTTTGTGATTTTGGGATTTTCGTTTTAAAGATTTTAAAAATTTGAAGAGTTTGCCTCTTACGGTTTCCAAGACACAGAAAGTTGTCAAAATTACATAGTCAAAATTTCATTAAGTGCTAGAACACCCTTTAACTTTAATTTTTTATATTCCAGTGTTAGTTGGTGTAGTCTGCATAAAAATACACTAACTTTGCAAATTTCAAGTGTCAATATATATATGTTGTTGTAGCGGTCAAAGTTCTACGTATTCAGATTCGTAGCTCTTAAGCACCCATACACGTTTCAATACAATTTTCAATTGAATATTTCAATTGAATTGATTCTTGGTCACACACTTCATAAACCGAATTTAAAGATTTTCAATTCAGATTAAACATTAAAAACTTTTATTGCATTTATTTAATAATTTTTATATTTTTTATTTAAAATTCAATGAAATTAAATGCAATTTTAAAAATACTTAACCTTTTTTTTGCAAAATAAAACTACAAACATAATTTTTGACAGCTGATCAATAAAATTGAAAGGCTTGTTAGTCAACCGACTCAGTTGCCAGTTGAATTGCAATGTGTAGAGGGTGCTTTACAGTTCTCGACAAAGCTGCTTGTGACAGAAAAACGGATCGACGAACAGTGTAGCGAAAACAATAGGGCTTCTTTTCACCTTTGGTGTACGGAACCCTAAAAACGACAAAAACAAAAAATCGCTTGATTAAAAAATATCGCGACAGCGATAAAATCGCCCAAAGCATATAATTTTCAAAAGCTGGAAAAAAAAATCGTTAAAAGTAAAATATATCCAAACCGAAACATATATAACATTGATATAACATTAAGTGCGCGGACATCAACATTTTGCTGTCATATTGAAGTAGAATTTTGTGATATAAGAAATACTATAAAATAGTTACCTATGTAAGAAATAAAAAAGAAAAGTGCAATGTGCGCTATTGTCAGAATTTCTTATTTTGATTTAGGGTACTTATCGTACCGTCGGCGTTCATACAAACTCAAGTTGTTTAAATATAACACTAATTAATTGTATTGTTTGTTTATTGAATTATATAAATAATAAAAGTATATGACGATAATTTATTTAATAAATTTATTCGGGCATTTCTTTTGTTATCTACATATAAACAATACTTCAAGAAAAATATCTCACATCATAAAGTATTTTGTCATAAATATGTATAATTAAATAATATTAACCAGACCCATAAAATATCTTAAGCTGGATTTATCAATTTCTTTCGTATAAAAATTTTTTTTTGTCTTAAATCGTTATTGTTTTTTTATTATTATGCATTCTTTTCTAAATTTTGTATAAATTAAAATTTTTGGTTTCTATATTGTAAAAAAAAAATAAACAAAACACATCTCGATGGCGCCAAGCAGTTGTTAAAAAATTTATTTGATTTTTTATACTATTTTTAGGTAAACATTATTTTTTTTTTAGTATTCAATATTAATTATTCACACTTATTCCAGTTGTTGTAGTCAACGTGGCCGTCATTTTAGTGCCATAACTTTGCTGGAACATCAACATTAATTTATTAACAACTAGATGTACCCTGTGCGCGTTGATACGCCACCAACTAAAATAAATTTGAAGGGAAGACATTACACAAATATTCAATTCATTTTGTGTAATTTGATTGATTTTAAACGTTTTTTAAGGGCAGACATTTCCCCGTATCGCCCTCCTCGTCCTAGTTTTTAAAATCTACAAAGCCTAGTGACTTTTTACTAGTAGATCTATCTATGTTCTAAATTTCATCAAAATCAGTTATAACGTTTTTGAGGGACAAAAATTTCTGGATCCTTATGCATAAGGAAGACGAATAAGCGATGTCCGTCTGTCAGTCTGTGAAATCGGTTTTCCGAAGCTCCCAGAAAAGCTAGAGACTTCGTTATTGGACTGGTGTGTCGGACATAGCCTGAAAAAGATTGGTATTGAAAACCAGCAAAATCGAGCAGACGGTTTCAAAGCTGGAAAACTTAATCTTTATTTTGCCATACAAAATAACTACCGAAAACTAGTTATTATTTTTTTTATTAAATAAACTTATTTTATACTTCAGTATGAATAAAATTGGTATTTCTAATAAAAAAATTAAAAGGAGTGTTAGAAAACTTGAAATTTTATTATACAAAATTATACAAAATTAACTTACTTAAACAAATTTTTCCTTTTTTCTATAAATCAGATATATCTTATAATCTTAAAAGAATGAGATTGGTGTAAGAAATTAGAAAAATTGGGTTGGGAAATTTAAAATTTTTGTGATATAAAAAATTAACTACCGTAAACTAATTGTTATTTTTTTTATTAAATTTTTTATTTATTTTATACTTCAGTAGAAATTAAATTGATATTTCAAATTAAAAAAAAAAGTAAAAAGACGTTTCAGGGTTGGAAAACTTTAACTTTTTTCTTATACAAAATTAACTTACTAAACAAATTTTTTTCTTTTTCTCTATAAAGTAAACATATCTTATATTCTTAAAAGAAAGAGATTGGTGTAAGAAATCAGAGGGATCAAAAAGGATGATTCCAGGGTTGGGAAACTTACACTTTTTGTGATATATAAAAGTAACTAAGTCTAATTAATTTTTATAATTTCATTTATAAATTATATATATTTTACGCTTTGGAATGAAAAGTTTGGTGTAGAAAATTATAAAAATATAAACCACAGTTCTAGAGCTGGAAATTTTGAACTTTTTTCTGTATATTAAAGTAACTATATAAAACATTTTGTTTAATTTCCTTTTTTTCACTTAACACACTTTCTATATTTTTTGAGAACTACTAGGTTAGTATAAGGAATCGGAAAAATCTAAAATGATGATTCTAGGGTTTGCAAATTAATTTTTTTTTTTTTTGTACATAAAAATAACTAGGTCAAATTATTTTTTTGTTTTTGTTTATACTTTATGTAGGTGCTTATGCATGTATCTCTATACTACATAAACGCACTTTGGTAAAGGGTATATAAGATTCGGCACAGTCGAATATAGCACTCTTACTTGTTTTATATACAGATTATTTTGGCATTGTGTTGAAGTGACGTCGATATCGAAGTAAAGTAATTAAAAAAAATGACAAGCCCCACATCCCTAATATTATTGCATGTTTATTTCATGTTTTTACATTTAATATGCATGCTCAAACATGCTTTTTATTGGTATTATAACAGTTAAATACATACATACATGCATATTTATATAGTTACGTCCCAGTTGGAAAAGCTGTCCTAGACAACAACATAATCTTCGACGATGTGTGCACGATTTTAACCCTAGCTTACGTTTTTTTTTCAAAACATTTTAAAGGAATATAGGCGACACGATGGGCGACAATATCTTCAATCAAATCGCTCATCTGTAGGTGAAAAATGAGCGACAAAGTCTTCAAATCGTTCATGTACATAAGTACATATGTACATCACTTGTGTAAAGCCTGAATAATACACTTATCCCTCGATTTACACGATACTTTTTTTACACGACTTCACTTTTCCACGACTTATTTTGGTTTTCGCGTAAATTGAGAGCTTTATGAAATACCTCGATTTACACGATTTTTTATGTGTTTTGAGTAAACGCTTCTGATATTTTTAATTTTTTTTTTTTGTTTTTATGAGTAGCATTTATGAATAAAAATTTATTTTTATGTGTTTTGAATTAACGCTCCTGATATTTTAAAAACTAAGTTGAAGTACATATATAATTTCTGAATAAAATCAATTTTTTACGCGATTCTGCCTTTATTTTCCATTTACACGATTTTTCATACAAAAATTTAAAATTTCGATTTACACGACTTTCTCAGGATCGTATCTATCGTTTAAATGCAGGTATAGGTGTACGTTAATAATTTAAAATAATTTTAATAATAACATTATACGTTGTAGCAGTGAGTAATATTTTTATCATTAATAATTAAAATCTCTTCATAAAGATCATTTCGACGTGAAATTGTACGTAATAAATTCAGTAAAGTGCGACTATGACTCACACACGAAGGGTTCCATTCGGACACTAGATATGTAATACTATACGAACTTTAGCCTATATAATCACCCGTATTGCGTAAGACGAGTCAAATATTCGTCTGCGACAGTTTTGTACTAGATTAAAGAAAACTTGTAGACGTTTCCTTTAATCTAGTAAAAAAAATTCTCGTAGACAAATATTCGACTGGATATAAGCAATACGGGTGAATATATAGTTTTGGCATTTTTTACGTTTTTGAGCTTTTTTAGTTTTGACGTTTTTTTGCGTTTTTTCGTTTTTGGCGATTTCTTTTTTATTTTTGACGCTATTTTCTCATTTTGGCAATTTTTTCGGTTATTGGGGTTTTTTATTTTGGAGACTTTTTTTAAATTTTTTCATTATGGCAATTTTTTCGGATTTTGCATTTTAGTTTTAGATTTTTTTTTTAATTTGGCACTTTTTATCGTTTTTGGTGTTTCTTTTTTCGATTTTTGGTGATTTTTCCGGTTTGACAATTTTATAATTTTGAGATTTTTTAGTTTTAACGTTTTTTTTTTTTAAATTTACAAGATACACCAAGATACATCAGTGCAACACGTATAAATATAACCATATACGGACACCACTATGTCATAAAAGACAAAAAAAAAAAAAAAAAGACCGTGCATCCCATTTTTTGTAGCCCCAAAGATTTAGGGCCTCGGTGTCATTTTTGCATTTTCTCAGGCTCATATCTTTCAAACCATTCGGTATTTTGATTTACTCTGTGAGGCAATGTTGTAGCTTTTGACATAAAAAACAAAAAAAAAAAGGAAAAAAAAATCTTTTATGCGGATTCAATATGCACTAAAAACTTGAAAATATGCACAAAAAATTCAAAAATATACTCTTAAAAATAAAATAAATTAGTTTATTTGTGAATTAAAATGTATTTTTAATTCAAAAATTCAACAACGTTTGCATATAATAAAATAAGTCAAAAATAAAATAAACAAAAAAATAAAAAATAGGAGACAATACAAAATTAATTTGTGTTTGAAAAGTATGTTAAAACAAAAATTCCATACAAATTTTTACCAAAGCCTATAATAATTTTTTTTTTTTTTTTGATACTCCAGTAAAAATTTTATTCAACTTCAAAGGAGATCTCGATATCAGAATTAAAACTTTGGAACTGCATTTTGAAAAAATAAGACAAGCTTGTTAATTATAATTTCTATTGCAATAAGCAATAAAATATTGACCTAGACCTTCACATCTAAATAAACTTTTATAAATTGACAATTTTCCTTTAACGTCTACTCGGGGCAGAGCCCGTCATAAATGCAAAACCACATTTTTATTGAAACTAATGTCTGTAATATCTGCTTAATACATACGAAAAATGTATACACTTCAATGTATACATTGAAAATGATATTTAGATGGCGAAAAATAAATTACAAAATGTAGGCTTAATATTCAAATAAATACATTCTATAAAGTATCAAAATATGCACTAAAAGCGTGCTCTAAAAATTCGAAAAAATTCTAAAAATATGCGTGTACGACTGAAAAATGCAAAAATTTGCTTCAAAGGGTAAAATATGCACTAACAAATCGATGCTAAAATTCATAAAAATTTCTGAAACGGATAAATATCTTATATACGGATTTATACGTCACACGAGAAAAAAACATGCAATTGCATATTTGCCGTTTCCCTGGTTATATGCCTAATGTGCTGCCTCTGGAAGTGTGTGTGTCCGACTCGGCTAAATTTGTCACATTTCGATTTTGGAATAAAAATACTATCAATATTTTACGGCATGTAGCAACTAATAATTCCACAAAAAAATGGAACCAACAAGCTGAAAATGCTCGTGACGTCATAGCCACATACGAGTGTGGCTTTTTACATGTGCGTATACTATAGGTTTAAGAATAAATTTTAATGAGCGTAGTCACGCCTATTTTTTCAACTGTAAAATTGTCCAATTACAAGAACCAAAGGTGTTTGATAGGTTTCGCAGCAAACATATAAACAGAATATCATTAAAATAAATTTAAAAAATTGTGGGCGTGTCTCCGCCCACTTTTTTACAATGGGGCCAATGGGAAGCTATAACCTCTCAGGTAATAAAATAATTTTTTAAATCGGTCTAATATGAACCGAGTTATGAAGTAACACCGCCAAAAAAAATATAGAGACGATTTGATAACCTCCCAAGTTTCAATATCTGCCTACCGAAAAGATGTTTGAACGCGGTTGAAAACTACTTTTATCTCTCGATAATACAAGAGCAGTCTGAAAATAAATTAAATTGTAATTAAAGAGAACGTTTTTATTTTCCATGTTTTTCGCAAAATGTAAGTAGCAACCATCGTATTATGTATGTACAAATCTAACACAAATCACTGCCAAGCAAAAACAATGAAAATCACTTAACTTAATTATTAATAAACAAGTGTCATCCTTACAATACCAAGGAGGAACGACATCAAGCCCAGTATTTAACACGAATCCATGGAATATAAAAAGAACAATTTTAGTAGCATAAGGTACAGTAAAACAGAGTAGAACGTAACACAAACAACGATGAATTGTAAAAAATATTGGAATAAAACTTTAGGAGAATCGAGTATACATGGTTTTCCTTATTTGATACGTCGCGAACTGCATTGGCTAGAGCGAACATTCTGGGCCACGATCGTGATATTGGCAGCCTACTTTTCCCTAGATATTTGTCTTAACCAATGGAAACGTTTTCGTGAAAATCCTATTGTTTATGCCTTGGAACTGGCCTGGGGAAAATCTAATTTCCCGTTTGTGGGCATAACTTTGTGTTCGGAATCGGCCAGTCCGGAAGATATGGCACTTGTTATCGAGCGAATTTGGAATGTAACAGAGACCAGAAATCAAACTCAATTTAAATATTATATGGAATTTTTGAACGTTTTAAATTCTTTAAATTATTTAAGCTTAGAGGAATTAAAGCCCTATGGAAATGATTCTAGTTTGAATGATTTAAAATTTGTGGACATTCTTTTGACTGTGAGTAAAATTCAAAGAGAATGTTGAGATTTCTGCTTTTTATTACAATTATATTACAATTATATTTATAAACAATTTTAGTTGCGGCATAAATTTTTACCTAAAAAGGAATATGCTGAAATTGAAAGCAAGAAAAGAGAAGATGATTCCTTACCAATATCATCATTTTCCATCGACGATAACGAGCATATTTATGCTGCTGCTATGACAGAGATGGGAATTTGTCGCACCACTTCGAAGTTGACACGCTACACGAATCCATATGGAGACTTGTAAGTATATTGTTTTTTAATCACGAAACGGGGGATTTAGAAAAATTTACTTCAAAAGGTTGTTGTTCGGTCGACAATTTTTGTTAAACCAACAACAAAATATGAACACTTATCGATCGAATGTTCTCATTTGGCATCGCGGAACTGCCACTATATGCGTGGTGTATCAAAAGAAAGTTTATATTTAGTTTAGCTTATTGCGTGAACGCAACGAATTTGAAAAAAGTTCAGGGGGCGAATTACGGTATGTTTCCATATAAACTCCACTGAAATTTTTCGTAATTTCGTTCGATAACGAGTGCCGTAATTTGCCCACAGGTTATGTCAGTCGACAGGAAATCAGTCACTATGGAGCGATTCTCGGAGGGGGAGAGATTAGAAAATTCGACAACATAAATGAGGCGCAAAGCAAACCTCACATTCGGAAATGGATTAAAAAGTTTCGAAGAAGTTAATCAGGCTATCCGTGACGATCCTAAGCTTGCGCCCAAGTGCTTTAAGTAAACGAACACCTAAAGCTCTATCTCTTCAAAATTCAATTGGTGCAAGCATTAAAGGCCCAGTATACCAGCCTAAGATTTAATTTCCCTGGAAAATGTATCGCTAGAAGAGGTGACATAAATTGAACCCCACGCAGTGCTGACTTCTCCTGTAATAAGGGTTTTCTCAAACCTAAAAATAACATCAATAAACCGACTTTCTAGGCGCTCTTAAAGGAAAGTATGCTTCATGAAATAGCAACCAAGCCGTCCTAAGAAATTTTATTGCTGGACTAAATGACTGCCTGCAACGCACTGTGGGGTGAAAGCCTTCACAAGTGGCGATTAATTCAAAAGATAAACTTTAACTTTCACAACCGTATTTGGTACCATATGAAAGTATGTAGATAGAATTCTTGATAGTTTACTTTATTTGCAGTGTGTGTTCAAAGTTCAATAATTTTAGTGCATTTGCGCGCATTGATTAAAAGAGAAAATTTTGATATTTCAAGTGCTTATAGTTTTTGTTAAGACTTCTACAAGTGAAAGTTTTATAATGGAAGGTATATGAGCATTTAAAAAATGATTTGTTGTTTAAATAAATATTTTAGAAATAATAAAAAAAAATTTTAATTGCTCTAAAAATGTGGTATTTTTGATATATACATTGAGTTTCAACAACTTTGCGGATGAGTGCAGGGAAAAATGCTTTTATGCTCTTAAAATATAAGGTTTTAGCTAAGAAATCCCAGAATACCTATTTGCGCATTTGTGCGATTTTTGAGTTATGAAGGTTTTTGTGAGATAATTCTAGTTGCTAAAGATCAATGTGAAAAATACATATGAAACATTTATTTTTTTATTTAAACAAAAAAAAAATATTATTTTTAAAGGCACATAAAGTATGCTCTAATTTACACTTTAATTTACTAATTTATCTTTTTTCATTCCAAAGTTACAGGAAAAATAGTCAAATAAGACCATTTTCTCCAAAATACAAAAAAAAAGCCCATAAAAGGTTAAACAAATTTTTTTTAAAATTTTTTTTTTTGTAAATGCTGGTTTGTTAAGCCTATAGTACACGGCATGTAAAAAGCCACATGCATATGCGGCGATGACGTCACGGAACTTTTCAGCATGGTGGTTGCATTTTTTAAAATTACTAGTAGCGGCTACATTCCGTAAAATTTTGATACAAAATTTTGTTCGGAAATACAAATGTGACATATTTAGCCGAGTTGAACACATTTTCTGAGGCAGCAAATCTGTAACCATGTGAATATTTGCATGTACATTAGAGCTGTGTAGCTCATGAAGGAACTGATCCGGTGATTTTACTGAACGCTTTTGGATCAGTAGTGTACCGCTGGATGTTTTCGTTCATTCAGTTTGTGTTTCAAGTCTTTTATGTCAAATTTGATTTCTTTCATGTTTGCTATTTATGTTTATGTCTTTTTGTTTGTGTTGAGTTTTTGTATTTTAAAAGGTTTAGGTACGTGTATACTAAATTATATTTAGCATCGCTGTGGCACTGCCATCATTTTTTTTATAATTTGATTTAATAGTCTTTTCATAAGAAGTATTTTTACTAGTGTTTTTTATAAAGTGTTTTTAATTTGATGTTAAACCTTAACTGTATATATGTTTATACATACATTTCATTACCTCAATCTAAAATGAATTGGTAGTGCTTGAGATATTTTTTTTGTTTCCGGTTAAATATTTTTGAGGACAAAATTTTAACTTAAGCTTCGAGAAGTAACATTCAAACATTGATGCGCTTTTGATATATAAATAACGATAAAAGCGTTACAATGCGTTTATTAATTATCGGAAGAAAAAAATAGTAAAACCAAACAAAAGTACCTTTCTTAATCTTAATATTAAACTAAATATTAAGCCAAAATAAAATGTACAATATTCTAGTCGAAAGAACAAGATATTATTTATAAAATGAATTTAAATATAATTTTTTAAATAAATAACTCAACTTTTTTTTAATAAATTCTTCCATTAATTCATTCGCATTGTTTAAATATTCGTATATACAACCGATTTTATTATTCTTACAAAATAGCATTGTTTCATACTGTCGTTCAAAAGTGAACGATTGAACGAACGAGTCAATTTTTTGCTAATTGAACGAAAATGACCGGTCACTGAAAAGAACGATTTGGCACAGCTCTAATGTACATATGTTACTAGTACACGGCATGTAGCAAATGTAGCATTGTGATGACGTCAAAATTACGTCAGAACCACATGCGCATGTGGTTTTTTACATGCCGTGTACTACAGGCTTTATGTATTTATTAATATTCATCAATAAAAAATAACAATACTTTAAAATTGCAACTTCTATGAATTAATCGCCACTTTCTCTACCATTCACCCCACTGTGCAACGTGAGGGTTTACATGAGGAAAATATTTTTCTTTAATGAATAAAATTTCTTAATTAGTGATTTTTTATGGGAATTGTTAAAATTTAAGTTTAAAATTTTTTAAACGCACTAATAATCCCAAATTAATATTTTACTTATTAAGGGCTAATAAATCAGTGCAAGTTAATCTCTATTTTTGGTTTAAAATGTGCTTGAACTAGCAAACCTATAAATCAATACAGTATTTAAACCATCTGTAAACGCATAAAATTGGGCGTTTAAACTACCAATATAGGCCATATGATTTTGCATTGAAAGAGCACTCAACTTTTTTCCAAGCCTGTACTTTTTCTTCAGATCTTGTTCGACCTGTTTGCTTACACTCTATTATTCTTTTATAATATTCTACTTCGCCAAGCATAAATATAATTCCTCTCTCAGTACAATTTGGCGACATTTAATTGATTTTTTTTTTAACTTCTTTGCCTTTTTGATTGTATTTATAGCCTGCTGCACAACAGCTGCTTTTTGGCATTTATTCTAGTGCTGCCACAATATTATTTTTTAAACTACACATAAGGTATGGTTCACTGATTTACTCCTGTTGCGTTTAAACCACATATAAATTTGAGTTTAGTTTAACTAAACCAGCGTTTAAACTTTGACTGATTTATTAGCCCTAAGTAAAATATTTTTTTTTTTTTTAAATTTAAAATACATTGAAATTGATTATTGAGGGGTTTAGCTAGATCCTATGCGCATTTCACTGTTGCTAATGCAGATCATCAGGGAACCTTTACCCAAAGCTTCTTAGAACAACAGAGCTATTATATTATAAACTTTCATTTAAACAAATGAGAAGCTCAACAGCAAATAACAAAGTTAAAACAAGAACTCAATAATCAACATGTTTTTTTTCTTTACTATTACTAGATTTCTTTACTAAAGGGTGTTTTTTATTGAGGTATAGAACTTTAAGTTGGCATCACTTTTTTAACTGGCGGCCATTTTGTCAGCTGTCAAGTGATTAATATTTAGTTTGGTTTGCCATTTCATCATGAACAGGTTGACAAAAGAACAACGCTTGCAAATCGTGCAAATTTATTTCGAAAATAATGGTTCAGTTCGCGAAGTTTACCGCAAGCTCCGTCCATTTTATGGTCGACATAATCGTACATCAGAGCAATTAATTCGGTTAACCATGGATCGTTTTCGCACTACGTTTACTCTATGTGATAATACGCATCCGCAGAGACGTCGAACAGTGCGCACCGAAGAAACAATTGCCGCTGTAGAGCAAAGTGCTGAAGAGGACCCGAATGAATCGATTCGCCACCGTGCACAGCAATTGGAGCTTTGTCCATCAAATTTTGTTCCCGAATTGGATGGCATGAATGTGGATGAGTTGTGGTTCCAACAAGACGGCGCTACATGCCACACAGCGCACGTCACAATCGATTTATTGAAGGAAACATTCGATGAGCGCATAATTTCGCGGAATGGACCTGTCAATTGGCCACCAAGATCGTGTGATTTGACACCATTGGATTATTTTCTTTGGGGATATGTGAAGTCGCTCGTCTACGCCAACAAACCAGAAACGTTAGGGGACTTGGAAGCCAACATTCGTGGCGTTATTGCCAACATACGGCCCCATATGCTCGAAAAAGTGGTTGAAAATTGGACCTGTAGAATTGGCTTTATTCGAGCCAGCCGCGGCGGCCACATGCCCGAAATCTTATTTAAACATTAATGGCATATCCTTCCAATAAAGCCAAATTGATGGACATTAAAACGATTTTCTTGTGTTTTATTTCAATTCGAAGTTCTATACCTCTAAAAAAAACACCCTTTATTACTACTACATAAAATTTCAAATTATGTACATATACATATGTACTTTTGATCGATTTACTGAATACAAACTTTCTTTTGGGACACCCTGTGCTAGTGAAACTTAAAACTGCTATTAAATTTACACACAGTTAATAAAATGTTTTAAAAAATTTTGAAAGCTTCATTAAAAAAATATGGAAATCAGTTGACCTTGCAGGTCGGTCCCCTAAAACTTCCCACTGCGTCAAATGACACATTTTTAGGTCTATAAAAATTATTGGCTGTATAAATCCGATTTGACGAAGACTTATGAAGTTATTAAAAAAAAATATTTTTTTCGAATTTGGTCGTCAACGATATCGCAGCAATGGACGTGTTTTTTTGTTTAGTAGTACTTTAAGATTTGTAAAAAAAAAAACAGTTTTGAGAAAATTTTATTTTTGAAAATTTTCGAAGTCTACTAACTTTCTGTTACTACGTTTAGACGGACGAGTTATTCGCAAATAAATATATGTTGCGAATAGGGAATTTTCTCGCATCATTAATTTTTTATTTGCAAATAGCAAACTCACGAAAACAATTGCTGATTAACGTACTATTTGCAAAAAAAAAATGCTTGAGGTTGCCACGCTTGCAAATGTTTGCTAATAAAAAAAACATCAGCCCAATTCACAATCTTGTGCAAATGGCCTTGCATTGTAGCATTTGCAAAATGGTATAGTATATTGATACTCACCACTAAGAATTGTTAAGTGGTGAGTATAAATATACTATCCATTTTGCACATGCTACGATGCTAGACCGTTTGCACAAGTTTGTGAATTGGGCTAATAAATAGATAAAAATTGCACAAAACACATTGATAGAAGAAAATAATGACAATTAAAAAACAAATATTATTTTATACATCCAAACAAACTTATGCAAAAACGATTGTTAAAGTTAAAAACGGGTTTGCCGTACAAAATTCGTTTGTTAAACTTACTTTAAGTTTAACAATAGTTACACTATATTTTTTTGTAAACACTATATTTGTGTTGTGAAGTGTTACCAAGGTTTTGTACTATTGCTATTCCGTATGAAGAGTGAGTTAACCTTTATTCTTTTTTATATTTATTTTTTATTCGCAAAACACGTAGTGTTTTTAGGATAATCTTCAATCAAATATCACTCCTAGAAGCTTGACCTTTTTAGCAATTTATATTATTTTATTTATTTATGTTAAATTTAAATATATTCTTTTATTTTGAAGATTTAAAAGTTGGATTCATAATAGTATAATTTAATTTTACAGGCAAATATTTTTGTGGAACGTTTCAACACGTTATACCCCTGCTTCAGAGTACTCGTACTTCTTGCACCTTTTTTCGAAGGACGAGAAACCCCATGCGAACAAAATTTAAAGTGTTCCATCAAAATGTTATTTGTAATGTTTTACAAGAAAGAACCGAGCACATTCTAAAGTATACCTAAAAAGCAAGGAATTCATGGTTCCACAGGGAGGAAATTAAGACTCGATTTTTTTAAGTTTAATATGAATAGTTTACAAAACCCGCCGACCATAATACACAAATACATCTTGGGCCTCAACGTGGCTGGCGTATTTCGACTTCGACTACGACAATTTGGTCCTAGATTAAAGAAAAAATGTTGCCGTCTTCTTTAATCTATTACAAAAACGTGGTAATAAGAGTCGAAATTAGTGCTGGGATACTATCGATATTTTCTACTATCGATATATAGCGATAGTTCAGATTTTACTATCGATACTATCGATATTACTATCGACTGAACGTTTGTACATGAGAAAGAAATATATAACTAATTTTTTATCAGGTTACAGTTAGTTTTTTATCCCTTTATTGAAAGTATATAGTCTTATGTTAATTTTAATATGTATGTATGTATCTACAAAAGTTATTTTAGGTGACAGTTTTTGAAAAATTTTGCTATCGATATTTTAAAACTATCGATAGTACTATCGATAGTGTCCCAGCACTAGTCGAAATACGCCAACCACGATAAGGGGGATTATGTATGTGCATAAAAGGGTATTCAATTAATAGGGTTTTTGTTTTTAATCGGTTAAACGTTCGATCAATTAACCGAGGCTCTGGATTAATCGGTTAACCGATTAAAAATAATTTTCATAAATTTATTAATTTCAATAAATAAATTATTCATTATTTTGAGACTTTATTAATAAAAACAAAAAATTTTGGAACTAAATCAGCCGAGGAAAAATTTATATAATATACTATTATATATACATATGGGCATTTCCACAGGAATGTAAACTTTTTGTAGCGTGCGACACCAAGCAAATATGCTTGTTTTTTAAAGAAAACTAAACTTTTTTTTACTACTTTATATATTTATGTAGACCGTCAGCAGCTCTGTATTACAGCCATCCCTAAACAAGGACGGAAAGCGGAACGTTTTTTTCCGCCGAACATTAACGCTGAAATGCCATACCTAAACAAAAGCGTCAGCGTTATGTCAAAAACAGGGTTATCAAACAAATAAATAAAACAACCCTGATTATTTTAACTGCTGCACGGACGACATTGTTGTTTGTGATTTTATTAAAATTTTGTTACTTCAATTAAAATAAAATAATTAAAGTTTGAAAAATTTAGTTATTTATAAGGTTTCAAAAACTTGCTTGTGTTAAGGATGATGGCCAGCGTTGCCATATTTTCTTCTCTAAAACCTTCTTTTTTTTAGTGATTTTACTAAAAATATATTAATATGCATTGATTTTACTGAATTCGAATTCAAAAAAAAATTTATTTTGTTTCAAATGAACTAACTCTACATGAATAGTATCAGTCAATTGATCGGAAGTCATGCAGGATATATTCATCATTGCGCAGAACAAAGTTGCTATCACATTATTAAGAGGAAAATGAAAAATGTGATGGAAACTCTTGTGTACGTGTGATGTTGCATCTCTCTATAACTAATGAATATAACATTTAGTCGAACTGCTCACGAGTGCTTTTTACTAATCAATGATAGCATAAATATTAATCAAGTTTGACTAATCATAATTGACTAATATATCCCCCACAATTAAGCTATCATACATGATTGATATACTGGCAAAAAATATAATTTTTATTATATTTATTGTTTTTATTTTAAAAAGTCAATTCAAAATATGCAAGTAAATAAAATATTTAAAATTAAAGATAGAAATAAGCAAAATCAGAATAACCTAGGCGGTATCCAGGCCTCTTCACATCTTTTCACCGCCAAGGCATCTTGCTTTTTACAAATATCTACAACTTTGAAAAGAAATATCTACATATATATATATTAAATTAAATTTTGTAAATTTCTTTTATTCACTATTGTTCTTACTTATCTTTTTTAACACTTATAAATTTTAATTTTCACAGACAGAATGATTTGTATTTTTTGTAATAAAACTCGATTTTTAAAAGTTTTGGCATATTTATATTAGATGTCCTACTGTAACATACATACATATATATATGCTAGAGTGGAGCAAAATTAAATGACCAGTCAATTGACTGTCGCTATTGAATTCAGTGTAAAATTGCTGAAAATGTGATAGTGAAAAAATTCTGTTTGTGTTAGTTTCAGTCATTCATTTCTTGTAGGGAACAAACGTAAAGGTAAATAACACAAAATATTTTCGGAATAGAACATGTATAAGATAAATATATGTATGCACATAATTCATACTTTTAATGAAGGAAAGAAGAAAATATGTCAATACTTTAGTCAAAAGGACATTAAATGATATATTAAAAGTATTAAATATCATATTCTTAAAAATCTTATTTTTAACAAAGATATTTTTTGGTATTTTTAACATCCTGAAAAACTTCGAATATAAATCTTCACATATGGTAACACTGATGATGGCAAGCAGAAGGCAATTGTTTTCTTTTGCAACTAACTTCATTGTGAAACGCGATGTCAAATTCGGATTTTCCAATAGCAAAGCGTTGCCGCCGCGTTATTTCGGCATGCTCCATACAAAATGTATGGACATGAGAACTTTTGACAGCTAAAAAAACGCTTCCCGCTTTTGTTTAGGGATGGCTGTTAGGTAAAATTTTAAGAAAAATCGAATCACGTTGTTCAAAAGTACAAGGTTAATTGCTTGCTGTCGCGCGCGACAAAAAAGTGTAATTTCTCGGAGAAATGCCCATATATATTCAGAGCTATCATGAATAAAATTCCGCCTGAAATTTCTCCCTTTTCCATTTAGAATTTTTGGTTTCCCTATTACTTGCTATTAGTTGGAATTGTTCCCCCTGAAAAATTTCAAGCGGAATTTTATTCATGATAGCCCTAATTATGTAGTATTTTAGTAAAGTGCGACTTTGACTCGCGCACGAAGGGTTCCGTATGGACACCAGATATGTAATAATATACGGACTTTAGCCTTGACATTTTTTCGTTTTTAGGATTTTTTCGATTTTGAGGATTTATTTTAATATGGCGTTTTTTCGGGTTTGTCGATATTTAGTTTTGGCACTTTTTTCTCGTTTTGGAAATTTTTTTCGGTTTTTGGCGTTTTTATTTTCATTTTGGCGACGTTTTTTTTTTCGTTTGACGATTTCTTTTTTCTATATTTGTGATTTGAACGGGCTAAAGTTCGTATCGCTTTTTAAGCCAAATTACATGTGATAATTATTAATGAACAAATAACACCAAAGTCTGTTGTAAATATTCTGACTAACAACACATAGTTGAACGGAACAGCCAGCCGTTTTCGAAGGCCACTAAACCTTCATCATCAGCGTTCTTTTGTGTTTGGTCCACTGTGTGTGGTGTCAGTTGATGTAGATTTCTGCTTTATATACTTAGCATTTTTATTGCAAATGGAATATGTGAATTGTTTTGATTCATCGTATTTCAATTTGCTGAAAGCTTTTTTGTATTGTAAGCTCAATTTTACCATCACTATATTTACAACAGTCTTACCATTGTCGTTTTGTTCTTTTTACTAATTATACACATGTTACTTAATTTGCTTATTTTTTGTTCTACTTAAGACAAACGTTTTTGGTTTGTTACTATTAAGTATATTTTTATTTAATTTTTGCCACAAGCCCATGGCTATTAATTTTTAGTTAATTTTAATTATTATTCGAACTCCATTTGTTTCTATATTTGTGATTTGAACGGGCTAAAGTTCGTATCGCTTTTTAAGCCAAATTACATGTGATAATTATTAATGAACAAATAACACCAAAGTCCAATCACAATTATCACATGTAATTTGGCTCAAAAAGCGATACGAACTTTAGCCCGTTCAAATCACAAATATAGAAACAAATGGAGTTCGAATAATAATTAAAATTAACTAAAAAAAGATTTCTTTTTTCATTTTGGCGATTTTTTTCATTTTGGCGATTTAATTTAGTTTCAGAATTTTTTTTAATTTGGTGCTTTTTTCGTTTTGGGGATTTTTTTCGGTTTTTGGCGATTTTTTTCGGTTTGCTGATTTTATAATTTTTGGGATTTTTTAGTTTTACCGTTTTTGAAAATTTCAAGAGTTTGTCTCTTACGGTTTCCAAGATACATTAAGTTGTCAAAATTACATAGTCAAAATTACATTAACTGATAGAACACCCTTTATTTTTTTTTAATTTTTTACTATACAAAAATATTAAATTTTATTCAAACGGTTAATCGAACAAAATTAACCTGATTAACCGTTAATCAGGAAATACAAAATTTTTAATTAATCGAACAGTTAGTAGGGTAACAATTAATCGGTTAAATGATGAACGGTTAGCCGATTGAATACCCTAGTACATAATTTAATTATTGTTACAATCCCAACAGCAAAGCGCTTAAAGTGTCCAAGACCCGCTATTGTGACATAATGAATGAGTGCAATGCAAAAATCTTTCCAAGAGTTGATGACATTTCAGGTTTTTTAATTGTAAGTAAAGCCTGCTTAGAATTTATTTGAATTGAAAAAAATTTTTAAGATATTTTAAATTTTTTTTTTTTCATTTTACTTTGCAAGTTTTTACATAACGTTGAAGACATTGTGGCACCTTACGACCAAGGCACCATTATGCGCCCTGCTGTCATGGAGGGTTCCTTGACAATTGAGCTTTTATTGAGCTTGACAACAGCCGAAATGGAAGTAAGAAATTTACCTATAGCTTACAGAAAATGTCGTTACAAAGATGAAAATAATTTACATTATTTTGAGGTGAGCTTCCTGTGTCTGGACGTTGAACGAAAATAATATTTCTCGTTTTTTTTTCAGACTTATCGTCCGGGCTTGTGTCGCATTGAGTGTCGTATAAATGTGGCTATGCAAAAATGTGGTTGCAAGCCTTATTTCTATATGGTGGCTCCCCAATTGCCTGTGTGTAATGTAAAAGGAATGCTGTGCTTGGCACGCGAACGCTGGCCCACAGCAGTAAATTGCAATTGCCCCAAGTTGTGTGAGGAGGAGACGTATGTTAGTATGCAAACAACAACGCAAAAGGACGTAAGTTCCAAACAAAAGCAAAAGCAAAAGAATTTTGTGTTTGTGTTTTCTTTTTTCTATTATTCTAGGACTCTACAAAATTTGAAAGTACTATTATATTAAAACTCTTCTTACCACGCATGGCCATAAAACGTCGTGTTGTCTTTAGCACAGATCAATTAATAATGTCATTTGGTGGGGCAATTGGTCTATTTCTGGGTGCTAGTTTCATAAGTATCTACGGCCTATTGTATGTTCTGAGTGAATATGTCTTTGCAAATATGCGCTCCTGCATAAAAAACAAAAAGAATGAACAGGAACAGCGTGTGAGAGCAAAGAAACGAGTAACTTTAGTTACATAAACATATTAAATTACCGAATATTTTAATTAAAGCTTTTTGTTTTTTTAAGGAATATTTTTTAAAAGGTTTAACAATCCTTAAGGATTAGACAGACTTATTTTAAGGTATGGGCATAAGTATGCACATACAGTTTATTAAGAAAGTTCATATTCGTACACAAAAAAAAAAGATTCTGTGTAAAAAATCAAATAATCCAAATGATATTTTGATCAATAGTTTTATATAAATTAGAGGAATTCACTACATATCCTTGAGGAACAAAGTTTACATTTCACTAGGTACTCGTACATACACTAAAACCCTAATAATTTATTTTATTTTAATCCTAAAAATTTATTTTAAAAATTAGTTTTAGTATAAAAAAAACCTAATCAATTGATAAACTGATTTTTTCTAAATACGAATTTTGTTGGTTTTAACGTTAAAACCAACTGTTAAAGTCTGGTTTTACCATAAAAATTGTTTTTGTTAAAACCAACTTAAAAACATTTTTGAATTGGTTTTAAGTTGGTTTTATGAAATGCAACCTTGTTTTCGCTGTGCTAAATTCAGTGCTGCCAAGTTAAAATGACCCAAAGCAGCTGATAATCTTTATGCCAGTGAATAAGAATAGATGTCGCTTGAAAGATTTTCATCTTAAAAATGGATGCAGCAGCAACAATAATCAACAAATTATGGGAAGAGTTTTTTTGGGAAGGAAAACAACGAAAATATTTTCATTGACCTCTGGGAAAGTGAAAATCAAAAAATTATGGGAAAAAGTTTTTTGGGAAGGAAAACAACGAAAATGTTTTCATTGGCCTCTGGGAAAGTAAAAATAAACGACATGACTGACATCAATCCGCCGATAAAAAGTTTTATTTTGTGATGTATTGTGCATTTTTAATATACAATAACTTAATTTCCAAGCACTTCTTCACTTTGTATTACTAGTTCTATATTTTTTAAATATTTATTTACAAAATATAAAATAATTTCCATTTTACAACGCATTGTAAAATTTCCGAGTTCATCATACAAACAAAAACAGCTGCTGTACAGTTTGTCAAATAAGTGTTATAAAAAGCAGAAAAAATACATCAACAAATACAGGTCTTTCTGCAGGTTTATTTTATTTTTAAGCAAAGTTATTAGACAGTCTGTGAGTTAAAACCTGAATTTAACAAACTTGCAGTTTGAATGCAAAATCAGCTGTTTATGGTTTTAACGTTTAAACCAGGTTTTAACTTTCAGTGTGAAAACACTATAAAATTAGTAAGTTCTGCTTTTCTTTAAAAAAAATGTAATAAAACATATTTTAATTGAAATGTTTTATTAAATGCAACCACTATAAACAAAATCTTGGAAGAAATAATAAACTTAAGTTGTTTTTTTTTTATTACAACCAGTTAGGTTTTTTTTGATTTGGGGGTGTACGAATACGAAGTTTGCATACTGTATATATATCGTATGTATGTATGTATGTATGTATACTAAAGAACACTTTATGGCTTGGCTTAAACAAATAAGAAATAGCATACTTGAGGAAAGAAACAATAATGAAATAAAAAAAAACTACAAAGACAGTTCAAAGGATTCTTTTTTTAATTTGTGTCAAAGGTGAGTGCACACTAAAGAAAAGTTTTATTCATGTTAAGTATATTGCAAAATTAGTTTTAAACTTAAGGCGGCACGAGAAATGAGTTTGAGGTTTATTATAAAAATTTAAGTACCCTTTTCCTACTGCTTTTTCGGCGAATTTTTTTCTTCCTAGTCATTTGTTCGCGGGCGAGGAAATAGTCTTGATCAGCTGTTTAATGTTTACATTTTATTTCGCACTAACGCAAGAGTTCAGTAATAGAAATTTAATTAAAAATTTATGTTTACATTGCCAATAAAATTTTGTGTTAATATAAGTAAATCTGTTTTTGCTTAAATGCAAAATTAAATAAGCAACATAACCATTCACAAGGTTGCGCAAGAACTTTATGCTAAGTCCCTATTTACACTATGCAAGTCTTATTGCTAAGCTGATTAGTTTATTAGGAGAGAGAGAGAGACGGGGGGAAAAGAAACGTTGCTGTTCCCCTCGTCTCTCTCTCCTAATAAACTAATCAGCTTAGCAATAAGACTTGCACAGTGTGATTTGGGACTAAGGAAGTGAAATGACAGCTGAACCAAGTGCAGATGTTAATGGACTAAATTCTAATCGTTATGCAGGGTATACACGATACTTAATTTCGTACTTGGCGTAGTATGAGTTGTAGTAAACAGAAAGAAAAAAGCCGTACTAAATTTAAGTTTTTTCTACTTACTTTTAGTACGAATCATACTTAAAAATTTAAGTACGAATAGCACTTACATTTACTTAAAACGAACCGAAAACAGGATTACTTTACAAAATTAATCCTTTAGTTTCTTAAATTGAGTATGAAGAGCTTAAATTATGTAAAAAAAATTTAAACAAAGTACAAAGTTGTTAAATTGAGTAAAAAACTTATTTAAAGTACGATTTCGTTTACTTACTTTATACACATATGAAAAGAAGAATAGAAAAATCTTTTAACCAAAAAATTTCAAGTTCGTTAGTGTGCTTGTGATTGAAATTCAATAAAATGAAAAAATTTATATTTTCAAATAAAAATAATAATTGTACTTTTGAACGGAAAATGTTTTATTTAAAAGTGACTAGGCGCTGTTGATTTTTCTCGTTTTCAAAAGTGTTTTTAATAATATAAAAGTGAACAAAATAAAACTATAATATCAATATTAAAATGTGAATTAATAAATAAATAAATAAGACAAAAAGGTGAAAGCAAAGGACGACTCCAAACTGCTAAAACTTCTGAGGGACTTAGATTGCGAAGCTGTTTCTGTTTAAAGAGTAAGTAAATATATGAGTTTTTGTTATCGATTGTGCGTATTGTTATACCCTTTAACAAAAAATGGTAAAAGGGTATATATAGGTTTGTCATTCCGTTTGTAATTTCCAGAATATTAATAAGCGAGCCACAAAGTATATATATTTTGGATCCTTATGCATAGGGAAGACGAATAAGCGATGTCCGTCTGTCCGTCTATCTGTACGTGAAATCGGTTTTCCGAAGCTCCCAGAAAAGCTAGAGACTTCGTTCTTGGACTGGTGGGTCAGAATATGTCGAAATAAGATTGATATTGAAAATCAGCAAAATCGAGCAGACGGTTTCAGAGCTGGGAGACTTAAACTTCATTTTGCCATACAAAATAACTACCGAAAACTAGTTTTTAATAATTTTTTATTAAATAAACTTATTTTATACTTCAGTATGAATAAAATTGGTATTTCTAACTAAAAAAAATTAAAAAGACGTTTCCAGGGTTGGAAACCTTAACTTTTTTTGTTATGCAAAAGTAACTTACTAAAACAAATTTTTCCTTTTTTTTATAAACTAAGCATATGTAATGTTCTTAAAAGAAGGAGATTGATGTAAAAAAATCAGAAAAACAAAAAGGATGATTCCAGGGTTGGAAAACCTACTATTTTTGTGATATATTCAACTAACTACCGTAAACTAATATTTTTATTTATTTTTATTAAATAAACTTATTTTATACTTCACCACAAATAAAATTGGTATTTCAAATAAAAAACAATTAAAAAATTTAAAAAGACGTTTCCAGGGTTGGAAAACTTTAACTTTTTTTTCTTATACAAAAGTAACTTACTAAAACAAATTTTTCCTTTTTTTATAAATTAAACATATCTAATGCTCTTACGAGAAAGAGATTGATGTAAGAAATAAGAAAAACAAAAAGGATGATTCCCGGGTTGGATAACCTACGATTTTTGTGATATATAAAATTAACTACCGTAAACTAATTTTTTATTTATTTTTATTAAATAAACTTATTTTATACTTCACCACAAATAAAATTGGTATTTCAAAAAAAAAAATTAAGAAATTTAAAAAGACGTTTCCAGGGTTGGAAAACTTTAACTTTTTTTCTTTTACAAAAGTAACTTACTAAAACCAATTTTTCCTTTTCTTTATAAATAAAACATATATTATATTCTTAAAAGAAAAAGATTGGTGTAAGAAATCAGAAAAATCAAAAAGGATGATTCCAGGGTTGAGAAACTGAAACTTTTTGTGATATAAAAAATTAACTACCGAAAATTATTTTTTTTTATTAAATGAACTTATTTTTTACTTTAGTACGAATAAAATTGGTATTCAAAAAATTATAAAGATGTTTCCAGGGTTGGAAAACTTTAACTTTTTTATACAAAAGTAACTTACTAAAGCAAATTTTTCCTTTTTCTCTATAAATTAAAGATATCTTATATTCTTAAAAGAAATAAAGGGTGTTTTTTATTGAGGTATAGAACTTTAAGTTGGCATCACTTTTTTAACTGGCAGCCATTTTGTCAGCTGTCAAGTGATTAATATTTAGTTTGGTTTGCCATTTCATCATGAACAGGTTGACAAAAGAACAACGCTTGCAAATCGTGCAAATTTATTTCGAAAATAATGGTTCAGTTCGCGAAATTCATCGCAAAATTTTGTTCAGTGATGAGGCTCATTTTTGGTTGAATGGCTACGTCAACAAGCAAAATTGCCGCATTTGGAGTGAAGAGAATCCACATGAGACCCTTGAGACGCCATTACATCCACAAAAACTGACTGTTTGGTGTGCTCTATGGGCTGGTGGAGTCATTGGGCCATACTTCTTCCGAAATAATGCTGGAGACCGGTATAGAGCCATGATAACCGACTATGTTGTTCCCGAATTGGATGGCATGAATATGGATGAGTTGTGGTTCCAACAAGACGGCGCTACATGCCACACAGCGCACGTCACAATCGATTTATTGAAGGAAACATTCGATGAGCGCATAATTTCGCGGAATGGACCTGTCAATTGGCCACCAAGATCGTGTGATTTGACACCATTGGATTATTTTCTATGGGGATATGTGAAGTCGCTCGTCTACGCCAACAAACCAGAAACGTTAGGGGACTTGGAAGCCAACATTCGTGGCGTTATTGCCAACATACGGCCCCATATGTTCGAAAAAGTGGTTGAAAATTGGACCTGTAGAATTGGCTTTATTCGAGCCAGCCGCGGCGTCCACATGCCCGAAATCATATTTAAACATTAATGGCATAAAATTATCCTTCCAATAAAACCAAATTGATGGACATTAAGACGATTTTTTTGTGTTTTATTTCAATTTAAAATTCTATACCTTTAAAAAAAACACCCCTTAGATTGGTGTAAGAAATCAGAAAAATTAAAAAGGATGATTCCAGGGTTGGGAAACTTACTATTTTTGTAATATAAAAAATTAACTACCGCAAACTACTTTTAAGTTTCTTTAAATAAATAAAATTATTTTATACTTCAGTACGAATAAACTCGGTATTTCAATTTAAGAACGTTTAAAACACGGTTCCGAAGTTGGAAAACCTTACCTTTTTTTTAGAAAAGTAACTTACTAAAGCAAATTTTCTTTTTTTCTCTATAAATTAAAGATATCTCTTATTCTTAAAAGAAAGAGATTAGTATAAGAAATCAGAAAAATTAAAAAGTTTGATTTCAGGGTTGGAAAACCCACACTTTTTGTGATACAACAAATTTGCTACCGAAAACTAATTTTTATTTTTTTTATAAAATAAACTTATTTTATACTTCAGTACGAATGAATTTGGTATTTTAAAATAAAAAAAATAAACGACGTTTCCAGGGTTGGAAAACCTTATTTTTTATACAAAAGTAACTTACTAAAACAAATTTTTTCTTTTTTACATATCTTATATTCTTAAAAAAAGATGGTGTAAGAAATCAAAAAATAAAATCAAAAAGGAGGATTCCAGGGTTGGGAAACTTACACTCTTTGTGATATAAAAAATTAACTACCGAAAACTAATTTTTATCTATTTTTATTAAATAAACTTATTTTATGCTTGATAACGAATAAAATTGGTATTTCAAATAAAAATACTATTAAGAAAATTAAAAAGGCGATTCCGGGGTTGGAAAAACTTTAATAACTTTTTTGTACAAAAGCAACTTACTAAAACAAATTTCTCCTTTTTTTCTATAAATTAAACATTTCTTAAATTCTTAAAAGAAAGGGATTGGTGTAAGATATCAGAAAAATCAAAAGGAATGATCTCAGGGTTGGGAAACTTACACTTTTTGTGATATATACAAGTAACTAAGTGTAATTAATTTTTATCTTTTCCTTTATAGATTATACATATTTTACGTTTTGGAAAGAAAAGTTTGGTATAAAAAATTATTAAAATAAAAACCACAGCTCCAGAGCTAACTATGATTTTTTTTCTGGACATTAAAGAAACTAAATAAAACATTTTTTTTTAATTTCCTTTTTTTCACTTAACGCACTTTCTATATTTTTTTAAGAACTACTAGATTGGTATAAGCAATCAGAAAAATTTAAAATTATGATTCTAGGGTTTGAAAACTATTATTTGTTTCTTTGTACATAAAAGTAACTATGTGCTTATGTATGTATCTCTATACTACATAAACGCACTTTGGTAAAGGGTATATAAGATTCGGCACAGGCGAATATAGCACTCTTACTTGTTTTTAACAAGTCCCGTTTGAAACACGGCAATTTTAGTTGAGCAACTTTTTAGTTCATAAGCGGGAGAGAAAAATATGATAGTTCCCATTTTCATTTATCTTCTCTTTCATCTTTAATAAGATCAAAAGTTGCTCAACAGAAATTAACGTCTGTGAACCCAGTATAATAATTGCTTCTGCTCCCGTCTTTGCAAATAATAAAAAAAACAAAATACACACTTTGTTAACATTATGAAAATTTCATGAAAGTTTTATATATAGAAGTATATTTTTATTTTAATCTGTAGTTTTTTTTATTATATAAATATACATACATATCTACATAACATGTAATATTATTTGGTAAAAAATAGTAATAGGTACGAAAACTTTCTGCAACACATTCCTCATAAGTTCTCATTGATAATTATTTTATTTTGCTCAACTCGCTGTAGGACCGGACTCAGAAATATGTTATCGCTCTAGGTGACCAAGAACCCCTAGCTTCTTAATGACATAGTTTCGCTTAGAGCACTGATGGGGTTGCACTTTTGGAGCGATGACGATTATAAATGTAATCAGCTTAGAAACGTGGGCTATAGTTGAGAGCAAAACAGATAATTTATTCATTGATGATAAAGAGGCAGTATTGTGCAGGCCAAATGCCGATTATTATTTAGTAAAAAAGCATTCAACAAATAACATATATAAATTTAAAATCTAGTATTTTTTCTTCCATAGAACAGACATCTTGGACTCACTTAGCATTCGTCCGTCATAATTTTTTGGCAACACTGTTAGCGATGCATGTAACAGAGCGACGTAAAGGAAACAATACCCGCTTTTGGTCTTTTGCATTAAATTTAATTGTTATTACCATAGAAATTCTATAAAAAGCTAATTAAAAATTATATTAAATCTTTTTATTCAAAAAATCAAGTTAGCATTTCTTAAAACAGGCGCATTTTGAGATTAATTCAATCTAATTCTTTCTTAAATTAATCTCGTTTTTTGATTATTCCAAGTACGGATTCCGGATTAAATCAACCCCATTTTTAGATTAATTCAATCCCAGATTTTCTTAAATCAATCTCATTTTGGGAGTATTTCAAGTACGGATTCGTATTAAATCAACTAAGAAATTCTTGAATCAAACGTATTTTGAAATTAATTTTATCTCAGGTTTTCTGAATGCAATCTGGTTTTGGATTTATTTCAAGTACGGAATCGGGATTATATATGGATAAAATTAAGTATTTAGCTCTTGAATAGTCCGTACTTGAATTAAGTCTTTTGTACTTGATTTGAGTAAATCCGTACTTACCGTACTTATGACACCGCTTTTGATTGATTTAAGTACGGATGGATTGATTTTTATTTTGAGTGTACGCTTTTTAAGATACACGTTACTACAAATCATACTAATTCATTTGAAAGAAAAATTTTAAGGCAATACCCACGCGGATAAATGAATAATGTGGTAGATTTATTAATTAAAAGTGAACTGCAGTCGAAAAGAATGAAAAAAAATAATACAAAAAGAAAAGGGGCATGTTGTAGAGAATGATTAAAATAATATTTTATTTTCTTTTTTTAATAAAAATATCCTAATTTTAAAATTGATTCGCTGAAACACTGCGTTTTCTAAATCATTTCCTCATAAAACTAATTTAGTTGTACAACAGCATGATACACAATACTTATTATCGTACTTATCAAAGCTCCGCCCACAAAAATCAAAAATTTTTGATTTTCGTACTACAAAGTATACTTCATAAGTACGACAGCATGATACACGTTACTAATTTCATACTTGTACGATTTATCGTACGATTTGTAGTATCGTGTATACTCACCATTATATACATACATTACAATGGTATGTACAGAATGTAAATTTTATGAAGTTATTAATTATACCCTTTACCAAAAAATGGTAAAAGGGTATATATAGGTTTGTCATTCCGTTTGTAATTTCCACAATATTATTAATTAAGCGAGCCATAAAGTATATATATTCTGGATCCTTATGCATAGGGAAGACAAATAAGCGATGTCCGTCTGTCCGTCTATCTGTACGTGAAATCGGTTTTCCGAAGATCCCAGAAAAGCTAGAGACTTCGTTCTTGGACTGGTGTGTCAGAAATGGTCGAAATAAGATTGGAATTGAAAATCAGAAAAATCGAGCAGACGGTTTCAGAACTGGGAAACTTAAAACTTCATTTTGCCATACAAAATAACTACCGAAAACTAGTTATTATTATTTTTTTATTAAATAAATTTATTTTATACTTCAGTGTGAATAAAATTGGTATTTCTAGTTAAAAGAAATTAAAAAAAAGTTCAAAAAATTAAAAAGACGTTTCCAGGGTTGGAAAACCTTAACTTTTTTTATTACACAAAAGTAACTTACTAAAACAAATTTTTCCTTTTTTTCCTGTAAACTAAACATATCTAATGTTCTTAAAAGAAAGCGATTGATGTAAGAAATCGGAAAAACAAAAAGGATGATTCCAGGGTTGGAAAACTTACGATTTTTGTGAAATATAAAATTAACTACCGTAAACTAATTTTTTATTTATTTTTATTAAATAAACCAATTTTATACTTTAGCATGAATAAAATTAGTATTTCAAATAAAAAAAGTAAAAAAATTTAAAAAGATGTTTCCAGGGTTGGAAAACTTTAACTTATTTTCTTATACAAAAGTAACTTACTAAAACAAAATTTTCCTTTTTTTATAAATTAAATATATCTTATATTGTTAAAAAAAAAAAAAATTGGTGCAAGAAATCAGAAAAATCAAAAAGGATGTTTCCAGGGTTGGGAAACTGAAACTTTTTGTGATATAAAAAATTAACAGTGTGTTTTAGTATTTTTTTTTTCTGAAGACAGAAGTAGTTCATGTTTTTGAAAGACTTGCTTTCACGTCTTGGATAAAAATTCCTAAAACAAGAGAAATATATCACTGCGGTGTGTGATGGTGACAATTTTTTTTTTGCAGGCATTATTTTGTGGCTGCAGGATATTAAAGCTGATATTTTAAAAATTAATTTTTATATGATTGCCTTTGCATTTAGTTTAGTTTAAAAAAAATTAAAATTTTGAACATTAAAGAAAGTTACAAGACTAGATTTTTTTAATAAATTTAATTTTCAAGTTAATGGAAAATAAATATTTAGTTGGACGTTTATCTGAATTTGCATCTGTTGAATTTTATCTGTTTTATCTGTTAATTTTATCTATTGTGCCTTTGGGTCATCCGAATTTGTTGTTTTCTTGGGGAGTTCTGAATCATCTATATGTATATTCATCCATTACATGTAACTTTACCGTATACGTTATATTACAACTTTTTGGATTAGTTTTTTTTTAAATGCAAAACATTAGTTACTGTAACCAATTTCTTTGGTTGGTGCAATTGTAATCAATAGGTTAGATTTATCTATAACTCTTTTCTATGTACATCACTGTTTTCTTATGCCGAGTACTCAATATGACATTTTGTGACATTGCAAGCAAAAATTAAAGTCTGTACTAGTGGTAACGTTTGTCATTTCCAATATTTTTCGTTGTCTGGCATTACATCACAAACTGCTAACGCATCTCAACTAGGTAGTTGTGAAAACAAGTTGGGAACATTGCAGACACAAAGAATTTTAAATGTATGCGGGTATAAAAATGTAAAAGTGTGGAAAACAAAAAAACATGGAAAGCACAGAAGCGTGTGAGAAAAATTCAAGTGTCCTGGACGCATGACATGACATAGCTAATTCAGCTTGTGGAGCAATCACTTTATATGGAATCGTCTACACACAAAAAAACTTCAGCTTAAAGTCTACGTAAACAATGTTAATCTAATCTAACATGATTTATAGTAATTTCCAAAGGAAATTAGTCCTTCTGAAATAACTTTATTAAAAGTTGATTTAACATTTACGTACTCTTAAAATCAAAATGAAGAATCATGTTGAATCAGAGTTATTTCAAGTTGGAACAACATGAATTTAATTTAATATTGCAAATGTGTTTTATTAATTATATAACTTACGTGTGGTTGACAAAGACATCAGAAAAATATTTGTTTGTACATAAATTGGCTTACTTCTGTAGCCACACTATGCAAGTCTTATTGATTATTGATTAATTTGAGGTGGAGAGAGACGAGGGGAACAGAAAATTTCTTTTCTCTCTCTTTCTCTTCTAACAAACTAATCAGCTTAACAATAAGACTTGCATAGTGTAAACTAGAACGTATGAATCAAAATCATTGCCGAAAAAGTTTAAATTAACTTCTTGTACGTTGATTTTAAGTTGCAATTTTGCTGTGTGTAATAAAATACTCTTAGTTGTGCAATTTTGTTCACACCTGTATCCCCTGCCAGTTTTTAATTGTTGCGACATGAGTTTCTGAACCAAATGAGATTTAAATTAAACTCATTAACTACTTTTATGTTAAAAAAAAGTTTTTCCTTTTAAGCACACTAAAATAATAATTTCCCTAAAGCAAGAAAAAATAACAAAAGTAATTTTCCTGCAATGAGGTAAAAAAAAAATATGAAAATACTGACTTAAGGTTTACGAACATAAAAACAAAAAAGTGAAAATCATAAGTACGATTACTACGAAACACTTCAAACTTATTTAAAACTTCATTTGCCGTTTCATAAGTACGATTTAATAAATTTCACATTATTTATGTGTAAAATACGAAAATTGTGTTTAATCCGTAATTTAACATGTGGCACGTTTGTGGTAGTTGTTGCGGTCGGTGGTAGACGAGCATAAAAAAGTTAAGACTGACTTTACAGTCTTGACTAGCAGTCATTTGGTTCAGTCATACAGTATGTAAGTTAGTTAGTCAACAATCTGAATAATAAACATAATTTTATAAAAACTACTCGTATCAAAGTTGCTTTATTTCTGTTTTATAGGAACATTAAAATTTAACTTTCTATTCGCTGAATTCTTATAGAGTTAATTAAGTTGACTATACCACCAAAAATGAATTGTTTCCAAAAACCTGACTGCTCTAGTCAGCCAGGAAAAAGGCGAAGAGTTTATTGACGTGAAACATATTACATATGAACCGCTTACATGTCAGATATAAAAATCATGTCGTGTGTGTCAAGCTTTACACATAGAAAAAATACCAATGCAAAACCACCATGCATGATTTGAAATCACATTAAATCATGTTGAATCAAAGTTTAAATTATGGTGGTATATATGTATGTAGTGTGTATCTAAAGAATATTTAAGGTTGTTGTGGCTGCAGCGGTAGGGGCGTTGACTATCACATGATGAGTTCCGAGTTCAAATCCTAGCCAGGGAAACCAATTATATACATAGAAAATTTTTCTGATGCCTGTTCCAATATAGACATGTAAGTTAGATAATTAATAAAATACAATGACTACATTAAATCAAATGCATATTGAAATAACTTTGATTCAACATGATTCTTCGTTATTTCAAAGGAAAAATCCTTATTTGAAGATTACTGTAAATCATGTTAGATTAACATGCAAACACATATGAAGCAAAATCATTGCCGAAAAATGATAAATGGATCTTGTTTGCGTAGATTTTAATATAAATTTCAAATTTCTGTGTGCAGAATTCACTGACTATCCATCTCTCCCTCTTTGCAGACTTGGAATTTCTCTGTGCAGTTCTGAAGGTTATACAGCCTAATATCGGTCCCCAGAGCCTCGTTAGTGAAAATATCAGACACCAGTGCCTGGATTCAGTAACTTTTATTGCGATAATCGTATCGTTATAATAAATATAACGAAAATTTGCTATTCAGTAACATATTTTAACGATTGGTTGGGGAAAAAAAATTAAGCTACAAAATCAAATTTGTTGAGTTTTTCTTTATTATTCTTTATGCTTTTCGCTTATTTTCACATTTTCTATACAGAGCTGCCACATAATATTGAATTAAATGGTGAATAAGATAAAGCGGGAGACTATCGTAAAAAATAAATTACAGAATCGCATTATCGTTATCGCAAGCGAATAAATATGTCGATAAATATTACGATTTTCGGTTCGCAAAAAGTTACTGAATCCAGGTACAGTAGTGCGATTCACTAACTTTTTTTTAGCGATAATCGTATCGTTAAAATAATTATTACGAAAATTTATAGAATTTGCTGTTCGGTAACATTTTTAACAATATTCGCTGTAGGTTAATGCCAGCTGCGTCGTTATTTAAGCGACAATAATTTATGTGCTGTTAATTTTATCGACAAAAATCAACAGAAAATATCAGCTGCGTACTATCGTTAAAAAGAAGTTATGGAAATGTAATGGAAAATCTATAGAAAAAAATTACGACTGTCGGATCGTTAAAAGTTACTGAATCGCACTACAGGTCCTTTATGAACATTATGAGTTAGGGCCTTTCTATATTAAGGTAACGATATATACATACATATTTATTTGGTAAGTTAGCAAAGCCTCATCTAAGAAAAGCGCTGAGCACTGTGTTAGCAGCAGGCTGCATATTATTTACATTAGGCCTTGTTCATAAAAAATATTTTTAAATTACAAAAGTCTTATAAAACAGTTTTTCATATAAAATTTATTTTAAGACAGAATATATTTAATCATATAAAATTCACTTTTAATGAACTGCGCAATTTTCTCAACTTGGTACTCTTTTAGAGAAGTATCTCAATTAGAGTTGTATTGAGTATTTGGGTATCGGGTGTATTTTTGAGTACTCGATATTCAAAAGTAGCTACTCAATACTTTCAGAGTTGCTATTTTCAGGCAGCACAAACCGAATACATACACAACTTTAAAAAGAGACAAACGTCAAATACAAACAAAGAACACTAATAAACACAAAAACCTGTGTATACCTATATATTTTTATGCCAGATGAATTAGTCTCGAGTGTTCTGGAAAGTCCCAGTTTACACTATGCAAGTCTTATTGCCAAGCGACGAGGGGAAAACGTTTCCGTTCCCCTCGTCTCACTCTCCTAACAAACTAATCAGGTTGTCAATAAGTCTTAAATAGTGTAAACTAGGACAAAGATTAAAATTTGTGCAGCTTAAACCAGTGTGTGAAAGGCCATAGAGAAAAATTTAAATTGATAAAAATAACAATTGTTCAGAATAAACACGTCGAAAAAAAGAAGCGTCCTGTGGCTTCATTTTACTGAAATAAAAAATAAATCGCCGGCCAGGTTCACAGCGATCAGCGAAGCCTTTTAAAATCTCAAAATGTTGAAAAACTCTTTTCCTGCATTTCAACAAATATTGAGGTGTTAAAATGCATGTGACAAAAATTAAAATTTGCTGCTGACAATAAAATGCATACCTTTCGCAAATGGATAGGTAATGTTTGAGAACAGTGCAATTTCATTTATTTACGCAATACATTATAAATAAAACGTATGTATGTATCCAAAATACACCACAACAACAAAGTACAAATATATATTACTGAATTATTTTATTTCATTTAATTAGGTTCAAAATTCAATTTCTCCAAGTTTACTTTTAATTTTTTCTTCCATTCGAAAAAACCGTTAAAGTATTGAGTAGTATTGAGTCAATACTCAAAAAGTATCGAGTGGTATTGAGTATTCAAAAGTATCGAAATTTTACAACTCTAACCTCAATCGGTGCTTTTTTACTTTTAATTTTAGTACATTTTGCAACTCAGTTAAATATTAATTCCTGATAGTCTAGTAGTTTCATAAAAAATCCCATATTCGAATATTCCACTTTCTTCAACTCTATCTTTAAACACATACACAAGGCAGATCTAAAAAGTACTGAATTTGCGTCTGTGACTGTCAGCTGGGACAACGGTCAAACACCACAAGAAAATAGTGAAAAAACAGAACGAATTCTAATGCGATGAATCAAAACAATTCACATATTATATTTGCATTGAAAAGTGAAAAGCTGAAATTTGCATCAACTGACACCACGCACGTTTATAATGAAGACATGACAGCCTTCGAAACAACTACATAGTTGTTCGTTTTGCTAATGTTTGTCAGAATATTTGTAATTAACCTTCCTTAAATTTTGTCACACACATACATATATGTATATGTATGTTCATTAGGGTGGCCGTTATTTTTTTTTTATTTCTTCTACTCTCACCTTCCAAATCGGTTCAGTTTTATGTAAAAAAAAATACAAAAAAATTTCATATCGATAACTTGTGTTTTAGGGGGTGCGTCCGGCCCTCAAAGTTGACCCTCAAGCCCATATATTCAATGCAACTTTTTTTATTTTTTATTTTTTTTGTTTAGCTGCATTTTGACTACATATATGTGACAGCGCATAGAGAAAGGGACCTAAGGGTAAACAAAATCAATTTTCACTTTTTTTTTGATGTGGACAACATCTGAGCATAGAATGAGACCGATCCCATGCCCCAAAAGTGTTCCCTCCCAGAGATATGCGCGTTTTATTCAGTGATGGTACACCAAAGATACACGTATTTAAATCTTTAAAATGGCTCTCCTGAACAAAACAGGGTTTTACCCTTAGGTCCCTTTCTCTATGCGCTGTCACATATGTATATGTATGAAATAATGTAATATATATAAGCTCTTATTGTACATGCTTAAAATAAAAATTTTCATATACAGTCAAATCCCGATAATTCGTACCCCGATAAATCGTAATTCCCGATAATTCATAATAAACTGTCGGTCCCTTGAAAAAATCTCATTAATTCGTAAAATTTCCATACATTTTGGTCCCCTCGTTAGTCCCAAATCACACTATGCAAGTCTTATTGCTAAGCTGATTCGTTTCAGGGAGAGAGAGACGAGGGGAACAGCAACGTTTCTTTTCCCCCCATCTCTCTCCCCTAACAAACTAATCAGCTTAGCAATAAGACTTGCATAGTGTAAATTGGGACTTAATTCGTATTTTTTTTTTCAAATAAAATCTTTTTTTTTTAGTTAATTTTAATTATTATTCGAACTCCATATGTTTCTATATTTATGATTTTAACAGGCTAAAGTTCGTATCGCTTTTTAAGCCAAATTAAATGTGATAATTATTAATGAACAAATAACACCAAAGTTAGTTGTAAATATTCTGACTAACAACACATAGTTGAACGGAACAGCCAGCCGTTTTCGAAGGCCACTAAACCTTCATCATCAGCGTTCTTTTGTGTTTGGTCCACTGTGTGTGGTGTCAGTTGATGCAGATTTCTGCTTTATATACTCAGCATTATTGCAAATGGAATATGTGAATTGTTTGATTCATCGTATTTCAATTTGCTGAAAGCTTTTTTTTTGTATTGTAAGCTCAATTTTACCATCTCTATATTTACAACAGTCTTACCATTGTTGTTTTGTTCTTTTACTAATTATACCTCTTTACCTCTTATAAATCGTAATTGTTTGCTAACTACTACTTATAATTCGTAAAAAAACAACAGAAACATGAAAAGAATGATTTTTTGTTTACAGCTATTTTGTTTTTTGCGTGGGTTTTTCTTCTGCTTGTGTGTGTGTTTATTTTCTTAAGATCAGTTTGTTAATGAATAATAAAGAAAAATGTCAAAGCGCACGCATAAAACTTTGTCGGTGTTACAAAAACAACTCATTTTTATTTTGCATTTTATTTTTAACAATTGTTTTTTATGTTTTTTTTTATCGTTTTAGTAAATAAAATGAAAAACCCCGTTAATTCATATATATTTTATTTTAACCCCGTTAAATCGAAACCCCGCTAAATCGAAAACCCCAATAATTCGTAAGAAACGGACGACCCCTTGCGATTAGGAACTATCGGGATTTGACTGTAATTATAATTTTGTTACATAAAATTGTTGGTATTTTGTTAGTTACTTTCCTTATTATTTTCTAAAATATTACATTTAGCAAAAAACTTTATTTGAGACTAATGTTGTTAAATTGAAGAGCTAAAATATTGCCATATGTCATATTCTTGTAAAATTATTTTTAAAAAGATATGCTAGGAACACAATTGGGACGAACGACGAATTTTTCGGTGCGAACTTTCGTCATAAGAAATAGAACACATTTGTTCATATGAAAATGAACACAACACCGCCGTAGAACGAAATTCGTCGTGCTTGACGAACTCTGAGATAGATTTATTTCTATTTTGTACGCCGGCGAACGACGAAAAAACAATTTTCTCTCACTCTCTTTACATACACAATAAACAGTGTGACCAGATTTTAAAATAAAATTAAGTTAAATCACTTACATATGTCTTTTATATATTTTTAGAGAATACGCAATTTGGATTAAAAAAGGCTAAAAAAGCTAAATCCGTTTTTAAAAAAGCTAAAGGAGAAGCTAAGGGCTTAATAAAAATGTTAAAGCTAAATTTAGCCCAAAATTAGCTAATATGGTCACACTGACAATAACCGACTTTATCAATTATAAGAGCTGAATTTTCTGAGTAAATTCGTCGTTATTGTGCTTCACAAAATCAAAAAGAAAGTCTCCATACAATTAACGGCCACTCTAATGTACATACATACATACATACATAATATTAAATATTTTCATCTCAATTTCATTTCGTTAAGCAGTTCTTTTATTTGCTACACATACATTTCAAAAGTTGTCTTTAAATTGCATATTGATTGAAAGTAAAATGATTTTTATATTGTTTTTCTTTTTTACTGGCATAACTAACACAAGTCAATTCATTTTTAATTTTTCAATAATGAAAATAAGAAAGGAAAAATAAAAATAAACTTATTTTATGTCAATTGAAATTGTAGCAGTGCTTGTGAGTTTAATTTTTCGTTTTGATTTTATTTATAACAAATATAAGATCAAAACTTTCAACCTTCTTCAAAAAAATTTCATTTAGAATTTTTCTATTTCATTTCATACATTTTATTGCTAGAATAAGGGGAAGGAAATTATAAATACATGCACTACATACATACATCCGTGTGAACATAAGTACATACATATAACTTGAATATTTAACAAAAATTCATAAATTTTCATAATTTGTTTTTTTAATGCGAAAAACTTTAAATTGGCATCGCTGTTACTTGTACCAGTTGCCGTCTGTTAGTTTTGTTTAGCAATGCAGCTTATAGATCCAGGGTTTTGTAAGTTCCCCATTAAAAAATCGATTTTTTGTAGAATTTTATGAAATAATTTTTATCTAAAAATATATATACATATATATTCCCTTATTATTTTCTAAAGGTCAAATTGGCCTTCGTCGGCTCCTTTTGCCAATTCTTATTTCCTGAATAAGCGACTTCAGCAATAAAAGCTTATGCAAAATAATTCATATTATTTTTTTTCCATTGCATGTGTACGCATTCGCTTTTTATTTGGACTTCAGTACTACTTCGGCAATTGCATTTAAAGTCATTTAAATGCATTCATATAATCAGTTTTTATTAAATATCTAGACTTTTGAATTTACATGCATATGATGATGGGTTTGTCAGTCTACTGCTTGAATATCAGTACAATTGTTGAGAAAGGTTTCGTTTAAATCATTTAACAATAAAAATTTATTTGTTTTTCAAGCTGTACCGCAAACGCCAACAAAGCGAAAGAGTGGAGATCATTATTAGGGAAGTAACTAATGGTTTTACATTTGCTTTCACATTTTTTAAGTATACTTTTCTTGTGTACTTGGAAGGTTCTTTCATAATTTATTGGCGATACTATGGTAATATAAAATTTACAGTTCTCAAAGAAACAAAACATTTCGTTTGAACGAAGCAAAATATGACATTATTTCACAGCAATCGATATTTTGATACCTTATCAATTTATTTTAAATCCTTGAATTACTACACACAAACAAATTTCAACTTAAAATCTACGTAAACAAGGTTAATTTAATATTTTCGGTAATGATTTAGCTTCATATGTATTTGCATGTTAATCTAACATGACAAAAGTAATTTTCAAAGAAAAATTTTCCCTTTTGAAATAACTTTATTTCATGTTGATTAAACATTCCCGTACTGTTATATCAAAATGAAGAATCATATTGAATCAAAGTTATTTAAATTTGGAACAACGTAAATTCGTTATTTCAACATAAATTTAATTTAATGTAGTCATTATATTTTATTAGTTATCTAGGCGCACGGTAGTGCGCCAGGCCAAGTTCTGGCCAATGCACGCAGTGTGTATATTTACACGAAGCCATTCGAGCTGTTTTTACCCCCCTCATAACTTTGTTCCCCGCAATGGTAAAATTATGATATTTAAACCATAATTAGAATAAATTGGTATAACCTCATATGCTTTTTTTCAAAGTTTTACAATGAAAGCTTCCGGAGATATAGAGGTGCAAAAAGTGCATATTTTAAGACATACTTACTGACCACTGACACACTCATCAAATTGATGAAGCACTTCCGCTATAGCTAGAGAGCTAAAATTTGGTACACAAGAATATCTAGGTGAGCAATGAACCAGAAAAATCTGAAAACTCGAACATTTTAGCCAGGAGGGCGGGGCTACGCCCATAAAGGATTAAAAATGCTAATCTAAGGCGCTTCATGGAAGCTATTTTATTGAAATTCGGCATATATGTATACTGCGGTAATGCAAGGCTATAAATTTTTCATTAAAAAAGTGGGCGTTGACACGCCCATACAATTTAAACCTCATTTTAATGCGGCTCAGCATATTTAGATATACTATTTATCTAGATATTATTATCCGTTTGTAGCGAAACTATACACGAATAATAAGCACTGACCCAAAAAAAATTTGACTTTGGAAAAGTGGGCGTGGTTACTCCCATAAAAATTAAAAGTTAAAACTTTCGATAAGGAGCTGAAATTTGATATACAAGTAGGTCTAAGTGAGAAACCAACTAGAAAAATCTAAAAACCCGCAAATTTTAGTTAGAGGGGCGGGGCTGCGCCCATAAAACTTAAAAATTAAAAGTTGCGCTAAAGAGCTGAAATTTGATATACAAGTTGGTCTAAGTGAGAAACAAACTAGAAAAATTTTAAAACCCAAAAAATTTTACCAGAATGTGCGGGGCCACGCTAATATTGTTTTGATTGTTTTGAACTAAATACTTAATATACAGCTTTTAATTCAAGCCAATTTAATGAAATCTTGCATCACCTTGAAAATTGGGCGTGATCACTCCCATAAAATGTTAGCCTTGTGTGTAATCTACATCGGTCTAGCATATTTTAGAAGAAAATTAGCATGAATTATAAGCGCTGCTCACAACAAAATTTTGAGTTAGGAATGGGAAATCCAATGGGAAAATCTTAAAACCAAAAAGTTTTACCCGGTATGCTGCTAACTTGGCAATATTTTTACTTTTCCAAAAAAGGAGAAAATAATGTATGTATAAAAGTTCATTTCTTTATATTGATAAAAATGTTGTCAAGTTATCAGATTATCTAGAAATTATATGACACCCTTACGATTACAAATTTATATCATACATAATATATATCTGTGTTAGGTATTGTGGCAAAGAAGAACTTGGTCAAAATTTATATCTCACATTTTATCTATAATGGCCGAAATTTTAGATAGGAACTTGGCCGTTTTTCACATTTATGTTTTTGTGAGGATTTAACTTACGTGTGTTAATTGGCACAGGCAGCAGAAAAATGGTTGTATGTATGTAATTGGGTTCCCCGGCCAAAATTTGAACTCGGAACTCATCGCATGGTAGTCAACGCAGCCACAACAACCTTAAATATTCTTTAGATATACACTAAATATGTAAATATATATCATCATAATTTAAATTTTAATTCTACATGATTTAATATGATTTCAAATCAAACTTTGTACATGGTGCTTCTACACTGGTATTTTTTATTTTTTTATATTTATATCTGACATGTCAACTGTTCAACTCATATATAAAATATTTCACGTTGATAAGCTCATCGCTTTTTTCCTCGATAACGCGCAATGGCTAGAGCAGTCGGATTTTTGGAAACAATTCTAATTAATTTTTGGCGGTGAAGTCAACATTTAAACAAAATATAAATTCTTGTAAATTTAAATGATTTGAAATCAAAATTTTTGCATTGGTATTTTTTTTCTGTGTGTAGGTGAAACATAGGGACGTCACAAATGTTTTCCATATGACCTTATCATTTAAGATTTTTTCATTTCGCTCACGGAGGCATCTAATTTCAGGATCTCGTTTTCTGTCGGTTGAGTTCTATAGCATCTCATTAGCAGGTTTTCTCAGAGTTTGGCCAGATCGGTTCCACAAGTTGCCATTGGAGATGGCTGCAGAGCAGAACATACCTTGTACAGTGAAACCTCTCTTAACGGACACCTCCCAAAACCGGACACTTCTAATAACCGGAGAAGTTTTGTAAAACCAAAATTAAAATAAAGGAATGTGTACCACTCTCATAAGTGGACACCTCTAATAACCGGTCAAAAATACCAAGACGATGAGTATCCGGTTATGAGAGGTTTCACTGTATATGTCTAAGGCAGCGGTTTGCAAATTCCCGCAACCACAAAGACTACTGATTTGACATTTGTGTCAAAGAAAACACTAATTATTAACTTGACTGCACCCGGTCAAAAATACTTGTGTGTCAACACTTTATTCTTGAATAGCTGTTGTTGTTATTTACGTTTATTTTATTTTCTTTTGACATACACTTACGACTACAATTTGAAGCTGAAAAAAAGTCAGCCAATGTAGCAATGGTAAAGTAAGAAAATAAAAAAAAACATGTTGATTATTGAGTTCTTGTTTCAACTTTGTTATTTGTTAAGCTTCTTAAATGAAAGTTTAAGATAATAACTCTAGTTGTTCTAAGAAATTTTTGGGTAAAGGTTCCCTGATGATCTGCATTAGCAACAATGAAATGCGCGTAGGATCCAGCTAAGCCCCTCAATAATTAATTTAAATGTATTTTTAATAAAAAATTGTTTTACTGAATAAGTAAAATAATAATTTAGGATTATTAGTGCGTTAATAATCTTTTTTTTTTTTTTTTGTTTGCTGATATTTATTTATTGTATCTTCAAAAATTAACTAACAATAAGTATTCAAATCTTAAGTATAAATAATATTAATTAGTAGGCCCGACCAGTGTCGGATGTAAACTTAGTGATAGTAATTAATAATTCAAAAATGTCGTATTAAGCACAAAAATATTTTCAAGAAATTTCATCTGGAGTGCTGCGTATTAGAGCCGTAGTGTCCTTCTCTTTCAAGCGGATGTGTCCAATAAAATTCAAGATATTACGAGCAAGGGGATTAGGATGGTTCTCGAGTTTTGTTAAGTATTTGCCTGCGTATTTTGCAATTTCTTCAGTCACTAGTCATATTTAAATCACGATGTAAATTTGAATTTTTTGATGTACCATGGAGCCGATGTTACTAGTCTCAAAATCTTGTTTTGCCTTCGTTGGATGCTCTTTTAGACATGTAAGCCGTCGATCAAGGTATGTATATACCAAGATATTTCACTTCAGAATGTTGAGGAATATTTTAATTGTTGATTCGAATGGGGGAACAAGCATCTCTTCTTATGAACATACTTTTGTTCATTTACCCAGAATACTACCCTATGGCACACCGGAAGATATAGATTCGGGCATACTCCTGAAGTCTCCTTCCACAATAATGAACTTCCTAACAGTTATATAACTTTCCAGAAGTTTTTGTATGTTTATTGGCAGATATGTCTTCAATTTTAACAATATGCCTTCCTGCCTTGCCTTATCAAATGCCTGAGAAACATCAATAAAGAGAGCAGAACAATACTTCTTTTCTTCAAATGTTCTGCGTTAATAAATGTCAAAATTAAATTGCAACAATTCCCAAAAAACACTAAGGGCCATACACTACATACAACTTAAAAATAGTTAAAAGTAGGATTTTATCGGACGGAGAATGCAACAAAAAAGTAACATAATATCCACTACTATAATATCGGGTGTTTTTTTTAAAGGTATAGAACTTCGAATTGAAATAAAACACAAGAAAATCGTTTTAATGTCCATCAATTTGGCTTTATTGGAAGGATATTTTATTCGAGCCGCGGCTGGCTCGAATAAAGCCAATTCTACAGGTCCAATTTTCAACCACTTTTTCGAGCATATGGGGCCGTATGTTGGCAATAACGCCACGAATGTTGGCTTCCAAGTCCCCTAACGTTTCTGGTTTGTTGGCGTAGACGAGCGACTTCACATATCCCCAAAGAAAATAATCCAATGGTGTCAAATCACACGATCTTGGTGGCCAATTGACAGGTCCATTCCGCGAAATTATGCGCTCATCGAATGTTTCCTTCAATAAATCGATTGTGACGTGCGCTGTGTGGCATGTAGCGCCGTCTTGTTGGAACCACAACTCGTCCACATTCATGCCATCCAATTCGGGAACAAAATAGTCGGTTAGTCGGCTCCAATTGCTGTGCACGGTGGCGAATCGATTCATTCGGGTCCTCTTCAACACTTTGCTCTACAGCGGCAATTGTTTCTTCGGTGCGCACTGTTCGACGTCTCTACGGATGCGTATTATCACATAGAGTAAACGTAGTGCGAAAACGATCCATGGTTAACCGAATTAATTGCTCTGATGGACGATTATGTCGATCATAAAATGGACGGAGCTTGCGGTAAACTTCGCGAACTGAACCATTATTTTCGAAATAAATTTGCACGATTTGCAAGCGTTGTTCTTTTGTCAACCTGTTCATGATGAAATGGCAAACCAAACTAAATATTAATCACTTGACAGCTGACAAAATGGCCGCCAGTTAAAAAAGTGATGCCAACTTAAAGTTCTATACCTCAATAAAAAACACCCATTACTTATATGTATGTACCGACGGTACATCGAGTAAGTAAAAATAATTAATGTGATGATCGTAAAAGATAAGCAAGAATAGTTAAACATACGTAGGTAGAGTAATGTAACTTCGTGCTAACCTAAATAGAAAAATTAAAAAACGGAAAAACAGGGGAAATAAATAGTGATACTTACATATGTATTTACCAAAGGTAAATCAATAATTGTACACAACAATCATTTCTCACATTCCGTTTCATTAGAATTTACGTTAAATAGTTGATGTTAATAACAATCTCTACCCAAGTAGATAGACTAGGGTGCTGATGAAGTGCGTTGCTTCACAGAAAAATATCGGTATTTCCCCCAGCTTAAAAGTCTAATTTAATTTTTCTTCTCTTCTTTAGAAACTCACATTAATTAATAAAATATTTCATTCAATAAAAAGAATTGAAATTACTGAACTTAAGCCTGACTAAAAATTATTTCTGATTAAAAATTTTTAATTTTTGTTATTGTTATTTATTAAGTTGTAATAATGGCCCTAAAAGGAATACTAATTTCAATAAATCACCTTAAAACATCAACATATTTGATAAAATATCTTTAAATGTAAAATTTTGAGACAAAAGCCGCTGCTAGCAATAAATTTTCACACATGAAAGAAGCGATTTTCTAAATGTTAAGTTTTCAATAATTTTTTTTATTATTTCCCGGGATCCCGCAGTTAAAATTCCGGGAAATCGGACAATTTTAAGAAAATAACTAACAATATTTGTTATACCACTAATTATTATCCACTATACATACATATGTACATACACGCATACATACATATGTACATACACGCATACATACATATGTACAAATCGTGCGTTTAAATAAATATTTATGCTTTATTTTCGCAACAGGAAAATCTTTTATTGTGGCAACACAATACAAGTTGAATAAACAGAAAAGGCAACAAGCAACATTTTTTTTATTATTTTTTTTTAACAGAAACTCTAGAATTTAAACTATGTATATTATAAATTTAAAAAAAAACACATTCATTGAAGTTTGATATACACACAACTTGGCCTGAGTGCGAATCAGAGCAAAGCGGTGCGCATAAAATAGCTTCAAGTAAATGCAAAAAATAAGAAAAACAAAAATTTAATACATTTTGAAAAAGTGGCAGAGGAAATAAATTGAATTAGATTTTCTGTATCTATAATTTAAAGCTTTGTATCTTAAAGATACAATGCTTGAAGCCATTAAAAAAGAAAAGAAAACACAAACGAACGAACAAGATCAACAATTTTTTTATGCGATTGTTCAATGATTCTGATGATGACGAGGCAAAAAAAAAAAACACTTGAGAGATAAAAGAAAACTCTAATACAATTTTCATTCGCTACCGGCTTAAGGAAAGTACAGAAGTTTGGGAGGAAAAAATAATTCTGGAATATTAGAATATTGTTGTTGCTGTTGTTGTTTAGACACTTCTAATTCGACTCCAGAGTCTGTAAATCATTTGACTGGCTGCTGGCAGTAGACCATAACAAAAATTAATTCGTTGTTTTTTTTTCTTCAATTGTTTTTAGTTTAGTTGTGTTTTAATAATATTTTAAGTGCATACAAAAGTTCCAACTGCTTAAGCTTGAATACATTAAAGCAACAAAAACAATTATGAAAGTTTGGGCTACAAGAACCAGTTTATGTTTGCCAACGAAATTAAACAAAACATCACGATTTTAATGTTTTTATAATTATCAACAAATAATAAATGATGCTAATTTTTATACATAATTAAAACTAAAGTTTTTTTTTAACATGTTCAAGATTTTGTAAAATTTGATTTTTTAATATGTTCGACTTCAAAATAAGAGAATGTTATCAATTCGTCTAAATTTTTTTTGACGGTTTTACCAGCGTGACCGTTTGACCGACTAAAGTGGCAAATTGCCACTTTTTCAACTGCCTTCCCCTTTTTCGACTGCCTTGCCACTTTTTGTCCCTTTTTTTAAGGGTGATTTATATGAAAATACATTGAAAATAAAAAGTTTAGTGTAGTTTTCTCGGGTGTTTTTTTAAATTTTGCCGCTTTTATTTGATAAATCCCCTATTTGGTGCCACTTTTTGAAAAATGTCATCGGTTACCCATTAAAATTTATTGTAATATTTCACGCGGTTTTACTTAAGCGATTTTTACAAAACTTACCACACAGGTAGAGCTCTAAAATAGACACTATCCTTCATTTAAAATATGGGCGGAGTCACGCCAATTAAATTTTAATCGGGTATGTCCTGCATTCCAAGTGAATTAAACGACAATTCCGAACGATTTAATTTCACATAGAATACAGAAAATACCCGAATATTTTATTTTAAGTAGTTCTACTTTACCTATTTTTACAAAACCTAACACACAACCTGAGCTCTGAATAACACAAAATCTTGCATTTAAAAAATGGGCGGGGGTACGCCCATTTAAATTTAATTTTATATCCCATAAATTTGTTTCGAAAATGTTCTCTCAAATCTTTTCGTTGAAATCGGGGTTTTTTTTGCAGAATTATTGATTGTTTGCTTTTCAAATATTTTCCATTTGATTTTGATTTTTCTGATTTGGGCATAACTTTAATTTTCTCTGAAGAATTTTGTTTATAGAGAGTTTATTTATCTTTTAATTTTGTTAAAAGTAGCGTTTTTTAATTAAAATTCCCAGGAATTCCCGCGATATGTTCCCGGGATTACGGGATTGAAAATTTTGCAGAGTCCCCGGGATTTCCCGTCCCGTCCCGGTAAATCCCGTGAAAAAAACTACTTGTAATACTAAGTAAAGTATTCATTTTTAAATGAGATGAATTTCCATACAGCAGCCTTAGTTAGGGAATACACAAAATTGAGTTATGTTAAAAATAACACCGGTTATAACGAATTATTGCATATAAAGAGCAACTTCTACGCGCTCAAAAGTACGCTGTAAGCGTATTAACTTGAACAATGAACAAAAAAATTAATTGTTGTTGCCTGTTGTTTTTTTTTAAATAAACAAACTTGTTATCTAACTAATTCACGTGTGTGAAGATAAATTTCGATATTTAAAACCCAAGACACAAACCAACTACATTAACGGAGCTATGTTAACCTAACAACATAGCCCTGTTAGACATGAAACTCTTGGAACTATATACTCCAAACGGAATTCTGGCCATATTTTTAACCAAAATGATTTAAAAGAAATCGAAACATGCAGACTATTATACGGGGTGTCTGGTTGAAAATTTATATTCTGAAATACGCAATAGATAGAGCAATGAAGCGGTGCGGAGGGAGTTTGGCGCTGTTGCAACGCGTTGTATTTATCGATTGTGCGGATTTGTAAAGGTACCGTCACACTTGTCTAACATTTGCCCAAAAAAGCGTAACAAAGAAACACTAGTGAAAAAAGTTTTGATCCAGACACTTGTTTATCATATTTAACAGTTTTGAACACAACTAATGGACAATGTCATAAAATCCAACAATATTTTTTAAAGATTTTTCATTAGCATTTAGTGATTACGTTTTTTTTTTTTTTTTTTTTTTTTTTTGGCAAATGTTTAACAAGTGTGACTGTACTTTTAGTCACGATTGCGCATTCGCTGCGGAGACATTTTTTAAGATAATGATTCTTACGTAATTGCTCGTCGACAATTTTGTTCAAAGTTCGGTATTCGGCGAATACGTGATGGAACGAGTGTAAATTTAATTCGTTCGTGGGTGCAGAGATTCCGCGCAACTGCTTCGGCTATGAATGTCTCCTCCCACGGCATCGCCTCTTTTCTAAAAAAAATTTCGACACTCGAACTTCCAGGAATTCTGAGTATGCACGTTTTTAGATTGCTATGTGGTCCATAATAGCTGACCACCTTTGTCCGCCTGCATCGCCTCCTTCCTAAACAAATTTGGACACATCTTGGAAAATGTTAATATAGTTGGGCAAATTTTAAGTTTTTCGAAAATCTCTTGAAAACTCGAACTTCCAGAAACTCTGAGTATGCACGTTTTTAGAGTGCTATGTGGTCCATAATAGGTGGCCACATTTGTCCGCCCGCATCGACTCCTTCACAAAAAAAAATTGGTCATATTTTGGAAAATGTTAATATAATTGGGCAAATTTAAAGTTTTTCGAAAATCTCCTAAAAACTCGAACTTCCAGAAATTCTGAACATTTTGAGAGTACTATGTGTCCCACAATACATCACCATTTTCCAAAAAAAAAAAAAAAAAAAAAAAAAAAAAAAAAAAAAAAAATTGGTCATATTTTGGAAAATGTTAATATAATTGGGCAAATTTACAGTTTTTCTAAAATCTCATGATAACTCGAACTTCCAGAGGTTCTGAGTGTGCACGTTTTTGGAGTACAGCGTGGTCCATAATAGGTTACCACTTTTGTCCGCCATCCTTCCCAAAAAAAAGTGCGTAACCCTCAGAAAATGCCAAGTTAAAAGCTTGACGATATTTGGTTCAAATTCATGTTTTTCAAAAATAGATTCATGGGCAATAATAAGGGAACACCTTGTCTATAAATTTGCATTATTTTTTCGTCTCGGTTGCATAATTTAATGGAGAAGTCCTTTGGAAAGGCATTAGTCGAATTTGTATAGCTTAATAGAGCCCTATTAACATGCTAATAGAGCTCTGTTGAAGCACAAGGTTTGTTTGTATCAAGGGTTATAAATTTTAAAATTTAACTTCACACACATCACCCACTTATAACTATACACTTTTTTTATATTTCTATATTTTTTTGTAATAATTCGATGTTCCAAGATAGGAAAAGCTGCACCTATCTACCAACCGAATGAAAAATATTTGTATCAAGCATAATGAAAGATTTCCAGACATTACGATATTTTTGAAATAAAACTGGGAGATATAATAATAAATTTAATAAGTGCTTAATTTTGATTTTATTTATCATTTCCCTTATAATAACTTTACTGTATAAAGGTTTAGGAAAACAAAATAAATGCATATCGAGTATAAATTTATTTATTTATTGAATAAGTTTCTGAGCCTACTCCCTTATTCTACTGAAATTTCTAAAAAAAACCTTATGTAAATTCTGAAATGGTTTTGCGAAAGTACATATGTGCATAAGATAAAAGTAGTTTTTACACTTTTCAGGCATGCTTAGGCCAAATGTATATACTACATTAAAAAATATTAAAAATTTTAATTTTAATTTTTTATGAGTTGAATTTGCCCTGTATGCAAATTTGGCATAAATTCTTTGCTTAAAAAAAAAGGAAAAATGTTTAATCATAATCGGGCGATTAATGGGTAATCTCCTGATAAACTGATAGGTTAGACTTAAGCACTTTTCTCGTTTTCACAGAAAACGAGTTTAATTAACATTTTCAATTTTCACACAACATAATGGAAAATTTAAATTTTATTTTCTCCCCAGAGTTGAGTTGAGTACGCAAAGTATTTGTATGGAATTTTTACACAATATGAACAATAATGTGAGGAAGATTAATTATGCATTATTAATTCAAAAATTAATTTTTTTAAGTTATAACGTTATTGAAGTAAATGTATAATAAAAAACTAGGTTTGAAGAATTATTCCAATTCCATTTTACACGGTGTGCAATATCTTTACATGAGTACACATGTACATACTTCCAAAAAATACTATAGAATTACAATTTCCAAACAGCTACACATACCACAGAATACATAGAAGTGAAGAAAGTGACAGGTAAAAAAAGCTCCAATCAGGTTTTTGTTAAAATTCGTGGAAAAAAGAGATAAGCATAGTGTATTTGATACTGTAGTGTATTACTACTTACCAATTAACACAGCTAATAAAAGTTTATTGCACTAGAAAGACGTAGCAAAACAAAAACGACGACAAAATTTGAGGGGAAACGAGACAAACAGAAAAATACTCATATCTTCCATCTCGTGGACACTTCTGTATGTTTTGTGCACATACAGTGGGGAGCAGAGGTGAGTACATGTTTGGATTTTCTGCATTTGTAGGCACATACAAATAGTAATAATGAAGCGATTTAATTTTAGTTTTTTGAATTACATTTATTATTCAGTTGCTAACATAAATGTTTTTAAAACAATAGAAAAAACTACATATTCTATACTAAGAAAAAACACAATAAAATGAAAATAACTCTTATGTACTCACTTTTGCACCTTCAGGAACATATAAAATATGTTGTATTCTTAGTGCTTGATCCATAGCCCTTTATTTTTTAATGCACTATTTATGGGTTTGGGCATACTTTTAACCAATTTTGGATAATTTGGTATGGAATTTTCTGCCACTCCAGTTTCACACATTGCCACAACTCGATTCAGATAGCTGGAGCCGTTCGATATTGTGTCAACCATATTTTCACAATTGACCACAAAATCTCAATTGGATTGAGGTCAGTAATTTGTGGAGGCCACTGCATCAATTGAAAATTTTTGCCAGTCAGCTATTCCTTAACGATTTTTGAGGTTTGTTTCGGGTTTCCATCCTGTTGCAACACAACTTCTTTCTCAGAATATGCGATTACGTCTATAAAATCGGGAAGATGGTTCTGCAATATATACAAATAGTCTTCTTTTCTCGTGATGCTATCAATTTTTTGCAATTTACCAATATCCCACCATGTAAAACAACCCCACACCATCATGTACAACCCCACTTCATGATGTTGGCTCACCTGCTGTCGGCGCCAATAATAATGTGTACCATTCCACTGATATCGGCTAAATTTGGACTCATCAGACCATATTACACGCTTCCAGTCATCAGCACTCCAATCTTTTTGTTGCCTGGCAGGGCATCGTTCAACGACACCATATTAAACAAACGGTCAAGTAGGGCGGAGGCAACATCTGATCCCCACTGTATACATACATAAGTACATACAATCAAATGTTGCAATAAAGTTTTACAAACTAAATGCTATACAACACTCTAGTGTATTCGTATCAGTGTAAATATCTAACTCTGCTAAAAATTTAAACATCGAGTGTGAATGTATGTATGTATGTATTTTAAGTTTATTGTACGGTTGCATGATTTATTACAATTTCTTAATATTTTGCTGACTTTAAAATGATAATAACTTGAGAAAAAAAAAACACAAATACAAACCACAGCAATTGCCACCGTTATTACCATTAACTAGGCGAGAACTACAATAAGTTGTAGTAAGCACAGTTTGGAAAACAAGGTAGCAGTTCTGACAAGGAATTTAAAATTGCTTAAATCAATTATTTTAATTTAGAATTTTGTGGTATACTGTAGGAAGACTGCACTCTTTTAAGTGTATGTAGTGAAACTGAAAAGTGTATGTCGATACTTGCTTTTCTTTTTTTTAACTTCTTGTTGGGATTTCGTTAGTGTTGGTTTCTTGTTGTTTTTTTTTTCAACTGCTGGTGTAAAATGTCAAAGCTCTGCAAAAGAGATTAGTTTACTAAATGACATATTGGTAAATAACAACAAGAACGATGACACAAAGAAGTGAGATATAAGGAAATCAAAAGCAAAAACATTTAAAATTGATTTTCTTAGGCTGCTCCAATCAGCGTTGCCATTTTGGTGCTTTTCTGGTATTTTTTTTTGTGGCTTTTTTCTTTTCTAAATATATGTATATTGCTTTTTAGTGCTTATTAATAATCAAAATTCTTGCAACTGAAACATTTAACTACTATTGTTTAAACACGAGTGGTACTTTTTTTACCAACTGCGTATGTAGTATTTATTTTTTGTTTTGAGTACTATAACAGTGAGATTACACGAGACATAAGTTTGGAAATTTTTTTGTGTTGGCAATTGTCAAAATCTGTTGCTAACACAAAAAATGACTGTGTAAACCGTAAATGTTAGTGTTCGAACACATGTTTGCAAACAATTGCTCAAACACAAGTCTGAGCAATTATGTTAGGACACAAGCTGTCAAATTTACTGTTTCCGTAGAAAATAATAATGGCGGGAAACTAGAAATAATAAGTTTATTACAAAAAAAATCAAGCAGAATCACAAAATATATGCTCTGTGGCAGAAGTATTAAAAAATCAAAACGAAAAACGCGCACTTTGTATGCATACGACAACATAAATTTTGGGTTTTAACATTATACGTCTAGCCACCCTTAAAAATAAGTTTGTGACGTCATTCTGCCGACGTTATTTCTTATGTCCAGAAATAAAAATTACTCGTCCATTCGTACTGTAACGCAAACGGATCTAGACTTTTTTCAAGCAATTTTTTTTAATTCCTTATAAGAAAATATTTTTATTCATTATTTTATTCATACAAAGTCGCGCGATCTACGAAAAAGTGCAACGCTGGTATGATGGAGTTTATGAACATTTTCAAAAGACAATAACAATTCATCACACCAGGCTTGTATACTTTCATAGATCGCACGACTTTGTATGATAGTGTATCACGGCCTTTAAGAATATCATATACAGTCGTGCGATTTTTAAGAACCAACCAACGAACCTGGTATGATGGATTTTATGGAAATGTTAAAAAGAGAATAACAATTCATCAGATCAGGATTGTATTTTTTTTCGTAGATCGTGGGATTGTGTACGAGTGTGAGTCATGGCATTAAGTCCTCTTTTACATTTGAGACATTTCTTGCCGAACATTTTTTCAATTCTCTTTTGTTCTTGCCCGAAGTTTTTACATATTAGCAATTAATAGACCGACAGGAACTTTGTAGTTTGTTTACTACTTCTTTGCTGTTTACACACATACACATACATAACACATGCCTTGATAGTATACATCAAAGTATCCATACAGCCGTTGAAATGAGAAAAATCATGTGAAGCAACAAGAATAAATTGCGAAAAGTAGAAAAAAGAAACAAAAAATGTCCGGTAGAGAGGGTCGTGTACCACACATTCCGCATCTTTGCCCCTTCTTCAACAAACTTCATCTGTCTGTCTTTCAATTTCCCAAATGTAAAAGGGCACTAAGCAACAAGCTTAGTCCTGATTCACACACATCAGGTTTAGCTGATCAGTTTTTGTTCAATTTTCTTTTGAACCTGCATTTACGTTCATACACACCGTCAAGTTTGTTTCATCAAGTCTCATCAATTTGTGTTGTAGTAGAGTATTACGAATGACAAAACAAAACGAAAAAGCAAACTTGACTGGTACGGTCAAGTCTGTGCCCCTTTCCATTCTCTGTTCCTCTCTCTCCTAAAAACTCAAGACTTGACAACTCAGACCTGACGTGTGTGAATCAGGACTTACTTTTTTAAATTACATTCGTGGACACAATTAAACAACGTGAATTTGTCATTTGTGCAAATTTAATAAAAGTTTTTCTTACAGGCACGTTTTTTTTAAAGCTTGTTAACTTATGAGGTCAAAAGATAGTACACCCCTATCCAAGATATGAATCGCGCATTCCAGAAAACGTTCGATGGATTACTTGCATTGAAAATAAAACAACCCAGCAAAAAATTTCAAGAAAGGTAATCGAATTTGGAATTAAGCATTTTTGGTGGAAGCTATTCCTTACTGGATTGCCAACTTAATGATTTTAACAAGTCGTGAGACTAAAATAATCGATTCTTGAGAAGTACTTGCTTTTTTTATTTGGAAACTTATTCACGTAATCGATTTAATCTAAAAGAATCATTTTCCTCATTAAGCAACTTATACATAATTTTTTTTTAAATTTTAGGTAATGTGTTACGAAATTTGGTAATCAGAAAAGTAAGTCATTATATGGCAAGTAGTTCTGATGGTAATGTGTATTTTTTTGCTGGGAAGTCTTTGATCGAACGTTTTTGGCCTTTATCGTGGGCCAACCCAGAGCTGTATGACGTGCCAAAACTCTCGTTCACAGCGGCAGAGAAAATACGCATTTGCAGCTCAGCTTGCAAAACGCATTCATTAGGTGACAGCACTACACCAGGTGAATAACATCATTATACCAATCTAAATGTCAAATTTGGATTGTGTAGGTATAAGCCTAAAAGGATGCTTTTATTTGGGTATCCATAAACACTTTGCGAATATTCAGTTTTGTATGGTGTTTGACATTTCCTATAAGAAACATGCAATCTGACGATGATACCCTGTTTTGAAAAGTAAGAAAGTAATTTATACCAACAAAGTACATGTGGTTGTTGCTGTTGTACTATTTGTTATAGAATCTGAGGTACCTGATTGATGTGCCTTGTCAGCTTGTGACCTGAAAGTCTACCTAGGCCAGTGTTGCCACATATTATTTCCGAAAGTCCTCAAATCGAATTTTTAAGTTAAGAATATTAATATGCATCGAGTTTAGTCCATTCAAGTTCTTTTTAAATATATTTTGTTTTAACTGAACTAACATAACAGACAAAACGATAAATAAAGGGTCCGCCAGATAACTTTTTTTTTAAATGCTATAAAAAAAAATACTGAAGCTTCGGCTGTGTGGCACGTAGCGCCGTCCTGTTGAAACCAAATGTTGCCAATATCCTCCTCTTCAATTTTTGTGAACAAAAATTCGTTCAACATGGCCCGATAACGATCGCCATTGACTGTAACGGCCACTCCTTGCTCAATGGCCCAATTATGCCCCTGGACCAAAATCCGCACCAAACAGTGACTCGTTTTGGGTGCGTCGGCTTTTCAATGTATGCGTGCGGGTTTTCTGTGCCCCAAATGCGACAATTTTGCTTGTTTACATACCCGCCAAGATCAAAATGAGCTTCACCTGAAAAGATGATTTTTTTTGACAAAATCGGCATTTTCTGTAAGTCGATCGCAGGCCCACTTAGCGAAGCGAAAACGCATTGGATGGTCAGTTGGTTCGTTCAGCGGAAGGATAAAACTAATTATCTGTCAAATCAGACATGAAATAAGCACTAGTTGAAAAAAAACGTTAGATGGCGGACCCTTTATGTAACAAAAGGTCTACTTCAGAGAATATGTATAACATAGAGGCACGCACTAACGATACTACCGATAGTTACTTTTTTGTAACTATCGATGTTTTTATTATACAATCGATTAGTAGTTGAAAACAATCGAGTCAATAGTAAATGGTACATCACCAAAAGCAAAAAATTTAAATGTTGCTTTTCTTAAACACAAATAACTGGACTTTAAATCTCTTAATAGAATACTTTCGATAAATTTTTGACAAGCAGCAAATAAGAAGCATGGTATCATAAAAGGCAAAACCATCGCCGTCGCTTCGAGCCGTCGCCTTTTACATACATTCTTACGTCTCTTAAATGTACCCAGCAAAAATTTACACATTACCATTAGAACTACTTGCCATATAATGACTTACTTTTCTGATTGCCAATTTTCATTACTCGCTCACAAATCACATTACCTAAAATTTAAAAAAATTACGTGCAAGTTGCTAAATGAAGAGAATGATTTTTTTAAACGAAATAGATTACGTGAAATGTTGACAAATAAAAAAAATGTAAGTACTTCTCAAGAATCGATTATTTTAGTCTCACGCCTTGTTAAAATCATTAAGTTGGTAATCCAGTAGGGAAGTGCTTCCACCAAAAATGCTTAATTCCAAACTCGATTACCTTTTTTGAAATTTTTTGCTGGGTAGTTAGACTGTGAAAAATGCATTTTTTTATTTTAATTTGTAAAAAATTTCGCATCATTTATATAATATTATATAATTTTTTGCTACGAGAATATTGTTTTATAAAAAAAATTTTCTTTAAAAAAAATTGATGGTAATCGGCGGCTTGTAGTCAAATTTTTTGTTTCGCCGCCGCAGCAATTTTTTCATCAGCTTCTTTCTATGCTAAAGCGAATTTGTCAAAATTTTACATTGTCAAAAAAGATATCATTTGGCACAGCAGAATAATTAAATTTTTTCCCCACAGGCAAATACTTTTTTACCATAGTACTTTTCTACAGTTTGACGGACGCCCATAGTATAAGATATGTATTAGAGAAGGGCAAATCCAAAAAATGTATCGATATATAACGTATCGATATTTTTGCATATTATCTGTATATATTTTTTTTAAAAATCGATATTTCGATATATCGATATTTTTTGCCTACAAATGTTGTTTAATGAATGCCCAATGTTGAACACTTCAAAGTTCATAGTTTCGGAATACGAAAAATATCCACAGGGCATCCATCCATTAAAAACAAATAAATTGCGAACAACTAGCTTAAATCTTAATGAACTCCATGTCTCCAGTCATGGAGATCAAATTAGTAATGGTATCCATATATCTGTATGTTTAATTTCTATTATAGGATAATTTCTGGAAAACTGCATTAATTTCCAATGCACAAGTAGTCACTTTAGGAAATTTAATACAGGAGAACTAAATTGTTAAGTAGTTCCTTAACGCTTAATTAATCTTTACTTTCTGTTGCTGTTCTGTGCTGTGCCGTTCTATTTCTAAATTTGAAAAGATACTTTTTCTGTAATAAATTATCAGCTGTTTCTGAGCAGAACGGTCACAGTCTTCCTTATGTTTTTCTGGTAAAAATCAAATTTTTTAAATTCTTAAAGTACAATCACAGTTTATTTCAAAATGTTTTTATTTTATTGATGCCGTCACCTACAAATACTTAGAAGCCGTTTTAGACTATAATATAAGTATTAATACTTTTGTGAAAAATGCAACTCTGACATGTTGAGTTGTTATTGTTTTTTGCAATTTTTTAAACAGAAATTAGATCAGGGAAACATTTTCGCCAAAAGTATAAACACTTGTATTATAGTCTGAAACCACCTTTGACAGTTTTTTGATTTCAACAGGTTGACCCAAAATAGAACAGAACGAAAGAGAAAAACGAACGGCTTGTATAAGATTTATATAAACAAAAAAAGAGTCAGCTGGTTCGTAATAGAACAGATAGTAAAAACTCATTTTCCATTTAGGCTTGTAACCACACAAACCGAATTTGACATTTAGCTACAAATAAATGAAAGTTACCTGGCTGCGTGGAGTCGCCTTGGCTGTTATTATAAAATTTATCTTTTTTTCTTCGAATCATTAGCAGTTATGCCAATATCGTACAGTTCAAAATCGGCTAAAATTTTTAGAGCTCTGAAAGTATCGAAAACCGATACTGGTAAATAAGAATCGATGTATCGATATATCGGTTTTTGAAATATCGGCGACATATATATTAATATTTATTTACTCAAATATCGATATTTCGATATAGCGATATTTTTTACCCATCTCTAATATGTATATATAACTCCTATGTAAATACAAAAATTAAGTAGATATTTATATTTCTACATTATACGTATATACCCAGCAAAAAATTAGACATTACCATCTGAACTACTTTCCATATAATGACTTACTTTTTAGATTGCCAAATTGAAGTACTCGCTTACAAAACACATTATGCAAATTTTTAAAAATAGGAAGCAGAAGTTGAACATATTCTATGGGTTTTAAAAGAAGACGTGAAAATATTGCCAAAATAAGTAGTTATTTTAAATAAATTATAAATATTTCTAAATTGCCTACTTATTTATTTTAAACTAAAAAATAAGTACTTACATTTTGGAAAATAATTATTTAAATATAAGTAGTTCTGAATAAATTTTTTTTTCATTTACGGTTTTAATAAAAGTTCATCAATGAAAGCAATTGAAATTTTTCTAAATATAGTATTTATAAGTAACAATAGAGGCACTGATACGAATAAAATATAACCCACTTCAATTGAGTTTATAAAAGAAATTTTACAAAATGGTGCATTTCGTAGTAAAACAATAAGTTTTTTTAAATTATTTAAATTTTTCTTAAAAGTTATTACATGTACATATATTTAATCAAACTGAGTTTTTAACCAAGACCTTCCATTTACTCAAACAACAGCATATTTAAAAAAAGGTAGTTCAATCAAGAAAAAAATAACTATTTCCCACAACGGAAAATATAATTAATTCCTACAATAAACAACATAACTACTTCTCAAGAATCGATTATTTTAGTCTCACGCTTTGTTAAAATCATTAAGTTGGTAATACAGTAAGGAACAGCTTCCACCAAAAATGCTTAATTCCAAACTTGATTACCTTTTTTGAAATTTTTTTGCTGGGTACATACATACATACTATTTGCATAAGCTCCCGGACTTGCACAAGCTGTCACAAAAACAAGAGACAAATTGTAACATTCGATATAGAATAGAGCTGGCATACTATCGATAGTCACGCCATTCGATATTTTCGATAGTTTGTTGGAAAACTATCGATAGTATGGATAGTATCGAATTATTTTACACTATGTTCACACGGCAATACGAACAGACGTTTTGAATGTTGATATACATACTTATGTATATGGATAAAAACAATTAGGTAAAATTATAAATAATTAATTTTTTGTTTAATTTTGTTCTAATTTTTCAATATTAAATACACATCTATTTTTTATTTTTTTTTTAAAACATACCTATGAAATTATTTAGCTTTAACAGCCAGTTCAGATAAATTAGCAAATATTTTTTTATCAAAAGATTCATTACAATTCAGAATGAAACAAAATGGTTCGCTCACAAAATTTTTTATATTGCAATCAGTATTCGAGCGCGGATAGTGAATGTGAGAGCGAACCTCGATGTTTGTTGTCCGTGTGATCATTGTGTTAGGAATGTTGAATTTCATTTTTCAATACATATCGCTCATTTATTCAAACAACGCCATAATTCAAATAAAACTAGTTTTGAAAAAATTGAGTTAAGTTTTCAATTAACATACAACTCAGTGGATATATTAATAAAGTTTTCTTTTATCAAATGGTGAGCTTGCACGCCATTTGCGTAAATTTTGGAACAAATTAAGTTTAGGGGCACCTCTTAAAAATTAATAAAAGTATCCTACCCTATAGAAAATTGAAAGATTTTATAAACATTAAATAAAAAAGTTGGCGGCAAGGCCTAGTTTCCGAGTTATGGGCCTCTGAAATTGTAGTACAAAATTGTGATTATATGGTGTATTTTTCAACGATTGCGACTTTTTTTGTCTAATGACAAGACAACACAATTGTCGAACAGAATTATACCATAAGAATTTTCTCTACCATGGCATTTTCCTACACGGCGCAACCCAATAGAGATTTTCTGCATTGCCAAGTTCTCCTAACTAATAACGTTTTTCTGCACTGCAGGCCTTCAGCGAGGCGTAAGGATTTTCTCCACAATGGTGTTTCCCGACACGGCACAGTCAAACATAGATTTTCTGCCTTGCAAAGTTTTCTTGCCTAATAAAGTTTTCCTGCATTGCCGCCATTCGGCGGGGCGTAAGGACTTTCTTGCATTTTACCATTTCATGAAAGGTATTGTCAAAAGCTTTAAAATGATACCATTATTGGTCATATTCGTTGGAAAACACCGTATAATCACACTATTGTACTACAATTTCAGAGGCCCATAACTCCGAAACTAGGCCTCGCCGCCAATTTTTTTGCTTAATCTATTTTCATATTTTCAATTTTCTATACGATAGGAAAGGTGCCCCTAAACTTAATTTAAGCCTGAATCTTTTAGACAAGATGAAATATGACTGGTGTATTATTAACTCCAGTAATTTATTTTTTGAGTTATTTTAGTAAATGAGCGATATGAACTTGTGTATTTTCAATAGAAGACAACTAATATAATAAATTTTATCGAGTTTATTGTCAATTTGGTAATAAATTTTTTCAACGATAGTATCGCTATCGAGAAAAAACTATCGATAGTCTAATAAAAACAAAACTATCGATACTATCGATACTATCGATAGTACTATCGATAGTTTGCCAGCTCTAATATAGAACTAATTTTTATAAAATTTAAACTGGATTTTTATTTGATTTAAGATAATAACAATTATTTCTGCTGAAAAATATAAAAATTAAAAATCAAAAAATATTTCTGCTTAAAAGATTAAAATGTTGAAAATTATTCGAGTTTGGGAAAATCCTGTTGAAAACAACTAAAATAATGTGATTGGCCACGTTTTCCGATGTTTTCTTGTACTTGATTTTTTTTTCAAGAATATTTATTATTTTTGGTTCCTGTTAATCATATTTTTAAAAATCTTATTATTACCTAAAAAATTTTTTATAACGTTTTCAACATCTTGAAAAACTTAAAAAAGAAGATAAATCTTCGCATATGGTAACCATAAACAATGCAGCAGCTGCCCTCTCGAACAATGAAATGCAGGGGGCAAATTACGGCACTCGTTATCGAACGAAATTACGAAACATTTCCATATAAACTCTATTGAAATATTTCGCAATTTCGTTCGATAACGAGTGCCGTAATTTGCCCCCAGAAGTTTTGTAAGCCGTCATTAAGGTTGCCAGATACCAAAAGTCAAATAATGAATCACAATGGACTCAATTGGGTATCCGAGTGGAGGTGCGGTAAAGCACCACCCTTCCTAACCTAAAAAAAACGTTGAGTGTTGATACTTTTCCAAAATATTTTTTTGGTTGTAAGTTCCCAGTAAAAAAAAGACACTCCAAAGAAGCCATGAAAATGTAGAGTTTGCAGTCTGGAAGTAGTTCAAATTTCGATCCGATCTAATGATTTTTACATAGGGTTGTCATTGCAAGAAGTTCTCTTTTTCGATGCCTAGTCGCCGAATTAGAAGCGATTTTAGGAAAAATTTCCTTTTTTGTGTTCTATGGTAATATTTTCATCCAGGAAAAACTTTAAAAAGTTACATATTTTAACAATTCGTTTCTTTTTATACGAATTTAAACGCGAAACAGTGTTTTCATATAAATTTAAGCAAATAACTTCTAAATTTTAGGCCAAAATTAGTTCATAAATTTCTTTCAAAAAATCGATTTTTTGAACATTTTGGTGAGTATTTACTAAAACTATGGAAAAACTACAAGGTTTTGTGTGATGAAAATAAACTTTTACTTGGTTTTCTGCTAACTATCGACATATTAAAAATATCGATTTTTTTGGAAGCAATGAAAATGTGGTTCCTTCAGAATGACTTCCATTTTTTTTACTGGGTTGTTAGTGCTGTACAAAATAGATGTACTAATCAGAGTTAGGGGAAAAATACAACTGATTGCACATTTACAAGAAACATATTTTTTCACATAGTTGATTTGTTTAATGTTTTTGAAACACGATTTTTGGTGTTCGTACGAATGTAAAATATTTTGGAAGCAACCTTTAAAGAGAGTTGAAAATAAAACAAGATTTTTAAAACCTCGTCTGAATTGGGCTTTCAATTTTTTTCTGTAGAAGACATATTAATTAACTGAAAATATACAATAGACAAAACTAAATACTATTTTTTAAAATTAAAGATATCAATTATTAACTGGACAAATTTTATTTCAACTGGTAACTCGATAAGGCTCCAAGAAACTGGAAAATCCAGGACATTCCAGGCCGTCTGCAACCCCAACCGTCATACATTTGCCGCTGCCAGCGTTGTTGTCGTTGCCATTAGATGTTGGCGGCATTTAGAGTCTAAATTTTAGACAAACTTTTTGTTGTTGTTTTTTTTAAATATTAAATAAAGTGTATTTATTTTAAAGCTTTTTTTAATGTGTGTGGCTTTTGTGTGTGAGGCTCGTCTGTAAAATAGATACCGAGTGTGTTTCGAGTGCTGTTCTAATCGATAATTTTTGCACTAAAATAACATTTTGCTAGTTAATGAATTTTCATGAGAGTTTCTCGTTTTCTAGGAGGTTATAAATTTTTTATATATATTTTTTTAAGTTTTATATATATATTATTTTTTGTGTATATTTTTTTAATTTTTTGTTTTTTTCTCTTTAATTTCTATTTTTAACCTACTACAAAAAAAAAATCAATCAATTCGTCTCTGTTTTTTTGGCGGTGTTCATAACTCGGTTCATATTAAACCGATTGTAAAATTTTTTTATTATCTAAGAGGGTATAGCTTCCCATTGGCGCCATTGCAAAAAACAATTGGGCGGAGACACGCCTACAATTTTTTTTATTTGATTTTATGATATTCTACTTATTTGGTTCTTGTAATTACACAATTTTAAAGTTGAAAAAATGGGCGGCTCTACGCCCATTAAAATCTTTCATTATATTTCATGTGTGTCTGCTTAACCGATTTTTACGAAACTTATCACACACCTTGAGCTCAAATATAGACACAATCTTCCATTTGAAAAAATGGGCTGACTCACGCCCATTAAAATTAATATTTTATTTTAAGTGGTTCTACTGTAGCGATTTTCACAAAACTTAACATACACCCCGAGCTCTAAAAAAAAGCAAAGTCTTGCATTTAAAAAATGGGCGGAGGTACGCCCATTAAAATTTAATTTTTTATCCCATAAATTTTTTTTAAACGTTCTATCAGATCTTTGCATTGAAGTCGGGGTTTTTTTTTTGCAGAATTATTATTTGTTTTTTTTTTCATTCCACACGGTGTAAAACACGAAGAGGGAAAATATATTTTTCTATGGATCAATTGGAACCTTTGGTGCTCAGCCATGACTTTAAAAATTCTGAATTCAATCCAAGTTTGTAACCTTTTTTTGATTTTGTGTGTTTTGTATAAATTTGTTCATCAGTTTTACTTTTGATTGTTTTAATCGCTTGCATTTGTGTTATTTCGACAATAAAAAAAATTCATGTAGGTAATGGGGGCCGCCAATAGGAGAAAAGTTTTATCTTTTCCAAGTTTCGAATTTTATCTGGCTGTTAACATTTAAAGATTTTCAAATACTTTTGATAGTTTATTTAAAATATAAAGTGTTGAATGATGTGCTGCAGCAATATTCATCTGTATAATAGAAACGTTTTTACTAAATAAACACACATTTAAAATATATGTATATTTATTTGCTTCAGATTTTATAGGGTGTTTCAAAAGAAGGTTTATATTAAGTATATATTCAAACACTGTTCTTAAGTATCATACACTTCGTTTATACGGACATCTCATTTGCAACTAAAATTATTTGTAAATATTTTGAATTTGAATTCACTTTTTATACATAGATAGATATTGAAAGACATTGCTAAATGTGTATTAAATTTCTTACAAAACAAAAATAGTTGGCAACATTTTACATCTTATTTGCAAATAGTTTTCGTGAGTTATTAACCTACAATAAGTGCGTATAAATGGGATAATAGCGTCATATTGTTTTAAAACATTATGACACTTAATTTTACCGTTTGAATCGCCCAAATATTTTGTTTTACTTATTTAAGTAAACAATTTTTTCAATCTATTATTTAAAATACCCAGCAAAAATTTTCAAAAAAGGTAATCGAGTTTGGAATTAAGCATTTTTGGTGGAAGCTATTCCTTACTGGATTACCAACTTAATGATTTTAACAAGGCGTGATACTAAAATAATCGATTCTTGAGAAGTACTTAGTTTTTTTATTTGGCAACTTATTCACGTAATCGATTTAATCTAAAAGAATCATTTTCCTCATTTAGCAACTTATACATAATTTTTTTTTAAATTTTAGGTAATTTGATTTGTAAGCGAGTAACGAAATTTGGTAATCAGAAAAGTAAGTCATTATATGGCAAGTAGTTCTGATGGTAATGTGTAATTTTTTGCTGGGTATTAATATCGTTGAAATATAAGCCTTCGCTGTGGCGGCACTTTTTCAAAATTTTTTATGACGGCTTCAGCAGGCAGACTACATTAAAATACATTCCCACAGAAGTCGATTTACTGACGAAATCTTTAGACTTGTGATAACTCCACAGGAAAAAGTCCATAGGCATTAAATCACAACTACATGGAGGGCAATTTATGTGACCTTTTTGAGATCAATTGTCCAGGGAAGTCAAGCCTCGGACTTCGCATTGTGGAACTTTAATTCGTGCTCCAATTGAATCTTGTAGATATACATGTTTAGTCCCAATTTACACTATGCAAGTCTTATTGCTAAGCTGACTAGTTTTTTTGGGGAGAGAGACGGGGGGAAAAGAAACGTCGCTGTCCCCCTCGTCATTCTCTCCCTGAAACGAATCAGCTTAGCAATAAGACTTGCATAGTGTGATTTGGGACTTAGGTCTTTGTGTAAAATGTGGAGTAATGACGATGTATGCATATTTAAACACTTGCGCTCATCTTAATTGAGATCTCAGGATCGTCACGAAAACAGACAGAAACACTTTCTACATTTTTCACCGTTCTTGATGACGTTAGGTGCCCTGCTTTTGGCTCTATCAATTTTGTAACGCTGTCTAAAAAGCTTGTGGATCCATTTTTAAATTAGAGGCACTTTTCATCATAATTTGCATCACGCGCTCTAACGTATCCAAATTATAATTCTTGGAAAACTACGGCACACAAAATTGGCGGTCCGGTCCCTATCAAATGCTCCATATAGACTGAATTCTCAAAAGCCATGCTTCCGATTGACACATCACGCACGCCCATCCAATTTGTTCCATTCACGCATTAATTTAAGCATATATAAACTTTATTTTGAGGCACCCTGTTTTAACAAAAGAAAGGGCTTGATTTTCCAATTTTTTTGTATCGATTTGAAATCGCACGATTATAGAAAACTAACTCCGACAATAGAAAAAATTTTTTATATATATTATGTATATATGTATATGTATATGTATATGTATATGTATATGTATATGTATATGTATATGTATATGTATATGTATATGTATATGTATATGTATATGTATATGTATATGTATATGTATATGTATATGTATATGTATATGTATATGTATATGTATATGTATATGTATATGTATATGTATATGTATATGTATATGTATATGTATATGTATATGTATATGTATATGTATATGTATATGTATATGTATATGTATATGTATATGTATATGTATATGTATATGTATATGTATATGTATATGTATATGTATATGTATATGTATATGTATATGTATATGTATATGTATATGTATATGTATATGTATATGTATATGTATATGTATATGTATATGTATATGTATATGTATATGTATATGTATATGTATATGTATATGTATATGTATATGTATATGTATATGTATATGTATATGTATATGTATATGTATATGTATATGTATATGTATATGTATATGTATATGTATATGTATATGTATATGTATATGTATATGTATATGTATATGTATATGTATATGTATATGTATATGTATATGTATATGTATATGTATATGTATATGTATATGTATATGTATATGTATATGTATATGTATATGTATATGTATATGTATATGTATATGTATATGTATATGTATATGTATATGTATATGTATATGTATATGTATATGTATATGTATATGTATATGTATATGTATATGTATATGTATATGTATATGTATATGTATATGTATATGTATATGTATATGTATATGTATATGTATATGTATATGTATATGTATATGTATATGTATATGTATATGTATATGTATATGTATATGTATATGTATATGTATATGTATATGTATATGTATATGTATATGTATATGTATATGTATATGTATATGTATATGTATATGTATATGTATATGTATATGTATATGTATATGTATATGTATATGTATATGTATATGTATATGTATATGTATATGTATATGTATATGTATATGTATATGTATATGTATATGTATATGTATATGTATATGTATATGTATATGTATATGTATATGTATATGTATATGTATATGTATATGTATATGTATATGTATATGTATATGTATATGTATATGTATATGTATATGTATATGTATATGTATATGTATATGTATATGTATATGTATATGTATATGTATATGTATATGTATATGTATATGTATATGTATATGTATATGTATATGTATATGTATATGTATATGTATATGTATATGTATATGTATATGTATATGTATATGTATATGTATATGTATATGTATATGTATATGTATATGTATATGTATATGTATATGTATATGTATATGTATATGTATATGTATATGTATATGTATATGTATATGTATATGTATATGTATATGTATATGTATATGTATATGTATATGTATATGTATATGTATATGTATATGTATATGTATATGTATATGTATATGTATATGTATATGTATATGTATATGTATATGTATATGTATATGTATATGTATATGTATATGTATATGTATATGTATATGTATATGTATATGTATATGTATATGTATATGTATATGTATATGTATATGTATATGTATATGTATATGTATATGTATATGTATATGTATATGTATATGTATATGTATATGTATATGTATATGTATATGTATATGTATATGTATATGTATATGTATATGTATATGTATATGTATATGTATATGTATATGTATATGTATATGTATATGTATATGTATATGTATATGTATATGTATATGTATATGTATATGTATATGTATATGTATATGTATATGTATATGTATATGTATATGTATATGTATATGTATATGTATATGTATATGTATATGTATATGTATATGTATATGTATATGTATATGTATATGTATATGTATATGTATATGTATATGTATATGTATATGTATATGTATATGTATATGTATATGTATATGTATATGTATATGTATATGTATATGTATATGTATATGTATATGTATATGTATATGTATATGTATATGTATATGTATATGTATATGTATATGTATATGTATATGTATGTCGATATTCCCCAGTTGTCCAAATCGTCCTAGACGACATTGTCTTCGACGATTCATGTACGACATGTCGTCTGTAGATTAAGTTTTCTAATCGACAATTTAAAAGAAATCGGCGTTCATGACTATCTGAACGACAATGTCACACGTTTTCTCTTCAATAAAACTTTGTTGGGGACCATCTGAGCGACAGTGTCATACGTTTTGTCTTCAATAAAGCCTTGTCGAGGACAATCTGAGCGACAATGTCCCTCGTTGTGTCTTCAATAAAGCATTGTTGACGACAATATGAGCGACAATGTCCCTCGTTATGTCTTCAATAAAGCCTTGTTGATGATAATCTGAGCGACAGTGTCACACGTTTTGTCTTCAATAAAGCCTTGTTGAGGACAATCTGAGCGACAATGTCGCTCATCTAGTCTTGTGTGACCTCTCCGCCATTTGTATGAAAATTTCGTCAACGATTTGTATGGATTTGTCTTTAATATGTCTTCTACGACTTACCATTGTCTTGTACCCGTCGTCAAAGATGTCTTAAAGACGTGGCCAACTGGGTCAAATATCATATTTAAATAAAATTATCGTGTATGATTTTAAACACGTCTGCTGCACCATTACAAATTTTTTGAAAACGAGAAATTTACTCGGATTCGATTTACAGAACAGGGCCGATAGTTTTCGTTTCAAAGTTTTCTATAAAAATAATATTTGATAGCATTAAAAAATTCATTACTTTATTAAGAAATTATTTTTCCAATTGCAGGTAATTTTAACTGTTTTTTTTTTATTGTAATTACATGTAATTGTAATTAATTTCTTTTCAATTGCAATTTATGGAATTGAAATTGAGAATTTTTCCAACGCAATTACTTTTCAATGTAACTGATTATTTTTTTTAAGAGAAGTAATACTCAGGCAATGAATAAATGCCTATTGCTTAGTGTTGCCATTCGAACAAATATTATTCGAATATTCGAACAACTTTTTATCATATTTGTTCGAACGAACAAAAATTTTCAATTTAGAATAAAAAATTATTCGAATCATTTTTTTTCGAATATTCGAACAATTTCCTTAACTACTTGTATAAAAAGATTTTTTGGGTTATCTGCGGTTTTTAAATGATTTTTTCCAAAAAATTAATAACATATTAAAAATGTTTGTAAATGTGTGTAAATACCTATACTTATTAACTAATTTCGTTTCAGTTTTTAACTCCCGACAAAAAAAGGGTGTTATAAGTTTGTATGTAGTTTGTGTCTGTGTATCTATTTGTATGTACGTCGACTCGTACTCGATGAAGGCATAGTCACTGGTCAGTGAACTATACCGACTTCAAGAGATATTTATCCTAATGTAACACCAGAGCACCACCCTTCGTTGTGTAGCAGAATCATCGGCGAAGTAAAATAACTACTAAACTGCTACTAAACACAGCTTCAAACAAATTAATACCACTCACTAACGCCAGAGGCGCTGCAGCACTACATTATTAAAAAAAAACGTGCAAAAAGCAGAGCTATAAAAAAAGGAGCATTCCTCTATCTATTCCTTCACCACCTATCTCTTCTGTTACTATCCCTTTCCTTATAATAGTAGTAGGCAATCATTGCCTGATTGTTACTTCTCTTTAAAAATAAAATAAAAAATTACTTGTTCGAGAGTGTTCTTAGCTATGTTTAAAGAAAATCTGTTCAGGCGTTTAGAATATATCACATTTTTTAGCTATATACCTAATTTACATTAAGCATTTTTTTTCATGCAATTAGTTGCATGAAAATTTTTTATTTGCCAATACGAGGCCTGGAGGAGCAACTTATATCAAAAATGTTGTCAAAAATGCATCAGAGATTCATTCTAAGCCCTTTTTTCTATAAAATTCTTTTTTATAGCGCTGCAATTATCAAATAGAAAAAGTTGCATGCAACAAAATTCATGAAATTTCATGAAAAAATGTTTAATGTAAATCAGGTAATATTCTGTTGATCTGCGTGTCTTTGACGCCGTAGCTCCCCAGCGTCTTGACCGATTTTAATTTTGCTTTGTTTTCGTTTGAATGGTGACATTATCGTACATCTTCTAATTTATACTTGAAGAAAACCGGTCTAGTCGATTGGAATTTATCACAATTTTTTTATTTAATCTTTTATTTTTTGCGATTCTGTTACTTCAATAGTATAAGTGGAACATAGAGTTCTTATCTATGCCACAGCGTCAACTGCGGCAAAGGTTCTTAAAATTTTAAAGTTTTGTTATTAATATTCCTAATTTGTTATTGAAATTATTTGTTTTTCTTGTGTAATGAAATATTTTTCGTTTTTTAATAAAAAAAATTAATCTAATACACATACGTGTCGTTTTTTGCAAACTTTTTTAAGTTTATTCGAATATATTTTTTTATTCTTTGTTCGTTCGAATATTCGAACAAAATTTCAAAATTATTCGTCTGTTCGAACAAGAAAAAATTTATGAAATTTCATTCGAACAAACATAAAAGACGAATAATTAACAACACTACTATTGCTATTAATAGGCATTACCTTCTTTAGGAAAGAAACAGTGATAGAGAAGACAGTTGGTGAAGGAAGAGATAGACGAAAGCTTTATTATTTTACAACCTTATTTTTGTCACGTTTTTAATAATGTAGTATTGCAGCGCATCTGTTGTTAATGAGGCGTATTAAATTGTCAAAGCTGTGTTTAGTAGCCATTTTATGGGTTATTTTACTTCGCCGATGGCTCTGCTACACACTACCGACTAAGGAGGGCGCTCTGATGTTACGTTAGTATTAATATCTGTTGAAGTCAGTATAGTACAATGACCATTGACTATGCCTTCATTACTTGAGCTTGCCTACAACAACAGATGAAAAGGGACACTAATGCACGTTAAAAATGCGTGGTGTTGTTATTTTAATTCCTGGGCTCAGCCAATTCCACCACAATTAAAAAAGTTTTGTAATCCTTGTATAATCAATTACAAGATTTAATCGTTGATACACAAGTCTGGTGCACATGTACGTTAGTGAGAATTTCTCATCCTCCAGATTGGGTGTATTCAAAGAGTTACACATTCGTGCCCTGGAAACAAGATAGCTGACTTCGAAATTCTCTCTAAATTTTATTTATCTCGCCGCCAGTTTAGTTTGAATGGCAAGACTTTATTTTCGGAGAAAATTAATTCCCTGGGAATTATATTTGGGAAATATTTAGAACCGGACTAGAGGCCTGCGTAAACAGTCTTGAAATGTAAAGACGACTTGTTTGTTAAATGTATTGTCGTGGCATGTATTATACTAAACCAATAATAAATGCTAACGTTGAATAAGAGAAGCTGCATGGAGGCATTGGTAGAATAGAATAGGGGGAAGATCTGGGCTCAAATCGTCACATCCGTGATCGTATCGGCAATCGTACGAAAACGAGTTAAGTGATACGTCAATCGTATAAGCTGAATGGGAATTCAGTACGTTCACGTATGTCATAATCCGAAAATGATGTTTTTACGTGACGAGCTGTACGTTCACGGATGTGACGATTCGACCCCTGGTCCAAAGACCGGCACTGCGACACCTGATGGATCTTTTGTACCATAGATATATAAGTTAAATTAATTCAATATCTGTATGACTTTCCTTATGAAGGTCAGTACAGATATTGGAGAAGCCCGCCTAATATCATCTGAACACAAAAACTCAGAATGATAAACACGCCTTTTACTGTCACACAATACGATACACTCACAAAAAATGTGTGTCGTCGTCTCGTCATCTTCCAAGCACAAGCGACACAAAGGTGAACCAACTTGGTTACTTTCCCACAGAGGCTAGTTCAGTCTAAAGTGACCAGACAGAAAACTAGTAACAAGCCGTAAATTATTCCTGTTGAAGTTCAGGATGCCATTACATGTAAATGGCTGCATCAAAGCTTTGGCCTGCCTTAAGTCAGAAGACAGCCAAATCTCCTTAGCGGTCGAAGTGACATCTTCTTTAATCATAGACATTACAGTCGACCGACTTACGCCGCAAAACGGCTCTGGGCCCATAAAAGGAGCAGCAGAGACCCTCTTCGCCGATTCATCCGCTTTCCATTCCCTGAATGACCGCTGTGGCCAGGTATCCAATAAATGGAAACCTTGTTCCTTATGGATAGATTCCGTAATGAGTCAAAGCACTCCAAAACTAGCCTGGAACGGAATTCCCATGAAAGGAGAGACTTGAGAGCTGCCTGACTATCGGAAAAATAGCTATATGCGCACCTCTAATTCCCCTATTTAAATTAATGTCAACACATTTGGTGATTGCCTGTATTTCCGCCTGAAATACCGTAGGCCATTTGCCCATGGGCAAAGAGGTTTTTACGTTGGGCCCAAAAACCCCAGCACCAACTCCATCCTCCGTTTTGGATCCATCCGTATACCAACATAAACTTCTGGAATCCACAACAGGACCGTTTTCGTCCCATACTGCCCGTGGGTGGAATTGTGATATTAAATCTCCTGTCGAACATCAGTTCACAGTTTATCCTATCACTAGGCATTCCTAGCAGTTCTAAGTTGGGCATTGTACTCAAGACCGACGAGTGCCCATTGCCAACACAATGGGCAGATGTCCCGAAACCCATCCTATAAGCGGCCATTGCCGCAGATGATCTTATAAATATTTGTATGGGTGGTAGTCCAATCAAGACCTCAATGGCTAAGGTTGGACATGACCTCATTGCGCCTGTTGCAAGAAGACAGAGTTTACTTGCCACCAAACTACCGCGCCGTACGTTATAATTGGCCTAACAATCATTGTGTAGATCCACACCAGGTGCACCCAGCACAACTCTGCACCGCCCAGATCGCCCTAGTGGCTTTCTGTGTTACGCATTCAACATGTCGGTTCCAAGTTAGCTTACTATCAAGGGTAATCCCTAAGTACTTGAAATCTGTCGAATAAGGAATATTACCTCCATTCAACGACACTGTCCCTAGACCAAGTTTTCTTCTAAGAGAAAAAGGTACCAGAATAGTCTTATCAGAGTTGACTGCCAGGCCATGTCTCCCACACCATGTCGTTACAGTGCACAGAGCATTGTTCAAAGGAGTGGTGATAAAACACTACCTTGGGGACACCCTTTGACTGCCTTAATAGTAACCATATCATTACCCATAGAAGCAGTTATGTCCCTGCTCTGTAGCATAGAACTAATCCATTTCACAGACGCGTGATCAAGACCTTTTTGTCTAAGAGAGCGCTCTATTGATTCATACTCCGTATTATCAAATGCGCCATTTTGAAGTGGATGCATTGGTGTTCGTGTATATGAATTTTTACAGGCGATGTTGCGAAGACTTCGTGTACGTAACAAACAATCAAAACAAGTAGTGTTGATGCGTGTATGCTTGTTATTTTTTCATATTGTACGTTTGAGTGTGTGTTTGTATGTGTGTAAGATGTAGATGGTAAGCTATTATGAGCTTAGGAGCAAACAAGTAATGTGTGCGTTTGCAGAAAAATAAAAGATCCTACACACAACGTGTGTGCGTATGTACATGCATGACGTTTATATACGCGCTCATGCGTATGAAGAAGCAAGAAGTATCTTGGAAACCGTAAGAGCAAAACTCATGAAATTTTCAAAAACGGTAAAACTAAAAAATCAAAAAAAAATATAAAATCGCCAAATCTAAAAAAATCGCCATAAACAAAAAAATCGCCAAAACGAAAAAGCACCAAATTAAAAAAAATTCTAGGACTAAAATAAATCGCGAAAAACCGGAAAAATCGCCAAAATGATAAAAACCCCAAAAAACAGAAAAAAATCGCCAAAATGAAGAAATCGCCTAAATGAAAAAAAAAAATCGCCAAAATGAAAAAAACCCCAAAAACAGAAAAAATCGCCAAAATGAAAAAAATCGCCTAAATGAAAAAAATTGCAAAAAAAAACAAAAAGAGAAAAAAACGCCAAAACGAGAAAAAAGCGATAAAACTGAAAAAAATCGTTTAAACTGAAAAAACTTTAAAAAGGAAGAAACCTAAATCAAAAAAATGCCCAAAACCGAATGTGCGCGAGCCAAAGTCGCACTTTACAACAACAAGAACAGCAACAACTAAACGATGAACAACAGGAATTAAAAATTAAAAAGTACCACTAAAGTTTCAGTAAAAATAATAAAAAATTTTTAACAAGTAAATTTTTACTGATTACTATAATTTTTTCTACAATTTTAACAAATTGCCTAAATGATTTGTTATACATATGATGAGGTGCATTGAATTTTCAGTAATCAGTAATGCCCGTATTCATAATGAAATTCTACCCAAGTGGCTAAATGTTTTTCATACAAGTTTCAAAATTTGAATGAAAAAACTTTGTCACTTGCTACAATTTTATTATGATTACGGCCCTACGATTTTACTGGTAATGCAAATTAAATTTCATTATCAGTAAAAATTTACTGAATTTTTTTAGTAATCAGTAAATTTACTACTTACTGCAATTTTTAATGCAGTACATATACATATACTGCAGTGTGCCCATTTACTAACCAAATAAGTTTAATAAAACAAACAAAAACCAACAAATTCCTATGTATTTACAATATTGAAAGTTTTGATACTTTTAATTAATTAATTTAAAAAAATATACTAAAACAGGTACATATGTGAAGGAAAACGAAAACGGAGCAATTTTGTAAGTTCTTTTTAATGCCCTTTTAATGCAATTTTTATAATTTTTGTTATCAAATTCTGTTCAATAGAGAAATTTATATAGAATTTTATAGCAAAACGTATAAAATTGAATTTAAATGGCATAGAAAAGAACTCGACTGTATTTCTGCAACTCGACTATAATCTGCAATTCCATTTGATGTCTTGATTTGGAACACTTCTTTCACCTTTTCTTTTTTTTAATGAGTTGCTGGCAATATTTTATATCTTTTTGCAAACCAGCAAGTTCCTCGTCAGAACTGGATGAATCTGATTCAGGCAGTTCTTTTTCTTTTTTTATTAAAATAAAAATTTAAACCTCTTTGAATTTTTTAATCACACTTTCTTTCACTTATTAAAATGGCTTCTTTCTAACGGCACTTTCATAGTTGGCTTTATTTTTACATACAATAGAGATGCAAAAATTAGTATGTACAAACATTTATGCCAGTCTCATTCAAAAGTTATCGGCTGAGCTGATAACAACGGCGGCTCTGATCAAGCCGGCTGAGCCGATTTTGGTGGGCGGCGGCTAGCCGCCGAATTCGAGCTGGTAGGCTTGTTTCTATGCGTCCAACTTAAAAAAAAATTCATTACTAGATGTTTACACATCTCCTCTGTGATCGGACTCACATTGCTTTTTTTTTCTTTACTCCTATACCTGCAAAAACTGAAACAAATGTCTTGCCAACAGTGTTGATTAGCGTTTTTTTTAGAAGATTTCGCTGTATTAAAGCATTTCAAAAATCCCTCGTCTTAAAAGTTCTTGTAAGTGGTCTTTTGCAGGGGTATAAACCGGACTGATAGTAGAATTGTATAGCAAATTTAACTACTTTTTGAGCGAAAAAAAGAGACCCATTCCGAGACGAGTTACAGCGCTAATATTCCTTGTAATATTTTATATAAAAATGCTGAACACATGCCATACATAAAATAAAACTTGTATGTTTTCGTACGCCGATTCACCGTACCAATAAACAAACCGTGGGTAGCACTTTTATAATAGGTCCAGTACCTGTATTCAGTAAGTTTTTTTTTACTATAAGCGCATCGTTATAATAAATATAACGAAAACCTATCGACTTTGCTATCCAGTAACATAATTTGAAGATATTCGCTGTCGTTTGGAGAAAAAAAAATTCAAATCAAAAGCTCAAATTCAGTTTTTCTTATATTCTTCTTTGTGCAACATGATATACAGTATCGTAAAAAAAAATTAGAGGATTGAATTATAATTATTGTAAACGGAAAAAGTACAGAATCAAATTATCGTTAATGCAAACGGATATCGATAAATATTACGATTTTCGGTTCGTAAAAAGTTACTGAAACCAGGTACAGATGGTAAACTTGCTAAACGCTGATAAACGTATAGTTTTTGTTAATCGTTAGAACCTTATTTTTTGATTCTTTTAAATTATTGAGAATTGATTGTAGAATTATAATAACTAAAAACGGTATAAGAATCCATCTCAAGTTATAACACACAATTTATTTGCCACTTAACAATTTCAAGTATTTAATAAGTTTTCAAAGATTATATTTAAAAGACTTCCCAAAAATTATTTCTTCATTAAGTTAATGATTTCGTTACGAGTTATTTTGCGTGAACGAAGCCTCATTCACAACGAATTGCGGTTTATGTGTTACGTTCATTCCTTTTTACTCACACCTCATCTGAAGGTTAATTAGCCATAAACAGCAAGCGAATATATAAAAAAAAAGAACAACAAAAATTATTGAAATGATACAAGTATCATGGCAGAATAATTACAAACTAAACAAACTTTCTAAAAAGTGTAACAAGTATACAAAGTACAAAGTTTACCTGATGTATTTTTCAGATACTATTCTTAGTCATTAAATATTATTGCCAAAAAGCAACCTCTTCGCAGCACACTACTTTTATTTCTACAAGCAGGCTATAAGAATCAATTAGTTATTTTATTCTGGCATCAAATGAGGTGGAACATTTTGCTACAAGCTACAAAAAAAAAAATTAATTGGTTGTTATAACCTGCATGTAGCAATAAACATAAGAGGAGGTTGCGTTCAAAACACAAATTACCCAAAACTCTACATACGATTTTATGTATTTCATATCTTTTATTCAGAATTTTTATTTAATGTTTAATTTTTGAAAATATTATATCTTGAGTATTATATTGGACCCGCTTTATAACTTCGAGATAAAAAGTCTAAAAAAACAATGCAACTTCTTTGGTAAATTAAGAAATGTTAAAAAATGACACTTAGCCAACGTCGCAAAAGTGTATATACGCTTTTGAATTATATTGAATATAGATATAGTAGCTTTTTTTATTTTATAATTTTATGTTCATTTAATCTTGTTTTAACAATATGTATTAGATTTTGCTTAAATCTTTTTTTAGCAGTAGTTGAAAAAAAATTATTAAAAATAAGGAAATATCAACGGACGCTCGAAAATTGGTCATCAGCAAGGACAGGGGTTTCATGCAAATGCATGTTTTTCTTACTTAAGCCTGATAGTGGCAAGAACGAAATATCTTTACGAAACATTGAATTTGCGTGAAAATGCCATCGATTTGTTAGTGCATATTTTTGCATATTTTATTGAAAATGCATATTTTTGCGTAATTTGGTCATATATGCATATTTTTGTCTCATATTTTGGTATAATTTCATGGTTTTTGTGTCATATTTGCTCAAAAGTTAAAATTTAAAAAAAAAATATTGACAAATTATTAATGCAAAACAATTGGCAAATTCATTCGCTTGCATTGTTTTAGGATTGTAGAAGGAATGCACAACCACACACGCCTACCAAATATAATAAACATTGTCATCTTGATGATTTCAAGAGGAAATCGTTTGCTATTAAAGCCGAAACTAGTTAAACAATTCTGCGGAAACTTGATATTGTTTTTAAAAATTACAGATTTAAAAAAATCTAATAGCTAGAATTCAATCCATTGTAATGGTTGAGTTAACTGAATATGTAACATTATATAAACAAAATTATTTAAATTTGAGCCTTTCTTCAATGCACAAAAGCTTTCTTTCTTTCTAAAAAAAATTGATAGAACTTAACATTCAAAAGTATAAAAAAATACAGTTTTTAAAAATTCGTGTTTGGAGCTAATAATGCAGAAATAATCGTTATATCATTTATAATATGGTGTACAAACTTAATATAAAAGGCATGTACACGCACCTCTTGAGAAAATAAAATATTTTTGTGTCTTTAATTAGTTGTATGTGAATTTAAAACTTTTCTTTGAACAAAAATTTTTTAAAATATGTGCATATTTTATTGTTTTTAGTGCATATTTTGTGTTTTTAATGTCATATTTTAAGCGCCTAAAATACCTTTTTTAAGTGCATGAAGTCCTTGTCCCTGGTCATCAGTCTTTCAAATGAAGGGAATTAAATGAGAAAAGGACAAATCTTCAATTTTTCTAAATTTACTAACCGAACTATCATTAAAACTACAAAAGAATCAAAGTTTGCCACGATTGGGATTAATAGCAAGGCTTGATGAAAGACTAAAGCTGGGGTCACACGATTGGCACAATGTACCAATTTTCGTCGGCTCACTGCGATAGAGTCATAAGTAGCGAAAGGATTTTCATGTAAATACATGTTTTCTGCCGTTGGTCTTAGATCAGCGTAAATAAAATATCTTTGCGAATCAACAAATTTGTGACAAAATGACATCGATTTGTTAGTGCATATTTTTGCATATTTTATAATAAATACATATTTTTGCATATTTTATTATAAATGTATATTTTTAATGCATTTTTTAGTTTTTTCATGTTATAAATCTAATTTTAGTTTTTTTTTATTAGTTGCAAAGTATTTAAAAGCTGCAGTTTTTACGACTGTGTGAGAACAAAAAAAGGAAAACGAGAAAAATTTACGATCGTATTTTTTGATATTATTCGATATACCTTGGATTAAGTCAAGAATACCAATACCACTGAAAATTAAAAAAAACAACATGGGATAATAGCCCTTTTAAACCCAAAAATGTTTGTGTAATTTTTTCAGCGCTCTCTACTGGTTCCGTATTAATTTCATGTGGATATAAAGTGCTTTTGAAAGCATCTTTGCGTTTTTCAGCCTTTAATGAAAAAATATTAAATGATATGATACGGATGCATCCTATGGGGATGGGGAACGTGACAGAAGGCTGTCGGATACTAGATTTCTATTAATAAAATTAAAGAAATTTTAAAGTTAAAAAACTTTCCCCTATATGCAAAAAAAAAAATAACGTGTCCTTGAAGTGCATCTTAAATTAAAATTTCCATACAAAACCTGGTTTTAACGTGCACTTGAAGCACACGTTATTTTTTGCATATGGGTGTAAACTTTTTGACTTTAAAATTTCTTTAATTTTATTAATAGAAATATAGTATCCGACAGACAGAACAATCAGAAAAAATCAAAGATTTAGAAAAAACATTTATTCATTCATGTACGTATGTAAATAAAAGTTCGACTGAACTTTATTTTGTATTCCATATGATTTGACAAAATATTTATTAAGAAGGCATTGAAGCTGAGCTTTATATGTTTTGTAAGTTTTTAATGACAAAATGTTTGTTAAGAAAGCAATGAAGGTGATTTTTTTAAGTTTTTAAAGTTATTAAATGTTGGAAAAAAATTGATAAATGCATATTTTATTAGTTTTAAATACATATTTTTATATTTTTACTGCATATTTTATGTACATAAAACGTGATTTTAAATGCATGAAAATCCTTTCCCTAGTCATAAGTAATAAGCCAAAATGACATTATTACTTAATTAATTCTTGAATAAGTCTATATGGCTTTATTACTAATGCAGTGTGGTGCAGTTATGAAATTATATTTCAATTAGTTGAGAAATAATGCAATTTACTTTGTTACTTATGAATTTATTTCAGTGAGCGGACGAAAATTGGTACATTGTGCCAATCGTGTGACCCCAGCTTAAGGCGCGAAATTGTAAGACAAATTGCGAAAAATACAAAGAGATGTTGCACAAAACTGAAAGAGGACCTTAAAAATATTTATGGAATTCTTGTAGATGCTAATACAATTCGCCGTTGCTTAAAGAAAGTTGGATTACAGACGTGTATAGCCAGAAAAAGACCATACATAAGTCTCACAAACAAAAATAAACGATATACTTATGCTCTGGAGTACAAACACGTGCATCTTAACAAATCTAAGTTATCTAATCTAAGGGAAAGAGTTATTTTTACGGATTAGCGTTGGTTCAACCTATTTGGAAACGACGAACGACCAAAAACATGGATATAATATATTATTGACTTGGATAATAAAACGTATGCAGTGCTGTCAAACATGGTGGGTACTCAGTAACGGTGTGGGAGTGCATAGCAGAGATCTGCAACAATACATAAATAACACTCGCGAGCGCACTCACTGTTTACTATATGATTTTTAGTCTCGAATACTTTACAGCACTCGCTTTTATTGATTTGTTGCTTTATTCGCTCGTTATTCATATACAGCGAACTTCATGCATGAAAATATACACAATAACTTTTTAACTTGTACTTGCGTTGATTACAGAAAGAAGTAAGAGCGCAGAAAAAAGTAACAACAATAGCACATCCACTCTGAGCAAAGTTTCGTGTTTTTTCTATTTTCGTATTAGGTAACTTCTTTGTATTTAACTAACACTACTTTGGTGTTATGATCAGCTCGTAACAACACCATTCAACACATATTCATTTGATATATATTTGTGTATTACTATTCAACATTCACTGCAGCCGCGGCTGCCAGATTTCATGATTTGTTGTAGGTTTGATGATTTTAGCCGTTTTGATGATTTAGTTTAATTTAGTGCCTGTTTTATTATATATTTCAAAATTATTTATTTTAAGATCAAAGATAAAAACGTATTTTATACTTCTCACAAATTCAAACTTAAAATAAACTTAATAAAAAACAAAATTTATTTCAAACCTACTGTTTATAAAATAGCAAATATGATTTTAGGCAATATTTTGTGGAATTTTTTTTTAAAATTGTGATTTTAACGTTACATAAAAAGTTGCTCCTTTTATTGCCAGTTTATAGAAGCTATGTAAAAATTCTCGTCTGTCTATTTATATTGAATACAAAAACAAAGCACTCAAATTTGTTTTTGTTTTCAATATAAATAGATACACGAGAATTTTTACATGGCTTCTATAAACTGGTAGTTAATATCATAAGCCTGTCGCATTCTTAATATATTTTAATTAAAATGTGCTATGAAAAAATTTATTATAATTCCTTTTAAATACATTTTATTTCATTATGAATTTAGCCCTACATATTTACTTAAATATACAATAATTGATTTTTTCCCAAACCTTTTGCAACGTTGCTTTAAGTAAAGGGTGTTTTTTATTGAGGTATAGAACTTTAAGTTGGCATCACTTTTTTAACTGGCAGCCATTTTGTCAGCTGTCAAGTTATTAATATTAAGTTTGGTTTGCCATTTCATCATGAACAGGTTGACAAAAGAACAACGCTTGCAAATCGTGCAAATTTATTTCGAAAATAATGGTTCAGTTCGCGAAGTTTACCGCAAGCTCCGTCCATTTTATGGTCGACATAATCGTCCATCAGAGCAATTAATTCGGTTAACCATGGATCGTTTTCGCACTACGTTTACTCTATGTGATAATACGCATCCGCAGAGACGTCGAACAGTGCGCACCGAAGAAACAATTGCCGCTGTAGAGCAAAGTGTTGAAGAGGACCCGAATGAATCGATTCGCCACCGTGCACAGCAATTGGAGCCGACTAACCGACTATTTTGTTCCCGAATTGGATGGCATGAATGTGGATGAGTTGTGGTTCCAACAAGACGGCGCTACATGCCACACAGCGCACGTCACAATCGATTTATTGAAGGAAACATTCGATGAGCGCATAATTTCGCGGAATGGACCTGTCAATTGGCCACCAAGATCGTGTGATTTGACACCATTGGATTATTTTCTTTGGGGATATGTGAAGTCGCTCGTCTACGCCAACAAACCAGAAACGTTAGGGGACTTGGAAGCCAACATTCGTGGCGTTATTGCCAACATACGGCCCCATATGCTCGAAAAAGTGGTTGAAAATTGGACCTGTAGAATTGGCTTTATTCGAGCCAGCCGCGGCGGCCACATGCCCGAAATCATATTTAAACATTAATGGCATAAAATTATCCTTCCAATAAAGCCAAATTGATGGACATTAAAACGATTTTCTTGTGTTTTATTTCAATTCGGAGTTCTATACCTCTGAAAAAAACACCCTATATTAATACGATCGACGAATGCTGAGAGTAAATACTTATGAACTCTGAGAACTATAACTCTAGTTAATAATGTAAGTGTGTGTCTTCAAAATTCCTACACAAACATTTCTCGTGTTGTTTATCAGATGTACGAATGCCATTGCCGAGTGTTGAAAAAAATATTTAGGAAACAATACTAAACAGACAACGTGTATAAACTGCATTATGATTGATACAGGCTCGTATGTTCAAACACAAATTCTTACGAGTATGGCGAGCAGATACAAAAACAATATGCTGTATTAACTTCACCGCAACTCGTTTTTAAGCGAGTATCTTAAATCATAAAAGCAGGTACTCATTGCAGTTCTCTGGTGCATAGGTGCTGATGATGTTCGAGAATTAAAATTTTTTTATGCAATTATGGAACGTCGTGGTAATTTAGATATTTTAAAAAAATAATTTTTTGCAGAATGTGAACAAATTGCACCTTAAAGATAAATATTTATTTATGCATGATAATGACCCCAAGAATAACTTAAGGCTGGTTAAAGAATGGCTTCTTTATAAAGTTAAACCAAAGCTTCGCTCGTTTTCCACAGTCCACAGATTTAAATCTGGTCGATTATTTATGGGCTTCTTTGAAGCAGAGGCGTCAAAAATAGACAGCCATCGTCTTTATCTCAAAAAAGTAAAATTTTAAACGAAAAATTGGAAAATGTTTCACCGAAAGCAACTAAAGATCTGGTTTAATTTTTTTATTTTTTGCTTGTTTAATATTGTTTATTTAAATCAAAAGTGATATTTTTATTTAACATAAATAACTTCTTTATGGGAATTGTTAAAATATATGTTTAAAATTTTTTAAACGCACTAATAATCCCAAATTAATATTTTACTTATTAAGTAAAATATTTTTTTAATTAAAAATTAAAAAATTTTAATTAAATACACATTAAACATATATTTTAACAATTCCCATAAAAAATCACTCGGTCAAAAAATACTTGTGTGGCAACACTTCCCTTCGTTGTTGTTATTTACATTTTTTTTTTACATACTTCTACAATTTCAATTTGATGCTGAAAAAAAGTCAGCCAATGTAGTAATGGTAAAGAAAATAAAAAACATGTTGATTATTGAGTTCTTGTTTAAACTTTGTTATTTGTTTTAATCTTCTCATTTGTTTAAATGAAAGTTTATAATATAATAACTCTAGTTGTTCTAAGAAACTTTGGGTAAAAGTTCCCTGATGATCTGCATTAGCAACAGTCAAATGCGCATAGGATCCAGCTAAACCCCTCAATAATCAATTTCAATGTATTTTTAATAAAAAAAAAATATTTTAATTAATAAGTAAAATATTAATTTGGGACTATTAGTGCGTTTAAAAAATTTTAAACATTAAATAACTTCTATTTTAAAATAAAACAAAAATTGAAAAAATTAATTATTTTCCTTTAAAAACTACAATTTTTTTTTAAATATTAAGTCGTATGTAGAGTTTTGCGGCCAAGTGTATATATTTGAACAGAAAAGCAATTCAATAAGCCAATATTATATATTCCCTTTTAATCTAAGAAAAAAGCTAAAAGTTTGCTCACTTGAAACAAAAAAAAAATTAAGTTTCACGTGAGCAAACTGTTCCCTTCTTTTCACGATAAGGCTCTCATTATCAACAGGAGAATAAGCCCCGATATCCCGATATCTATAGATTTAATACAGTGAAGAAAGATACTGACCGTAACTCATATTGACGGCACAATATCCGCATTATCCTAATACTGTCGGCCACTTGATATTTTCAAAGGCGGATTTCAATGAACGCACAGTGGTTCATAAGCAAAACAACTGGTAATAAATATATTTATTCTAAAAAAGGTACACTGAAAGGAAAATCATTCATTCAGAGAATGAAACGGTTTCATTAAATGTTCTGCATTATATTAATGAAACTTTTCATTAATACAATGAACAATTTCATTGTATGCATGAAATCTTTCAATCTCTGCTCTTCATGTGTTCTTCATAGTTCATTGTATTAATGAAAATCGTTAAATTGTTTAAACGAATTTTCTTTTTGTGCGAATTTGGAGCAAATATAAATAAGTTCCACAAATTTCGTCTTCTTACTGTATACAGTTTGCCAAACATAAATAAATCAAAACTTGTTTTGTTAAAAAACCATTTCTATTTCTTAGTTTTCTAATCCCTTTTTATTTCAAAGCAGTATGGTCGTCATAAATGCAATGAAATAATTTCATTTATAAAATGTAATATTCTTCATTGTATAGCAGATATCTTTCTCTTTCTCTTTTTTTATCCATTCACGTCCCTCAGCTCTATACAAACACAAAAAGGTTGTGCCAAACATCTTATAAAGATGCTTGTTTTGTTAAGATTTTTGTTTGATTCTTTTAAACTTATGTTTGTGTATTGTGATTCTCAACAACATGTTAAAAGTTTTACTATAAACATGTAAGTTTTTCGGCTTACTTAAAACATTATTTGGTTTGAACTCTACTGATGAGTTCCTAAAATTTTAAATGTTTTACGTTAATAAATACATACATATGCGCATATATTAAGTACATGTGTATTTGTATATATTAAATTAAATAAAAAAAATCTATATATCTTTTATTAAGTAGGTGGTTTGGTAGGGATTATATTTCATTGTATCTATGAAATTTTCTTTGTATTAATGAATAAACTTCATTTATAGTATGTAAAAACTTCATTAAATCAATGAAACAACTACATAATTTGAATGAAAAAGTTTCATTGAACTAATGAAATAGTTTCATTCTATTTATGAAATAGCCGCCAAAATTAACTTCATAAATACAATGAATCATTCTTCATTGATCCAATGAAGGGCTTCATTAGCTGACTTTTAATGAAACATTTCATTAATACAATGAAGAATTTCATTGTCTGAATGAAGATTTTCCTTTCAGTGTAGAAGAGTATCTATTTTTTGGACACCCTGGTACAATACAATCGGAAGTACATGGTATCAATGTTGACCATAAGGGCTTACGGAAACTTTTCGAGGCTAACACAGAAAAAGTTATTCCCAAAAAAAATTTCAAACAAACGTGTGTTTTGAAATATACGGCCAGGTTCTACATTCCACTACAATATGAAAATGAAAACGTTTTTAATTCCGAAAAGTCGATATCACTGTGTTCTAGAAAAGTAATGAAACTTTTTTTCCACGACGATTTCATTCCCAGTTTATTTCAAATAAATATTTCAAGCAACATAGAAAAAACACATCTTATGCTATAAACACAATTGGAACTAACGGCGAACTTCGCATAGTTCGACGAAGTTACTTTAAAGAATTCGTTGCGAAAATTCGTCTTTTAAAGCACAATTAAATTCGACGACCCAATATTTGCATATATGTATAATCACACCAAAAAAGTGATGATTATGAACTTGCAATAAAAATAAATGCAAAAATCTATATCAAGCCTTGAACTTGATTAAAAGTCGAATAAATCACACATTGCGAAAATGTTGAAAATTTGCAATATTGGAAACAAACAATAAACTTAAATTGATTAAACTCGCTAAAACTGTAAGGTTAACTCGGAGAAAGCGCAAAACATTATGATAATTCGCCAAAGCTTGCAAAAATTTCAATTTTAAGTCCCTAAATCTAAATAAGTAAAGAAAGCCAAAAACGTTGCAAAAATTAAAAATATATAAAGAAAGCCAAAAACGTTGCAAAACTTACATCTTTCGCAAAAATAACAGAAATTTGCGAAAATTTTCAAAATTTTAAACATGCCATAATTTTTATTAAAAATCGCTAAAACTTTAAGGAATGCTAAAAATTCGGTAAACAAAATCGCGAAAATTCGCAAAAACTTAATAATAGTGGCATAATAGCAAAGTCTAATATTATTTAAAATTCGCGAAAACTCATAGGAAGCAGAACACTTGCAAAACTCGCTTTTATTGCGAACAATGCAAAAAAAAAAAAGAATTTACATATATAAAAATGTTATTTATTTGCTTACATTTTCGTATTTTTGCAATAAATTGTTACAAATATTTCATTTTTACTAAAAAGTATTTTCTTTCACAATGTTGTTTGCTGCCGAATTCAAATTACTTTTTTTGTAGTGAAATTGGATTACAGAACACTTCTATTTCATTTGAAATAAACTGAAAATGAAATTTTACTTTTTAAATCACTTTTACGAAACAGAGAACACAAACCAAGAGAAAATTTCAATTCATTTCATTTTACGAATGTAGAACCTAGGCGATAATTTAGTTTCAGTAAATATTTTTTACTGTTCCAGTAAATTATTTGTTCCAATTTTATTTGATGTAAAAAAACTGTATAGAATGAAACACGTAATTCACACGTTCATTTTTCAATGATTTTTTGAAACACGATTTTTGGAGTTTGTAGGCGAACGGTATAGAAAAGTAAAAGGGGAAGAAAAAAATCACATTTTCCGTTCTACGAGTTTTTTTTCAAATTTTCTTTACACATATATTTAATTTTTTTATGTTGCTTTATTTTATTTTTTCATTGAATGCGACAACAGCTTTTTTTAATACAAAACAGTGTTACCTGTAGGTATTTTTGTCACTAATAAATGAGTATAGGGAATATCGGAAAAATATTTTATTTTGAACAAAATGTAGGTATTTTTTATTCTCATATTGCATTTTCTGTGCATAAATGTAAAAATGACTATACCAAAAATATTTTTGCTCATAAACCGTTTCAAAATTTGTTTTTGCTCGAAATTACATAGACTTTTATCCAATTATTTTGGTGTAGCAGTGCCTGTCTTTGGTAACATTGCTGAGAGAATATTTATTTATATGTGAGAGGATAAGAAAAAAAAAGCTGTCAAAATAAAATAGATCTCTCGACTGCTTTCTGGCGCTACTATTTTGTGTCAATTTGTATGGAAAATGTGTTTATGCTGTAATTCTGTTTGATCGTTAAGGCCTTAAACGTTTTTAATTTATATTTCTTTACATTAAATTACTAAAATTTTTAGATTTTCGTATGTGGGGAATTTTTTAACATGTAGGGAAATGAAAAAACGGGGGTTTTTAAAGCTACTGGCAACACTGATACAATTTTTTGAAAGAAAAAAAAAAGTAAAAACTAGAAACATGGAAAAAATTATCGTATGAATGTAAAATTTTTTTGGAAGCAACTTTTAAAAGAGAACCAAATCAAATCAATATTTTTAAATCATCGTATGAATTGGGCCAAAATTATCTATATAAAGTAAAATTTGTAACAAAATTTTTTAGATTTATTTTTTTATATTTAAATTTGTTATTTTCAGTTAAATTTATTTTTATATACTGTAAAAAACTTGTCTGATTTTTTTTTAATTTTTTCTACAAATTATTTTATAGATATAAAAAACATTTTATTTTTTTAAGATTTTTGTTTGCCGTTTTTATACTTATTATGTTTGTATATTGTGATTCTCAATATAGTATTAAGTCTTGAAAGTAAAAAACACAAAGTATAGAGAGGTGAAGAAAGTGAGTGATGAAAAAAGCTAAAATCAGCTATGACACGGGTTCGGCGAGAAAGGGACAACTGTAGTATATTTGTTATTAAGTTGTTAACAATATAATCAAAACAAACAAGAGAAAATGTGTACTTCGTGAAATGAACAAAAGAACATTTTTACAAATTTATATGAAAGTTTTTGAAGTGTTGAATTAAAAAAAAACAATGTGTAAAAGGTTATTAGTTGTAAAAAAGTGATTATAATTAGTTTCCAAATAATTACAGACTTCATTTTAAGCATTTTCATTAATAAATATTAATTTTTACCATTTACTTCCAAAAAGTACATAGCGAATGAGACCACAAAGAATAAAATGAAAATACATTTCAACAAGTGAACATTTGTACAAAATTGAACTAAGGAATTTTTTGTCTTGAATTAAAAAAACTGAGTGTGAAAATGATTATTAGTATTAAAAAAGTGATTAAGATTTGTTTTCAGATAATTTCTGATTTAACTTTAAACTTTTTCATTCATAAATATTAATATTAACCTTTTGATTTCAAAAATCGCATAACGAATAAGGACACAAAGTATAAATTGCAAAAACATTAAATCAGCGCAACTACGAAAGAAGCTTAAAGAAGACACTGGTACTGTGTGAACGAGACGTCCAGAATTCGCTTTTATCTTCCGTGTCGTGACATCTCTCTGTACTTTGTGGTAAAAAGAAATAGTTGAACCTTTTATTTTATTCAGTTATTTTTTTTTTTTTTTTCAAATAAAACTTTTACTAATTTAAAAAAAAACATTGGTAAGAATTGTTATTGATTCAGTTAATTTATTTTCTGATAATACGAAAAATTTTAGTGAATGTGTTTGTAAATTATAAAAAAAGAAAAATTGCTGAATAATACAAAATAAATCTGCAAAAATGTTTTTCTGTTCCTATTAATACATTTGACTGAAAATATTTTGAGTTTTAGTTAACTTTTTTTCTATAATGCCATAATAAGTTAACTAAAAATAAAATTTTTTTTCCAGTTAAATTTTTACAAAATTGTTATCAGAATCTACAAATTTCTTTGTAGGTCCGCATTCATACAAAATATTTACTGATTCAATGAATTTGGTTACTGAAAACGAAATTCAGTTGTTTCTGTGTAATAACTCTTACAAATCTGAATCGAAGATATTTAGCTTTTGAAACGCAAACAAAATGAGTAATGTATTACTTTTTATCAGTATTGCTCATACGCACTCATATCACAAAGGGTAAATGGTAAATATATCTGACTATACGAACATATTTTAGGCCCAAATTCACAGTCATTAGTTAACTAATAGCAATAGTTTAACCAACAATATTTGATTCGCAGCTCTTTGTTTACCATTAGTTAAACCGGCAAATGTCATTGCTTAACAAATAGTTAGACAACAGCTGATTCGTTATAAACTTCATTAGTATTGTTGTTTTGTGAAAAGATTTTATACACATTTCACTCATACGTTGCCAAGCATCTTCATTGTATTTAGCTGTATTTTCTATTATATTTTGGTTTTTCCGAACCAATTTCAGCACTAATTCAATATCTTTCACGGTAAAGTTAGACGAGCGAGCACTATTTTATCCATTTTTATGAAATAATATAGCAAATTTAAACAAAACCCATATGCTATAGCCACGGCTGCCAGATTTGACGATTTATCGTCATTTTGAAAATTTTTGGTGCCGAAAATAGCAAAATGACAATTTGACGATTTTTTCCCCAAAATTTACGATTTTTTAAAAGTCCAAATATGGCAGTTTTTTATGAAAAATCGACTATTAAAAATTCATGAATTACTTACTTACTAAAAGATTTTGATGTAATTTTGCCCACTGTTTATTTTATATATCATCTGTGTAAATTGATATTCTCAAAAAGCATAAATGTGAAAAAAGCCAAGTTTCTATCAAAAATTTTGGACATCAAAAGTACTGAGACTAAAACTTGGACATAACTTGGAAATATTTTTCATAGTTTTACCACTGAGGGGAACAAAGTTATAAGGGGTTAGAACCGGACAATGGTTTCGATTTCCCAATAAACATATAAAATATGTAAAACCTATGTACATATATACGTAAAAAAACTCATTTCATTTGTCCGATTTTTCGAGTATAAAATGACGAATATGTTTTAGTTTATCGGGATTTCGAATTTTTTCATCATTTTATCTGGCAGCCGCGGCTATAGCAGAACTTCCAATAGTGAAACTTAATTCTTTGATAGGGTTACCGTTCTTTGCTCATATTAAGAACTTTAGTTAAACAATGCACTGTGAATATCAAGTATTAGTTAAACAATAGTTATCATTTTAGTTTGCTAATAATTAACTGATGACTGTAAATTTGGTCCTTAGCACTGTTGCCAGAATTGACGAATTCTCTGCATTTTGACGATTTTCACCTCTCCAAATACACTAGTGACGATTTTAGGTCCAGAAATGACGATTTTTCTAAATTTAACATATCATGAAATCCACAGAAAAATCAACCGCAGGGCTAAAAATTAATATTAAAAAATATGTGTAATTTTCATTGAACTGAATTTTTTTTCGTTTCCAATAAAAGATACATATAAAGATAAAAATCAATTTGGATTGCATTTTATTTATTAGCTTGTTCGAAACGAATGAGTACATATCATAAACGTACCGTGTAATTGTGCGTGACAGACTTAAGATGTGCGTGACGATGTTAAAAGTTAAAAAACTATAATATATATAATTTTGTCAAAGTTGTAATGCTTTTTATATAATCTAAGATAGCTTCTCATAGCTGTAAAAAAATAAAAAAATTCTATCTCAAATGGATTCGCAGAAATTTAAAATATACTGACATAGTTTCAGAGTATAATTTTTGTAGCGCGTGCATACGCAACATTTCGCTTCATATAAACGAAAATAAAAACTCGTTTCATAAACACTTTACACAATTTAAAAACGTAGATTTGGTTTTTTGTTATGTTATGATTTTTTTGTGTTAAAAATGTTAAATTCTGATATTTATACATAAAATGTTTCTATAACAAATATTCTAATTATTTTTTTTTATAAATTATCTGTTTTAAAAATAAATATTAATGTATATGTGTATATTTATTGAAAGCATAGTTAATAAGTTTGAATCATTGTAATAGTTTTTGTAAAAAAAAAAAAAAAACAATTAAAAGACAAAAAATTGAATATTAAAAAACTCATGAAAAAATTATTGTCAAGCTTGAGGCCATTTATTAGTTTTGTATGTATGTAATGTTTTTTTAAATTTTTATTCCAATATTTCGATATCCATATCGGCTATCATTCTCAAGGACTATAAACAAAATTAAATAAGAAAACATTTTTTTATATAAAAGACAACAACAAAAAACATTGTGAAAAAAAAAAAAAAAAAACCTCACATTGAGTAACAACGATAAGTATCAAGAAGTCACTTTCTTCACATTAAACATTGTACTAATTAGACTATTTTTAACTTGTTTACAATATGCCTATAACTGTGAGCGCAATTTTCAATATCTGTTTTATACTTTATTCTTTTCTCTTTTGGTACCTTAATTATATGTAACATCTCCAAAGTATAACGTTTTTTATATTTATTTTCTTTTTGTAATATCTCAACATCGTCTAAGTTTGAAAATTGAATATTTTTGATTTGAGGATTTTCTAAAATGACTTGACGATTTTGACGATTTTTTGCACAGAAACCTGTAGTTTTTGACGATTTCACTACTAGGAGTTCTGGCAACAGTGGTCCTTGGGCTCTTTTTTATGTGAGACGCTTCGTTGTCATAATGAGAATAAACCGTTGTCAAAATGGGAATGGGGCCAGGGCTGCCAGATAAAATGATCGAAAAATCGTCAAAATCCCGATAAACTATAAAATAATCGTCATTTTATACTTGAAAAATCGTCAAAAAAATCGGACAAATCAAAATGAATTTATTTACGTGTATACTAGGCCGGGTCGATTAGTATGGATAGAAAAAATTAAAAAATCGTATAGTATAAACAAAATCTACATATCGCTACCTTAATTTAGAAATGCCCGAAACTCATTATTTTTTTGAAATCGTGATTTTTACATTTTTCGATACATTAGATTTCTTCTATCGAAAAATACAAAAAACTCGATTCTAAAAAATAATTCTAAGAAAATTTTTCAAAGAAGCCATGGGTGTTAAATCAAACCCTATACCGCGCATCTCGACATGAAATTTATTTCCTCTTCATAAGCTTCTTGTTTGGCTACTGCCTGCCTTATTTGAAGATATAGACTTTAAAGATGAAAATGGGGAACCAAATATCATGTATAAGTCTAAGGTAGCTCGCGAAAAAATTAAAAGTAGGAAGTACGTGGAGAATGATTTGAATTTAGTAGCATTTATTTCAGTACATAAATTTTTTTATTTGAAAAAATTGTAATTTAAAAAGAATGTTTTAAAGAAGAGGAAATACGTTTTCATGTCGAGAGGCGCAATATAGGGATTGCTTTTAGACACGTGGTTTTTTTCGGAGAATTTTCTAAAAATTTCGTGTAGATTACGTTTTTGCTATACGATTTTTGCAAAATAAAATCGATATGCCTCAGTGTATACATACATATGTTTCATTTTACATGTTTATTGGTTTATATTGAAACCATTGTCCTTTTTTAACCCCTTATAACTTTTTTCCTTTCAGTGGTAAAATTATGAAAAATATTGCCCAAGTTATGTCCAAGTCTTGGTGTCAGCAGTCTTGATGCCCGAAATTTTTTATAGGAACTTGGCCTTTTTTCAAATTTTTTTTATTTAGAATATCAATTTATAGAGATATCAATATAAAATAAAGAGTGGGCAAAATTACACTAAATATGGCAACTCTGACGCCTGAGTAGACATATTTTTACGTCAGCTGGTTTTCTTTTATTCTTTTTGAGTTAACTTTGCGAGATTAATTAAATAAAAAACATCTTTTATACTTTTGGAGTATCATTTTAACCTGTTTCCGTGAAAAACATCGATTTATGTTCCGCGGCTAATTATTGGCTAAGTTTTGCACATCGTTTTTGCAGGTGTTCTGGTGGTAGCTGTTGCGCCATTTTGTCCTGTTTGATATACAATCGGCCTTTTTGCAGTTTGTTCTGTAACTTTTGTGGAAGGCAACAACTTTATTGTGTCTGATTTGCACTGACTTTTTCTGTTGAAATCAACAAATACGTACATATGTGTATTGCATACTAGTATTGAAACCATCTTTGATATTGTTGTTGTTGTGGAGCCCTGTGCAGATTGTGTTGTATAACTGGATTTGTGCAGATACTTGAAGCTTGGCCATGGCTCCCAAAAAAAATGTACATAAATGTGGTATCTGCAACGCTAGCATTGGGAATCTGCCGTGCATTATGTGTGATTTGTGTTCCTTGTGGATACATGGGTCATGTTCTGGTATTTCTGACGACGAAAAAGACAAAATTGGTGAAATGGGTTCAGCATCGTTTATTTGTGAACCATGTAAGAAAAAAAATTCACCAGTGGGCCTGCATGGTGAAATTTCAAATTTAAACACTAAATTTGATAACCTCAATTCCAAATTTGACGAGTTTATGTCTAAAAGTAATGATGACCGAGAATTTATGAAGCAATATTTTGTTGACGTTGTTGCTGATGTGAAAAAAGAGATTGCTACTTTTGTCAAAGACCTGAGGATGTATCTGATTGCAATAAACGTATACGAGAAATTGAATCTGAAACGCTGGCCAAAGTAACAGCTCTTGAGGTGGCGAATAATGCCTTGTATAAAAAATTTAATCGCTCTGATATAGTCATTAGGAGGCTTCCAGATTGTGTGCAAGATATTACTGGAACTGTGATTGACTGGCGTCTTTTTATGGAATTCAGATTACAACACATGACATAAACCAAGTGTCGTATATAAATAATAAGAAAGCAATTTTATTAAAACTAAATATGGTTTTCGTACGTGACATAATCATGGATACTTATTTTAAAACTGTGAAAACTCGAACACTTAAAGCATTAGACTTTGTAAAGGATGACCGAATTCCTTTAAACCTGTTGGATCGCCGTGTGTTTCTTAATAAACATTTTTCCCCAGCTACCAGTAAACTAAATGGTGTTTGTTTGAAGTTGCGCCAAAATAAAGTTATAACCAAATTTAGAGTGGTGAATGCTGTGAAGCCTATAGCAGTATTAACAATGCAGGACAAGACAACAATTGAACGCGATACCAAGGGATGTGAGGAAATGCTGCATGGTTCTAATCCTGCCTCATTGGACTGAATTCGATACGTATACTATTTTTTTTCTTTTTCCTCAACATTTATTTACTTGTTGATTACTTTATCTTTTGGCTGCAATAACTTTTTTGATTTTTGATCTCTTCCCTGAATTTTTATTCCATATGATTATTTTTTGTATATTTTAAATTATTCTAAGTTCTTGCAGCCTAAAAGTTTTTGGTGTTGATCACCTAACTTTAACGTTTTGTTTTCTTAACATTGAGAAAATTTTTTGATAATCTACATATTATTACTACTACTATTGTTTTGTTTGTATGGAGCAAATTAATGCCTTTTTGAAATTTTTATCTGCACTGATAACATTTTTCTACACTCCATGTTTATATTTGTTTATATTCTTGCTTTTTTTCTCTATACCAGCTGATTATAACACTGAATATTATATATTAATATGAATATGTTTTATTTTTATAACTTGTTTTGCTTATTGCATTCACATTACTTGTTTTGGTTCCCCGCTGTTTTTTTTAAGCCTGATGTCGGTATCCCGTAGTGACAACATGGCTCCAATAATTATTTAAAAACTGTTTTTCAAAATTAAGACAACAATCTTAAAATTGGCCAATTAAATTGCCGAAGTATTAGACCATCTGCTAATTCTATTAAATTGGATGAGCTGGGAACTATTTTAAAAGATGGCGTATTTGATTTATTTGCGGTTTCTGAAACGTGGCTGGATAGTACTGTATCTGGACGTGCTATTAGTTTTCCTGGGTATGCATTTTGTAGGAGTGATAGACCTTCGAGGGGTGGTGGTGTAGGTATTTTTATTTCCAGGAAATTTAAATATAAATCTCTTCTTAGGGTATACATATATATATATATATATATATATATATATATATATATATATATATACATATATATATATATATATATATATATATCTATATGTATATATGTATATATATATATGTTTATATATATATATATGTACATATATATATGTATATATATATATATATATATATTATATATATAGGATACGTTTGAATAATAATACGTGGATGGATTCTCGGGATATTTTGTTTGTGAGGTCCTTAAGGGATTTGGCTTATTTGGCGTTTCGATCTGATCGTACTGTTGAGAAGTGGAGAGCATACTGTAAACTAAGAAACAGGGCTAAGAGTGTGATTAGGAGGGAAAAGAGGACACATTTTTTGAGAAATTTTTGTGGTGTTGGTGCTGCTGGCTTATGGAAAATATTGCGTAATTCAGGATGTACTGATGACGATAATGATGTGATCTGGAATGGAGATGTTAGTTCCTTGAATGAATACTTTGTTGGTGACTTCAATTCTGATAGCGGTGTGGATTTTGACTTCGATGCATTTGTAAATTCTACTGATTCTTTTTCCTTTCGCTGTGTTGATGAGCTTCAACTAACAGAGGCCTTATGTAAAGTTAAGTCTATAGCTGTTGGCATTGATGGTCTTCCAATTAAATTTATTAAAATTATTTTTCCTCATATATCTCACATTTTTATTGCATATCATAAACTTCATTTTTACTTCGTCAATATTTCCAGTGTCATGGAAAACAGCTCGTGTTGTTCCTATACCTAAATCTAGAGTTGTCAATGAGGCTGATGATTTCAGACCAATTTCAATTCTGCCAGCTCTCTCTAAAATCATTGAGCATCTTATTAAAGATCAAATCCTTTGCTCTGTAGGGGGTAGTATATATGAATCACAATATGCTTTCCGCCGAGGATATAGTACAACGTCTTTGCTAATTAGTCTTACGGATTCCATTCGGGACAATATTAACATGGGTAGATTCTGTGCTCTTATATCGCTTGATTTGTCAAAAGCTTTTAACTCTATTTGCCATACAACTTTGATTAAAAAACTTAAGGATCAATTTAAATTTTCAAGTTCTGCTTGTAGACTTATTTTTTCATATATGGTGGGTAGATCACAATTCGTAGAATTCAAGGGAATTAAGTCTAATGTACTGCAACTTCATGCTGGTGTTCCTCAGGGGTCTGTTCTGGGTCCTCTTTTATTTATTCTGTATATTAATGATCCCCATTTACAGACTAATTCAGGTACATGTGAAACATACCTGTTTGCTGATGATGTTTTCCTTTTATTCAATGGTAATCGTAATTCATGTGAGAGATTCCAACGAAATGTGAATGAGTGCCTAGATCGCGTGTTGCAATGGACTAATGATAGCTTGCTTAAAATTAATCCAATCAAAACTAAGGCGATTATGTTTCGACTTAATGACAACTTGTCTCCTGATTTTTGGTTTTTTCTTGGTTCTTCTGTGATTGAATCGACTTCTCGACACAAATGTTTAGGTGTTGTTCTTGATGTTGATCTTTCTTTTGAGAATCATATTGACCTAATATCTGGTAGAGTCTGGGGTGCGCTACGTAGAATTTATTCTACCAACATGTATTTACCTACCCATATTAAGCTAAGGTTAGCCCAGGCTCTTCTTATGCCTCAAGTTTTATATTGTTTGGAAGTGATATCTCTTCTGTTGAATTGTTTAATAGGTTGGGACGCATTGTTAATACGATTGTACGATTCGTATATAATGTTACACGGTTTGATCATATACCATCCTATGTTCATAACTTCTTGGATTGTTCGTTTAGCAATTTTGTTCAGTGTCGGTGCCTAGTTTTATTCCATAGAGTGATGAAAAGTGGTTTTCCTTCTCCCTTGTGTAATAGATTTACTTTTTTGCGATCTTCTAGAAATCCACAGATTTTTATTCCAAGGATATTTAGGCTGCCCTTTGAGAGGTCTTATTTGGTAAGAATATCGCGTTGCTGGAATCGTTTGCCCTACGAGCTTCGAGTTTTTTCCCACTCTAATAATGTTTTTCGTCTCAAACTTTTGGAGTATTTTTCTGCTCTGGGTGATTGAGCTTAGGTGCATATAAGTATGTATGTAAAGATGTTTTCTTATTCATTTTCGTATACTTATTATATATTTTGTTCCTAATCAGCCCTCTTGGGCATTTCAATCTACCTGATTGTGTTTTTTAAAACAATAAATTTTTTACTAATAATTGGGACCAACTTACTTTTGTATTTTGCTAATATTTGTTTTTACTTAATTTTTCTATGGATTTTCATGGCTGGGGAGCCAAACTAACTACTGTGATTGTACTTTATTTGCTTATATTTACTTATATTTAAAGTTAAGTATGTATATGAATAAATTAAATTAAATTAAAATCTTTTAGAAGATAAGTAATACATGAACTGAAATAGTCGCTTTGTTATAAAAGAACTGCAATATTTTGACTTATAAAAAATCGTCAATTTTAAGGGGAAAATCGTCAAATCGTCATTTTGCTATTTTGAGCACCAAAAATCGTCAAAATGACGATAAATCGTCAAATCTGGCAGCCGTAAACGGGACTTTGTCAAGATGAGAACTGTTTGCTGTCATATTAAGATCGGAGCGTTGAAAATGAGAAAAGAACGCTGTCAAAACGAGAACGCTTCGTTGTAAAACTGAGAACATTTGTTAAAAAATTGTGAAAATGTTGTTCTAAAACTTTGACAACGTTGGTTGTCAAAGTGAGAACAAACGTGCTCAACACTCTTTTGCCCACGGATGCTGACAATTTCGTTGTTTTTCGACCGGTTTTTGCTCTATGCGCGGACGAAAAAATGAGCCACCCACTACAGAACACCAGATACCGAACAGCAGTCAAAACAGTGACTTTTTATGAGTGAATCGGAACCAAAGGAGGCCAAGCTAAGTTTGTAAAGCAATAAAGTCATGGAGACCGTTTTTGGGGATTAACGCGGTATAATACACATTGAGCAACCCTACAAAAGGTTAGAAGAATCAATGGTGTACACTATGCCACTTTAATGGCTTGATTTAATGAGAATTTGAAGAAAAAAATCACCGCATTTGACCAAGAAAAGTTTTCTCCCACACAAGTGGCTAAGGCATTGCTGCCTTATCCGCCGTTTGCACCAGATTTAACACCGAGTAACTATTTCTTGTTCCAAATGGAGTTTCCATGGCTAAGCGATGCTGCCTCATCCGCTCTTTTCACCAGATTTAGCCCCGAGTAACTATTTCTTGTTCCAAATCCGACCAAATGTCTCGGCGGAAAATGATTTGATGTTGAAACCATCGATGAAATCTTGCCACAAGGAAATACATATTTTGATGACATCTTATTTTTTGAAAGGTTTAAGGAATTATCCCATTCAAAAAGTGACGGTCTTACTGACCCGCTCTGGTATATGATTTGTAATTTTAAGCAATTTTTTGATTAAAGGTTCCTTGATATTATACGAGTATATCAAACAAATTTAAGCTTAAAGATATATAATTTGTTGTTTTAGGCAAAATGTTCTTTAAGTATGTATAAAGTTGTGTTTTGAAATATCCTTTTGCAACATAATCCAAAAAGGTTTCGCATTAGATATTCTACACTAAGGATTTCCAAGCTCTTTCATCTCACGTAGAGGTGCTATGAACCGGCCACCGAGATCATGCGATTTAATACCGTTGCAATTTTTTGTGGGGTTTTCTTGAGTCGCAGGTCTATGCGAATAAAATACAAGTCACTGCAGCCCTCAGAGCCAACATTACCCATGCCATCGGTCAAACGCACGCATATCCCGATTTTTTTGGCAGAGTCTTATCAGCGAAGCCGCGACACTAACACCAACACCTTCAAAACGTGGAAGGTTCTTGGTAACCCCAAATTCGGGGTTTCTAATGTGCTGCTTTCTAAAACTCTATGTGAACCATTTACGAATGAGTGAGTTCATCATTTAAGTATTGCAGACGGTGTGCGTCAACTAAAAAGCATATGACCATATTTGAGAGACTAAGTTCAAACACTGGACAGACCCAGTCACATCAATATCACAGATTAGTGTCTATGATAAAGGCCGGTCTAGATGCTCCGTTTTACACAACATTTTGTCTGCACAGTTTAACACGTTGCATATAAAACGTTGAGTGCGGACTGGAGAACCCTGCAGTTTTGAATCCGTTGCGAAGACGGTACAATTTTATTAAAACTGAGCAAGAGAGCTCAGATTTCCTGGAACTGCGCAAACAACTCGGCGCAAATCGACCAAAGTAGTTACTCCTCCATGACGGCCTCACACAAAACTGAGCAAATTATACAGATATGTCTGTGCCGTGTGGACGCTATAAAAATAACAACGTTTTCATTCCGTCTTCAGACTGCGCAGACAAAACGTTGTGCAAAAGGGAGCGTGTGGACCAGCCTTAATGTAAATTTATCGCAGCACCCTCTTTCGTCGATATTTGTAGAAATTAATCATCGCCGAAATATAACAAATACATAGTTAGTTTAAATTAATACGCCTGCTTAACACCAGAGGAGCTGCAACGATACTATAAAAATTATTAACAAATTGCAAAATAGCAGAGTTGTTAAAACGAAAAAATTAATTATTTTAATTTTTTATACTTCTCTCTATCTGTTACTTCACCATCTGTGCTGGCACTATGCCTCTCCTACTCTGAGTTAACACAAAGGAGCCTGTTATTTGGAACCAAGCAAGCCGAAATTTTCTTCTTCTCAGCGACTTGCTAACCTATCCTTACTAACGTAAGCGTTGCAGACCTCTAATACTATAGAGTCATCTATGCTCTACAATCGCCGAATTACCAATTTTTTAAAACTCTTATACGATGAATGCGCATTTCGGTCCCGACAAACACCAAGAGTCACGCTACTATCGCTACCATCAAGACCATCGTTGAGTTCATGCAGTAAGCAAAACATATACATATAAGCTTTCCTTTGAGACACCCTGTGTAAACTTTTTGGAAGTTTGGCAAATATGTACATGTATGTACATATGTATGTATGTATGTATATATTTATGTACATATGTATGTATTAGTGATGTAACGAATGTCAATTTTTGATGTTCGCGAATACGAATACGAATATTTGAAACGATATTCGCGAATACGAATACGAATATTATATGCAATATGAAATATTAAAAAATTGTTATGAAAAAGGACTTCAGACACTTGTTGACGTACTTTAAAGTTAATAAAAAGTACCCAAAATTTTAATGATCGTCATTAAATAATATTTGAAAATGATACAAAGCACAAATTTCTATAAAAATTAATGTATTTGTAAAAACTAAAATTTTTAGTCATTTATTTAAATTTCGTTTAGAATTTATGCATTTATTTATTTAATTTCTTTGGAAAAATATTCGTATTCCTATTCGCCTGAAAATGGCCGAATATTCGACAATTCTAATACAAATACGAATATTCGTGCATCACTAGTATGCATGTGTTTGACCGAAAAAAAAACTATAAAAATTACGCATAGAATTAAAGCAATTATGCTAGTTGTCAAAAGAGATAATGACAATAAAACGTATTCGTATGTAGGGTTTATAATTTCTGACCTTGTATTTTGATATAAAATGATACATTTATTTTTTAACATGAATTTATTTTTTGTGGAGTCTTTTTTAATGCTTTTATTTTAGTTAAATTTATTTATGTATATATAGAGTAAGTTCTTGACATACTCAGAATAAATACAAGTAAGTAAAATTTAAAAGAAGCACAAAGTACTTTTGGGTTGTAAGAAAAAACTTACATACTTTTATTATCATTAAAAAGTAATTTGATATTTTTTCTCTTTCGACAAAGCTTCATGACAGTTTATTTATTCTTTTTTCTTTTTTTTTTTGACATATTTTGAATATCGGGTGTGTTATTAAAATCATACGCATGCGTAAACTTGTGTTGGAATTTTTGTTAAATTCCAACAAAAACCACAACATAATACGACAGAACCTGAACAGAACAGGTGTTCATAACAAACAAAAAATCATAAAAAATATTTTAAATGAAATTTAAGTCAAGTATGAAACATTTTTATATTAATTATTATTATAATTATTATTTTGCTTTGATTTTTGCTCTTTTCAGTAACAGCAAGTTTCCAGAAAAAAACATGATTTGAGGAAATAAAAATTCAGTCGGACTTGTGGATTTATGAAACGGAAATATAATGGGAGGTACTACTCGTACTTTTACCGATATTATCGAGTAAAAACTGAGTTCATTAAAAACTTACAGCCTGTTTGTGTAAGACGTTGATGTTAGAAATTTTGGCGTTTTTGTAATAGATAGAAGAAAACGAAAAGATTTCCACAGGCAATGTCTTACACAAACAGGCTGTAAATTTGAGATCAAAGATGAGCAAAACTCCTAATTTTAGTGGAAAATTTTACTTAATTCTAGAAAAATATTATTTAAATATAAAAATATAATTACTTTAAAATACTTAATAAATGAACTAGAAATTTAATAAATATTTTACGACAACTTTTTTAAATCAAATTTAGAAAATTTCCCCAAATTTTAGTTTATTTTTGTGAGTGCAGATATCGGACTTTATTTACTCTTAATTCTTTACCCTTTTTCACTCCAATAAATAAAATTTCAAAAAAATTCTAGAACAAAAGCGTTTACTTACTTGTGCTACGAGCTAGAGGCCTGCGTAAAAATTTCATTTCCCTCATAGAACTCGAAAAATAAGAGTGTTTTACTAAGTCATATTTTTAAAAGTTTTCTAAAACATTTCACAAATATAGGGTGTTTTTTTTCAGAGGTATAGAACTTCGAATTGAAATAAAACACAAGAAAATCGTTTTAATGTCCATCAATTTGGCTTTATTGGAAGGATAATTTTATGCCATTAATGTTTAAATATGATTTCGGGCATGTGGCCGCAGCGGCTGGCTCGAATAAAGCCAATTCTACAGGTCCAATTTTCAACCACTTTTTCGAGCATATGGGGCCGTATGTTGGCAATAACGCCACGAATGTTGGCTTCCAAGTCCCCTAACGTTTCTGGTTTGTTGGCGTAGACGAGCGACTTCACATATCCCCAAAGAAAATAATCCAATGGTGTCAAATCACACGATCTTGGTGGCCAATTGACAGGTCCATTCCGCGAAATTATGCGCTCATCGAATGTTTCCTTCAATAAATCGATTGTGACGTGCGCTGTGTGGCATGTAGCGCCGTCTTGTTGGAACCACAACTCATCCACATTCATGCCATCCAATTCGGGAACAAAATAGTCGGTTAGTCGGCTCCAATTGCTGTGCACGGTGGCGAATCGATTCATTCGGGTCCTCTTCAACACTTTGCTCTACAGCGGCAATTGTTTCTTCGGTGCGCACTGTTCGGCGTCTCTGCGGATGCGTATTATCACATAGAGTAAACGTAGTGCGAAAACGATCCATGGTTAACCGAATTAATTGCTCTGATGGACGATTAGGTCGACCATAAAATGGACGGAGCTTGCGGTAAACTTCGCGAACTGAACCATTATTTTCGAAATAAATTTGCACGATTTGCAAGCGTTGTTCTTTTGTCAACCTGTTCATGATGAAATGGCAAACCAAACTAAATATTAATCACTTAACAGCTGACAAAATGGCCGCCAGTTAAAAAAGTGATGCCAACTTAAAGTTCTATACGTCAATAAAAAACACCCTTTACAATTCAGATATACTGTAAATGCAGTTTTTTAGTATGATTTGTTGTCTTTATTTTCCACTAGGTTTGATTAGTTGAGGAAGAAGGGTTTGGCTATAGTGAACGTTTTTATGAAGAAACCCCTTAATTTCAGTACAAAATTCGTACAAAAAAAATTATCACATACGATATTTTTTGAAAAATTAATTTAACTCGATAAATTTATCTTCACACACATACTCACTCATGTCAATGACTTTTATGATAAGCGTGGGCGTGATTTGTTTGTTTATTCTTTTGTTATTAAATGTAAATTGTAAGCTTGCTAATCAAATAAAGGGTGTTTTTTATTGAGGTATAGAACTTTAAGTTGGCATCACTTTTTTAACTGGCGGCCATTTTGTCAGCTGTCAAGTGATTAATATTTAGTTTGGTTTGCCATTTTATCATGAACAGGTTGACAAAAGAACAACGCTTGAAAATCGTACAAATTTATTTCGAAAATAATGGTTCAGTTCAGAAGTTTACCGCAAGCTTCGTCCATTTTATGGTCGACATAATCGTCCATCAGAGCAATTAATTCGGTTAACCATGGATCGTTTTCGCACTACGTTTACTCTATGTGATAATACGCATCCGCAGAGACGTCGAACAGTGCGCACCGAAGAAACAATTGCCGCTGTAGAGCAAAGTGTTGAAGAGGACCCGAATGAATCGATTCGCCACCGTGCACAGCAATTGGAGCCGACTAACCGACTATTTTGTTCCCGAATTGGATGGCATGAATGTGGATGAGTTGTGGTTCCAACAAGACGGCGCTACATGCCACACAGCGCACGTCACAATCGATTTATTGAAGGAAACATTCGATGAGCGCATAATTTCGCGGAATGGACCTGTCAATTGGCCACCAAGATCGTGTGATTTGACACCATTGGATTATTTTCTTTGGGGATATGTGAAGTCGCTTGTCTACGCCAACAAACCAGAAACGTTAGGGGACTTGGAAGCCAACATTCGTGGCGTTATTGCCAACATACGGCCCCATATGCTCGAAAAAGTGGTTGAAAATTGGACCTGTAGAATTGGCTTTATTCGAGCCAGCCGCGGCGGCCACATGCCCGAAATCATATTTAAACATTAATGGCATAAAATTATCCTTCCAATAAAGCCAAATTGATGGACATTAAAACGATTTTCTTGTGTTTTATTTCAATTCAAAGTTCTATACCTCTGAAAAAAACACCCTATATATACTGTCAAAATTCTAATTATAGCGAATAAATACAAACGAATTTTAAAATTATACTTCAACTAATTTTAATAATATGATAGACTCATTGAATAAATTATTAAAACTTTTACACTTACCTTCATATCATTGATTATCTGCTGAAATAAACTGCCCAAAGCAGAGCTGTCCCTTTCCATGCTCATCTCCATTTTGTTTTTGTTTTTGTTTTTAAATATTCTTTTTCGGTTAATTTCTGTAAATCGATTGATTGCTTATTTCACTATTGATAATTAATTGACATTAAATATGCTTTCAAGTGACAGACTATGATTTTAAAAAGGTTTTTTTTCTTTTTGCAAAAATAAAAATGAAAATTTTGAACAAACAAAACACTTGCTTAAATTATTATTTTGAAGACTAATTTTTTTTAATTTTCTTTTTTTTATTTAAAAAATTTAAATTTCTTAAGTCGTTTGATTACTGTAAAATCTATAAATGAATTGACGAGACATTTTGTAATATATGATTTATTTAGTTTGTTGCTTTAAAAGTCGATTAAGTAAAAGATTTTAATTGCGTATATTTGGTTGGGTTGTGTTTGATTCGATCTGGAAGTAAAAATAAATTATTTATATATTAGAAAACCATGTAACTAGTAAACTATAAAGAAAAATCAATAAAAATAATCAATTATAAAAATCAATATTAAGATAGAGATACTGGGGTTATATGCAAATACAAAGGTAATAAAATATTTTTAATATTCCCAACTGCTAAAAAAAGCTTCGCAGCGTCAAGTTCAGAAGCCAGCGTAATCTACCACAACGCACTTCTTTCAATTGAAGAAATCTCTCAATGTGTCTCGTCGTAGCAAGGGGAGTATATTAAGAAATTAACTACATACAGAAAAGTAATAGAAAAATGTTGTTAAAATAAATTAAAATTGTGTAATATCAATTAAAAAATTAATTCTATCTTTACCAATAAATATTAATTGAGTTTTTTCCCTCGAATTAATTAAAGCAATTAACAGTTTAATTTAATCAATCAAATTCTTAATTGAAAAGTTTAATTGGTGAAAATTTGTCTGGTTACAATTGAAACTCTATAATAGACAAATAGTCCAAGATTTAACAGCTGCACCAAAGCCATCTTCCCCACAGAGAGCCAATATTAAAATTTCTTATGGGTGCTCGGCAGGTAGACTCCGTGATGGCTGCCATTTATACAAACTAGAGGCCTGCGTAAACAGTCTTGAAATTTAAATACGTCTTGTTTTTTAAATGTATTCTCGTGGCATGTATTAGACTAAACCAATAATAAATGCTGTCGTTTAATAAGCGAAGCTGGATGGATGGTGTTCATTTATATGAGTGTTAACAAGCGATGTCGCGAAGACTTCTTGTCCCTCACAAACAATCAAAAGAATTAGTGTTGATACGTGTATGCTTGTTGTTTTGCATATTGTACGTTTGATGTGTAAGATGTAGATGGTAAGCTGTTATGTTTGTGTTTAAGCAAGCGGCGCACAGAAGTAATATCTGTGCATGTGTGCGTTTGTATGTGGGCAGAAAAATAAATGATCATACGCACATTATACATGCATAACGTTTGTATACGCGCCCATACGTACAAAGAAGCATCACAAATTTTTCCGTCACGAAGTATTTTCTTCTTTACTCCTATAGCTGCAAAAACTGAAACAAATGTCTTGCCAACAGTGTTGTTTAGCATTTATTTTACAAGATTTCGCTGTATTAAAGCATTTGAAAAATCCCTGCTGTCTTAAAAGTTCTTGTAAGTGGTCTTTTGCAGGGGTATAATACACACAGTATATTATATTTGTTTCAAGTTGGAACAAAGGATTGCAACGAAGGTTCCAGTCAGTTGTTATCTTACATATTTCATCATGAGGTCTTCTCAAAATATGGCGATCCCATCTCCATTTCCTCTTTACAACAATATATATACGGACAGGTATTTCGTCTGTTCTTTCCCAGCGGTCTCTGTTGGAAACTATGTTCGCCCAAAATATTTAGCAATATCTTTCGTAGGCAATGTTTAATAAATACTTGCAAGGATTATACTTACTTACATACATATGTATGTATGTTGCTGGCAATACACAGAGAGAAAAAGTGGTAGAAAAATACAGAAATCGATACCAATTGCCACCAAAATTGATTTAAGTCTGTTTGTGCGTACCTTGATAACGATTGGTTTAAATTTTTTAAGTACAACTCGGTATAATTTTATGACCAACCGTTTTTGTATTCTGTTCTTATTATGCTTTCAGTCATTCTTATTTAGTTAGGAATAGTTATTATTTTAATACCATACCCGTCCGTTACCAATAGTTATTTATTTGATAACAGATCTTTCTCAGGTTCGTTGTTAATTTAATTACGCATAAAGCTTAACTTGATACCAAACGTTGGCAAAATATTGTTCATAATTTGATACCAAGCGTTAAAAATTTTAAAATGCCCTTTTTTCGCTCTGTGTAGAGTTCAAGAATTCTAATTTTTAAAGCAAGAGCAAACCTTTGAGGAGACGAGGGGTAGCTTAGTTTTTTTGTTGGATTTGCGGTGATTGCTTTTCTGATGTGATTTACAATGCCATTCTGTCAGCCGTCCGTGGTGAATATGAGGATTCCTAAGTAGCAAAACCATTGCACATCTTCTACGTTATTGACTGTGAACTTCAAAAAACTGGTGGTATTGACACGTAGAGCCTTAGTTTTAGAAATGTTATTATGAAAGCCAACACCAGATGCTACCTGCTAATGTATCCCGTTCAATTTGGTTGATATAACGGAAAAGAGTTATGTGCAGACAAATATCCTCAGTGTAGTCCAATTCTTGCAAACGAACATTCATATTACATGTGATGATTCTCCTATAAAATAATTAAATATAGTACCCCAAAGCTTACGACAGAGGCGTTCATATAGCACTCGCCTTGTTGAATTGTCCTAAAGCTTTGATAAGGCCGATTAGTTCAGATGGAATTCCCTTGCATCGGAGTGCGTGCCAAATTGTCGAATGCTTTAACAAAGTCGATAAATATCGAGATCACTATTCCACAGACTGCTCCATTATGTTCCTCAAGCTATTTATATAATTAGTGCAAAAATGGCGTGATCTAGGGGTCTACTCTGTGATTTCAAACAAAAGATAATACTTTGGAATTAGTATGTTAATTTGCATGCAAGTTTGAAAACATTTTTCTTTCGTTGCCAACTACAGAGTAGGGGGTCTACTACTTGCTTCTTTGGAAGATCTGTCGGCAAGAATTTTATTAGCTAACAACTTATTAGTTACTCTGCGAGGTCTCCTTTCTTGAGTAGTTTAATTATCACTAGCCCATTGCGTTCAGAAGGAAGCTTGAAAAGAAATTTAAGCTTGGCAGCTGTGGCATTTGCTATACTCCTATAGCACCTAATTTTCCATTTCCTTCAATTCGGTACCAACTTCATTCTTCATCGCATAACGCGAAAGCGCCATCAATGGGCGAGGGCGGAACTACATTATATATCTAAGCTTCAAAAATAATTCAAGTCAACCCTGGCCCCCTGCTATATTCCTATAGCATGCGCTGTGAGTCGGATCAGCCTTAAGCAATTCACAATTAATATTGCTAACGCCTGATGCCTTGTCATTATTCAGTACACATGCATTGGCGATGGATAAACTGGACTTATGTCGGATTTGATTTAGTATGAAATACAGTGACAGTGTGTTGCGGAATTGAGAGTATGCCGGCATAATACGAGGGCGGATCAATAAGTCCGTGACTTTTTGAATGAAACAGTTTTTTTGCAAAACAAAAATTTATTTTTCAACATAGTCTCCTTTTAACTCAATACACTTAGTCCAACGTTTCTCCAGTTTTTGTATTCCTTCCAAAAAAATAGCATTTTTCGAGGTCCTTAAAATAATATAATAAGAAGTAGTCACTAGAAGCTAAATCCGGAGAATATGGCGGATGGGGTACTAATTCCTAGATCAATTCATAGACTTTTGCCATAGAGACTGCAAACGTGTGCGTGCACTCGTGAATTATCTTGATGAAAAAGAACTTTTTTCTTGGCCATATAGGGTCGTTTTCTTTTTAAATCCTGATCAAATCGGTCTAATAAGTTAACATAATGTTCGCCGTTTATTGTTTTTCCCTTTTGAAGGTAATCGATGTGGATTATCCCGCGTGCATCCCAAAAAACTTCTGCCATCAAACAACACCTTGGCCGACAAACTCACCTTGGCCTTCTTCGGAGCAGGTATAGACTGCTGCTTGGTCTCCGGAGTGCAGTAATGGATCCATGTTTCATCCACAGTTACAAAACGCCGCAAAAACTCATTCGGATTGCGTTTAAACAACTCCAAACAATCCTTTGAAGTTGTCACACGTTTACCACCCACCCACCTTGCAGACAACTTTTTTAAACCCAGCTGATCATTTAAAATCGAAACCACACTGCCATATGAAATGCCTGTGGCATCAACAATCTCACACACTTGCTCTTCGATCGGCCAACACCATATAGTGGATTATTTTAAAATTTTCGGGTGTACTGACCTCAATTGGCCGTCCAGAACGTTCAGCGTCATTTGTAATTGTGCGACCAAACAAAAGTCAGTAAACCTATTTTTTTAGCCATTGAAATCGATGGTGCAGTGTTCCCACAGTACTTATCAAGCTTTTCCTTGGTTTGATTGATGGTTTTTTTTTTCGCAAAAAATAATGTTTAATGAGCACTCGAAATTCACTTTTTCCATTTTCTTCTCAAAAGGCGTGGTAGTCTATTATCAACGGCAGTGTTGCCATTTCAATCAAGAAGCGGGAAATTCAAAAAGACACTGAGTTAATGATCCACCCTCGTATGTGAACTATATCGCCAATTACCACTCCATGGATAAGACAATAGTTCCAACCGAGTCTTTAATAGGATTTTTTTTTAATTATTTCAAACAATATTCATATAATCTCCAAGACCTGGCAGAAATTAGTTAATTGCTAAAAACTGTATTTTGAATCACAAATCTATTTAAAGAAACTTTAGAATTCTAACAAACCAGCCACTTTTTATTGTTTAAAACTAATATAAAAAAATATATAGTATTATTTATATCGGTCACGATTTTTATAACATTTTAATAGGAAAATAAAAATTTTTATTTTATTTATTTAACTTATCACATTCACAATTTTCCTCTGCAATCACTCAAGCTCCACAGCGAAAAGCGCTTCATATCAATTTTGGGTCATGCACAGAGACTGAATGAACAAGTGGACGGACAGCAAAAAATATCAAATAGTGGCAGAACGGACAAATGTAACAATGGATGTGTAACAAATCATATTTTTATTTGCTCATTCATTTTATGTGAATATGTTTGAAAACAAGAAAATATGCGTTTATGCATGAAAACTGCGTGACTTTATCATAAATAAAGAAACTAATTTGAATATATTTTATTAGCACAATAAAAATGTTTATAATCAGTGTGAGAGTGAGGGAGTGACTGACAACTAGTCAAATGGTTGTAAATAAAGTAAACGAATATCATTTAAATGCGCCTTGATTTACAAGACTGTCCGAACCTCAGTAAAGGCTTGCATATATCTTATTGGCCTAAAGTTCATGTCCGTTTTGAAAAGGGATCGCCCGAAAAATGAAACCCAGTGACTGGTATGCAGAATTCAATTTATGAATTACATATGTTAAAAAAAATCAAATTCTTTTATTTAATTAGATGCCTCTTTGAAGTCAAACATGTGCAGGGTTATTAAATAAGTGTTTTCAAAACCAACGGTCTGGCAAGGCTGTCAGCTGTTAAATATCTGTCATCTGAAGTGTAAATATTTAGTGAAAGGTTATTTACCAATATGGATCATTTAACAACCGAAGAACGTATAAAAAGCTAAAACTATCATAGAAATAGTGATTCAAAAGTGACAACTGTTAGAACATTACATTACTTTGCAAGGAATTGGCAAGATTATAAAGAAATTGAAAGAGATTGGAAACGAAAATATAGCTTCTGTTAGTGAAAGTATGGCATATAACCCGAGAAACCGTTGCCGTCAATTCAGAGAACTAAATCCAAATGGTAACGGACTTTTTCTAGCCTGAAATTGAATATTATGAACTCGGCAATATGTGGTTTCAACCACACAACACGACCGATTTTGGTTTTATTGCATGAGAAGTTTCCAGAACGTGTAATTTTACCTTTACATTGAGGAAAATATGTGTTTTAATCCATTGCGAAAACTTCGTACCCGAAGTCGAAAAATGCAAACCATGATAAGGGGGCATATTCAGCATAAAATTTGTTTATTATTTATCAGATGCAAAAAAATTTCATTTTATAAAAACAAAATTGCAGCTTTAAATTTCTTATTCAACAAAAAAAAAATTAAATTTATGAAAACATACATAAATTTCCCAAAAAAATTAAATTAAGCCGAAAGTTTTCTTTAACAGGGCACAAATAAATTGTATTTCTTAAAACTAATCGTGTGTCAGCGCGTTTCAATATTTGATTGAGCTAAGCAACAATGAAAAATTATATTCAGCTAAACAATAGCTATATTCAGCAAGCTGATTTTCTGTTATCTTAATGTAATATTAAATTTAAATAGTGAAAATTATATTCAGCTGAGCAGTTAGAGTATGTCCAGCTTCACACACTTCAACCTTTTGTTGATCAACTCATAATTCAGCTGTAAGAAAGACGGAGAAGGAAACACAAATATCTCTTTTTTTTATTATAGCTGAATTACGAGTTGATCAACAAAAGTTGATCATAGGATCCAGCTAAACCCCTCAATAATCAATTGCAATATATTTTCAATAAAAAAAAAATTACTTAATAAGTAAACTATTAATTTAGGATTATTAGTGCGTTTAAAACGTTTAAACTTAAATTGTAACAATTCCCATAAAAAGCACTAAAAGTTGAAATGTGCGAAGAGGGACGAACTTAAAAAAATATATTAGAAAAAGTTTATGCAAATATAAAAAATTAAATTTATACATATGTATGTACATTAGGTATGGCATAGTGGACGACTTTTCGATTTCGACATGCAAGGACCCTTTGTTTTGTGAGGTTCGGAAAAAAATATTTGAGCCAAAAAATGGTGGCGGTCAGATGGTGGCAAAGGTCGCCTCTTCGTGCTCAAAGTTGAGGGTAAAAGGAAGAAAATTTACAAAAAATCATATAACTTCCCGGGGTCACCGCTACAAGGGTCAAATGTATGATCAGCACCCATTAATTTTCTCCGATCAACATCTTTTTCAAACACACCGACCGCCTAAATCCTCTCCTTATGGGGGCTCCCTTACAAAATTTTTATAAAATTTACTCGCAGGGCTCTAACTGTCCCTAGGGTGTACCTATCGAAGTCAAATGTATGACCAACCTCCAAAATATTTCAATACGAAGATTTTCTCCAAACATACTTATCGTCTATATTCAACCATTAAGGTGGTCCCTATACAAGAAATATTTTTTTTTTTTTAAGAAAGCCGCTTGTTCCGCTTTTATGGTGCCTCTCAGGGGGTAAAATGTAAGACCGACCCAAAGTAATTTTTTATCTTCAACATTTCCTCCCAATATATCTATGCCCTATCTCGACTTCTTATGGGGGCTTCCATACAAAGTTGAAATTTTTATAAAATTTACTCGCAGGGCTCTAACTCCCCCTTGGGTGAAGTCAAATGTATAATCGACCCTTAATGTTTTTTCAATACGAAGATTTACTCTAAACATACTTGTCATCTATCTTCAACCATTAAGGTGGTACCCATAAAAAAAAGAATTCTGTGTTAAATCATTAATTTATTTATGGCATGTGTTGGGTATATCTTTTTATTTTTGGGCAACGACTTGACGTAAAAATATATTTTCTTCTTTGTCGCATCACAACGCACTGATGTAATCTTGTTATAATTTTAAACCTCTTTCTGCAGCGTTGTTGACAACTTGCAGTTTTTGCAATATCTCTAGCGCTTGGTTATAGTCTTCACGTTGTCCCGGGTTTCTGGATCGCTTTTTAAAAAACTTATTGGTTATCCAAAGCGTGAAAAAAAGTTTGCTTTTCCAGGTGCTACGTAGTGTCTCAAATCCGTCATTATTTAAGAGCGATGCCCTTCGTCGTTATTTTGTAGTAATAAAATGGATACTAAAACACAGCTACGAAAAATTAAATACGAGCCATTGACACCAGAGGCGCTGCAACACTGCATTATTAAAAGACGTGCAAAAAGCAGTGCTGCAAAAGAATGCAGTCGCTATCGGCGACGATAAAATGCTACAAATATCGACAAAGGAGGGCCCTATGATATACAATAGCATAGATATGATGTCGATATGACTGTATCTGGGCAGGCTTTGAACACGTGCTCCCGAATACCGTCATTTGCTTTGTAGTTGACGCGCTAAATATTTCAAGCAACAGCATCGTCCAATAAATTGTTAAAAAATCTAAGGCTACTTATATCTTATTTCATATCGTCGCTAGGGCTGTCATATATGGCGATTTCTCGCCAAAAGTGGCGATTTTTCAACTTGTTTGTCGTCCAAATTTTTGGTTTGGCGACATGGCGATTTTTCTGGCGATAAATAAATTTGTTGGCGATTATTATGGCTATTTTCTTTTTAACAAAATTGAACTGCAAAATTTTTCTAATTCAGGAAAATTAGTCTGTTGAAGGAGTAGTTTCAAAAATAATTCCTATAGGATATGGTATACCAAAACTCGTCTGCAAGAAGTTAAAGCAATTTAATTTTGATGATTTTTCTTATATTAACTATAGTTATTAATGAATTTTGTATTTGGATGAGAAAAATTTAAAAGAAATAATTTTTGGCGATTTTATTTCTAATTTTTGCAATTTTCTGATAAATTTTGACACGATCTTTTATACAAATTTCTATTAAAAAACTGTTATATCAAAACAAATTTATTATCAAACATTTACTAAGAAAAACTACATAAAACTGATTTTTGGCGACTTTTAAAATCAATTTGGCGAAATAGGTCGGAAAAAATCTGACAACCCTGTTCGTCGCTGTTTTAACTAACTGACCTAACTAAAATTTAACAGGAGATCAGCTATTATGGTTGTTTTATACATTCATTCTTATATCTGCCTCAGAAATCTTTTTACTTATATAGGCACAAAAGTAATGCTTGCAGTCGTGAAAATTGTAGACAATCACCCATATCGTGAATGACAAGTGGAATATTTGTTCACGTGAAATTTTTATTCCCCTCGAAGGGAAAAATGCTATCGTGAATCTCCCGTGAAATTTTTTTCCCGCTATCAGTCGCAGTGAATGTAAAAAAGGGAAGAAGATTTGTAATGCTTAAAAATTAATTGGAAATCAAACAAATTTAAGTTTATTAAATAGAAATACACAAATTTTAGGATCCCAAAATTTTTTTTTTTAACTTTAAAGTTGTGTTTTTAAATATTCTAGGTGCAGTGGAGAAAATTTTTTTAGTATACCACCGCGGTGCAATATCATAAAATTTATTGTGTGTAAACCAAAAATATTCATACTCCATGAAAAAAGGTGTTTCATGGAATTATTGTTAAGAATCATGAACTTTACTTACTAATCTTGTGCTAAAAATAAATACAGGGTGGGCCAAAAGAAAGCAAGGGCTGTAAAAGTTTAATAACTTTTTTGTTTATTAACTTTTTTTATTTTTTCTTTCAGATTATATAATATACAAAATGGAAATTTTTTTACACTAAGTATGAAAAATGATGTCTCTTAAATGACCACCGTTTTCAGCTTCGCACTGATGGGCTCTTTTTAGAGCATTTTCCATAACATCTTTCAAAACTTGTGGCTGTAGCGTTCGAATTTCTGCAACAATGTTTGCCTTGAGTTCAAGGATTGTCTCTGGCTTGTTCACATACACTCGCTTTTTCAAAAAACCCCAAAGAAAATAGTCGGGTGCTGTCAAATCTGGCGATCGCGCTGGCCAAATAATTTCCGAATTTCGAGAAATTATTCGCTCTCCAAAAATTTGACTTAAAAGTGCCATTGTGTCTCGGGCAGTATGGGCAGTAACTCCGTCCTGCTGAAACCACATACCAGGTCTGTTTTCAAGAGCAGGACGTAAAAAATTTTCTATCATAAACCGATACCGCTCTCCATTTACGGTTACAGCACTTCCATCTTCATTCTCGAAGAAGTAGGGCCCAATGACATTTTCAGATGTGATCCCACACCATACTGTACACCTGATGGGGTGCAATTGGCGTTGATGAATGTCTCTTGGATTTTGAGAACCCCAGAACCTACAGTTCTGCTTATTAACAAAGCCATTCAAATGAAAATGAGCTTCATCACTCATAATCAAATCTTCAATAAAGTTGATCTCATTTCTGGCCAACTTTTGAAATTTAACTGCAAAATTTAGACGTTGCCGATAATCTGCGGGTTTTAATTCTTGGACCAATTGCACCTTATATGGGTATAACTATAAATCTTTTTTTAAAATGCGCCGTAGTGACGTACGAGACATTTCTAGCTGAGCAGAACGCCTTCTGCCAGATGTTTCTGGTGCTTCGTTAACACTTTGCTGTACTCGTTCAATATTTTCCGCAGTGCGACTTAAACGTGGTCTACCGGTTCGAGGCAAATCTCTTACGCTGCCATGTTGGTGATGACGATTAACTAAGCAACGAATCATCGCTTCAGAGGGCGAAATTCTGACGTTAAAATTTCGACGATATGCTCTTTGCGTTAAAATAATTGATCTCTGGTTTAAATAATAAAATTATATTGTTCTGGTTCTCTGTTCAGTTGTGAACCTCTCCATTATAAATTCTTCAAGTGTTGTCTATATAATCTGAAAGATTATAAGATTTTGGCCCACCCTGTATTTATAGCTTTTGATACATAATTCAAAGGAAAATATCGAAATTATTTAATGTAATAATTTATTTCGCCTGCAAAAATAAAGTGAAAAGATCTAAGAGAAAAGTGAAAAAATTCACGTGAAAAATATTATTCACGATAAGGGGAATCAAAACAAGCGAAAAAATTTCATGGTAAAAATTATTAAATATAGAGATGGTAAAATTGAGCTTTCATTACAAAAAAGCTTTCAGCAAATTGAAATAAGATGAATCAAAACAATTCACATATTCCATTTGCAATAATGCTAAGTATATAAAGCAGAAATCTACATCTACTGACACCACACACAGTAGGCCAAACACAAAAGAACGCTGATGATGAAGGTTTAGTGGCCTTCGAAAACGGCTGGCTGTTGCATTCAACTATGTGTTGTTAGTCAGAATATTTACAACAGACTTTGGTGTTATTTGTTCATTAATAATTATCACATGTAATTTGGCTTAAAAAGCAATACGAACCTTAGCCCGTTCAAATCACAAATATAATTAGAAACAAATGGAGTTCGAATAATAATTAAAATTAACAAAAATTATTCACGATTGCAATTTGGTGAAAAGTGGAAATTTTTCGAGGGAAAAAATATTCATGATAGCTGTGAATATGTATTATGATTTATAAAGACTAGTAGAGGACTTAACTCATTTTTCAAGAAAAAAAAATGTCAGTTAGGTCGGTTAGTTAAAACAGCGACGATATTTGGAATTCGCATTCAGCTAATTAACTTTTTAATTCAGGTTAAATTTATACAAGTACCTGAAAATTCTTCTCCCTTCCGGTACTATTCCATTCCAAAAATACTGAAACTTCATTTGAAGTTCCTTCATTTACATGAACCTCAAATATTTGCTGGTTAAAAAGTTAAACTACATAATAACTTATTTTTAATTTTTCCGCTTGTTTCTCATTAAAGCATGTAAGGCCATTTTTTTAAATGTGTTTAATAAAAATGTTTCACCGTGTTACTAATTTATAAATGTACTCGTACTATTAAAATGTTTTTTTCTGTTTTTTTTATTACAAGTCTTCAGCATCTAGTTATTTTAAAATTTCAACAAGCTGGAAAATCATTAAAATTTTACAATTTATTTAAGCTGTAACATTTGTAATTTCATGTTTAAACACCCATTAACACCGATTTATTATAGGAGGCCAACAACAATTAATTGTTCTTCAAAAAATATTTCAACTAATAAGAAACAACAGATATTGAGTGATAAATCACTTAAACAAATAAAAGTTTAATTAAAATACGAAAAGATTAAATAAACCTTGATTAGATTTTTCATTGTCAACCACAAGAGCAACAAAAATGTGGAGCATAATATGTATGAAAATTAAGGCTATCAGCGCAGAAGTGGTGTAACCCACATCAAGCTCTTTTTAATTATTTAATTGCTTTATCACTTTGCAGTATCATGATCTGTGCAAAAACGATTTTTCAGTTCCATTTTCACTCGACTTTTTTTTTGAAATGTAAAAAACCAATGTGGGTTACACCACTTCTGCGCTGATAGCCTCAATTGAACTTAAGACATTGAGTACAAGGAAATATTGAAGCTACAGAATTTCCCATCGATGTTATAAAAACAATTTTCATTTGTATCGCTTTCACATATTCATAACACTGGATAACAGAAAAAACTAAGTTCTAACAACTGATAGACGAGGTGAAGAAAATATATACTTATGTATCAGAGAACAGCAATGGGTACTGAAAAAATTAGTAGAGTTGAATCATGCCTTATAATTTCTTGTACTTATGCGCACTCATACTTATTGCAATGTTGTCTATCAATCATATTGACTCGAAAGTTTGAAGTGAGCATCGAACTCATACTTAGCAACATTTATGACGTTGTTGATTTCGACTCCATTTAAATCAATTCCTATGGACGATGCAAAATAAGTATGATTCGCATACGAACATTAAAGTTCTCATTATGTGGTAATGTGTTTCTCTGTTGCCTTTTTTTCAAACTGTTAAACATTAATGCATGAGTTGAGTGAGTTTAATCAATGTAAGTACCCAGCTAAAAAAAAATATGTATGGAGCATATATGATATCCCATATATGGTTCGGATCCAAAAAATGACGATATATGGGCATATATGATTATATATATTCATACATTTTCATACATGTATGTTTAAATATTCGCTCTACAGTATGCAAAGTTCATATTCATACTCTCTTGATTCACAAAAGCTCACTGCAGTGCAATAATTAAATTACTAAAATTACTTTTTTTAGATTTTGAATAGGGAGGTTGTATTTAATGAAACATTTGTTTGGACAAATAATGAAAATCGAACTAAAAGTCATTTCATTCATCATTTTAAGTCAGAAGGTGAATCAATTATTTAAAAAACACAAACCTCATATTCGTACATAAAATTTAATTTAAGAAATCAGATTAAAAACTAATGCAATTAATTATAAAAGAAAAAATAATCCGTCTAACAATAGTTTTCAATATAATTTTTTGCAGTAATATAACTTTGTTTCTTATCTAGTGAATTCTTATATTTTCGATGAAATTAATGACTGGATTATCTATCTTTTTGATTATTTGAAATATTAAATGGGGCCAAATGTATAAAATCATACAAGAATGGTTTTGTTTGTAACAAAAGTTTTTATTTTTTAACCGTTGAGGGTACGCTAATGCGTACTTTGCATACCGTATGTATTTTCTGATGGATTTCCAATTCACCAGTGATAAAATGCCAAGCTTTTTTGATTGCAAAAGCGATCTTATGTGAGGCATCCATTCTTATATGTCTCCATATATTAAATCTTATATCTATATATGGATCCACATATGAAGAGCTTCGTAATGAAATTTTCATATATGAGCTCATATATTATAATACACTTCATATATTAGTCCATATATGAGTTCATACATATTCATACATGAATTCATACATATTCATATATAGTTATATACATTAATATATTAAAAATATATGGACCATATATAATTTTATAGCTGGGTAGTATAAGTATTTTCCTGAAATTAAAAATCAAACTGAGGTCATTTATGAATGTGAGTGTGGTATAACTATGATGTCGACGTCGCATTCATATTTATTTGAACATATGTATACTTATAAATGAATGCCATCGTGAGTATGCATAAATCAGATTAGTTGAGTTTAAATGATGTCTACTCACTTATATTTAAAATTTTATGAGTCGTCAGTATGAATAGCGAAAAACGATTCATTGCCGATCACTGATATGTATGTATGTACATTAGACCACCCAACTTGCCGAAAGTATGTATTTTATTCGCTACACCGGCAGTTTCTGATAGACTGGCCATAAAATATTACATGTGTATAAAAATTTCACTGATAGCGTGCAAACCGACCATGCGCATTGCACTTTTTACCCCAAAAAATAACATATCTTGACTATAAACACTTTTGGAACTATAACTTTTAAATGCGTTGATTTTTGGAAACATTTTATATAAAAATTTTTGTTTAGAATAAATAGCACAACATCTTTCCAGCACATAACTTTGCCCTAACTATGGCCTATCATGGTACTGCAGTGTGATGAAATTAGGTTTTTTGGAAAAGTTTTTTTTCAACGGCTCATGCTTAAAATTGGATAGTGATAATTATAATCCATTGTCATTATTTTATAAGGTAATATATGTAGATTATATACCAATATGACATTTTGGGCCAAATAAGCATCGTTTAATAATATAAGGGTCAAACCATCACATACCAGTTTATTATAAGCTTGCTTATGTATTTCGAAATTATCCAACAGCTCGTGAATCATTGAACATATCTCAACAAAACTAGAGGCTGGTGTTGGCTGAAGTAAATAGTTAACACGTTGACTACAAAACCGAAGGTCCTGGGTACGAGCCCGGTTACCGACAGTCATTAAACAACAACACAACAAATTTTTCTAACGTGCATTAGTGTCCCTTTGTATCAGTTGTTGTTGGAAAAGTTCTAGTGATGAATTCATAGAGGTACTGGTTACTGAACTACACCTGCTTCAGCGGATGGTAAGCTAACGTAACAGTAGAGCGCCCTCCTCCGGCAAAGTGAAATAACCAATAAAGTATCTACTAAACACAAATTCGAAAATTTAATAAGCCTTATTTGACACAGAGGTGCTGCAATTATTGCATTATTAGAAAAACGTGCAGAAAAAATTATAGTTGTAAAATATAATAATCCTTCCCTATCACCTTCTCTAGTGCGACTTTTTGACTTACTGGTAGCACAATGGGATCATTGTATTGGACTTAAGTGAGCTGGAATCTAAATTTTACTCTTCCTTACCAGCAGCCTGCTAATCTAACCTAATCTAACCACCTAGAAAAATCTGAAAACCGGAAAATTTTAAGTGAGGGGTCGGGGCTATATCTATAAAGCTGAGAATTAAACAGTAAATATAAGGCGTTTCACTCAAGCGATTTTATCGAAATTTTGCATAAGAGCTGTTTTTTGTACTTAGTTACGAAGTGGATTTATTTGATTTTTAAAATTTATTTCTTACGAGTATTTATGAAAGGTAAAGTCATTGATTATATTACGATTGTTTTCAGTTGTTCTTGGTGAATTATTTATAACGATTTTAAAATAATCTTAAATTTATTGTAATTATTTGGGATTACAGTCAAATAATAAAAAAAACTAATGAAAAAACTGGAAAAAACTACTTTCAAAATAATCACAATATATCAAAAATTTTCTTTAAACGTAGTCGAATTATTATATTTAAAATGGTAAAAGGGTATATATAGGTTTGTCATTCCGTTTGTAATTTCCACAATATTATTAATTAAGCGAGCCATAAAGTATATATATTCTGGATCCTTATGCATTGGGAAGACGAATAAGCGATGTCCGTCTGTTCGTTTGTCTGTACGTGAAATCGGTTTTCCGAAGCTCCCAGAAAAGCTAGAGACTTTGTTCTTGGACTGGTGTGTCAGAAATAGTCTGAAAAAGATTGGTTTTGAAAATCAGTAAAATCGAGCAGACGATTTCAGAGCTGGAAAACTCTAACTTTATTTTGACATACTAAAGTAATTACCGAAATCTAATTTTTATTTTATTTTTTTTTATTAAATAAACTTATTTTATACTTCACTATAAATAAAATAGGTATTTCTAATAAAAAAAATTTTTTAAAAATTTAAAAAAAAAATATAAAACACGTTTCCAGGTTTGGAAAACTTTAAATTTTTTATGCAAAATTATACAAAATTAACTTACTGAAACAAATTTTTCCTTTTTTTCAATAAATTAAATATATTTTATATTTTTCTGGGTTGAAGTCTACTTACAAGTTCCACAAGCGGGAACGAAATGCATATAGACAATTGCTTAACCATAAAAACAAGCGAATTTTTTTTAATTAAATAAAGACATTATGTCAAATAAATATACATACATACTTCAGTATTGCAAATATTTTATATTCTTAAAAGAAAGAAATTGGTGTAAGAAATCAGAAAAATGACAAAGGATGATTTCAGGGTTGGAAAACTTACACTTTTTGTGATATAAAAATTTAACTACCGTAAACTAATTTTTATTTTTTTCTATTAAATTAACTTAATTTACACTTCAGTACAAATTAAATTGATATTTCAAATAAAAAGTTGAAAAAATTAAAAAGACGTTTCCAGGGTTGCAAAACTTTAACTTTTTTTCTTACATAAAAGTAACTTACTAAAACAAATTTTTCTTTTTTTTCTATAAATTAAACATATCTTTTATTCTTAAAAGAAAGAGATCGCTGTAAGAAATCAGAAAAATCAAAAAGGATGATTCCTGGGGTGGGAAACTTACACTTTTTGTGGTATTTTATATATTTACCATAGAACTAGGTCTAATTAATTTTTTTTCTTTTTCTTTTTCTTTATAAATTATATATATTTTACGTTTTGGAAAGAAAATTAATGGTGTAGAAAATTATAAAAATTAAAACCACAGCTGCAGAGCTGGAAACTTTGAATATTTTTTCGGGATATTAAAGTTACTAAATAAAACTATTTTTTTAATTTAATTTTTTGATATTGTATGACGTGACGTCGTTTTTGACAACTGGAATAAGGATGAATGAAAAATATTTCTAAAATACAGAGTGTAGAATAAAATATTCAATTTATTGCTAATATCGAAAAAAAATATTTACTCAAAAAATACCGATAGGGCACTAGAGCAAAAAAATTATAATTTTTTTTTTTACAAAACATATGCATATGTCGCGCCATCATAACCGCCAAAATAGCTTAAGCGACATAATTTTCGAACTTAAATTTTTGACCAAAATTGATTATTTGCGATCGTAAATAGTCGATTTTCGTCAAAAAAAAAAAAAAAAAAAAAAAAAAAAAAAAACCTGTCGCTTAAGCTATTTTAGCGGTAATGGCTCGATGTATGGATGTGCTTATGAATGTATATCTATATTTTATATATGCACTTGGGTGAAGGGTATATAAGATTCGGCACAGCCGAATATACAGGGTGGGCCAAAAGAAACCAAGGGGTGTAAAAGTTTAATAACTTTTTTGTTTATTAATTTTTTTTTTATTTTTTCTTTCAGATTATATAGACAACACTTGGAGAATTTATAATGGAGAGGTTCACAACTGAACAGAGAACCAGAACAATAGAATTTTATTATTCAAACCAGAGATCAATTATTTTAAGCTCATTATCATTTGAATGGCTTTGTTAATAAGCAGAACTGTAGGTTCTGGGGTTCTCAAAATCCAAGAGCCATTCATCAACGCCAATTGCACCCCATCAGGTGTACAGTATGGTGTGGGATCCCATCTGAAAATGTCATTGGGCCCTACTTCTTCGAGAATGAAGATGGAAGTGCTGTAACCGTAAATGCAGAGCGGTATCGGTTTATGATAGAAAATTTTTTACGTCCTGCTCTTGAAAACAGACCTGGTATGTGGTTTCAGCAGGACGGAGCCACTGCCCATACTGCCCGAGACACAATGGCACTTTTAAGTCAAATTTTTGGAGAGCGAATAATATCTCGAAATTCGGAAATTATTTGGCCAGCGCGATCGCCAGATTTGACAGCACCCGGCTATTTTCTTTGGGGTTTTTTGAAGGAGCGAGTGTATGTGAACAAGCCAGAGACAATCCTTGAACTCAAGGCAAACATTGTTGCAGAAATTCGAACGCTACAGCCACAAGTTTTGAAAAATGCTCTAAAAAGAGCCCATCAGTGCGAAGCTGAAAACGGTGGTCATTTAAGAGACATCATTTTTCATACTTAGTGTAAAAAAATTTCCATTTTGTATATTATATAATCTGAAAGAAAAAATAAAAAAAGTTAATAAACAAAAAAGTTATTAAACTTTTACACCCCTTGGTTTCTTTTGGCCCACCCTGTAGCACTCTTACTTGTTTTTTGATTACGTTTGATACTCTTTGATTATTTGAAAATAGTCCCAAGTCATTAAGATTATTTTTAGACTAGTTATAAGCAGAGAACTAAAGTAATTGATTAGTAATCGTATTCACAATTTTAACAGTTATGCTCTTGCAAAATCATTTGCAAGAGTGAAGCGGCTACAGCTGTAATAATAAGATTTCTTTCACGGTAGCATGTGAAGAAGAACATAAGTGAAAAAAGCACAAAGCGGACAGATTTTTAATAATCTTTAATAATTTTTTTATTTCAAATGATTACATGCAACCAAATTCAAAGCTTCAAGTTCTTCTTATGAAAAGAATGAACTTTAATGCGATATCAAAGGAAAATACCATTCGTTAGCACATATTACGAAAGCTTCATTTCCTATTTCTTGTTCTCCATAGAGACATATTTGTATTGTATTTTCTTACCATTATGGAAAGGCAACAGGTGCATTATAAAAAAAAACACTTACAAAGTTGTTAATTGCATTTGAATGCACAGTAAGAAATCGATTGTTAGCGTTGAAAAAAAACACACATTTCAGATATTTTCCTGGTAAGGTGCAAAAACAAATACTCTATGCAATAAAGTCCCTTAAATGGGTCATCACGTAGCAGCAACGATATCGTTAGCAGTTGACTGCATTCTTTTTTGTATAAAAAAAATCATGTATCAGGTCATGTTTGCCTTTCTATCGTGTACCGTCAGTCTGCCAAAGAAGAAATTCGATTTGGCAGTACGTTCCACACATTCATCAGTCAGTCAGTCAGTCAGCCACTTACCACCATATGTCTAGCTAATTTTAAATATTTCCCAAGTTGTTTTAAATATTCCAAATGCATACATGAACTTCCCCCTTAAGTACAAATGCTGTCTTTTGTTTGTCTTCTATTGCTGTATCTAAACAAATTGCTTTTATTTAAACAATTCAATTTGCTTCCATAGAGTTTGCTTAAAACATGTTTGCATTAAATGCTTTTTTTTTCTTCAAAAAAAGAAACAAAACTAAGTAAACAAATTAAGCGACTTTGTCTTTGTGCAGAAATAGTTTTCTTTACAAATATGAATAGAAGACTTCCTCAATGCACATACGAATAATACATTATTTAAGCTGCAATATTTAGAATATCTAGTACCCACTACGCGTCTATTTTAAATAAGGAAATAACTTAATTAGGAGCTGTTTGGTGTTTTGTTTTGAAGTACAGGCTTTATTAGAAAGTTTTTTTTTCTTTTTCCCATGAATAAATTTATGAATGTAATTTCAGTTTACATTTTCATGGCTGAAAGCTGTTTAAAAATAAACCTGCAATTTTAAATTATTCGGTTGTATTTATTTATAATAATTATTACTTCTTACTTATTACTGTGTTATCATATAGCTAAATTCAGTATTAATTCACTGTCATTTAGTGCATTTACGGATGAGGATAATTCACAAGTTAATTTGCATTAAAACAGTTAATGCAAATTAACGCTGTCGTCTGTCTATGCTATTAACTTGATTATTTGTATTCTAAATTTAGATTATTGTACTATTTTTTTTATTCTTTTCATTTGACAGAAAAAGTTTTATAGCATAGATAGACGACAGCGTTAATTTGCATTAACTGTTTTAATGCAAATTAACTTGTGAATTATCCTCATCCGTAAAGCACTAAATGATAGTGAATTAATACTGAATTTAGCTATATGATAACACAGTCCTAATATGGTAACACCGTCAACGATCAATCAAATGTTGGCAAATTGTTTTGGTTTTCAAAATTAAAATGCGATTCGGTCAGAAAATATAAGTTATTTTAATTGTTTTTAGAAAACGAACAAAGAAATATTAAAATCGAGACACATTTTTTCCCATTTTAATATTTCCAAGGAAAATTATCGAAGTGTGTGGCACGAAAGGGATGTACAGATTTTGTTGACTTAATGCAAATACTGTCGTCTGCCAGGGTAAATTTTTAATTCACATTAGTGAGATTTTAATGCAAATTAACGCTGTCGTCTGTCTACGCTATTATTTTCAATTAATAATTTTACTTAATCAACATTTTTTTTCAAGTTAGAAAATATGTCTAATTATGTATAAATATATAATGCACCATTATATTTCAAACGCTTAGCTTTGTGTTAGCTCTCAACCTCAACACATACACAATTTACCAATACATTGACAGTGCCCACCAATGACCTAAAACTTACACACAAAATCAAACGTACGATACAATATGCAAAATAAGAAGCATATCGCCGCATAACTACTTATTTTGAGTGTTTGTTACAAACAAGAAGTCTTCGCGGCATCGCTTGTAAACACTCAGATACACGAACATTAATACATCCATCGTACTTCGCTTAAGGTACCAACAGACGACATGTTTTTTACATGTGTTTTTTAAGTTTTCGACTCGTCTGTTTTTCTTTATGCTTGTCAATATTGGTTAATTTACATAAGGTTTATAATTTTTGGTCACAAACGTACATGTAGTATCACTTCTTCTTCTTCAGTACATAAATATCCACGTAGTTTGTTTTATAAATGTCTTGCAGCCGTCGAAATATTTTTAGTTCCGTCGCTGTAGTACTGGCGACGCAAATTTGCTTTTTTAATTTTTTATTTTTTAAACAAGACGTTGAGGTTGTATCTAAAAATCTATACATTTTTGCACTTATTTTAATAAAGCGACAACGTTAAATTAAAAAAAAATATATAATTAATTTGTCTTCAAAATACTTCATTCAGACGGCTAATGATAGTGCACATAATCAACCGCCGACGAATTTGTTCTCATGACATAGACATTTGGAGCTGTATGTTTAACATAAGAAAATAGAGCACGCTCTATTTCAAATAATGTCTTATGTTTTTTGTCGTGTTTTTTACACAAGCAATGTTTTAAAGGTAACACACGACATGTTTTCGTTTACATATGTAAATTCTGGCACATACAATGTGAAAAACATGTCGTTTGTTGGTATCTTTATTAAACGACATCATTTATTATTGTTTTATTATAATACATGCTACGACAATACATTTAAAAAACAAGACGTATTTACATTTCAAGACTGTTTACGCAGCCCTCTATTAATAAATACATATTGTATCAATTTGTTTTCTTGTAAAACTTTTAATGAAAGACTACTGAATTGTTAACAATATACAGCACTTAAGGAATTTCGTATCGTTTTATTAAACATTTGAAGTTAATAGAAAACTTTACTGTATTCAATTTTAATTACAGTTTGGTAATTTCCGATTATAATAAATAAATAAGCCACACGTTTGTCCCCAAAATTGCAGTTGACATTTGTCAACTTTTTGGTGCCTCTAACAGGTAAAATTAATTTAACAACTTAAAAGTATGTTTTTTGTTCAATTAATTTAATTGCACTGAAGAAAAAGAGGAAATTATTATCGTTAATTATAATTTTAGTTGCTATTTAATTTTTGTTAATTTATGGTACTAAAGATGTTGTAATTGCCGCTGTGCCATATTTTGGATAGTTCAAAGAAACCTTCTCACAATTAAATAAATGTAAATAAAATAAAATTTCAATATCAACAGGAAGTATTCGAATTTTAGTCAATTTTGAAGAGAAATAGTGGCGTTTTAAAATACACAACAACAAAAAACACATTAAAGAAATCACTTAGGCTTAATAAGATTTGATTTTTTTTATACAAGTCACACCTTTGGCTAAAAGTTGGCGCTTTTTAAAAATAATAATAAAAGTTTATTTTTAGTTACATTGTATTAGTTCATTCACGGGGAGTTGCATTTCCATTAAAAGAAAATTAAATGCACGGAGTTTACCTTTTATGTCACTAATATCTATATTTAGACTTGTGGCAATACTGGTAACGCTAAAGGGCAGTATAGACTGTTATAATTTGTATTAATACATGTCAAAAATTCAAATAATACGTGCAAGAGCGATATTGTGAATGCAAAATGTAATGACTAGGGAAAGGATTTTCATGTAAATACATGTTTTCTGTCGTTGGTCTTAGATCAACCTAAATAACATATCTTTGCGAATCAAAAAATTTTTCACAAAATGGCATCAATTTGTTATTGCATATTTTTGCATATTTTACAATAAATACATATTTTTGCATATTTTACTATAAATGTATATTTTTAATACATTTTTTAGTTTTTTCATGTTATAAATCTAATTTTGAGAAAAACGAGAAATATTTACGATCGTATTTTTTGCGATATTATTCGATATACGTTGGGTTAAGTCAAGAATACCAATACCATTGAAAATTAAAAAGATAGCATGGGATAATAGCCCTTTTAAACCCAAAAATATTTGAGTAGTTTTTTTCAGCGCATTAGTTTCATGTGATATAAAATGCTTTTGAAATCGCCTTTGCGTGTTTCAGCCTTTAATGAAAAATATCAATTATATGATACGGATACATCCTATAGTAACTAGATGGGGAACGTAGCAGAAGGCTGTCGGATACTAAATTTCTATAAATAAAATTAATGCAATTTTAAAGTCAAAAAACTTTCCCCCACATGGAAAAAAACAAAGTGTCCTTGAAGTGTATGTTAAATTAAAATGTCTATACAAAAACTGGTTTTAACTAACACTTAAAGAACACGCTAGTTTTTGCATATGGATGCACGTTTTTTTACTTTAAAATTTCTTTAATTTTATTAATAGAAATATAGTATCCGACAGCCTTCTGCCTAATTGATATTTGGGCACACATAGTAGGATTGCTTGTTCTTGTTCATACTATAGACCAATTAGAGGCTTTCGTTATTTTAACACATCAATTAAAAATAGTTATACAAAAAAATTATGAATTTAATATATATTCAACAAATTGGATTAATAGTTTATATTTCTAAGAACGAAAATTTAGAAACTGAATATTCCACAAACGGAATAGCAGCATTTAAGTACGCACCAATAACTTCTGCTGACGTGGAAGATTCATTTTTATTACATGAAATTTTTTCAGAAAAAATCTTCAAAGATTTATCTTTGACAATTAAAAAAAAAAAACATTATTTATTCATTCGTGTATGTACGTAAATAAAGATTTGACGGAACTTTATTTTGTATTCCATATGATTTGGCAAAATATTTTTTAAGAGGGCATTGAAGCTGAGCTTTTTATGTTTTTTAAGTTTTTAATGTTATTAAATGTTGAAAAAAAGTTAATAAATGCATATTTTACTAGTTTTAAATACATATTTTTATATTTTTACTGCATATTTTATGTACATAAAACGTTATTTTAAATGCATGAAAATCCTTTACCTAGTCATGACGAATGGTAACCCAGCAAAAAATTACACATTACCATCAGAACTACTTGCCATATAATGACTTACTTTTCTGATTACCAAATTTCATTACTCGCTTACAAATCTCATTACCTAAAATGTACAAAAATTATGTACAAGTTGCTAAATGAAGAGAATGATTTTTTTAGATTAAATAGATTACGTGAACAAGTTTCCAAATAAAAAAGGTAAGCACTTCTCAAGAATCGATTATTTTAGTCTCACGCCTTGTTAAAATCATTAAGTTGGTAATCCAGTAAGGAACAGCTTCCACCAAAAATGCTTAATTCCAAACTCGATTACCTTTTTTGAAATTTTTTGCTGGGAAATAATACAATAAAAATTTAACATCCCATCCCAACATTTTCCTAAACGATAAGACTTTTCATCTGATCAGAGTTGCATTATTACAAAATCAATTAATAAAGGCCGTGATACACTATCATACAAAGTCGTGCAATCTACGAAAAAGTACATCGCTGGTATGATGGAGTTTATGAAAATTTTCAAAAGACAATAACAATTCATCACACCAGGGTTGTATAATTTCGTAGATCGCACGACTTTGTATGATAGTGTATCACGGCCTTAAACAAACTGACAAGTCGTCTTTTTCGACGCCGATGCCGTGCCGTCGTTTATAGTATATGTCTTCGCCTTAAACCAGCTATAAATATTAAATAATTTTTCGTACTAGGCAGTTTGAAAATTAACGAAATTATCGTATTTTCTTTTTCTTAATCTTATTGAAATCAACTTCTTTATCCGCTATCTATTTTCAAAGTCATGCACGACCACAGCTTGCATGAAACTGCTCTGCCGCTGGAAGTCAACGACTAATGTAGGCATGCTAATCCTCAACAGCTGTTTGCCTTTTACTTGTGTTTTTAATGTAATATGGGGTGTGATGGTGTGAGAAAAAAATTTCACTTTACGTTAGATTTTTTGACAGTCTTTCTCATAAAATGTCATGAAAATCTTTATAACAACATTTTCAAATTTCAGCGAAAATATATAATAAAGATATTATTACGTTATTATTAAGCCACTCAGTCCGGAAGTTGAGGGTTTAATTCCCGCCATATACCCTGGGTATTTTCCGCAGGCAAGTTAATCGCTTATCGGGTTGTGTTGTTTGTGTTAAAAAAAAAAGCTTTTAGAAATGTTTATTTATTCAGGTTCGTACACTCAAAAAAAAAAAACTAACTAAAACTTTGGAAAATTTTCTAAATTTGAGTAAAAAAAAATTGTCGTATGGCGCCAAAGCTGCTTTTACTTGAAACCAATAAAATATTCACTAAATTTCTAGTTCATCAATGATTATAGTAATTATATTTTTCTAAAATTAAGTAAACTTTTCCCATAAAACATGGAGCTTTACAAAAAAAAAAATTTTCATCTTTGATCTCAAATTAAATAAAATTTTCAAAGTTTTTTTATGTCTTTAATTCTGGTACTTATATTTATTTTTAATTAAATTCTTACCACATGGTATGTTTGTTATTATATCTTCATATTATATTATATTCTGAATTAATTCACCATACACACATATTAATTCCTTGAGAGGAGACAAGTATTGAACCTGACTGATAGGCAAGCACTCTAACCAATTGCCTAAGCATTGAAATTTTTGAGTTTTAAAATTTTATTTTATTTTCAAAAAAATATATTTCAAGTTCAAATATTCCTCGAAAATATGAAAAACTTACTTAGATTTTTTGCTTAATTCAAACGAAAGATATGTTCTATAATTTAAGGAAAAAATACTTAAAACTGGTAGATATTTTTCTAAAATTTAGAATAACTTTTTATATCTTTCAAGTAAGTCAAATTTGATGAACTAATCACGAGTAAGTCATTTCCTAAAATTTATTTTTTGATTTAAAACGAGATTGACTAGTTCTTAGGATACAATTTCCCCAAACTTTTAAACCATTTTCCAATTTTTGGTAAATATTTCCTTAAAGCCAGTAAACTTGTCCTTGAATGTGAGAATTTTTGTGTGTATTTTTATGAACTATTTTTAAGGATATTAACTTTTTATTTTTTACTCATATTAAGTTATTTTTACTAGATTTTTGCAAAAATTTACTTAAAGTTAGAAAAAATTGCTTAAACTTGGATTTTTTTGGCTTTAATTTAGGAACCTTTTTTCCTTAATAATAGTATATGTCTTTTTTTTTTGAGTGTAATTGCAAACAAAAGAAAAGTCACACGCATGGAGTTTTTGTTTGATCAGAACACTTTATTTGCGAAACACTGTTATCTGAAGCACAATGTTATACTCGCATTACTGACGGCTAAAATACCACGATCTTTACTTCGCTGTTTTTAACAGAAAACGGATTGAGTGGCTTGGTTGATTTCATCACTCTTTTTACACTCAACATAAAACTTGAAGAGCCAGTTTGTAACATTCAGAAATTTTTATACGTCAAAAAGTTCATTTGAATTGTGTATATCGTTATCTTACTATAGAAAGAAAAAGTCATTACTTTTATTTTAATCGAGCTTTTTGTACATTTTGATAGAAAAACATCAAATATATCGAAAAATTCAAAAATCTTGATTTCAAAAAGTAATTAATTGGGGCCTTTCTATATTAAAGTAACGATATGTATGCACTAGCTAATATCAGCTAGAGATTATTCTACGCCTGATGTTTACCGATTTTTATATTCAAATCTTCATTTTAATTTTGTAACAATATGGATTTCAATACAAAACTACACTGTGAGCTATAAGGTTCTAGATGTTTAACAAGCTGTGTTGAGTTTATTTATTTTAATTTTTAATACAGCTGATGGCCATGACAAACGTTTGACATGTGATTCGATGTGGGTTTTCATTTCAGCTGACAATGTATTAGAACTAAATGCAAATCCACGTTCATTGATATAACACAACCAAATAATATTACATAAAAAAAAATTTACAAAACATTACTTTGACTTTAGTTCAGAATAAGCACTAATAGAATAGTTTGACAACCCGTTTCTTATTTTATTTAAAATAAGTCTTATTAATGTAAAAAAAAGTTCACTTTCTACTGATGTTGGTTTTATAGCCTAAAGAGCTTTATATAATCTCTAGAGCTACCATTTCCTTCAACGAACTTTAATTCCTTTTTAATAGAAAATTATATTCTTTGGATTAAAACAGCATTTTTATTACTAATTGTTGTTGTTATAAATTTCCTCAATTGTTAATTTTTCACTTTTTCCTTACATATTTCGGTTTTTTACTTTTACTAATTGCGTTACAACAAAATTTTTCGTATTCCGCTTCTGGCAAATAAAGGCTTCTAAGTTTAAGATATATAAGATAAATGTGCTTTTGGTAATATCCCTTTGAGAAAAGCCATCTTTTATTACTAATTTGGAAACTAAGACAGAAAATTTTCTTTCTTATTAGAATATTTTTTTAATGTTGTCTTTTTTTTTAGAAACAATTTTATTTTATATTGGGACTTCGATTCCAAATTTTTTGAATTTTGCCCAAAATTGCGAATAATGCCACATTTATCTTGCAATAAATTTCATTTAAATTTTTTTCGAAAATTAATTCACAGAAGAACCAGTTGTCGTCGTCCTATTATTGTTGCACCATCGCATTCGTAACATGAATATCGACGCTCATCAAGAAATCAAGGTGTATCTAACTAGGTGGCAGCGCTACTTCAGCTGATAATTTTTTGCTCTATGTGCTTTGTAGCTGAAGAATGTCAAAAATTTCGATTTTGTTTTGGTTTTAGTACAATTATTTTTTTTTGCTTTTGACACGCTAATTTTCTCGGGGTTTCTTTCCCAGAAAATGTGCGGATCCCGGGAAAAAATTTCCGGGAGTTCCCGTATGACAAACACTATGACATAAGAAAAGTGTGCGCTGTGACACAGTCAATTTTTCTATAAGAATCCGAATTACCGCTATACTTCCAGGGCAATAAAGAGCAGAAATAAAGAAAAATAAATTAAAGTTACCTAACTTGCGAAAGCCGACGAAAAACCCATATTATATAAATTAAGAAAATTTACTCTCAACATTTTATTTACACTTTTCTAATTTCTAAATTTGTTTTATTACTTCATGAGCTATTGCACTTTATAAACAGTTCCTTCTTCCTTCCGATAAAAACTGCCTTTACTAATTCTTCTAACAGCAATAAAATAACTTTTGTTTGATTTATTATTTTTGTCTTTTCAAGCTTAAAACTTTGGAAAAATTACTATCAAAAAAAAAAAATTTTGTTTTTTTTTTTGATATGAAGTGAACAGAAAGTTTATTGAACTTTAAGTGATATCTATTCAACTTTTTACAATGTTCTATAATTGAAGCAAATGCTCGATATTTTTTGTGTTGTTTTTTTTTTCATTTCACTATGGTGATAAAAAAAAGTACAAGTTTGTCATACGGAAAGAGATGAAGAGTTGTCAACACTCCATTTGAAAAACTTTTGATTGATAACTTCTTATGCCAGGTAAACATATTAAAATAAAAACCATTAAATGTATTTTTCAGTTGGTATTTCAGGTTCTACAGTTGCTATTAAATTTAATCTGCAACTTTTTTAGCTGCACAAGACACTGAAATTGATTATGAATTAGTATAAAATATTTCTAGCATTTTGCAAAATTGTTGACAGAACTGAAAATATTGGGTAAAGGTGCCCTGATGATCGGCATTAGCAACAGTGAAATGCGCATAGGATCCAGCTAAACCCCTCAATAATCAATTTCAATGTATTTTCAATTAAAAAATATTTTACTTAATAAAAATGCAAACGACACATGCTTACTATGCAATAATTCTTAAAAACTAATTGAGAATTATTGACAAAATAAAGATGAATAATTGAAAGCAAATCAATATAAGAAACAACTATTTTTAGAAATTAAGACAAAGAGATTAGATTAACCAATAAAAAGAACACAATTTGATATATGGATATATAACGATGTCGAACGTGACCGTCATATAAATTTGAAGTGAAAAGCGTCTGTATGATTTTTGTGACAATAAGTGTAACTTATAGCACCAAGTTAGCCTTATAATTGGTGCTAAGTTTGATTTTTCTAGTTTGCAAAACAATTTGCAAAAAAAAGAAGCATTTGCGTGTGACAAAAACAAAAGTTGCTTTTGCGGCCACCGATTAAAACGCTCTTTTCAGCGAAACCTGAAGCAATATTTTAATGTGACTAATTTTAGATGGTTGTCCATTGATGTCTCTTTAAAATTGTTAACATTTTACCTGAAAGTGATTTAATTTTTAATTCGACTTTAGTCAAAGTCGCACGTGACATTTTTCCATCATGCTATCTACATATGTACGTATGTATGTATATTATTTCTGTTACTCTTTTCACAAAATTTTATATATCAAATTATAAATTATGAGCTTTTGCCTCTCTTTTGTCTTTTTTTAAGTATGAAGTCATTCTACCTTTTCTCTATGTGTGTGAAGATAAATTCATCGAATAACAAATTGTACTATTAAACTGAAATTAGAGTATATCTGAATGCTATTCGTGGAATTTTTTAGAAACTCTTGAAAAAATACATATAACTTAGTGCGTTCAAATCGCTTTCCAAATTATTCTTAATTTGCCGATTGAGGTGGATATGTATGTATGTATGTATGTATGTATGTAATATGTACGAGGGTGGATCATTAACTCAGTGTCTTTTTTAATTTCTCGCCTCTTAATTGAAATGGCAACACTGCTCTTGTCAAAAGGCAACTGTAAATTGACTTCTGTCTAAATTTGAATAAGCTTTGTCATTTAGTTTGTTTTTGGCAGCCGTTGATAACAGACTACCACGCTTTTTGAGAAGCAAATGGAAAAAAGTGAATTTCGTGTGCTCATTAAACATTTTTTTTTTTCGAAAAAAAAACCGTCAATCAAACCAAGGAAAACCTCGACATATACTATGGGGACTCTGCAGCATCGATTTCAATGATAAAAAAGTGGTTTACTGACTTTCGTTGTGGTCACACAAGTACAAATGACGTTGAACGTTCTGGACGGCCAATTGAGTCAGTACACCCGAAAATGCTGAAAAACCCCACGATATGGTGTTGGCCGATCGAAGAGTAAAAGTGCGTGAGATTTTTGATGCTGCCATAGGCATTTCATATGGCAGCGTGTTTTCGATTTTAAAAGATCAGATGGGTTAAAGAAAGTTGTCTGCAAGGTGGGTGCCGCGTTTGCTGTCAATTGACCATAAATGTAAACGTGTGACAAGTTCAAAGGATTGTTTGGAGTTGTTTAAGCGCAATCAGAATGAGTTTTTGCGGCGTTTTGTAACTGTGGATGAAACGTGGATTTATTACTGTACTCCGGAGACCAAGCAGCCGTCTTAACCTGCTCCGAAGAAGGCCAAGGTGAGTTTATCGGCCAATAAGGTGATGGCAACAGTTTTTTTTGGATGCACGCGACACAATCCACATCGATTACCTTCAAAAGGGAAAAACAATAAACGACGAATATTATGCCAACTTGTTAGGCCGACTTAATGAGAATTTAAAAAGAAAACGACCCCAATATGGCCAAGAAAAAAGTTCTTTTTCATCAAGAAAATGTACGAGTGCACACGTGTGCAGTCTCAATGGCAAAACTCTATGAATTGAGCTAGGACTTAGTACCCCATCCGCCATATTCTCCGGATTTAGCCCTTAGTAACTACTTCTTATATCCAACCTAAAGAAATTCCTCGGTGGAAAGAGATTTAGCTCCAACGATGAAATTATTGCCTATTTTAAGGACCTCAAAAAATCCTATTTTTTAGAAGGGATACAAAAACTGGAGAAACGTTGGACTAGGTGTATTGAGTTAAAAGGAGTTTATGTTGAAGAATAAATTTTTGTTTTGCAAAAAAAACTGTTTCATTAAAAAATTCACGGACTTATTGATCCGCCCTCGTATGTATGTATGTATATTTACATTAACTACCCTGAAGGAAACGTGGTGTTAAGTGTCCCCAATTCACACACTTTTGTCTACTATTTTGGTGACATTGTCAATGAAGCGTCCACATATTAATATTCTTTTTGATGCGTAGAAAATTATTATGCTTCTTCTTAATGTTTTATTGGGTTGTTGAAAATAAAAGTCGCGTCATGCGAAATTTTAATGTTTTTATAAAAATTAGTTTAAGAAATCAAATTAAAAGGTTAATACCTATAGACGTTTTGAATAATTCGTATTCATATTGTATTATAAAAATTTGAAAATTTGACAATTTTTAGTGAAAGTGGCAATTATGGAATTTATTTTGACCCTTTGGAAGATTTTTTACCATCAATTAAAGATTTGTCACACTTACAAATCCATACGTAAGTGTTTGACATTACTAATTCAGCGAAACATACAATTTAAATTAATCAGTACAGTTCTACTACGGACATTTCTCACAGTGTGGTGATATCGTCAATAGTAAGTCAGTACAATCTGACTATTGACATTTTCGCCATATGGTCCCACAAGAACTACCTAGTCACTATTGACGCAGTCTACTGGTAGATTTCGTAAGACAAGCATGTGTTAAATGTCAATATTAGAGAGCATTAGTTGGGGTATAATTTGTCAGTGGTATTGGTGACATCGTCAATGATAGATAATCAGTATAACTTTACTATTGAAATTTCCTGCAGGGTAAGTTCACTTTGATATCACACTTGTGTGTCTGCTGGGAATAAACAAGAAAATTTAAAAAAAAAGAAGGGCACACATACTCTGAAAACGAGAAGCTTGAAGAAAAATAAAATCTTGTAACACTATTTTCATTTTGATAAACAACAAATGTAGAGATTTTTTTTAATACATAATTATTTAGAAAAGGAAAAAACTATTTTTAAATATTCACTAACAGACTCATGCGCACACACAAATCTGTGAATCTTAATTTAAAACACTACAAAACCAACAACTGCAGAATGGAAATGAATATAAATAAACAACATGTTCTTTTCGCCAAAAAAAAGAAATACATAAATTAGAAAATTAAAAAAGAAAAACAAGAAAAAGAAAAATGTGCGTGAGTAGATGAATGGTTGAATAAGAAAAACTTAAACATGTCTGCGATATCATAGCAGCAACAATAGCAATCACTCACGTAAATGATAGCAACAATTAATTGTAAACACGGGTTCGCTTAAAATATGGAAAGACGCTTTAATACTTTGGTAATAATTTGTTAATGGAAATTGCAAATATTACACTGCACAGCAAAAAATATTGCATACTTAACATTTTTTCCATAAAATTTCTTGTAAAATTACGAAATTAAGTATTCGTGTGGTAAAAAAGAGGTGTTTTAGGACATCCGGTTATAGCTATGCTGCTTAAGGTCATGACTCATGTGATTTTTCGAAGATCGCACGACTTTTTATGATAGTGTATCACGGCCTTTAGCTATACAAAACAAACTTACGGCCCTTTGTGCAATGTACAATTAAAAGCTAACAGGAACTTTAACGGCATGTTTTGTATGAAAAACTTGATATTAAAGTTCACGTTAACTCTTAATCATACATTGTGAAAAGAGACGTTAATATGTTAAATAACAATGCAATAAAATTATATTACATGATGATGTCGAATTCGCGTTTCAAATTCAAAAAGCGTTTCAATTTATTTCAAATTAATTTCTTTTCTAGCGGCCTACGACTAAATTATTAATGTATTGTTTGTGGCCGGTGGGGGCTGTTAGCCAGCTTACAACTAATCGGCTGTGTTCTCTGGTTTGCGCTCATGTGCAAAAGCAATACATAAACAAATTGAGCAATCGTTCTCATTATCTTTTTTTTTGTTTCACTCACTTCAAAGAACCAAACAAAAAAGGTTGTTTCGTTTATTTTCGTACTCAACTTTTAAGTACAAAAAAATTAAAACAAAAATAAATTTATAACTGTAATGGTGTCGATTATTTTTGTTACGAAAATCACGTCCTGTATTGCGCAATAAATAGCATAGCTATAGTAAAATAGTAGAACAATTTCAGGAAATTTCGACCAATTGAAATGTGCATTGTGATTATCATGTGTTAAACAGGAAAGCCATACATTTACCAAATAACGCGACATTTGTAGTTTTTGGATGTGTAACTTTCTTTAAAGCGCCGTAAAGAGTCCAAGGCCGATTTGATTATAATAAATTGTATCATTTTTGTAAGAATGTGGCTGATTTGCTTGATTGGATAAAAAACTACTGACTTTATGAAAGTGATTTGAAGTAGCATTTTAAGCAAACTGGTTACGATTTCAGAAGCGTTTTCGTTTTCGTAATAAAAAATAATAAAAAATTAAAGTTTTATAATTTTATTGAAAAGTTAACTAGATTTTAAAATTGTAAAGGGTGTTTTTTATTGAGGTATAGAACTTTAAGTTGGCATCACTTTTTTAACTGGCGGCCATTTTGTCAGCTGTCAAGTGATTAATATTTAGTTTGGTTTGCCATTTCATCATGAACAGGTTGACAAAAGAACAACGCTTGCAAATCGTGCAAATTTATTTCGAAAATAATGGTTCAGTTCGCGAAGTTTACCGCAAGCTCCGTCCATTTTATGGTCGACATAATCGTCCATCAGAGCAATTAATTCGGTTAACCATGGATCGTTTTCGCACTACGTTTACTCTATGTGATAATACGCATCCGCAGAGACGTCGAACAGTGCGCACCGAAGAAACAATTGCCGCTGTAGAGCAAAGTGTTGAAGAGGACCCGAATGAATCGATTCGCCACCGTGCACAGCAATTGGAGCTTACTAACCGACTATTTTGTTCCCGAATTGGATGGCATGAATGTGGATGAGTTGTGGTTCCAACAAGACGGCGCTACATGCCACACAGCGCACGTCACAATCGATTTATTGAAGGAAACATTCGATGAGCGCATAATTTCGCGGAATGGACCTGTCAATTGGCCACCAAGATCGTGTGATTTGACACCATTGGATTATTTTCTTTGGGGATATGTGAAGTCGCTCGTCTACGCCAACAAACCAGAAACGTTAGGGGACTTGGAAGCCAACATTCGTGGCGTTATTGCCAACATACGGCCCCATATGCTCGAAAAAGTGGTTGAAATTGGACCTGTAGAATTGGCTTTATTCGAGCCAGCCGCGGCGGCCACATGCCCAAAATCATATTTAAACATTAATGGCATAAAATTATCCTTCCAATAAAGCCAAATTGATGGACATTAAAACGATTTTCTTGTGTTTTATTTCAATCCGAAGTTCTATACCCCTAAAAAAAACACCCTATATAAACTATTATGGACCGAAATCGGATAAAAGCTAAAAATACGACTACTAATGAAAAAAGAACAACACTTGCATTTAAGTTTTGTTTTCAACTACCCACCTTAAAATAGAAAAACGTTTTTTGGTCAGGGGAATCTATTCTGACTATTTTTAGCATGATGTCCGAATGACTGCATTATGCATGTACATATCGTCTCCTAAAATCCAAAAAGCCCCAAGTGCACTTTTTACTTTTTTTACAGGAAAAGCAAAAAACCTTTTAAATTTAAGATTATTTATTTGTTAAATTTGAATAATTAATGAAATCGATATTTTTGAGCATATGTGAGTAAAATTTTTAAGGAAAGTGTATTTTAGTTAATCAATCAATCAAAAAGTCTATTTTGAATTTTTGATTGTATTTATATGCCGTATATAGATTTACTTATTAAATTAATTAAGTTTTAAACTAAATTTCAAATAATTTCATTCCAGAGTAATCATGGTCGAACAATTTCTAAATTTCTTAAATGGATAAACAAACTATGTATAATTATATGGCCACTACTGAACGGTACATATGCTTGTCAGCGATGCCAACTTGGTGCTTTTGGCACTATTTTTAGTGCTTTTTGAAGACTCAAAACGCCAAGTTTTAAGCGTTAGTGTCAAACTAAGAAAAAGCACTAAGTAGTGCTTTTAACCCTACGGTCAATGACCGGGTTCCCGGGTACCTTTTTCAATTTAAAAATGCTTACAATTCTATGATGATTATATGGCGATAAAACTCAAGATGGTCGCGATTTAGACGTTTATAAATATTATAGAAAAAGAAAATGTTAATAATGTTAACTTGGTCTATGTTTAAAATGGTAACAAAGTTGACACCTACGAGAGTTAATGACCGGGTACTCCGGTACACCCATACTCCGATACCCCAATGCCCTCATACCCTGGAACCCCCATACAATTACAATAGAGATCTAATGTAACGTAACCTACTTTTCACATAAAAATATCGATCAGATGTTTCTTACGTTGCAGTTACATTCCATTACAGTCGGGGTAACTGAGCCCTTTTTTTCTAGTGTTTGCGTTGTTGAAGCGTATCAAACTTATCAATGACCATAATCTGTTAGTACTAACCTAACCCCCATGACTCCTTATTTGGACCTACCTGCAGACTATATAACAACATTTGTTAAACCAAACAAATGTACATACATATTTAAATCAAATGATATTAGCATCAATTGAACTTATTTTCAATTAAAAAACGAAAAAAGTACGTAAGGGTACCCGGGTACCCGGTCATTGACTAACGTATATTTTTTGGTCATTGACCGTAGGGTTAAGAAATTTGTGTATTTCTTAAAATTACTTTAAGAAAAACTTGTTGTATTTATTTTTTCAGTGTAAAGCATATCTTTTTCGTCTGATATATTCCATTAAAGATGATACTATTGCAGAAATAGAGAATTGCTTAGAAAATATTAAACATTATTAAACATCACTCGTTTGAATCTTCACTCATTTTTCACGTTAGTGCTTTTTACACTTTTTGGATATCAAAATTACGCTTTTAAGTGCTTTTTTAAGTTTTGATGTGCTTTTAGAGCCAAAAAATTTGGCAGCACTGATGCTTGTATGATGATGTACGTGGATTTAACAAACAGTCAAATGAATAACAACGAACGCACACTCAAAACAGACAGCCAGCCAGACACAAACAAGCATATACACACGCAAACATATTCAGTCAAACGAGAACACGGTGTAATTTGCAATTTGTTATTTAGGCTTGTATTTTTGATGAGGCTTAAAATATTCATATTTACACTTGCAGTTAAATGTTTATAAAAACTGAAGCAGACGTTAGCAAATGCGAGGGTTGATACTGAATTAAAAAAAATGTTTATAATAATGTAGACGATTCGTTTTGTTTGTAGGCTCAGTTTTAATATGAGATAAAGTACGATTGTTTAGTTCATGATTGAAATCATTCGTTTTATAGATTTGTTTTTGCACAAACATTTTTACTTTACAATTGCATATTGAACATTTTGTGTTCACATTTTGATCTACATTCAGAGAAAAACTGTTTTTTTTTTGTTGTAAATTTTCCAAAATAGTTTTTTAAGGCTCTGTTTGCTAGCGATTACGACATATGTATCAAACAAGTGGACGCATTACAGAGAATACTCATCAGCTGGTATTTCGCTTACACCTTAGTAATGAACAATTTATTTGACAATCAATTCTTTGCTTATTTGATGCATATGATTTTTTGGCAATTACAGTTGCTTTTCGATTTAGCGCACCTAATTGTTGTCAGGATTGTTCGTTAAATTCAGTGCTAAAATATAAAAATAAAGCGCCGTCTATTTTATTGAAAACTCAAACAAATTTAAGGTACATATTTCATTAAAAATTTATTTATTTATTTACAAATTTAGAGAATACATGAATGCATCACCTAAATATAATTTAGCTAGTGCAACGAGGCCTTAAGCTATGTATAATAAAGCCATAAAGTATAAAATAGATTACTTATAATTATATATAATTATAAAGGTTGGTGGATTTAAGGTATTGGGTTATTGTTTTAATGGAATGATATGAAGGGGAGGATAAAGAATTTATAGGATTAGTTTGTCCAAATATTTGGTTTCTTTGATGGTTGTATTTGACGCAATTTATTAGGAAGTGGGGACAGTTTAGGGAAGAATTATTATCGCAATCACAAATTGGAGGATTTTCGTTTGATATAATGTGACTATGCGTGAGTTTCGTATGTCCTAGTCGTAGTCTCAAAAATTTAATCATATCTTTACGGTTTGTTACATGGTTTAAAGAAGAGTATGACAAAATATTACTTTTGTTTGGGTTTATTGTTCTATACCAGTTGCTCGTTGTTTCCCAAGTACTGGTCCAGTTATCATAACTTTGCTTGATTATACATTTATTTATGTCTGAAAAATTTCAATTCGGCGTCATAGTCTTGCCGTGGAATCAGCCAGTTCATTCCGTTCTATTAGGGAGTGCCCTGGTACCCATATAAGGATAATCTTGGGGAAGTTAGCTAATAACGTTTTCCTGATACTTGTTGAGTAAAGGTCGTTGTTATTGATGTTTTTTATTGCTTGTAGTGCGGAAAGAGAGTCTGTACAGATAGCAAACTTCCCTCTTGTTTGACAGTACTTAGTAGCATTGTAGATTGCAATTAATTCTGCTGTAAAGACAGAGCTAAATTCAGGTAGTAAAGATGTACTGACAACTTTATCGGTGGAAGTTACCGCAAAAGAAACCGTGTCGCTAGTTTTAGAACCATCGGTGTATAAAAATGTTCTATCAGAATATTTATTTACGATTTGCCGAAATAGCAATTGGTAAAGCGGTAATGGTGTGATTTGCTTGTTATAAAACGACAGAGGTAAGTCTATGGTGCCCTCGTTTAAGAGCCATGGCGGGTTAAAGTATATAGGCATTTTAATTATTTTATCCGCAAAGTTAAATTCCTTGTAAATTTTTAAAACGTTAGACAGGGCGGATTGAGTTCTACTGTTCCTTTTTAGTTATTTTCCAAAAGCTATCTATAGTTTTTTTTAGTGGAGTTTCATGACAGTATATAACAGATTTAATAGTTTTTCTTTTTTCTATTTCAAATATATGTTCTAAATTCAGACAATTTGATTCAAAATATATGTTTTTTATAGGCGTTGTCCTCAGAGCACCCAGGGCTATCCGGATAACTGAATTAATTACAGTTTGTACTTTTTTTAGAGAAGATTTTGAAGCGTTCCCATAGAGAAATAGACCATATCTTACTTTAGATATTATTAAAGATTTTACGACATTAAGCAGTGTGAGTGTGTTAGTATTAAATTTCGTATTAGCGAGACATTTTATTATTTTGATTCGGTTAGCTAGGGAGTGAATCAGATAATCTATATGTAGATTCCATTTTAATGTATTTCCGAACCATACTCCGAGTATTTTCAACTCGTTTACTTGGGCGAGTTGAATATTGTGTGCAATTATATTGCAAATAAAGGGTGTTTTTCTTAGAGGTATAGAACTTCGAATTGAAATAAAACACAAAAAAATCGTTTTAATGTCCATCAATTTGGCTTTATTGGAAGGATAATTTTATGCCATTAATGTTTAAATACGATTTTGGGCATGTGGCCGCCGCGGCTGGCTCGAATAAAGCCAATTAATTCTACAGGTCCAATTTTCAACCACTTTTTCGAGCATATGGGGACGTATGTTGGCAATAACGCCACGAATGTTGGCTTCCAAGTCCCCTAACGTTTCTGGTTTGTTGGCGTAGACGAGCGACTTCACATACCCCCAAAGAAAATAATCCAATGGTGTCAAATCACACGATCTTGGTGGCCAATTGACAGGTCCATTCCGCGAAATTATGCGCTCATCGAATGTTTCCTTCAATAAATCGATTGTGACGTGCGCTGTGTGGCATGTAGCGCCGTCTTGTTGGAACCACAACTCATCCACATTCATGCCATCCAATTCGGGAACAAAATAGTCGGTTATCATGGCTCTATACCGGTCTCCATTAACGAATCGATTCATTCGGGTCCTCTTCAACACTTTGCTCTACAGCGGCAATTGTTTCTTCGGTGCGCACTGTTCGACGTCTCTGAGGATGCGTATTATCACATAGAGTAAACGTAGTGCGAAAACGATCCATGGTTAACCGAATTAATTGCTCTGATGGACGATTATGTCGATCATAAAATGGACGGAGCTTGCGGTAAACTTCGCGAACTGAACCATTATTTTCGAAATAAATTTGCACGATTTGCAAGCGTTGTTCTTTTGTCAACCTGTTCATGATGAAATGGCAAACCAAACTTAATATTAATCACTTGACAGCTGACAAAATGGCTGCCAGTTAAAAAAGTGATGCCAACTTAAAGTTCTATACCTCAATAAAAAACACCCATTACAATTATGCTTTTTAGAAATATGAATGTATTTGCACTTTGATGTAGATAATAGATTATATTGATTGATTATATTATCGATATTAATTGAGGGGTTTTTCGATTTATTGGATTTTATTAACAAGTGGTAGTCATCAGTGTAAGCACTTTAATGTTTCATTAAAATGTTTTAATGTTTTAATGTTTCATTAAAAATATAAAGATTAGAAAAATTCAAAAATACAATATAATACAAAAATAATATATTTAAAAAACTGCTTAAGCACAACAGGTCATATTCTTCACACAAATCTGTCACTCACTAACCTTTTCTTTTCATATAGCTCTGTAAGCCCAATTGCGCGTGATAACTTTTAAGGAACAACTAACACCAAAGGTAAATATTCTGACAAACACTAGCAGAACGGAACAACTAGCTGTTTTCGAAGGTCGCCACACCTTCAATATCAGCGTTTTTTGTGTTTGGTCCACTGTGTGTGGTGTCAGTTGATGTGGATTTCAGCTTCATATGATCAGTTTTCAGTGCAAATGGAATATGTGAATTGTTTTGATTAATCACATTACAATTTGCTGAAAACTTTTTTCTAATGAAAGCGCAATTTTATCATATCTAAATTTACAACAGTCTTGCCATTGCTGACAATTTTAACTTTTTTTTTTCTTTTTTTATGTTTTGTTTTATTTTATTTATATTTGTTCGTTAAATCCATTATAAAATAAAATTTTTGTTCGTTTTATAAAGTAGTGCGTATAAAAATCTGTGTGTTCGTTAAATGTGATGTTTATTAAATCGAATGTACGTTAAATCGGAAAACTACTGTACTTTATGAAAAGTGCAGAGTTGCATCTAATGCGATTACATGCTTGTATTCAATGTGCCTTGGTAGCGATATTTTTCAAAAATTTAATATTTCTCATTCATTGTAGAAACCATATCGTATAAACAATTATACAATAATAAGGTCTACTTATTAATTGGCATCAACACCAGTGATGAAGGCATGGTCACTGGTCACTGAACTATTCAGCAGATACTAATCAGCAGTGCGATTCACTAACTTTTTTAACGATAATCGCATCGTTAAAATAATTATAACGAAATTTTATCGAATTTGCTATTCAGTAACATTTTTGACGATATTCGCTGTAAGTTAATGTCAGCTGTGTCGTTATTTAAGCGACAATAATTTACATATGTGCTGTTAATTTTATCGACAAAAATCAACAGAAAATATCAGCTGCGTACTATCGTCAAAAAGAAGTTACGGAATCACACAATCGTTATTGCAAGCGAAAAAATACATAGACAAAAATTAAGATTGTTGGATCGTTAAAAGTTCTTGAATCGTACACAACGAATCATTGGTGAAGTGAAATAACCATAAAATGTCTACTAAACACAACTTCAAATAAGTTAATACGACTCATTTAACACCAGAGGCACTGCAACACTACATTATTAAAAACGCGCATATAACAGAGTTGTAATAGAATGAAGCTTTCCTCTATCTGTTCCTTCACCAACTGTCTTCTCTATCACTATCCCTTTCCTAAAGAAGGTAACACCTAGTAATAGTAGAAGGCATATTGTCAAGGCCGGTCATTGCATCAATTACTTTTTGTCATAAAATTAATTTCGAATGCTGATGTTTTTATTGATACCATCATCGACATCGTTGATGATAAACATTTGTTGAAGAAAAATGTCAAATTCGACTTAATGATGCACATTAACATTTATTCAACAATATTGAGTTCAAGTATTTTTTTGCTATAAATTTTGGTGATCGAATTGCTGAATTCAAATTGAGAAACATAAAAATATATAAATAAAATATATATATTTACCCACATACATACATATGTACATATGCAGACACAGGTATACACATTCAGTTTCTAGTTATTTATTGCATTTTTTATTTTTATTTTTATTTTTTTTTTTATTTTGTGAAATATTACTTGCAAGTGCAGAAGATTGTTCATGCTCGCTGAAAGAAAAACCAACAGTGGCGTCAACAGCGCCGCACAAGATTTTAGAAAGAAACCTCAGGTTTATTAAGCACAAAATAAAATCATCAAAATTAACAACAAAATACAAGTAAAAGTAGGTTATTTAGCAAACGTTAACATTTAAAGTTTGACGAACGGACAGACAGACAGAACTGAACTGAGCTGAGCTGAAAAATTCATAGACAGAGAGGAAAAACCAAACATGAAGAAAAATTGCTGATTTTATATGTTAAATTGGACATAAACAAAAAAAAAATAAGACCGAATACTACGTACATGAACCTTATAATTTAAACTTTCCAAAAAAAACGACAAAAAATATTTTAAACAGAAGACTAGTTTTAAAAATCTTTGTTTTAGGACTTTTGCTTTTTTTCTACTTTACAAAATGCCAGAGAAAAAACAAAAATCAAGAATATCATGATGATGATGATGACCTCAAAAGATCAGGATTTTACTACACACAATTCTCTGCTTTTCCTGCATTCATAGATAGAAAATAATAAAAATAATAATTATGATGCAGGAAAAGACTGACTTTACAAGAGCAACAAAATAAAATATGTATGTAGAAAATAGGAGAAAAAACATAGACAATAATCATGAATATCCGCATTAAAGAAAAATCAGAACATATACTCGTAGTATTTTGTATCGGTCTTTTGTTGGCATTTTCCAGACAAGCGACAACATCTTGCATCTAATTTAGCTAAATGCAAATGTAAAGATGGCCGAAACTTCAATAGCGACAGAAAGAGGAAAAACAAAGCAATCAGCAAATGTAACCAACAACAAATAATAAGGCAATTATTTTATTATTATAATCGTTTTTTTTTTCATCTTCACCATCTTACTTCCACCGGAAATTTATTTAGTAATATCAAGACATTATGCCTCAATATCAATAACAGAGAAATAACCATAAATACGAGATCAATTTGAAAAGCCGTCTCATTTTGAGATATTTTATATATTTAGTTACATATTTTTATTTTTCATTAAAACAATAGGTGTGTTCATTCCTAGGAAGACAGAAATTTACAAAATTACTCTCCCAGATACGAAGAAGTAAATGAATGCTTTACTTGTAAAAACTTGCAAGAAAATTTTACTTTTTCTAGTGTATTTTGGATAAACTTGTTGAATAATATTTTGTATCACAAAATTTTTAAAAATCGACATTTACAGCCTGTTTTTAGAAAACATAAGCCCTTTCGTTTTTATGTTTCGTTTATAAACGATAACGTTTAAAATTTGATTTTTATAAAACATATTCTAAAGCTTTCGTTTTGACTCACAAAATTATTACAGTGAAGAAATACAAAAAATAATATCTATTAAAAAAATTGTCATGAAAATTTTGAAATAAAATTAATTTAAAATTAATTTTAAATTTTATGAATAAGGGGATAAGCAATTTAATTTTTAATTGATTTTAGCATTCAATTGGAAATCCATTTACACATTAAAACAGTTTATCATTGCATTTCGTATTTTCCTTTGTTTATTAGAACAAGTTTTTTATTTCCTATAACCTTTACTTTATTTTGACTCAAAACTTAAATTTTTTGTGATTTGTTTGATAGTTAAATTGTGGGAAATAAAGCAGAAATTATTTGTTTATACTGAATTTGGTGTTGATTCCTTCACAGAAAAATTACAGGAGCAAGGGAAATATCTTTGCTTTGTACGGAAGTCGAGATTCGTTCTTGTGAAAGTTAAATCAATCCGCTTATAGAAAAAGCCATTTAGATTTTTTCGTTTAATTATTTTTTTTGTAATTTATAGTAAAAATTAAAAGGAAAAAAATTGCTTTTCACTGTTTTAGATCAGTTCACATTCTAACATTAAGAATTAAATAACATTTTCGTTAAAGTCAAATGAAAAATATGTAGACTGATTTTTAATTAATTTTACATAAAAAATTTTATGAGTGTGGGAAAACTGAAAGCTCTTTTGTTGTCACACACATGAAAATAAATAAATGTTTTAAAAACGAAAACATGGTTTCATTCGTTATTTTAAAGAACGTATACACTTATTCATTTTCGAAAAACAGGCTGTTAATATGAAATATGTACATACTTTAGACAACTTCATGTATTATTTACCATTTTTATGAATTTTTTAATTATTTTTTAATTCTGTTCTACAAATACAAAACAACCCATTTTCCATCTCTGATCAGATGTGAAAAACAAACAAAATTTCTTGACAATAAAATTTAATTTATGTGGCTTAATGAAAGAAAAACTATCAATTATGAAATAAAGAATAATATCCAGCCTTATTTTCGATTTTATCGTAAGCGACATGTTATCGAAAACTTGCTTTTTTATTGATAATAATTTTTACAATATTGCAATAGACTAGGTGTATTTGTGTGAAATATATTGGAATCAGCCTTTACAAGAGCAACAAAATAAAATATGTATGTAGAAAATAGGAGAGAAAAAAACATAGACAATAATCATGAATATCCGTATTAAAGAAAAATCAGAACATTTACTCGTAGTATTTTGTATCGGTCTTTTGTTGGCATTTTCCAGACAAGCGACAACATCTTTCATCTAATTTAGCTAAATGCAGATGTAAAGATGGCCGAAACTTCAATAGCGACAGAAAGAGGAAAAACAAAGCAATCAGCAAATGTAACCAACAACAAATAATAAGGCAATTATTTTATTATTATAATCGTTTTTTTTTTTTTCATCTTCACCATCTTCTTACTTCCACCGGAAATTTATTCAGTAATATCAAGACCATCGATATGTTTTTCCCAAGATGAACAGAATTCATGCCAATTTTTCTTAATATGCATTTCGGCAGCATTTCACATGAAATGTTGAACAGACTTTCTAGGATTTAGGGCCATTTTGTGAATTTATTTTTTATTATTTATACTTATTTTAATATAATTTCATTTCTGTTTTAATAATTTCATAAATTAATAAATATTCGCTCAATTCAAGACTCAATTTAAATAAAATGCTATATGTTGTACACATGTCATTTTTTTACCGTCTTGTGAGTATTCGTATTCGCTTTCGCAAAAATTCAAATCATTATTCATTTTCGCATTCGCATTCTCTAAACTGGTATTCGTTACATCCCTAGTTGGATGTTTGTACTTTACGTATTCGGTTTAAAAGGAACGCGTGTATTTGTATCAGGGCAATTATGAATAAAATTTGAGAGAAATTTCTCCCTTTTCCAATTAGAATTTTTTTATTTTCATAAAATATTTATGGAAATTAATTTTTTAAGAATAAATGCTCCAAGACTTTAAACAACTATAACAAAAATTTAGAAGAACTTTTCAGTATAACCTCAAGCAACACCACTACCACATTCACATATTGCAGCACTATTCTAGCGGGAAAACGCAGAATTCGTTCTTTCTTCAGACTTTATTAAAGGCCTGTTTAGTCCCCCTTTTTTAAGGTTCCGTACACCAAAGGTGAAAAGGAACCCTATTGTTTTCGCTACGCTGTCCGTCTGTCCGTCACACGGTATTTTCTCAGGAACCGTAAGAGCTACGGACCTGAAATTTTGACACAGTATGTAGAACCTTGGTCGCTACAACAACAAATACATGAGAATTAAAAATTAAAGGGTGTTCCAAAACGAGCAATGAAATATGTTAAAATCCCATGTAATATACATACAATTGTATGAACATATGTATATTGAAACTTGAAATTTGTAAAATTAGTGTATTTTTATACAGACTACAACAATTAATACTAAAATTTAAAAAATTTAAATTAAAGGGTGGTCCATCAGTTAATGCAATTTTGACTATGTAATTTTTACAATTTGCTATATCTTGGAAACCGTAAGAGGCAAACACTTGAAATTTTCAAAAACGGTAAAACTAAAAAAACCGAAAATTATAAAATCGCCAAACCAAAAAAAAATCGCCAAAAATTAAAAAAAATCGCCAAAACAAAAAAATCGCCAAAATTAAAAAAAAAATTCTAAAATTCACTCAAATAAATCGCCAAATTCGAAAAAATCGCCAAAATGAAAAAAAACGCCAAAATGAAAAAAACGCAAAAAATTTAAAAAATCGCCAAAACGCGAAAATGTCGCCAAAACTAAAAAAAAATTTAAATAAACAAAAAATCGCAAAAATTAAAAAAAATCGACAAAAATAAAAAAACGCTAAAATGAAAAAACGCCAAAAAAAAACCGAAAAAATCGCCAAAACAAGAAAATAAAGTGTCTAAACTAAAAAAGAGCCAAATTTTAAAAAAATCGCCAAAACCGAAAAAACGACAAAACAAAAAAACCGAAAAGACCCCAAAAACGAAAAAAATGCCAAAACTATATATTATATAGGATGAAGTTTGTATTAAATTACATATCTAGTGTTCGTACGGAACTTTATGTGCGCGAGTCATAGTCGCACTTTACTAAATTTATTAATTCAATTACTGTTATTATCTAACTGCTAAAGAATGCCTTACAGTCCAACCTAAATTAGTGCGTCAAGCGTTTCGTTAGCAGCAGGGTACGTATTTTCAGTACATTTAAACGTATAAAATATTAATCGAATGTACTGAAAATACGTATCCTGCTGCTAATGCAACGCTTGACGCTCTAATTTAGGTTGGACTCTTATAGAAGGCCTCGACTCTAGATACACATTCCACATTATTTTCTATGAAAAGGAAGAAAAGAATGAGTAACATTTTTTTACCGAAACAAAAAATTAGTAATTGAATCAAAAAATTCCTAAGTAGGCCTTTAATAAGGTCTGCGTTTTCCCGCTGTGTGAAAAAAACATAAATGTATTTACCTATTTGAGTATGTTTGTCTATAAATAAAATCTTGAAAAGTCTCAGAATTTTCATAGAAAAGAAGCTTTTATTTATTGTAATTTACCTATAAGAAATTCGGTTATGTTATGGTGTTAGAGTGTGTTAGGAAATCAATAACAATAAACAGAATTGAAAAACTTAGATTTAACTTAAATACAATTTACAAAATGAACACAGCTGCTCAATACTTTTCAATGTGAAATACTATTTATTGGGTAAGGGAAATATTTATTTCACAAAGTTAATTGGAATAAGGAATAAGATAAAGGAACACATAACCTCTTAACTCTTCTCTGCATGTGTCTTTTCCAGAGGTTGTACAAAATGAGGTCAAATAAGTACACTTAAACGGCCATATGACCGTTTAAAATGTTTCAACATAAATATTTCCCATTGTGTTATTATCAGGGACAAGGACTTCATGCATTTAAAAAAGGTATTTTAGGCGCCTAAAATATGACATTAAAAATGCAAGATATGCACTAAAAACAATAAAATATGCACATATTTTAAAAAAAATTTTTGTTCAAAAAAAGTTTTAAACTTACATTCAACTAATTAAAGATGTAAAAATATTTTATTTTTTCAAGAGGTGCGAATACAAGCCTTTGATATTAACTTTGTACACAAGATTAAATATGATATAACGATTTTTTCTGCAATATTTACTCCAAATATGCAATATGTTTATATTGCAGAGAAGGAGCAATAAGCAAATTGAAAAAGAAAAGTGTTATGTATTTATTTTCATTTAAAAATTTTCGAACGTGAAGTTCTATCAATTTGTTTTTAGAAAGATTTTTGGCATTGAAAAGGCCTTGTGTAACGTCTATAGACGTAATGGGCTCAAATTTAAATAACTATTTTTATATAATGTTATATAAATATTCATTTAACTCAACCATTACAATGAATGAATTAGCTATTAGTTTTCCTCAGAATTGTTTCACTACTTTCGACTTCAATATCAGAAAATGTTCTCTTGAAATTACCAAATGACAATTTTTATTAAGTTTGTTAGGTGTATGTGATTGTACAATCCTTCTACAATTCTACAACAATGCAAGCGAATTAATTTGAAATTTGAATTTTTTACTAAATATGACACACAACTTGTAATTATACCAAAATATGAGACAAAAATATGCATTTATGACCAAATTATGCAAAAATATGAATTTTCAGCAAAATATGCAAAAATATGCACTAACAAATCGATGCCATTTTCACTCAAATTCCATGTTTCGTAAAAATATTTCATTCTTGCCATTATCAGGTTTGAGGGAAAAAATATGCATTTGCATGAAACCCCTGTCCCTGGTTATTATTAAGGCCAATATCATAACTAAAAATAATGATATTATAATTAATACTCTATTAAAACAAAATTTATATGAATAAAATAGTATTTTATAGTCCTTGTATTTCGGAAAACACACATAATGCCCAAATTAGGGTGATCGACTCGGTTTTTCAACCGGTTTTAAAATCCGGTTTTTTTCAAAATTCGGTTGTCGGTTTTTTCAAAATGTTGATTTTTCGAATGTCGAATGGTCCGGTTTTTTCACAATTTAAGAACCGGTTGAGTCGAATACTTTTCGATTTGTACATTTTGCATGTTTTGTTGATTTTCGTAAGTATTTTTTTAGTGTAAAAACTCTAAGGTTTTTTAGAGCATGGCAACATTTACTGAAACATGAAATTTAAGAGAATTTATTTTATGAGATAATAGCAGAGGCGAATTTAATTGGCCTTATGGTGTGCAATGGATGTCAAAATACAGTTGCAAAAAGTGTTTTTTAGTTTTGTTGCCATTTTGATTCATATTTTATATAGAGGTAGATAACCACCTTGTTCATACATTCATATATATATACCATTAAGGAATAAACTCTACATACAACCATAATTTTTGGGGTTTGAGGAAACTTGGGAAGAAATTCCAAAAATTAAATATGCCAATATTTAGGTTGCTAATACATATGTTAATACAAAAAATTAAAAAATAATTATAATTACAACAACATAATAGACCATATTTGGATGCCATTTGTTGACGGCTTGGTACCGGAAATCACAGAATTTTCAAACAAGTTGACGACATCAAACATTTTGCACGTATTTTTTCATGTATTTTATGCCTGTATGCAGACTTTTCTCCTATGTATTTTTATATTTTTTGTATAAATATATTAATTATTGGCATATTTAATTTGAATATTTTTACTTCTGTATGTGTTATAATTATTTTTTGTATAAACATATTTATTAGCAACCTAAATATTGGTATATATAATTTTTTGAATTTCTTCCCAAGTTTCCACAAACCCAAAAAATGATGGTTGTATGTAGAGTTTATTCCTCAACTATATATTATATATAAATATTTATGTACTATACATAAGTAGTTATATGAAGTAAATTTTTTATGTTTCACATTTAATTTCTGTATTGTTTTACAGTATTTACATGAACTGTTAACCCTTTTTTATAAAACAATTCAAAATAAAACTTTTGTATAATAATTTTCGTACTTAAAAAAACCCGGTTGACCGGTTTTTCCTGAATTGTAAAAACCGAAACCGGGTTTTGCATAGTTTCAAATATTCGAACTATTCGAAAACCGGTTTCTGGAAAAAGTCGAATAATCGATCACCCTAGCCCAAATACATCATTTCTAGATTTTTAGTTACATATTTTTTTTAAGTTGGTTTATGCTTGCATGTAAAATAAAGTCAGTAAGTGCGACTGTGACTCGCACATGAAGCATTCCGACGGCGCGTTTCTTTTTTGCGATTTTTTCGGTTTTTGGAAAAATTTTTAGTACTGACGCTTTTTTTTCGTTTTGGCTGTTTTTTGCTATTTTTTTTTTAAATATATATTTTTAATTTTGGCGATACTGTAGTTTTGGCGATATTTTCGGTTTTGGTGATTTTTTGTTTTTTTTTTTTGTTTTTTGGCAACCTTTTAACTTTTGGTTTTATTTTTGCATTTTCGAGATTTACTTTATTTTTGGTGATATTTTACATTTAAGGGTTTTATATTTTGGCAGATTTCGGTATTGTGCTGGCAATCAAAATTTGTCAGCAAAAGGTAGATTCTCAGTTCACACGGTTGTATCGAATTTGTCAGAAAAACTTAAAATTTATTGCCAGGCGGTTGTATGACAATAAATTTTTCTGAAAAAATCGTCAGTCCAAAAATTGTCAGTTGTCACGGTTGGCATTAGACTTGGGTCGAACTCGTTCACTAGTTCATTTTGCCGAACAATATTGTAAGATCTGACAACCGTCTGTAAATAGCTTAACTTAAAAAATTTCAAGTGTCTGTATATTAGGGTCTGCCAAAAACCGTGAAAATTAGAAAACCGCGGTTTCCGGTTCGGTTTCGGTTTTAAAAATATACATGTATATAAATAGGTGTGTATGCTGGAAAGATAAATGATGATTTAAAAATAATCACCCCTATCGTGAAAGCAAATGGAATTTTTCTTCATGTGAAATTTTCATTCCGCTCGAAGAGAAAATTGCTATCTTGAATATCCCGTGATATTTTTCCCCGCTATCAGTCCACGTGAATGTAAAAAGGGAAGAATTTTTGTAAGGCTTAAAAATTAATTGAAAATCGGACAAATTTAGGTTAGGAAGGGTGGTGCTTTACCGCACCTCCACTCGGAGACCCAATTGGGTCCATTTTGATAAAACTCGAAACTAAAATTTAAGTTGAATAAAAAAATCACACACATTTTAGGTTATAAATGAAACTTATTTAACTTTAAAGTTGTAATCATGGAAGTGCTTCCTTCTGTTGATTTAGCTATTTTTTCATTAAGTATACCACTGTGGTGCACCACCATGAAATTTACTGTCTGTGAACCAAAGAGATTCATACTATATAATAAAATGTGTTGTATGGAATTATTCTCCCAAAAATAAATAATTGAAACTTTTAATATATAATTCGAAGAAAAATATCGAAATTATTCGATGTAATAATTCAGTTCGCCTGCAAAAATAAAGTGAACAAAACCAAGGGAAAAGTGATAAAATACATGTGAAAAATATTCTGCCTTTTCGCGCTTAACGTATTTTAAATACTACTACGACTGTTTGGTAATAGATTAAAGAAGACTGCAACAGTTTTTCTTTGATCTATTACCAAACAGTCGTAGTCGTATTTGAAATACGCCAAGCACGAAAAGGCAGATTACACTGCACAACAGTGATTTGGATGTTTAAATAAAAATAGCCGATCCTACTGCATTTTTGTCTCCTGATTACGATAGTGCCGTTAGTTTTTCTCTATCAGCTCTAGTTTTGAAGATATAGTGTCATTTAGGATTTGCATAATTTGCATCTCTTTTTGTATTATACCGTTAATATATTACGAATGGTACTCCAAACTTAAAAATACTTTCTGGATTACTTATCTACACAAAAATCCCTTTCACTTAAATAGATTCACATTGGTGAGTATTTTATGGTATCTGATTATTATTGCAAGGATGTTAAAAATCGTGTGTTTTTAGTTCAGTCCTTTTAACATTTTTTGATTATAATTTTTTTTGACCAAATATAACTAATTCTTATGTATTTTTGTTCGCTGACTACAAAAATAGGTTTATTTATTTTCTTGCACCTCTAGTTTGAGAGATACTTTGTGTTACATAAAAAAAATTCTTGAAATTTTTCTTTTCGAAAGCCATCCAAAAAAATTGTTTTTTATATTACATTTGTCCATTTACAAGTTATTACTGCAATTATTACGCAAAAATAAAATGTTGTATGGACCAGTCCAGAAAATTTTTATGCTATTTGTAGTTAATATATCACATATATTTTTTCTTTATTTCGTAAACGCTGGAATATTAAAATATGTGATATATTAACTACAAATAGCATAAAAATTTTCTGGACTGGTCCATACAACATTTTTTTTGCGTAATAATTGCACTAATAACTTGTAAATGGACAAATGTAATATAAAAAATATTTTTTTGGATGGCTTTCGAAAAGAAAAATTTCAAGAATTTTTTTTTTATGTAGCACAAAATATCTATTAAACTAGAGGTGCTAGAAAATAAATAAACCTATTTTTGTAATCAGCGAACAAAAATACATAAGAATTAGTTATATTTGGTCAAAAAAATTATAATCAAAAAATGTTAAAAGGACTGAACTAAAAACACACGATTTTTAACATCCTTGCAATAATAGTCAGATACCCTGATATACTCATCAATGTGAATCTATTTAAATGAAAGGGATTTTTGTGTAGATAAATAATCCAGAAAGTATTTTTAAGTTTGGAGTACCATTCGTAATATATTAACGGTATAATACAAAAAGAGATGCAAATTATGCAAATCCTTAATGACACTATATTTTCAAAACTAGAGCTGATAGAGAAAAACTAATGACGCCATCGTAATCAGGAGACAAAAATACATAAGGATCAATCATTTTTATTTAAACATCATAAAAAAACCTCTATTTTGTTGTGCAGTGTTATTCATGATAAGGGAAAATATATCTGGAAAACAATTTTCGACGGAATAAATTATTGCTATAGGGGAGATAAGTTTCTCTGGTTTGTATTCAATTCAGGTACTTATATTAGAAAAGGAACATTTAGTAGTGAGTATGTGTATATAAAGCTTAAGAATAAAATTTAAGAAATTTATTATTCGACATATTGTCAGAAGTTTATTTTAATTTGAAATTTATTTGCTGGTGGTTCAGCGTTGTCTATATATTTCATTGTTGCTGTAACAAATCATCAGTAGACTTCAACCACACATTTTGAATAGTCACAAACCTCTTATCTTATGCACAGACTTTCAAGAACTATTTGAGAATTCACAAATAATAATATTTTTTGAAAATCACAAAAGAAAAATAAGCGTAGTAGGCTTAGAAACTAATACAAAAAACCAAGCAAATAATTTATATTCGATTTGAATCTATTTTATTTTTCTACACCTTTATACAATTAGAAATCCATTGGATAACAATAAAAGTAATTATAAGGCAAAATTAAAAATAAAATCTAAATTTAACATTTAAAAAATTTATTATTCGACATATTGTCAGAAGTTTACTTTAATTTGAAATTTATTTGCTGGTGGTTCAGCGTTGTCTATATATTTCATTGTTGCTGTAAAAGATTTATATTTAATTATCCAAGTGATAAAATTTCAGAAACGTTAAAGCGTTCAATGTAGAGTCGTATAAGCGAAATCTTATTTTTGTGCAGAAGTTACCAGCAACAGAAAACACTCTTTCGCTTTCAGTTGAAGAGGGCTTTATTGTGTTATTGCCTTGTGAAGCAATAATATGTTGGTTGTTTTGTTGTTCGTTTTTTTATTAAGTACAAATTCTTGTCGAAGAACGTTAAAATTATCGTCTTTTTGCTTGACATCTGCTAGAGCTTTTTTGATAACAAATTACAATTCTCCCTGCAAAGAATTGTTATAATTTTCTTAAAATTTTACAATTTTCTTACCTTTCATTGTTACAGAATGCTTCGTAATGTATAAAAGTCTTCAATGTAAAGTATTTGCTGTATTTTTAAACAATCTAGGCGCACAGCAGTGAGGCCAGGCCAAGTTCCGGCCAATGCACGCAGTGTGTATATTTACAGGAAGCCATTCATGTAACCACACATGCAAAGTTTCAAAGTTTTCCAATGAAAGGTTTTGGAGATATTGAGGTGCAAAAAGTACATATTTTAAGACACACTCACTGACTCACTGACTCACTGATCACTCATCAAATTGATGAAGCACTTCCGCTATAGGTAGAGAGCTAAGATTTGGTACACGAGTAGATCTAGGTGAGCAATTAACCAGAAAAATCTGAAAGCCCGAAAATTTCAACCAAGGGGGCGGGGCTACGCCCATAAAAATGGAAATCTAAGCTAGTGAGCTGAAATTTGCTACAGAGCTAGGTCTAGGTGAGCAATAAACTAAAAAAATTTTAAAATCCGAAAATTTTGGCCAGGAGGGCGGAGCTACGCCCATAAAGGCTAGAATTAAAAAAGAAAATTTAAGGCGCTTAGTGGAAGCTATTTTATTGAAATTCGGCATACATACTACGATAATGTAAGCCTAAAAATTTTTAATTAAAAAAGTGGGCGTTGACACGCCCATACAATTTTAACCTCATTTTCGTGTACTACGGCTCAGTATATTTAGATATACTATTTCTGTATGTATTATAATCAGTTTGCTCCGAAACTCGACACAAATAATAAACACTGGCCGAAAAAAATCTTGAGTTTGGAAAAGTTGGCAGGGTTACGCCCATAAATATTAAAAATTAAAAGTTGCGCTAAGGAGCTGAAATTTGATACACGAGTAGGTATAGGTGAGAAACCAACTAGAAAAATCTGAAAACCCGGGAACTTAAGTCAGAGGGGCGGGGCTGCGCCCATAAAATTTAAAAATTAAAAGTTGCGCTTATGAGCTGAAATTTGATACACAAGTAGGTCTAGGTGAGAGACCAACTAGAAAAATCTGAAAAACCAAAAAATTTTACTAGAATGGGCGGGGCCACCCTACTATTGTTTGAACCTGAAAACTTACAGCCTTATTTATAAAACTTATTAAGGCTTTTTAAGAAAAAATTTTTATGAAAATTTGCCTTAAAACCCCTCTATAAAGCTTTAATAAGTTATATAAATAAGGCTGTTAATGTACAGCTTTTAACTTAAGCCATTTTAGTGAAACCTTGCATATACGTTACACGTATACAATACTTTGAACTATCACCTAAAAAAGTGGTCGGGATCACTCCCATAAAATTTTAGCCTTGTGTTTAATCTACTTCGGTCTAGCATACTTTAGAAGAAAATTAGCATGAATTATAAGCGCTGCTCTCGACAATATTTTGAGTTTAAAATAGTGGGACGAGTAATGCTCATTAAATTATAAGGTATAGTTCACGCTAGAGAGTAGAAATTTTATACACAAGTAAGTGTAGATGAGTAAGCCAATGGGAAAATGTTAAAACCAAGAAGTTTTTTATCTTCTAAAACTCCAATTTCCACTAGAGAGCTGAAATTTGGTACACAAATTAATCTAGATCAGAGATCACTAAGAAAAATCTAAGAAACCAGTAGTTTCAATCAGGGGATGGGAACAAGCACTGTAAACTCAAAATTAAGTTAAATTTTATTGAAACTTCTCATACACATTGCACTTATCCAAAGCAAAAATTTTCTATTTTGAAAAGCGGCCATGAGATTTCACCCATAAATCTTAGCTTTTTCTTTCATGTACTTCGGCTTAGCATTTTTTAGTCTATTACTCATGTATTTCCCATTAGCTTTTTCATACTAGCAGATATAAAATTCGGCGGGGCCAGGGCCATAAAAATTGTACGTAATATCATACTGTAGAGAGCTGAAATTTTGTAGACAAATAGTCCTAATTGATTTACTCAATCGGAAAATCCAAAAATTAAAGCACCAACTACCCTATTAAAACTTTGCATGCACATTGTTCATATTCTTGTGAGTTATTTACTTCGGCTAAAGAGACTTTAATATGCAAATATATTGAGAAAATAGGCGGGGTCACGCCCAAAAAAAATTACGCTGTATTTTACATATTTCTTTTCAGACTACTCTTACCAAATTGCGTACACATCGGCGACCAGTTGTAATGACACAATAGTGCATTTTTAAGGTGTACAATCCAATACCCATCAAGCTCTAATCTTACTTAATACTTATCTAAACGTCATAAAAAATTCATTAAAACACAGCCACACACAAACTTAAATACATATGCAAGCATAATTAAATAATACATGAAATTAAAAAAACATAAACAAAATCCCTTTAACCAAGCTAATTCACTTTATTCAATTCTCTTCCTTTAAGTATTATGGCTTTCATACAACAACAAATAAGAGAAAAAAAATTGTTAGATCTAGAGAAATACTACAAACACACACACACTCATGTTTTGTTTCTTTTTTACTTGTAAGCTAATAAATGCGTGTGTAATATGTGTGCATGTAGTAGTAGCAACTTTAAACGCTTATAGCTCCCAAAATACTAAACCGATTTCAATAAAATATAGATTCTGCACATCTGTACAGAAAATCCTTTAAAACCATATAAATCTTTTTAAAATCGGTGTAGTGGTAGCAGCGTAAAAGGGATTACAAAAAACATGTTCGCCTATTAATTATATAGAAGATTAAAGCAAAACTTAGAAACCGACGCTTTTTTGTCGGTTTCGGTTTTTATGGGTTAAAAACCGCGGTTTCGGTTTCGGTTAAAACCGAACGGCAATCCCTACTGTATATTACTCGTGCATTAGGATTTTTCGTTGCTTGTTAAAACAAACGCCCTTTAATTTTTAACGTTCATATATTTGTTGTAGCGGCCAAAGTTTTACATATTCTGCAAGAATTTCAGGTTTTCGAGATAAAACAGTCTGTGACAGACAGACAGACAGACAGGCGAATACAATAGGTTTCCTTTTCGCCTTTGGTGTACGGAACTTTAAAAAAGGGAGAAAACAAAATATCAGCAAAGCAAAACAACGGTGATGCCACTTATTACTTTTTTTTTGTCCCACAAGAATTTATGATTGGAGGAATTTTTTTCGAGAAATTTATTTTCCGTGAGAAATAAGTTCCAAGGGAATATTCATGATTGGGCTGATTATGAGTCCCTGAACTACAACTCAAAAATTTACTTACAGCACCAAAAATAAGTAAAAATTATATCAATCCTAAACGAACTTCAATTTTTTACTTATTTCTTATCTTTATAATGAATTTGAAGCTTTGGTGTTTTCAGGCACTTGGAATAGAATTTTCTGGGGATTAGCTGGATTTTCTTTTTAAACTTTCCTCTTTCCGGTTTCTAAAATTTTAATTATTGTTAGCCCATTATTGGTTTGAAGCATATGCCTAAAAGGCGGAATGGAGAAAAACGACAAAGAAATTTTACATGAAGTTTTCTCAAAGTACCTGCATACCAGATAGATTTTTTTTGTATTTTTACCATTGCTTCCGACACATGTTTGGAAGAAATTTGTAAATTTTAGTGAACTTTTATGAATAAAGTTAGAAGTTAATCAGGGCTATCATGAATAAAATTCCGCGTGAAATTTCTCCCTTTTCCAATTAGAATTTTTTGTTTTCCCTATTACTTGCTATTAGTTGGAATTGTTCCCCGGGAAAATTTGGAAAATTTTCACGCGGAATTTTATTCATGATAGTCCTGAATATTACTTTATTGTAAAAGTAAAAATACGTTTTTTGCCGCATACACCAATTTTGTTAATTTATTTTCAAAAAGTACCTTTTTGTGCTCCATACGTATAGTTTACTGCTGTGAATTGAGAATTTTGTTGTTTTGTTTTTTTACACTATTGCAATTTTTGTTATTTTTCTTGCTGTCTGCTTGAACGTTTAACGCCGACCAAGAAGCCGCCGCCGTAATATTTTTAACTATCGATCCGCTTACACACTTACACAAGAAAAGCAGGTAATGGAAGTGCATTTAATATAAAGAATGAAATTAAATATTTGTTATACTCAAATATGCATAATTAAGGTTTCTTTTATTTTATTTTAGTGTTTAATAAGTTTATATTAAAACATTTAATCCGCGGCTGTGTCTGGGTGATGATGTTTTTGCTTAACAGTCGCCGTTGAATTTTTCTTACGGCACCTTCTTTTTTATTATTCATTTGTTATAGAAATGAAGCAAATCAAGAGTAGTTAACTTTACTTCGCATGTTTTCGTACCCAGAAAAAAATTTAGAAAAAGGTAATCGGGTTTGGAATTAAGAATTTTTGGTGGAAGCTCTTCCACACTGGATTACCAACTTAATGATTTTAACAAGGCGTGAGACTAAATAATCGATTCTTGAGAAGTAATTACTTTTTTTTTAATCTATTAAATCTAAGAAAATCATTCTCCTCATTTAGCAACTTGTACATCATTTTTTTAAATTTTAGGTAATGCGATTTGTAAGCGAGTAATGAAATTTGGTAATCAGAAAAGTAAGTCATTATACGGCAAGTAGTTCTGATGGTAATGTGTAATTTGTTGCTGGGTATAAAGAATTTGACGCAAACTCCAAACTGTGCCAAACCTTAAAATAGTTGAAATGGAGCAAAATGAATGCTAAATATCTCAGAAACCATAATGAATTTCGCGAAACATGTTTTGATTCAGAAAGGAGATATTCGAAATATATATACCACATACTTAACTAATTTTTTTTTTAAATGGTCGGTGGGTCAAACCAGTAATGGGCTGACGTTATGTCAACAACTCGAGTGCATTGTCATTAGTGAAAAATACCCATACATGTACCTTAATTTTATTTCCACATAGGTACATATGTATCTATGTATCTTTGGAAAATATTTTTTGCCACCATCCAAGCAATTTTCCGTCCGTCTTCTGCTTTAAAACATAAAAATAAACCAACATTAAATGCCATTTCGTTTTTTGTGTTGCTGATTTTCTTACTGCTTCATTTTGATTCATTTCGTAAACCACCACTTTGTTCATTCATACCCACAAACGACATCACGTCTTAGGTTTTTTCACTCTTCGATTTTTTTTTTACTTTTTATCTGGCGATTTTTTTTTCCAAAGCATAATATTGTTATTAATAATAACAATAATAATGATGGTGAACTATAAAGATACATACATATATACATACATATTTATGGACTTATACATAATTTTTAAGAATCGAAAGCACGTAATAAAATGCGATAGCATAACGAAATATTATTATTATACTCGTATTACAGATGTGTTTTTGTGCACAGAGAAAAGTAGAATTAATTTTGGGAAACACTTTTAGACTAGTGCACGTAATTAAATTTCTTAAAAATTTCATTTTTTGTGCTGCTATTTCGCTGGAGAAGAATTTTTAATTGGGAACATTGTTTTCTGTCTGACATTAGATTGAAAACTTCTGTGCCAGGCTTACATAGATAAATAAAGTCTAAACAACAGCTCAGGACACTGGGAAGCTACTATCAAATTATTTGTGTATGTACCCTAGACTGGTCCCAATTTTTTTTTTCTTCTTTAATTGATATATGTACGCTGTCTAGAATATGAAGTTCGATCCGACAGTGCCTTCTGGTGCCTAATGGGGTCTAAAGTACCCGATACACAGTGGGGATTTTGTATATAAAAAATGGAAATAAAAATGCTCGTTTAGGTGGAAAATAATCCAATTAATACACAGAAAGTAAGAACAAATAGAATTTTCTTTCGAGTTCCCGGCAATTCCCAAAACAAATTCGCAAAATCCCAAAAATGGGATTTGTTCAGTATTTTTGCTGTATTCTTCTTATTTTTCCAAGGGAGCAGGTAACATTTTTAAAAATATTTAAAAACTTATCTTGTCATAGGATGGCATAATAAGTTTTTTGGTCCCAGCTTTGGAATTTGAGAAATAGGTATATTTCGAAACGATCTGGCTCTCTCAATAATGAAATTTTTGAACAAAAAATGTCTTTGCAATATTTCTTATAGCACCACTTTTTGAATAAATAAAAATATGTATGGGAATGGTATTTTTGCAATGTTTTTTAATAATAGCGAAATAATTAACCCATTTTTTTGCAAAAAGCGGCGAAAAATCGACTTTTTTCAAAATTTTAATTTAAATTGCGTATAACTTTTGACTTAATTGTGCTTTTGATGCCAATTTTTTCTTAATTAATAATGAGAATTGACTTCTGCATTAGCAGAACAGTGGACCAAGGTTGTTAAAAAATCCCTAATTTTACTTTTTCGAATATTTCTAAAACTGTAAGCGGAAACCCAAAAATGTAGCAGACTTTTTTTAGTTCTTGGATAGAAAAAAAATTCGCTTCCAAAGAATCTTTTTATCCGACCGAAAATATCAGCATGGCATCCATCGGTTTTAAGTTTTCATTAACCCAAGGTTGCCCACTTTGGGGCCTTGTGGCTGCGCCCCGTTTAAAGATATATCTGTGACACCTCGTTAAATGCTGTAAGAACATAACAATCGGACGAGTCGTTTAGAAACTGCAGAATAATTTCCAATTTTTTTTTTACAAAATCCCCACTGTGCATCGGGTACTTAGGCCCTACTAGGCACCGTCGGATGGAGCTAAAAAATTAAGACCGCATTTATGGCAGCAAACCTCATATTTTGGACAGCGCACATATGAGCACAGAATTATATCAAGCAGTGAAAACATGGGGACTTCGGTCAAATGTCAAGACAGAAAACGTGTCTGAAAAAACCGTGTTGAACAAAAAAAAAAAAAAAAAAAAAACGGTGATTAATAAAAATTCTGTGAACAAAAGCAATTATTAAATCAAAAAGTTCATTAAACGCAATTCTCATTTCGTTAACATTAGACTGAGGCTCATGTTGCTTCCCCTCTTTTTTTTTTCGTTGTGAATCTCATGTCGTCATTATAAGTTCCATTTATAAATTTTATCTAAACAAATAACGAGTTGCTTTTGTTTGCCCACCCCAACTTTTAAATATTTCATAACTCTTTCATGTATGAAATAATTTGTGTAGAGAAATTATGATTTAAAAAGCATTAAGCAGCAATTTAATCGTAAAAAAATGTTTTGTAAACATTAATTGAAAAAAAAGCAAAACACAAAAAAACATTTAATAAATGCATTATAACAAACGCTTGGAAGCAAAATGAAATGTTGAAAATGAATAAATATATTTTCAGTATAACATCTTGACAAAGACAATTTAAAAGTGGAAACAAAAGCTGAGGAAATAGCCAAGAAGGGAAGAGAAAGAGGTGTAGAGCACACTTAAAGTGCAACAGCTCGCTAAACAGTGTGTTGCCACTTGAAGTGTCAATGGCAGTCACACACAATTATGTACGTACAGGCATACAAATATGAATATTTTTTGTTTTCTTTTTCAAAATTTTTAGATAAATAAAATGCATTTGTTTTATGGTACGAAAGAGAAAAGAAGCAATGATATTGATTCATTTTTAATTTTTTGTTTTATTCTAAATACGGCGGCCTCTCCTTCATTCAGTTAAAGACTGTGTCAGCATGTCTCTTTTTCAATTTTAAAAAGAAAGAAAAAAAAAACAAACATCATCGTAAACAAAGTATGTCATTTATGTTTATTTTAAGTTGCCTGTTGACTTTTTGTTGATTTTCAAAGAAAATATTGAAGATAAGAAATTGCTTAAATTTTCAGCGTACGAGAGGAGAGTGAATATCTTTGACACAATTTACTTTTCATTTTTAACACCTGTTCGTTGTGACAATTTATTAGAAAAATTAAAATAAATTCATAAACGATTTAAATAAATTATTATCCTTTCACTTTCGGAGAGATTTTAACAAATAGTCAAGCTAATCCAGCTGATGACTTTAAACCATAAAACTACAGCTTGAACAAAGAATAAAATCGTTTTAGTTGGAGATTATTGTGTTTTTATTTTTTGGAAAAAAATTCACATGTTTTCAGTTTTGGTAAAACAACAAACAAAATGTTGAATTTTATATATAAAATGTATTTTATTCATTTATAAATTATTAAAAATAATCACAAAATAAAAAGAAGTTGTCTATATTTGTGTAGTCAATGTTGTTACGATTTTGTTTAAAATTTTTTTTTTTTTTTACATTTTTGTTCAGTTTAACGCGGCTCCGATCGCGTTGATCTGATATTTTGGCAACTATACTTAAAATTTATGAATGTTTTGTTATTTGTTATTCAAAAAATCGATAAAAATATACAAAAAGGCGATGAATAAATGAAAAACTGAATAAAAATCGGTTTTAAAACTGGTTTAACAATCCGTTTTTATTATGCATGTTTTTTATTTATTTATTGTATCTTCATATATGAACTAACAATAAGTATTCAAATCTTAAATCTAAAATATAATTAGTAGGCCCGACCAATGTCGGACATAAACTTAGTGATAGTTATTAATAATACATAAGTAGTGATAGGCAAAAACAAAAAAAATCCAACCCGAAACGAAAATAACCAGCCCAAAAATAATTTTTTCGAAGAAAATCCGAACATTATTTCATAGTAGATAATTAGGTTTGCGAAAGCCTACTTTTGTTTTCTTATAAGCGGTAAAATATCTACTGATCGAAAAATGAACTTTCGCAGTTTCAGAAATAATTTTTCGAAGATGATGATAGTACATAATTAAATTTTTCTATTCGGATCGAATTACGTAATATAATATATAATAATATGTTTATATAATAGTCATATTAAATTCGAGATTTTAAAGAACGAGATTATCTTTGGTGTGCTTTATATAGTCCGTTGAAGAAGTGAAATCCACGAAATTTTTGTATTCAAACGGCAGGCGGTGTAAGTTCAATTATACGGCAGAACAAAATCAAACTGTTTCCAAAATAACAAGATTCTAGCGACTGATTCTGTTAGAGAAGAAAAAATTATGTATATGTAAGTGTATCAGCGTTTTAAAATTTTACCTCTGAGTGTTATTTGAAATTCGAAATTCCCACGATTTAAGGGGTGTATTTTTTGTTCCTTTCAATTTCAACTTAAAATATATAGAAGCGTTTTAGTTTTTATAAGAAACTGCTCTATGTAAAATTTTATTTTGTGTAATCTTATAATTTCTTCAATAGTAACGAATCTGAACTACAGCTAAACTTTGACACCACAATGGGTCGAAAAAAAGATGCGCACTTTAACCCTTGTATGACAGGTAGGCTGATTTTCAAAACGTACCAATTCAATACAAATATAGAGAAACATTTGTTCAATTCACAACCTATTGTAAGTGTGGTAGGTCGTCAAGCGTCAGTCAAGAGATATTTTTGTAGCATAAACAACACAAGTTGGACGTAAAAAAATGATTTTTTTAAGGAATTCATACATTTTTATGAAATGCAAGGCTGTGTGATGTTAAATGCAAAATGTTAAGACAATACATAGGAAAACATTAAAATAATTCATTATAAACAATTTTGTTGGCAATAATGCGCATTCAATTTTGAAGCATCATAAATTCTTTCGTCACGAAGTATTTTCTTCTTTACTTCTATACCTGTAATAACTGAAACAAATGTCTTGCAAACAGTTTTGCTTAGCGTTTGTTTTAGAAGACTTCGCTGTAGTAAGGCATTTGAAAAATCCCTCATGTCTGGAAAGTTATTTTAAATTGTCTTTTGCAGGGGTCTATAGTCTAAGTAACTATTAAATTCAACTATGTTAGGCCGGGTTTCCATCTGTGTGCCATGTGCCACCCAAGCGTAAAAAGCGTAACCAACTAATTACTAATGAAAAACAGTTTGATTCAGACACGTATTTATTAAGTTAAACAGTTTCATATATAACTAATATACAATTTTATAGAATCCAACATAATTGGAAACTGTTTAAATCAATAAATATATGTATGAATCCAACTGTTTTTCATTAGTTATTAGTTGGTTACGCTTTTTTGGGCAAATGACACAAATGACAGCCTTAGAATGATAATAAGCAGCCCGAATAAGGATAAGCAGTGTTTTAGCGGCACTCAAACTTAACGAATGTATTTTAATCCACGATAAGTTACCATACTTTGTTCAAAGACAAAGCCATTGATGTTTTGGTAGTCTGCCATATAACATTGACAATTCTAAAATTACAAAAAAATTCTGCCACGCCTCAAAATACAGCTCATTAATTATTTTTCTTGTACAGATCAGAATTTTAAATCCAATGTAAAAGTTTTGGATACATCATCAATTTTGTGCTTGTACAAGAAAAGCTCACTGAAAACTATATACTCGTACTTGGTTCACACAAATTTATATACATAATTAAATACGAGCATAATTAATATGCACGAGCGCCCCACATAACATATCGATTGGCTTTAAGTTCATGTAATTTATGTGCAGTTGTCATCTTTCTATTTTTTTTTTTTTTTTTTTTTTTTGTTCAAAAGTTTTAAATTCTAAAGAAAAAATCCTTAAACAACGAGAAGACAAACATCATCTTTCAGTGTCATTTAGTTTTGAATGTCGTCGCTTAATTGTTTGCTTTATATTTTATGCAATTTTTTATTTAATTTGCGTTTCTCTCTATTTGAGGCGATAGAAAAAATTATATAAAAATGTTTTACGCAATTTGTCGTCGTTGCGCTGTTATAGTAGCCGATATGAAAAGAAATTCTATTCTACAATTACGAGGTGATAGACCCTTAAATAAATGTCAACAAACTTTTGTTGCTGTATTTAGATATAAACAGTGTTGCCATTTCAGCGCAATTGTCGAAAACGGGCACGAACCGAAATGTTTGGGCAATTTATAGATAATACAATATTCATGTTATTTCATGACAGAAAAAAAAATAACAAGAACATCGATAATAATAACAGTTAGATTTATGGCCAAACCCACGATATCGACAACGTTCGACTTGTCGCACACTTACATTGAAAACAAAAACAAATTTTAATATTTTGTTGTTGTTTCAAATGTAAGTGTGCGACAAGTCGAATGTTGTCGATATCGTGGGTCAGGCCTTTAATCTTTTCTATTTTGAACCGATTCTAAATAACTTGAAATCTTAGCAGCCAAACAAAAAGTTTATATAACACTGCACCCAACACACAGGGAAAAGAGCAGCTTAGGTCAAATAATAAATAATCAGAAATGCCTCGTAAACATATTTTCCATACAAATTGACACAAATAGGCGGTCGCAGAAAGCAGTCGAGAGATAGCATATATTGTCTTGACCAGGGTTGCCAGATTTTTTACGACCTATTATGCCAAATTGATTTTAAAAATCGCCAAAAGTCGCCAAAAATCAGTTTTATGTAGTTTTTCTTAGTAAATATTTGATAATAAATTTGTTTTTATATAACACTTTTTTATATACATTTTTATAAAATTATCGTATAAAAATTTATCAGAAAATCGCCAAATTTAGAAATAAAATCGCCAAAAATTATTTCTTGTAAATTTTTTCTCATCAAATTCAAAATAAATTAATAACTATAATTAATATAAGAAAAATCATCAAATGCGAATTGTTTTAACCTCTTACAAACGAGTTTTGGTAGGATTTATTTTTGAAACTGCTCAATTTTGTTTAAAAAAAATAGCCATACTTATCGCCAACAAATTTATTTATCGCCAGTAAATTTATTTATCGCCATGTCCCCAAACCAAATGTTTGGACGCCAAACAAGTTTAAAAATCGACAAGATTGGGGATAAATCGCCATATCTCTGACAGCCCTTGTATTGACAGCGTTTTTTCTTAGGCTCTCACACACATACATATATAGGATATAAAAACTCATTCTGCTGCTATAAATTATGTACATTTTGTAAAGAAAATAAGAAAAAAAAAAAATAAAATAAAATGAAATAAAACAAAAATTAGGGACCATTTGAAGTTATTGCCGTCAATGTTATTATAGGCTTAATTAATTTGAAAACAATTTTTCTTGAAGTTGCAGACTTCATTTAGTTCTGTGTAACTTCAACATCGAACGACGCATCGGTAAGAAGTTTTTGGTTTTTAACTTGTGCAAAGAAATATGCATCATTACACATAAATTCGTTATTTTTTTTTTTAATTACAATGCACAAAATGATTAAAGATTAATTAGATTAATTTAAAAAATAATATTTATTTTGTACAGGAATATACATATGTATAAACGTGTGTAGGTTTGCATAAAAAACAAACACAAAAATTTCGGAATATTAATCACAACTGCGGCAACACTGTTATATAGATAACAGTATAATACTGTCGTATAAATATGACTTTGATGATGATGAAAATGGGCGAATGGCAGGCCATATGCTGCAATATTTATGTACCTTAAGCACACAGTTACACATACAATATTTGCTCCAAAACACCCAACAATGTGCACTTTAAGCAAACAAAGTGTGTTAACAAATAAAATTTTACGGAATTCTACGTATGAAAATGTAAATATATTTGTAACAGTATTTGTAACACGGATTCACTATCATATACGATTTATTCACAGGAAAATCTTACAGAGGTCTGACCGAATGTAAAGAATCGCTTCAAAATGGCGTTGTACGTGCCACATTCCAAATGTTGTGGGCTCTAGAGACTATCAAACAAAAGCGTCAATCAGGAAATGTCTATTAGCGTCGTATAACGGACGATTTTTCGAAGACGTTCAAATAGAATCATCAATCGATGTTGTGTGCTATAAAATCTTGATATAAAAAAGGAACATTTCAATAAGTACATTAAAAAAATATTATATGTGACATTTAAAAGGGACCTATCATCTGAAAATAAGTTTTGCAGAAAAACAACTTTAAAGTTAACAAGTTGATTTTGATGCGCCTGAACGCTTGAAATTCGTTACACGATGATTTAGATTTAAAACAATCTAAAATGTCGGATCCAATATCAATTGCATAAAAGTTTGTCACATCGGATTCTTTTTTAATTTTTTTTATCAAATGTTTATTTTGAAGATAATTTATGACAAAACTAATGCTGCATTAGAAAGGTTGTGTGGTCTATTATAAGAATCGTAGTTTTTTCGGTCCCTTTTTGGTTTTACCTGTTGGAGTTCAATGATCATTTGAACTATCTATCTCTATCTCTAATTTTTCTTCTTCTGTGCGACCAGTGTTGCCATAAGATGTAAGAGGAAAAGTGCTAGATTGCAGAAATAAAAGTGCTAAATTTTATACAGCACACACAACAAAGTGCTAAAGTCAGTTAACATTTTTGTTACTCTTATTCCTTAAGTGGCCCATAATTATATAGTATTATGTCAAGTTTTTTTCTGTGAGAAAAATTTCGATATATTTTATTTAAAAGATTTGTATCAATCATTTCATAGTAAATTGTACTCAATTTGAGCGTTTTACGTAACATAAAACAATAACATATTTAATATTGTATGTTTAGGCCGCTTGAAATATTTAATTTATAAATTTTGAATCCAGCTGCGACTGGAATATCAAGAAATAAAAAATATTTAAGATTTAATTAACATATATAACAATTCCACACGTTGTATAGTTTTACAGAAACATAATGGTAAAACCGACAACTCGAGTCTTGGGCTCACTTTAGCTTTGACTTTGGTTTTTGTTAAACTGATCAATAACCTTATTAACACTAGAAGCTCTTAAGCTTAAATTGCAGTGACATAGCCATAATGCCATAGCCATAACCAAAAATTCAATTGGTTTCTATGGTGAGAGCTATGGCGTTATGGCGAATCATCTATAATCAAATACAGTGTTGCCCATTAGTTTGGTTCGAACGGCTGTTTTCTATGGCTATGGTTATGTCACGTCTGATTGAGCCTTTAAGAAGAATAAAGCTTAAAACAAGTTTTGTTAATTTAGTATTTCAAATCGTCTACTTTTATAAATTTGTACCCATGTGTATCTCAGAGCGGTTCAGTTATATGAGTCCTGTCATACTAAACACTTAATGAAGATATTTATCTTCATATGATAAAAATATAATATTAATTGGCTGACAATTTGTCTTAAGGAATTATGTATGGAAAATTTATAAGTTTAATGAAATAAAAAAGTGCAAAAAACGCCAAATAGTTTTAAGAAAGTGCTAAACTAGCACTTAGCATTATTTTCAAAATCTTTAGTGCTAAAAGTGCTAAAATGGTAAGCCTGTGTGCGACATTGGTAATAAATAATAATAAAAGGGCTGGTCGACTTTTGATCGTATGGTTTTTTACAAAGAGCAATGGTAATTTTTCATAAAATGAAAAATATTTTCTATTCCATCCGCTCACTTCTTCAAGTCGACTGACGACAGCGCTTACGTATCCGAAAAATACGACTGCACGCACACAACTATGTGATTGATGGTTATATTTGATCGTGTCCTTTGAACTTTAACGAACATTTCAAAAAGTTCAAACACTATCATTACTGGTGGTGGTTAACAATAAATACTACTTTCATCGCACAGAAACTATTACTTTATGATATTTTTCCGAAATTTTTTTTGCCAAAATTGTCAATTAGTAAAATTTTTGAAAAAGTCATTAGAGAAAAAATACTTCGCTTCACTGAATCAAATGAAACTCTCCCACCGTATCAGTATGGTTTCAGGACACAGCATAACACAACCCACCCACCCACTCCTTAAAATCACGAAACTAGTTAAAAATCACTTCGAAGAAGGAAAATCAACTGGAATGGTTCTACTCGACATAAAATCAGCATTCGACACTGTCTGGCATAAAGGACTTATTTATAAGTTAATAAAATTTAGTTTTCCTGAGATTATTAAAATCATTCAAAGTTTCCTCAGTGAAAGATCGTTCAACGTTTTTATTGGACAAACTAAATCGCGTGAAATTAAACAAACGGCAGGATGTCCACAAGGTACTTGTCTGTCTCCAATTCTATACAACATATACATCGCTGACTTCCCACCACTTTCGAGATGTGTACCTTCAATATTTGCTGATGACACTGCTATACTATGCTCGGATTTATATTCCAATAATATAATAAATAATTTGGAGTCTGCATTGTTCGTCCCTGACAAATATTTTACGAAATGGAAAATAATGATTAATCCTGAAAAAAACAAAAGCTATTTTTTTCACAAGGAAGCGAAAATCCTGCTACACACCACAAAACCCTCTAAAATTCAACAACATCGATATTAACTGGCAAGAAAATGTTAAGTATTTAGGAATTATTCTTGATCGAAAATTAAGTTTTAAAAATCATATTTCATATATTGTCAACAAAATCAACAAAACTACACAAATTCTATACCCATTCATAAATAGAAAATCGGATCTTTCAATAGAAAACAAAAAAATATTAATCAAATCCATTTTCCATCCAGTAATCTTCTATTGTACCCCTGTATGGTACACGTCAGCTACATGTCATAGGAAAAAACTACAGGTGGCTAAGAACAAGCTTTTAAAAATGATTTTTAAGCTCCCTTGGCATTATTCAACGCAAAGACTGCATACGTTTGCTGAATTTCCCACTGTTAACGAAAAAATAATTATGCTGAACGAAAACTACCTGAGAAAATGTCAAAATTCTCAATATAATTATATAAATGAACTTTGCTTTTCATAATTTTTTTTTTTAACTCTTAGCTTTAGTTTTTTTTCTTCTTATATAGGGTGTTTTTTATTGAGGTATAGAACTTTAAGTTGGCATCACTTTTTTAACTGGCGGCCATTTTGTCAGCTGTCAAGTGACTAATATTTAGTTTGGTTTGCCATTTCATCATGAACAGGTTGACAAAAGAACAACGCTTGCAAATCGTGCAAATTTATTTCGAAAATAATGGTTCAGTTCGCGAAGTTTACCGCAAGCTCCGTCCATTTTATGGTCGACATAATCGTCCATCAGAGCAATTAATTCGGTTAACCATGGATCGTTTTCGCACTACGTTTACTCTATGTGATAATACGCATCCGCAGAGACGTCGAACAGTGCGCACCGAAGAAACAATTGCCGCTGTAGAGCAAAGTGTTGAAGAGGACCCGAATGAATCGATTCGCCACCGTGCACAGCAATTGGAGCTTTGTCCATCAACTTTATGGAAGATTTTGCGCAAAGATCTTGGCTTGCGACCTTACAAGATCCAGCTTGTGCAAGAATTAAAGCCGCGAGACCATGCAATGCGTCGTGATTTTGGTGTATGGGCCGAAAATGAGATTGATCTCGATGCTGATTTTCATCGCAAAATTTTGTTCAGTGATGAGGCTAATTTTTGGTTGAATGGCTACGTCAACAAGCAAAATTGCCGCATTTGGAGTGAAGAGAATCCACATGAGACCCCTGAGACGCCATTACATCCACAAAAACTGACTGTTTGGTGTGCTCTATGGGCTGGTGGAGTCATTGGGCCATACTTCTTCCGAAATAATGCTGGAGAGTCAGTTACCGTTAATGGAGACCGGTATAGAGCCATGATAACCGACTATTTTGTTCCCGAATTGGATGGCATGAATGTGGATGAGTTGTGGTTCCAACAAGACGGCGCTACATGCCACACAGCGCACGTCACAATCGATTTATTGAAGGAAACATTCGATGAGCGCATAATTTCGCGGAATGGACCTGTCAATTGGCCACCAAGATCGTGTGATTTGACACCATTGGATTATTTTCTTTGGGGATATGTGAAGTCGCTCGTCTACGCTAACAAACCAGAAACGTTAGGGGACTTGGAAGCCAACATTCGTGGCGTTATTGCCAACATACGGCCAGTTGCGCATTTGATAAATTCGCTTGGGTACAGTCTTTATAGCACTTTACCTTATTCGTAATGCCCACAAACACCCAGCCAGCCATCTATCTGTAGCGAATTTTATAATAGTTTACAAAAGAAGAATATAACAAATACGATAAGTATTTACAATCACCATATTCGTTGTAATTGCCATTTGTTTCTTTTACGAGTACTTCTGCTGTTTAATGCTGGTAGTACTGCCGCTACTATAGTATTATAATAGTTCATCATTTTTAGCCATTGTACTCTTTAGTACTCTAGCTTGTTGGCTGTCATGATACTTCCTGTAATTCCAAACGACCTTACATTGCGTCATTTATGCACACTGTGTTTTCTCCATCTTTACATAGATATACATTTTTTGTTTTTTTCTTCACTCTTCTTTTACGTATGAAAACGCAAGAAAGCCTTGTGGATGCGTGTTAAAGTCTATGTAAATGTGCCCTTTCTTGACTGCCTGCATTTTGGAGTCTTATAAAGAAAAAGTGCATGCTAATTTTCTTTTTAATGCAAAAAAAAAATAAATAAAAATAAAAAATATTATCAACCTTTCAACTTAGGCAGTGATGATTTAGATGCATGTTGCATACAAGGTAGAGATGTATGTAGAAGACAACATTGTTTTGTAGCGCAGTGTTAAGTAAGTAGACTGTAAAATTGTTGAAAAAATTTCAATGATTTCACTTTGAAGCCGTTGGAAAAAAATAAAACGCACTTTAAACATAAAAATGTTTAATAAAATTAAATTGTGATAAAAATGTTGCACATGAAAGTTAGAATATGTATGTATGTATGTAGATATTCATATGTACTAAAGTCCTACACAAGGCCATTTATAAGACCTTTCAAGACATGAGAGATTTTTCAAATGCTTTACTACAGCTAAATATTCTAAAACAAACGCTAAACAACACTGTTGGCAAGACAAACAACTGAAACAAATGCCTTACCAACAGTGTTGTTTAGCGTACATATACTCGCACATATATAATCAATTTTATCGAAAAATTGTATTTTTAAAATTCTTAAAAATATATATGTTACTTAAGCTATGTACAGACGATTGTCAGATCTTACAATATTGTCAGATCTGGCAATGTGCCGACAACGTAATGGCAATCGAAAATTGCCAGCACAATATTTCTTGTCAGTTCACACGGTTGTCAGAAAATCTTACAATTAATTGTCAGGTGGTTGTATGACAATAAATTCATCTGACAAAATTGTCAGTAGAAAAATTGTCAGTTCACACGGTTGTCATATGCACAAATTGTTAGATCTGTTGTTATGCGTTGCCAGACTTAAAGCATTTGTTAGAAATTGTTAAATATTTATCGTTTGTGTTTGTGTTAAATGTAAAAAGTGAAAATGTAAATTATTATGGACCATGAAGAAGCAATTGCAATGATTTTGTCTGCATATATTTTATTTTAAATATTTTATTTAAAATCAAGCGTGTGCAGTGTTGCCTATAGAAAGAATTTTCTTACAATGACGCCATTGCCAGATGCTTAAACTTCGCACATCTGACAATATTAAAATGTCTGACAAATATCTGGCAATAATTTTACAATGTGTTCACACGATTGTAAGAAGTCTGACAATTTGTTGTCAGCTCCTAGTCTTGCAATGGACTGACAATGCTTTTTCTTGCAACGACGTCTGACAAAAATTGTCAGTTCACACGGTTGTAAGAAATTTTGAGCACATTTTACTGACAATATTGTAACATCTGACAACCGTCTGTACATAGCTTTACCAATTTCTTATATTTACTGTGGCGAAGTTAAAGTTTTGAACTCGCAATAGTTCCTGAATAATCGAGAAAATAAGTAAAGTAGTTATAATAAAAAATTAAAAAAAAAAAACTTATTTAAAAAAAATTTATTATAATTCTATGTATACACGCAAGTGCAAAGCACCCTATCGGAAATTCCGTTGACTTTAAACTAACTTTAAGCTAACTATTTCGTAACCAGTACTGACTGACACTTGGATTACTTTTAATATAATCAAATGACTATTTAACATTACGATGTCCTAGGCGGTAGTCAAATGTCTCACTCTGCATTACTTTTCAACTAATTTAAAGTTGATTTTTGTTAAGTCACCTAGTAGTCAGTAAATTAAAAAAAAATTTCTAGGGTTCGAACATGTATCATCACACGTTGTGTAGTCAACGAACTACTACCCAGTTAAGGTACCATCTAAAATAATAACAGCAAACTATTAATACAAAATTAAAATGAGTTTCAAACTAGCTGAGAATAAATTTGTTGGCTCTCACCAAATTCGATTATGTACTAAACTTAAGACTTTTTTTTTATATAAGAGAAGTAACACTCAGGCAATTAATGCCTACTTCTATTACTAGGTGTTACCTTCTTTAGGAAAGAGATAGTGATAGAGAAGACAGGTGGTGAAGGAAGAGATAGAGGAAAGCTTCATTATTTTACAACTCTGCTTTTCGCACGTTTTTCTTTTTTTTAACAAGGCAGCGTTGCAGCGTCTTCTGTCTATAGTAGCAGGGCTGTCAGATATGGCGATTTCTCGCCAAACGTGGCGATTTTTCAAATTGTTTGGCGTCCAAATTTTTGGTTTGGCGACATGGCGATTTTTCTGGCGATAAATAAATTTGTTGGCGATTTTCCTGGCGATAAATAAACTTGTTAGCGATTATTATGGCTATTTTTTAACAAAGCTTAACAGCTTGTATAATTCAAGAAAATTCGTTTGTTGAAGGAGTAGTTTCAAAAGTAAATCCTACCAAAACTCGTCTGCAAGAAGTTAAAACAATTTGATTTTAATGATTTTTCTTACACTTTGGAATTTGGATGACAAAAATTTACAAAAAATAATTTTGGCGATGTTATTTCCAATTTTGGAGATTTTCTGATAAATTTTGATACGATCATTTTATAAAAATTTATATTAAAAAAGTGTTATATAAAAACAAATTTATTATCAAATATTTACTAAGAAAAACTACATAAAACTGATTTTTGGCGACTTTTGGCGATTTTTAAAATCAATTTGGCGAAATAGGTTGGAAAAAATCTGACAACCCTGTATAGTAGCCATTTTATTGATTATTTTACTTCGCCGATGATTCTGCTCTGATGTTACATTAGGATTAGCATCTGCTGAAGTCGGTATAGTTCAGTGACCAGTGACTATGCCTTCATCACTTGAACTTTTCTAGTCAACATGCTAACTACTTCAGCCAACGCCACTTGATTTTGGATCTGTTCTGGATAAGATTGCAGTTAGTTTTTAGTTAGTCTAAGAAAAGTTAACTATAAATTAATTATTTTTGTAGTCAACCACACATTCTCCGACAGGGCAATAACAATTTTGTATTGGATTTTACAACAAAAAATATTGAATAAAAATAGTTTTTCTTTAAATGTGTTGGTGTTTGCTATTCCATAATTTTCAATATAATAAAAAAGATGGCTTCTAGTTAAGGCTAGAATATAACATTATTTCCCGCGTAGAACACATATGAAATAAAATTAAAACATGTGAAATAGATGACAAAATAAATAAGTAATTGCAAATTTTACTTGATTCACAATAACAGTTACCCAGTGGAGTCAACATTGAGATTTTTCGACGCAACCACCAGTAATAGGAAAATTATGATTACATGAGTTTAAAAAAAAACAAAACAAAATTTTTAATAATATATTATCAACAAAACTCCTCAGAGAAAAAAAGTGAAATTTCCCCAAAAAAAATCCCCAGATGATTGTACAGAAATTTTTATCCTCAATCACAAAAACAAATTCCCAATACTGAGAGCGCTGATACAGATGATGAATTGAAAGATAGAGAGAAGCTTATTTATTTTTTTTCAGCTTTACAACATCGTTGCAGCGCCTCTGTTGTTAATTAGGGGCATTACTTTTTAACCCGTATAGTTTACGCATATAGAAACGAACAAAATTTTTAGATCAGAATGCAATAAGAAACATGTAGCTGTAGATAATTATATTACATAAATTAAAGAACGAATGATATAATAACGCGACCAGCAAACTGTTGTGAAATGTGCTTGTGCTATTTTTGTAACTACAAAAAAAAAATAAGAAATATCGAAGAAAAAACCAAACAGGAAAATATTAAAATACGATTAGATAAACATTTTCATGCTCACACTTTCGTATTCATATTCATGTGTGCTTGGTAAAATTCTTTACCTACAAATTTAAATTTACTCGTATGTGGTACAACAGAAAATCGATTATCGACCACAAATTTTGAAAATACGAGTATGTAGGCAAGCAAGTATGTTCGTATGTAGTTGAATAAACAAAAAAGTAAAAAATAGTGCTATACAAAACAAAAAATAATTTATTTTTAAATACAAAACCGAAACCACTCACTCGTCCACAGAATAAACAACAACTTCAAATCTTTGTTTTTTTATTTGTTTGCCACAAAAAGCACCAAGAGTAAAAGAGAAGAAAGAAGGTTCGATACATTCGATGTAATCAATCGTGTTAACAATGGAAAGCAAAATTTAATTGTATTATTTTTTTTTTTTGTGGCAACATGTTGTTTTCTGCTACTGACATAGAGTCAAATTGCAACATTTAATTTGAACTCAAATCGTAATAGAGTTACAATTTCTTGATGATCGATAATATAATTTTGTGTCTATTCCAATTTTATTATGATAAAAACCACGATTAATTCATAATATTAATATTTTAACTTGATTTTATTTATTTTAGTTTAATAGCGATGAAATTGCTGGGAAAATTAAGAAGTGTTGAACAATACGTCTAGTATCTGGTTTATTTTCGGCGTCCGTCATTGAAAAGATTTAAAGGAGGCCAATTGTTTTCTATGAAGTGAAAAAATATTTGTTTAGTTAAATAAATATAAATATATATTTTTTTTTCATTTCAAAAATTCCTAATGAAGTGCAAATAACGTAAAAGAATGATTTTTATAGAGTGAACATAAAAAATAATCGAAATAAGATATTCAAAGCTTTATGATTTTGTTGGCAGTTTATTACCACAATTTTTTTCTAAACTTTCTAAACTAGGAACCACATATTTATAACGAAAATGCTGAGAGAAACTTTGAACTTAAATACCAGTACCTCTACCTGGATTCAGTAACTTTTATTACGATAATCGTATCTCTATAATACATATAACGAAAATTTATGGACTTTTCTATTCAGTAACATGTTTTAAAGATATTCGCTGTCGATTGAAATAAGAAAATTTAAAGTCACAAGCTCAAAGTCATTTAGGTTTTCGCTATTATCTTTTGCGCTTTTCGCTTATTGCCATATTTTCTATAGGTGACAGCGCATAGACAAAGGGACCTAAGGGTAAAAACTCAATTTTCACTTTTTTTTATGTGGACAACATCTGAGCATCGAATGAGACCGATCCCATGACACAAAAGTGTCATAGAGATATGCGCGTTTTATGATGTGATGGTACACCAAAGATACACGTATTTAAATCTTTAAAATGGCTGTCCTGAACAAAACCGGTTTTTACCCTTAGGTCCCTTTCTATTTTGCGCGTCACATAGAGAGATACTACATGGTATTGAATTAATTAATCGATTACTCGTAAAATATAGCTGGAGAGTATCGTAAAAAAATTACGGAATCACAAATTGGTCGATATTAGGATTTTCGGTTCGCAAAAAACTACAGTAACTTTTTGCGAACCAAAAATCGTAATATTTATCGATATATTTACTCGTTTGCGGTAACGACAAGGTGTTTCTGTAATTTCTTTTTTACGATAGTGCTCATCTGTGTTTTCCTCGCCATTTAATCTTATATCATGTGGCATCCCTGCATACAAAATGTCAAAATAAACGAAAAGAATAAAGAAGAATTAAAGAAAAACTAATGAATTTGAGCTTTTTATTTTATTAGGGTTCCGTACACCAAAGGTTAAAATAAACCCTATTGTTTTCGCTACGCTGTACGTCTGTCCGTCACAGGCTGTTTTCTCGAGAACCTTTAGAGCTACGGACTTGAACTTTTGACAGAATGGCCGCCACAACAAATATATGACAGTTGAAAATTAAAGGGTGTTCCAAAACGAGCAACGAATGTTGTTAAAATCCTATGCAATTAGCAAGCTTAGTGTATTTTTATACAGACTACAACAAAAAGAGTATTTTATTAGTTAATGTAAGTTTGAACATATAATTTTGACAACTTGCTTGAAAACCGTAAGAGGCAAAAAATTCAAATTTTCGAAAACGCTAAAATTAAAAAATTCCATTATTATAAAATCGCCAAACCGAAAAAAATCGTTAAAGCGAAAATAAGCGCCAAACTAAAAAAATATCTAAAACAAAAATAAATGGCCAAAAACCGAAAAAATGGCCAAAAGGCTAAAATCGCCAAAATGAAAAAAGCGATAAAAACGAAAAAAAAAGAAATAATAGCGCCAGAACAAAAAAAAATTGCTAAAACTTAAATAAATCGCCAAAACAGAAAAAAATCTTACAAAGTGCAAAAAAAAAACGCAAAAACTAAAAAACGCCAAAATTAAAAAATTAAATAAAGAACTTTCAAGCCTATATACAGGGTGTCTGGTGGCAAATTTATATTTTTAAATACGATTATTTCAAAAAGCAATCAACGGTGCGGTGGGAGGGTGATGCCGTTGGAATTATCGATTGTGCGGGTTTGTTCGTCACGATGTTGCAGTGATCGAGTGAGCATCGCGCGTTCGCTGTGGAAACTTCGGTATTCGGCGAATTCGTGATGGTACGAGTGCAAATTTAATTCATTTGTGGGTGCAGAGATTCCGCGCAACTGCTTCGGCTATGAATGTCCCACGGCCAGGGCCCAGTCTGTCTTCAAGGACTCCCGAAAACAATGAAACAATGGAAGTAGTTTACATGAATCTCCACAACTTTCAATACGGAAAAGAGCAGCCTCACTGGGAATTCCCAGCGAACGATTATTCAAGAAATTTAAAAAAAGGATCTGAAGTTCCACTCTTTTAAAATTCAAATCGTTCAAGAACTGAAAGAAAGTGACTTTTATTTACGCAAAAAAAAACGGTCACGTCAACAAGCCAAACTACCTTTACTGGTCTCCAAGGAGCCACAACCCTCGATTGAAACATCAAAAACCATTGCATTGCCCCAGGGTAACTGTTTGGTGTGCCTTATCCACGCATGAGATAATTGTACCATTTTTTTTTTCGAAAATTCTCGAGGCCAGGCGACGAATATCAACGGTGAAAGTTATCGACGCATGATTACGGAATTCTTTTTGCCAAACCTACGAGCTCATCCATCGTACTCTTCACACACGTGGTTCCAACAGGATGGGGTGAAAATTTCCCCCAAAAAACTGATCAACCTTTTTGGGACAATCCGATTGCCACCGAGGTCGCCCTATCTAACTCACATGGATTTTTTATGGGGCTACCTCAAAGAGAGGGTTAATAATGACAATCCCCAATTCCTTGTGCCTTTAAAGGAAAACACAAGGCTCCGTTTTGAACAGTGTGTTAAACTAAACGGAAGACATCTGGATTACAGACTCTTTAAAAAATATAATCCGCATTTTCATTTTATCGTTCAATTCTCTTAATAAAATTTTGTGTCAATTATTACTTTTTTTTATTTAAGTTTGAAAATATAAATCTGCTGCCAGACACCCTGTATTATACTCGTATAGGCTAAAGTTCGTATAGTATGACATATCTAGTGTCCGTACGGATCCGTTCGTGTGCGAGTCAAAGTCGCACTTTACTCAATTTATTTTACTTCAAGGGAAATCGAATATCGTTAAAATAGGTTACTTGATAGCAAAGTCGATAAAATTTCGTTATATTTATTGTAGCGATACGATTATCGTAATAAAAGTTACTGAATCCAGATACAGCTGCAACAAAAACAGATCTTTTGGAATGTAAATATTGAAACTTATTTTGGTGGTCAAAATTTCGGCCAAAATCGAAATGCTGGGGTTATACGGTCAATTGGAGATTCTTGCTTTATGTAAGAGATAAAAGGCCAATAGTTAAACTTAGCGATAAGGTTCCGGTTAGTTAATCATAATGCTGAGCAGGCTTGTCAGTAGAGTTTTTATTTCCCCCGACTTTTTCATTTCCCGGGAAAGCGGAATCGACTTTTCGGTTTCCTTGGACTTCCCGCTAATTCTCGCTCAGTACAAAGCAGTACATAACATTTTTTAATTTAATTTATTTCAACAAAAAAAGCAATGATCATGAGATCGATTAAATAATAACGTTTTATAAACACATTTCAGTTCATTATATAATAGTAATTCATAAATACTAATATTATATATAAATGCAAATTCAAATGCATTGATTGATATAACCCAAAAAAAAACACAAATTATATTATTAAAAAATATTACAAAATATTTCTTTAGAAATAGGATTTTCGTACAGAATAAGCATTAATAGAATCGTCCCTTTTACCAAAGAGAATCAGAAATTATTTTGAAATTTTTCTTTTATTTCATTACGCGTTTCAGTTTTTACTTTTATGAATCAAATTTCGAACGTCGCGTTCCACTTTTGGCAAATAAAAGCCTCTAAGTCTCAGAGTACATGTGTACCAGATGTAAACTCAGCCTTAGTTGTTGTAAAGTTTTAGCTATTGTGATAGTTCCATCAACGTGTTACTGCACCATCGCACTCATTAAGTGAATAACGACCCTCAACAAGGAATGTGTACACACAAAATTACGTTGCCATAATAAAATCAAAAAAATTACGGGAATTCCCGCACAAATTTCCCAGGATTTCTTTACCGAAAAATGTGCGGAATCTCGGGAAATCCCGTATGAAAAACACTACTAGTCAGATATGGCGATTTCTCGCCAAAACTGGCAATTTTTCAATTTGTTTGGCGTCTAAATTTTTGATTTGGCGACATGGCGAGTTTTCTAGCGATAAATAAATTTGTTGGCGATTTTTATGGCTATTCTTTAACGTAAATAATGCATTTTATTTACTATATTTTTGGATGAGGAACATTCACAAGAAATACTTTTTGGAGCTTTTATTTCTACTTTTGGCGATTTTCTGCTAATTTTTTTACAATTATTTTATAAAAATTTATATGAAAAAATGTTGCATAAAAAAAATTTATTATTAAATATATATTGAGAAAAATTACATAAAATTACATAAATTTGACGAAAGAGGTCGGAAAAATCTGACAACCCTGATGCTGGTGTATAGTATAGGCAACGTTTGTCATTACCAATCATGAGAAACAAAATGTCAATAAACAAGCAGAACAACGAGCTTCGTACTTCGGTGATGCCACGCATTACTCTTTTTTGTTCCCGAGGAATTTATGATTGGAGGAATTTTTTCTCAAGAAAATTATTTTCTGTGAAAAATTAATTCCGAGGGAATATTCATGATTGTGCTGAATAATAGTGTTTTCACACCTAACAGCTGATGCTGCGTTCACACTACAAGTTTGATAAATTCAGGTTTTAGCTCACTAATAATAACTGTCTAATAATAACTTTGTTCAAAATAAAATAAATCTCCTGCAGAAATGCATGTATTTCTTGCTACATTTTTTCTGCTTTTTATAACATTTATTTGACATACTGTACAACAACGTTTTTTTTTCGTAAAATGGAAATTATTTTATGTTTTGTGAATAAACATTTTTTAAATTATGGAACTCCTTGGAAATAAAGTTATTATACATATGTACATATATAAAAATACACAAATACATTATAAGATAAACCTTTATTATAAGCATATGGATGTTATTCATATCGACTATTTTCACTTTCCAGAGGTCAATGAAAATATTTTCGTTGTTTTTTTTTTTTTTTTCAAAAAACCCTTTTTACATAATTTTTTGATTATTGTTGCGGCTGCATCCATTTTTAAGTTGAAAATCTTCCAATCGGTATCTATCCCTACAAGAAATGAATGACTGACACTAACACAAACAACATTCTTTTACTAACACGTTTTCAACAATTTTCATTAAATTAAATAGCGATTATAGTTATTCTACTCTAACATATATGTTAGAGTGGAACATCTAATGTACATAAGTATGTCAAAAATTGTAAAATATTGAATTTTACTGAAAATAATTTATATGTGGTTCGTTCGGTTTGTAAAATTAAAATTTATAAAAGTGATAATAAAATTATGATGTTTGTGAAAAAGTAAGTTATGAACAATAATTTACAAAATTTTATAAAATTTAATTTAAAATATGCATACGTATGTATGTATGTATGTATGATTAGTCAGCTCTGACGATGTTTACATCAGTACTGGTTAGTAATATAGTATGGAGTGAGCAGTTCAGATATATAACAAAATGATAGAAACTTCTAGATTTATACACCCATCAGAAATGGCCATCAGATGATGCATCAAATGACCGTCATTGTTCTTGTAGGGATTCTTATTAACTGGTATAAACATTACCAGCTGCTTCCGGTCATTTTAACTTGGCAGCACTGAATTTAGCACAGCGAAAACAAGGTTGCATTTCGTAACCAACTTTTAAAACCATGTCAGTGTGAAAACACTATAGCACAACATAAATGTGAACGGAATTGCAAAAGTTTCAATTAAAATAAAGAGTTTATTTATGCATGTCAAATAAATTTTTGCTTTTTCTTCTTACTTTTTAATACTTTTTTATTATTGCCCAATGCGGCAGCTAATTGTAAAAAGGTGATGGAAAATAAAATAGATGATTCAATTTTGCATTTGCAAAATTACCTTTTTTGAAGCAAAAAATAAAAAATAAAATAAAAATCAAAAATCAATTTTAATTTTCCAAAGAATAAATACAACTAAAAAAAATTAACTTTTATATCCTGAGGAATTAATAAAAATTAAGAAATAATTTTTATTTTCCGAGGAATATATAAAAATCAAGAAAATTTGGAAAATAATCGTTATTATTTGCGGTCCCCGATTTTTGCCTTATTTTTACTCGAAACTTACAAAGTTTTCTGATTAGAGCGACATGAAAACCTGTTCTTGAAAAAAAAAACTCACTGCAATGGTCCAAGAGAGATCAAATATCGTTTTAAAAGTTCACATATGGACAGGGCTGTCAGATTCATTTTCACCTTTTTCGCCAAATCCAATGTTAAAAATCGCCAAAGCCTCTTTTTTCGTTTTTGACAATGAAATATATATTTTATAAATTATTAAAAATTTATTTTATAAATTATAAAAAAATTAATTTGTTCCAAATCGCTAAAATTCGCCAAAAATGGGGTAAAATCGCCATTATATATATTTTGTTTATTTTTATTTAGAAGAATGTAAAAATGATTATGAACATAAAAAGGTACAATGTTTGATATAAAGAAGATTTTGCGGCTAGTATTAATCAAATATTGGATATATTTATGTATGTACATTTGTATGTAGATGCAGTTCTATTAGTCCTGATTAGCACACATCAGGTTTAGCTGATCAGTTTTTGTTCAATTTTCTTTTGAACCTGCACTTGCGTTCATACACGCCGTCAGGTTTGTTTCATCAAGTTTCATCAATTTGCCTTGTCGTAGAGTAATACGAATGACAAAACAAAACGAAAAAGCAAACTTGACTGGTATGGTCAAGTCTGTACCCCTCTCCATTCTCTTTTCCTCTCTCTCCTAAGAACTCAAGACTTGACGAGTCAGACCTGACGTGTGTGAATCAGGACTTACATATCTAAAACGCTATATACTTCATCGTCAAGACATTCCATACTGTATTCTTCTTTTGAATACATCGCATGGGAATTAAACTTTTTCAACATATCTTGCGAAGGTATAAAAGAAATGCAACATGTGCTATTTACATTCACATAATTTATAATTCCTAATAACGCGTCAAGAAATTCATATTGCATGCTATTTCGGAGTTCATTATTGAAAATATCCTTTCAACGCAGTCATTACTAGTTGGAATTAAAGGAATGTAAAGTACAGCCAAAGCAAGTTCTTTAAAATGGTACATACCTGTCGTATCCTTATAACCATATACTTTTAGCCAAAAACAGTTTTAAGTTAGATGGAATATCACCATTATATTTCAATATCTTCATCAGCCATTTTAACATTGCTTCATTCAGTTTCAAATGCAGGCCCAAAATCGATTGCATTTAGTGGGAGAAAAGTGTTTAGTATATCAATAGCTATAATAACATTGGTTATCAATTTTTCGCTATTATGAGTTTCATTCAAAATTGTAGGCTTGATAATTTTTGAGGAAAATGAAAGAAGAGTAGAATATAGCCTCTGATACATACTGCCTGCGTACATGTTATCTGACTGAAATTCAAGATTGAAATGATTCATTTCATTTACTATTGCACTTATAAATATCTAAAAAAGTCTTGTATTTTTGTCACATAATTCTTTGTGTATATTTTGGGCAGTCTTCTCATTTTCGGCTGTTGAAATAGGTGAAAAATTATGCTTAAGCTCGACTCATTGCTCCGAAATTCGTCTTATAGCCGCTCCATAAGACAACCAACGAGTTGCAGAAATTTGCACAAGTTTTCTGAAACGGTTGCTGTCAATTAGAGATGTAACGAATAGCAGTTTAGCGAATGCGAATGCGAAAACGAATAATGCATTTGAATTTTTGCGAAAGCGAATGCGAATGCGGATGCAAATACTTACAATACGGTAAACAAAACACATCAAACTAAATTTGTTTAAGAACATGAAGTTGTAATATATACATAGATGTACTACATATAGCATTTTATTTAAATTGAGTCTTGAATTGAGCAAATATTTATTAATTTATTAAATTCTTAAAACAGAAAGATGTATATATGAAATTATATTGAAATAAGTATAGATAATAAAAATAAATTTACAAAATGTTAGGCAATTAACCCATTCGTACTTTGGACCTAAATCCTGGTACTCTGTTCAATAATTCATGTGAAATGCTGCCAAAATACATATTAAGAAAAATTGGCATGAATTCATAAAAAAAATTTGGAGAAGTATATAGTACTTTGTTCATCTTGGGAAAAACATATGAAATATATCTTCAACATTTTAAGTTTTCTTGCGAAATAATATACGTGGCACTTGTTTCGCATAAAATTTACAACAAAGAACTGCTAGTTAAAATTGTTTGCATTTAAAATTTTCTGTGCGAAGTAATGAATGGTGCTCAACATTTTTCAAATGTTTGAAAAGGCTAGTTTTAAGTATTTTTCAAAGCTGTGTTTTGGTTTCGTATTCGCTTGAAATATTCGCATGCATTTTAGCGAATGCAAATAACAAAAGTAAGCGAATAATTTGCGAATGCGAAAGCGAATGCGAACATTCGTTACATCCCTACTGTCAATACCAGTATTAAATGTTCTCAGCACACCATCTACATGAGACAAATACTAGAGATGTGCAAATGTCGTGATTTTGTCGTGCCACGCATGATCGTGATCAAATTTATAATTAATCACGCGTGAGTGCGTGAGCGTAACTTAAAAAAAATTACTCGTGCGTGATCGTGCGTGAGCCATTTTTAATAATCACGCACGAATTCTCACGCTCTCACGACATATCATTCCTGCGTAGGTGAGTATCAATATAATATACCATTTTGCACATGCTAAGATGCAAGATCATTTGCACAAAATTGTGAATTGGACTATTGTTATAATTTATTCAGGCGTAGTAAACTGGCTCATATGAAATTCAGAAATACCAATATGGAAAAATAAAATTATTTTAATATATGTGACGCGCAACATAGAAAGGGGCCTAAGGGTAAAAACCGGTTTTGTTCAGGAGAGCCATTTTAAAGATTTAAATACGTGTATCTTTGGTGTACCATCACATCATAAAACGCAAATATTTCTGGGAGGGAACACTTTTGGGGCATGGGATCGGTCTCATTCGATGCTCAGATGTTGTCCACATCAAAAAAAAAAAAAAAAAAAAAAGTAAAAATTGATTTTTTTTTTTTTTACCCTTAGGTCCCTTTCTCTATGCGCTGTCACATATTTTTTATGGTATACAACTATATTTTCCCTAAATTTTGACTTTTTTTCACAAAATCTGATATATCAATATTTATGAAAAGGCTCTCTAAAATTTATTTAACATGTTGAAAATTATCTACATAATTAAATTTTATAGTTAAAACTTTCGAAATCTAACGTCACAACTTTTTATAAGGGCTTAAACAGAAACAATATTTTTAAAATTTACTATTGCCATGTGGCCAAATCGAAAATTATAAAGTCGCCACGTTTGGCGAGAAATCGCCACATCTGACAGCCTTGCACATGGAAGGGTTATTTATGGCTGTCTATTATTAAAAAATACGTCTTTAGAAATCTTGAACACAACAATAAACGCACTTTATTTATGATCTGCTTTGTTTTTAATTTTCAGTTGGTTCTCGTTTAATCAATTTTTTTTGTAAATACTTTTCTTAAATGCTTAAAAAATCACCATTTAATAAAAAGTTTATCATTTCTCTCGTTTTCTCGACCTCTTAAACTACGCCAACACCTGCTGTCAACGCTTTTGTTTACACAATTTTCTCTATTTTGTTTTTTCACTTCTTAAAGGTGCTGCAATGATTTTGTTTTTTTTATGATCTTAAGAAATTTACAGCAGTATTCCTTGTGATGAGGGATCAAAGGCCGGAAAATAGAATTTGGTATTTGAAATATTCTTAGCTTAAAAGGCCTGTTCTGGAAATCACGTGATTAGAAATCACTTGAGGTTTTAAAATCACAAATGTTATTATTTGCTGCTGTTCGGTAAACTGTAATTATGTTCGTTGTGCTTTCTACTTTTCGAAAAGTCATGGAAACAGCTGATTAGTTTTTTTTCCTTTGATTTGGTAACATTTTTCTTATGCATTAAAAAAATTTATTTTTAATCAGGAATAATTGCTTTGTTGGGTTTAGCATTTATTTTTTTCTTAAATAAGGAAAAACTCGAAATTTTTGAACATACGCGTATTGTTGTCACAAATAGATCGGGGCCTATTGTTTATATCACTTCACCAAAGTAGCAGCACTAGTTGTTAGAAACGAAAAGATCGAAGAAATTTCAACGAAAAGTAGCAGCACTCGAATAAATGTCAAAAAAAAACACCTGTTTTGAAGCAGCAGTTCTCCAGATTTTACTGCGAAATAAATTAATTTTACTACTGGCAAAGTAGAATAGGATAAACGAACGATAAAGTGTAAGAAAAGAGATCGAACAAGATCCGAAGAAGAAGTAAAGGCTTGCAAAAAAAGTTGAGTGCCCTTTTAGTGCAAAAAATATGGTCTGTATATATGTAACAAAAACATATGCGGCCATATGTAAGAAAAATAATTGGCATGAAGTTAGCATAAGTGACGAAATTGAATTAGTTGTTGAAGAGTTACACTATACAATTTGACATTAAATACGCAATACGTATTTTTAACCCACTACTAGGTCCTACCGTGATTTTTAATGGGAAGTTTTATGGCAAAACTCTTTAAGATCATGGTAAATTTTGCCACTTATGCCGACTTCATGCCAGTTTTTGCTTATACATATGGCTTATTGTATTTCTTTTTTATTTTTTGAAATGGTTTACATACAATACATTTTAAACCAAAACTAGAGATTAACTTACACTGATTTATTAGGCCCTATAATAAAGTTTTCTTAGCGTAATAACACACACTGTGAATAATTTTTTTTACGGATTTGTTGAAAAATACTATAATAAAAATTAATGAATGAAACTATAATTGTTGTTGGAAACTGGTTTTTATATACTACATAAGTTTATAGATTTTTTTTTTGTTTGATTTTGTTTCCATTCAAAAATTCCGAAGCAGTAGTAGAAGTTATTTATTTATGCAAACATTTGTTGTTTGTTCCATTTGCAAAGACTTAAGTTCACCCACGTCTTAATGTGCAGACTATATTAAGCAAATAAAATAAATAAAAGAAAATAATTTATGTAGTTAAATTACAGCGTGAGATCATCGAAGGATTAAACACAGATACTCTATGACGACAACGAGCTCCTTTAACGAATAATTCTATGAAAGTAATACAAACTGGTGTCCAATGGAAACTTAAGAGTGGCACAAGAGGGTGGCGTTAGCTGAAGTAGCTATCACGTTAACTAGGAAACCTAAGGTCCTGGATTAGAGGTCGGTCTCCGACAGTCATTAAATAACAACACCACCCATTTTTCTGATGTGCATTAGTGTCCTTTGTATCAGTTGTTGTGCGAAAAGAAAAGTTCTAGTGATGAAGGCATAGAGGCACTGGTCACTAAAACTACACCGGCTTCAGAAGATGATAATCCTAATGCAACATCAGAGCGCCCTCCTTTGTCGGTATTGTGTAGCAGAATCATAGGCGAAGTAAAATAACCAATAAAATGGCTACTAAACACAGCTTCAATTTCAATACGCTTCACTTGACACCAGAGGCGCTGCAACACTGCATTATTAAAAAAGCGTGCAAAAACACATAGTTGTGAAAGAATGAAGCTTTCCTCTATTGCTTCACGACCTGTCTTCTTTATCACTATCCCTTACCTATCACCCTTTCTCACTATGTTCTCTTCAACTCACAGGTAGCACATTGTATTGGACCCAAGTGAGCTGGACACTACATTTCACCCTTCCTTACCAGCAGCCTGGTAACCTAACCTAACCTAAGAGTGGCACAATAACTTACGAATCGTGATCGGTTAAAGCCGAACACATCACTTAAATGGCTTCGAACTTTCCAAAAATACTAAATTCAACTTAGATAAGTACTGGAAAGTTATATCTGAGTCCCATGACCTTTAAGATGAGTAAATTGACTTTTAACTACGAATTTTTCGTAATCCAACTTTATGGCACACTCACGCGCGATGCTGGAACTTATTATGTGGACAATACCCATCTCTACTTTAAAAGTTTTTTGCTGTTCGTCTAGTAACACCCACGGATACTTTGTAGTAGTTTTTTTTTGTCGTACACCGAAAGAAATCTCATGGTTAGTCACCGGTTGTTAGGCCGGTTATTTCCTATTACTGTGTGGTATGGTGTGAGAAGATGGATGAAAGAGAATGACAGGAGATTACTTGCTAAGGTCAAGAAGTAGCCTTAGACAGTAAGTTTGGCGAGGACTTGATTAACAGGTCACAGCAATCTTGAATGAGATAGGTTTTAAGCGGGCGTCTCCGTAACCCTTGCGCTCACGGGCTCTAACTAAGGTCGTTCAAATTGGGTTTAGTAGAACAGCCTCATGGTAGAATTAGTAGAATCGTATCGTGAGTTGACGGATCAGCTAACAAAATCTGTAACATTAATAAAACATGTTGCTGTTTATTTAATATGTATCGTAATTGTATGTGAGGTAGAAATCTACAGAAAATAGATTTCTACGTCAACTTCTCTCTTACACATGTATAAAGCGAAGAGAAATACAATAACAGAGAACACATTCGCTCGCAACCTCACGTTTTTATTAACTAACATCCAGAATTGAGAGATACGACCACTTCCAAAGTAACAGGATACGATTCGACGAATTCTACCATCACTGTTAATTCCGGATAGAGACTTTGGGGTGAAATCTGATAACCTATATGAGGGTGTACGGTCTTTAGACAGGTAAAAAATGGGGGAAGGCATGGGCGCTGGTGTCTGTGTCCCGACGAACATTCGTAGTTCTTTTAGACTACCGAATGAATGGACGAGTATCGTTTTTCAAGCTGAGATCTTGGCGATTCTCAGATCCAAGGAGCTGGTGGTCAGAAATGTGGCATAAGGCGATTGAGTACGTCACGGTCAGGAGGCGCTGCAAGCTTTGAAGGGACGCAATGTCAAATCGAAAGTAGTAAGTGACTCTAGGAGAGCCCTCAATTTGCTTAAGGACAAATATAGTGGCAGACTATGTTCGGTTCACTGCAATGTTGAAGGAAATGATTTGCCGAAGAGCTGGCTGACATTACGTTAGGGAATGTGTGGCATATCGGTTAAATTACCAATGGGCCATTACTGTAAGGAACGCAGTAATTGGGCTTTGAACAGGTCCAATCGATAACTATGTGGCCATACCTTGACTTAGGAAAATCCAATTTGCGACTGATTATGAGTAAGGAGGTGCTAGGAGGCACCTGCTAGATCAGACCGAGGACCAGCATTTGTGAGACTGGCACTCCATATCTATATAGGATGTACGAAGATGATTAGGAACCAGAAACCGATTATATTACCTGCCATTAACCGAGGTTGCAACGCAATAGTTTTAGGTGGTTGATCAGACGTTTTCATCATGAGAACATTAGTGATATCTCAAAGTGCAAACTGGAATATATCAGGGGCTTCATCATGGGAATTAAAAGGCTTATTGGCAGATAATGGGGATTTTTCTGGGTATAAGGGAAATTAATTCACTAGCGGCTACAAATAGAAGGGAATCGCAATGGATCCCAGCACTACTCTGATATACTGTTTTTGAATTCTTGAGAAGGTTTGGCGTTATCTAGTGCGATGTTATTCAGCAATGATCCCATCTTTGCAAAACTTGTCCGCCTCTTCATTTCGGGGTTATTCCCTATTATATTTACTTTCTCCCATTCCATACTTTGAGATGTTATGGTGATGCTGTTCCTTGTATGTATTATACTTTGGTACTTGGTTGCATGTTCTTTTGTTGGCCAATTACCCGTTAGCATAAATCTGGCGGCGGAAAAAAATCCGCTTAATATTTATTCAATTGGCACGATTCAAAAGAATTTTTTCAACCGCATTAGTATGTGGTTCTTATTGTACTACAGATGCTAATACAGCACTGTGTCTGTATTTTTTTAAAGGGATTTTACATGAACCTTCTTTTCTAAAGATGTCCACCACGCGTAAGTTACGATTGGTAGTACCAAACTCGTGTATAGAAAGTGTGTCCTTCTTGGATTTAGTTCCCATTTGAATCCGATTTAATTATTCTTCTGCAAAACGTCCAAACTCTTAAGGCGGTGTCAGATACAACTTCAACGCTTTGCGTGACGTTTCTAACTTTGGGGAAAAATCATGACGCAAAATGTGTATCACACAATGAAAACTTTGACAACACTCACTGTTTGTTTCACTATTCGGTTTTATGTATAAAACAGAGCACAATTCAATTACTCTGATGCCACGAACTCGTTTTTTATGTAAATTTACCGGCATTTTAATAAAAATTCCATATTTACATGCGAGTTTGGTCAAACAAATTAAAAATAGTATACCAACTGATTGTCAAAGCATACAAAAAGTTGAGAGTTGCCTAACTTTTCGCTTCGCTTTGCGTTAAAAGTTCTTTATGTGACATGTTTCATATAAGCATGTACATTTCATCTTAGATGTCAAAGCGAATCTTCAACGCAACGCGAAGCAAAATTTTTATCTGACATGGGCTTAAGCCTTAATTACTCTGTTTTCTATACGGTCTTTAATATTAATTTTTAAGATTAAACTAACTAATTTACTAATTACCAATTTCGTTGGTAAAAGTTTGTTAGAAATACCTGTAAGTAAATTCTTTTCTGTGTACATATTTCTGTATGCATGTAAACATGTTTTTTATTTCCATATCACGGCTTTATATGAAATATTGTAAATGAAATCATAGAAATATATTAAATGAAGGCGTCTAATAATGCTCTAATACCCAACTTAAAGCTGTTAGAGATTGTTTTAACACTGCACGCATAAGTGTATATATATATATATATATATATATATATATATATATATATATATATATATATATACCCTGTCGGAGAATGTGTTGTTGACTACAAAAATAGTTAACTTATAGTTAACTTTTCTTAGACTGACCAAAAGCTAGCTGCAAAGTCATCCAGAACAAACCCAAAATTAATTCTTAAGTTGTGTAAGTAATCGAATTTGGTGAGAGCCAACAAATTTATTCTCAGCTACTTTAAAACTCATTTCAGTTTTATATTAACATTTTGCTGTTGTTATTTTAGATGGCAGCTTAGCCGAGTGGTAGCGCGTTGAGTACACAACGTGTGATGTTAAATGTTCGAGCCACAGAAAATTTTCTTTTTTAATTTACTGACTACCAGGTGATTTAAAAAAGTCAACTTTAAGTTAGCTCAAAGTAGTGCCTAGTGAGACAGTTGACTACCGCCTAGGACATCGCAATGTTAAAATAATCAGTTGATTACATTGCAAAGTAATCCAAGTGTAGTCAGTACTAGTTGCGAAATAGTTAGCTTAAAGTTAGTTTAAAGTTAGCCAAATTTCCGATAGGGTATATATATATATATATATATATATATATATATATATATATATATATATATATATGTGTGTGTGTGTGTGTGTGTGTGTGCATAAAGTTTATACTAATGGGTGTTTTTTATTGAGGTATAGAACTTTAAGTTTGCATCACTTTTTAAACTGGCGGCCATTTTGTCAGCTGTCAAGTGATTAATATTTAGTTTGGTTTGCCATTTCATCATGAACAGGTTGACAAAAGAACAACGCTTGCAAATCGTGCATATTTATTTCGAAAATAATGGTTCAGTTCGCGAAGTTTACCGCAAGCTCCGTCCATTTTATGGTCGACATAATCGTCCATCAGAGCAATTAATTCGGTTAAACATGGATCGTTTTCGCACTACGTTTACTCTATGTGATAATACGCATCCGCAGAGACGTCGAACAGTGCGCACCGAAGAAACAATTGCCGCTGTAGAGCAAAGTGTTGAAGAGGACCCGAATGAATCGATTCGTTAATGGAGACCGGTATAGAGCCATAATAACCGACTATTTTGTTCCCGAATTGCATGGCATGAATGTGGATGAGTTGTGGTTCCAACAAGACGGCGCTACATGCCACACAGCGCACGTCACAATCGATTTATTGAAGGAAACATTCGATGAGCGCATAATTTCGCGGAATGGACCTGTCAATTGGCCACCAAGATCGTGTGATTTGACACCATTGGATTATTTTCTTTGGGGATATGTGAAGTCGCTCGTCTACGCCAACAAACCAGAAACGTTAGGGGACTTGGAAGCCAACATTCGTGGCGTTATTGCCAACATACGACCCCATATGCTCGAAAAAGTGGTTGAAAATTGGACCTGTAGAATTGGCTTTATTCGAGCCAGCCGCGGCGGCCACATGCCCAAAATCATATTTAAACATTAATGGCATAAAATTATCCTTCCAATAAAGCCAAATTGATGGACATTAAAACGATTTTCTTGTATTTTATTTCAATTCGAAGTTCTATACCTCTAAAAAAGACACCCGTTATAAACCAGCGATCTTCAAAACCGCGCACGCGTACGATTGCTCTCACAATAATGAAGAGAGCAATGAGAGATAATTTGTATTTTTATTTAATGTGACCTCAATTATTACTACAATCAGGGTTAACACTTTAATTTCAGACTATTCATATGTGCCGGTTGTGTAGTCGCATTTTACTAAATAACAATGGATTCTTTTTAAATTAGTTTAATTTCAAGTTTTTCTACTTTTTAGAGCTTGAAAAATCATATCTGAAACTAAGTTATTATATACTACTTAAAATACATCAAATGTGCATTAATCTCTTTTTGAACACAAGAAATTGACTCAAATTAGAGTTTTACATATATTTATCAAATATATGTATGGCAACCCTGCTATAAGGAGAGGAAAAGATATTACGCTCAAAAACCATGGTCGGCAAAATATGGGCGCCGCGCCTTTTAGTATACTCTTCCATTACGTATGTGTACACACGCATTGTTGAGAACAAGTTGTGGGTATCTCATACTCTTAAGAATCAGTGTTGCCAGAAAAAATTTTTCCCAACAATAAGAAAATATGTGTGATGAGAATTTACTAAAATTTTTATTTTCAGAAAATTATTATGGCAAACCAGAAGGCTTGGTTTGTCAACGTGCGTTGTCATTAATGAAAAAACGTGACATGCAAAGGCATTTTCAAGCATATATTTAAATTATTTTCAGTAGACTTTGGTCGAACTCGTTCACTATTTCATTTTTGCCACAAACCAATGACCAAACCCATTTAAATTACATGGGTTTGATCATTGGTTTGTGGCATAAATGAACTAGTGAACGAGTTCGACCCAAGTCTAATTTTCAGAAAATTTTCTACAAAACCATCTTTTTACTCACCATTACATTGACGTATCAACAACAAAAGATGCCCTTATATATAAACAAAACTTGAGTGTTTTTTCTGACCATAATAAAATCAAGTTTGCATTTGGAGATTTAAAATTTCAAATTAGGGAAATGAGGCGAAATTTGACTGGCAGCACCGGTTTGTGGTGAGAGTATAACACATACAATCGTATAATGTAATGGTATAGGTTGCCGACCACGGCTCAAAAACGAAGCACCAACACAAACATAACTGTGAATGTATATGTGTGGGGATCGCTGATTTACATACATATGTAAATATGTATATACATATATATATATATATATATATATATATATCACTGCTATGTTATCTCTCACTTCCTCTGTTGTTACTTTTGATTTTTGAAATTTTAGCATGTGTATGCATGAGAGTTTTGTTCAGTTTTTATGACATCTTCATCTCGTTTTTATATCGGACGAGAAACATACATACATACATATATGTATGTACATATAAATTTTAATCAATTGAATTTTTTTAATTATTTAATATCTTTATCTGGGTTGATTTAAAAATTAAGAGGAAATTAATACTAGTTATAATTTATTACTAATCATTAAGATTAATCGCTTCTAAATAAATTAAGATGCAGTTGCTGCTTGCTGGGCTATTGAATTTTTTTTTTGCAAGTTCAATTTTTTTATTTATAACACTAATGAACAAATGTTTGCGACAATAATAAACATATTAAGGATTTAATGATTTAAAAAAATAATACCACTGGCACTTTTACTTTCAGATCAATGTAAAGATTAATCTAGACAATGTGCTGAATCAGCATATTTATGATGAAAAATTTTTTGCACCCAGATATCGTGTAGATACTACATTTTTTCAACATACATACGTATGCTTAACCACATATGAAGGCCATTTGTTAAAGTTGTTAACAAACGTACATATGTATGTTCAAGATTTTAGCATATCGTGTACACACATACATTTTTTCAACATACATACATACGTATGCTTAACCACATATGAAGGCCATTTGTTAAAGTTGTTAACAAACGTATGTATGTTCAAGATTTTAGCATATCGTTTAGACACCATAAAACCCATGTAAGCTTTTCAGCATATGTGACCTTCGCCGAGAACAGGGACCTAGTGTGTCAAAAAACGAGTTTGGACTTAAGAGTGGATTCTGGTACCTAAAAGGGTGTAGAATAAGATGAAATGAGTTAGATTTCTGATAATCATAACTAACCATACCAAGTCGCATCACCCAACTGAAGGTGTGTTCAAAGTGATAATGCGTTATGAAACTTTAAACTCGTTTTTCGCAAAACTTCATTTTCACACTCTAGGTCCCTTTTCTCGGAGAAGGGCGCATATGCCAAATTTTTTATGTAAATTTGTATCAAAAATTAATAAATACTCATTAATTATAAACTAATTAATTAATTTAATTATAAGAATTTAATTTATAAAGGAAAAACTAATGTTTGAATTCTATTACCTTCATATACATATATACATACATACATATTTATCTATATACAATATTGAAATAATAATAAGTCGTGATATTTCTGTGACTTTCTATTAATAACAACGTGTATTAAATTTTTTTCATTTCGAGTTTATGATGTCAAATTGTTATATTTTAAATATGGCCTATATCATTTTTTTTTTCTAATACAACAACACAACTTCTAGGTTTTTTCAACTAAGTTTTAACACTAACGTAGTATGTTGACAAACATTGATTTGCAAAAGAATTATTTTCTTACAAAGAAACTCAGCGTCATTTTTTCTGAACACATTTGAAAATTAATTTTTGATATTTGTTTAGTTAATAAGAAATCATAATCACTTGTTCGTTTGTTTTTTGCCTTTCATAGTCTTAACTGTGCATTATACGGTCCCACTTAAAGCCGGCTGTCTGGTCGGGTTAAGTATAACTATTGTGGAATGAGGTAGTTTAGTTTTAAGCCAAACAATTTTTATTCTTTTCCAAATTACAATTCATCTGGCACAAAATGTATACGTATACACAGCTTTGTGTATTCATTTAACACTAGCTACACCCGGTGTGCTTCGCTACCCCCATCGTGTTATCGAATGATGTAAACAAATATTTTGTAAATAAACCGAAAACTCGGATTTTTTTAATGCAACATTTCGAAAGTTTTAAAATTTTGACATTGGATCATTATTAACATAGGTTTTTTGTAAATATTTTCGAAACTACATAACCGATTTAAGAGTTTGATTTCACGTTTTGAAAAACATGACAACAGCTTTCAAAAATAAAAATAAAAATAAAATAAAATAAAAAAAGCAAAAAAAGTAATATATACATATGGCATTGGTGGTGCAATATGAAAAATGGATTTTGCCACGCCCATCTGCCCCCAGACCAAAAATTTAAAATCAGACTTCACAGTGTCACCCGCTAGAATATTCTGAAGATTCCCTGAAAATTTCATCAAAATCGGCCCAGCCGTTTTGGAGTACATGCTTTACATACATACATAAATACATACATACACACATCCTCTTTTATATATATATAGATTTGCTGTGTTTTAAGTTGTGTGTGTATTGGTTTTATGCTGCTAATGCGAGGTTGTAGCCAGTGTGCACACTTCTACCGATATTCGGTAGATTCTACCGAATATGTTGGTGAATTTAACAATCTACCAATTCTACCGAACAAGCCCTGAAATTTACCGAATATTGTTATTTAGTAATATAAGTCGATATATGTATAAATTGCCTATTTTGCCACATAGCAGTGAGGTCGCAGAGCGGTCATTTTCTGTCATGAAAATAATTAAAACAGAACAAAGAAATCGGTTAAAACCTGAAACTATAAGTAACCTAGTATTTACCAAATAATTGTGCCTTGGGGATGAAATATTTATTCCTACAAATGATTTAATAATTTTTGCACAAAAGCTTAAATTCATAAATGGATCTTACATATAATTTTTGTAGTTACAAATGTTTGTCATATAAAAGTTATTTTAGTAGCTTTATAAAACCTATCTACAAAAACTGCATTTTATGTATATTATTTTATATATGCATAGCATATCTATATAAAGTGTAATGGCAAATAACTGGGGATGACACTTTTTTTATTGGAAATGCTTCATTGTTTATGACAGTCCAATCACATGTGAAGTTTTAAATGCGCTTTTGGAACCCGTTTAGTTTGATACTCCTTGCACTTACCCTTTATATATAAGTACATATATTTTTTTATTTTTTATGTTTCTCTGAATAAAAAAATTTTCTACCGAATTTCATTCAAATCTACCGATTTTTTTTTGTCGATTCTACCGAATTTAAAAAAAAATTAAATGTGCACACTGGTTGTAGCTGGTTGAAAAGTTATGCCAACCGCAAAACCACTCTCTTTGCCTCTCTCACCTACAAACTGGCATGTTATGCCAGCACAATTATGCCCGTGTAAATCAGCGCAATCATAACAAGTTTTTACTTCAAACTGTTATGGCACAATACAACTAAAAAGTCAACCGTTATTCAAGTTCAAACTAAATTGAGTTAAGAACGAGTTAAGGCCTTAATTACGATGGTTAAAATATCTTAAATAACATTTTTCAAGAGCAAGAAGCTACAACCATACATACCTATGTACATACAACCATAATGTGTGATTTACGATGGGTAAAAATTCTAAAATTTTATATTCTAGATTATTTTTACTTGTTTTGAGAAACTGATTCTTTTTCTCAAAAACAAAAACATTTATTTAAATTTCTTTTGACTTAACTAAAATTTTCATATTTACACAATAATTTTTCCTTATTATATCTTATAACAGCATAACTTTTAATAAAAAGTATTAATAATTTTATTTATAGCCCAACCTGAAACCAAATGGAGAAAATAACGAGAAAACAGGGAACGGTTAAATAAACTCTCCCGAAAATGAAAACAACATTAACATTTAATGACAAATGTTTATGAGATTTTTTCTTTTAGCATTGAAATGTATTTTAGCCATAAAATAAGTGTAAAATGAAAACGAAAAATTAGGTTGAATGAAGGTGTTCCTACAACATTTTCGTCTATTCACACCGATTATTTTTTCTTTATTTGCCTGTAATAAAAATAATTTATATATCTTGTAGCAAACTTCAGGTTTGTTTTTTTTAACTTTGATAAATTTTGCTTTCTTTATTTAATGAATTTTCTAAATTTTTATTTTTAGTTATACTAGTTTTTTTATCTTTTAAAAAGTGTTTTAATTTTGTTTAAAACACATGTTTGTGTTGTTTCGAACTTACATCTAAGCCAATAAATAATAATGGCTTAAGTCGAAATTTCATGTTTTGAGATATTAAGGGTTTTGTCTAAAATTAATTGTGTGTTTGTTTTTATATAAAATTTTTAGCCTCCGAAAAAGATGCACATTTATTTAGAACAAACTGCTAATTTTATAAAAAAAAAAAGAAAACGTTTTATTAGTTAATATTCGCTGTTTTTTAGTTAAGATGTTATCAAAAAATCCATTGTTAGAAAAATAAAAATTAAAGTGCACTTAAGCTATTATATTGAAAGTCAAAATAATTTTTATTGATGGTAAGTCGAGACAAGTGCTTTAGGTTAAATTGAAAAATGAGGAAAACCTGAGATAAGATAATTATTTAAAAGCTTAGTTAAATATAAGTTTTTTTAATGAAGAATAATTTGGATAGCACGTTAGTTATTGGACTTAAGTGTATACAAGTTTTTATGCTCAAATATTTTAATATTGATGTAGCTACCGAAAAAAAAAATTAAGTTGAGGTAAGATGTTATGGCTTATGTATTATTTTCCAAGAAGACTTAAGTTAAAATATAAATACGTATAGTTTCATTAATAATGACCAGGGACAAGGACTTCATGCATTTAAAAAAGGTATTTTAGGCGCAAGATATAACATCAAAAACGCAAAATATGCACTAAAAACAATAAAATATGCACATATTTTTAAAAAAAAATTATTCAAAAGTAAAGTTCTCAATCTACATATCACTAAATAAAGATATAAATACATTTTGTTTTCTCAAGAGGTGCGTGTACAAGCCTTTTATATTAAATCTTTACACAAGATTAAATATGGTATAATGATTCTTTCTGCATTATTAACTCCAAACTCGCATTTTCGAGATACATACATATGTATGTTTATATTACACTAAAGGAGCGATACGCAAATAGAAAAAGAAAAGTGTTGTTATTTATTTATTTTCATTAAAAATCTTTTTATTATTAACATATGTATTATCGAATGTGAAGTCCAATCAATTTGTTCTTAGAAAGCTTTGTGCATTGAAAAAGGCCTTGTAACGTCTGTGGATGTAATCGGCTCAAACGTAAATGATTCTTTTTATATAATGTTGTATATTTATTTAACTCAACCATTACAATGGATTGAATACTAGCTAATAGATTTGGTTTTTGAATCCGTTATAATTTTTAAAAACAATATCAAGTTTAAGCATAATTGTTTCACTACTTTCGGCTTTAATAGCAGACAATTTGAAATTATCAAAATTACAATTTCCATTAAATTTGGTAGGTGTGTGCTTGTACAATCGTTCCACAATTCTATAACAATGCAAGCGAATACAGTTGCCAAAAATTGTTCTGAAATATTTTTGGAAATTTGAATTTTTGAGAAAATATGACACAAAATCAGCATTTATATCAAAATATGAGACAAAAATATGCAATTATGACTAAATTATGCAAAAATATGAATTTTCAGCAAAATATGCAAAAATATGCACTAACAAATCGATGCCATTTTTACGCAAATTCATTGTTTCGTAAAGATATTTCGTTCCAGCCATTATCAGAGTTAAGGGAAAAAACATGCATTTGCATGAAACCCCTGTCCCTGATAATGACATTTTTTAATTGAAATTTAGTTGAGTGATAGATCTTGAAGAAGAGAATTAGAATATGTAATAAAATGAAAGAGCACTTATGTCAACTTAAGCCATTATTATTTATTGCCACAGACATATATTTTAACCTTTTGTAATAATGCTCAGTTCGTTTAAAATTTGGATGCGTTATGGTACGAATTTGGCCCCACGGGCGACGAATTCGTCGGTAAGAACTAGCTAAGTAAATTCTTCGTGTGAAGTGCAGAGAGAAAAAAATATTTTTTTTAAGTTTGTCGGCATAAGAAATATAAGAAAATCTATCGCATAGTTTGTCACGCACGACGAATTTTGTTCGAAGGCGGTGTTGTGTCAATTTTCATATGCTCATCAAGTGTGTTTTATATTTCTTGACGAAAGTTGGCAACGAAGAATTCGTCGCCACCATTGTAAGACGTACATAAGCAAGACAGACTAAAGTTTGGGAAAGATCACATGACGTAGATGGTGCATCAAGGTCATCAAACGAACGATTGGAAAAAAGTATTTTTTCTGAAGAAAAGTGTTTTAATATCGCTATTCAAGATGGGTATAGTTATTATTTCCATAATATCAGGAAGGAGGAAGTCTTTTCGTCTGAAGAAATTAATTTTTTCAATCTTTCGTTTGATGATCTTGATGCACCATCTACGTCATGTGATCTTTCCCAAACTTTAGTCTGTGTTGCTTATGTACGTCTTACAATGGTGGCTTTTTTGATGATTTAGATGCTTCAAGTTCTCCGTGGTTTGTATAACATTATGAATAGTTATTTTACTGACGCTAACTCCGACTGCAGCTCTAATTCTACTTAAACTCACAGATGAATTCGAAACCATTTAGAGAATTTTGCGACTATATCGAGGTGAAAACTTCTTGTAAGTCTTTCCTTTGTACCATTTGGAATACTCTGATGGATTCTTCATGTAATTGCTTATAACTTTTGGGATGCGACGAAGTTTTCCGCCAATAGCGCGGATAGAAAGCCCTAGATCGTGATTTTTTTTTTTATTTTATTTATTTAGTAGTAGTATTTAAAATACTTTAGGTTCTCTTAATTCTAGTTACATAATATTAAAGTTTAAATCTCAACAAAGCTCTATGTTGAATTATTTCTCACAAATGTTATAATTATTCTATTAAATGTATTAAAATTCTCCTCATTTTTTGCTTCGTTTGGTAGCATATTATACAGGTTCAATCCTTTGTAAAATAATGATCGCTGCATTGCGGTTGTTGAAACTCTCTGAAGTCTAAAGTTTTCTGAATTTCTAAGGCAGTAGGGTTGTACTTCTCCAACATATTCTATTTGGTCACACAAGTATTGTGGTGCTTCGCCTATTTTTATTTTTCTAATAAATTTGAGTGTGTTCAATTGTAACCGTTGCTTTATATTTAACCATTTCAGTGTGTTGAGCATAAATTGTGTTGGCGTATATCTATTGTATTTTAAAATTGATCTCATTGCTTTATTCTGTAATTTTTGTAGTCTTTCTATTTGTGTATTTGTGCAGCATGTATATAAAATAGTGGAACCGAATTCGAAATGTGGTTTTATTATTATGTTATATATGTTAATTGCAGTCATTATTGAGACTTTACTTCTTAAGCGTTTAAAAAATCCTATTTTTTTTACCAATCTTTTTGCATATGTAGTTAATATGTTCTTTAAATTTTAAATCCTTGTCTATTATAAAACCTAGATATTTTATTTGATTTACTTTTTCTATTACTGTATCATTGATTGTAATTACCAAATCACTATTCATGTTGATTTCCATTAATTTTGTTTTATTTTCATTCAATTTTAATTTATTCATTTTAAGCCACTCATTTATTTTCATTAAATCGTACATTATGTTTTCTCGACATATTGTTTCATTTTTTGCCTCGGTAAAAATCAACGTATCATCCGTGTATAATACTATTTCACATTTTTTCAATATGTTTGGCATATCGTTTATATATATTATAAATAATAATGCGCCCAGAATAGAACCTTGAGGCACACCAAATTCATTGTTTAATATACCTGATATTTTATTATTCACTTTAGTTTTTTGTCTTCTTTCCGTTAAATAACTTTTAAACCATCTTAGTTCTTTGTCTTTCACTCCATACATGTATAGTTTTTGTAGCAATATATCTCGGTCAATTGTTTCGAAAGCCCTTTTAAAATCTAGGAAGATTGCCATTACTTTATTATTTTTATCTATTTTTTTTCACCTATTTATTACGTAGTTGACAGCTGTTTCACATGAAAAACTTTTTCGGAATCCTGATTGATATTTTGAGAATAACTTATTTCTCTCCATATAACTTTCCAATTGTATTTTAACAACTTGTTCGATTATTTTTTCACACGTTTTTAAAGTATTTATTGGGCGATATTCTTCACTTTTCTGAGTTTTTTTAACTTTCTCAATTGGTGTTACCATTGTCTCTTTCCATGACTCAGGAAAAATTCCTGTTTCTAAAGATTTATTTATTATATAAAGTAGTTTATTTCCTATTAAATTCCAATTATCTAAAATAATGTTTATTGATACTTTGTTGAAGTCTGGTTTCTTTTTCATCCTCTTACATATATCTAAGAGTTCTTGAATATTAATTGCACGAAAATTTAATTTGCTAGTTATCACAGGTACTTGATTTATATATTGCACATCTTCTATACTATCTCTTATATCTTTTAAGCTATTTATAAAGAAAAGGTTAAACTGATTAGCAATTTGGTAACTATCCTTAAATTCTATTTGATTGAATGTAACAGATTCTATCACAGTTCGGTTTTTCTTAAGAATTAAGTCTTTGATTTCTTTCCACATTTGTTTCTGATTATCTGCATTATTTATTCTATTGCAAATGTATCTATTTTTCTCGTTCACTATTTTGGTTTTATATATATTTCTTATTGTTTTGTAATTTTTCCATTCTATGTCCGTATTTACTGACCTTGCAATTTGGTATTTAACAATTTTTTTTTGCTTTAACTGTCTTAGTTCTTGATTAAACCAGCGGCATTCGTAATTTTCTTTTATTTTAATTATTTTTGTAAATTTTTCAATAGTTTTTTCAATGCACGCATCAAACAAGTTGACATTGTTATTTAAGGTATAATTTTCATTAATTGTTAGCAATTGGCCTAATTCTCTAGAAAACAGATTTTTGTTGTATTTGAAACTATTTAATTCTTTGTATTGTATTTGTTCTAATTCATTTGAATTACATTCAATATTTATGCTTATTGTCTCATGATCCGATATTTTATTGTCACTGTTGATGTCTACTGATATTTTGTCTTTGTTCGTTATAACTAAATCTATTATAGTTCTTGTATTCTGTGTTACTCTTGTATATTCATTAACTATTTGTTTTACTCCGTTGTCATTAAGTATGCTTTCTAGTTTTTGTTTATAAAAACCATTTCGTGACCAATCTATATTAAAATCTCCTATTATTACTATTTCATTATTATATTCACTAAGTTCTTCGATAACTTTTTCAAAATTTTCACAAAATTCAGCTTCACTGTATGATGGAGATCTATATACTGCTGCCAATATAAAATAATTGTTTTTATTTTTTACAGTGCATGCATTTATCCAGTATTTTAACTCCTCTACTTTTTCAAAAAATTTCTTTATTTTATAATTTTGTTTAAAATATATTATAACACCTCCTGTTCTTATGGATTCAGAAAATGTTGTGATTTGTCCATATCCATCTAATGTAATTTCTTCTTCTTCGATGTCCTTTGTTAAGTGCGTTTCTGAGAGCACTATAAAATCAGGTTGCTCATTTTCGACCATAATTTCTACTTGATTATAATTATTGATTAAACCCTGAACATTTGTATAAATAATACGAACTAAATTCTTTGATTGTTACAAATTTATTCCAATTCTTCTCTGTTTTGTACTCAATTTATTTTTATAAACGGGGCACTCACGATTCATTGTAAGGTGATTTACGTCTCAAGTTTTGCGATTTCCGTGAAACTAAGCGACAGCTTTTTCCTAATACTTTTTCTTTGTGCAAATAAAACGTTTTTCTATGGCACTTAACGGTATTTTTGCATAAACATCAAAGATTAATTGAAAATTCATCACTGAGGCTAATCTATGTTAACACTGAAATATTAAAATTTCTCATGCTGTTTACGAGAACTATTATGAAAGTCGACCTAATGTTTACTGACCCATTTGGAATTTTTGTCAATAAAGCAACAGAGTATCCTCTTAAGAATGACTTAAAAAAATAGTTGCTATTTTTTTAAGGAATCGCGAAAATGTATACTGTTCTCTAAAATTTCAAGTGAGGCTAGCCTATGTTAACGGAGTGTATGAGTCACACAGCTGATAAGTCAGATGTAAAATACATACATGTCGTGTGAAAGCAGCTTTAATGATATAACCTTATCATTTTGTGAGCTTTTGAGGGTGTTAATATTTATTTGATTGTAAACGTATGTATAATACATATGTATGCACATAGCACTCTACTTGAATTAGATTGTTTTTTTTACTTCTTATCTATATAACATAAAACTACAAATAAATTGTATTTACTTAATTTACTGAAACATATGTTTTAGAAACGAATAAATTACAATTTAAAAAACAATTACTTCTAAAATTGGAATGAAAAATTAAAAATTAATAAGATACACAACTAAAATTAAACAATTTACGTCACTTAAATCACCAATAGATGACAAAATTAGGAAAATTTGCGTTGAAAGGATTGATTGGTGGCTATTTATATTTAGAGTTTCGTCCCTGCTGCACCATTTAAGCGATGGAAAGAGAAACATGCGGAGTAATATTTATGGCTCGAATTAAAAATCGATGTTACAAGTTGGATTTACTTGGATTGTAACAAAGAATATAAATCATATAGAATGCGCATCTCATACAAGCTAAAATTTTCTATGACGGGTATTACCAGTACTACCCGTCCAGCGTGCGCACTCACATTTCTTTCTGCAGTGTATGGTACGCTCGCATTGCTGAGAGCAGCGTTGCCGTTGTGACACTAAAGACCACTTTTGACAATTTTTCGTTCCAATGGCACTTTTTATGACCCTTTTTTCAATTCATCCCTTTGTATCATTTTAACAGAATGTATGCCGTAGGGCAATCATATACACAGTTTAGCATATCAGGTATTATAAAAAGAGCTGTTCGTCCAGTTGGCGATATTCGGATCGATGATGTCGATCATTTTATTGTTTTGGTCGATAGAAAAGCCAATAAATGGTGAAAATATTGCAAAAAATCTGACACCCAAATCCTTGATTCCAAATGCAAATTATTTCTCGGAGTATCACAATTAAAAAATTATGTATTTTAACTTACTTTCATCTTTAAACTTAATAAAACTTTTTATAAGTTAGTAAATAAGTTTTTATAAAATGTTTATAAGTTAAAATAGGTTCAAATGAAGTAAATTTGGAAGCCAAAATTGGGGCTTTAAACTACACATGTATGTAAATAAATGATCAGCATCAAAAAAAGTAAAGTAAAATTTAGAACGTGTGTGAAGATAAATTTCGAAATTTAAACCCAAGACACAAACCAATTGCATTAACAGAGCACAAAAGACATAAATTCCAACAAAATTTAGCCGCCCAGGTATGTTCGTTCTCCTGAAATTCGTCCTTTAGTGAAAATCGAAATTTGAAAATTTAGAAAAATCAAATTTTTTTTATGAAAAACGCAAATGTTAAAGGTTTTGAAATCTGGATATTATAAAAGGGCACAAAAGACATAAATTCCAACAAAATTTAGCCGCCCAGGTATGTTCGTTCTCCTGAAATTCATCCTTTAGTGAAAATCGAAATTTGAAAATTTAGAAAAATCAAATTTTTTTTATAAAAAACGCAAATGTTAAAGGTTTTAAAATCTGGATATTATAAAAGGGCACAAAAGACATGAATTCCAAAAAAATTTAGCCGCCCAGGTATGTTCGTTCTCTAGGAATTCAAAAATTTCCATAAAAAAAATTAATTTATTTGATAGTTAAAAATTTATAGTTTCTTTTAGTTTTTTTATTGCTATTTTTTGTTTTTATATAGAAAAATATAATAGTCTGCATGTTTCGATTTTTTTTAGCTCGTTTTGTTGAAAAATATGGCCAGGATTCCATTTTGAGTATGTACTTCCAAAATTTTCATGTCTAACAGGGCTCTGTTATCAGGTTAACATAGCTCTGTTAATGCAATTGGTTTGTGTCTTGGGTTTAAATTTCGAAATTTATCTTCACACACGTAAATTTAGATGGAAAATTGAAGGTTATTCATTTTCTTTTTATTATAATTTTTCATATATAAATGAAAAAAGTAAGAATAATTCAAATAATTAATTAATTAACTACGAACATATTTCTATAATACCGGCTAGTAGAGTATTTACAAATGCAGTTTTTAATTGCAAATAAGACGAGTATAAACGTATTATAGATAGCTACTAAATATAAAAAAATCATGAAATCTAAAAAAAGAGTGGTCAAGTTGCGGCATTTCATATCTAATGAAATTCCAATCGAAATTAAATGCATATTTTGTTCGATATCGAGTGCCGTAATTTACCCAATTATTTAAGATTTATAAAAAAATTAGATATTGTAAAAACATAAATACATATATTGGACATGGTTCATCTCACTTATTTACTTAAAAACCAGCATAACTCAAAAAATTTACTTTGAAAAAAAAACCATTTAAAGTTTTGTAGAAAATTTTAAAATTCAATTCTGAAGAGGATAATATAGTTATACTATTCTTTCAAGGAATTATGCATAATTCTTAAATACATATTTTTTTTAACTGAACATCCTGTATTTCTTAATAAGTTCTTCACTTGGAATCTAATCTTTGACAAGTGTCTACTACAAGTCTATTTGATAATTGTTTAGTAACGCTAATTTATGTTTGTACTTTATGTTTTTTTTTTTTTGTAAATTATATTTTATAAAGATGAAGAAATAAGGTGTAATTCACTGACTTTATAACTGCAAGCTTTATTTCAGCAACATCAACTTTCCTCCGAAAATCGGCAATTTTTTTTTTTTTTTGTAAAACTCGAATATTTTTACATAGTTTTTTTGCAATTGGCCGCATTTTGCTGTTGAAAAAGTAGCAAAATGCGAGTTAAGTCGCACAACGGCAACGCTGGTGATAAGAGCAGAGAATATAATGCACTCAGTGTGTGTTTGCTTGCGCCTTATACTTTCCCCCCGCATCTAAAGCATAAAGGCCGGGGCACAATGAATCCGTCATGCGTTATACTTAGCCTTTTTCAACTGACATTATCGCAACGACGGAGAAGGTTGGCACAATGAGTACTTTATTGACGGAAGCATTTGAACAGCTTCAATAGGTTGATTCTCCATTTTATTTATTAAATTCAAATTTTTTTATTTATTTCGTTTATTTCTTTTGTTTAATTTTATTTTTGCTGCCACAAAACACAAAAACCTAATTCAGAACATATCAAAAAAACCAACCAATATCTGTCAAACTACTCAACGTACGCAAAAAGTTAAAAGTTGACCAGTTTTTGTAATTTGCGTTGACGGACACGTACTGAATGTAACAGGACTCATATAAGAAACCATGTATTTCAACTTAGGTGTCAGTTGAAAAAGGCGAAGTTTAACGTACGACGGATTCATTGTGCCCCGGCCTTAAGCAAAAAATTTTTAATTTTTTAGCTCATATGCGCATTCTATACAATTTATATTCTTTGATTGTAACCAGCTTAACTGGACTTATGGCGAAAATTATATTGAAATAAAAGTTGCAAAGAATTTATCTGTATAGTATTTCAACTTAAGAATTTTGCGTTTTTTTTTTTTTGGGAGGATATTTTTAGAGAATATTGAATGAGTAAAATATACTCCTTACCGTGGTTGGCATGTTTCTACTTCGTCTACGACGTTTATGTAATAGATTAAAGAACATCCCAACATATCGTCATCTTAAATGCAAACTGACGTAACTACACGAAAATTCGAAATCGAGTTTTGATTGATAATGGTTCATTTGATCAAATATTTAGACCTCTGCATTCAAAAATGACGACTTTATTAAAAAAAAATTGAAACAATTCATATCTAAACTTAAAAAAAAATTTTTTAACTCAAACGGAAGTAATTACGAATGCATCTATTTTTTATTGCAAGGAACGTAACTAACATAATAGCTTAAATATATGTATATAATAACAAAAATTAAAAATTTTAAAAACCCCAGACTTTTTTCAGAAAAGATGTTATATCTTCTAAACGGCTGGACCGATTTTTTTCAAACAAAGCTAAGAACCCTCTCGATCAAGTCATCTTTCAAACAGAAAAAACTAAATGAAAATCGGTCCAGCCGTTTGGCCTGTACGTGGACACAGACAGACACACAGATACACAGACACATACTACAAACTTATAACACCCCTTTTTTTAGTCGGGGGTTAAAAAGGAAACAAATGGTTAAAACATTTAAGTATCCATACCACAAGTAAATTTTGAAGAAAATTTTCAATAACACTTTATTATTATTGATTTTAAAACGTTTTTTGTTTATTTCCTGTAAAAAATATAAAAGTGAAGTTACGTCCGTTTGCATTTAAGGTGACGATATTTTCTTTAAGCTAAGACCACCTACAGCTACGAAACGACTTAAATACATATACGAAAAGGCTCGTTGGGCTCAGCTGAACGAATTTTTTCGGCATTTTAATTGGAAGCTATGTTTCCTAGACAATGATGTCAATGCCATGGCCAAAATGGTCGAAAGTATAATTTTGATGGGCATGAAAGCTTTCATACCATCAAAAAAAATTCCGATTAAGCCCAAAGAGAAACTATGGTTTAATCAGACATGCAAAAACGCAGTCAGATCTAGAGAGGAAGCATTCAGTATTTGGCGAAGTAATCAAAATGCCGATACTGATTTGCTACGCAAAAGGGCGAGATCTTCGTGTGCCAAAGTACTGAGGCGTGAAAAAGCTCTTTACGAGATTCGTCTCCGTGCTAAAGTTCTTGCTGCCCCTCGGGGTAGTAAGAGCTTCTGGTCATTCGTTAAAAGAGTAAAGAATAATGCTAGTTCTTCAATTCCGACTCTTTTAAAGGATGAATTAATATTCAATGACCCGGCCAATAATGCTAACCTACTAGCTGAAATATTTGCAAGTAATTCCTACTTGCCGGAAAGCAATCAGCCTCTGCCTATACTAGAGAGAGTATCCACTACTATGCCTAAGATATTCTTTCGAGCTCGGGCAGTAAAAAGGGTTTTGTCGGAACTCAACATAAACAAGTCTCCTGGGCCGGATGGCATTCCAGCACTGGTCTTGAAACAGTGCTCTTCGACGCTAGCACGTCCATTAGCTTAACCTCTTCAGCACGTTGTACCATGTTGGTGAGTTCCCAGTGTGTTGGAAGATCGCTAATGTTACGCCAATCCCTAAAAAAGGAGAAGCTACTAACCCTGAAAATTATCGCCCAATCGCAATATGCTCTGCACTTTCCAAAGTGATGGAAATTATGGTAAATTTCCATCTTGTAAGGTATTTGGAGTCCAACAGCTTACTCAACGACCGGCAGTATGGATTTCGTAGAGGCCGCTCTACGGGAGACCTACTAGCCCTCCTCTCGGAGAAATGGTGTAATTCAGTCCACCATTTTGGCGAAAGTAAGGTGGTGGCTCTAGATATCTCCAAGGCGTTTGATAGAGTGTGGCATGGTGCACTTTTGTCAAAATGTATTGCCATTGGTGTCGGTGATAATTTCTCTCGTTTCTTATCGAGTTTCCTCAGGGATCGCACTATAAGAGTTGTTATAGATGGGATCTCATCAAATGAGTTCAAGTTAAATTCAGGGGTACCGCAAGGTTCCGTTCTTTCGCCAACTCTATTCCTTATCTTTATAAACGACCTTCTATGTAAAACTTTCAACCCTATCTACTCTTTCGCGGACGACAGCAGCATTTGCCATTCTTTCTCATTCAGCAATAGACCTAGTCTGCCGCAGGTTGAGGCCATGCGTCAAATAATGAATGAGACTTTAAACTATGATTTAGAAAAAATTTCTGAATGGGGTCATGTGAACAGGGTCGACTTTAACGCCCGTAAGACCCAATGTTGCATGGTTACACACAGGCGTATGACCGAAAATGCTGTTGCCTCTGTAACTATGGGGGGTATAAATATTAAGGAATCAGATGCTCTTGATGTTCTTGGCATGAAAATACAGTGTGATGTTCGTTGGACTGAACACATTTTTCAAATTGCAATAGAAGCATTCAAGTGCCTCGGCTTTTTGAAACTGTGCAAACATTATTTCACCCCATCTGACCTCCTTACTATTTATACCACCTATATCCGTCCGAAAATGGAATACAACTCTCATGTATGTGCCGGCGCTTCAAAGTCTATTTTGGGGCTGCTCGACCGCGTACAGGAGAGGGCAAAAAAGCTCATCGGTGACAGTAGGGCATCCAACTCTATTGATTCATTGGAGCATCGACGCAATGTGGGGTGCATTTCATTGCTCTATCGTTACTACAACGGAATGTGTTCTAATGAAATTATGGAACTTTTTCCTGAAACCCGCACATATGTACGTACAACACGTGCCTCATTTAGAGCACATCCTTTTGTGGTCGATTGGCCAATGCATCGCACTACGCATTACAGAGAAAATTCCTTTTTTAGCCGCACTGTTCGTATGTGGAATCAACTACCTGCGGAGGTCTTTCCTGTCACTACCAGCGTGGGAAGATTTAAATCAAATGTACACAGACACTACTCCCTCTATCCTCCTTCCCTATAACCTATTTTCCTAGTTCTACCACAATGCACTGCATGAGTAGGGGTTATCCCCTGAGTGCTGGTCCTATTTAAAAAAAAAAAAAAAAAAAAAAAAAAGACCAAATTGTCGTAGTCGAAGTATAAATACGCAAATCCCGATGATTTTGATGATTATATGATGTTTTTATTTTTCAAATATGTTGTTATCAATGTGATTTTCTTAAGAAGACAAGAAAAGTTAATTTATATCGGTTGGGAAAAATGCTGCATTTTCTTTGGAACCATGCACTTCATCAGTACCCATTTTTATCTACTTTACTGCTGTAAAAGAAACAAGTCCATAAAGTATAGTGTCGAAGTATTAAACTTAATTTATATAACTTCAGTTTAAAAATATATCAGTTCCAATTCTCTTTAAGTTTGTGCATCATTAAACACAAACTTTTAGAAGCCCGCAGCAAAAACTTTAGTTGTTTATTTTGATGTTAAAAACGAAAATTGCTTTTATAAAATTTATTAAACGCCTTAAAGCCAAAAGCAACCAAAAGCAAATAAACACAAATTTTATTGAGCAAAAACAAAAAAGGTTACAAGGGTGTTTTAATATTTAATTAAGGATACTTATATAGGATTGCAAGGATGTTTTAGGTGTTTTTGAGGGCGTTAAATAAATGCTCGTTTTAATACTAGTATGTACATATTTTAAAATCTTAACTACAAAAATCAGGATATTATGTCCAAACACAAAAGGATTATTTTTTTCTGTTAATGAAAAGACAGTTTCATGTTTGTTGTTGCATTTGCTTGTTTGTTTGTGAAAAAGTTCTGCAACAGGATTTTAGAAGTATGACTTGGTGCGCAAGTACCGAAAATTCGTATTCGTAAACCAATTTTTTACTGTTTTTTGGTACTATATACATGAATTTAACATGTTTAGAATTTTTTATAAGGAACTTGTATTTAATTTTTTAAAATATAATAAATTTTGCAGTAAAAAACTTAATTTTATTTAAATTTGTTTGGAAAGTTTTAAAGTTAAATTCCTGTAAAAATATATGGAATTCGTTGGCATGGGGCATAGAGGAAAGCTCAACAGTGGTGTTCCAAGTGGAAAGAAACATTCTTAGCATTGGTGGAAAATTTCATGTTAACCTTTTATTCACGATAGGAGTCCTAAGCTCGAACTTATGTACATATATGTATGCAAATTCATGTTTTTTTTTGTAATTGATAAAATTAGTTCTCCGAATAATCATCAAATTTTAAGAAATTTGGCATCAGTTTTTAGAAATGCCATCATTGAAATACGCTCCCTTAGCTTCAATAGATGTCGAACGTAGTTTTTCTATGTATTTACAAAGCCTCCTACGTCCTAACAGACTTACAGCCTGTTTGTGTAAAACATTCATGTTAGAATTAGAAATCTTCGCGTTTTTGTAATAGATTAAAGGAAACTTGTAAGTACAAGTTAGTTAGTTTTACTTTTGCAAACATTATAAAAAAAACCCATTATTTGCGTGCGTAAACAGCAGCCTATTTACTATCAGCCTTATTTATAAAATTTATTAGGGCTTTATAAAGGCTTTTTAAGAAAAAATTTGTATGAAAATTAGTTTTAAAAAACCTTTATAAAGCCTTAATAAGTTTTATAACTAAGGTTATAGGTATAAAATTTTTAATTTTTATTACAGGAATTATGATGTTCGTTTTATGTAGTTTTGGTTTTAAATAATAATAAAAAAATTTAAAAATATTTCAATATTTCGTATGTAAATGCACATTTTTTACAATAATTTTCATTTGTATGTATGTAGCTGCATTTGTTAAGGTCTTAAAATAATTTTTGGTTGCATACGGATTAAAGATTTGACATTCTACATTCAAGCTCGACGATATCAAACATTCGGACATTAATGTCAGGTAAGACACTTTCCTAACCTAATCTATATAAAATTGAATAGTCTAATTTTTTTTACCAATTTTATTGTTTCTATATTTTACTCTCAATATTTAGCTGCAACTTTGTGTAGCTTCTTCAGGAACGGAAAGTTTTAATTTAACGGGCTGAAATAAACTCAGCCAATGTACCTAGTAATGGTAATCTAAGTGTCTATTTATTGGCCTACGTACTCTGGAGGGACGTAGAAAACTTCAGTCCGCCCTTTTGATTTATGATATTATTAATGGATACATTGACTGTCCTGATTTGCTTAATTCTATACCATTCTTTATACCTCCTAGAAACCTGAGGCTAGTTAAATTGTTTGATATTCCTTTTCATCGAACTAATTATGCTCGTAATGGCACATTATCTCGTGCTTTTGTGTTTCTTAATGATGAAATTAATTGTAAATTGCAAAAAGAATCGAATTCTTATGTAGAATTCAGCACAGATAAAATCGATTTTAAACTTTTTCTTCTTAGTGTAATAAAATGATAATGTTATTTATAATTGTTTAATTATACATACTTATGTATCAATTCATTCTTACAGAAATTAGCCTTTCATTTCTTATTAGTATTGTAGAAGTTTTACCATAAACATGCTTATGTATATAAGTTATCAATCCTAACTGCTTTTTAAAGATAAATTGTATATCGTAGTCTGAAAGGACATTTTGTTCATAGACTGAAACCAATAAATAAATAAATAAAGTAAAAAAATAAAATACATGTTGATTATTGAGTTCTTGTTTGAACTATGATATTATTTGAGCTTCTGTTTGTTTACAATAATGGGCCTTATTACGAGTGTCGTCGTATTCCGACTTCGTGTACGACGATTTTGTCCTAGACTAAATAACATTGCAACATTTTTTCTTTAATCTTGTCATAGTCTTATAAGAAATTTTTGGTTAAAGGTTCCCTGATGATCTTCATTAACAAAAGTGAAAAGTATTTATTTATTTTTATATTTCGTTTCGTTATGTTCGCTTTTCAAAACCATCATATACCTGTAATTAGAACGCAATTTAAGAATTTTTTATAACAGGTGGCTTTTACAATTGATATCTCTGTAAGAAATAAAATTGGTTCTATGTTTGGCGCGTTTTAAAACCAAGTACCATTTTACATTGATAATGTACCTACCATGTTACCCTAATATCGTATTACCATCACAATTGTTTATTTATTTATTTGGTATAAAGAAAAAATAAACACAAAAGGATCTAAACTAAGCGAACCCAAGTGATCCGAAAACACTTTTCTTTCCGCGGCAAAAGTATGCAGCAACAGCTCTTTTGTTAGTTAGTTCAAACCATACCTGTTAAATTACGATTACGATTAGTAATCAAATAGATTACATTTTAAAAAGAATTGTACTGATTATATAATTGCCTTTAAAAGAATTCCTGATAAAAAATTGATTACGATTACTAATAATCGAAAAGTAATCTGAATTAGTTTAAATTACTACAAAATAATTAAAAAGAATCAAAAGTAAACAAAAAGTAATCCGATTACTTTCAAAGATTACTTTTGATTCTTTTTGATTATTTTCAAACATTTTGAATTGAGATTACTTTATTTTGAAAAAGTTTGAAAGAAATTTATATAATTAGATGTTTTTTGTTTAAGAAATTCTTAACATGTTTGATTATATAAAAACATTAATAATATTAGTCTGAGAAAAAAATATAAAGAAAAACATAAAGTGAAATTTTTTGCTGGTGGTTAAGCATTGTTTTTATGCATTTCATTGTCGCTTCCTTAAAATGTCAGTAGGCTTAAAACCACACAATTTGAACAGCCACAAACTTCTTATCTGATTCACAGACTTTTAAAAAATGATTTGAGAATTCACAAAATATATTTTTTAAAATCACAAAGAAAAAAAAACATATACACGCCAATTTTTTGAATAACTATAAAAATATGTCAACAGATATCTTGTCTCATTTGTCAAATTACTAAATATTAGAGCTGTGTAGCTCATGAACAAACGGGTTAAATTGAACGAATCACTTAATTGAACGAACTGATCCGGTGATTTTACTGAACGCTTTTGGATTAGTAGTGTACTGCTCGATGTTTTTCTTCATTCAGTTTGTATTTCAAGTCTTTTATGTCAAATTTGCTTTCGTTCATGTTTGCTATTTATGTTATGTCTTTTTGTTTGAGTTGAGTTTTTGTGTTTTAAAAGGTTTAGGTACGTGTATGCTAAATTCTATTTAACATCGCTGTGGCACTGCCATCATTCTTTTTATAATTTGATTTAACAGTCTTTTCACAAGAAGTATTTTTACTTGTGTTTTTTATAAAGTGTTTTGACAAAGTAAAGATGTTAGACTTTAACTGTATATATGTTTATACATACATTTCATTACCGTAATCTAAACTGAATTTATAGTGCTTGAGATACTTTTTTTGTTTCCGCTAAAATATTTTTGAGGACAAAATTTTAACTTAAACTTTGAGAAGTAACAATCAAACATTGATGCGCTTTTGATATAAATATATATATATATATATATAAATAACGATAAAAGAGTTACAATGCTTTTATTAATTATCTGAAGAAAAAAAAACTAGTAAAACGAAACTAAAGTACCTTTCTTAATCTTAATATTAAAGTAAATGTACAATATTCTAGTCGAAAAAACATTTAAATATAATTTGAAATTTATTTGCTGGTGGTTCAGCGTTGTCTATATATTTCATTGTTGCTGTAACAAATCATCAGTAGACTTCAACCACACATTTTGAATAGTCACAAACCTCTTATCTTATGCACAGACTTTCAAGAACTATTTGAGAATGAAATATATAGACAACGCTGAACCACCAGCAAATAAATTTCAAATTAAAATAAACTTCTGACAATATGTCGAATAATAAATTTCTTAAATGTTAAATTTAGATTTTATTTTTCATTTTGCCTTATGATTACTTTTATTGTTATCCAATGGATTTCTAATTGTATAAAGGTGTAGAAAAATAAAATAGATTCAAATCGGGTATGGGTTACTTGCTGAGTTTTTTGTATTAGTTTCAAAGCCTACTACGCTTATTTTTCTTTTGTGATTTTCAAAAATATTATTATTTGTGAATTCTCAAATAGTTCTTGAAAGTCTGTGCATAAGATAAGAGGTTTGTGACTATTCAAAATGTGTGGTTGAAGTCTACTGATGATTTGTTACAGCAACAATGAAATATATAGACAACGCTGAACCACCAGCAAATAAATTTCACATTAAAATAAACTTCTGACAATATGTCGAATAATAAATTTCTTAATTTAAATATAATTTTTTAAATAAAGAATTCAACTTTTTTTAATAAATTCTTCAATTCATTCATTCGCATTATTTAAATACTCGTATATACAACCGATTTTATTATTCTTACAAAATAGCATTGTTTCATACTGTCGTTCAAAAGTGAAGGATTGAACGAACGGGTCAATTTTTTGCTAATTGAACGAAAATGACCGGTCGCTGAAAAGAACAATTTGGCACAGCTCTACTAAATATTTTAAAGTTTAATATAAGTGAAATGCAATAAACTTAATAAATAATCAAAAATAATTAAGGGCCATTATTACAACTTAAAGTTAGTTAAAAGTAGGATTTTATCGGACGTATAAAAAGCTTTCCATTATTGCAAATTGGATTTAACTTACCACGTAGGTGAAACTTGCTTCTTATTTATCGCTCACTGTAGGTTTAAGTAAATTTTTGCAAATGATAAAGTTTTTATACGTCCGATAAAATCCTACTTTTAACTAACTTTGAGTCGTAATAATGGCCCTAAAAGTAATCCTTAGAAGTAATCGGATTATTTTTTGAAAACGTTTGATTCTTTTTGATTATTTTGTTGTAATTTCAAGTAATTCAGATTACTTTTCCATTATTAGTAATCGTAATCAATTAGTAATCGTGCGAAACTGAATATAATCGTAATACAATCATTACTTCACGTTAAAAAAAAGTAATCAAATTACCTACCTGGTAAATTTGCAATAATGGAAAGCTTTTTATACGTCCGATAAAATCCTACTTTTAACTATCTTTAAGTTGTAATAATGGCCCTAAGTCATTTAAAAAGGAGAGTTTAGAGTGTAAAAGCTCAAAATATAATTTAAAATTTTTGCTTCAAAATAAACAAAGTATTTGAGATATAATAACAGAATTTATTAACATATTAATTAATTGATTAATTTAATAAAAATAAGTATGTAAAAACAAATAATAAAAAAACCAGGAGTCAAATAATATAGTAACATATACACACATCCATATGTACATACATACAGTAGTAGGTGAAGCTTAGGCTTATATTAAGATATGTATGTTACTGAAAAATCATTTACACGTAAAGAATGCATTAAAAGCGTCACTTTTTTCTTAAGTACTCTTAACTTAAAAGTAAAGAAAATAAAAAACATGTTGATTATTGAGTTCTTGTTTCAACTTTGTTATTTGTTTTAAGCTTCTCATTTGTTTAAATGAAAGTTTATAACATAATAACTCTAGTTGTTCTAAGAAACTTTGGGTAAAGGTTCCCTGATGATCTGCATTAGCAACAGTGAAATGCGCATAGCATCCAGCTAAACCCCTCAATAATCAATTTCAATGTATTTTTAATTAAAAAAAAATATTTTACTTAATAAGTAAAATATTAATTTGTGATTATTAGTGCGTTTAAAAAATTTTAAACTTAAATTTTAACAATTCCCATAAAAAATCACTAAAAGTTTTTATTTTTACGATATTCACCTTTATTCCAGTTGTCAACATTGACAGCACGTCAATACGGTATGAAAAAATTGGAGGTTGGCTACTCGTTGTCTAAAAGAACTGACTGCTATTGATAACCTCATGCTTTCAATCGAAATCGGCCCTTAAAATTTAACCACTCTTGTGCGTTGAATACAAATTTACCTACATTTTGTGGTAGACGTGAATATTTTGATTTACTTTGCACTTACAAATTAACAGCCTTATGAAAATTCCGAAATCGGCCTTTAAAATTTAACTACCCTATAGTATGATTAAATATTTGTGTAAGCTTTAACAAATGCTTATTGCATACTACTTTCAATCAATTATTATGCAGAGAATTATGTTGTACTTTCCAGTTACTTCCGTTTTTTATTTTGCAAAAAAAATTAAATTTTTTAATCCCAATTATGAAAAGTTTTCTACATTGTTTTTAACATAGTTTCGTTATTGTCACTGAAAACAATTTAAGAAGCCTCAGTTAAAAGATGCTGCTATTAGCGATAAAAACTATTTTATTTTTTTTTTAAATAAAAATATTTTTATATTTATGATTTGAACAGGCTAAAGTTCGTATCGCTTTTTAAGCCAAATTATATGTGATAATTATTAATGAACAAATAACACCAAAGTTAGTTGTAAATATTCTGACAACACATAGTTGAATGGAACAGCTAGCCGTTTTCGAAGGCCTTTCGAAGGCGTTCTTCTGTGTTTGGTCCACTGTGTGTGGTGTCAGTTGATGTAGATTTCTGCTTTATATACGAAACTTTTTTGAAATGGATTATGTGAATTGCTTTGATTCATCGTATTTCAATTTGCTGAAAAATGTTTTGTAATGAAAAAATATTTTTATTTAACAAAAAAGCACCAAAAGCACTGTAAGAAATTGTTAAAAGCACTGTAAAATACCCGCTTTTTATAAAAGGGTATTAGCCAAAATTTCGCGTTTATGAAGAGGCAAAAAGCACCAAAAAATACCCGAAACGCACCAAAATACCATCACTGGTTGAATGCTCGTCCTAAACCAAATGAAAATTTGTTCCATTAGCCGTATGGACTGCAGTCGAAGATCGAAAATTGTTCATAATAAGGGCATTTTTGATTCCAAGAAAAAAATTAATATTTTTAATTTTAAAAAGAAAATTCTATATTATTAATTTAAAACGTTTTATTGTTAACTCTTCATTATTAATTCAAAAATGCTCCATTATTAATTTAACCTTTCATTCTTAAGTTAATAATTCACCATTATTAATAAAAATAACCTTTCATTCTTAAGTTAATAATTCACCATTATTAATAAAAATAATAAGTTTTAAAATAAATATTCTTCATTATTACTTCAAGAATATTTCATTCTTAACTCAAAAAAATAATCCTTTAATTTGAGCATGTTCAACTTTATACCAAGGTTGTTGTCTTTTTTTCAAACAAAAAATATTCTTTTTTGATTTCAAAATATTTTTCATTTTTAAAACAAGAGTGAATGAACACTTTTAAAATAACAGAAAACAAACTTAGTTCTAGGTATTTCATAAAGGTTACGTTTTTAAAATCAAATTGATTTTTCTTGATTTTAAAACTTTTTTTTTTGTGTATTATATGCCTTATTCATAAAAAATATTTGAGTTGTCCAAAGGTCCCACCCATGTGTGAATTAAAATAAAAACTTAAAATAACCCAAAAATTTTAGTCAAAACCTTTTATAAAAGCAATTTTCATACACTGAGCCAAAAAAGCATTTTTAAACCACGAATTTTGCGTTTTCGTTTTAAAAATGCAGCATTTTTAAAAATAATTTTTAATATAAGAATATTTCTTATAACAGTAATAAATAACATTCTTATGTCTATAAAGAAGCATGTGTAAATGAAGTGTTAATTCAAAAATGTTTCATTATTAATTTAAGACCTTTCATTCTTAACTTAATAATTCTATATTATTAATTCAAACGCTTCATTTTTGATATAAAAATAATAAGTTTTAATACAAAAAATGCTTCATTATTACTTCAAGAACATTTCATTCTGAACTCAAAACCTAATCCTTTAATTTGAGTATGTTCAACTTTATGGGCCAGGCCCACGATATCGACAACGTTCGACTTGTCGCACACTTACATTCAAAACAAAAACAAATTTTAATATTTTGTTGTTGTTTCAAATGTAAGTGTGCGACAAGTCGAACGTTGTCGATATCGTGGGCCAGGCTGTATATCAAGGTTGCTGTTCTTTTCAAACAAAAAATATTCTTTTTTGATTTCAAAATATTTTTCATTTTTAAAACAAGGGTGAAAATTTTTAAAATAGCAGAAAACAAACTAGGTTCTATTTCATAAAGGTTACGTTTTTAAAATCAAATTGTTTTTCTTGATTTTAAAACTTTTTTTTTTTTTTTTTTGGTGTACCTAATAAAGTAAAACAAAATTTCTCGAAAACTTTTGCATTCAGCTTTTATCATTTACCCCCTTTTATGCATTTTACATACAAACATATACCTATTTGAAAATTGCACTTAAGTATGTATGTATGTTTTTTTCGGTAATTAGCTTACTTTACATAAAATCCTTGCAACCCCCTTTTTTGTTAAAAATACAGAAATTGCAGTCATTTTAATAGAATAATGAAGCATGCATTATTGAAAGAATATTATATGTAATTTGTAATTTTGCAAATAAATTTTCAAGTATACTTACATGCACTTTTTGACAGTTGCTGTCCAATGCTTTATATAAAATATATAAAGTGTATTTTTTTTTAGTTAATCCAAAAAGATGCAGGAAGCTTTTTTTAAACTGAGAACCAGGACAACAATACTTAATTATTATGTTGATTATAAGAATAATAACGAAAATGATGTTGAATGCAGCAGAACCGAATAACTTTAACTGTGGCGCACGTTTTTAGAGTCGTAGTAAAATAAAAAGGAATTAAATATTTCCTCCCTTGTTGCAAGGAGAGCAGTAAAATACGCGCATTTCAAAATTCCAGGCGGCAATTTCAAACAACATAAAGACATAAAGGACTACCTATATTGAATGTAGATAAAATCCTGGTGCTGTTGTCTGTTTTTTTTTTCTTTTTTTTTAAGAAAAGGGAGGCTTTTGTATTGTAGCAACAAAGACAAAAGTTCTGTTTTGGCTGATGGGTTTTGTGTTTTCTGTTTAGAGTGCAGATAATGATAAATGCTTATTTGTTAAATATTGTTTTTTTTTTTGCTATTGTTGTTCTTGATGTTAGAGTTTTGTTGTTTTTCTTTTTATTTGTTGGTGTGTTTGTTAACGACACAAACTACCCTGTCCAACAATTGCCTAGACAGTGTGAGAGAGCACTAAATAAAGTTCTGCTATCCAAGATTTTTATTTGCAGTGTTTTATTTATTAGAAACTTAAACTTTGAAAAAGTATTTACGAATATTATTCACTTATTAGAGGGCCTTTAATAGCATTGTTTTAACACATCTGCTTTTTTTTATTTGTTACTGTGTTGTATATACTGAAATTTACACTTGGATACACTCTGACCAAATATTTACTGCACTTTTCTCTATTTTAATACAAGCCAATCGGCCGTCTGCACACAATAAACTTGCATATAAAATTATACAGGATGAAAGGAATATACAGCTTAAATTGTTTGTATGTTGTTGTTTTGATGTCTCGTTGTTATCGCTGTTGTACACAAAAACAGGATTTCAATGTCTGGCTTTGAACAAATAAAGACAAATATTTGATTACAATTTTATTTTGCCTATTACTCACTTTTACTGCATTTGTTTGCTTTTTATGAATTTCTAATAAGAATTTCTTAAGATATTTTCAAAAATACGTAATTTATCTCTATTACATGTAAATTGGAACTTTTTAGAATTCATATTTTCTATTCCATTTTTTTCTTTGCACTCACACCAAAAATTATACATACAATTAATTACAGTTATTCTAGATAAACTGCATAGAAGTACTTTGTAAATTTTTTGGCATTTAACCTGGTTTTATCTTAAGACTTTTTAATATTATTAGACCATTTTTTTATTCTTTTGGTTTTTATTATTTAGAACCTTTTAACGCTCTGTTTTTCATTAATTAATAACCGATTCCGCTAATTCGCCAATTATAAAAGAAGTAGAGCTCAAACACACACGAACCACCTCGTATAACTGTCATTTTTCGACTGCATAAAAAGATAATCAAGCAGATGTCTGCAAAGCAAAGCGAACTTAACGAAAGTTTTGTACGATTTGCAGAATATGGAAGTGTTGTAAAATATAGTAGTAAATGGAATTTATACACAAACGTAAACTTGCTTGCATACGACACATAAGTTTGGAAATTTTTGTGGTAGCAATTATCAGTCTGTTGCTAAGTACCGGTTCACACACCACAAATTTTGTTGATTAACTCGTAATTCAGCTGAAAGAAAAACGGAGAAGGAACTATATATGTTTGGTTTTCTTTTTACAGCTCAGTTAAGAGTTGAGTTGAAGTGTGTAAACTGGGAGTAAAGGTAGAATTAGTAAAATCGTATCGTGATGTTGCGTGTCAGCTGACAAAAACCGTACCATATCGTCGGTTTGTTTCTGCTTTGATGTATGGGACATTTTAAAAAAAAATTGAGTTATTGAATAATGTGTCCTCTTTCCAAATTCGTTATCAGTTTTCCGATATTCTTGAATATAGCTGGAGATATAGATGTGAAAATTTGCGTCATTTCCACAATTGTTGAACACTGTACAGTCTGTTTTACGGCAATCGGCCATTTTTGTGATATGTGGCACATTTCCCAAGTAAAAGTATTAATATTTTTATTCGCAGCTGTTACAATACATATCAATGCATATTCTACTCAAAGAATGTTAAACAAAGCAAAGTACAAAAATTTAATTATTGTGAATGAAATGAATTGATTTTTATTTTTTATTAACACAATTTCATTTATTAAATAAATTCACCGTCTTTTATTTCTTCCTTTGTTTTTCCTCTAGAAGTCATGTTATATGAATAAAGCTGATATTTTCACTTTTTTATCTACTCAAATATATACAATAATGTAACATACTTGAACAAGTCTTGTTAAAAGTGAACAATATTGTTGTTATGATTGTGGGATACGTTGACAAAGTTGTTTGTCATGTAAAAAGTTTATCAACTTTAAGTTTGAATAAAAAATATATGTATCTATTACTTTTATTATTAAAAAAAATTCTATCGTGTATTTTTATAAAACTAATGAACTAAACATTCTTCATCGATTTTCTCGAAAACACATTTTTGTCCCATACATCAAAGCAGAAACAAACCGACGATGTATAATGCATGTTACTAGTTATAAAATATGTGGTGGTAGCACTGCTGACGTAGGAATCTGCAGAAAACAGATTTTTCTGTAGCGAATGTAAAAAACGCCGCATTTAATGCCAGACAAAAAAAATGTGCTGTGCAAATTGTTACATATTCTATAACTTGTGCACAAAGTTGAACGATACGTCAAGCTGTAAAGTAGAATGATACGATTTTACTAATTCAACCTTAAAACAAAAAATTACTGTGTAGATGTAAAATTTAGTGCTCGAACATATGTTTGGAAATTATTGTTAGAGCACAAGCTGTCAAATTTAGCTATGTCCTAAAAAGGTCAATTCAAGGCATATCAAACAGGTACACGTATCAGGCATATTGCTCATCCGCTGATTTTTTGTTTACAAGTTTATAACGAAGAATTCGTTTGACAATTACTTTTGTGCCTTGTTTGATGCATACAAATTTTTGACAATTACTTTGTAAAGCTATGTGAGAAGCACAGAGTTGCCACAGAGTTTTTCCTAATGCATGTACCTGTAGTAAATGTGCCTTGGGTCAATTTAAATAAATTAAAATACGGCAGAGGCACAAATTTATGCTTTGCTGCAGAATTATTAGAATATCATAGCTCTACATGCAAAGGATAACTTGAGTTTTGAGTTTTAACATTAGAGTAGACTCACACAAAATTCGAATCTCATTGCTTTTCGGGAATTCTAATTTTCGAATTGTTATTTCAGAAATTAATTTAACTGGTTATTTTGACATAACATAATTTTTATTAGTATGTTTTCAATACAATTCAAATATATGAGCTTCTTGACATTTCTTATTTTTCACATATTGTAATTAATTTTTAGGGTTTTGACAAAATAAATGAATTTGTGTGTATGCAAACATAATTCTACACAAGTGGGTACACGGCATATAATCATGTATGGTATTTGCGCTGATTTACACGGGCATAATTGTGCTGGCATAACATGCCAGTTTGTGGGTGAGGGAGGCAAAGAGAGTGGTTTTGCGGTTGGCATAACTTTTCAACCAGCTTCAACCCCGCATTAGCAGCATAAAACCAATACACATACAACTTAAAAAACAGCAAATGTTAAATGAATACTAAAAACACTAACACACACACAGCTGTGTATACGAATACATTTTGTGCCAGATGAATTAATCTCGTGTAATTTGGAAAAGAACAAAAATTGTGCGGCTTAAAAATTGTTCTCGTCTAAACTACCTCTTTGGCTACAATTACAAAAAGACAAATGAAATTTTTTTCACTCACCCTGTAATATGAATATGTCGAAAGTGCACTGAAAATTTATTAACTATGAATGTCAAACTGCTTCTTCTTAAAAAAACACAAACACACAAAAGATCTATAAAATCTTAATATTTTAATTTTTTTTTTGCAAATAAATTTATTTAATAAAGAAAATATACATTAAAAAATCATGAGTGGTGCGCATCGTGAGGCAATACAAAAACAAATCCATCAAGACTGGGCCAACCGTGAATACATAGAAGTTATTACGGCCAGTATAAAACGGATTACCGATTTCCTGAATTCATTTGATATGTCTTGTCGTTCACGCCTAGCTGTGCTAAATGAAAAGTTGACCACTTTGGAGCGGCGCATTGACTATTTGGAAGCCTGTGTAACAACTGGAGAAACTTTGACATAAAAAGTATTTTAAACCTTAGGTATAATTGCTTGAAAGTATTGTGGAAAAATGTGATGATGGATGAGCGTATGTGTGTGCAGTTACATGTAGCAATGACGATGATGACGACAACATTATAATAATGAATTTGAATGAAGTCAACATTTCTAGAAAAAAGTTAATCTAAGCAATTTTATTTTTTAACTTAAGTATTTACGTTTACACAAAATTATTCCCTACAGATGCATTTTTTCTATATTAAATAAAATTTGAAATAAAAAAAAATGCTCATTTGTTAGTGACCCTCAAAACACTTCACCATAAACAACATCATCGTGCATTCAATATGATCATAATGAAAACCATTGTGTATTGTTGAGAATAAAAATAATTAATTTTTGAGATAAATGATATAATTTTGAAAATAAAGGTAGATTTATCTTTATTCAAAATATACATTTTTGTTCGTAGACTTTTTATATATTTTCTTTTATTTAAAACTTTGCAGTAGAGTTACATACATACTTATATCGCTTTTTTAGAATAGGTAATATATGTGTACATATCGTCCCTGCCACGTCAAACTATCCAATATGCAAATTTTAATATTTCAGAAGAGCGCAAAATCACGTCAATTATGAATTTAAAGTCATCGTATTCCTAAAAGTGCCAGGCTTAAAATATTTCTTAAAATTAGGGTACCAAGATAACGAATCTAAAAAACCGATTTTGCATATTGGATAGTCTGTGGTAGGGACGATATGTACATATGTATGTGTCTACATATACATACATACATTCGTATCTACGTACATATGTATGTAATGATTTATCACAAGCAACAAATATAAAAAACTTACAGTCTTATGTATAAGAAAAAACTGGCATGAAGGTAGTATTTGTGACGAAATTGATACAACAAATTATTAAATCCTAGCGTGAATTTTAATGTGAAATCTTGTGGTAAAACTCATTAAGATCGTGGTCAATTTTAGCACTTATGCTAACTTCATGCTAACTTCGTTATACATAAGGCTGTTAATATGCGAAATAAAAAAACTCGGATTTAAATAATAAATTTTTATAGTTAAGCATCTATTGCAGCATGCACACAGTAAGACAGCGTTCACACATATCAAAATTTTGTTGGACAACTTTTTGTTTCTGGGCGGAGGAGAGAGAGAGAGGGACAGTAAAATATGGCTCCGCTCTTCACTGTTTTCTATTTTCCCCCTCCCATAAACTCAAAAGTTGCTCAATAAAAATTGCCCTTTATGGACACAAAACGTCATGGTCATCAAAGTAAACACAAGATAAAATGTATAAGAAAACATTCAATAACAAAAACAAATCTTAAAGTTTATCCACCAATTATATACTAAAACTAAAAAATAATCTATAGTATGAATTATGTACTACCTTAAATACCTGAAATTTTATTTTTTACGACTTTGGCCAAATTTACAGTTTCTTAACCATAAGTTTGATATCATATTTTGGTTTCCTTAGGATTTTCGTATTGTCATAGCTCAGCGGTATTACTGTCTCCTGACAGGGTGCAAAGGAGTATCGGTTAAGTAGCGTCGCTAAGCAAAGTAACATTTGCTGCTGTACGAAATTTTGGGCTATACAAGAACGGGGACCCAAGCCAAACGGTAAAAATGCGCACAAAGGTCTATTTTGTACTTTGTTGGAATGGAAATGATCTGGATAAAATTTATCTGGATGCTCATAGAAGCAGGCATCGTTGTGTATCGCTGCTGTCGGTATAATTAAATGATTGCCTTTCCTAATCATGTAAATCGAATTAGGTAGTTCGTAGTCTTTGGTAGTGAGGCGCAAAAGGAATGGATAAGGTGAATGCTTGCGAAGCGTTTCTGAAAAGTAGTACCACACATATTTAGATAGACATACACTTTAAATTAAAAATAATTATTTTTAACTATTTCTATTTTCGAGAGTGAATTACGTATGAAAGCGGAGTTGAATCCGCGTCTTTATTCTTGAGAAAACATTGCATATTGAAGAATATGCAGTTATGTATATTGTCATATTTATTATAAAGGGTTTCCCAACAAGAACGCAAGATTTAAATTTGGCGCCATTTGAAGTGTCATTGTTTGACATTTGAAGAATTGTTATTGTTTCCTAGTAGAAGGTACGAGGTTAGTAAAAATGGAGCGCTACACGAATGAACAACGCATTCTCATTGTGAAATTGTTTTACCAAAAGGGTGAAAGTTTTGGGGCTACAGTTCGCAAATTGCGATCAATTTGATAGCTTCGTCAATAGGCAGAATTGTCGCATTTGGGGTGAGGAAAATCCTCGAGTGATTCACGAGAAGCAAATGCATCCTCAACGTGTCACTGTGTGGTGTGGATTTTGGGCTAGAGGGATCATTGGACCTTTTTTATGAAAATGAGGCAGGTCAAGCGCAAAGTCAATGGCGTTCGGTATCGTGAAATGATAACCAGTTTTTTCGTGCCTAGAATTGAAGAAATGAATGTGGAGGGCATGTGGTTTCAACAAGACGGCGTCAGATGTCATACAGCCAGAGAAACAATTCAATTGCTGCATCAGTCATTTCCCGGTCGTGTTATTTCGCGTTTTGGAGACCAGAATTGGCCGCCTAGATCGTGCGATTTAACACCATTAGACTTTTTTCTTTGGGGTTTTTTGAAGTCGATGGTTTACGCGAATAAGTCGACGACGACTCACGCCTTAAAAGAGGAAATTGGACGATGCATTAATGAAATACCGCAGCATTTATGCAAAACGGTCATTGAAAATATCATTAAAAGATCGCGTGTGTGCCAGCAAAGCCGCGGCGGCCATCTCCCCGATATGTTGTTCCATACATAACCTCATTCTGTCTACTTTACGATATAATAAAGTTTCACGATTTTTTTTTAAATATCTGTGTTTTATTTAAAATTTAAATCTTGCGTTCTTGTTAGGACACCCTTTATAATAAGAAATATGTGCATATGTATATATCGGTTAAATGAAGAATGGAATCTTAAGAGCTTAAAATAAGTTCGTCCGGATTAGTATGTAAGTACAAAATTTGTGAATGAAATTACATTATCAAATTATTTGGATGTGAATTTTCTATTTGTCAATAAGAGGTGTGTGGGGAAGCAAATCAGATCGGAAAGATACATTAAAACCACAGTGTAACAAACACAAAGAAAAAATCGTAAATATGAAGCAAGTTCATCATTTTTTTAATTGGGTGGCGCCAAGGGTATCACGAATTGCTGCCCCAATAACTGATTATAAAATAACTTCGTCATTTGTCGACCAATTTTCAAAATCCCCCATATTGTGAACGGCGTCGTTGACGTCACATCAAGGCGACAGTAAATATTATCACTTGTCTTATTGACAATCTCTTACAAATCTCTAAGACTTTGTGAATTAATGTAGCATATTAAAAGTAGTCAATTGTTGTTGGCAAAGAGTAGACCAGTGATAATTTTTACTGTTGTCGTCTTGATGTGACGTCGACGACGCCATTCGCAACAAGAGGGAATGTTTTTGCAATGGAAGAGGTCCACTAATTTTTTTTTAAAGAAGGAGGGGGGCGAGATGTGCCACCCCAAAAAAATTGATTATAGCATTGCTTTTTTTTGCATATGGAAGAGGTCTACTAATGGAACAGGAAGCAAAGTGCTCACCCCAAAAATCTATTATTAAATAACCTTGTTTGTCATTTGTGGACTAATTTTTTTTTATTTTTGCAACGGACAAGGTTTACGAGAATGTTTTTTTTTAAATTTGGTGGGTAGTATTATATAATATAGAATCACCAAAAAAATTAATGAAGTTTTTCCTATTGTCGATGGCAGTGAACGTTTTTGGCTATAGAAAACATTTTCTCTGCAAATGTTAGGACTACTTTAATCAATTTTTTAATTTAGTTTCTGCTATATCTATGCACTCACCATTCAGTACTTGCTTCAGGTAGACAATCTCTTTCACTGCCTCTTCTGTTAGTTGATTATGATGTTTCGCCATCACTTCATGTATTTCCCTTCTAGACTTTTCTTGTAGTTCCGGTTGTAGAGCCAATTCATAGAGACAGCATGTCACTGTAGTTGTACAAGATTCTAGACCGGCTGTTATAAAATTGAATGCTTGTGCCGCTATCTCTGCAGTATGCATGTTTTTCAAGCCACATAATTTACGGGATTCATACCAAATTTGTACAAGATCATATGAAAACTGTTGTGAGTGTTGATATTCACGTTCGTAAAGCTTATCACTAATAAGTTTCTGAAAGTAGTTGGTGGCTTCCAGCGAATATAAACGATATTGTAAAAGCCGTGCCAGCTTTGGAAAACAAAAAGCTATGTAGGCCTTATAAATATTATTATTTTGCTGCGTATAATTTTTACACATTTTACGAAATAGTGTGTCCTTGTAACGCAAGGAATCGCCTTCCAAGCCAAATACCAAAGATGAGATGACATCAACGTTGAAGCCCTCCACTAGTTCGGTAATATTGCACGGTGATTCCGTTGCATTCAGTTTTTCTTGCAGGGATTTATCGAATACCTGTTGCACTCTGAGAAGAGCGGGAAAAGTATTTTTAATTTTTTCCTGCCACTGAAAGGTTTTCATTTTTATATTTATATTCTGCCATTCAATACCATCCATCTGTAAGAGATTTTGTGATAGGGGATCATCACTTGTATTGAAATACAAGCCCCTATCCATAAAATTGTTTGAGTCCTTAATCAATATATTGTTTACAGAATCAATGTCTAAAATTAAAAGCATGGGCTTTAGCCAAGCATAAAATCCTATAAAAGGTGCTTGCATTTTGTATTTATTATATAGGGTTTGTAGCACGTCTGCCACATGTCTTTTACCGCCTACACCTCCCAAGTGACCCCAAGGTTTCTTAGGTTTTTCATGCAATATTCCGCGACGCTTCCAATAACCCAATGCTATTTTAAAGACAAAGTACACAAAGGATGCAGCGCCAACGAAAGTGTAAAGCAAACGATATAATAACTCCATTATAGCTGGACAAGGGATGTGGTTGGGTTTGGGTATTTAGCCGACATTCAATCTAGCAGTTCATAAGTTATTTGCTTCTCTTGTATGCTTTAGTTATTTCTTCATCACAATATTAATGTTCATGTCTTTTTTGAGGTTTATGTAAAACTAATTATTGATTGCAGAATAAGCATTCAATCAATTTTCTTAATACTATTACATTCTTATCGTCTTCTCGGGTCTTATTTTGTTAGACCGTTTGTATGCATTGCATACTTTTACTGCTTGAGGTACTTTTTTTAGTTATTTATTTTATTGGTTAAAAGTTTTTGTATGCCTTTTGATTGTGTTACGATTTGTTTTAATTTCGTTTCATGATTGTGTTAAGAACTTCGCTCTGTCATGTTGCATCTAAAAGAGAGTGGACAGTAAATTAAAACAATTTTGTTAGTCAATTTTATTTTATTTTTTTAAAGAGTTTGTTAACAGTTCCTTTATTTCTATTAATTTTGTATTATTAATATGTGTATAATCTTTAGCTAAAAAATGAAAAACCATGTAAGTAAAACTAGAACACTCAACCACTTTTACTTGATTAATTTTATAAAATGCATTCTTTCTTTTTGTAAAATTTACAAATATAGTTACATACATAGATTTTCGTTTAAACTAGTGGTAATGTATGTATGTATGAATGTACATGTTTTTAATTCATCATATCTTATTTAAGGTAGGGTAAACAGAGATTATAAAAGGAACTATCCACAAATTCTTTTACATTTTGCCATCGTATAAAACCATCTTTAATTAGATCGTGTATGGATGCTGGTACTCCAGAGTAATGGGGATCCTGCAAGGAAGAAGGGAATAAGAAACATAAATAGTAAAAAAATGTATATAATATTTATTGTTATATGAATTCATTTTTAGTGAAACCTTGCAGATAGATTTTTGATCAGTTTTCCAAAATACATTTTTCAGTTTTTCATAAATACATAACTTTTTCAAAATATATTTTTAATTCAAAATTGAGTCAAGACACGGTCTGGACTTTTGCAAAGTTTCGAAAATTTTAAACATTGGGAAAGTTAATAGCAAAATTTTTTTTTATATTATTATTCTGGTGAAAGTCGATAACTCTAAAGTCACGGTTCACACTGTGAAAATTTACTTTAAGAAAGTGGGAATTTGTGAGTAGAAATTCTTTTCAAATTTCGATGTGCAGGCGCAAATGAAACCTTAAGAGTGAATTAAAGAAAATGTTATGTCATAGTGTCAACTAAAGTTTGCAAATATTCGCAATTTTCATAATCGCGATTACGATTAAAAAATGTGCGATTAATTGCGATTATCGGTTAATCTCGATTAATCAAGAAAATATACTATCATAATTTTTACCAAAACCAAACTAAATTGCGTCATGACTTTTAGACGAAATGTATGGGTTTAGCCAAAGAAATTTATTTATTTTGTCTCGCGTTCGCGTTTTAATTAAATTTTTCAATTAATTTATATTTTTATTTTGAGAAAACTTTAAAGCATGTAAAATGAACTTATGAGTATCAAAAACAATACAAATTGTGGGAAATCAATCTTTTGATAAGAAAGGACGAAGTTTATTTTTACTTTCTTAATGTATTTTTTATTTAATTTTGTATCCACAACTGATGAATTTACATATATCATAATAAATGAACAAGTTCATATAAAAACAGTATTTTTTATACCGCTTTTTTATACCAAGTTGTTCATTCATCATGATATAAATTCATCAGGTGCGGACACCACTTATTATTATAAATTTTTTCAATATTTCTGTTTTATTTTTAATAATAATGCAAGATTCCAAGATAAGAAAAACTGCATCTAACAAACGAAAAAAAAAAATATTTGTATCAATCGTAATGAAATAAAATTGGGAGAATATAATAAAATAAAATAATAAATTTAATAATACTAATATTTATCATTTGTTGTATAAAGTTGTAGGAAAATAAAATAGATGTATACTCGTATCGAATATAAATTGTTTCTTATGTTTTGTACAAGTTTCTGAGTCTACTTGCTTATTCAGTTGGAATTTCCAAACAGCTTATGTAAATTCTCAAATGATTTTTGAAAGTCTGTGCAGGCATGCTAAGGTCAAATGTACATAACAAAAATTAAAAATTTTAAAAACCCCCGACTTTTTTCATGTTATATCTTCTAAACGGCTGGACTGATTTTCTTCAAACATAGCTAAGAACCCTCTCGATCAAGTCATCTTTCAAACAGAAAAAAACTAAATGAAAATCGGTCCAGCCGTTTGGCCTGTACGTGGACACGGACAGACACACAGATACACAAACACACACTTGAAACTTATAACACCCCTTTTTAATCGGGGGTTAATAAATATATAGATATTTTATATTACACATTTTAATTTAAATTTTATATGAGTTGAATTCGCCTTCGAGCAAATTTGGCACAAATTCTTTGCTTAAAAAGGGCGAACATTTTTTAATTGTAACGGAGCGATTAATGGGTTCGATTTCGATGAATAGCGATTTCGATTACAATTATATGTGTGTATCTGTCCATATATCTTTATAATAATAATGCGATGCAATGAAACACCGTTGCCGTATTTTGGTCCGGTTATTAGAGGTGTTCGCTTGTGAGAGTGGTACACATTCTTTTATTTAAACTTCGGTTCTACAAAACTTGTCCGGTTGTGGGTGGTGTCCGTTAGGAGAGGTTTCACTGTATAAAAATAAAGGTGTAAGAAATTGTTTTTTATTAATTTGTTATGTTTTATTGTGACGTTTTTGTACAACCGCCCACTAAAATATTTTTTTGTTTTTGAAATATTTTTATTTTTAGCATTTGTTCTTAATATGGAAACTTGACAAAAATAAATTTAAATTAAAAAAAGTATCGTAATCAAAATTATTATGCACAATGAAACAATTTATGCGGCCTTAAATGAATATTGTTTAAAATCAATAGAAAATATTCACTGTCAGTTTAACGAACACAATCAAGAATTTTCGTACGCCTATTTTTTATCTTGGATACACAGACAATAATTTTCCAATAAAACAGAAATTTCAGTTCTTTTTACTTGACTACGTCTCGCAAAGAAGGGCATCGTGTTTATCATATGTGACGCTCAAAATAGAAAGGGACCTAAGGGTAAAAACCGGTTTTGTTCAGGAGAGCCATTTTAAATATTTAAATACGTGTATCTTTGGTGTACCATCACATCATAAAACGCGCGTATCTCTGGGAGGGAATACTTTTGGGGCATGGGATCGGTCTCATTCGATGCTCAGATGTTGTCCACATCAAAAAAAAAAAGTTAAAATTGATTTTTTTTACCCTTAGGTCCCTTTCTTTATGCGCTGTCACATATGTACATATCGCACACTATATCGTAAATAGTCACAACTCAAAAAATTCCAGACGCGCACGATTGGAAAAAAACTGTTCGCACTAAACAAATGACGCAAGTATGTAGCATAAAAACTGAAATAACGGTATTTTCTGCTGTTCAAGAAGGCGGTTTTGCAAAAGAAATTTTTCGCGGTCGGTAGAGATTTGTTCAGTGAACTGCTTTATAAAAAAAATAAAATCATTTTGAGAATTTTGAATTGACTGTATATGATTTAGTGTGCGATATATCAATATGTATGTGTGTGTTTCTTCGCGCCACTATAAAGACCAAACGCGTGGCCGGGTTTGATGATTCTTACGTCAGTCGATTTGCCTCAATATTACAAGTGTCACTAAATATATGTCAATAGGGTGGTGAATAGGCACCATTTTGCGAAAGAGATAAAATAACTAGTAGGCGAACTAGGCATATAGATTAAAATCAGATATTTGAACCTAATTGTCAGATTTTTCTTAAAACTTTCTCATTTCGAATGACCATGTAGGATTTTCCAACGGTTTAAATTTGGTTAGCGACTTGGACTTCCTTTTTTTATTTTTTAAATTTATTTTTTTGAAAAAATTTCAATTAATGAAAAATAGAGAATTATTCCCTTAAATTAATCAATCAACACTCATTCGCATATAGGTATATTTAATTACACCAACTTTTAAATTATTAATAAATAAATAATTACCACAACTAATAAATACGTTTCCTTGGCCGTAGTATGTACTCCCACTATACCCTTCGAGGCAGCATCCATATCACCACCCATCATTACAAAACCACCATAGTCATTAAAATATGATGCTAACATGTCCACATAATCGCATAACTCTTTATCGCGTGTTATATGTACAATTTTGCACGGTACATCGTAAAGAGAATCAACAACGTAAAATACTTCTAAAGCACCTATCCAATCACATGAACCAACAAATTTATCAGGTTTATCTTCAATGCGTACCAGAGTCTCTTGAATTTCTTTTAAGCTGGGAATGTGCAAGTTGTTGTAACAACTGCGTTTGTTGAAAATCCACGAAATCATAGTTTGTAAAGATCGATATGCACAACCCCAGCCATGGTCTTGTTGGCCATCACATCCGTAATGGTAGTAATAGAAGTCGCCACGTGTTAAAAAGGTTTGGCTGTTGCTATTATCCGTTTGGGTGTTTGGGGAAACAGGTAAAGGTATTTCTTCCATTAAATTATGTAGCAACTTGTATTTGTACGTTTTTGACACAATGGCCTTGGCTTCATATTTTACTATTTGTTGATCCATTCAAGGATTTCGGGTTATTAAAGTAATTATGCAAATTCTCTTACGATGTTTTTTTCAATAGTTTTTGCTTTCTATTAGATTTAGTCAAAAATTTTCTAAAGTTTGCTTACTGGATTTTGTGTTATGCAAACTGCTTCATATTTCTTTTTATTACAGTTTCAGTTGTTTGATTGATGCAACCCCTTTAATTACTGCACTTATGTAAATTATTTAATGTGTGTTTTGTAATCTAAATATTAAAGCAGTTACAAAATAATATGTGTTTCTTTCTGCTTGCAAAGTTATTTTAATGTCTGTTATTGTTACCTATCTTTTTTTATCTATTTTTTTTTACATTCGCTTTGTATTTCTTTGTATTATTAAGATTTTGTTTTTGTCTGGTCCTTCTGCTACCTGTCATAATTCCATATTGTTGTTGTTGCTTTTTTTTTTTGCAGTGTTGTATAAATATACGTATTTATTTATACAGGTAGTTTCTTATCGTTAAATTACGAAATATTTCAATAGAGTTTATATGGAAATATTTCGTAATTTCGTTCGATAACGAGAGCCGTAATTTGCCCCCAGGTTTTCCTTTGCATGGTCTTGAGTTTGTAGGAGACAAGGGCAGAGAGAACGAGAGTTCTTCTCCCATGTTGAAGCACTTGGGACAAATTATACCAACTAATATGTGTACAAATTATTAGGATTTCTATGCGATATAAAAATTCAGTGTTTGTTCGTATTATATTAAAATATATGGGGAATGTCTTTAAATAGCATAGTCGTCCGTTATTTGCCTCCAGTTTCTGTTCCAAGTATGATTTTACTTACATAGCTTTAAAGGTTAAAGGCTAATCAAAATAAAAACTCATCACAAGTCAACTGGCAGGTCTTGGGAAATTTATATAAAATTGACAAATTTCTGAAATCTGGTAACTATAACACTTTTATTTTTCACCAGCGAGTGAGTTGCCTATTGCACAGGGTGTCTCACATATGGCGCTTTTTTAAATTTACCAGTAAAATAATTCACATGAAATGCACACCAATATGTACTCATGTATACCAAATCAAGCTACTGGCTTGAGAAATGTTATATTAAATCTACATATTTTCTATTTAATTAATTCGCAACACATTCTTCTATTATCAGAAAAAGAAAACATTCAATTCCAAAGGAATTTATCCAATAGTAGAGATAGAGATACAAATTATAGTGAAATCTTACCTACATACTTATGTATGTATATTGTATAAAAAGGTCCAGATTCCCATTACAAAAGCTGAAGTGACGGTTTATCAGTATTCTACTGGCTATAAGGCGACCTTAATTGAAGTTGATTTATAAAGGTCGGATGTATTAATCTTAATGCGGCGATTGGTAGTGGTCAAATCGCTTTAAAAAAAGAAATAAATTTTTGCAGAAAACGGCAACTAACTCTTCCAAGTTATTTGTTATGAAATGAATTTTTAGAAGTTGTTTTAGTTTCATGGCCGTCATCCCTATCTCATGTAATTATTACATCACTAAAGCAAAGTGAATCGGTAACTGCGGAAAAGGAATGCAATTTTTAGAGCTTGTATACAAAATTTACATACCTATTACTTCAGCTGCTTTTGGTATCTCCGTAATTAAAAGGATATAAATGACCCAGCTTGTATACATATACATACATACATACATATCGCTGACTTATTCAAAGAGCGCCATAACTCCAAGAAACTCGTTAGCCAGAAAATGAGTTTAAAGTTTTCAATTTACACATAATGTAAAAAGAAAATTTTATTTTGCTTTCAAGAGTTGAGTAAACAAGATACATATGTATGTTTATTTGTACCAAATTTTTGCACAATATGAACTACGATATGAGGATTAATTCTGCACCACCAGCTCAAAAATTCCATTTTTTACCTTCTTTGAGTAAATGAGCAATATGTATTTCAAAAAATCTAACACTAATAAAAATGAATTAAAATTTATTGTATTTAGGTCCACTTATATTTCTCTTTTTAACCTTAATGTTTAAATTAACAGTATTTATTATTATTTATATTTTTATTATTAGCAGTACTTATTTAAAGGTGGCAAAATATATTTATTTCTTAAATAGTACGGTGTACATTATTTAATTCATTTCATTTAATTAATTGTAATCAACAAAAAAAAAAACCTTTTATTCTGTAGGATTTTACTGAAAATTATTTAGAAATGAAAGTATTTAAAGCACTTAAGTTTTTTATAGTGATTTCCTTTTTATTATCACAAATTAGAAAATAAATGTATTGAAAAAATTTTGAAAGTTAAACAAAAAACTGTTTTTTTTTAAATAATACTTAATTAAATTATTTATTAGGAATTTTGTATTCTAAATCTTAGCGTTTCTGTAATAGATTAAAGAAAAGTTGTACAAGTTTCCTTTAGTCTATTACAAAAACGCCAAGATTTTTAACTCAAACGTTTTACACAAACAGGGGGTAATACTTAACAGATTTAAAATTGTGCAGTTTAAATTTCTACAATACATATGTATATTTATGGTTTAACTTGATATAAAATTTAAATTTATAATATTCCACAATTTGTCCAGTCGGGGATTATATGTACATATGTATGTTTTTTATTCACTTTGTTCTACAAATTTAGCTAGGTAGTAAAACACTTAATTATTTTTACCTATTTAAACACTGTAAGAAATATTTGAAATAAATTTATTTTTTTATCTAGCATTTACATTACATTACAATGCACGTTCAATTGCGAAGCACTCAATAAATTTTTCGAACTTTTAGATCAACTTATAACAGCGAAGAATCGAAATTAAATTTAGTGAATTATAGCAAAATATAAGTTATCGTTTTCACTTAATTTGTTCGTATTTACAGAGAATTGCAATATTTTTGCTGCAGAATTGTATGATGTTAGAGCAATTGATTTTATCTAAGAATATCAATCAATACCATTGAAAATATAATCGGTATTGTTCTGGAATCTGATTGTTGTCAGAATCAGATATGAGATTGCGAAAAATTTATTGTATTTTACATTCTTTTTTTTTTGCCAGAAGCAATTCGATCAGCTGCCAGAATATAGATTTGTATATTTCCTTTGATTTTTGTTAATTATTCACAAGTTTTTACTGACAATCATCTCATATTTACTGAGAAAATAACTTATAAATTTACTTTTTTCGTTGTCATCAATTTTAAGTTTAAGCTGAGAACTTACATAGTATGTATGTACGTATCGAGCCTTATTTTCGCTTTTATCGTAAGCGACATGTAATCGAAAATATACTTTTTTATTGAAATTAAAATGTTATGGGCCTACTCATGGTTTACAATTATCAAAATGCCAATTTAGAATATTTAAAAATAATCTTCTCCTGAAAACTTTAATTTTTGTCGTTTACGATTAAATCGAAAATAAGGCTAGATATGTGAATGCCTTTATTTTCACAACATTGCTTAAGACAATCCACACTGTATTTTGTCCTAGACTAACGGCTGAATCGTTTCCAGTAAACACTAATTTGTTAATTTTTTGTCAGTGTAGCATCTTTTCTTTTATGAAATTGTTCCTTTTTAACCCCCGACTAAAAAAAGGGGTGTTATAAGTTTGTAGTGTGTGTCTGTGTGTCTGTGTGTCTGTCCGTGTCCACGTACAGGCCAAACGGCTGGACCGATTTTCATTTAGTTTTTTCTGTTTGAAAGATGACTTGATCGAGAAGGTTCTTAGCTATGTTTGAAGAAAATCGGTCCAGTCGTTTAGAAGATATAATATCTTTTCTGAAAAAAGTCGGGGGTTTTTAAAATTTTTAATTTTTGTTATCAATAAAAAGCTTTACAATTTAAAAAATAAGTGTTTTCTTAAATTTGTGTATTTAACAAAATCTCATTTAAAATTTTTAATTTGAGGTTTAAAAGTGTGTCGAAATAATTTACTAAGAAAAACCAATGGAAAATTTTGAAAATGATCTCCAGTATATTTTTATTAGACTTTTCCTTATTTCTGCTATAAATTTCGATAGTGTTTAGTCGATGCTCAATAGCCACCATAGAAGATAGAACATTGAGCCAAAAATTTAAATTTTTGAGACATTATGGGATTAAACATTGAACTTTTACCACATATGTATGTATAAAAATTAAGCTGCTACAATTAATGTGCTGTGGCAAATATCGAGCATGTACTGCGGGAAGTACCAAACTCTTGCAAGGTTGTTAAAAAGGAATTTTGAAGATTTATGCCAGTGAAATGAGTCCTATGTGATTGCACAGTGAATTAATGTACTTAATTTAATTTTTTTTAGTAAATATTTAATATAAAGGGCGTGTGTCAAACGGTAAAAAGTATATTAAAAATATTTGCCTGTGGGGAAAAAACTTAATTTTTCTGCTGTGCCAAATGATATCTTTTTTGACAATGTAAAATTTTGACAAATTCGCTTGAGAATAGAAAGAAGCTGATGAAATAGCTGCGGCGGCGGTTTTGTTTCGCCTGACTACAAGCCGCCGGCTACCAAAAAAATTTAAGAGGGCATTTTTATATAAAACAATATTCTTGTAGCAATAAATTATATAATACCATATATATGATGCAAAATTTTTCGCAAACTAAAATAAACAATGATTTTTCCACAGTCTAATTAAACTTAAAAGACGTAAAAATCTTTGTATTGGGCGACGGCTCGAAGCGACAGCGGTGGATTTCAATTTTATAATACCATGCTTTTTATTGCAGCTTGTCAAAAATTTACCTGTTGTGTTAAAATTTCTACTAGCCCCCAGGGCTAGTGAAATTTTATTCACCTCAGAAGTGTCAAAAATTTACTTACACTACTACTTTGCTAACGTTTGGCACAGGCCCAAAAAGTGAATTAAAAATTTCAAAAATCGTTAAGTAGGCAAAATTGTATTTTATGTTAAAAATACCAAGAGTTTCAATATTTTGCAACCTTTTTTAGGCAAAAAACATAACATGACACCACAAATTTTTACTATCGGAAATGTGAACGAATTCGATAATGTGAACTACCTTGGTTTTTATTAGTTCACACTATTGCGAGTTCACTGTATATATCGTCACCTTAAATGCAAACGGACGTAACTACACATATTTTTTACAAGAGAAACAAAAAACGTTTCAAAGTCAATAACAATGAAGTATTTTTGAAAATTTTCTTCGAATTTTACTTGTGGTATGGATACTTATATGTTTTTAACTATTTATTTCCTTTTTATATATATTTGAGATTTTATGTTAGTTACATTCTTTGCAATAAAAAATAGATGCATTGTAATTACGTCCGTTTGAATTTATTTAATAAAATCGTGATTTTTTATCGCAGAGGTCTAAATATTTGGGTGGACATGTAGTTTGATAAAATGAACCATAATCAATAAAAAAACCCGATTTCGAATTTTTGTGGTGTAGTTACGTCCGTTTGCATTTAAGGTGACGATATGAAACAAAAGTTTTCCATCATTGGCAACAGCTGTAAAAAGCAAATGAAAATGAGTTCTAAACAAGTAAAAGCTACCTTTTTCACCGTGAGACAGACAACTGCTTTTTATCAATTATATATTGGTTTTTATTTCGGCTACTCGTCGGTTGGTTTCTGGTTTGATGTATGGACATTTTTAAAACAATTGAGTTATTGAATGAATAATGTGTCCTCTTTCCAAATTCGTTATCAGTTATCCGATATCTTGAATATATCAGGAGATATAGAGCTGCAATATTGCGTCATTTCCACAATTGAAAGTTAGCCGCGAATAACGTTGTAAGTGACAGAATAATAATATTTTAGGAGTAATTTTGTTTTTTCTCTCATTAGTCCGGACTTGTACGAAATCTTGTGGAACACACCTAATATAAACGTTGTGTACAATCAAACATAATTCTGGGGGTTGATTCTGGTTCTGTGAAACTGTGAAATGAAAAGTTTTTTCATATTTTTATAGTTTCTGATTCACGTTTACTGAAAAAATGATAAATAAATTCAAACGTTATCATATGACAATTTCACACTAATATGATCCTTGTTCTATGTAAAAGTGCAAAGAAGTGTCAAAAACTTTCCATTTATGACATTTTTTTGCACATTATTTATATTTCCTTGTAGAAATAACACTGTGTAACACATAAAATCTAAACTCACTTTTTTGTGTGAATTTTCCGAAGTACTTGTAGAAACTAAAAAGACCCCATTAGGGTTTGCTAGTTTAGATGCTGTTCGGATATGTTGGCTAGAATTCGATTTTTCTGAATAATGTGCAATTTTCTGATGGCTATATCTCGGAACCCAATAGAAATTTTGTTTTCTTGTCTTCGTCATAATTGTAGTAATAAACCACAAGATGAAAAGTGTACATACAACAAACTAACACAAAATACTGTATGTAGTGCTTCAAAAATTCCTAAAATCACTTCTAAAGTATTATTTCATTTTTAATAGTTCATAAATTCTTCTACATTAAACATAATTTTGAAAAATATTTTTACTAAAAAGGGAGAAGTTTGAATTTTACTTCCGGTTATAATTTTTCTCTATAAAAAAGTATTTTACTTTACAGTTTTGTTCCTTGTACATAAATTTATCCGTACTAAATACAAAGTATGTATTTGCAATAATTTTTAGATTTCTAATAAATTTTTCTATGTGAAAAAATACTTTCGAGTTTTGTTTTTTTACTTGTTGCTCTAATTATGCCAATTGTATATATGTATGTATGTACATATTTTTTCTCAATATTTTTTCTCAATATTTTTATACATACTTACATATTTTGTATAACTTTATTTATTTATTTTTTTTATATTTTTAGTGGTATCTATAAGAGTGTATGTGTGCTTGTGTTTTGTCTTTTATTTTCTGAACGTTTTTTTTTTAAATTTGGACTTTTTTTTTAGGAAGTGTTTTTTGTTTTTCATTTAAACATTTTGCTGTAATTAATTATGTATTTGTTTTAAACGTGTTGTTTTGTATTCTAACATTTTTCATTTTTGTGTTTTTGCTGTAAGATTGTTTTTTTTTTTATTAACAACTTGATTGATATTGCTGAATTACTTCAATAAAAATTGAAGGGTTTAGTTTTTGCTATTATTTCTTGTTATATTAAAGATAATTACTCGTATGAGTTAATATATTTATTGTATGTAAATAACAATAATGAATAAGTGTATGTAGTTTTATGTAGTTTGTCTTTTTTCGTAACGTTTTTGTTTCTCTTTTATAGATTTATTTGAGATTTGGCGGCATTCGTTTGCTTTTATTTAGTGATATGAGAGATAAGATTTCAAAAACTTTGTTTATATTTTACCGTAGGCGCGTTAATATTAGTTTCTTTCTGATGAAAATCTAATATTTAGTTTTATTATCTTTTGCTTTCCTTTTCTTGTAAATAAGCCCGTTGGCTTAAGGGCTTTGTGTAGATCCAATTATCGCCCACTGGTTTGAAATACTAAAAAAAAAAAAACAAATAAATATTTAAATTTTTATACATAATAGGTTTGTTCATTTACTAAAAATTGTTACGAATTTGTAACAAGTATTGCTGGAAAGTGTTCATTAACTCAAAAAGTTTGCAAGGAGAGAGCGTCAAAAGAGGGAGAAAAATTGAGAGACAAAAAAATTCATACAAATTATTTAAGCACCTGTTGTGTATTTTGTTGTCAAAAATATCTGAAAGAGGAAAACTGAAAAATGGATATTTCTTTGTAAAAAAAACATGTATACGTATAAGTGATGCACGAATATTCGTATTCATATTCGAATTGCCGAATATTCGGCCATTTTAATGCGAATACGAAGCATTCGTATTCGTCAAATTCAGGCGAATACGAATATTTTTCCAAACAAATTAAATAAATAAATGCATAAATCCGAAATGAAATTTAAATAAATGGCTAAAAATATTAGTTTGTACGAATCCACTAAATTTTTTATAGAAATTTGTGCTTTGTATCATTTTCAAATATTATTTACTGACGATCATTAAAATTTTGGGTACTTTTTTATTAACTTTAACGTACGCCAACAGAAGTATGAAGTTCTTTTTTATAACAATTTTTTAATATTTCATATTGCAGGCGTAAATAGAGCCCTAATTTAATGTCTATAAATTTCACATGAAATATTCGTATTCGTATTAGCGAATATCGTTTCAAATATTCGTATTCGCATTCGTATATCAAAAATTGACATTCGTTACATCACTAATACGTATGAAAAAAGAAAGCATGTTTTCTTAAATTCAATTTTAATGGCAAATAATTTTGTTTGTTTATCATATATGATCAGAGATGGAAAGTCGCATTTTTGTATTTGTTAATGGAATAAAATTAAAAAATTATGAAAAATCCATAAAAAAGTAAAAATACATGAAACTGTGTAAACAATTTCATATTAAACATCAATTTCTAAAAAAATTGCAATTTAAAATATTATCAAAAAAAAAAAAAATATATATCAGAATAAGTACAATTGTATCATGATTTTCATCCATGGTTCTGATATGAATAAAATGTTCTTGCAAGTTTTTATAGGGTGTTTTTTTGAGGGGTATAGAACTTCGAATTGAAATAAAACACAAGAAAATCGTTTTAATGTCCATCAATTTGGCTTTATTGGAAGGATAATTTTATGCCATTAATGTTTAAATATGATTTCGGGCATGTGGCCGCCGCGGCTGGCTCGAATAAAGCTAATTCTACAGGTCCAATTTTCAACCACTTTTTCGAGCATATGGGGCCGTATGTTGGCAATAACGCCACGAATGTTGGCTTCCAAGTCCCCTAACGTTTCTGGTTTGTTGGCGTAGACGAGCGACTTCACATATCCCCAAAGAAAATAATCCAATGGTGTCAAATCACACGATCTTGGTGGCCAATTGACAGGTCCATTCCGCGAAATTATGCGCTCATCGAATGTTTCCTTCAATAAATCGATTGTGACGTGCGCTGTGTGGCATGTAGCGCCGTCTTGTTGGAACCAGAACTCATCCACATTCATGCGATCCAATTCGGGAACAAAATAGTCGGTTAGTCGGCTCCAATTGCTGTGCACGGTGGCGAATTGATTTATTCGGGTCCTCTTCAACACTTTGCTCTACAGCGGCAATTGTTTCTTCGGTGCGCACTGTTCGACGTCTCTGCGAATGCGTATTATCACATAGAGTAAACGTAGTGCGAAAACGATCCATGGTTAACCGAATTAATTGCTCTGATGGACGATTATGTCGACCATAAAATGGACGGAGCTTGCGGTAAACTTCGCGAACTGAACCATTATTTTCGAAATAAATTTGCACGATTTGCAAGCGTTGTTCTTTTGTCAACCTGTTCATGATGAAATGGCAAACCAAACTAAATATTAATCACTTGACAGCTGACAAAATGGCCGTCAGTTAAAAAGTGATGCCAACTTAAAGTTCTATACCTCAATAAAAAACACCCTTTACAAGTAACGCTAGGAACACAACTGGGACGAACGACGAATTTTTCGGTGCGAACTTTCGTCATAAAAAATAAAACACATTTGTTCATATGAAAATGAACACAACACCGCCGTAGAACGAAATTCGTCGTGCGTGACGAACTCTGAGATAGATTTATTTCTATTTTGTACGCCGACGAACGACGAAAAAAACAATTTTCTCTTTACATACACGATAACCAGTGTGACAAGATTATAAAATAAAATTAAGCTAGATCACGTATGTCTCTAATATATTTTTAGAGAATACGCAATTTGGATTAAAAAAGGCTAAAAAAGCTAAATCCGTTTTAAAGAAAGCTAAAAAAGAAGCTAAGAGCTTAATAAAGATTTTAAAGCTAAATCCAGAAGAAATGAGCTAAATTTAGCCCATAATTACTAATATGGTCACACTGACAATAACCAACTTTATCAATTATAAGAGCTGAATTATTGTGCTTCACACGACGAATTTACGAAGCGAATTCTTATCGACGAATTCGTCGACGTGGACGAAATTCGTCGTTGGTCCCAATTGTGTTCCTGGCATAAAGCGTTCATTTACTTTTTCATATTTAGGAGAATAATTTTGTAAATTTCGGCTTTACTCTCTCGTTGCTAGTTCCTGCTGGGAAAGTAATTGAACAGACCTAATAGCAAACATTTTATTTTGAATTTTATACTAACCTTATGTTCCCAGGAAATTTCAGTTTCTTTTCTCGCCTTGGCTTCTTCTCTTTGAAGTTGTTCCACTTTGCATTTAGCATTTGTGGCTTTTTCAATGTCATTGAATCTTAATAGAGTTGCATGTAATTAAATAAAAGTATTGGTAAGAAATTGGAAAATATTGGTTAAGTAAAAAATAAAAAATAAAACAAAAATCCTGCCAATTAAAATCTTTTATTTAAAATTTCGTGTTAAAAAGTGAAGTTATAAAGAAATTTTGGAATCATAAAAAAAAATCCTAAATAACACGTATGTCATATTCATAATTCGCACATACTTAAGGCTGGTAAATATCTAAAAGAAATTTGAATTTTTTTGTTTGAAAATACTTTTGAGTTCTTGAGTTCGTATCATTCTACTTTACAGCTTGCCGTATCGTTCAACTTTGTGCACAAGTTATAGAAAATGTAACAGTTTGCACAGCACATTTTATTTGTCTGGCATTAAATGCGGCGTTTTTGACATTCGCTACAGAAAAATCTGTTTTCTGCAGATTCCTACGTCAGCAGTGCTACCACCACATATTTTATAACTAGTAACATTCATTGTATATAGTACGGTTTTTGTCAGCTGACACGCAACATCACGATACGATTTTACTAATTCTACCTTAACTGAATGAGGGAACGTAATCGAAACGCAGAATAGGGGTGATTATTTATTTCGTTTATATCCCCATGTGCGCTTTTAATATTCTACTAAATTGAATAGCATTTGTTTAAAGAAAATTAATAATGTATAGCCAAATTGTTTCGAATATGTCAGGCTGTGAATTGGCTTAAGCTCTCCAAAGTTACATACATTATTAATAATTTATTCTTAACCAAAACTTCATAAATAACTTCACTTAAAAAAAAAAAAAAAAATTTGAAACTATACAAACAATAAAGGCCTTAAGGTGAATTCACCCTACTTTACATTTCATTTCTAAAATAAGCTTTAGAGAAACCAATTCGTTGGAATCCAATTAAATATTATTCCAGCATTTTTTGTTTGTTTATTTGCTGCCTTATTTATAAAACTTATTAAGGCTTTATAAAAGGTTTTTAACCAGAGCTCGCAATAATTGGTCTCTCTCGTGCTTGTTGTCAGAAAAAAAACCACTCGTCCACTGACACTATGTGACACTGTCGCAAAAATTCGTTCTTCTTTGGCTTGCTCTTCGCTCAACCAACGATCGTTTTTGTTCAATCGCTCGGCTCATGTGTTCACTCGAGACCAGTGATGGAAAAATTAAAAATTGAAATGGTACTGATCGTCAACAAAAATAGTACTTTTTTCAACATTTTGGTACTTTTTAGGAAACAAAAATTTTTTTTCAAAAATAAATTTAAAAATCCAATAAAAGAAATTAAATGAAGAGAATTATTATTTTTTGGTTATAAATAAATAAATATTTATAATACTTTACTCAAAAAAATTAACTTACTCATACAAAAACTTTCATTAACTGTGTGCATTGTACTTACATATACATAAATACTTCTTCCTTTCAACTTTTAAAAGTTCAGTTCCAATAAACTTAAGGCGTTAATTTGTATGACTACTTTCAAATTTATTCAAGTTAGAAAAATACGTTACTGCTCCAAAAATCTTTTTTCATTTAATCTATTAAAAACACCGATATTTCTAAGGTCAAATTCTTACACAAACTGGGGTAAGTTTAAATTGTGGCATACACAACCATTTACGAACAAATTTGGCAATATCATTTTAATTGTCTCATCATTACATTGAAATTATCAGCCTCAATCAAACCCAGTCATGTTTTCCAAAGGAATATTGTGTTCCCGTAAAACGTATACAATTTTGTCTGAAATTCCCTTTGCGAAGGATCGCTTAAAAGTTCCAATGATAATTACTTTCATCATTAATAATTATAAAATAATTAATTATTGCAATTAAATTACACAATTTTGAAATAATGTTTGTATTTTGTGGTGCAATTACAGATGTTATGATACTTTGGGACTTATGTAGATTAATTAATTTTTTTTAGTTATTTGCGAATCAAAAATTCCATTTTTAATAATATTGTTGATGTTGTCAAGCATCGCAAGTGCAAAGTTGTGTTCTGCCACAAACAAACAAAGCATTAAGTTGCAACTAGACGTGACATAGCCATAGCCATAACCAATCCAAAATTCAATTGGTTTCTATGGTAATGGCTATGGCGTTATGGCGAGTCACTTATAATCAAATACAGTGTTGTTATGATTATGGCAATTTGATTGCACCTTTATTTCCAATTTTTTGCTGATTCCGTATTAGTGTATGCTTTATAAAAATGTATTAATTTTATAACAACATTAATAACGAATTTTGTGCTTTTCTTATGTTCTTGTTTTGCAGCCAATATTGTCAATGATTACAAAAACAATAACGCTAGATTTCTAAACTGGTAACAAATCAAAACACAAAAGTAGTACTAAATATGCCGTGGGGGTACTGCGGAATTTTTGTTCTGAAAAAGTACTGAAAACAGTACAATAGTACTGAATTTTCCATCACTGCTCGAGACCCTTTATTTCGTAAAATCTCGGCAAACGGTCTTTTGAGCATGTATGTGTGTTGCGAGTTTAGTTTGATTTACAGATATTTTTATTGTTATTTATTATTATCTTCTCCATTCCTCTTTAATGCTTTGCCTGTGACGAAATATCTAATGCAACAACATAAAGCAAACGCAACAACAAAAATAAAGACCTTTTTTGTGAACACTGCTTTTTTTGCTCACTTACTGACCCTCAGTAAATGAGCAACGAACGATTCTGTTCGTAACTCGACAGTTTTTCTTTAAGCAAGTCTGAGTTTATGGGAGAGAGAGAGAGAGGAAAGAAGAAAGAAGAGGGGTACTGACTTCAATTTTCTTTTGTTATTTCATTCGCAGCATTAAAACAATAGGAAAATTGAACAACAAACCGTCTGAGTGTAAACAAACGAGCAGTTTTAAAAGAGAATTGAAGATAAATGCTTCAAGAAAAACTGCCAAGTCTAAAACATTACTAACATGCGGTCAGTAAGAGACCGATTCGTGTGTTACGCTCAACTCATAACCCGTGAGCGAGAACACGATTGAAACGAAAAAGGGGGTTGCTGTTCAGACACTGAGTGATTCCGTCTCATTTGTTTAGGTCTTTTGAGTGAGAAGGCCGCACAGAGAAATTTGGTTGAGCATTTTTTGCGAGCTCTGTTTTTAACACAAATTTTCAAAAAAAAATTTTCTTAAAAAGGCTTTATAAAGCCTTAATAATATTTATAAATAAGGCTGTTAATGTTTACCAAAACAAATCAAATTTTTTTTTATACAAAATCACAATATTATATGGTGACTTACTCCTTTTAGATACGCAAAGTTTCATTTGTAAAGTCTTCATTCAGGTGGATGAAAGACAAAAGCAGGGATACTCTCTCTTTCTGTCTTTTTTCCAGCTGAATTAAGACTTAGAGTGTCTGAAAAGGGTGTAACTTTGTTTGAAAAAATTAAAAGTTTGAGCGGACAAAACATTAAGACCCCTTTTAGACACTCAAAGTTTACTTTGCATGATATTAATTCAGCTGGGAGAAAGACAGAAAGTGAAAGTTTTGCTTCTTCTGCCTGTCACCTACGTGAATTAAGACGTTTCAAAGTAAGCTTTGCGTTTCTAAAAGAAGTCAAAGTTTAATTTGCAAAGCCTGAATTCAGTGAGAGAAAGACAGGAACAGAAATTATTTCTCCCTCAGTCTTTCACCTAGCTAAATTAAGACTTTGCAAGCTGAGAGTTATCTGGACAAAATCTATGCTCTCTATATAAAAAAAAAAGAGAATCTCAAAGTACACTTAAAACAATTTTTCACATGGGTGAATTCACCTTTATTCATACAAATTAAGTTTGGCTTACAAAACGTTCAACAAACAAATTTTTATGTCAAATTTATTTTGTGAACCTTTTGTAAACCAAAATTATTTTTCACGAACTACGGCAGTAAATATTTAAGAGGTAAAAAAATAATTAAAATAACATAAAAAATCATTACTTGAGTCCAGCGGTGACTTCCTTCCAAACGCGTCTTGATTCATATTCTTCCTGTTCAACGATTGGTCGAACTTGTTTCTTAAATATTGGTATACGATTTACATCGACAAATACTTCAGTTTTCTAGAAAATTAAAAATTTTACAAAAACAAACAAAAAATAACAACACAAATTTTCCATTGAATTTTTTTCTTTTAATTTATATAAAATTTTTCTATCACACCCATACAAATTATAAATATGTAACTTTAATTAATTTAGGTTTCAAATGTGCATGAGATTGATTACAAGCACACACACGCATCCACAGACATTAGTTAAAACACAAAAATTTAATTTTCTAGATAAACAAAGAAATTTAGACCAGAATATTTAAGAGAGAAGTACAAGTAATCGACATTTGCAGTGTGGTAGGAGGGAAGGGGAGATTAAGTTTACAAGCTATTTGCAACAATGTCATTTCAATTAAGCTTAACCATACTTGTTGTCAAGGATTATGCAGGGTTCATAAAGAAATATTGGACAAGGAAATTAAAAAAAAGATGTGTATGTATAAAAGAAAATTTATCATATTAAATACATACTTAGAATACGAGTAATAAAGGATTTTATAATAATTGTATATCGTCAACTAAAATGTAAAATAATGTAACATCACTTTTCATAAGTTTACAGGAGAAGCAAAAAAAAAAAATGCATAAAATGAAAACTATTAACGATATTAACGTCCCTTTTCACAATGTGTGATTAAGAGTTAATGTGAACTTTAACTGACAGTTCTTCATACAAAACTTGCCGTTAAAGTAGCTGTTAGCTTTTAATCATACATTGTCAAAGTTTTTAAATCATATATGGTTTAAATAAAACAAGAAATTCAATTTGGATAAAAATTATGCGTTTATCAAAGTAAGCTTAGTGTTATGTGTCCTACAAACAGGTATACTATCATAGAATAAAATACAGCCTGCTGGAAGCAAAGACTTTAGATCTTCCTTTGTGGAAGTTAATAGTAATCCTTAATATTGGTTTTGTAATATATGAGTCCTAATGGATCGTACGCCAAAGCGTACACATTTTTCTTTTCTTTCCACTTTTGAACAAATTTTCAGAATGATAAAAATTTGTACTTAAACTAAGAAGATATTAAATTGAATATAAAGGGTGTCCCAACAAGAACGCAAGATTTAAATTTGGCGCCATTCGAAGTGTCATTGTTTGACATTTGAACAATTGTTATTGTTTGATAGTAGAAGGTACGAGGTTAGTAAAAATTGAGCGCTACACGAATGAACAACGCATTCTCATTGTAAAATTGTTTTACCAAAATGGTGAAAGTTTTGCGGCTACAGTTCGCAATTTGCGATCAATTTGGGGTCACAATAATACTCCAAAAGAGTCAACTGTAAAGACATTAATGGATAAATTTGCCGAAACTGGGTCTTTTAGTGATGTAAAGACAACAACGCGCCTTCGACTAGGTCGATCGACCGAAAATGTCGCAGCTGTACGTGATGATGTCGCTCAAACGCAGGTCAAGCGCAAACAGTCAATGGTGTTCGGTATCGTGAAATGATAACCAGTTTTTTCGTGCCTAGAATTGAAGAAATGTATTTGGAGGGCATGTGGTTTCAACAAGACGGCGCCACATGTCATACAGCCAGAGAAACAATTCAATTGCTACATCAGTCATTTCCCGGTCGTGTTATTTCGCGTTTTCGAGACCAGAATTGGCCGCCTAGATCGTGCGATTTAACACAATTAGACTTTTTTCTTTGGGGTTTTTTGAAGTCGATGATTTACGCGAATAAGCCGACGACGACTCAAGCCTTAAAAGAAGAAATTGGACGCTGCATTAATGAAATACCGCAGCATTTATGCAAAACGGCAATTGAAAATTTCATTAAAAGATCGCGTGTGTGCCAGCAAAGCCGCGGCGGCGATCTGCCCGATTTGTTGTTCCACACATAACCTCATTTTGCCTACTTTACGATATAATAAAGTTTCACGATTTTTTTTTAAATATCTGTGTTTTATTTAAAATTTAAAATTTGCGTTCTTGTTGGGACACCCTTTACATACATAGCTAAAAAGTCAATGCTTATTTCAATTAAAAGCAGGAAAATAAATGTTCTGCAGTTACGTTGTATTATTTAAGAAAATCATGCACTTGATGATACGTTATTTTGAATTTTGCTTATAATTTGGTATTTTTTATACAAAACTTGCAAAATTTTGAACACATACTTGTATGTAATATGATGTAGTGAGTCGTAATCACAAAAAAATAAATGATGAAATTTTTGATGATACGTTATTTTGCATTTTATGTGACGATATGTACATATGTTGTTATTTCAAAACCAAGTTTTTAATATTATTTTTATTTAAACAAAAGATATACAAGCGCTGCATCAGCTGCAAGAAAAAATTCTATTGAACTAATAGATATACATAGCCGGAAAAAGAGAAAAGAAAAAGCGACCCGAAACTTCAGATTTATTCCTACTTCAATATATTACCAATCCTACTGAGAGCATCACCATAAGATATGTTAACCTTCAAAGGAGCACCAAGAGAGACAAATATTATAGCAAAATATAATCAGCGGTTTTGGCAATGCCACCTTGAAAAATAAGCACCCCTATCGTGAATAACAAGTGGAATATTTGTTCAAGTGAAATTTTTATTCCCCTCGAAGGGAAAAATGCTATCGTGAATCCCCCGTGATTTTTTTTGCGCTATCAGTCGCAGTGAATGTTAAAAGGGAGGAAGATTTGTAATGCTTAAAAATTAATTGGAAGTCAGACCAATTTGATTAAGTTAAATAAATAGAAATACACAAATTTTAGGACCCAAATGAATTTTTTTTAACTTTAAACTTGTGTTTTTAAATATTCTAGGTGCAGTGGAGAAAAATTCTTGGCGGTGTACCACCACAAAATTTACTGTGTGTGGGCCAAAGAGATTCACACTCCATGAATAAAGGTACTGCAGGGAATTATATTTAAGAATCATTAACTTTACTTACTAATCGTGTCCTAAAAATAAATATTTATAACTTTTAATATATAATATATAATTCAAAGGAAAATATCAAAATTATTCAATGTAATAATTTAGTTCGCCTGCAAAAATAAAGTGAAAAAAAAACTAAGGGAAAAGTGAAAAATCCACGTGAAAAATATTATTCACGATAAGGGGAATCAAAACCAGTGAAAAATTATTCACGATTGCAATTTGGTGAAAAGTGGAAATATTTCGAGGGAAAAAATATTCACGATAATAATATAACTTGGTTTTGAAACAACAAATTCAACTTCTTAAAATAACAATACTAGTTTTCAAAGCCAATTCGGGAATATCAATCATACAGTTATATGCACTCAATAGAATATACAATATTGAATGTTTGTTAATGTTGTTGTTATACAAAGCTTCAGAGCCGCTTCACACATCGGAACTTCTTTCTGTTTAAGCGATTTTCAAGTACCCGCACACGCTCCGTTCTTACCTATACTTCCTCCCAGTTCTACAAGGATCAAGGATTGATGTGTGTGTGTGTGTGTGAACCGTCACTAAACTCGTTTAAAAAAACATTATTTTCTTTTCTCGGATGCATACAACTTATGAACATTTTTGTTTAACAAAAATATTTTGGGAAATTTTCTTAAATTCAATTCAAGCGTTAAATGAAACGTTTCATAAGTAAAGCAAATACATATCGCTCATTTACTTCAATAGTGGCATAACTCATTTTGTATTTTATTTTGTGTAAAAATTTCATATAAATAGCTTATAGAAGAATCTTTTTTCATTTCTCCATTGAGTTGTATGCAAATTGGAAACTTAAAACGCGTTTTGTGCAAAACTGGTTTTTTTGAGTTGTGCCACTATTGAAGTAAATGAGCGATATGTACATAAAAATAAAGACAAAAAGATATAAAAAAATACATTACATGTGTATCATGCCATTTAGCTTCCATTAAGCCACTCCATTCGCCAGCAATAGAAACAAAAGGTTTCTTTTCATTGGGTGAATATATCTAAACGAAATTATAAGAAAATAAAATAAAGAAATAATATTAAAGCATATTACAGTCAGGTTATGTAACAAATAAAATCTTTCAAATTGGAGACTATGAAACGCAAATACCTCACAAGTAACTTTATTACGTTTGCCGCCGTAAAATGGTTTAGTCAAAAATTCAACATGAGCATAGTATCCCGTTTGGGGGCACTTAATTTCCACCGAGCCACCCAATTCTATCCAAGGAACAGTTAGAATTGAACTGCAAGACATGAATTGCATGAAAAAAAAATGATAAAAAAGTACCTTTAAACAAAGTCTTACCGCCCATAACCATTAGGAAATGTTACTATATACTCCTCTCCATGTTCAACCAGTGTTACAACACCTTCGCCAATATTGTGTACACCCACCGACAAACCCAAAAATTTCGATTTGGTCCACACATGAGCAGAAAAGGTAATTTTCTTATTAAAATGTTCAGCATAAAACGCAGAAACTGGATGGAATTGGTAATATTTTAATTTATAATTTTCAAACAAAAATTGTTTAATCATTTAAAGTGAATCATACTTGGTGGATGATGTGAAACCTGCTCGGCTAAGAATGTTAGTTGATCTCTTCGGCACCAGGGTACAGGGCCATCTTGAACTTTATTTTCATCGGGATTTTCACCTTAAAATAAAATAAAAAATTCAGGTATAAATTATAAGCTTAAAGCAAAATTATTTTACAGATACTAAAAATATGTCAAGGAATAAATAGTGATATATTGAAAGTATTGTGATATATGTATTAGAGGGCTGCGTAAACAGTCTTGAAATGTAAATATGTACGTCTTGTTTTTTAAATGTATTGTCGTAGCATGTCTTATACTAAACCAATAATAAATGATGTCGTTTAATAAGCGAAGCACGATGGATGTCGCGAAGACTTCTTGTTCGTAACAAACAATCAAAAGAAGTAGTGTTGATGTGTGTATGCTTGTTATTTTGCATATTGTACGTTTGAGTGTGTGTGTAAGAGGTAGATGGTAAGCTCCCAGCGGTAAAACTCAGAAGACCTTCTTGGTGCAGCAGGGAAGGAAAATGATTTCTTGGATTTTGTACCTACTATGAAAATAAAATGTACTTTTTAGACCATGACGGTACAAATGTTTAATATTTATTAATAAAAACAGAAACGTAAATAAATGAGTATAAAAATTCAGAAGTTTACAATAAAAAACAGAAACTTAACACAAATGTGTATAAAAATTCAGTATACAATAAAAAATAACAAAAAAATATTAAATATTACATTCATAAAGGTACATTCGTAGATTCGACTATTATATTATTATATATATTAGAGATTAAAATAAAACACATACAAAACAATTAAAGAGAACATAGGCAAAATTAATGTCACCATATAGTGAAACATTGACATTTTGAAATTGTACCAAGTAACTCGCGGTAGTACCACGGTACCAACAAGGTCAAAAATGTACCATAAAAAGTACAATTGTACCATAATTTCCATCCGTCTGGTGCAGGCCTTATTAAAGGACTCTTTCGCATAAAATATACGATACACATTCCACATTCGCTTCTATGAGAAGGGAGAAGAGAAGGAGTAAAATGTTTTGTTTTGTTTCTTTTTCCAAAGCAAAAACAAAATTTATTAGTGTGAAGGCCTTCCAGAATCTCTGGTGAAAGAAGCAAGAACAGAAGGCCTGCTCCGCAATGACAACGCGTGTAAAAAAGATATGAGTATGGAATGGAGCGAGCAGGCCTTATACATCCAAAATAAGGCGTACAGAGGCTTTCTACAAGGCATCCCTACTTCTTCTAGTTCCCGCTGGGCTATTATGTGTTTAACACATAACACAACTAATGTCAATGCATGTGGGCGTGTGTATGTGCGCAGAAAAATAAAAGATCATACACGCAACGTGTGTGCGTATGTACATGCATGACGTTAGTATACGCGCTTGTATACGTATGAAGAAGCAAGCATTACAAATTCTTCCATCACGAAGTACATATTTTCTTTTTTTACTCCTATACCTGCAATATCTGAAACAAATTTCTTGCAAACAGTGTTGTTTAAAGTTTTTTTTTTAAGATTTCGCTGTATTAAAGCATTTGAAAAATTCCTCATGCCTTAAAAGTTCTTGTAAGTGGTCTTGTGCAGGGGTCCAATATGTATATATGTATGTATATGCATATATTTTTATTATGTTACTGTTGAATAACAAGCAAAAATCTAAATCTTTCCTTTCTTACGTTTCGCCTGTCCATTCATTAAATTAAGTTTAACGCTTCATTAGTTTTGAATGGACCAGGGACCAGACTCCCTATTGCGATGCTAAAAAAATGGCACCAAATCGAACATTTGCCTTTCGCATTTTATAATTTTTCTTTCGCAAATCTGGTAGCACAGCACGCACTCTGTAAAGCGAAAGCGTCTGATAAAATCGTTCGATAAACTCAAACATCTTGTGATAGATATATGTATATGAACCGCAACGACAGACAAATATTTAAGTAAGTAGAAAGAATCGTTTGATTTGATATCTAAATTGATATTAAAAAAAAATACAAAACTTGTCCATGGAGCAGTTGCAGTCAGCAAATGTTTAAGTTTAAAAAGGCCAACACTTCGTAATTTGGTTAGCATAATAACAGAACATATAGTGTTAAAAATTCATCTGGCTCGCATGGGTGTTGTTGACGATACGACATGTAAAGCTTGCCAAGAGGATGATGAAACTCTGGAACACTCACTCGCTGTCTAGCATTCCGTCAAATTAGAAAACAAATCTTCCATCTGGAAAATATACCAGATATGGAATATCTTAGGGATTCGAACTGGAAAAACCTAAGAAAGTATAGAAAGTACAGTCTAGGTTCCCCTAGAGTGTAATCTGAAACCCACTGGTTCAATATTGAATACCCTTCTTGTCAACTTAACCTAACCTAACTTATATGCATATATTCGCATTGGGTTTCTTTATCAAGAATTTTTTTATTTCAAATAACTTTTGGTTACAAAAACGAAACGTTGTGGTGATTTTTTCCGAAAAACTAAATGAAGGTCATTAAGATATGTAACGGGTGTTTTTTTTAGAGGTATAGAACTTTGAATTGAAATAAAACACAAGAAAATCGTTTTAATGTCCATCAATTTGGCTTTATTGGAAGGATAATTTTATGCCATTAATGTTTAAATATGATTTCGAGCATGTGGCCGCCGCGGCTGGCTCGAATAAAGCCAATTCTTCAGGTCCAATTTTCAACCACTTTTTCGAGCATATGGGGCCGTATGTTGGCAATAACGCCACGAATGTTGGCTTCCAAGTCCCCTAACATTTCTGGTTTGTTGGCGTAGACGAGCGACTTCACATATCCCCAAAGTAAATAATCCAATGGTGTCAAATCACACGATCTTGGTGGCCAATTGACAGGTCCATTCCGCGAAATTATGCGCTCATCGAATGTTTCCTTCAATAAATCGATTGTGACGTGCGCTGTGTGGCATGTAGCGCCGTCTTGTTGGAACCACAACTCATCCACATTCATGCCATCTAATTCGGGAACAAAATAGTCGGTTATCATGGCTCTATACCGGTCTCCATTAACGGTAACTGACTCTCCAGCATTATTTCGGAAGAAGTATGGCCCAATGACTCCACCAGCCCATAGAGCACACCAAACAGTCAGTTTTTGTGGATGTAATGGCGTCTCAAGGGTCTCATGTGGATTCTCTTCACTCCAAATGCGGCAATTTTGCTTGTTGACGTAGCCATTCAACCAAAAATGAGCCTCATCACTGAAAAAAATTTTGCGATGAAAATCAGCATCGAGATCAATCTCATTTTCGGCCCATACACCAAAATCACGACGCATTGCATGCACAAGCTGGATCTTGTAAGGTCGCAAGCCAAGATCTTTGCGCAAAATCTTCCCTAAAGTTGATGGACAAAGCTCCAATTGCTGTGCACGGTGGCGAATCGATTCATTCGGGTCCTCTTCAACACTTTGCTCTACAGCGGCAATTGTTTCTTTGGTGCGCACTGTTCGACGTCTCTGCGGATGCGTATTATCACATAGAGTAAACGTAGTGCGAAAACGATCCATGGTTAACCGAATTAATTGCTCTGATGGACGATTATGTCGACCATAAAATGGACGGAGCTTGCGGTAAACTTCGCGAACTGAACCATTATTTTCGAAATAAATTTGCACGATTTGCAAGCGTTGTTCTTTTGTCAACCTGTTTATGATGAAATGGCAAACCAAACTAAATATTAATTACTTGACAGCTGACAAAACGGCCGCCAGTTAAAAAAGTGATGCCAACTTAAAGCTCTATACCTCAATAAAAAACACCCATTATATGCAAGTACTCACCAGGAATATCCCAATAGCATTGAAAAACTTCACCTAATATAGGATTATATGGTTTCTTGGCAACAGCACTTTTACGTCCAGCATGATAAGCACTTAAATACCAACGACAGACCTGTACAATACGTTCACGTGGACTATCCAAATCGGCAATTCTGAAAATAAATGATTTAGAAACATTTTAAAACCATTCTCTCAAATTGTATGTAAAGGGTCTTTCATTAAACGCTTCCTATCTTTAAATTTCTGTATCATTTTACCATGCTTCCAAGCTTTATTAATGCCATTATGTATAACATCTTGAAAATGTATGCCGCGGTTTCACTGGGTGGCGCACATCGACTTATCCATGACTCTATCACATAAATAAGGCTGATGACATGAGTTATAAACCGGCGACTTAAGAAAAGAGCACAAGAAAAAGTCTAACGGGGTCAAATCGCACGATCACGTTGGCCATTTCATATCACCATTTAAATCAAGCGTGCACAATGTGGCATAGACTGTGTGAAACGTAGCGCCGTTCTATTGAAACTACACGTTATTGTTGTCCATGTCGTACAATTTGAGGAAGGAAGAGGAAGGAAGTTAGCAATCATCGCTCGCCATTGACGGTGATGGCCAGACTATCGTAGTTTTCAGAGATGTATGGAAACAGAAACTTTTTTTGGGATGCTTTCGTCACCCTTGGGTCGCATGTGGATTTATCCAATTGGTACTCTCCCAAATGTGATAAGTTTGTTTGTGGACGTACCTATTCAGCCAGAAATGGTCCTCGTGGTAAAGTGGATTAAGCGCGCAGAACGTTGACAAATTAGACCATAGATCTTCATAAAATAATTTTGTAATTTCGTTCATAGCAATTTGGCGAAACGCACTGAATGAATAGCAGTCAATTCGATAGACGTAAGTTCAACAATGTGCTTCTATATATAAACCGTCAAAGTTCAGAAACGTCTATTGGAAGACCCTTAATGTACATACATATGTATGCATACCATCTACTACTTACTTTAAAAACAAATCTGGATGGGCAAAATAATCAGCATACATTTCCAATAGAGAACGTTTTTCTAATATAAATGTAGGCAGCACAACTTTCGTTAAGTCCATACCAATTTTCACTTGTGATAATAAATGTGATATCATTGATCCATGGGCTTCCATGCTAATACTTGTATCTTCTTCCTCTTCGTATAAGGCGTCATAGTCAATGGAATCCTGAGGCGAAAGTGAATTTCTGTTAGTTACAATATTACCGCTGCCACCACTAGCATCGTAATTGCCCTGTGAACTTGTGCCAACATCACCAGCAATATCACTAACCGTACTTGAGGCTGTTTGATATTCGTCAGCTTCAGGCACAACGGATGGAGGCGTATTTTCTTTTTTACTATTTTGTGGTATATCACTTTTTATTTCAGGTGGTTTTTCATTTGTTGGTGACGTTTCTACAGAAAATCCACGAGTTGCACTGAAATTAAGAAATGATAAAGAAACACAAAAAGTTAACTAATTTAGATAAAAAAATGCTGCTATAATTTCGGATTTTGAATAAGTAAATAATACTATTTTAGGAAATCTAAAGCTGCTAACTAACACACGTATGATTTGTACGTGCTCGACGTCTAGTTGCAAATCACAAGTATTTGTGCGATGTGATAGTGAGCTGGTACTCGATCATTTGATATTATTTTTCTATTTTGCTATGAAACGTAAGTAATTTTTTGAATAATCAAAAAAGCAATTCCGTGGTCCACTTTGCAACTTATGTTTACTTGTTAAGTTTGAACTGGGGCCAAATCGTCGCATTCGTGATCGAATAACTTTAATTGAAATTTTACTTTTTGAGATCACTGTATTCGATATCCAATAGCTTGTGTCGAAATTTAAGATTATGGCATTCTATAACGAGTAGTCGATCGAATACCTTCTCTCGAAATAGTATTCGATAGGTTAAGAGCTTTCGTATTCATACTCACATTTGTTATAAAAAAAAAAAAAATAAGTTTAACATTTGTTAACGCACTAATAACCGCGAATTATTATTTTATTTTATTTTTTTATTATTATTTTTTTAATTTTGTTTTTATTATTTGCATAAGTATACTTATACTTATACTACATTTTAACAAATGTTAAGCTTGAGGCTTCATTAGTCATTACTTTCTGTTGCTGTTCTGTGCTGTGCCGTGCCGTTCTGCTTCTAAAGGCAGAATTAGTTTTTACTTTCTGTTCTGTTACGAATCAGCTGACTCTTTTTTGTTTATAGAAATCTAATACAAGTAATTATTTATTTATTTTTTTTATTTAGTACATATTATACAAAGTAAATTTGTATAATATGGTGTTGCACAAGTATGGGCGGAGTAACTAGACCATATGCCCAAGATGGTATTAAAGTATTTTAAAAGTTTTTGTGACTGACTGTACACGACCTATGCCTTCACATAGGAAGTAGCAACGTGGTTGTTAAAGAAATTCCACAAAAAACCGCAAGATTATATGGTTATCCGTGGCAGATCAGTCAACCAGTGCGAGCGAGACGAAAAACTATCGAAGGCCAAACAACACGCACAAGCGTGAAAAGAAAATAAGAAATAATTACGATGACGCGAGAGATGTTCCCCAACCCAGAGCTGCTTAACGACTTTCAAGTAATTAGTTTTTTTGTTTCGTTCTGTTCTGTTTCGGTTCAACCTGTGAAAATCAAAAAATTGTTAAGTAAGTGACAGCATAAAATAATAATAAAAATATTTTGAAATAATTAAAAAAATTAATTTTTAAAAGAAAAATAAAATTATCTTGAACTTTAACAATAGACGATGCAAAAGTCATCGCTTTAGTGGAAAAATGCGACCCTTCTGGTCAGAAACAGTTAATAAATTGCTACAGAAAAAGTAAGTACTCAAATTTAAAGCAGAACGGCACAGGACAGAACAGCAACAGAAAGTAAAGACTAATGCCCTAATTCAGTAAGAAGATTTAGGAAGTTTTTGTTTGAAAATACTTCTGAGTTCTTGTGTTTGAATTCAATAAATTATTTTCCTAAAAAATGGTTCTTGTCTTTGATAATGAAAAATTATTAAAAATATTATTGCCATGTTTTTAAAACATAAAAATTAATTGAAAGTATTATACAATAGTTTAAAAAATATATGATAAAATATGTGTTGGGAATAATGTTTGGAACAAAATCATAAAACAAATACACGATCCTTCTAGCATAGACAATAAATAATAATTCTTTTAAAGAATCACAACTGCGACTTTTTTCGTCCATAGACAAGACGATACAATCGTCGAAAAGAATTAGGGCATTAATAAGCCTTTAGTTTTATTTTCTGTTCTGTTACGAATCAGCTGACTCTTTTTTTTATAGAAATCCAATACAAGTCGTCAGTTTTTCTGTTTCGTTCAGTTCTGTTTAGTTCAACCTGCGAAAATCAAAAAATTGAAAAGTAATTGTAAGTGACAGTATAAATTCAATAAAAAAATTTTTAAATAAATTGTGAATGTGTGTTTAGAATTTAAAAAATTTAATTTTTAAAAGTAAAACGTGAAATTATATTGGAATATAACAATGGACGATGCAAAACTCATCACTTTAGTGGAAAACTGTGACCCTTCTGGTCAGAAACAGCTTATAAAGTTACTACCATGATACAATTATAACAGGTACATGCACAAGCCCAGCCTGTTAATGTATACAATACCTACAGTTGTCAAACTTTGTTTACAAGCTGCAAAAATGTTAGTGTATGTGTGTGCATAAAATGATTACAGTGTTGCCAATGAAATTATACGTGGCTGTGTTTCCACTTATATGTTGAAGAAAATTACACTACACATCTTTTGTGTAGGTTAAAATTAAAACAAAAATAAATAAAAATACAAGCCAAAGTAGAATTACACACAGATTATACATGAATGTAATTACATGGCCTACAAATGAGAGTAATTGCACACCCTGTGTAATTACACACCTATTGGCAATACTGAATTACTATAATCATTCATGAATGCCGCGTCTGCAATACTCAAACCAAAAAAGTTTGTCTTAAGTAGAACAAAAAATAAGCAAATTAAGTAACATGTGTATAATTAGTAAAAAGAACAAAACGACAATGGTAAGACTGTTGTAAATATAGTGATGGTAAAATTGAGCTTACAATACAAAAAAGCTTTCAGCAAATTGAAATACGATGAATCAAAACAATTCACATATTCCATTTGCAATAAAATGCTAAGTATATAAGGCAGAAATCTACATCAACTGACACCACACACAGTGGACCAAACACAAAAGAACGCTGATGATGAAGGTTTAGTGGCTTTCGAAAACGGCTGGCTGTTCCGTTCAACTATGTGTTGTTAGTCAGAATATTTACAAACAGACTTTGGTGTTATTTGTTCATTAATAATTATCACATGTAATTTGGCTTAAAAAGCGATACGAACTTTAGCCCGTTCAAATCACAAATATTGAAGTTTTTTAATTGGGAGTTATTTCATTTGATATATAACGTTCGGTTCCTTTTTGGAAAAACATATTGTTACGTTTTTCTCTCTATAAAATCGCTTTTCCGTAGATCCGAAGATTTGCAAATGAATACAAGAGCCGAGTGTAGTAATTATTATTTACAAATACGCTTAAACTAAATTACTCAAGAGTTTAAATACTCTAATACAACTTAAACTACTGAATTACACACAAATATTCACAACTGGTTACCACTACGCCTTCCTCGCTGTAGTTTCCGCACGTTTCTTAGCTGGCTGCGCAAGTAATCACGTGACACCTCTTTGTCTGCTATTCGCCACTTACGAGACTCACTCTGCCGTCACTCACAGTTGATACCCCAATACCTCTTCGTCTGCTGCTTGTCACACACGGCACTCACTCTGCCGACACTCACAGTTGATACACTAATAAAGACTCACTGGCTTTACTTACACCCTTACACACGTCTATTCGCTGCGCTGTTCCCTTTACTTCAGTCGACACGATAGACTCCACAATAATCTCAATTTCACGACAGACTTTGCTTTCACTATAGACTGTCCTATAGTTTCTCCTTTACTCCAACTCACGTGTAAAGCACAGACTGCTCTTAACTATCAACTCACCACTGTATCGCAGACTATTATTAATTCACAACTTAATTATCAACTGACTTGTTCACACGCAACTGACTGACTTGTTCGCAACTAACTCACAACTGCAACTTACTTACTCATTGGCTGCGTCACCTCTTTTTATATTCCACACATATACCTAATTAAGTTCATGTGGTAATTATGTACATACATGTGTATATGCATACGTATGTACAGCATTAACTAAGCAATACACGCTGGTTGTTTATCTTTTGCTTTTCGTTTGAATTAGCATGTATGTACGTAGGTAAATATGTGAATCTTCTTTTGCTTGTTTACGTTTAATGCTGCGCATGCTTATTTAGTTGTTTGCTACTATTCTAGACTTTTCTTTGCTTTGACCCTGTAGGAATATTTTCGCGTAACACTTACATTAACCCTGTTGGAATATTTTTGTGTAGTGCTGCTTAACCTTGTCGACGGCCATTTTCGTAACAATATTAATATTTTATTTCTTTTTTCATTTTCCTGTGTTTCTCGACAATATGGACATACTAAATTCGATTTTTTAAATTTTGAGACAAAGATTTTTTCCTCTCAGTTTGTCCATGAACGTTATTTTAATGAACATTATTTCCTTTTTCAAGTGGAAATACAATAATGTAGATGGACAATATTTCCATGGACGTTATTGCGTGCAGAGTACAGAATGAAACCATTTACTAACAATTCATAAATTCGTTGCTTTTGCCATGCATTTATTCGACAACAATAATAAATGTAATTGCTATGGTACAATTCATTGCGATTTGTTGATTGCTCATACGCACTCTGTTATTACAATGTCTTTATAACACAAGAAGTGAAATGAAATGATGCAGCATGAAAGCATGGATTTCTTTTATACCATTCACTCAGTTTTCACTGATCTTTTATATATCACGTTTAAATAACAAGTTTACTTTACGTGATTTTAATGGTCATAAATAAAAAAATGAAGTGTGAGGGAGGAAATTTTAGAAAAAATAAATCCCGATATTTACAGTGTTAGACAAAAAGAAAATATAAAAATTAAAATTTGGAAAAAGTAAAATAGATCTAAAATGTATTTCAAATAACTGTTTCATTTAAAATTTTACATAAAATGCCTTTCAAATCTATATCGTGTTTTATGAATACTAATGTAAGAGTTTTATACAAGCACAAAATACAAAGACTACGTTGTGTTCAATAACAGTAAAAAGTATTCCCACCATTCACTGAGTGAGTATTCGTTGCTTTTGACAACACCAGTGAACATTTATATAAAACAAGCAATGCACGCAATAAAATCCGACGCACTCATCTCTTTCGATTGTGCGATGCGTTGTTTTTTTTTTTAAATGTTATGGATTGACAACAATATGGAGGTATTTTGTGATTGCATTCAAAACATGATACAATTATAACAGGTACATGTACAAGCCCAGCCTATTATTGTATACAATACTAATAGTTGTCAAACTTTGTTTACAAGCTTCAAAAATGTTAAGGTAGAGGTCCATAGCTCGCTTTTTGCGCGTAATGCTTTACACGCGTTTCATTCTCTTGTTTCATTCTATAATTTGTTCGCGTTGAGTTACATGCACTGCTTTTCACGCGCCATTTTATTTTTGTTTTGATCAGCTGTGTGCGTTTGCTTATAAATACTTATAAAGAAAAAAATGGAGAGTGAAATCAAGTTTTTAAAAGAATTTGTGGAGTTAGTCGAGTTTGTATATTTAATTTATTAAATTTTCTTCCATTTTATTGTTTAAAAATATGTAATGTACATAAAGTAAATAATACAGATTTAGCGGAGATGACACTCAGTACGTAAATGTAATCGATAACTAATATACAAAATTTGTTACTGAGAAAAGTGTGGTGAAAAGTTAATTAAAATACATCGCATTAATGAAAATATTCACATATTTTATTAAACAAGTTTTTTTTTACTAAAAATTTTTTTTTATTGAAAAAAAAAGAAAAAAATTATCCACGGCAAAATAATATTTATCGATAACGTAAGAAATAAAGTATTATTTAACATCTTTGGCTTTGAAGAACAGCTGACTTTCTTTCATGGTGCTTGTAACGCGTACAAAAGTAGAAAGTAGACCTACTTTTTGCTTTGAACGCGCCTACGCGTGCTGCGCTTTTTGCAATATAACTTGTCACATACTATTACATTGATTGTACTTTTTTGACAGTTGCATAGAAAGCGTAACGCGCAAAAAGCGAGCTATGGACCTCTACCTTTAGTGTATGTGTGTATATAAAATGATTACAGTGTTGCCAATGAAATTACACATGGCTGTGTTTCCATATTCAAGAAAATTACAATATACACAATTTTTGTAGGCTAAAATTTAAACAAAATTAAATAAAAATAGAAACCAAAGTAGAATTACACACAGGTTATACTATACATAAATCTAATTACATGACCTGCACATGAGAGTAATTGCACATTCTGTCTGCTAACACACCTATTGGCAACACTGAATGGCTATAATCATTCATGAATGCCGCGTCTGCAATTGTACTTTAGTTACCCTGTTATTGTTATTTTTAAAAACAAAAGGCATCTGTTTCTGACAATTATACGTTTATTTGCACCAACAAAATGCATGTGTTTTTTGGTGTTGTAATTTTGTGGTAGTCGTGCATGTAACTAGTTTAATTTTACCATGCATTCAAAACAACAAACTATGACATTCAATCTGTTCTCTGACGCAGACACTACAGAACCAATCATAATATTAATAGTTTTTGCACATTTTTTGGATTCTAGCGTAATACATACTCGTTCATACATACATACATATGTGCCAATACTCGTTTTTACATACTAGAAATGCCAGCCAGCGACATTTCCCGAAATTCCAGGACTAAGAATCTCGAAATTTCATATATGTTTTTTCGATAAATCTTCTATGTGTAGCTCATTTACTTCATAAATTACAAACATACTTTAAGACTATGCCGTAGTTCCATAAAAATATCGTTTACATCTCGGGGAACAATTTCAAGCAATAACAAATAATAGGAAAAACAAAACAATTCTAATTGGGAAAAGTGAGAAATCTCACGCGGAAGTTTATTCATAATTGCCCTATATAGGAAAATAATCGTATAAATTTATTGCGTATTTTGTTTAATATAGCAGCATTGCCAGATAATGCATAACAAGTCATAGTTATTTTAATAATAATTTATTATTTGCAATTAATTTATCTCATAAGCTATATATGTATGTACTAGTGATGTAACGAATGTCAATTTTTGATATTCGCGAACACGAATGCGAATACGAATATTTTAAACGATATTCGCGAATACGAATACGAATATTTCATGTGAAATTTATAGACATTAAATAAGGCTCTATTTACGCCTGCAATATGAAATATTTAAAAAATTTTATGAAAGAGAACTTCATACTCCTGTTGGCGTACTTTAAAGTTAATAAAAACTACCCAAAATTTCAATGATCGTCAGTGAATAATATTTGAAAATGATACAAAGCACAAATTTCTATAAAAAATTTAATGGATTCGTACTAGGGATGCCAATCGGGATCGATTTTTGGAAATCCCGGGATTCGGAATTTTCGGGATCCCGGGATTTTTCGGGATCACGGGATTTTCGAGATTTCGGGATCTAAATATTTTTCGTAAAATAAATTATTTTTTTAAATATATATTACTTTAATAACAATTTAATGCATTTTAAAAGGTTTTATATTCATAATTTATCATTGCACAATTGTCTTTAAAGTGAACAATTTTGTAATACGAGTATGAAATAAAAATCAAAAGAACTTTTCTCATCTATTTTTAAGTTGATTAATCACATTTGATGTTAGAGAATTTATAGTGAAAACAATAACTAAATATGAAAACTTGTTTTTGTTTTCAATATAAATGTTTTTCTATTATCTAAACCAAAACGAATATACATATCGGTGGACTTTTAGCACTACCGCATAAGTTGACTTACGAAAATTTTTAGATTCACTTTCATACAAATAAGTTGCAAAAACAATATTGTTTTGTTAAAAATATATCTACTAACGTTTTTTTAATTGCGATTGATCAGCAACAAGTATAACGGTTGTTACATATGTATGTATACCAAGCATTATCTAATTTTTTTATCGATTTCGTTACGAATATGACAACGATAAGGCTGAACATATCGAAAAATTTAAAGAAATGTATAAGTTATTTTGTGTAATAAACATTTTGAGTTTCTTTTTAGAACTAACTTTATTAAAACATTTATTCTTAATTTTATACCTTGCATAGGTAAGCATAATTGCTTACCATGCAATTCTTACAATAAACAAATTCTGTCAAGAAACAAATAAATGGTTTTAATATGAAACCAACGGAAGGCAGGTCTCATGTTTCGGTTTTTATGGGAACATAATTTTATGAGAATGCAAAAAGGCAAACAATCTGTGTCACGCGTGTAACGAAATTGCTGGGCTAAGCGCTCGTGTTAACTCCTCCCTCACTTAAATGAGGGCCGTCCTCGGGTCTCCAATAACTGTCAATGACTGCTTTGATTTCGAGACGTTGACGTTCAGCGCTTCGTTTCTGACATAATTTGAAGACAGCATAGCAGATGACCAATATGATGACTGTAACCAGGCTGGAAACTGTTGGGCCTATACTGAGATTGTTTTTTACCTCGCCAATATAGCGCAGATTCTCTGTACTTAGTTTTTGAAGGTATGGTAGGCTCAGAATTTCTTGGTGGCTAGTAATGTTAAGAATTGGGGCAGCAGACAGGCTTGGAGTTTTCTTTATCATGCCTCTTTGGTTTTTATAGAGTGAACCGTTAATTTGGACTTCATCTTCAAAGGTAAGTAAATAGGTTCCAGTAACACGTTCTGTAATACCTGCAGAGGTCTTTATTTCTACTGTGCTATCATTAATAATGATGATACCATCGTCAACATTCATCACTGGTTCAAGATGGCTAGGTCGAGTATTGCAGTGGGCCATGACACCAGAGTGGAGCTGCTGAGCGCATGTGGGTATTGATGATTCTCTACAGAATGTTGATGTAAGTGCTGCACTACAATTTCCAATTGCAAGTATTTTGTTCCCACAATCGGCGACGCTGCTTTCTTCAGCAAAGTGCAAGATCGTTCCATTACGCTGAACAGGGAATAGAGCTACCCTTTTGCATTCTAATCTAGGCTTAGGATATTTAATTATAAAATGTAAGAATTCATTATCCAATAAAACTTTAATATACGATACTTCAATAATGTCAGTTATAGTTGCATTTGTAGAGCGCTTTTCCATTATTACATTTAAATCATCAGAGTTCAAAATTGTGGGATTAACGATACCTATCTTTGCAAGGGTAACTGCCATCATTAAGGATTCAATTTCAGAAATTACCAGTCTATTTCTTGCGAGTAGAGTCTCGTATAAATGTCCTGTATCAATTTGTTTGTCATTTGAATTTTTAATAATAGTGTTTACAGTTTCGGTTAGTTTGTTTATTTGTTCCTGTGCTTTCGTATTAATTAATATTTGTTTGTTCTCTGAGTCAATTAGTTGTTGTTGTTTTAATTTCAATTCTTCAAAGTCATCGAAATCCGGCGTACCAGCGATCACCTTTAAGGCCGTACCTAACAAATTAATGCTTCTGGCGTGTCTATGGTGAGTACCGAATGATGTCAAAAGTGTCATTATATGAGCCAGATCAGAGTCCAATAATTTTACCATGTGAGAAAGAGGGAAATGTTTCTTAAGTCTTTTCGTTTCTTCAACCATTTCATAGTACGTCGTCAGATTCGTGGTGTGTCGCAAGTAATCAAAGTCCCGCCAAATTATAACACTTCCGTCCATGAGGGGTATGTAGTCTGAGTTAGAGTAGTTGATTAGTTTTGGTGCAGTTGTCCGTAAAAGAAGCATAGCAATCGGAATCCTACAAGGGAAGACATAAGAAAGAGTAAAAAGGTTAGGGAGGTCGATTTTATCTAAGATTGTCCTTATGGACCACCCTCCCATCAATGAGAACTGTTGTTCCCAAGTCTGCCTCAACCTTCTTTTCTTCATATAAGGGGGTCAGTTTATTTCCAAGTCTTTTGTTATTCCTCACCAGGACACGTTCCCCCACCTCAAATATCCTATTTTGTCTGGAAGGGTTATTCCTTTCCAATTGGGCTTGTTGGGCTTTCGTGATCCTCTCTGTTATTTCGTTTCCGAGCTCAGGTGGTGTAGCATGGATCACCTCTATAGGTTTTCTATTGGTCACAGAATGTATTGACCGGTTATATTTGATCGTTGACAACAGTATAAGTTCAACCGTGTCATTGATTTTACTATCAATTTTTAGGCACCTCGCGATTTCGGTAAGAGTGCTGTGAAAGCGCTCAACCTGGCCGTTTGAGGTACTGTGTAGTGGTGGAGCATTAGAGACCTCCGCACCAAATTGGTTTCTCAACAGAGATACAATTGTTTCTGATTTCAATGATGGTTCATTGTCGCAATAGATGGATTTCGTATTGGGAAAAAGATTCATTAGTTGTATAATCGCGAACTTCAAGTCTATAATTGTGCGCGATGGCACAGGCTGTACCACAGCAAATTTTGAAAACTTATCAACGCATGTGAGAAAGTGCTTTCGGTCTGTGGAGAAGATATCGATATGCAGCACTTCACCCACATAAGATGGTACCGGTGTCGCACCTAGTTGTTGTTTTCGCGGATGTCTATCATATTTGGCCTTTGCGCAGATTTTACAATTTGCTACAACTTCATTTGCCAATTTGGTCATGTTCGGGAAGTAATAGTCACAAAGTATTTGCTTGACATTTTCTTGAGCTGCCCTATGCGCGCGGTTGTGTTCGGTAACTACTATTTCCCTATGCTCGTTTTTATCAATAACATCAAGCACCATATTCCTGCAGTGCCAGAACTTTGTTGCTGGAAAGCATCTGACCAATTCGTGTTGGATAAGGGCCAATGTTGGTAGGTCACAGTTAATTGCGTTTACCACTTCTGGATTCACCGCTAACTTCATCTCCTCAATAAGGTTGTTCCTATCAGTAAATCTAATGAAGTGACGAGTTTTTTTTGAAAAAATAATGAAGTTTTGTTTTAGAGCGAAGCGACCTTCTTCCAATATAATTTGATTTCTGAAGCAGTTCAGTGGTTTATCCGTTGTCTCGATCGTGTAAGTGAGTGAGATCTCGCTATGAATTGTAGCAATATCGGAATTCATTTCCTCTTCCAAAACGTGGATATTCTGGCGGGATAAAGCGTCCGCAACGTAATTCTCCTTACCCGGCTTATAAAAGATTTTCGCATTATGTTCGTCCACAAAAGCTTTCCAGCGCTTGATCTTTGCGTTTGGATTTTTGTCCGAAACCGCAAATGTAAGCGGTTGATGGTCCGTGTAAATGTTCAAATTTTTAACTCCATAGAGGTAGTTTCTGAGTTTCTGTAGCGCCCACACAATGGCCAACAACTCACGCTCGTTAGTTGCGTAGTTGAGTTCCCTATCCTTCAGAGTTCTGGAGATCATAGTAATTGGTCGCCCTCCTTGTGACAGGACGGATCCCAAACCCAATGATGAAGCATCCGTCGTTAGATCGAATTGCTTTTTAAAATCAGGATAAAGTAGCATAACCTCCTCGGAAGCTAAAACTTCTTTGAGCTTGTTGAAAGCTTGGGCCTGATTTTCGTTGAAATCTATCTTAATTTTTTTCGACTGAGTGGCGCTAATCTTACCGTTTTCGCCTTTTAGGATATCGGTCAAAGGTTTTGCTATCGAGGCAAAATCCTTGATAAAACACCGATAGTAGCTAGCTAGTCCCAAAAAGGACCTCACATTGAACAACGTAGTTGGTTGTTCGTAATTGCGAATAGTCTCTACCTTGTCGGGGCTTGTTTTAATCCCACCCCTAGTTACAATGAAGCCGAGGTATTCAACGTTTTCCTTAAAAAAACGTGATTTTTCCCGAGAGACCCTCATGTTAGCTTCATATAATCTATCTAAGACACATGCAATGTGTGAAACATGGTTCCTTTCATTTTCTGAAAAAATTATCACGTCGTCAACGTAAACATAGCAAAATTTTCCTATCTGATCTCTTAAAACATCGTCAATGGCCCTCTGGAAAATGCTTGGTGCATTTTTTAAACCAAAAGGAAGCCTGCAAAACTCGTACTTTCCATTTCCAACAGAAAAAGCAGTTTTCTCCCTATCGCGTTCTGCGAGTGATATTTGATGAAACCCTGACTTAAGGTCAAGTGTTGTAAAAAACCTGCCCTTACCCAAATTTGATAGAATCGTTGTTACATTCGGGATAGGGTATTTGTCATCAATTGTGCGCTGGTTTAACTTTCTAAAATCTATAACGAGTCGTTTTTTAGCATTCCCTTGCTCATCTTTACCCTTCTTGTCAACGACCCAAATGGGGTTGTTATAAGGAGACCTAGAAGGCCTGATTATACCATTTCCCAATAAATCTTTTATTTCCTTATTCACGAAATCGGCTACACCCGCAGGGTAAGGGTATAGTTTTGAGTATATAGGATCATCGTTATCCGTACGGATTGTGGCGACGATGTTCGTATTGAAGGGTAATGTTTCATTAGGGTTTGCAAAAACTTCTAATCGTTTTTTCATCATTTTCCGAAATTCCTCAGTAACCACGTTAGGTACTACTATGTCTTTTATTTGTGTGAAATTCACATTTGTACACTTTAAAAATTTTATTTCTTCCGAACAGTTTTGAGTTTGTATTTCCTTATTCTTAAAATCTAATTTCACGCTTAATTGCGTTAGCAGATCAAGGCCGATTATACCATCGAATGTTGAAAGCGATGGCAAAATAAAAAAAAGTACTATTCGTATTGAATACATTAAGGATGCATTTTTTATTTATGGTGTTAAAACCATGGATTGACTTAACCAAGAAAGGTTTATCTACTGGGGATACCCCTTTTAGCTCTCCTAAGGGCTTAATATAGTTCTTTGAAGCCCCTGTATCTATTAGTAGTTTAATGGTTATCCCCGCCAGTGTCCTTTCTATGAATGGCAGCAGGGAGTTCTGCCTAAAAAATTAATCTGGTCAGAGTCTGCTTCATCGTCAATTTCCGATACTACTGAATGTGCCTGTTGTTCATAGCACTCATGTTCTGCCGCAATTTGTTGGGAAATGTGGTTAATCCTCTGCTGTTTAGTTCCCGTAAATCTAGCAGAGCCCTCGTTTTGGCGTTTTACTGCCTGTGCTGGGGCCTGACTGTTGTAATAATTACTCTGCGTCGTTACATCGTACCGCAGAGGTGTCCTATTCTCATGGTACTGTGGTCGGGAAGGACCATTTCTTCCAGGTTGGAACCTTGTTGGCTGTCTAGAACGCATTGAATTATCAACTTCCATTGGTTGCGCTGGTTCCTCTCTCTGGGGGGCCCTGTTGCCGAAGTTTTGGCGCTTAAAAAAATAGGGGTTCTTAACCAACTGATTTCCTATACCACTTATTTCATTACGTTGTCTAGATTCGCCTTTGACTTTTTCCCTATCCTCAAGGCACCTAGCATAGTTGCTTGCGAACGAGTACCGTTCGTGGTTAGCCTCGACCTCTTGGGCCAATGCCAGTGCTGAGGGTAAATCGTTTGGACGAGCTGAAAAAAGTACATCACTCAAACTCTTTCTGGTTCCTGAGATAAAAACACGAAGCGCGTCCATTCTATATTTTTCGTTAATGGACACCGCAGTGTCCCTATCGTATGTCATAATGGTTTTATTCGTAAGCAATGTCAATTTTTTCTCAACTTCTTCATAAAATTGCAAAATTGTCAAATTTCCCTGACGGAGAATTGAAAGTTCCTGCTCGATTAGATAGATCGGTCGTTTATCTGAGTAGGTAAAATCAAGGCGTGCAATAATTGCCCTGAAATTTAGTACTGTATTAAAAGACGAAAGTACCATATCTGCTGGTCCCTTTATCTTGTTTCGAATTATGGCTACTGCTTGAAAGTGTCTTGAAGAACCGTCAAACCTCTCAAATATTTTATAAGCAGTCTGGGCTGCCTGTCGCCAGGAAACATATGTTTCCTGTTTTCCCTCAAAATCCGGTAGGGATTTTACAATATCCAAGGACTCCTCACACTGTACCCCCTCTGTTATTCTGATTTCTTGATATGTTTCTACTTCGGGGGTCCTAACTACACACTCGTCGAACCGTTTGTTTATGTCTTCGATTTGTCTTTCCAAAGCCTGTTTTTGTGACCTGAGGGCGGTATTAATAGCAACCTCAATCATCGCTTTCATATAGTCAGTTGTCAAAGCCATTGTATTGTCTTCTTTTTTGCTAATTTCTATTTTATTCATTCGTTCCACGACCTGACTCAAATCTTCGTCTGATTCTGAATCCCTCATACGGCGTTTTTTTTTTAAAAATTTAGCACAATAAAAATTATTTCCTTATAATAACCCGTGCAAAGATTTACAAAAAATTTCAATAGCAGAATTTTACAAAAAAAATTTTAAAGTTTTTTTTAAAAAAAAAAAATTTTAATTTAATTTAAAAAATTTGCGCTCTACTTACAAAAAAATCATCTTAAATTTAATGGCCATAACTACTTTGTTGTTGTCTTTCTTCGGGCTGGTGTCGTTAGTTGATTTCTTCAGTGTTGATTTCGTTGGTTGACTTTTCCTGTGTTGGTAATCGTTGTTTGACCAAGCTTCCTTTCCAATATTTTAGTTTTGAGTTTTTTCTGTTTTCTATCCAGGGTTTCTATATTTTTAGCTTTTGTTCATATAGTTGTTTTTTTTTTTTTACTTTTAAGTAAATTTTTAATATTTCTATTATTTTTATTATGTTCTTCAACAGTTTCGTTTATATTTTTTTGATAAAATTTGAGAATTAACTTTTTATTTTTTGTAAAAAATTTTAATGTTTCTTATTTCTTTGTATTTTATTTTAATGTTTTTTCAACAGTTTTATTTATACTTTTACTTCTTTTTCTACAAACACAAACTGTTAATGTTAGTATATTTGTTTTCACTTAAAATTGTTTTATGCTTTGCTTCAATAGCGCCTTCACGTTGGGCGTCAGTTATTTTGTGTAATAAACATTTTGAGTTTCTTTTTAGAACTAACTTTATTAAAACATTTATTCTTAATTTTATACCTTGCATAGGTAAGCATAATTGCTTACCATGCAATTCTTACAATAAACAAATTCTGTCAAGAAACAAATAAATGGTTTTAATATGAAACCAACGGAAGGCAGGTCTCATGTTTCGGTTTTTATGGGAACATAATTTTATGAGAATGCAAAAAGGCAAACAATCTGTGTCACGCGTGTAACGAAATTGCTGGGCTAAGCGCTCGTGTTAACTTATACACTATTCTAATCAAATTCGATTAATTACGTCTAAAGATCACATTTTTATAGGCACATACATTAAAAGTTTGCCTGAGCACTTGAACAGTATTTTTGCGCTACTGAAAAATTTTAAATTCATACAAAGTTTTTTACTACAAGTTCAACAGATATAGGGTGTTTTTTGAAGAGGTATAGAACTTCGAATTGAAATAAAACACAAGAAAATCGTTTTAATGTCCATCAATTTGGCTTTATTGGAAGGATAATTTTATGCCATTAATGTTTAAATATGATTTCGGGCATGTGGCCGCCGCGACTGGCTCGAATAAAGCCAATTCTACAGGTCCAATTTTCAACCACTTTTTCGAGCATATGGGGCCGTATGTTGGCAATAACGCCACGAATGTTGGCTTCCAAGTCCCCTAACGTTTCTGGTTTGTTGGCGTAGACGAGCGACTTCACATATTCCCAAAGAAAATAATCCAATGGTGTCAAATCACACGATCTTGGTGGCCAATTGACAGGTCCATTCCGCGAAATTATGCGCTCATCGAATGTTTCCTTCAATAAATCGATTGTGACGTGCGCTGTGTGGCATGTAGCGCCGTCTTGTTGGAACCACAACTCATCCACATTCGTGCCATCCAATTCGGGAACAAAATAGTGGGTTAGTCGGCTCCAATTGCTGTGCACGGTGGCGAATCGATTCATTCGGATCCTCTTCAACACTTTGCTCTACAGCGGCAATTGTTTCTTCTGTGCGCACTGTTAGACGTCTCTGCGGATGCGTATTATCACAGAGAGTAAACGTAGTGCGAAAACGATCCATGGTTAACCGAATTAATTGCTCTGATGGACGATTATGTCGACCATAAAATGGACGGAGCTTGCGGTAAACTTCGCGAACTGAACCATTATTTTCGAAATAAATTTGCACGATTTGCAAGCGTTGTTCTTTTGTCAACCTGTTCATGATGAAATGGCAAACCAAACTAAATATTAATCACTTGACAGCTGACAAAATGGCCGCCAGTTAAAAAAGTGATGCCAACTTAAAGTTCTATACCTCAATAAAAAACACCCTTTACATATGTATGTATTCATACGTTCGCTAAGAGGAGTATGGTTTATTAGTGTCCTGGCTTTCTACTCTGCAACTCGAATACAACTATAATTGAGTCGAACTCATTCAGTCGGTCATTTTTGACTACAACTATTTATCAAATACATGTGATTTAAATGGGTTTGATCTTAGGTTTGTATCAAAAACGACCTAAACGGTCTAAATAAAAAACAAAATAATTTTGAACTGCAATGTAAAAAACATACATACACACTCCAGCAGTTTTTGAGACAAAATACTCCGGATTATTCTATAAATATTTCTCGCTTTTACGTCAACCCGACAACAAAAAGTTTTCACTTGCCTTGTATTGTATTATACTCCAATTGTAAGGAGGTGTCAATAGTACTCAATTGTTACCGACAAGTAGATAAGTGCTAATTTTTTTTAGCGTTGATGAGTCGACATACAGATAGTTATACACTGCAATTATGAATAAATTTCCGCAAGAAATTTCGCCCTTTTCCAATTAGATTTTTTTGTTTTGCCATTACTTGCTACTATTTGAAATTATTCCCCGGTAAAATTTTCTCGTGGAATTTGAATTATAATTGCCCTCATAATATAGAATAAGACGGAATAAATTTGTTAAACTTATGAATTTTTCAAATGTTATTTTCCTTCCAAAGGTAATATGTTTCTTTTGTTTTCAAAATTGAATTTTACAAATCACGGGATTCGGGATTTCCGAGTTCGGGATTTCCCGTTGGGCATCTCTAATTCGAACAAACTAATATTTTTATCTATTTATTTAAATTTAGTTTAGGATTTATGCATTTACTTATTTAATTTTATTGGAAAAATATTCGTATTCGTATTCGCCAGAATTTGACGAATACGAATGCTTCGTATTCGCATTAACAATGGCCGAATATTCGGCAATTAGAATACGAATACGAATATTCGTGCATCACTAGTATGTACATACATATGTATGTATATATGTATTTAAAATTTTTTTATGATTTGTATATAAAAACTCAAATGTCAATTTGAATTATTACAAATTGGTATTTCGTGAATATTTTCTTTAAATTTTAATTTGAATAACCTTCTTTCATGTTAATTAATATATTCATCACTTTGAATAGAAACATTTCATACAAAAATAAGTCCTGGGTTAGACATTAACAAATCCCCAAATTCAAAAAACCTACCGCATTTGGCAACCCTAGTATGTACATATCGTCACCTAAAATCCAAAAGGCCGTAACAACCAAAAAATTCAAAATAGAGTTCTTGATTGATTATGATGTGACTAACCAAAATACATATTTTCCTAAAATTTTACTCACACATGTTCAAAAATACCGATTTTATTCATTATTCAATTTGGCACCTAACATATAAATAGTATTAAATTTATGAAGTTTTTTGCTTCTCCTGTAAAATAGTAAAAAGTGTACTTACGGCCTTTTGGATTTTAGTTGACGATATGTTCATGGGTTCATGATTTACATTTATATCAAACATTTTAGACACGCACTTTTGGCATCATTAACAATTCTATTCAGTATTCATTTTATGTACTAGTGTTAAGATTAAGATTTTAATATAAAAAACTTATTAAAACAAAAAAAAAAAACAAATAACTTTTTATTTAAGAAGATAAAAAAATAAAAAAAAAATTTAAGAAGAGCATTTAATAAAAGGGACATTATTTGTGAAGTCGGCAATCCAATTTTGTTTCCAAAATTCCTTTATATTTGTCATAAGTGTACTTACTTTAAGCAGATACTCGTATGAATGTGTATACAAAATATTTTTTTGTATGATGTTTATTTGTCGACTTAAAACAAAAGTTTTCAAATAAGTGATTCTTATAGGATATTAGTTGGTGTTAAAAAATTTAAATAAAAATAAAAATTTAATATGGAAAACCGGAAATGATAATAAGGAATACATGACTATAACGCCCAAAGCAAATACGTCCAAAAAAAGAGTTCCCGAAATGTTTCATACATTTTGGAAGTTATTGCATTATAAAGCAAGTTCTAAAACTTTAAAATTTGTTTAATTTTTGAAGGAATAATTTCATTTATTTTTTGGAGTTAGTAGTTCATTATACAAAAAAACTGAAAATGAAATACATACCACCCCAAAAAAAATTTTTTAGGAATAAATTTGGGACTTATTTTATTTTATTTGGGACATACATATTTCGGTCTCCAAAAAATTGGTAGGTTTTCATAACAAAACAATTTGGGAGCTATTTCATTTATTTGAGACTTATCAAACTTTTTTAACTTCACTTTCCAAAGGATTTCTAAATTCCCCGGCTCAGGGATTTTGTAGTCTGAGGTATGTACAAAACCGGCTTTGCTTTCCAAAGCACTTCTGAGTTCTATATTTCAATACGGCGCATATTACTAAAGATGTCCTGCATAGCCGGCCTTCAACAGGGCTCAGGGATCTTCTCCACCACATGGTATTTCCCATATAAAATATTTCGGAGTTAATTTAAATTAAAGTATAAAAAAACAAAAATTAAACCAAAACTTTTTATTGTGAAAAGGATTTCTACATATTCCGGCCTTCGGCAGGACTCAAAGATTTTCTACACCATAGTTTTTCCAGACACGCTGCCCATTAGTAAAGATTTCATATCATATATATATATATATACTATGTAAATGTACATCGGCTCATGATGGATAGTTTGTTAACGTGAAAGCTTACAAAAAAGAAAATTTACGACCCTATGCAGGTTATTTATTTATATATTATTATTGAGAAGCTTTCATATGATACCCATATTGCTACACTAAATGCCAAAAACATCTGTGACCTAGTGTTGGGATACCATCGATAGTACTATCGATAGTTTTAAAGTATCGAAAATATTGATAGGAAAAAATATCGATATCGATATTAAGCTAAGTCTAGACGATATATTGAATCAGCAAATATATGCTTACATTAATATGCTTTAAAATAACAACAAATCCTGGTGTCAGCATATATATATGTTAGGAGTCTACACAGTATGCTGAAACTACCAAATTTTTTAAAGTCAACATATGTCAGCAAATGATAATACAACATATGAGTTACCATAAAATTTTTGTGTCTACGTGATATGTTGAATTTTATATTCTGATATATATGTTGAGTCATGTGAGCATTTGCTTAGATATAAAATAAATTTTACAATTACAATAAATTTATGTATGTATATCAATTATCGCTTTCAGTGCAAAAAATTTATATTTTTGGTTAATAAAAATTAGTGCAATTATACATGTATATAAATAAAAAGAAATTTGCGGAATGACGGAAATTGGCGAAAAGCTACAACAGCAGGATGACAAAGTCCAATAATATTTTAAACTCTTCAAAATTATTAAAACTGCTAAAACCCACGCAAAAAGCCGCTTTTATTGCGAACTTTGCAAAAAATCGCGAAAATTGGCAAAATTTTGAACAAGCCATAATATGGATTAAAAATCGCTAAAACTGTAAAAAAAAATTCAGCAAAAATTACGTAAATTTGCAAAAATTTATTAACAGCGCGATGATAACAAACTTTTTTAAAATCGTCAAAACTTCCAAGAAGCTTAACACATGTAAAAAGTCGCTTTTATCGCGAATTTTTGCAAAAAAAATCGCGAGAAGTTGCATAACTTTAAACAAGCCATAATATTGATCAAAAATCGTCAAAACTGTAAGGAATGAAAAAGATTCAATAAAAATCGAAAAATTACGAAAATTCGCAAAAACTTACCAATAGCGGGATGGTGACAAATTCTATTATTTTTTAAAAATCGCCAAAGCTTTTAGGAGGCTGGAAGCATGCAAAAAGTTGCTTTTATTGCGAAGTTTGCAAAAATTCGTGAAAAGTTGCAAAATTGGAAAGAAACTGGAATTTCTTCAGAATCGCCTAAAATTATTTTTTAAGAAATTGTAATTTCCCTTATTTTTTACTCACCCCAATTCACATTTCTGCAGTATATTTTTCGCATAATGCAGAATTTTTGTGTTTTTTTTCTTTTATTAAACTATTTTCGTTATTTTAATGTTTACGTTATTTTTATTTTAAAAATGGCAAATCAGGCAGCACTGCTCATACATGAACAGAGTAAAAATATCAATTCTATATGCTATCAAATTTGCCGTATGCTGAAAAGCTTACATAGGCTTTTCAACAAATAACATATCTGATAGCATACATAGCAAATTTGTTACAAAGTAAAAATATGGTGTCTACACGATATGCTAAAATCTTGAACATATGTTTGTTGACAACCTTAACAAATGACCTTCATATGTAGCTAAGCATACGAATATTGAAAAATATTTGTGTCTACACGATATGTTGGCACTGGTAACAAATTTTTCATCATAAATATGCTGATTCAACATATCGTCTAGACTTAGCTTTATACAGTTTTGAAAACCTGACGTGTTATAAAGTTTTTTAACTGACAGTACAAAAAAAAAACCACAAAAAAAAAATCGCCGAAACGCGAAAAAGGCGCCAAAACTAAAAAAATCGCCTGAATGAAAAAAATCGCCAAGATGAAAAAAAAACCGCCAAAATGAAAAAAAATCGACAAATTGAAAAAAAGCCAAAAACTGAAAAAAATCGCCAAAACGTGAAAAAACGCAAAAACTAAAAAATCGCTTATATGAAAAAAATCGCAAAAAAAAATATTGCCAAAAACTGAAAAAATCTAAAAAACGGGGAAAAAAGTGCCAAAACTTAGATAACGCTGAAAACCGAAAAAACCCAAAAACGAAAAAAAGCCAAAACTATTTATTATATAGGCTAAAGTTCGTATTGAATTACATATCTAGTGTCTGTACGGAACCCTTCGTACGCAGGTCAAGGTTGCACTTCACTGAATTTATTTGGATTTTATTTCTTTGGGAATTATTTGATTTTTTTTCTGGCAGTTACTTCATTATGAAATAAGTCCCAATATTTGGACTTTATTTCATTTTCAGTTGTGGGAGTAATTTCTTTTTATTGAGACTTATTTTATTAAATTTTCGAGGGAATTATTTAAATTTTTTAGGTCCTATTTAATTGGGAGTACTTGCTTTGGGTGTTATTTCAGTCAGGAAGATATTGAGCAATTTATTTAAGCAATTTATTATAATGTTCGCGGAAGATGAATAGGAAGATACGAGTATTGATAACTTTTCAACAAGTCGGTGCTAGGTGCCCCACAAGTAACGATGTCAAGTCTTTTTTGTTTTGCGTGAAAGATAAAGTCTATGTCAATGGCTTACAATCGATTCAAGACCTCAGAGATGGATATCGTGAAGCTATCGAGGATAATTGTGGCGGCTTGGTGGCTAAAAATGTCATGAAAAGAGCAGGGCTCTACAAGTGAATATGGTCCATTTGGCTGGTATTGTTTTTCATTATTAATGATATACAATAAACATTCGATGATTTCGATTAAAAATACTCGTTTCCTTACATAGCGAAATTAAAACTCTTATTGGAAGACCCTTTATCATAAAAATTATGGAAATATATAGGAAGCAACTTCTTCAAATCTTACAAACAATGTTCTTCTTTGATGCAATTACTAATTTTTTTTATAAAGGCGTGCCGGAATGATACGTTTAGTGCAAGTCTTTGCTTTATGTGGAATAAGCTGATAATCAGCATTTATATTTGTTATAAAATATATGAGTGATGAAGTATATTATACTAAAGCTCACAGAATAATTAAGGTATATCATCTGCTTTTCTTCCTGAAATAACTTTGCTAAAATAATTTAAAAAATACAATAAAATTTTCTTATCATTTATTTAGTGTCTTAGGGCTTTTCGTAGAAACATCCATCTTCTGATGGGTCCCTGGACATTTCGGGATGGTAGGAAACGAAAATACAGACAAACTGGTAAGGATGGGGATAGTACAGCCATGGCCGGATTAGAACCGTTTTGTGGACTTGGATTGGATAAAGTCCAAGAAGATATATCAACGGGGATTAAGAATACCAAGGAACACCTCTGGTTCAATCTTTGTAGATTGAGGCATGCAAACCTAATAATTGGAACGTATAACCAAAATCGTTTCATATCTCTCATGTCTCTAAGCTAAAACAATATAAGAATACTCACAGGTTTCCCCACAGGCCATTGCAGACTGAGAAAACACCTCAACAGACTTGACATGGAGAATAACAGCTTGTGTTGATTCTGTGATTATGAAGATGAAACTCCAGAGCATATTCTGAGGGACCATGAAGCTTTATGCCATAGAAGAAATAGTCCATTTGGGCAAGCACCTATTGGAGGATTGGGAACTGCCACCACTAGAACCATTGGCAATCTTGAGATTGTACAGGAGAGCAGGTACAGATGAGGTGCTCTAGCACCTGCCAAGGGATACGATAGATTTTTTTTCGATTGCAGTATTTTGTTTCCAGCACAAATTTAAAACTCATTCATTCATAGGAATTTTCGGAAGTACGCTTTTGTACAATTGCTTGAAAGGCTGTTAGTTGTATTTGAAACTAGTGCATTAAATTTTTGTGAGAGGTGTAGTTGAGTGAGTATTCACAGGAAAAAAAACATTCCAGCAATAAGCAATTTTAATTGAAAATAAAACCAAAAATCAATTAAAAATGTAATTGAGTCAATTAAACTTTATAATCACATTTTTAAATAAAAGTTTAATGGACTTAAATACATTTTTAATTAATTTTTGGTCTTATATTATAATTAATTAAATTTTTAAAGAAAAGTTTAATGAACTTAAATACATTTTTAATTGATTTTCGGTTTTATTTTCAATTAAAATTGTTTATTGCAAGAATATTTTTTTCTGTGTTTGAATTACAAAAACAACTACAATTCGAAAAAAATCGAGCTAGGGCCTTTCTACATGAGACGAATGATATGTACGTTCATTTTCCTTCAAAGTCTTGAAGTGTAACGCAAGGTAACATGATATTGAAAGTATTGAGTTGTTAAGAAATTTTTTTTTCCTCACTAAGTTATGTGTTTTAACCCCACCGGGTTGGGTCGCTGAATTTCTGCACGCCTTTTCAATATCACACAATATTAATCTATGTTATATGTAGGTAGTCTTGAATCTTTTAATGTTATTCTTACCTTATGCTTACGCGCTTAACCCACTTTTTAAACATGTTTGTTTTTGTTGGTCCTTTTGCTTTGGTGAGCAAAAATTTTTTTGAATAGATGTTGTAGAGATTGCAGCAAGTATGAACAGCAATGTTGTTTTTTTTATTTTTTGTTTGTATGATGGCGTTTTTTATTTCTATTGCAATTGATTTTTTTGGAGTATACTTTTAGGTTTAGTATATAATATCTGGCAACAGTATAAAACTAGGATGTCGTTTTTTTTGCTTCAATAAAACAAGATTTATACTAAACATGAAATTTACAATTTTTGTTGTAGACACTAATTTTGGCTTTATACATATTTCTGTTACTCGTATTAGCACTTTTTTTAGATTTCAAATTACTTATGTACATAATATTGAGGTATAATAAAAAAAACTTGTTTTTTCTTTGCTTTGAACACCGAAATCGAAGTGCGTCATTAAATGTTTATATTTTTTATTTACAAGAATTTTATTAATGTTACCTAATTACATATGTTATTATCGTTGTTTTTAAAGTAAATTTTTTTAGCACGTTTAAGTCTTATACTCATATAAATATGTAATTTTGTATGTATACATACAAATACTTCTTTTATTAAAAATTAAACAAAGTCTGGACTTTTGTTTTATTATTGAATTTATTTACTTCCTAAGAAAATTCGATAGACTTTACACACGAGAGCATGACTATTGCCATATAATATTTTACAAGCAGTCCCCTGATACTAAATCTTACGTACTCATGTTGTATAGATTTTGTTTGTTTAATACATCCTTTTTGTGACGAGCAGCGTTGCCAGAATGATGATTTTTATTATACACATGTATTTTTGATGGTTTTTTGAACTAAATAGGATTTTATGATTTTTTTCTTAAATATAAAAAAAACTATGATTTGATGATTTTTTTCGCAAATGACAATTTTTAATTTTAAAAAATTATGATTTTTAATTTAAATATATAATACTCTCATAAGTGTTCTAAAATTTTTTATCACTAGTTAGATTAAAAAAAATTAAGTTTAATGCCGGGTTGTTATTTATTGCTATTATTCACTTTCTTTGTGTACTCTGTGTCTTAAGCTTAAATCAAATGTGCCATAACCATACAAAACAGCTGTTCCAACCAAACTAATGGGCAACATTATATTTCATTATAGGTGACTCGACATAAGGCCTTCGCCATAACCATATAAATCAATTGATTTTGGTTTTAGTTATGGTATGGCACGTCTTTACAAACACAAAAATGCATCACAAATGCATAATAGACCTAAAAAAGAGTTTTTGAATAGTGGTTATTATTTTGAGAAGCTCTATCGCAAATAGCTTCGTGAAATCGGACGCATTTTGACAAAGTTTCGTAAAAAAAAAATTAAAAATGTACAAATATGTATGTATGTAATTATATGTATATTACGAAAATGTAAAATTAATATATAATACAAACATATTACTTCCCGCCTAGACTGCCAATAAATTCATTAACATATATTGCAGCAAATGTCAAAATATTGAAATTGCAAATGAAGACAGCTCATTGCCAGTGCTTGCAACAATTGTCAACAGTTTTTTTTTGACAATTATTGAAAACATGAAATGAAAAACTCGGTGTTAATTTATCTTAGAGTTTTCTGTATTACGTTTGACATTTAGATAATATTACTGAAATTGAAACAATATATGTACATATGTATGTATAAAAAAAACGTTTGTAGTGAAATAATTTGTTATAAGTTTATAAAAATAAAAATTCGTTCCATTAATCAGATATTTACAAGTGAATTATATTTTTGTTCTGCACCTTCCCTGTTGATTTTTCCATAAGTAAGGCAATCAGCAATAATGTTTCGCTATTCTGCCGGCCGGGTGTTAGAGTGGGTCAAAAAATGTTTTTCTGTTATCGACTTCTAATAGCGTAAATAAGTTGTATTTTTCTGCATTAGATCCCTGTAAAATATTACTAATTTATTTTTACTGTAAGAGCCTGCGTTTTGTTCTTCAATGCTGTTACATTTTGAATGCAACTAGCGGTCTCCACTAGACCGCTCATGTCCAACTTTCGTTCATGGTCTGACATGGATGCCCGAACATATGTCTGAGTAACAATTTTCGCCATGAGATTCTCAGTTCGCAACCATTTGTAATAGAAAGAAAAGAGGCAGAACAAAATTGGTAAATATACCATCTCTATTGCACTAACACAAATTACTTTGATATGCCTGAACATGGACATCGCACGTATTCACCACAACAAAGAAGTTCATGAATTTTTCACTGTTGCTCTGCCGCCGTCATGTCCATGTCATGTCCAAGTTGATGGCTAGTGGAGACGTAGGGTAACGACAATATACCTTTTTTACATAACAACATTGCATTTTATTGCAGAAAAGCATATTACTGTAGCCTAACGACCTTTAAGTTCTCGAGAAGTCACAGTGAAGTTGTATGTTTATTTTTTTTATTTGAACTGTTTTAACTTCTAATCGTTATTATGGAAACCAGAAGCCAAGGTTATTTTTGCATGATATTCGGAAATGTAGAAGATATTGATGATAAAGTTTTACCAAGTTACGAATATGTTATGATAAGCTATGAGTGGAATAGGGTGCAACTAATAATAACGAGAAATGCTACGAAAGAATCATCGTTTTTAGATATTGAAAGATTTGTAGCTCAAAGGACAGAATGTGTTTGGGGAAAATTGACTCTTCCTACCAGCGATGCCAACTATTTATAACCCAAACGCACTACTACCCTTCTCAAAGAACGCGCTAAGTTGCATCATTGTCAAATATTTATAGCAAAAACGCGCTATTTTCTACGCGCTAAATTAAATTTCAATAAAAGTCGATGTATATTTGTATTAGTACTCGTGTTTACAATTAATATTTCAGATTTTGCAATATTGCTTCCTTGACATTATGTTTTAATTAACTAAAATCATTTAATAAAGAATCTTTTAATTTATTTCTAAAACTTTGTAAGAACATATAAGTTGTCGAATAGTTGTGCGATTCAAATGCTTTTTGTACTTCAGCTATAATAGATGCTTTGTAAGTTATGTAAATTTTTTGGGTCTAGGGATGAAGCGATACGAGTAAATACAAGTAGGTACTCGATACTTTTTCTCATAATACAAGTACTTTTGGTATCGATACTTTACTACTGTTGGTACTCAGTATAGGTAAAATGTACTCGTATCGGTCAAAAATACTCGTTTCTTATTTGCCACAACAATATTGAACATGACGTTAGTTTAACAAAATTTCATTTGTTCGTATTAAGTTTAAATTTATGTTTAGAATATATCTGTGGCAAAAAGGAAAAAGTGCTTAAGTCGGGATAAGCTGTATTTAAGTTGACGGTACCCATGTAATCTCCGTATTAGAAAGTACCCCTGGGCAAAATTTCATTTATTTTGTGCACTTTTTTAGGAAGTTATAGCGCGATGGCTTACTTCTTATCTTTTTTCGTTCTATAATCTCATATGGAATATTACTTTACTTTAGCTTATACTTTGGTATATTTCAAATCGAATATGGTATTTATAGTGTAGAACGAAATTTTCTAAAAGAAATTTAAGTGAATACCGAATTTCCTAATTTAACTGTAAAAGAAATACTCGTTGATTTCCGAAAACCGACTTGAAAGTTTAAAAGTGCTCTTGCAGTAGAGCAGTAAAATATTACTCAAGCACTTTTTCCTTATTGAATTTACTTTTGTTTCACTACATCAAATCATATGAAGAACTTGACCGATACAAGTACGTATCGATGCTTTTTATTCGATTCTGAGTAGGTATCGATAATTTTGAACCGATACCGTATCAAGTAAAAGTATCGATACCTTGGTGGTATCGTTTCATCCCTATTTGGGTCATTGTATGTAGTACATATTTTTATTTGTGAAATTTCAAAATATTTGTCATTACAGTAATAAAATGCGTTTTTTATTCTAACCACAGTCAAGCAAATTTTGTTTGCGACAGCTGAATCATTAACTAATTTAAAAAATTTTATCGGAGTTTTGGATATTAGAAAATTGTTAAATTTATACAAAAAAGTTAAAAAAATATTGAACTGAAATGATATTATTGACTTTATTCAAAACGCGCTAATTTAGCGCTTTTTTACTAAACGCACTAAGACGGAAAACAGCGCGTTTGGAATAGTTAAAACGCGCTAAAGCTAGCACGAAACGCGCTAAATTGGCATCGCTGGTTATTGTGCTTCACACGACGAATTTACGTAGCGAATTCTTATCGACGAATTCTTCGACGTGGACGAAATTCGTCGTTCGTCCCAGTTGTGTTCTTAGCATTAATTGATGAAAAGGATATTCAAAACTCAGATGACGAGTTCAGAGAACTTTGTTTTATCAAATTTAATAACAAGTATAGATAATCTTAGCTGAGAAGAATTTTCGTAAAAAGTGTCAAACATCATTACTCGTGCTTAGAGTGTCCCAGCTTTTTCGATACTGTTAAAATTTATTCAAAACTTAATATGTCTTCCCATATCTTTCCATATCTTCTGCAATTGTTGAAATTTGATTTCTATGAAAATTGCTGTTACTTTTTTATTTTGAAATAAAATGGGATTTGCGATGATTTTATTCGTCAAAATATCATTTTCTTTTTTAGCAAATGATAATTTTCTTTCCAAAGTTTCTGGCAATACTGGTGACGTGTAATACAAAAAGAGAGGAATTTTTTTTCATTAGAGTCCAGCAAAAGGAATTCCTTTTGACATAATTTCGCCAGAGAATACTTTATCCAAGCGCATGCTCGGGGAGAGCGTTTTGCTGTTAAGATTAAGGACTATTTGAAAATATCTAAGTTATGCGGCATTTGATATTTTAACATAAATAATATAAAATTTTAAATTTATTATTATCATGTACAACAACAAATTTTTGGCGGAGTAGGATACAAAAATAAAAGAAAGCAAGAGAGAATCAGGGTGGAAAGTAAAATTTAAAGAAGCCGGCGAAAGTATTGAATGTTAAGGTAGTCTTACAAGGAGTTTTATTTATTACTGCCAGCACGAACGAATACTGTTTGTTTGTTTACTTTTTCTAACGAGATTATATTCAGTTTTTGGTTTAATTTAATTAGTCAAAGAGAAGTGTTTCTTTAATACTTATGTATGCGTCTATGTGTGTGTGTGTATGTGTATTGCACGTGTTAAAGATTATTTTCAAATATGTATATCATTATCACAAATTTATAATTAGAGTCACCTCAGAAAAGTGCAGTTTAACTAAAATAGACCAGATTGTTTCAGTATAAATAACGGTTTGAAAACGCCAAATTTTGAGCGTTTTCGTTTGTCGGAAAAAATTGTACCTGTACCTGGATTCAGTAACTTTTATTACGATAATCGTATCGCTATAATAAATATAACGAAAATTGATCGACTTTAATATTCAGGAAAATATTTTATCGATATTCGCTGTCGCTTGCAGTAAAAGAAGTAAAATAATAAGCTCAAATTCATTTGGTTTATCTTTAATTCTTCTATGTGCTTTTCGTATATTTTGACATTTTGTATGCAGGGATGACACATGATATACAATTAAATAGCGAGTAATGTTAACTATCGTAAAAAATAAATTACGGAATCATATTATCGTTACCGGAAACGAATAAAAATGTCGATAAGTATCGCGATATTCGGTTCGCAAAAAATTACTAAACCCAGGCACTGTTTGACGTTTTGAAATAAAAAAAAAAATAATGTTAAGCAATATGCATTTTTCAGAATATGGGCCGATATTGTCGAATATGTATACGAGGAAAATTTGATAGTTCCGTGGCTTTATATTTCTAGATCAGTAAGTTTAACTCCAACACTGCTCCCGTGACGACAAACGTTAAGATCGCTCAAAAGAGTTCGGGACGTGTCAGAAATACTCGATAAAAATCTATGGAATGATATTGAACGATTGGCGAATGAAACTGTGCGAGATGATTGAATCTGTATGCACCTCAACCAAACGAGTACATCACATTTTGCGTCAATATTTGGATATGAAAACGCTTTCTGCGCGATTCAACCGTGTGACCACTTCTAAGGAGTGTTCCAAAATTTTCAGGCTCAACCCGAAAGAGTTTTTGTAATTGCGCACGAAATGTGGATCCATCACTATACACCAAAGACCAATCAAAACACTGGATTTCTTCAAAAGTGTTGTTTCATCAGGATAATGTACGGATGCACACTTGTGTAGTAGCAACGACAAAAATCACTCAATTGAGCCAAGAACTGCTATGCCATCATACCAGCACTCATTAAAGTATTAGCTCCTTCTCAGCAATTCTAGAAATATGCTAGATGCTAGAGATGGCGCGTGTCGTGTTTTTTTTTCGTGACGCGAACGCGCACGAAACAACACTAAAACTGAAATTTGTTTTTGTTTCCAATACTAATGTTCGATCGAAACGTTCGTTCGCATTTAGACAAACAGGCCCTAAGTGTTCGTGACAAAAAATCCGATTTCGAGCGTGTTCAGGTCATTTCGTGTTGAACAAAATTTACACGAAAAACGGAAAACGATTTTAGATGCTAAATATGTATGAATGAATTTCCACACCAACATATATTTGCTGATATTGTATGGGCATCTGAAGCTTAAGGTTCTGTACCTAAACCAATAGTATCAGCTGTGGTGACAGATAGTATCAGCTGGCAGTGCTAGCTCGGTGACACATTTTAAACAGCGACTCTTGAAAAAAACCAATTACATTTTCTGATCTTCAAAACCATACCAATAATATTTCGTGCGTGTTGTGCAGTATCGTCTTGGCGAAATTTTTCGCGTTCGCGTTTCGTACGTGTTGAGCGAATACTCGAAAGCGAATGCGAATGAGAAAGCGAATGCAAATATTAGAAAACGTTCAAAAATCACATGAAAATAAATTTATATAAGGACATGAACTTGTATTATATACATATACATATTATAAGTCATCTACGTTCAAGCCATATGCACAATGTGCAAACTTTTATAAAGAGCTTTTTGTGCTTTCACACCGACGAGATCACAACATGCAATCAGATATCGACGACAGTAATGCTTTATCTTATTTTGCAATGAAACAAGAACAAGTTTAAAAGCTTTCGAAGCTGTTTACCTCAAATGCAAATATCACAGTATGTGCAGTTGTTGTAAATATGTCTATGTGTCTTCTTCATGCTGGCTTAAAATAATTTTCGAGTTTTTGACGTTTGTTAATCGTAAACTATTTTCGTAAAAGAAGTACAAAATTTTTTTGTCTTAAGTATTCGCTTGAAATATTCGCATACGTTTTAGCGAATGCAAAAGCGAATGCAAATAGCAAAAGTAAGCGAATAATTTGCGAATGCGAAAGTGAATGAGAACATTCATTACATCCCTAGTGTTGAGCGTCTTGGTATTCGTGTTCGCGTCGTGTTGGAAAAATTCGACACATCCCCGTCTCTATGCTGGACTAAATTTATCGAGCTTAAGGAAGATTATGTTGAGCAATAAAAAGGTTTTTGGGCAAATTTTCTTTTATGCAGAAAGTAACGGAAAATCAAGCTGTCCTAGTATATTGTCATATATATTACATAATTAATGTTTGATAATATTTCCCGGGTTTATACAACCGTACGGAAGCTAAAGAAATTAAAAAAATATTTCGGAATTGTACTCTCAAGTACGGAGTTTGCAACATACTAGGTTTTCCATTTTTCCCAACATACACATAAAAATAAAACACCAAGAGTGACTATTGTACTAGGAATGGAGTGCACAATCTACTGAGAAGAAAAAATTCTTTGATATTTTTCAATTAAAAAAATTTCAATTTAAATCTTAAAACTCTTTTTCTCACTGCAAAAACCATGGCTTGTAAAATTTTTGCTGTCGATTTAAATGTTATTACGCTGATTTACACGGGCATAATTGTGCTGGCATAACATGCCAGTTTGGTGGTGAGAGAGGCAAAGAGAGTGGTTTTGCGGTTGGCATAACTTTTCAACCAGCTTCAACCCCGCATTAGCAGCATAAAACCAATACACATACAACTTAAAAAACAGCAAATGTTAAATGAATACTAAAAACACTAACACACACAGCTGTGTATACGAATACATTTTGTGCCAGATGAATTAGTCTCGTGTAATTTGGAAAAGAACAAAAATTGTGCGGCTTAAAAATTGTTCTCGTCTAAACTACATCATTCTTTTTAAGAACTTACAGTGTTAATTAGCTTATTAAGTTACTTGATAAAAAAGCACAGTCGAAGCTGAAATAAGCCGAAAACTTTAGTTGTCGGGCACGGCTGCCAGATTTGACGATTTATCGTCATTTGGACGATTTTTCGTGCCGAAAATAGCAAAATGACGATTTAACGATTTTTCCCTTAAAATTTACGATTTCTTAGAAGTCCACATATTGCAGTTCTTTTATAAAAAATCGATTATTTCAATTCATGTATTACTTATATTCTAAAAGATTTTAGTTTAATTTTGCCCACTCTTTATTTTATATTGAAAAAAGGGCAAGTTCCTATAAAAAATTTCGGGCATCAAGACTACTGACACCAAGACTTGGACATAACTTGGCAATGTTTTTTATAATTTTACCACTGAGAGTAAAAAAGTTATAAGGAGTTAAAAAAGGACAATGGTTTCAATTTCCCAATAAACATGTAAAATAAACATAAAACTAGGGCATGTCGATTTTATTTTGCAAAAATCGTATAGCAAAAACGTAATCTATACGAAATTTTGAGAAAATTCTCCGAAAAAACCACGTGTCTAAAATCAATCCCCATATTGCGGCTCTCGACATGAAAATGTATTTCCTCTTCTTTAAAACTTTTTTTTTAATTACAATTTTTTCAAATAAAAAAATGTATGTACTGAAATAAATGCTACTAAATTCGAATCATTCTCCACGTACTTCCTGCTTTTAATTTATTCGCGAGCTACCTTAGACTTATACATAATATTTGGTTACCCATTTGCATGTTTAAAGTCAATGTCTTCAAATAAGGCAGGCAGTAGCCAAATAAGAAGCTCATGAAGAGGAAATATATTTTAATTAGAGATGTGCAAATGTCGTGATTTTATCGTGTCACGCGTGAGTCACGCGTGATTCATGATAAAATATTATAACTAATCACGCGTGAGTGCGTGAGCGTGACTGAAAAAAATTTACTCGTGCGTGATCGTGCGTGAGCTTTTTTTAATAATCACGCACGAATTCATACGCTCTCACGAGATAACATTATATGTATATACATATAGTAATATGTATGGTAGTATGAGCTTACAAACATAATGAATACCCCCTAAACAAAATGTTTCGAATTTTTCTGAAGTCAGACTTGTCGTACCGAATTCGTTAAGACATTTCGGTGGTTTCTCTGAACAATTTGTTTTAAACATTAAAACTTTGATTTTTGAGTACATAAGTAAAAGTCTGTGAACATTTTTTTAAATAAATATGTATATGTTGATAAAAAAAAGGGATTGTAACAAATATTAAAAAAAATGAGTATGTGCAAATTATTTCGACAATAGCAGCAACATAACGGTGAAGCGGTACTCTGCTATAAAAGCAAAAAAAAAAAAAAATCGTACCTACATGTCGTTACGAATTCGTACCGACTTATCGTAATGAATTCGTACCGACATATCGTTACGAAGTCGTGTCAACCATTTCATACAAAAATTGTTACGATTTCGGTAATATTTCGGTGCCGAAATCGGAAGATTTTGTCTACCAATCGTTACGAATTCTTTACGAATTCAGAGAATTTTGTTTGATGGGTACATACACCTTTCTAAGTATGTATGTATGTTTCATAGATACCCTGTAGGAAGTATCAATTGAGAAACACTACTGATTCAACAGTGCCTTTGTCAACAATACTACTGACGAACTGTACCGCAGAAAATGTTTTTTGCTTTAGGGGCCGTCCATATATTACGCAACGCTGTAGGGGGGAGGGGTGGGGTTCGAGTTTTGTTATGATTTGTTATGGTGGAGGTGGGGGAGTCTTTGAAAATGTTACGTAACAGAAAAATTTTAGAAATTTGTATGTTTTCTCATATAATATGCTTTTCTCATTTATTTGATTATCATTTATTTAATTGATCATACGTCTTAAGCTATGTACAGACGATTGTCAGATCTTACAATATTGTCAGATCTGGCAATGTGCTGACAATGTACTGGCAATCGAAAATTGCCAGCAAAATATTTCTTGTCAGTTCACACGGTTGTCAGAAAATCTTACAATTTATTGCCAGACGGTTGTATGACAATAAATTCATCTGACAAAATCTTCAGTAGAAAAATTGTCAGTTCACACGGTTGTCATATGCACAAATTGTTAGATCTGTTGTTATGCGTTGCCAGACTTAAACCATTTGTTGGAAATTGTTAAATATTTATCGTTTGTGCTTGTGTTTAATGTAAAAAGTGAAAGTATAAATTATTATGGACCATAAAGAAGCAATTGCAATGATTTTGTCTGCATATATTTTATTATAAATTTTTTATTTAAAATCAAGCGTGTGCAGTGTTGCCCATAGAAAGAATTATCTTACAATGACGCCATTGTCAGATACATGAACTTCGCACATCTGACAATATTAAAATGTCTGACAAATATCTGGCAATAATTTTACAATGTGTTCACACGATTGTAAGATGTCTGACAATTTGTTGTCAGTTGCTAGTCTTGCAATGGACTGACAATACTTTTTCTAGCAACGGCGTCTGGCAAAAATTGCCAGTTCACACGGTTGTAAGAAATTTTTAGCACATTTTACTGGCAATATTGTAAGATCTGACAACCGTCTGTACATAGCTTTACCTTCACATTTATATTATGTATGTATACAAAAATACATGTGCGGAATGTCAATTTTTGATATACGAGAATTCGAATTCGAATATTTAAAATGAATACGAATATTTAAAACGATATTAAATTAACTTTGCTTTATTTTAATTTACATTGTAAATTTTACAAAAACACGAGCATACATATATACATAGATATGTACATATGTATATGTACATACCTATATTGCAACCCAAAAAACATGCAAATTATATTATAAATATACTTTTTCGTGAGCGTGCGTGATCGTGATAAGTTGTAAACCACTCGTGCGTGATTAAAAATATTTTATTCGTGAGCGTGCGTGATCGTGAAAATGTTCAAAATCATTCGTGCGTGAAAGTGCGTGGGTAAAATATTTTACTGCGTGAGCGTGCGTGTCGTGAGTCACAAAACACTCACGTGCACATCTCTAATTTTAATGTCGAGATGCGCGGTATAGGGTTTGATTTTACAACCATGGTTTCTTTGCAAAATTTTCTTAGAATTATTTTTTAAAAATCGAGTTTTTTGTATTTTTCGATAGAAGAAATCTAATGTATCGAAAAATGTAAAAATCACGATTTCAAAAAAATAATGAGTTAGGGCATTTCTATATTAAGGTAGCGATATGTAGATTTTGTTTTTAATATACAATTTTGTAATTTTTTCTATCCGTACTATTCGACCCGGCCTAGTAGCATACACGTTAAAAAATTCATTTTGATTTGTCCGATTTTTTTGATGATTTTTCGAGTATAAAATGACGATTATTTTATAGTTTATCGGGATTTCGACGATTTTTCGATAATTTTATCTGGCAGCCCTGTTGTCGGGTGTGCGATTATGTTTAAGTAAAACTACGAGTATACAATATGTAAAATTGGTACATTAATCTGAACTTATCTATGAAGAAAATTAATATATATACATATCGTCACCTTAAATGCAAACGAACGTAACTACCCAAAAACTCGAAATCGAGTTTTTGATTGATTGTAGTTCATTTTATCAAACTACATCTTCACGCAAATATTTAGACCTCTGCTATGAAAAATGACGACTTTAGAGAAATTAAAACGGACGTAATTACGACTGCATCTATTTTTTTTTTTTGCAAGGAACGTAACTAACATAAAATCTTAAATATACATAATAGGGAAATATATGGTTAACAACATAAAAGTATCCATACCACAAGTAAATTTCGAAGAAAATTTTCAAGAATACTTTATTATTATTGGTTTTGAAACGTTTTTTGTTTCTCCTGTAAAAAAAATATAAAAGTGTAGTTACGTCCGTTTGCATTTAAGTTGTCGAAATGTATGTATGTGTACTTAACTACTCAATTTAAGGATATTTTCTATCTTGATATTGATATTGGATATGGAAATTTCCACGGGAAAGTCCACTTTATTGTCGCGTGCGCCAGCAAGCAATTAAGCTTGTATTTTAGAACAATGTAAAGCTGCGGTCACACTTATGAAACATTTGCCCGAAAATATCCAATATTTCTTTGCTGTAATGTGACCATCAAATATTTTTAGGATGAAAACAAGATTTTGAGAAAACAAATTTATTTGGTAGCAAATAAAAGTTTCTCTAATGTGACCATAATGTGACCACCCTGTCACTTTTTTGGGAAAATAATTGTTTGATCTTACAAAGTTTTTGTAAGAACAAACAGTGGCAAATAACAGTTGCTGCAAGAGTGTTGAAACATTCAAAAATAAATTATAAATGAAATCGCCAAAAACAAATATATATGTTCAACAATATAATGGAAAATATAAAATAATTTGGTGGTTTATTTTCTTGATTTTTTATATGTTGTGACCTGTGGTAAAAGCAATAGTAATAATATTTTAAAGAAATTTTTTTGTTTCAAATACATTTACTGCCTTCGAATTGAACTAAAATTATTTTATAAATTATATTAAAAAATTAAATTATTTATTTTAATATATATATATATATATATATATATATATATATATATATATATATATATATATATATATATATATATATATATATATATATATATATATATATATATATGTAAATAATCAAAATCAGTTGAGTTCATCTCTAAAAAGTTTTTGTACAACTCTGGAGTTTCAGAACGTAGCTCCAACAGTAATTTTGCACAACATCCCTCCTCTTTTGGCGTTGCACCCACTTACGCACCCATTGCCTTTTCTCTCTCTTATTTTTTTCGTCTTCCTCCAGAACTAATAAAGCAGCTGCTCCACACCTCAATACAAATAAGGTTTCACAATTCTCCATATCGATTTTTTATGATAACACAAACTTATTTTTTTGACACAAATTTGTAGTTATTAATGTTTTTTTTAAGAAAAAAAAATTATATACTATAGAAAATATTTGTTCAAGTGTGACCGCAAGGAAAACATGTTTGCTCCTATTTTGTTTAAAACTATTTTATAGCTGTTTGAGAAAACAAAATTTGTGAAATATTTTGTGCTAATGTGACCATTAAACAAACAGAAAAATTTTAAGGCAAATATCGTCGATGTTTTAACTAACCGACCTAATGGCATTTTTTTGAAAAATGAATTAAGTGATCTACTAGACTTTATAAGTCATAATACACATTGTCTACAACTTTCATTACTGTAAGCATTACTTTTGTGCCTATATAAGTAAAAATATTTCTGACGCATCCATAAGAATGAATGTATAAAACAACCATAAAAGCTGCTCTCCTGATAAATTTTTAAAATGCTAGTTAGGTCAGTCAGTTAAAACAGCGACGATATGAGCAAACATGTTTCAGGAAAATATTTTATATATTTCACCGTAGCTTAAATCGATTTTTCATAAAATTTTTGCTAATGTAGAGCTGCTGACTGATTGCACAAATATATAAAGAAGTAAAAAAAAAAAATTTGGGTAAAGGTTCCCTGATGATCTGCATTAGCAACAGTGAAATGCGCATAGGATCCAGCTAAACCCCTCAATAATCAATTTCAATGTATTTTTTATAAAAAAATATTTTACTTAATAAGTAAAATATTAATTTGGGATTAGTAGTGCGTTTAAAAATTTTAAACTTAAATTGTAACAATTCCCATAAAAAAACCCTAATTAAAAATTCATTCTCTTTGAAAAAAAAACAAGTATATTTGCTTGATGTCGCACGCGACAAAAAGTTGACATTCCTGTGGAAATGCCAATATACAATATTATCAAATATGTTTTATTATTCGTGTCGATGGTGTTGTGTAAATAGGGCCAATCCTGCACCTTTTTACAAAGTACATTTATTGATCGCTTTTACGCAACACTATCCATGTGTTTGTCGTTTGACCTATACTATGGAATAATTGCTACAAATCTTTAAAAAAAAATTTGAGAAATTTTTCTCACTTTCTTTGTGCAAAAAAAAATATATATATATGTATACATATATTGCCATGTATGGCGATGGTATAGAATATACAAAATTCACTATCTAATTGCAAGTTTATAGGCCGCTTAAGAAATAAGAGAAACCAAGACCGGTAACTGATTTTCAATTTAGTATTTTAAATGGAGTGCTTTAATTTATTTTTAAACATTTATGCATCCCAGAGCGGTTCAGTTATATAACTCCTAGCATATTAAACACTTTCCGAATATGAATAATATAATTTTATATAATATTAATTGGTTCGTAATTTCTGTTAAGGTATTATCCATGGAAAATGTATAAATTAAATGAAATAAAAAAAGTGCAAAAAATTACAAATATTTTTTTAAGAAACTGCTAAACTAGCACTAGCACAATTTTGGATATCTTTAGTGCTAACAGAACAAAGAAGTGCTAAGTCTAAACCACTAAAAAATCCTAAGGTCGCAATCCTATTGCCAGTGCGTAATATTTCAAACAATACACACTCACCTTGCCATCGGTGAACTGGCAATACTTGTAAATGTGTCATCATTCGCATCATAGAAATCTTCTTCTCCTTCACTGCTGGAATATGATGTTTCCGGAACAATCATTGTTAAGGGAGCACTCGTCACTAAAAGAAAATTCAAAACAAATATATTAAAAAAAAATATAACATAAACGAAATTGGTTTATCTGCATTTCGTTTGATAAATTTAATTTGATTAAATTTACCAATATAATTTAAATTTTCGGCCCTGTTCTGTAAACCGAATTCGAGTAAATTTCTCGTTTTCAAAAAATTAATAATGGTCCTGCAGACGTGTTTAAAATCATACACGATAAATTTCTTTCAGATATGGTATTTGGGAATCTACATATAACTATAATAAAAAAAGTGAGACATTTTTAGATTTTAATTGAACTACAGTGAATTTTTAATCAGAAATAATTTTTAGTCAGGCTTAAGTTCAGTAATTTCAATTCTGTTATTGAATGAAATATTTTTATTAATTAATGTGAGTTTCTAAAGAAGAGAAGAACAATTAAATTATACTTTTTTTAAGCTGGGGGAAATGCCGATATTTTTCTGTGCAGCAACGCACTTCATCAGCACCCTAGTCTATCTACTTGGGTAGAGATTGTTATTACCATTAGCTATTTAACGTAAATTCTAATGAAACGGAATGTGAGAAATGATTGTTGTGTACAATTATTTAAATTATTATTTTAAAAAAATATTTCTATTGTTGGAGTTAGTTTTCTAAAATCGTGCAGTTTCAAATCGATCGCCTTACAGAACAGGCCCTATTATATATTGTAACCTAAAATCCAAAAGGCCATAAGTTCACGTTTTACTTGTTTACAGGAGAAGCCAAAAACCTTATAAATTTAGAGACTATTTGTTAGGTTGTAAAAATAAAAAGTTCTTTTAGTTTGGTTTTAATAAAATTTTTTATTGCTTTCTAGAGCTCTTCAATGAGAGCTGCTAGAAGGTTCAAGTTTATCCCTTTTTGTTTTCCAAAAATGCATGTCTTATATACTACTTATGAGAATAACCTAGATTGCAGAAATGAGTGATTTGCTAAAATGCACTCAATATCTTATCTCTATTCTTATGCCTATTTAATATACATTTTACCAGTCTATCACCAAATTAAAAAAAAAATCTAACACTAAAATAAATCGGCAAAACCGAAAAAATCGACAAAATTAAAAAAACGCCTACATGAAAAAAAGGTTGTCAAAATGAAAAAAAAAACGCCAAAAACTAAAAAAAAAAAACGACAAAACGAGAAAAAGAGTGCCAAAACTAAAAAAACGCCAAAACTTAAAAAAATCGCCAAAAACGCAAACAACGCCAAAACTAAAAAACGCTCAAAACCGAAAAAAACCACAAACAAAAAAAAAACCAAAACTATTTATTATATAGGCTAAAGTTCGTATTGAATTACATGTCTAGTGTCCGTACGGAACCCTTCGTGCGCGGGTCAAAGTCGCACTTCATTGAATTTATTTTAAATACATTTTGAACTTCCAAGCCGATCAAATTCAAAAAATAATCAGTTTTTAACCTCAAAACTATACGTCGACTACTACAAATTTTTAAAATAAATAATTAAGAGATAAAATAATCTCTTTACAAACTTTATTGGCTTCTTGGCAAATAAATTTTGTTAGTTGGACGCAAAATAGCATTGCGTTTGTAGTGTTGACAACTCATTTAAATTATTTGTATGAAAATTCGTATGAAAACACTTGAATTCTTGAGACTTGTCGTTTGAGCCAAAATTCGTTCAGGGACAAGAGGGAAAACTAGAAATCAGTTTTCTTTCGCTTAGAATGCCCCTCAAGACATTATTTCGACATACTGGAACAGGCAGTTAAAATACATAAGCACATTAATAATGACAAATTTCGTCATTCGCTTACGTTAATGCATGCTCGTAAGGCAGAGGGGATACATTATGTGCTTTTCGGCATCTCCGAAGCGCTTCTTTTTGTCCTCCTTCCTACTTCTGGGATATAGAGCCTTTGCTGCAATAGATTAATAACTCAGAAAACGTGATTTTTGAGTTGATAATGCAGAATTATTCGTCATATGGTTCTTCTTATTTCTTAAAAATTTCATACAACTCAACTCGTGGAAGAAGATAAACGTTTTATTTTTCCTTAAAGTTGTTAGTAAATTCCAAACTTGAAACGCGTTTTTTTTTTGCAAAACAAGTTTTTTGATTTATAACTCTATTGAAGCAAAGGCCCGATATGTAATTGTGAGAAGCACACAATGTGCTAAAAAAGCTCTAAAAAATTACATATAAATATGTATACGACAAAAACATCACTGTTTGCTAATATTATATTAATAAAAAAAAAATATTCCAGACGGCTGCATTTATATGACATTTAAATTGACCGGCCTCAAGATAGATTAATACATATGTACATAGTATGTGTGCTTTATATAATATAATAATTATTATGAGAAAGAATAATGTTTGTGATGACCATTAACAACGTATTAAATCACGTGACATACAATTTAGATTTTCATACAAAATACATAATAAAATAAGACAAAAAGAAAATTCTAAAGATTTTCCCACAAATGTCACAAATTTCATGACTCAGCTGTCAGCAGGTATTTTTTATTATAATAGGTTGTGATATGAAAGTCTATTTAAGTTATAAAAAAAAGCATGGACACTAACCACATGCGTCTTTTGTAGCAAAAAAAAAAAATATCTTATAAATTGAACTTTTCTGATAAGAATAAGGCCACCAACCACTTAACAATACCACCAACTTAATACTACTAAATAGTGTATGTCAGTGAAATGAAAATATGTATGTGTAGGTACTAGAGATGGGCGCGTGTCAAAATTTTCCAACACGAATACCCAGATGTCCAATGCGTACAAAACACGCACGCGGAACATTTCCCCAACACGAAACTACACCACACGTACAAAATCAAATTAAATAGCAAAAAAAAATTTTATATTCAAATAGGTTAAGTTAGGTTAGGAAGCGTGGTGCTATACTGCAGCTCCACTCGGAGACCCAATTGAGTCCATTGTGATTCCCTTCTATTGCCCATTAAAAAAGTACTATTTGCCCCCCCATTTGTAGCCAGAAATTACCCTATTATCCATCATTGAGCCCCTGAATTCCCATGATGAAGCCCCTGATATCTTCTAGTTTACACTTCCCGATATCAGTAATGCTCTCATGGAAACGTCTGCTCAGCCATATAAGGCTATGACGTTGCAGCTTCGAGCAGTGACAGTGCGGGGTTCATCTTCATCCCCGCACATCCTGCAAAAATCTGGAATGCTAATTCCCCAAATGCTGGTTCTTGTTCTAACCGAGAAGTGACCTGTCAACGCGCCTATCAGGATTCGTATCGCCTTCCAGTGGGAGTTTGGAGTCAGGTTTTTGCCACATAGCCCTCGGGACTCTACAATGCTCCCTACTTCGCCATGAACTGTTGCTGGTGCTTTCTACCCAATTACTGAGTTCCCTATAGTAATGACCTATCGGTAATTTCTAACATCAAAATCCGATCCTATTCTCGCCAGGTCATCGGCAATTTCATTTCATTCAACACTGCTGTGGCCAGGAACCCAACATAGTCTGACACCAGTAGTCGGAATTACCAGTGAGGGTGTTCTATTAAAATCAATTTCAGTGATCTTATACACCTTGGATCCCTAAATACTAAAACTGATCTCATTTAAAATTGATGTGATATTGAAATATATACATACATATTTTTGTTTAATTTCAGAGCTTTAAACTCGAGAGACTCCCACTATCAACGAATTTACTCTTTTCGTGTTTTATCGTGACAATTTTGCTCAACACGATACGACCCGAACACTCACGAAATCACATTTTGTCACGAAAACTTCGTGTTTAGTCGTGCGTGTTCGTGTCACGAAAAACACGAAACGCTTCCATCTCTAGTATGTACAATGTACATTTGTTTAATGCATACATACCCTGTAGGAAAATTGGTGTTAAGTATCGACTATTTCGTGACTTTTTGGTAACATTTTTAACGGAGCATCTACATATTAATAATTGTACGGCAACTGAGAGATAATTTTCGGAGAGATAATGTTTTTTATCCAGAGTATTTTTTCAGTTGTATTATAATAAAGGGTGGGCAAATTTAAGGTTGGGAAGTAAAAAAAAGAAAGAAAGAAAAAAGGCGAATTTGTTTAGCAAAACAAAAAAATATGGGAATCGGTTGACCCTGCAGGCCATCTCTAAAATTGCCCGCTGGTTTTTAAGACCCAAAAAATAATGTGTATAGAAAATCGATTTGACAAGAAATTACGGAGCCATTTTACTGATTTTGGTGAATAGTTGCGCCATTCGATACACTTTTTGAGTCTCTAAATATCAGTGAATATCTAAAATCAATTTTATGAAAAAATCTAAGTTTTCTTTTAGGATAATTAGATTTTAACGTTGATCGGTTAAGTAGTTTAAGATTTGTTCAAAAAACAGTTTTGTAAAAATTTCATTTTCGAAATCTATAGAACAAATTTACTTTCCATCTATTGACCCGTTCTTCAGTTATAATATGATTACATACACATACACACACTTACATCAATCCATTCATCATCCCGGAAATAGTCAAGAGTCGACTCCCAGGAACTCAAAACGTTCATATACATATGATGAAAACTCGATTTTCGAAAATTGGTATAAAATCAGCAACTTTCTATACCGGGAAGTAAGAAAGTTCATTAACATTAAACATATTAGACCCCTGCACAAGACCACTTAAAAGAATACAAATGCTTTACTGCAGCGAAAGCTTTTAAAACAAACGCTAAACAACACTGTTTGCAAGAAATTTGTTTCAGTGACGAAAGAATTTGTGATACTTGCTTCTTCATACGCATGGGAGCGTATACAAACGTCATGTATGTACATAGGCATTAGAGTTGAGCGATATTTAGAAACCTGTTACTTTTTCACAGCGATTGAAAAATCACAAATCACAACTGTGACTGAATTTATCAAGTAACAGGTTTTGAATATATAGTTCTTTCATACAAACTGTGATTGTTCTTGCATGCTTACTTTATAATAAATAAAGCTACCACATTAATTTTTTTTTATACCTTCAGCTTTTGTCAAGAAAAAAATTGTCAAATCGTGTCAAATCATCTTTTCTGGCAACTATGTACAACTCACATTTTTATATTTGCAATTTTATTGTCTCTCTGCCTCTTATATATTTTTTTTTATTTATTCTCAATATTTTAACGGGGTTGATTGCTAATTGCTTGTTCTTGCTGTTCTTCTTATTAGTATTTATCAAAACACCAATACTAATAAATACTTTTAAAGCAGAAGAGCTGAAATGTGTTAAAGTGTGATCACAGTCACTGTTTAATTTCACTGCTGCTCTTCTTATTAGATTTTCTCAAAATAATAGAACTGCTACAGACAAAATACTGCTTAACTGTGATCACAGTCACAGTTTAAAAGAACAGCGATTTAGAAATCACGTTCACAAGGAGCAACATTATTAAAAAAGCACGCTTTCGCTCATCACTAATAGGCATACACGTTGTGTATATGATTTTTTATTTCTCTGCGCACATACAAACGCACACACATTAGTTGTGTGCGCTTACTTTAAAACATCACCCTTAAACACATAATAGCTTATGATCTATATCTTACACCCACTCATACAAACGTAGAATATGCAAAATAACAAGCAACACTACTTCTTTGGAGTGTTTGTTACGAACAAGAAGTCTTCGCGACATCGCTTGTTAACACTCATACACACGAACATCAATACATCCATCGCGCTTCGTTTATTAAACGACATTGTTGGTTTAGTATAATACATGCTACGAGAATACATTTAAAAAACAAGACGTATTTACATTTCAATACTGTTTACGCATGCCTTTAGTTGAAAATTTAATAGTTTTGAGTTAACTCAAATTCCCACTGGGTTATAATTGGTTTATACACACACACATACACACTGACATACGCACACATAGAGACGTCATCGAGGTTAAATCGTCGATATTTGATGGAAGCTCGATTTCCGAAATTCGAGTTCATATCAATACTCGTAACTTCCACTATTTGATAGCGGGAAATTAAAAATTATGTTAAACAAAATTATTAGTTGTACACTCACCAGTTGTTGGATCACCTCCTAAAATTTCCGGTTTCAATAAAATATTTGATAACATCATCGTAGTGGGTGTAGCTGGGGCAGCTGGGGTGTCTGAATCATTTTTATCTAAAGGAATATTGGTAGGACCATTGTAAATACCATTTATGGGATGAGCCATATTTTTAGCAATTTGTAAGCTAACAATTGAATGCTTTATATGATCCAACATGGCCTGTAAAGAAAGAAATACGATATGAATAAACCAACAAAACCCAGCAAAAAATTTCAAAAAAGGTAATCGAGTTTGGAATTAAGCATTTTTGGTGGAAGCTGTTCCTTACTGGATTACCAACTTAATGATTTTAACAAGGCGTGAGACTAAAATAATCGATTCTTGAGAAGTACTTTTTTTTATTTGGAAACTTGCTCACGTAATCTATTTAATCTAAAAAAATCATTCTCTTAATTTAGCAACTTGTACATAATTTTTTTACATTTTAGGTAATGAGATTTGTAAGCGAGTAATGAAATTTGGCAATCAGAAAAGTAAGTCATTATATGGCAAGTAGTTCTGATGGTAATGTGTAATTTTTTGCTGGGAATTTAATAGCTATGAAAAAAATTATTGCACAAATTATAAATACAGAGTGGGCCAAAAGAAACCAAGGGGTGTAAAAGTTTAATAACTTTTTTGTTTATTAATTTTTTTTTATTTTGTATTTCAGATTATATAGACAACACTTGGAGAATTTATAATGGAGAGGTTCACAACTGAACAGAGAACCAGAACAATAGAATTTTATTATTTAAACCAGAGATCAATTATTTTAAGCTCATTTTCATTTGATTGGCTTTGTTAATAAGCAGAACTGTAGGTTCTGGGGTTCTCAAAATCCAAGAGCCATTCATCAACGCCAATTGCACCCCATCAGGTGTACAGTATGGTGTGGGATCACATCTGAAAATGTCATTGGGCCCTACTTCTTCGAGAATGAAGATGGAAGTGCTGTAACCGTAAATGGAGAGCGGTATCGGTTTATGATAGAAAATTTTTTACGTCCTGCTCTTGAAAACAGACCTGGTATGTGGTTTCAGCAGGACAAGGCCACTGCCCATACTGCCCGAGACACAATGGCACTTTTAAGTCAAATTTTTGGAGAGCGAATAATTTCTCGAAATTCGGAAATTATTTGGCCAGCGCGATCGCCAGATTTGACAGCACCCGACTATTTTCTTTGGGGTTTTTTGAAGGAGCGAGTGTATGTGAACAAGCCACAGACAATCCTTGAACTCAAGGCAAACATTGTTGCAAAAATTCGAACGCTACAGCCACAAGTTTTGAAAAATGCTCTAAAAAGAGCCCATCAGTGCGAAGCTGAAAACGGTGGTCATTTAAGAGACATCATTTTCATACTTAGTGTAAAAAAATTTCCATTTTGTATATTATATAATCTGAAAGAAAAAATAAAAAAAGTTAATAAACAAAAAAGTTATTAAACTTTTACACCCCTTGGTTTCTTTTGGCCCACCCTGTATAATAAATTTAAAAATATGCATATAAAATAAGACTAATTAATCACATGCACATTAGACCTCATTAAATCCAATGACCCTTGACAAGGCCATCTTCTATCTTTTATCTGCTTCCTATTATTCATGTTAAAGCACACACGTTTCATTTTTATCGTATATTTTCAAAACACTTGTATTTTTTACCTTTATATATTTATATAAAAGGTTTTCCAAAGAGAACAACTAGATCTTATAATGGCATGTGAAAGGTGCCTATGAAGTTCTCTTGTTTTAGTTGAAATACGTTTTACAAAAATTCGGCGACTGTAAAGAGCAGAAGATACAAATATATTAGCAGCCTTATGTATAACGAAAAACTGGCATGAAGTTAGCATAAGTGGTAAAATTTAAGATGGTCTTAACGTCCATTGGCTTTTGCTCCAGAGGCTCAATAGGCAAGATACGGAAATACGATAGGACAAAAAGTATTTCGTCAGATTCTCTTCTTATAAGTTATCGAGTTCACCGGGAAAAAATTAAAACAATTCCAACGAAAGTTCTTAATTCCCCTCACTACCAGAGCATGATGACAGAAAAACCGATCATGACGACAGGTACAACGATTATGAAAGCGATTAGAAAATCATTTAATACGATAATAATAAGTATTCCATATTTAAATTATTTTTAAAATGAGTTGTGACTTCATTTTAATAAATTTTTTTATCCAGATGCTTAAAACTGGTTAGATTTTTTTAATTCATTAAAGTTTAACTGTACTATAAATCATAAATATCCTGCACTTTAAGCGTTTTCTGTTATTTAGACAACAGTGAAAAAAAATTATTAATGAACAAATAACAACAAAGTTAATTGTAAATACTCTGACAAACACTAGCAGAACGGAACAACTAGCTGTTTCCAAACAAACAATTCACATATTCCATTTGCACTGAACGGCTGAGTATATAAGGAGCTGTCCATATATTACGCAACGCTGTTTTCCCCGATGTTTGACCCCCCTCCCCCCTAGTAACAGATCGTAACAAAACTGTGAGGCCCCCCTCCCCCCAAGGAACAACGTAACAATGAGATAAAAAATAAATTACATAGTTAAAAGTTTTTATTAAAAGAATTAAATTTAATTCATTGTTTTAAATTCATTTGTTAGACTAGCACAGTGAGTAGACAAAAATTAAATAAGCTTACATATGAACGTACTCCATATATTGGCGAAACTATTTTTTAAATTTCTTCCCAAGTGTCCTCAAACTCCAAAAATTATGGTTTTATAGAGAGCTTATTCCAAAACTGTATGTATGCATTAGTGATGTGTATTGGAATTCCAAAACATTCGGCCGTTTCTAGCTATTCGTATTCGTTTAAAAAATATATAAAGAAATTCACAAATCCAAAACGAAATTTAAATGAATTGCACACAAATAAATAGTTTGTAATAATTTTAAAAAATATTATTTTTTATTTTGCTATGCGTTTTTTGCCAAATAATCTACTATAGTTTTCCGTATTGATGACTGAGCAGTATTTCAAACATCAAGACGAGAATTGGCATTAGCCTTGCGGTCGCTTTCACTAGTTTCTATAAGTGAAGTCGTCGGGTATTTCAGAGAGCTTAAAGATGAATCCGTTTGGCCATCTTCAAAAAAAAAAAAATATATCTAGGATCAATAAAGGTTGCCATGGTGAGTTACATTTTACAACATTACATTTTCAATACATATTTGCCCATTAAAAAAATATACCTTAAAAATAACTTAAAATTAGAGGGGCACACAATCTAGTTTCTAGACGCATTTCACTGTTGTTTTCATATTTTTTAAGTTCTGTTGCATGAAAAATTAAAATAATATCCTTATGAAAAAAAGTCTATGTATGCAAGTTTCCATTAACACATCTCTCAAAACTTAAACACTGTAGCGTCAAGTTGACCAACAAAAATGTTAAAACTAAATAATTTGATATTGTCATGTACATACATATATGTATATGGAAGAATATATTTTTTGAAAGGACGCTTGAGAATTGCAAGAAACCTTTTCCTAAACTTCTGCAAATACCATTTCCTTCTATGTATTTGGTGGATTTAATGTTAATATATGTTGCAGTTTAATATAAAAAGAAGTTTTTATGTACATACATACATATATTAAGAATATTTAAGAATGTAAATGGATAAAGAAATATGAGGAATTCAGAACCAGTTCAATTCAGTTTGACTACAATTTATTTAATTTATTATAAAAACTGTATAATTTTCAAATGTTATTTAACAACTATTAAATTTTTGGATTGTTTTCATAAACTTTAAGGTACGTTTTAAATATTCGAATTCGAATTCGTGAATATCAATAGTTGACATTCGGCAGATGTATGTAACTAGTATACATACTCGTACATAATATATGCAGGCAACACGTATGGTCAATTAAATAAATAAATGAGAAAAACATACGTATTTTTGTACAAAATTAGTAATTTTTTCTGTTACGTAACATTTTCAAAGACCACCTCCACCCACCATAACAAATCGTAACAAAACTCGAACCCCCCCCCCCCCCTAATAGCGTTACGTAATATATGGACAGCCCCTAAAGCAGAAATCTAGTTCAACTGACACCACACACAGTGGACCAAACACAAAGAACGCTGATGATGAAGGTGTGGAGACCCCCGAAAATAGCTAGTTGTTCCGTTCTGCTAGTGTTTGTCAGAATATTTACAATTAAATTTGGTTTTATTTGTTCCTTAATAATTATCACATGTAATTTGTCTTACAAAGCGATATGAACTTTAGCCTAATTTAATCATAAATATAGAAACAAATGAAGTTCGAACAATAATAATTAAAACTAACGAAAAAAATTAAATTGATTACTTACTTACAAAAAAAAAAAAAAAAATATCGAATATAAAGTTTGCAATAACTGAACTTCACTGTTTTTTAAATAATATATAAATTTTTAAATGACTTTCCAAACTTAAAAATCACTAAAACATTAAAAAGTAATGCGAATTCGTTAATAAAATATGAAAAATAATTATTTTTGCCAAAAAAGAAAAAAAAAACAACTTCAATGCAAAGATCTGATATCTGAAGATAAGAAGTACGTAAAATGTAAAATTAAGCTTTAAAGTGCATGCCTCCGCTCATTTTTTAAATGCAAGATTGTGTGTTTTTCAGAGTTCAGAGTGTTAAGTCTTGTAAAAATCGCTAAAGTAGAACCACTTAAAAATAAAATAAAAATAAATAAAATATTAAATTTTAATGGGCGTGACTCCGCTCTTTTTTTTTAATGGAGGAGTGTGTCTATTTTAGAGCTCAAGATGTGTGCTAAGTTTCAGGAAAATGGGTTAAGTAGAACCGTGTGATATATTATAATAAATTTCAATGGGCGTAACCCCACCCATTTTTTCAACTTTCAAATTGTGTAATTACAAGAACTAAAGGTGTTTTATAGGTCTCGCAGCAATCAAATAAATAGAATATTGAAAAAATTAAATTTAAAAAAATTTGTGGGCGTGTCCCGTCAACTTTTTTAGAATGGAAGCAATGGGAAACTATAACCTTTCAGACAAAAATATAATTTTTAAAATCGGTCTAAAATATACCGAGTTATCAAGTAACACAAAAAAAATAGAGACGATTCAGAGATACGATAATTCAGCAGAACCAAAACCATATAAAGACTAACCATCAAATAATTTAGTCGAGCTATATTCAGAATTCGTCCCACTGTGCACCCTAAAGAAAGGAGTCTTACGATACGTATTGAAATATTTCGTAATTTCGTTCGATATCAAAAGCCGCAATTTGCTCCCATAATTTCTTGGTTGCTATAAAAACCACATAAGTACATAATTACATATTCAAAGTGCCAGTTACCGCCTGTAGCACACTTTACAATTGAATATTTGTTGCAATACATGACTGGTCTATTAGAATATGCCAACATTAAGAAGGGAAAATAATTTAATACGAGCAAAAAACATGTTTGTCTCGTGGTTTGCTGCTTACACTCTGCGTGGTAATATACATATAATAAAGTTATCGTTTGGTTCATATTAAAACTAATATACATAAATAAATAAATGTGTCACGACGTTGTAAGTTTTCTATATATTACTCTGATTTTGGTCAAAATGTATGTAGGCTGCTTTGCAGTAAACAATGTAACATGTTTCTAAACTACACCGTGTCTTTCATTTGCACTATTTTTAAGTATTCTGCTCTGTTTAAACACTGTTTTCACGTTTGAACGGAAGGCAGCATGTGCTTAAGATGACATCCTACATGTTATATTTTTAAGGCCTTATTCATAAAATATGTTATTGACTTATAAGAGGTTTATAAGAGTTTGTTTTATAAACTCTTTATAAAACAAAATCATTTTATTGTTTGAGAGTCATGCTAGGAACGCAATTACGACGAACGACGAATTTTTCTGTGTGAACTTTGGTCATAAAAAATAAAATACATTTGTGCATATGAAAATGAACACAACAACGCCGTAGAACAAAATTCGTCGTGAATGACGAGCTCTGAGATAGATTTATATCAAAGAATATAAATCATATAGAATGCGCATCATACAAGCTAAAATTTTCTATGACGGGTATTACCAGTACTACCCGTCCAGCGTAAGCGCTCTCATTTCTTTCTGCAGTGTATGCTACGCTCGCATTGCTGAGAGCAGCGTTGCCGTCGTGACACTAAAGTATCACTTTTGACCCTTTTTGGTGCCAATGACCCTTTTTTCAATTTATCACTTTGTATCATTTTAACAGAATGTATGCCGTAGGGCAATCATATACACAGTTTAGCATAGGTTAGGTTAGGTTAGCAGGCTGCTGATAAGGAAGGGGAAATTTAGAGTCCAGCTCACTTGGGTCCAATACAATGATCCCTTTGTGATACCTGTGTGCTGAAGATAAGTTAGTGAGAAAGGATGATAGGGAAAGGATAGTGAAGTATGAAGATGAAGGAAGAGAGAGAGGAAAGCTTCATTCTTTTACAACTCTGTTTTTTTGCATGCTTTTTTTAATAATGCAGTGTTGCAGCGCCTTCTGGTGTCAAATGAGGCGTATTAAATTTTGAAGCTGTGTTTAGTAGCCATTGGTTATTTTACTTCGCCGATGATTCTGCTACACAACGAAGGAGGGCGCTCTGATGTTACATTAGGATTAGCATCTGCTGAAGCCGGTGTAGTTTTAGTGACCCAGTGCCTTATGCCTGCATCACTTGAACTTTTCCCACAACAACTGATACAAAGTACGCTAATGCACATCAGAAAAATGCGTGGTGTTGTTATTTTAATGACTTCGGACACCGGGCTCGAACCCAGGACCTTAGGTTTTGTAGTCAACGTGCTAACTAATGAAATTCCAATCGAAATTAAATGCATATTTCGTTCGATATCGAGTGCCGTAATTTACCCAATTACTTAAGATTTATAAAAAAAATTAGATATTGTAAAAACATAAATACATATATTGAACATGGTTCATCTCACTTATTTACTTAAAAACCAGCATAACTCAAAAAATTTACTTTAAAAAAAAAACATTTAAAGTTTTGTAGAAAATTTTAAAATTCGATTCGGAAGAGGATAATATAGTTATACTATTCTTTCAAGGCATTATGCATAATTCTTAAATACATATTTTTTTTAACTGAACATCCTGTATTTCTTAATAAGTTCTTCACTTGGAATCTAATCTTTGACAAGTGTCTACTATAAGTCTATTTGATAATTGTTTAGTAACGCTAATTTATGTTTGTACTTTATGTTTTTTTTTTTTGTAAATTATATTTTATAAAGATGAAGAAATAAGGTGTAATTCCCTGACTTTACAACTTATCATCCTTAAAACAAGCTTTATTTCAGCAACAGCAGCTTTCCTCCGAAAATCGGTTTTTTTTTTGGTAAAACTCGGATATTTTTACATAGTTTTTTTTTGCAATTGGCCGCATGTTTTGCTGTTGAAAAAGTAGCAGAATGCGACTTAAGTCGCACAACGCAAAGAATATAATGCTCTCAGTGGGTGTTTGCTTGCGCTTTATACTTTCCCTCCGCATCTAAATTGTAAGCAAAAAATGTTTAATTTTTTAGCTCAGATGCGCATTCTATACAATTTATATTCTTTGTTTATATATATATATTTTGTAGAACTACGAACAGCGTGACCATTTGAGCGACTAAAGTGGCAATTTGCCACTTTTTCGACTGCGTTTCCCCTTTTTCAACTGCCTTGCCACTTTTTGACCCCCTTTATTTAGGGTGAGTTATATGAAAATACATTAAATATTAAAATTTTATTGCAGTTTTCTCGTTTTTTTTTAATTTTGCCCCTTTTTTTTGAGAAATCCCCTATTTGGTGCCATTTTTTGAAAAATGTCATCGGTCACCCTGACTACGAACGACGAAAAAACAATTTCTCCCTCTCTCTCTCTCTCTTTGCACACACAATCAGCGTTACCGTTGGAAAAAGAGGATATCTAAGAAAAAAAAGGGGCAACTTTAAAATCGAACAATATTAAAGAAACAAACATATTTATCAACCTAGTTTTATTAAAAATAAACAATAAAAACAAATATCTCATGTATAAAAAGTACACAAACATTAATTTTATGAGAACTCATATAAGTTTATTCGTACGTTTTATTTGCAAGTAAAAATTGCAACTTGTGGCAGAATTAAGTTTTACTACTCTTTTTTGATTTTATAAATTTTACACAAGTCGTTAGTTTTTCTGTTTCGTTCTGTTCTGTTACGGTTCAACCAGTGAAAATCCAAAAAAATTTCAAGTAATTCTAAGTGAAAGCATAAATAAAATAAAAATTGTGACTATGCTTTTAAAAAATTTAATTTTTATCAGAAAAACATAAAATTGTTTTGAAACAGTGGAAAACTGTGGCCGTTCTGCTCAGAAACAGGTGATAAGTTATAACATAAAATGTAACTATTAAAATTCAGAAACAGAACGGCACAGCACAGAACATCAACAGAAAGTAAATAATAACGAAGCCTCTACTAACTCACGTGAACAATCACTGATTACTGGGGATGTACTCGTATACAAAAAAATGTTTAATTTTATAATTGTTAATTTGACGACTGTAAATATATTTCTATAATACCGGCTAGTCGAGTATTTGCAAATACAGTTTTTATTTACAAATAAGACGAGTATAAAAGTAGTATAGATAGCTACTAAACATAAAAAAATCATAAAATCTATGATAATAATGAAACACTGGTCAAAATGTGGCATTTGATATTGATCGATATTACAATAGAAAATAAATGTAAATGTCGTTCGATATTGAATGCCGTAATTTGCCCCAGTTTTTAAGATTTACAAAAAATTAAAAAATACATTAATTACTTTTTTGACATCTCTTGGGGCATATCACTATTTTACTTAAAACCATTTGAAACAATCTGGATTGTTTACTTCATAAATCTCAACCACTGGTTGACCAACAGGAGCTGTGAACTACAGATGAGATTTATCCTCTTATACACTCATAAAGTTGGGGTTAAGACTTTACGTCTGACTTACGTTATAATGCACTTGTTTATTCAAATTTTAATTTCATACATATACATATCGCTCATTTGCTTCAATAGTGGCATAACTCAAAAAATGAGTTTTTTGAGTTAATAATACAGAAAGATGCGGCATTTTGTATTTTATTTTGTGTAAAAATTTCATATAAATAGCTTGTACCATCACCTCCTGAGAGAAGAATTTTTTATTCATTTCTCCATTGAGTTGTATGCAAATTAAAAACTTAAAACGCGTTTTCTGCAAAACTGGTTTTTTTGAGTTGTGCCACTATTGAAGTAAATGAGCGATATGTATTAAGTTAATGTAAGTACAATGTAAAGGTAAGTATAAGGAATTTAAGGTAAGTATAAGGAATTTAAGGTAAGTACAAAATTTTAAGGATTACAAAAGCTATCTTTCACTTATTTCTTCAAGAGCTAAAATGCGAATGAATCAATAAAATTTAAAAGGTTTTTAAAGTACTTAAACAAGGTTTTTTTTTTGCTATTTTACTTTAGTTCTTTTTGGAATAAAACCGCTATTACTTTTTAGAACTTATTGTAAAAGAAAAGGGTTATTACCATTTGCACAAAAAATGTTTCTTTTAGGGCAATTTTCACAACTTGCCTTTAGCTAAGGCCAGGATTTTGTCTGCCCGATAAATGGCTTTGCATTATAATAATTTCATTTATTATTTTTTTATCCATGAAATATTATTATTATTGATAATAACACCAATAAAAAATTTAGGTTGTAATAATCCAAAAATATTTATCGGGCAGACAAAATCCTACCTTTAGTTAAAGGTAAGTTGTGAAATTGGCCCTTAGACTTTTAAAAATTATGTGTCCAATTAGATTGGACACCATTATAATTCAAAAAATTTACTTAACCATTTAAAGTTTTGATAAAAAGTTTTAAACTTCGATTCTGAAGAGGATAATATATTTATGGTATTATTTTTATGCATAATGCATAGTTATTAAATACCTTAAATATCAATTCTTTTGAAATTGTACATCTGTATTTATTAATAAGTTCCTCACTTGCAATCCATTCTTTCAAATCTTTTTGAAAAAAAGAATTCAAGGCAGACAGCATGGACAGACAAGTGTCTACTCTCAGTCTTTTTGAAATTTTTTTTGCAATGCTAATTTAAGTTTACTCTTTGTTTTTTTTTTTTTTTTTGTAAATTTTTGTATAAAGATGAAATAAGGTGTAACTCACCGACCTTGCAACTGCTTAATCTGGATATATTTTTGCATTTAATTTGGCCAATTTGTCCATTGACTTAAACGAGTAGTTGCAACTTGTCATCAGCAACAGTAACTTTCTTCCGAAAATAAGTAATTTTTTGTGGTAAAAACTCCGATATTTTTAGATCATTTGCTTTTGGGAATTGGCCACGTGTTTGCCTGTTTTAGGTTTCTAAAATCATGCCTTTTAAAAATATGTACTTTAATTAAATTTGGCTTTCACAATGGATATCGAAAATACAGTTATGATTATCAAGTATGAGTGTGCAATTGTACTCGTATATTTAAAAACCTTACACAAATGAAAAGATTCATACGAAGATGTATGTTTTTATATTAAGTTTGACACATAGGAAATAAAATCTTGTTTAATGTGGTAGAATCTGTACGAATCTGCGTACATTTATTGTCAAAATAAAAACGAAAGTTGACTTTGAACAAAAAGGGGCACAAAATAATGCAAATGATACTAAAAGGGGATTTAAAAGTAAGGGGCATACAAAGTGGCAAGGCAGTTGAAAAAGGGGCAAAATGCGACTTTAGTCGCACAACGGTAACGCTGCACATAATAACCAATTTTAGCAATTATAATTCGTTGAGTACATTCGTCGTTACTGTGGTTCACACGAAAAATTTACGCAACGAATTCTTATCGACGAATTCGTCGACGTGGACGAAATCCGTCGTTCGTTCCAGTTGTGTTTCTAGCATAATAACTAAGGTAAATTGAAATGCTAATTTTTTTTCACTGAAACGCAGTTTTTCAGTTTTACAACTTGGTAGCACTGTTTTATTTAACAACTGACTTAACAGCTGATAGCTGTTGTTTCTTTAGTTGGGCTTGCTATTTTATCATGGATAGGCTAACAAGAGAGTAAAATAACATTTGCAAATTATTGACACTTTTTATAAAAAGAATGTTTCTGATTATCAAACTTATTTTACACTTCGTTTATAGAGGCTAATTCGAATAACTGTGGATTGATTTTGCCTTGCACCACTTTACGCTCTTAATGGTAATGTGCATCCTGTAAGACGCCAAATAGTGAGCATCAAATAAGCTTTAGCAGCTGTAAGGCAAAGCATTGAAGAAGACACACATCAATCAATTTTGTGCCCTTCTCAGCAAATGGAGATGTGCCCATACACTTTGTGAAAGATTGTACGAAATAATGTGCAATAATTAAAGCCAAACGGCTTGTATTTTCCGCTAATTTAGCCAAAGGGCTTAAACGCAAATAAATTACGATGTAGCTCATTTTTTATGGCAGAATGATCCAAAAACCATTACATCTTTAGAAAATTTATGTTTGGTGCGCTTAATGCTCTGAAGGAGGCATTAATCTGTCACTAAGATGGTTCCAACAGGACAGAGCCACATGCAACGAATCATGAGATTTAACGTCATTGGATACTTTTCTTTCAGGTTATGTAAAGTCACTCGTCTAAGCCGACGACTGTCTATTGTGTCACTCATTGAATAACAAACAATCGATTAAAAAAAAACAACTTGGCTGCACCCAAATATAATAAGCGACCCGTCTCCATATGCAAATCCTTTACGGATTTTCTTTTTCATTATTATCTTTTCCTTCTAGTGGCAGTTTTTATACCTTTTTTGATTTGTTTTTCACGTTGAATAATGTGTAAAATAACGTAGATACACAATGTACGGTCAATTAACAGGTGTCAGCTGTTTATGTGATTTTAATCTTGCAAATAAGGGGAGGTAGACATTGTTTTTTACTGAATTTCCAGCCAATTTAAAAGCATATTTACATATGTAAGTTTATATACAATGTGTCATATGTATATCTGTGTAGGAATGTATTACAACTTAAAATTTGATTTGAGGGAAATGCTGTTAAGGAAAATAATTAATGCTCATGCGAAGTTTGTATATATGTATGTATGTGCCCTTAACTATGAAAGTGGTCTAAGTCACATGCTTTTTTGCCTCGAAATATTAAATAAATATTGAAAAAACTTTAATAAATATTTAACGAATATTAATTAAATTTATATTAATCAAAACCAAAACAACTTTAAATTAAAATGTTGTATAATATAAAAATATTTTTCGATTTGTTAAAATGTAATCTACTAAATACCTCGAGACCAAAGAAATATATGACTTAGATCACTTTCATAATTAAGGGCACATATGTACATATATCTGAGTTTTTTTGCGTTACATATTCTTACTAAACACTATGAAGATTTTTTACGGTATTGATGATAAACAATTTATTAATTGTGCGCACACGTTACTTTAAAAAAGTGTAGCTGTATTTGTGTATTTAGTCTTGAATCTTGAATTTACAGCAGTCACTTCCAAAACACCTGAAGCTCTCTTCATACTTTTAAATTTTACAATGTAATTTACATACAATTTATATACTACGTTTACACGCGCACTATTTGCACATTAAAATATTTGCAAATAAATTAACTCACTGTTTACACGCATAGCAAAAGTTTAATAACTTGGTAGCACTTCTATAGAAAACTTACCTTATGTTGACAGGAAAATAGTGTAAATGTGTAAAATAATTATTTTCTTTTATCAAAGTTTTTTGTGCAATATTTATTTATTTATTGTAGCAATACAATCACATTTTTTCGCTACCACACTCACATTGTTTTAATTTCCTGTCACCTTTCAACGATTTTTTCAAGAAAGTAAATTTTTGATGTTTTCAGAAAATAAAATGAAAAAAGGTTAACAGTGTTACCCCTTTAAAGATTTGTACAAATATACAGGATTGTGGTAAATAGATATTATAAATTATCCTAATTTTGCATAAATATTTAAAGAATTATAATATGTTACGTTCAAATGTACAGGAAGAAGACAATTCATACCTTTTGAAAACAATAACACTTTTACAATTTTAAAAGTAATACTTATTCCCAATTTATTGCCTTATGAATTTGTGTATATGACATTTTTGGTAACTCTAATTAAGAAGTGAACAAAACAATTTTTTTCAACTTTATTTTTGGTCGACATTTTTAAAACGAACTTTCACTTTCCTATGAAAGTTAACAAGAAATTTTCATGAAGGCCATTTATTTCATTAAAATTTTATTCATAATATGTATACAGAAATTTCAAGAAAGTACTTTCATGTGTAAATGTAGCGTTATTAGTAAATATTTGTAAGTGCGGCAACCTCAAGCATTTTATTTTTAAATAGTGCAATAATCGTGAATATTTTTCGTGAGTCAATAAGTCGCAATAAATGGCGTATAAACGTAGTAACAGTTAACATTGGGAATTATTATTGAGAGCAACTTTCATTTGCGAATGAGAATGATTATTTTGACAACAGGAAAGCAGCACGACAGCTGCTGTTGTTTTCCATGCCGATTTTTTCTATTTTCAATTTTTGTTGGAGACAATAAACAAATAATTATAATGCTCTAATATTTATAATACAAAATATGGAATGAATTAAAGCTTCCAATTATTTCACATTATTTAACAGAAAGTACATCTCGAAATTCATGTAAAGAAATAAATTTATTCAATTTTATACTTTTACGTGATATAAGTAAATTTTAAAAGAAGAATTTTATTTAAAAAAAAATTTAAAATATCTGAAGGTGGTACTACTGAAATTATTACGTAACTGGCTACAAGGCAATAAATGCAGTTAATTGCATTTGAAGTTCGTTTAGCCTGCTGTGTCGATCCTGCCGCCTTGCTGTCGTCAAAAGAATCATTCTCACATATAAACATGTGTATTTTTTTTCAACAAACACAACCTGCGAGGCGATTAGCTTGTCTGCAGAAAACTCCCAGACAACAAAATGGTATTCAGAACATGACCGATATAAAATTTTTGAAGAAGTACTTAAAAAAATTCGGGCTCTGTGAAAAATCGACCAAAGAAATAACTCCCAGATTTATATATACATATATATATATATATATATATATATATATATATATATATATATATATATATATATATATATATATATATATATATATATATATATGTGACAGCGCATAGAGAAAGGGACCTAAGGGTAAAAAAAAAATTAATTTTCACTTTTTTTTTTGATGTGGACAGCATCTGAGCATCGAATGAGACCGATCCCATGCCCGATCCCTCCCAGAGATATGCGCGTCTTATGATGTGATGGTACACCAAAGATACACCTATTTAAATCTTTAAAATGGCTCTCCTGAACAAAACCGGTTTTTACCCTTAGGTCCCTTTCTATTTTGCGCGTCACATATGTATATATATACATATATTGGTTACCTTAGCTCCTTATAAGGAGCATAGGGCCTCTACTTGAGGTTTCGTTAATATTTGCTTGATTTAAGATGGGTAGCTGAATGGACTTCTGCATCCGATCCTGGATCTTTGGCTGCCAGTACGTCTCCAGGAAGATAGTTGACAGTGGCCACAGTTTATGAGTGTTATACCGCCCACGGTCGGTTGTAGGAGGCTCGTCAGCTAATAACATGGTACGCCATGTGTAGGGGAGGTTGAGAGTTGTGCAGGAGAGGCCGTGGAGGCACATCAATACACCATTAATTAGTACCCCCAGATTTTTAGGATTTATTTAATTTTTTTGGGAGAATATTTGTTTCTTTTCCCAATCATATAAGTATTTGAGATTTGTTTCAGTTTTTTATTTTGGAGTTTCATATGTCATCTTCGCGCATGAGAGTTATTTCATTATGAAATAAATTTTAAAATAAAAAATTTTTAGAGCCATTTCTCAGTTTGGGAAGATTTTTCCTTTGGACTATTTTTTATGGAGCCTATATAATCACAAGTACGCTCGTAATTGTTGTTCTTTACAGGTATTTTATACCTTTAATTTGGCAATACTGCTTGATATGCATACATTTGCGCCATTTTGACAGCTGTTATTGGTTTTGCTCTTAGTTTGGTTTGCCATTTCATTAGGAAGACTCTGACATCTGAACACCTTAGATATTTTACGAATAACATGATTTATGGCCTATTTCCCACCTGCGAAAGAAAACGTTCGACTTACAATTTATATTGAAAACAAAAACAAATTTTCGTATTTTATTGTTGTTTTCAATATAAATTGTAAGTCGAACGTTTTTTTCGCAGGTGGGAAATAGGCCATTAGTTTGAAAAACTAATCACGTTCTTCGTAAACGAAGCTAATTTTTTGGTTGAATAGAAATGCAATCAGTAAAACATCGTTAGTTAATGGAAATGCCGCTACTTGAAATATTTCATTGGTCGATGATATTATTGAATGACATTAATGTGGATGGTATCACAATTGATTTATCGAAAGACACATTTGGTAACACTAAAGCAATGGTCATCAAGAAGAGAAAACGCTTAAAAGCAGAGCAGCACTAATTCATGCTTAGTGCAGTTGCACTGAAAAAAATCGCTCTTGTAAATGTTTAATTAAGTATATGAAAAAATATTTTTATGGGTTAACTTTATATGAATGGACGTTTGTATTTAGGGGTGCCTAAGACTGTATGTACTAGTTTTTTTTTCAATTTCTTGATACATACTAGACACTCAGCATCTGCAAAAGTATTTAAGCCAAATAAAAACATAGTTTTCAACTATATATTCCACATATTTTTCTCTTTTTTATAGCAATAAAAAGTGCTGTTATAAAAAGAATTAAATTAGATAATTTATTCATATAAATAATATAGAAATAACAAAAATTAAAAATTTTAAAAACCCCCGACATTTTTCAGAAAAGATGTTATATCTTCTAAACGGCTGGTACGTTTGGCCTGTACGTGGACACGGACAGACACACAGATACGCAGATACACAGACACACACTACAAACTTATAACACCCCTTTTTTTAGTCGGGGGCTAAAAAATAAATTAAATCATTTTGGTAGTGTTTGAATACTCTCGGTGTATTTTTTTCATAAACAGACAGAAATCTGCTCTTTTTTGTGTGTTATGCCAGTGATGGGAAAGTTGGTACGATCGTACTTTTTTTGATACTATTTGACATGAAAAAGTACCGTAGTACTCCCGCAACACGTTTGATACTCTCACGGCCAGCTTAGAAATATAGTCGGAAGATGCGCGTGAGCATATATTTTTGCGAAGAATTAAATTTCTTTTTCGACAGCTGGCACGAAGCTTTATTAGTAAAGACATTTTAGAAAAGTGTACCCAACCAATCACAATTAAATATAAATGAAAATTATATTTGATTCAATGATATTTTCTGTGGCACAGAAGTTGATCTCTATGTAAGTAGAAATCATGTTGAAACAACTGTTTCAGTTTAAAGAAAATTGTAAAAAGTTTATATTACATTCTGTCAAGTTCTTAGAGCAAAAGTGGACTTTGACAGTTTAGTTTAGTAAGTATCCCTCTGAAAATGTTTTATTTGGTAATTATACTACTTTTAATTAAAGTGTTTCCCAGCGAAAAGCAAAATTTTTAAAATATTAACAACCAATATAGAGCATCCTATGGAAGAACTGAAGCCATTAACAACAGAAAATATATGTATGCAGTTTCTGGACTTCCGTGGCTATAACTAAAAACGCATTGGACGAATACATGTTTCCTGGTAAATCGAGAGTAGTTTACGGAATTTTGTCCATACCTCACTCCTCTGTAAATATCGAAAGGATTTTCTCCTAACACAATATCATGAAAACAAAACAAAGGAATCGAATTTATTCCAACAGTATAGTCTTATCCAGGCCAAAGATTTATTGAAGTCTAAAAACTGTTTTTGTTATAACTTTAATATTTATACCCACCCAGACAGAAAAAGATAATCAGCACGATGTTGTTACGATGGTCTGCCGGTACAACTAAGATCAGTATAACATCTGTTTACCAATATTTTAAGGAACTCATAACATTAAAATGGTAACGCCGAATGACCAACTCCAACTCTTGTTTTTAATGTTGGTGCAATACTCTAAATACAAATTTATAAGGTCGTCACAATGGAAATTTTCAAACTTAAGTCAACTTTTTGTATTTACGGTGTTGTAGTGGTATAGGATTACTAAGAACACGGTATTCGAAAACACAAACTAATATTTTTGTGTTTGTAGTACTGTGGTGGTACAAAATTTTTGGAAGAGTCGTAATTTTGTATTTACAGTGTTGTGAAGGCACATACTTTTTGCGCAAAATCACAATTTCTGTCTGGTTATGTACATATGTATATGCTTTTTGTTCATTTTCTTATTTATTTGTAATAAATTTTATATAATTTTTTGTTAATAAAATTTAAATAAAAAAATAGTTTTTGGTACTTTCGTACTCCAAAAAATTTTTTTTGGTACCGAAATGCAAATCTCATTTCCCATCACTGTGTTATGCTCTTGCTTTAAATTTCTGTAAGTAGTTGTGCTGTGTAGGTATGAAAAGCAGAATTCTAGCAGAGCCCTCAGGGCAATGAGATGGCGGACACTGCACTAAAGTTACACGACCAAGATTTTCTTTTAAGTTTTTTACACATACAGGGTGGGCCAAAAGAAACCAAGGGGTGTAAAAGTTTAATAACTTTTTTGTTTGTTAACTTTTTTTTATTTTTTCTTTCAGATTATATAATATACCAAATGGAAATTTTTTTACACTAAGTATGAAAAATGATGTCTCTTAAATGACCACCGTTTTCAGCTTCGCACTGATGGGCTCTTTTTAGAGCATTTTCCATAACATCTTTCAAAACTTGTGGCTGTAGCATTCGAATTTCTGCAACAATGTTTGCCTTGAGTTCAAGGATTGTCTCTGGCTTGTTCACATACACTCGCTCCTTCAAAAAACCCCAAAGAAAATAGTCGGGTGCTGTCAAATCTGGCGATCGCGCTGGCCAAATAATTTCCGAATTTCGAGAAATTATTCGCTCTCCAAAAATTTGACTTAAAAGTGCCATTGTGTCTCGGGCAGTATGGGCAGTGGCTCCGTCCTGCTGAAACTACATACCAGGTATGTTTTCAAGAGCAGGACGTAAAAAATTTTCTATCATAAACCGATACCGCTCTCCATTTACGGTTACAGCACTTCCATCTTCATTCTCGAAGAAGTAGGGCCCAATGACATTTTCAGATGTGATCCCACACCATACTGTACACCTGATGGGGTGCAATTGGCGTTGATGAATGGCTCTTGGATTTTGAGAACCCCAGAACCTACAATTCTGCTTATTAACAAAGCCATTCAAATGAAAATGAGCTTCATCACTCATAATCAAATTTTCAATAAAGTTGATTTCATTTATTCATTTCTTATTTTCTGATTTTCATTTATTATTTTCATTCATTATAAATTCTCCAAGTGTTGTCTATATAATCTGAAAGAAAAAATAAAAAAAAAATTAATAAACAAAAAAGTTATTAAACTTTTACACCCCTTGGTTTCTTTTGGCCCACCCTGTACATACTAGTTGCCAAAAGTCACTTAAATTGAAAGCTGTGATGTAGGCTGCACACAATTACAAAGCAACTTTATTTTCAAGATACCGTCGCCCCGAAATCATTGTATTTATTATTTTATTCATAAATATACTTATTTTGATTCAGTGACTATTTTTCGGCGCAATATAACATTCACCTTTATCGGGAATAAAAGGCGAACATTTTGTTCACGTGAAATTATTTTGGTGAACAAAATAAGAAAATAGTATGTATACTGACACAAAAACAACGAAACATTGGCGATCACAATTTTATGGAAAGGGAACACATTTCACGTGAACTTTTATTCCCGATAAGGGTGATTATTTGTAATAAAAGATCACAGAAACATATAGCGACAGAATATTTGAAATCAAAAACGACAAATGTCAGCGGTTTCTTTGCCTGTAAATTTTAACACAGAATCGGAAAGAAAATTTGAAAGCAAATTCGCAGGAAATTTTGAAAGTATGTATGTATGTATTTGTGAAAAAGTGTGGATGTATTGAAATTTTAAAGGCAAAACTTTATCGTGTATCCCTCAATCAAGTGGACAATTTCGTGTAATGGACCTGCAAATTATTCTCCAAGATAATGTGATTTAGTACCGTTGAACTGTGAAGTCTTTCGTCTACGGCAACATTCGCCATGTAAATGCTGTCATACGACCTCCATTGCTGCAAAAAGTAATGGGAAATTGAACTTGTACGCCATACATGCATCTATGACGCACAAAATTAAAAAATAAAAAAAATAAAAAAAAACAAGCTGAAAAAATATTCATAAACAAATAAACTAACTTGCTATTTTATTTTGATCTACAAATATACATTTATGTACATATTTATCAAAGGGTCAACAGTATTAGCATATTATTAATCAAAGTATGCAAAATTCATTCATTTATTTGCAAAGAGTTTATAAATATATTTTTTTTGGTGCAGCCAGGTCAGACTGACCGACCCTGCGTTTGTTTAAGGCCATCTTTGAAACCGATATTTTTTGGATGGTACATTCCGAATTATGAGATACTTTTGGTGCTTATAAGTAGCGCTGTTTAACTGATGTTAATAATTTTTTACCCGACTGAGCGACGCGTCGCGACGCAAAGAAGGGTTATTGTGTTTATCAGCATATATGTGCAATTGTATGTATGTATTAGAGGGCCGCGTGAAGAGTGTTGAAATGTAAATACGTCTTGTTTTTTAAATGTATTGTCGTAGCATGTACAGGCAAATCTCGCTATAACGAATCTCGCTTTAACGAAAATCCGATATAACGAACGTCCAATTTTTTTACATTAACAACCTTATATAGCGAATAATATCCCAATTTTGTACTGGATATAACGAATGATAAAGGAAATATGTCAAAATAAAAAACAAAAACTTGCTAAGAACATATTTCTAGCATTTAGTTCTACATTATATAGCGAATGTTGTGATAAATGTGTGTTCTCTATAACGAACGACAAAAAAATATTAAACAAAATCTAAATGCAAAAAAATGTGATACCGTTAAGCTATGTACAGACGGTTGTCAGATATTACAATATTGCCAACAAAATGTGCTCAAAATTTCTTACAACCGTGTGAACTGACAATTTTTGTCAGACGTCGTTGTCAGAAAAAGCATTGTCAGTCCATTGCAAGACTAGCAGCTGACAACAAATTGTCTGACATCTTACAATCGTGTGAACACATTGTAAAACTATTGCCAGATATTTGTCAGACATTTTAATATTGTCAGATGTGGAAAGTTTATGCATCTGACAATGGCGTCATTGTAAGATAATTCTTTCTATGGGCAACACTGCACACGCTTCATTTTAAAGAAAAAATTGATGATAAAATATATGCAAAAAAATCATTGCAATGGCTTCTTTATGGTCCATAATAATTTATACTTTCACTTTTTACATTTAAAACAAACACCAACGATAAATATTTAAGAATTTCTAACAAATGCTTTAAGTCTGGCAACGCATAACAATAGATCTAAAAATTTTTGCATATAACAACCGTGTGAACTAACAATTTTTCTGCTGACGATTTTGTCAGATGAATTTATTGTCATACAACCGTCTGGCAATAAATTGTAAGCTTTTCTGACAACCGTGTGTACTGACAAGGAATATTGTGCTGGCAATTTTCGATTGCCAGTACATTGCCAGATCTGACAATATTGTAAGATCTGACAATTGTCTGTACATAGCTTTAGTTTGTATTTGGTAGCTTACTTGAAAAAAATTGCACTCATTATTTTAATTGTATTGTATCTTGTCTACAATAATAATAGTTAAAATAACACCTGAAAAAAACTTTGGGATATAACGAATTTTTCAGTATAACGAATGGGCCTGACATTATATCGTTCGTTATACCAGGATTTGCCTGTATTATACTAAACTAATAATAAATGATGTCGTTTAATAAGCGAAGCTGGATGTATGTATTGATGTACGTGTACATGAATGTTTACAAGCGATGTCGCAAATACTTCTTGTTCGTAACAAACATTCAAAGGAAGTAGTGTTGATGAGTGTATGCTTGTTATTTTGCATATTCTACGTTTGAGTGTGTGAGTGTAAGATCTAGATAATAAGTTTAAGGGTGGTGTTTTAAACCAAGCGCACACAACTAATGTCAATGCATTTGTATGTGTGCAGAAAAATTAAAGATCATACATACAACGCGTGTTTGTACGTAAATATATGCATGATATTTGTATATGCGCCCATGCGTAGGAAGAAGCAAGCATCACAAATTCTTCTTCACGAAGTATTTTCTTCTTTACTCCTATACTTGCAATAACTGAAACAAATTACTAGCAAACAGTGTTGTTTAGCGTTTGATTTCGAAGCTTTCACTGTAGTAAAGCACTTGAAAAATTCCTCATGTCTTAAAAGTTCTTGTAAGTGGTCTTGTGCAGGGTTCCATTGTGTATGTATGTGTGTTCCTTTGCGGCACTATATAAACTGATCGCGTGAACCGATTTTGATGATTCTTACACCAATTGATTTGTCTTAAAACTGGGTGTGTCAATATGGCGGTCAACAGACGCCGTTGTAGTAAACAATGATCGGTGAAATTACCGATAGGTCATTACTAGGGAAAGGATTTTCATGCATTTAAAATCACGTTTTATCTACATAAAATATGCAGTAAAAATATAAAAATATGCATTTAAAACTAATAAAATATGCATTTATCAACTTTTTTTCAACATTTAATTGCATTAAAAACTTCAAAAAATCACCTTCATTGCTTTCTTAGCAAACATTTTGTCATTAAAAACTTGAAAAAACATAAAAAGCTTGGTTTCAATGACTTCTTAATATATATTTGGCAAATCACATGCAATTCAAAATAAAGTTCAGTCTAACTTTTATTTACGTACACGAATGAATACATTTTTTTATTGTCAAAGATAAACCTTTGAAGATTTTTTCTGAAAAATTTTTATGTAATAAAAATGAATGTTCCACGTCAGCAGAAGTTATTGGGGTGCACATTTAGATGCTGCTATTTCGTTTGTGTAATATTCAGTTTCTAAATTTTCGTTCTTAGAACTATAAACTATTGATCCAATTTGTTGCATATTTTAAGTTCATAATTTTTTTGTATAACTATTTCTAATTGGCCTATAGTGTGAACAAGAAAGCAATACTATGTGTACCCAAATATCAATGTATGTAGCAGAAGGTTGTCGGATATTATATTTCTATTAATAAAATTAAAGAAATTTTAAAGTAAAAAAACTTGCACTCATATGCAAAAAATAGCGTGTGCTTCAAGTGTACGTAAAAACCAGTTTTAGTATGGAAATTTTAATTTAACGTACACTTCGAGCACACGTTATTTTTTTGCATATCAGGGAACGGTTTTTGACTTTAAAATTTCTTTAATTTTATTAACAGAAATTAGGTATCCCACAGCCTTCTGCCACGTTTCCCATATATTGGGTGTTTTTTATTGAGGTATAGAACTTTAAGTTGGCATCACTTTTTTAACTGGCGGCCATTTTGTCAGCTGTCAAGTGATTAATATTTAGTTTGGTTTGCCATTTCATCATGAACAAGTTGACAAAAGAACAACGCTTGCAAATCGTGCAAATTTATTTCGAAAATAATAGTTCAGTTCGCGAAGTTTACCGCAAGCTCCGTCCATTTTATGGTCGACATAATCGTCCATCAGAGCAATTAATTCGGTTAACCATGGATCGTTTTCGCACTACGTTTACTCTATGTGATAACACGCATCCGCAGAGACGTCGAACAGTGCGCACCGAAGAAACAATTGCCGCTGTAGAGTAAAGTGTTGAAGAGGACCCGAATGAATCGATTCGCCACCGTGCACAGCAATTGGAGCTTTGTCAATCAACTTTATGGAAGATTTTGCGCAAAGATCTTGGCTTGCGACCTTACAAGATCCAGCTTGTGCAAGAATTAAAGCCGCGAGACCATGCAATGCGTCGTGATTTTGGTGTATGGGCCGAAAATGAGATTGATCTCGATGCTGATTTTCATCGCAAAATTTTGTTCAGTGATGATGCTCATTTTTGGTTGAATGGCTACGTCAACAAGCAAAATTGCCGCATTTGGAGTGAAGAGAATCCACATGAGACCCTTGAGACGCCATTACATCCACAAAAACTGACTGTTTGGTGTGCTCTATGGGCTGGTGGAGTCATTGGGCAAAAATTCTTCCGAAATAATGCTGGAGAGTCAGTTACCGTTAATGGAGACCGGTATAGAGCCATGATAACCGACTATTTTGTTCCCGAATTGGATGGCATGAATGTGGATGAGTTGTGGTTCCAACAAGACGGCGCTACATGCCACACAGCGCACGTCACAATCGATTTATTGAAGGAAACATCCGATGAGCGCATAATTTCGCGGAATGGACCTGTCAATTGGCCACCAAGATCGTGTGATTTGACACCATTGGATTATTTTCTTTGGGGATATGTGAAGTCGCTCGTCTACGCCAAAAAACCAGAAACGTTAGGGGACTTGGAAGCCAACATTCGTGGCGTTATTGCCAACATACGGCCCCATATGCTCGAAAAAGTGGTTGAAAATTGGACCTGTAGAATTGGCTTTATTCGAGCCAGCCGCGGCGGCCACATGCCCGAAATCATATTTAAACATTAATGGCATAAAATTATCCTTCCAATAAAGCCAAATTGATGGACATTAAAACGATTTTCTTGTGTTTTATTTCAATTCGAAGTTCTATACCTCTAAAAAAACACCCGTTAGTTACTATAGGATGTATCCGTATCATACCACATGATATTTTTCATTAAAGGCAAAGGTGCTTTCAAAAGCACTTTATATTCACATGAAATTAATGCAGAATCAGAAGAGAGGGCTGAAAAAAATTACACATACCATGCTATTTTTTTATTTAAATTTTCAATGGTGTTGGTATTATTGACTTGACCCAAGGTATATCGAATAATATCACAAAAAATACGATCGTAGATTTTTCTCTTTTTCCTCTTTTTTTGTTCTTACACAGTCGTAAAACTGCAGCTTTTAAATACTTTCCAAGTAATAAAAAAAACAAAATTAGATTTATAACATGAAAAAACTAAAAAATTTATTAAAAATATACATTTATAGTAATATATGCAAAAATATGCACTAACAAATCGATGCCATTTTGTCACAAATTTGTTGATTCGCAAAGATATGTTATTTACGTTGATCTAAGACAGAAAACATGTATTTACATGAAAATCCTTTCCCTAGTCATTACTAACTATAAGGAACTCAGTGATTGGGTAGAAAGCAGGACCAACAATTCATGACGAAGTAGGGAGGATTGTAAAGTCTTGAGGGGTTTTTGGCCAAAACTAGACTCAGGAAGATCTAAACTACTACTGGACATGAATAGGAAGGCGATGCGAATCATGATAGGCGTGTTGACTGGTCACTGCTCGGTCAGAGCAAGAACAAGCATTTGGGAGACTGGCACTCCAGATTTTTGTAGGATGTGCGGGGATGAAGAGGAACCAGAAACCATTGAACATATTATCGGTCATTGCCCGAAGCTGCAACGTCATAGGCTTAGATGGCTGAGCAGACGTTTCCATGAAAGCATTACTGAAGTCGGGAAGTGTAAACTAGAGGACATCAGGGGCTTAATTATGGGAATTCGGTGGCTTAGTGATGGATAATATTGTCACTTCTGGCTGCAAATGGGAGGGTGAATATTACTTCTTATGGGCAACATAAGGGAATCACAATGGACCCAATTGGGTCTCCGAGTGGAGGTGCGGTAAAGCAACACCCTTCCTAACCTAACCTAACCTTTACACATACATCAGTGAATGTCTTCATTGTTTTACGGGTCTGCATGCAATAACAATTGAAGGTATCATATTGTCGTCGGTTGGTTTCTGGTTTGATGTATGGAACAAAAATGTGTTTTCGAGAAAATCGATGAAGAATATTTAGTTCATTAGTTTTATAAAAATACACGATATAATTTTTTGCTTAATATTAAAAGCAATAGATACATATGTTTTTTATAAGTTAAAAGTTATTAAAGTTATTAGGACTTAAGAAAAAAATTTAAAAAATCCTTGTCAACGCATGTCACAATCATAACAAGTAGTTTAAATTGCTGTATTTATTTAAGTACATAGATATAAAAGGTAAAAATATTATTAAAAATATTAGGCAAAAATAAACAAAATGTAGAAAATTTAATTTTGTAATCAAAATTGCATTTTGAATATTTCGAAAAGTATTGAAGGTATGAGAATAATTTTTTTTCTGTTTGCAAAGCTAAATATATGCTATTGAAATAAACTAAAATGTTTCCCGATTTATAATTTTATAAAACGTTTTTTTTTATTGCAAAGAATTGTGTTAGAAAATTTTTTAGCATTTTTAGAAAATTTCCTACCCTGCCTACATTTATGTGTAGGATGTCAATAGTTTCTTACAAGTTACTAACAACAAGTTTATTTATAATAAAAAGTAAAAAAAAATTACAAAAACCAGCGTGCAATTTTTTTGCCACATCCAAAAATTAGATTTTTTTGCAAAAAAAATTGCTAATTTTCGACCAATGGTGGATATAGGGTGCACTATCAAAAATCTCTAAAATCTAATTCACAGTCTGTCTTGATGCCTCCTCTCTCAGAAACAATCAACATTTTTAAAAAATATTTAATGATTTTTTAAAATATTTGAAAAAAATTAAAAATACTTTTTTCACAAAATATACAAAATTTTCTCATAATTTTCAAAAATCCAAATTGCAAAATTATTCCTAGCTACAATTTTTGAGATATCAAAAAAATTCTTTTTTCATATAAATTGTAATATAGTTTTCTTTCAAAAACAACAAAACCAACTGATTTTTGCCAAGTAATAAAGAAGTTATGTAACAACGATTAAAAAAAGTCAGGGCCAAAAATAAAAAAATTTCAAGTCAAATAACTTGGAAACTGTAAAGCTACGGTCACACTTGTCAAACATTTGCCCAAAAAAGCGTAACCAACAATCACTAATGAACAAAGTTTTGATCCAGACACTTGTTTATCATATTAAACAGTTTCTAATACAATTAATGCACAATGTCATAGAATATTACAATATTGGCTACTCTTTAACTTGACAAACTTTTGTCTGAATTGAAAGATTTTTCATTAGCATTTAGTGGTTACGCATTTTTTTGGGCAAATGTTTGACAAGTGTGACCGTAGCTTAAGAGCTAAAATGGTGCTCTAAGCATGTTTTATTTTTGTTTCTTAACGTTGATTGTCCCGCTGAAAAAAATTATTAAGATCGGTCGATATTTACAGAAGTTACAAGCTCCGAAAGAATTTCGACAACCGCAGTTTCCCACTTTGAGGCTCTTTGGAGCTACCCTGTCTTACAACAGGGTGCGTCCAAATATACTTTCTGAAAAGTTCAACACTTTTTCTTTCCAAAACAGTTAAGGCTTCATTAGTTTTTACTTTCTGTTGCTGTTCTGTACTGTGCCGTTCTGCTTCTAAATTTGAGTACTTACTTTTTCTGTCGAAAAATTTCAGCTGTTCCTGGTCAGAAGGGTCGCAGTTTTCCACTAAAGTGATGAGTTTTGCATCGTCCATTGTTATGTTTCGATATAGTTTTATATATTTCATTTAAAAATTCAATTTTTTAACTTTAAAGCAAACAAACAATTTATTTCAAAATATTTTTATTCAATTTATGCTGTCACTTACAATTACTTAACAATTTTTTGATTTTCACAGGTTGAACCGAAACAGAACAGAACGAAACAGAAAAACTAACGACTTGTATTACATTTCTATAAATAAAAAAGAGTCAGCTGATTCGTAACAGAACAGAAAGTAAAAACTAATTCTGGGCTTAGTTTCATCCAAATCGGTACACTAGTTCAAAAGTTGCGGACTTTTTACCACTTTTTTTTATAACATGCCACTGTGCCACGTTACTCCATGTTACATGCATGGACTACTTGTGGATGCAATGATTTTTTTATTTTTATTTTTTATTTTTATTTATTCGTCACAAAGTCACAAAATAAAAGTTATTTCTTGACTTTTATTTATTCCTCAGAAAATAACAATTATTTCAACATAAGAGTTAATTTGTGATTTTTATTTATTCCTCACGAAATTAGTTATTTTTTGATCTTTATTTTTTTGCTCAAAAAAATTTTAATTTTTAAAATGAATAAACTATAAAAAAGTAAATTTAATTTAACATATAAGAGGTTTTTTTACAGAATTGGGCGATAAATTCAGTTTTAAATCGGTTAATATTAATTTTAACGCAAAAATTACGCTTTCTACAATTTTCGCAATTAAAACTCAAAAATATGCTCTTAAAAATAAAATAAATGTATATTTGTAAATGATAATATATTTTTTAATTTAAAGATTCAACACAATTTGCATATAAAATAAAACAAAAATAAAATATATAAACAATTAACAAAGAATAACTCTGCCTTACACTGAAAGGAAAATCATTCATTCAGAGAATGAAATAGTTTCATTAAATGTTCTGCATTATATTAATGAAACTTTTCATTAATACAATGAACAATTACATTGTATGCATGAAATCTTTCAATATCTGCTCTTCATGTGTTCTTCATAGTTCATTGTATTAATAAAAATCGTTACATTATTTAAATGAATTTTCTTTTTAGCAAATTTGAATAGCAGATGTTTCTCTCTTTCTCTCTTTTTTATCCATTCACGCAGTGATGCCAACCTAGCCCTTTTAGGGCTAGATTTAGCCCGTTTTCAGTCATTCAAAACGCGAAAAAAAATTTTTTAGCCCCAAACTAAAAAAGGCGCAAACCTAGCACTTTTTACAATAATCTTTCAGCCCTTTTAGCCCCTTTTTAGATTTTCCTCGATATGGCTACATTTAAACTTTTGCGAACTTTTTCTTCCTTTAATCTAGCAAAATAAAATGAGTAAAAAGTCGATATTGCTTTACCAATTTAAAAAAGAAGAATAATATAGAGTAATCTTTTTTTTTTCTTTCAAATTTTTTATGCCTTAAAAGTTATTCAGTACAGCCTAAAACAGATAATGTATGTTTTTGGAAGAGCAAGAAATCGAAATTTTATTTAATAACGGCAAAATTTAAATGTATCTACTTATGCAAACATACATATCGTTAACTTAATACGAAAAGGCCCTAACTCATTTTTTAATATTTTACAGCAGGAGGAAAAAACTAAATAAAAAAAGATGCAATATTGATACAAAATTTTTTTAAACGCAATTTTTATTTAAAACACTTTACATAAGCACATAATATTGCGTTTAAAAAAATTTTGTATCAATATTGCATCAATATTGCATCTTTTTTTATTTAGTTTTTTCCTCCTCCTGTAAAATATTAAAAAATGAGTTAGGGCCTTTTCGTATTAAGTTAACGATATGTATATATATTTCTGTTATATATGTATGTATATGATAACTGTTTAATCTATGTATGTACATACTTTATTGAAATGTAATATGAAATGTAAATGAAATATGTACAATATTGAAGCTCTAAAGCTATGTATGTATGTGTTGATCTCATGATAGTTATTAATATTATAATGAATTACTTTACAAAAATTGATTTGATGTTTTTATTTTCAACAGAAACATTTTAATACTAGCCCCTGTTCGCGCTTTTTCGAAAAATTTTACTATTTTTTATTTTTTTTATTTTTGAATATTTTTTCAATTTAGCCCTTTCTAGCCCATTTTTCAAAAATTTTTACGCGTTTTGAGTCTCAAAAGTTGGCATCACTGCATTCACGTCCCTCGCCTCTATACAAACACAAGAAGGTTGTGCCAAACATCTTAAAGGGTGTTTTTTATTGAGGTATAGAACTTTAAGTTGGCATCACTTTTTTAACTGGCGGCCATTTTGTCAGATGTCAAGTGATTAATATTTAGTTTGGTTTGCCATTTCATCATGAACAGGTTGACAAAAGAACAACGCTTGCAAATCGTGCAAATTTATTTCGAAAATAATGGTTCAGTTCGCGAAGTTTACCGCAAGCTCCGTCCATTTTATGGTCGACATAATCGTCCATCAGAGCAATTAATTCGGTTAACCATGGATCGTTTTCGCACTACGTTTACTCTATGTGATAATACGCATCCGCAGAGACGTCGAACAGTGCGCACCGAAGAAACAATTGCCGCTGTAGAGCAAAGTGTTGAAGAGGACCCGAATGAATCGATTCGCCACCGTGCACAGCAATTGGAGCCGACTAACCGACTATTTTGTTCCCGAATTGGATGGCATGAATGTGGATGAGTTGTGGTTCCAACAAGACGGCGCTACATGCCACACAGCGCACGTCACAATCGATTTATTGAAGGAAACATTCGATGAGCGCATAATTTCGCGGAATGGACCTGTCAATTGGCCACCAAGATCGTGTGATTTGACACCATTGGATTATTTTCTTTGGGGATATGTGAAGTCGCTCGTCTACGCCAACAAACCAGAAACGTTAGGGGACTTGGAAGCCAACATTCGTGGCGTTATTGCCAACATACGGCCCCATATGCTCGAAAAAGTGGTTGAAAATTGGACCTGTAGAATTAGCTTTATTCGAGCCAGCCGCGGCGGCCATATGCCCGAAATCATATTTAAACATTAATGGCATAAAATTATCCTTCCAATAAAGCTAAATTGATGGACATTAAAACGATTTTCTTGTGTTTTATTTCAATTCGAAGTTCTATACCCCTCAAAAAAACACCCTATATAAAGATGCTTGTTTTGTTAAGATTTTTGTTTGATTCTTTTAAACTTATGTTTGTGTATTGTGATTCTCAACAACATATTAAGAGTTTTACTATAAACATATAAGTTTTTCGGCTCATTTAAAACATTATTTGGGTTGAACTCAACTGATGAGTTCCTTAAATTTTAAATGTTTTACGTTAATAAATACATACTTACATATGCGCATATATTAAGTACATATGTATTTGTATATATTAAATTAAATATTAATAAAAAAATTCTATATATCTTTTATTAAGTAGGTGGTTTGGAAGGGATTATATTTCATTATATTTATGAAATTTTCTTTATATTAATGAATAAACTTCATTTATAGTATGTAAAAACTTCATTAAATCAATGAAACAAGTACATTATATTCATGAAAAAGTTTCATTGAACTAATGAAATAGTTTCATTCTATTTATGACGTAGCCGCCAAAATTAACTTCATAAATACAATGAATCATACTTCATTGATCCAATGAAGGGCTTCATTAGCTGACTTTTAATGAAACATTTCATTAATACAATGAAGAATTTCATTGTCTGAATGAAGGTTTTCCTTTCATTGTTTATTATTTTTTATTACAATAAACAACAAACTGTTACATATAAATAAACTTTTACACATTGACAGTGTTTTTTCAACATCTTCTCGGGGCAGAGTCCGACACAAATACCAAAACCAAATTTTTATTGAAACTAACGTTCGTAATAACTGCGTAATATATAAGAAAAATATATACACTACATTTGACCAACAGATAAGATAGATGGCTTGTAAGCATATTAAAGAAAAAAAGTTCTATAAAGTATCAGAATTTGCCCTAAAAGCTCTAAAAAAAATTATGCTTTAAAGAGTAAAATATGCAAAAATATGCACTAACAAATCGATGGCAAAATTCATAAAATCTTCTGAAACGGACAAATATCTTATATCCGCATTAACATGTCATACAAGAAAAAACATGCAATTGCATATTTGCGGTTTCCCTGATAATAATTGAATCAAAAACTCGATTTTTAATTTTTTGTTAGTTACTACGCCTTTTTGCATTTTAGCTAACGATATGTAGATGTTATTATTTATTTATAGATATGTATGTATATACATACATATTCCCAGCCAGCATTTGGGTGATCATTTTTTGCAGAAATCTCTTATATGATTCTCCTCAGATCGCTTTTGATGATTAAAAACTGATTTATCACTTGGGTGATTGAAAAAGGATTCATTTATGTTTCATCTATGTGATCAAATATTGATTATTGAGGAACAAAATGCAAAGCAACTGCAAAAAAGGTTATTTAATGATGTAATACTAGCAGAAAATTGTTCAAAAATTAATCAGCAAATCGTATCATAAATGTTTCTTTGGTTTGATTCATCTGTAGGGTACAATTTTCTCACAACGGGAGTATCATTTATGATCGAAAAATGAGCTCATATGCGGTTATTTTTCCCGTCAAGCTGATTCGGAAAAGATTCGATTATGATACAAAATGCTGGATGGGTTATGTTATATTCTTAATTAACTCACCATCATACATACATATTATTAATTGAGAGGAGACAAGTATTGAACCAGCAATCTTCTGACTGGCACCCTGAATAATCGTTATACAAAAATGAAAAAGATCCTGAAAAAATTGTCTCTGTGTTCATTTATAGATATGAAATAACAAGAAAACTAATAAAATCAAACAGATATCCCTCTTAAAAAAATCAAGAAGATGATTTACACATAATCATGTAGGAACCTAATGAAATCAATAAGGATCCCCAGCAAAAAATTACACATTACCATCTGAACTACTTGACATATAATGACTTACTTTTCCGATTGGCAAATTTCCTTAGTCGCTTACAAATCACATTACCTAAAATTTAGAAAAGTAGAAAGCAGAAGTTGAACATATTCTTTGGGTTTTAAAAGATGACGTGAAAATATTGCCAAAAAAAATATGAAGTTATTTTAAATAAATTATATATATTTCTATATTGTCTATTTATTTATTTCAAACTAAAATATAAGTACTCACATTTTGAAAAATTATTATTTAAATATAAGTTGTTCCAAGTATTTTTTTATTTTCGGTTTTAATAAAAGTTCATCAATCAAACAATTGAAATTTTTCTAAGTATATTATTTATATGAGACATTTTTAGATTTAGTTGAACTGTAGTGAATTTTAATCAGAAATAATTTCTTATTCGGGCTTAAGTTCAGTAATTTCAATTCTTTTTGAATGAAATATAGAATAGAATAGTAGTAGATAGACTAGGGTGCTGATGAAGTGCGTGGCTGCACAGAAAAATATCCGTATTTCAACCAGCTAAAAAGTGTAGTTTAATTTTTCTTATCTTCTTTAGAAACTCACATTAATTAATAAAAATATTTCATTCAATAAGAATTGAAATTACTGAACTTGAGCCCGAATAAGAAATTATTTCTGATTATATTATTTATAAGTAACAATACAGGCACGGATACGAATAATATATAACTTCAATTGAGTTTAAAGAAGAAATATTACAAAACGGTGTATTTCGTAGTAAAATAATAGTTTTTTTTTTTAATTTATTTATATTTTTCAAAAAAGTATTATTTATTTAATCAAACTGAGTTTTTAATCAAGATTTTCCATTTACTCAAACAATGGCTGGCGTATTAAAAAAAAAACTAAAAAAAAGTAGTTCCATCAAGAAAAAAAAAATAACGAATAAAATGACTTCCTACAATAAACAACATAACTACTTCTCAAAAATCGGTTATTTTAGTCTCATGCCTTGTTAAAATCAATAAATTCCAACAAAAATTCTTAATTCCAAACTCGATTACATTTTTTGAAATTTTTTGCTGGGAATACCTTTTTAAGGTTAGGTTGCCTTAGGTTGAAATCAATTAGGAAACCTTTAAAAAAAAATAATTAAGGTAACCTAATGAAATCAATAAGAAATCCCTATATTATACAATTTATAAGAAAACCTAATATAATAAAATTTTTTTTTCTATCGCATAAATAAAAATACATAAATTCTAAGGAAAAAAATTAATGGACACTTTTTTAGAAAAAAAGAATTTTTTAAATCTTTCCAAAAATGACGCGAGTTATAAAGTAACATATTGTGCAATAACCGCATAAAAATCTTAAGCGACATTAATTTCGAATATCATTTAGTGGCGATAATTAATTATTTACGACTGCAAGTAATTAATTTTCGTAAAAAAATATTAAGTTCGAAATTTATGTCGCCTAAAAAAAAAATTAAAAACCCGACTGCGACCAATTTCGAACTGTTAAATATCCTAAATGATCATTCGATATGTATAATAGTAAGATAAACCGAAAGATGATTTTAAAATACCTATCGAATGATACCCATTCTGATATAGTTCGCCAACTATTTATTTATTTTTTGCTATTTACAAAATGGCGTCTGTTGGCCGCCATATTGAATTTTTACTACAGTCATATCTTTAGTGATTGATGTAAGAATCATAAAAGTCGGTTCTCGCGTTCGATTTATATAATGCCACAAAAGGAACACACATACATATGTATGTATATACATAGGCTGATAAATACAATACCGTTCTTTGCGTCGCGCAGTCGGGTAAAAATACGGACGAAGGAGGATATCAACTCTTTCTTTTTTTAAGTCTGGTAAATACAGTCATGTACTACACATCTTTGTCCCATCGCCCGTTTATATATGTCATCGTCCATACTATGAAACATTTGGTGCGAAGCATTTATAAATTCTCTTTAGTTTTTCCTCAAATTATTTGTATTATTCATCCCAACCACTTCGTTTATAAAAAGCCTTAATTAAGGCTATGAGCGCAAAAGTGGTGTAACCCTAAACTATTTAATAATTAATTGCTCTATTTAATTGTTTAATTGCTCTATTACTTTGCGATATTATGTTCTATGCAAAAACGATTTTTCAGCTCCATCTTCTTTTGAATACCAAAATGTGGCTAGATTAAGTTATTTTGCATTGATAGTTGGTAATGCAAAGAGCAGAACAACAACCAAAAAACAGTGAGACACCACCTCTCCACCACAAGGATTTTCACATGATTTTTTTCCCTATAAATCCTTTATAAAGCACTTAAATTTTTTACAAAGATAAGGTAGTAAAGAATTATTCCTCACGGCATTTTGATTTCAGAAAAGAATAAATTCATTGAAGTGCGACTTTGACCCGCGGCCACTAGATATGTAATTCAATACGAACTTTAGCCTATATAATAATAGTTTTGGCTTTTTTTTCGTTTGTGGTTTTTTTCGGTTTTGAGCGTTTTTTTTTTTTTGGTTTTGGCGTTTTTTCGGTTTTGGTGATTTTTTTTAAGTTTTGGCACTTTTTGGTTTTTGCATTTTTTTTCGGTTTTTGGCGTTTTTACATTTTGGTGATTTTTTTTTCATTTTTGCGATTTTTTTCATTTAGGTGATTTTTTTGTTTTGACGCCTTTTTCGCGGTTTTTCGATTTTTTTTCGGTTTTTGATGTTTTTTTTTCATTTTGGCGATTTTTTCCTTTCTGGCGATTTTTTCGGTTTTGTCGATTTATTTTAGTGTTAGACTTTTTTAATTTTCCGCTTTTTTGGTTTCTGCGATTTTGTTTTTGGGTTTTGCGATTTTTTTGGTTTTTAAAAATTTCAAGTTTGCCTCTTACGGTTTCCAAGATACAACACTCTTTAATTTTTAACACTCATGTATTTGTTGTTGTAGTGGCCAAGGTTCTATATACCCTGTTCAAATTTCAGGTCCATAGCTCTTACTGTTCTGGAGAAAATAGCCTGTGACGGACAGCATAGCGAAAACAATAGGGTTCCTTTTCCTAAAAACGAATCCGATGGACCTTAAGCCCATAATGAGAAAACTTCTATTGTGTTATTACCTTTTCTTATTAATATGAAAAAAGGTAAAAATTCAATAATAAAATATAATTTATGCAATGGTTTTTGTTTTAGATATTGGGCCTAATTACGAGTGTCGAATTTCGACTACAACTACGACAATTTTGTACTAGACTAAAAAACATAGCAACATTTTTCTTTAATCTAGTAAAAAACAAGACAAGTCAAAATTCCCGTTTGTATATTTATATTGAAAACCAAAACAAATTTGAGTGATATTTTCAATATAAATAGGCAGGCGAGAATTTGTACTTGTCTTTTATACACTGGCAGATAATTTTTATTCAAACTTATTTTTGTTTCTTTTTTCTTTTTGTTTTGATTAGGCCAAATAAAGTTCGCATTTTTAGGAAACCAATTTGTGATAATTTTTAAGTATTCTGACAAACACTAGCAAAACGGAACAATATGTTGTTTTCGAAGATCGCCACATCTTCGTCATCTTCGTCGTCAGCGTTCTTGTGTTTTGTGCACTGTGTGTGGTGTCAGTTGATGCAAATTTCAACTTTATGTACATACATATTTTTGAGTGAAAATGGGATGCGTGAATTGGTTTCATTCATTGTATTTCATTTGGTCAAAGCTTTTTTTTATTGTAATGAAAGCTCAAGTTTACTATCTTTAAATTGTTGTTTGTTCCTTACTAATTATACACATGTCTGTTAATTTTCTTGTTTTTAATTTTGGTTCTCTTGTAAAAATCTATAATTTGCACTAGCGGCCTTTGGGATTTTAGGTAACGATGTGCGATACATTCCTTATATTAATTATCGCACGAAATTAGTGGCTTTAATAAAAAATTATATACATTAATATTCATAAATAAAAGTATGTATTTGTTTCCATATGAAAATTATTTTAATTCCATTTAACACATTCCTTCCTAAAAAAAACAAATATAAATTTATATGTAATACCCAATTTTATATATTCAATGCATATAAAAATAAGTTCGGGCAAAGTACATAAGCATGTACAGCTTATTCACTTCAACAACGTCATAACTTAGAAAATGCGATTATTTGGTTAATAAAGCAAAATATTTCATTGTATCATTATCAATATTGTGTAAAAATATCATCAGATTGTTATTAATTCTCATATTACATTTCATTAAAAATGTACGTTAAATAGCTGATGTTAATAACAATCTCTACCCAAGTAGATAGATATGGGTGCTGATGAAGTGCGTGGCTGCACAGAAAAATATCGGTATTTCCCCCAGCTAATAAAGTGTAGTTTAATTTTTCTTCTCTTCTTTAGAAAATTAAGCCTACAGTACACGGCATGTAAAAAGCCACATGCATATGTGCTTTGTTTTTGTTTTCAATATAAATAGGCAGTCGAGAATTTTTACATGGCTTCTATAAACTGGCAGTTAAACACATTAACCACAGCAAGCTACCGACTACGAAACGTCAACGATAAATGTTTATATGAGACTGATTATTTTGACGGCAACAAGGCAAGATGCTACAGCTTGTTGTCCGTACTACATTTGTCGTTGTTGTCAAATTAAACTAATCATCCCTATCGTGAACAGTTTTTCTAGGAATATTTTTCCTTTTTTCCCTAATGGCAATCGTGAATTGTTTTGCAGCAGTGTATATTTTAAACACATTTACATGTATAAAATATTATTTAAACGTAGTGTAACTGCGTATCCTCTAAGGTTGGGCTCTTAAGGCCCAACTATAATATGAATAAGCTAGCTTAAGCAACTGTGCGGTTACATATAAAACGCATGTGGCAAACTATAATGTACTTAACAATCTTTTCGTCAAGTTTCGTCAAATGTCATTTGCTTAGTCCCTATTTACACTATTGCTAAGCTGATTAGTTTATTAGGAGAGAGAGAGAGAGACGGGGGGAAAAGAAACGTTGCTGTTCCCCTCGTCTCTCTCTCCCTGAAACTAATCAGCTTAGCAATAAGACTTGCACAGTGTGTTTTGGGACTTAAGTAAAGTGCTAAACTGAACGCACATTCCGTAAGGAAACAACTGTTTGTGCATCTTTTAAACTCAAACAAGCAGCAGCAGAAAATATTCATTGATTTTAAATATTTTTTTATTGTTTCTTATTTTAAACTCGGAAAATAAAGCAAAACTTTTATTTTCATTGTTTGTTTTACAATACACATATACACACATACACATGTATTTACTTATGTATATTCACTGTTGTGCTTTTTAGTAGGCAAAACAAATAAAACAAGCAATAAGGTGATGGATATATTTATATGTGAATTTTTAATAGATTAGGTAGGACATTTTTTCAAGTTAGTTTGATTGAATTGCATTCATTTAGGAGTTATGAGAAGAAACAAAATTAATACAAAATTATTGACAATACCTAGATGTGCAGCTGTGGCTAAAGAATACTTAAGTGCATGCAAGTACATTATGGCCACCTAAAAGTCACATCTGAATTGTTTAAGCATTTGACAGACTTATCGTTCAATTCTGACATTAGCTTAAGCCAGCTTATTCATATTATAGTTGGGCCTTTAGTCAATCAATCATTCAAACGAAATTTTCTAATATAAAAAAACAATGAAAATTTTGATATTAAATTAAAACATGTTTATTAAAAAAATTTTTCTATATGAATGAAAATAAATTTAACTGCCACTCAGGTAATTTTAAAAATATGTGTGTCACAAAAGTCTATATATTTATGAAATAACGTGCACTTTTAATTTCTCATTTTCCCGGAAAAATCTAAAAAGTTTCCCGGGAATATCAGGTAGACATTTCCCGGGATTTCTCGTCCAAAACCCTAAAGGTAATTTAATAACTGCCCCTGTTTCTAGCGTAAAGATGTAAAATTTATATACATACATACATATTTTAAATTATCTTTAAAACCTTTTATTTAACCTGGGTATTATGTCCTGTTTACATGCAGTTTTGCGTGTCATGGATTGCGCATTGCATATTTTTTTCCATTGGAGTCCCTACAAAAGAATCCTTCTCCGGTTCAGTTCGATGTTTTCCACGACCCTTTCTATGTGTGATTTTAAATAATTTCATTTCACAAAGTTTAATATAAATTATGACTTTTTAATGATAAGTGTTGTTTAAAACTGAAAATTGCAATGCTTACCTTCTGAGTGCATAAAATGCATTTGTTTCTATTATTTTTCCCAAGAAAAGAAAAATACCTACACCACATCAGGCACATAAAAAAACGCGAATGAGATGAACACGAAACTAACTAACACAGCCATGAAATTTGCCGTTATATATCATCAAATCAGTCATACTTATCAATATACATACATATCTCTTTTCTTATGAAAAAATTCGAATTTAAATTTTTTTCTTCCAGTTTATTTCTATTATTTTTTCCACCACTGTCTGTAGACATAAAGAGGGATTAAAATATAGAAAACGTATTAATGTCGAGCCCTAACCCTAACCGCGGAAATAACGCAACTGACATATTTTTCGAAATTTTCTTTTTGATACAGCATCCAACACGTCGTCTTCTAAAACATTGATTGAAAATAATAATGGTCACATTTCAGTGTAATCTGTGTGGTCGATAAAGTTAACGTACATAACTGCGAGTAACAAAAAAAATCCTATAGTAATATTTGATTCAAGACTCGATAGTGAAGAAAATGCCAGTGATGATGATAACGATACTTATACCAATTATACAGACGATTATGGTGTTTATGATGATGATTGTTAAGAATTTGATACGTAATAGAGCTGTTCAAATAATATTATTCTCTTTTTTAACCGACTTCAAATAAATTTGCATTAAATAATAAACTAATAGTAAAACAAAAACCTTTTATTTAAATGCTCATAAGAATCGGTGCGGTGTAACTAGTAGAAAAAGCTGCCACAAAAATTGCCATTAACAAAGTAACATTCCAGATTAAATAAAAGGTTTTAAAAATAATTTAAAATATGTATGTATATAAATTTTACATCTTTACGCTAGAAACAGGGGCAGCTACCTCGAATTAATTTCCACTTTTTACATATAGTTATTAAATTACTTTTAGGGTTTGGGAAACGGGAATTCCCGGGAAATGTCTACGTGAAATTAAAAGTACCCGTTATTTCATAAATACATATACATATAGACTTTTGTGACACACATATTTATAAAATGGCCTGAGTGATAGTCAAATTTATTTTCATTCATATAAAAAATTTGTTTTATAAACACGTTTTAATTTAATATCAAAATTTAAATTTTTTTTTATATTAAGCTAAGTCTAGACGATATGTTGAATCAGCATATTTATGGTGAAAACATATCGTGTAGACACTAAATTTTTTCAACATATGTGTGCTTAACTACATATGAAGGGCATTTGTTAAAGTTGTCAACAAACGTATGTTCAAGATTTTTTCATATCGTGTAGACACCATATTTTTATGTTTTTTGTTGAAAATCCTATTTAAGCTTTTCAGCATACGGCAAATTTGATAGCAAATAGAATTGTTATTTTAACTCTGCTCATTAAAATATAGTAAAAATAAACGTTTATTTATTGGAAGATATTTGTAATGGGTGACTCATTATAGATAAGTATATATTTTTAGTATTACTATTCCTTACAATAAAAAATTGTTGTTTTATTTTCAAACATAAACATATCGTTGGCTTAGTCGAGATTATTTTAAGTCCATTTTTATGTAAATTGAGTTTTTAATGTAGAATGCTACTGTAACTCAAAACGCATCATTTCCAAAACCTAAAATGTCGTTACGGTATTTTTTCTTGCTGTTATACAGTGGTAAGCAAATATGCTAAGACCAAAAAAAAAAAATTTAAAAAAACACCTATTAGTCTAGCGGAAAAGAATATGCATCTAATGTACTTGCATTTACTTAGCAAATAAATTTTTTGTGTTAATTTAAAATAGCCAAATTAATAGTTTCGTTTTCCTCACACATATTCAGTTTAAATAAATTTAGACAGACTCTCCTGAAAAATTAAAAAGGGACTTATCATATTTGCCGATTAAGCAAACGATATGTATAAAGAAATGGAAACAGTGATTACAGGTTTGTTGGAAAATGCTGATTGTTTAGAATCATTTTGTGGCTTTGATACAGATGATTCTGCACGCGCAACACCTGAAAAAGTGCAGGCAGTCAAAAAAGTGAAAAAACCCTACAAACAAATTAGGCCAAAAGTCCATACTGAATGGTCTAACGATGACATTTATATCCATACGTATGAAATTTTGTATAATATTTGCTCTTCTTTCAATTACTTGTATAATTTTGCACAGAAGCCCTCCTCCTCTCTTCTTTCTAACCATTTCTTTTGCCAAACTCTACGTCGTTTTTCTTTTAATTCTGCATCACCATCAAAAACAAATGCAGTTAGGATAACGGCAAGGGAAATATCATTTGATGACATTATGTTTTTTATATATTAATTATACACCAAAAATATAAACTTTTCCACTAAAAGCGATAATTTATAGAAATTACTAATAAAGAAATATAATTGTCAAATTTATTTTACATTTAAGCAAATGCTCACATGACTTAACATATATATCAGCATACGAAATTCAACATATCGTATAGACACAAAAATTGTATGCTAACTCATATGTTGTATTATTATTTGCTGACATATGTTGACTTTAAAAAATTTGGTACTTTCAGCATACTGTGTAGACGCCTAACATATGAATATGCTGACAGCAGGATTTGTTGTTATTTTTAATCATATTAATGTGAGCATATATTTGCTGATTCAACATATCGTCTAGACTTAGCTTTAGAAAATTTTGTTTGAATGATTGTATGACTAAGAGCCCAACCTAAATTAGAGCATACGCATATTCACTACGTTTAAATAATATTTTATACATGCCAATGTATTGAAAATGCGTACACTGCTGCTAAAGTAACGCTTGACGCTCTATTTCATGTTGGTCTCTAAATTTTCACGATGAAATTGTTTTAACTTATCTGCTATTTAAAGTAGATACTGATATTTAAACACTAATACCCTGTTTATCGATGTCGAAGGAAATTTTTCATTGGAACAATTTCATTTAAAACAAATTCTAAAATTTTGTTTTTGTTTCAATTGTAACTGTAAGTCGCTATTCACACTACTATGCCTTTTTAGCCTGCCTTGTATTGACAATTTTCCTTTGAAACCCCTACGAAAAGTCACACACATTTACATTAAGCCTTTTTTATTCATGCCTTTTTGGCATTTATATACACGTTTAATGCTGAGAATACGAGAGAGGCAAAGAGAAATGTCATAAATCCCCTCGAATTTTCATTTCGTGCCTTTTGTTCTACACCGCAAGCTTCTCATCCCCTCTCACCAATAAACTAAAAAAGCCTGCCTGCACAGGCAAGCAGAAAAGGCACAGTGTAAATTGCGTCTAAGGAAAAAAAAATTTCTTCGACACCGATAAACAGTCAGTAAAATGTCCATTAATTTTTTTTTTATATAAAATAAAAATGTGAGCTGTACAAAATTATTGGGAAATTTCATAAAATTGAAGTTATACCATATCTCCTAATTCGTCTAACTACGTTGGAAAGTATATGTACTGAAAATTCTAAGCTCATAGAAGTTGTGAGAACTCTGAGTTGACAATACTTAAATTTATTATAAGCTGAAGCTATTATTAAAACCCTGAAGGAAATATGTTAGGAGAAATAAAATGATTAAAATTAAAAACATTTAGACAGACTGTGGCTCAGGCTGCAGCTAAGTATACTATTTTAAATTGCTTGTATAGTACTTAAATTTAAGAATCCTCCTGGAAAATTTTCAAGAATAATGAGAAATAGGCAAGGAAAATTCCTAACAAAATGTTTTGGAAGCCTTATTATAAAATTGTTTACTAATTTACGGTAGTACTGTGTAATAGCTATGTATATTCTATTTGCTTGAATTCAAAATTTATCTTAGAAGTGCTTTTGTATTAACTTTTATTTAAAAGAATAAAACAATCGAAATTGCGCTAACTTTCATTTACTAAATGTATTTAATTTAGAATAGTAGCTTTTCCCGGAGCACGATTTTTTCATTCCTGTTTCCCGGGAAGTGCAAAAGTGCGGGAAATCCCAAACCCTAATTAGCTTGTATCTAGAGTACCCCTTCCCCGGACCTAACCTGTCAGTTTTTCACCTAAATTCTTCAAATTAATTGCGTTCGCGTACTCAAAAGTTTTTAAAAAATTTTACTGAACTTTACTGCATTTTACTAAATACAGTAAATGAAAACACTCTCATTTACTCTCTTGAGAGAGTAAAGTGACAGTTCTTGACTGAGTGTTTTGCAAATTTTTACTGCAGAAATTTTTCGTAGTAAAGTTTAGTAAGATGAAAACATATAATTCAAAATGAAAACAAATGAAAAGTAAGCAAACGAAAAGTGTAAAAATTTGAGAAAAGGTTATATAAAAATTGTGAAAGTCATTAAAAAATAATGAAGTATAATATATAGCATAATAATAATAATAGCTGTTAATATATGTACATATTTTGTAATATATTTTATTAGTTCTTTTGTTTTACAAATTATTCTAATTACTCAGAGTTGTAAAACTGTAACGTATCTGGTTACTTATTATTGCACTTGTTTTTAAGGTAATCAATAACATTAACCAATAGTCAAGTAATTTTTATTAATTTAACAAAAAAAAAATAAAATAATTATAAATACTACATGAAACAAATTATAAAATTTATTCTTAGGCTAAGTCTAGACGATATGTTGAATCAGTAAATATGTATGTATATGCTTATATTCATATGCTTTAAAATAACAACAAATCCTGCTGTCAGCTTATATACATCGTCACCTTAAAGACCAAACGACCTATCAGCAGTTTTCAAAAGTTTACAGGAGAGAGAAAAAACGTTATAAAATTGGAACTATTTGCAATATTGAAACGAAAATTATATATTCAGATTAAAATGAAACCAGAAGTATATATCGGTTGAGAAAGCTCGGTTTTTCTAAACACAGCCTATGATATGGAGCTTAGGTTATTTGGAATTGTAAAAATCTGAAACCAAACAACTTATCAGCAATACTAATTAGTATGAATAATTAAGCATTCCTTTAAACACATGAATATTATTTAAATTAAATATTAACAGTTATAGTTTATTTTACTTGTTTAAACAAAAAAGTGCCTAATGTTTGCTTAAATTACACTATACAACAAAATTAAAATTTTATCATGATTTTTGATGATTTATTTTGCTCTTTTTTAGTACGTCACGGCCTTCTAAAGTATACATTTTTTATTTTCCCTAAAATTTTTAATTTTTAAATAAAGTTATTAAAAGTTATTAAAGTTAATTTTTCGGAAAAAATAGAACAATGTCGATTTGAAGCTTTTTCACAACATTTTGATGTGCACCCAGGTTCCATTTCTCTTGCCTTTCTGTAAACGATTTTGCCTTTTGAAAAATCTTCATATTCCTTACCGTTCATACTATTTTTATTTTTTTTTTCTTCTTTTTTGTTGACTTTTTTAGGAACTTCCATATTTGCCCGTTTTCAGTCAGTCAAAATGCGAAAAATAAAATTTTAGCCCCAAACTAAAAAAGGCGCAAACCTAGCATTTTTTACAGTAATCTTTTAGCCCCTTTTTAGTTTTTGCTCGATATGGCTACATTTAAACTTTTGCGATTTTTTTCTTCCTTTAATCTAGCAAAATAAAATGAGTAAAAAGTTGATATTGCTTTACCAATTTAAAAAAGAAGAATAATATAGAGTAATCTTTTATTTTTTCCAAATTTTTTATGCCTTGAAAGTTATTCAGTACAGACAGATAATGTATGTTTTTAGAAAAGCGAGAAATCGAAATTTTATTTAATAACGGCCAATTTTAAATGTATCTACTTATGTAAACATACATATGTATATATATTTCTAATATATATATATGCTAACTATTTAATCTACGTATGTATGAAATATGTAAAATATTGAAGCTCTCAAGCTATGTATGTGTTGATCTCATGATAGTTATTTTTATTCTAATAAATTACTTTAAAAAAATTGATTTGATGTTTTTATTTTCAACAGAAACGTTATAATACTATCCCCTTTTCGCGCTTTTTCGAAAAATTTTACTATTTTTTTTATTTTTTAATATTTTTTTCATTTAGCCCTTTCTAGCCCTTTTTTTTTAAAATTTGTACGCGTTTTGAGTCTCAAAATTTGGCATTACTGCATTTTATTGCGTTTTAAAACTTTTTTATTTTCTTTTCACTTCTAACAATAAATAAAATGTAATAAAAAACAAAGAACAACAAATCAAAAGTAACTGTTTCTCAAAAAGAAAAAATTCAAATAGTTACTCTGATTTCTTCTTTAGCATGAGTGCTGATAGGTTATTTGGTTTCAGAAAATTGTACACTTTCTGATAGGGTATTTGGAAATTTGGTAATAGCTTCTTTATTTGTAATATTAGGCGTTCAAAATTTTGCATATATATGCGTTATGATATACGGAATAATATTAAATAAAAAACTCAATTTTGAAATTTTTGCTGATAGGTTGTTTGGTCTTTAAGGTGACGACATATACATACATACATATGTTAGGCGTCTACACAGTATGCTGAAAGCACCAAATTTTTTAAAGTCAACATAATACAACATATGAGTTAGCATAAAATGTTTGTGTCTACACGATATTTTGAATTTGGTATTCTGATATATATGTTGAGTCATATGAGCATTTGCTTAAATATAAAATAAATTTTAAAATTCTCTTTTTTTATTATTAATTTATGTATGTCAATTATCGCTTTCAGTGGAAAAAATTATATTTTTGGTGTATAATTTCTAAATGGAATTAAATAAATATATAAAAACGTTTGCTGCGACATCTACAATATTTTTCCCTATGTTTATTGAATGTCGCAGAATGGCATCAGAACTGCACAAGCTTGTAAAAGTGCTAATGTTTTTTAATTACATTTACCTTAATTTTTATTTATTAAGTTAATTAATAAATAATTAAGTTAAGTAATAATAATTAATTATACACGTATGTATATAAATAAAAAGAAATTCGCAAAATGACGGAAATTGGCAAAAAGTTACAACAGCAGGATGACAAAGTCTAATAATGTTTTAAACTCTTCAAAACTGCTAAAAACCACGCAAAAAGCAGCTTTTATTGCGAACTTTGCAAAAAAATTTAATTTAATAATTTAATATTTTAATTTTTTTTCCTCACCATTTCCTCACCTGCAGTATATTTTGCGCATAATGCAGAATTTTTGTGTGTGTGTTTTTTTTTGCTTCTATTAAACTATTTTCGTTATTTTAATATTTACGTTATTTTTTGTTTTAAAAATGGCAAATCAGGCAACACTGCTCATACATGAGCAGAATTAAAATATCAATTCTATGTGCTATCAAATTTGCCGTATGCTGAAACGCTTACATAGGCTTTTCAACAAATAGCATATCTGACAGCATACATATGTAGCTGAATTTGTTACAAAGTAAAAATATGCTGTCTACACGATATGCTAAAATCTTGAACATACGTTTGTTGACAACTTGAACAAATGCCATTCATATGTAGTTAAGCATACGTATGTATATTGAAAAAATTTTGAGTCTACACAATATGTTGGCACTGGTAACAAATTTTTCATCATAAAAATGCTGATTCAACATATCGTCTAGACTTAGCTTTAGATTGTTCGTGTTATAAAAATATTGTATCGAGTAGTAATAATTAAAAAAGCTGAATAGTCAAAAGTTTATATATTTTTCAACACCATGTGGAGTTGGAATCAGCTGTTCCTTTAATCTTACTAATTTTTACTATTTTTCCGTTCGGAACTTTTTTCGGCAATAGCTCTTTTTGAGAGCAAATTTTAAATTTTCGCAGTAATCACTCATTTACTGCATTTTACTGCAAAATTAAAAAACGCTCGTATTAACTCACACCGAATTTGATGCCTCTTACTATCATAGGTTTCTAGATAGCAGAGTTTTTTTAATGGGGAGCACCCCTTCCCACCGAACCTAACTCACCAGAATTTTGCTGAATTTTATATTCTGGCTCAAAGTTACTCGTAACTAATACCAAATTTGAAGCCTCACATAACTTATAACTTTCTAGATATTAAATTATCATTAATTAGTTTGTGTGAGGGATACCACTTCCCGCAGTCCTGTTACGCCAATTTTTTGCCCAACTTCGAAAATCGCTCTCTTTAAAGGCGGTTTCAGACTATAATACAAGTATTAATACTTTTGACGAAAATGTTTCCCTGATCTAATTTCTGTTTAAAAAATTTCAAAAAACAATAACAACTCAACATGTCAGAGTTGCATTTTCCACAAAAGTATTAATACTTGTATTATAGTCTGAAACCGCCTTAAGTGATATTGACCAAAAAAAAAAAATCTAAAATTATAAACAGGAAAAGCCACCACGAATTAATTCCCAATTTAGCCGTCGAAAACTTCACTGTGTAACGGTACAATTAAAACATATTACAAGATGCTGGGCCTTATCGTAGTTGGTGTATTTCAACTTCGACTAGGACAATTTGCTCATAGATTAAAGAAAATCTGTTAAAGTGTTCTTTAATCGATTACAGAAACATCGTAGTCGAAGTAGAAATACGCCAACCTCCATAAGAGGAATATAAAAATTGCGAAATTTTTCATCATAAAAATGCTGATTCAACATATCGTCTATTAGCTTCAGATTGTTCGTGTTATAAAAATATTGTATCGAGTAGTAATTATTAAAAAAGCTGAATAGTCAAAAGTTTATATATTTTTCAACACCATGTAGAGTTGGAATCAGCTGTTCCTTTAATCTTACTAATTTTTACTATTTTTCCGTTCGGAACTTTTTTCGGCAATAGCTCTTTTTGAGAGCAAATTTTAAATTTTCGCAGTAATCACTCATTTACTGCATTTTACTGCAAAATTAAAAAACGCTCGTATTAACTCACACCGAATTTGATGCCTCTTACTATCATAGGTTTCTAGATAGCAGAGTTTTTTTAATGGGGAGCACCCCTTCCCACCGAACCTAACTCACCAGATTTTTGCTGAATTTTATATTCTGGCTCAAAGTTACTCGTAACTAATACCAAATTTGAAGCCTCACATAACTTATAACTTTCTAGATATTAAATTATCATTAATTAGTTTGTGTGAGGGGTACCACTTCCCGCAGTCCTGTTACGCCAATTTTTTGCCCAACTTCGAAAATCGCTCTCTTTAAAGGCGGTTTCAGACTATAATACAAGTATTATTACTTTTGACGAAAATGTTTCCCTGATCTAATTTCTGTTTAAAAAATTTCAAAAAAAAAAACAATAACAACTCAACATGTCAGAGTTGCATTTTCCGCAAAAGTATTAATACTTGTATTATAGTCTGAAACCGCCTTAAGTGATATTGACCAAAAAAAAATCTAAAATTATAAACAGGAAAAGCCACCACGAATTAATTCCCAATTTAGCCGTCGAAAACTTCACTGTGTAACGGTACAATTAAAACATATTACAAGATGCTGGGCCTTATCGTAGTTGGTGTATTTCAACTTCGACTAGGACAATTTGCTCATAGATTTAAGAAAATCTGTTAAAGTGTTCTTTAATCGATTACAGAAACATCGTAGTCGAAGTAGAAATATGCCAACCTCCATAAGAGGAATATAAAAATTAATCACTATAATTTTTTTATTTTATTTCTCAGTACTTACACTGGCATTGTCCTGTAAAACTTTACATTTAGCTTTTTCATTAGGATCTGTTATATCATCGATGCGCCTTTCAATGGTCTAAAAAAATATTAAAGTAAATTATTATTATTATTATTGACAAAATAACAGTTTAAAAAAAATTTCACGACATTAACTTACGTTTGTTTGTTCAATCATCAATTGCAAGTAGGCGTCGGCTTCGGAAACGCGACGCCCAAAAATTTCTAAATAATTTGCTCGTTTGCTTGTCAAGTCTTTATTGTAACCTCCAAGGTAGAATGCACTCTGGCTTTCCCACATGCGACTACGATTTGCATGACGCCTTATTGTATCCTCTAAGCGACGCACCCACTTTTCGCGCTCCTCACTGTGTTGAGCCTGCAACAAACAATAAGCAGACGAAAGAGTAAGAGAACAAATGAATAAAACAAATGCGATGACAAAAATATGCTTAAACACAAAATAACTGGATCACTGAATAACTGCATCAATGGAGCTCTAAAAAAGTACACCTACTGCAGCTTTAGATGTTATATTGGCATGCAAGTCCGTAATCCGACTCAGGACAACAGGACAGATGTCGTACAAACCATTTGGTCGCGGTAAATTGCTGGAAGACGAAGACGAAGGTGTAGCTCGGACTACATCATTCCAAAATTTAACTTCCTTGCCAAACCATAGATCACTATAAGGGAAGAAGGCTATCTCGAAGGTCTTAAATATTGTGGTTATAGTTTCAATTTCTTCACTGATGGCTCAAAGATGGATGAAGGGGTAGGAGGTGCGGTTTACTGCCCGGAGCTCAGTATAGAGGAATCTTATAAAATTCCTGATTACTGTAGCATCTTCCAGGTGGAAATCTATGCAGCCAAAATTAATGCGCGTGTGAATATATATATAGACAGTCAAGCAGCAATTAAGGCAATTTCAGCAGACTGCAACTACTCCTCATTGTGCTAATGTGTAGGAATGCCCTAAATAGGTTATGTGATGGCAGACAAGTACATGTTTTTTTGGTCCGAGGACACATGGGGACTGAGGGAAACGAAATGGAAGATACACTGGCCAAAAGGGGAATTCAATTACCTGTAGAAGAAACGGTAAATGTCCGGAAACCAAATCAACACCTGAAATGGATCTTAGACTCTAAGATGAAGAAAGAAGCGGAGAAAGTTGGCGTGCGACGAAAACTTGCAAAACTTCTAAAATTATGTGGAGCTAACCAGAAGCAACTGTAGACTTCTAGTGGGGGGTATTAACTGGACACTGCTGGACGGCTTCGTATGCCGTCAAAATAGGACAAATACTTGACGGTACCTGCAGGAAATGTAAGGAACCCGGGGTAATTGAGACAGTAGAACATCTACTATGCCACTATCCGGCTCTAAACCGCACTAGATATGACTGTCTTGGCGATCACACTTTTCGTAGTCTTCATCTTGTATCGGGAATGAAAATGTGTAGGCTGTTTAATCTGTGTGGGAGTCATTCGATACAGGCACCACGAACTAGGCCGCCATACTTACAGGTTTCTTGTTATCTGTTAGTATCGCTAAGGATCAATCCTGGTCTATGTGAGGTCCTTGACTACCCAGACTAACCTAACCATGTGCTTATGCATGCACACTCCGGATCAAACATACATACTTGTTTGATCCGGACTGTGTCATGCATAAGAACCTCTTAAATTTCTGTTTTTACGATGAATTATGTTTTGAAATTTTTTTTTGCCGACAGTAAACATTTTACTAACATCACAAAAATATCAACGACAAAAAATAAAGTTTGTTTCAACACTATTTTAAAGTTCTTCTTCCAGAAAAAGACGAAAATATTAACATATTTTTCGTTAATATGATCAGAAGGTTAGATTAGGTTGACAGATGGCTAAGCAAAGAGAAACGTGTTCGCCTTAAGCTTAAATTAGACGTGACATAGCCATAACGCTCTAGCCATAACCAAAATTCAATTAGTTTCTATGGTGAGAGTTATGGAGTTATGGAGTTATGGCGAGTCACCTAAAATCAAATACAGTGTTGCCCATTAGTTTGGTTCGAACGGCTGTTCTCTATGGCTATGGTTATGTCACGTCTGATTGAGCCTTTACTTGGGTCTATTTAATTAAGGTAAATTTGCGTTACCTGTGGAAGAAGAGAGAGAGGGAGAGAAATAGAGAGAAGGGGATTTATGAAAGGGAAAGGTCCGTTCGGAGGAATTCTTTCTTTCTTACAGTTACATGTGAAACAAAAACAAAGTTTTAGAATTTGTTTTTGTTTTATATGAAACTAACTACACCCAGTATGCTTCGCTACCCCCATCGTGTTATCTAATGATGTAAATATTTCGAAAGTTTTAAAACTTTGATATTGGATCATTATTAACATAGTTTTTTTGTAAATATCTTCGGAACTACATAACCGATTTAAGAGTTTAATATCTCATTTTGAAAAACATGACAACAGCTTTAAAAAAAAATAAAATAAAAATAAATTCAGTAAAGTGCGACTCTGACTCGCGCACTGGATATGTAATTTAATACAAACTTCATCCTATATAATATATAGTTTTGGCATTTTTTTTTTTCGTTTTTGGGATCTTTTCGGTTTTTTTGTTTTGGCGGTTTTTGCGTTTTTTCGGTTTTTGCGATTTTTTTAAGTTTTGGCTCTTTTTTAGGGTTCCGTACACCAAAGGTGAAAAGGAACCCTATTGTTTTCGCTACGCTGTCCATCTGTCCGTCACACGGTATTTTCTCAGGAACCGTAAGAGCTACGGACCTGAAATTTGGACAGAGTATGTAGAACCTTGGCCGCTACAACAACAAATACATGAGAATTAAAAATTAAAGGGTGTTCCAAAACGAGCAACGAAAAATGTTAAAATCCCTTGTAATAATCATACAATTGTATGAACATATGTACATTGAAACTTGAAATTTGTAAAATTAGTGTATTTTTATACAGAGGGCCTGTGCCAAACAGTAGCAAAGTACTAGTGTAAGTAAATTTTTGACACTTCTGAGGTGAATAAAATTTCACTAGCCCTGGGGGCTAGTAGAAATTTTGACACAACAGATACATTTTTGACAAACTGCAATAAAAACCATGGTATCATAAAATTTAAATCCACCGCCGTCGCTTCGAGCCGTCGCCTAATACAATGATTTTTACGTTTTTTAAGTTTAATTAGACTGTGAAAAAATCATTGTTTATTTTAGTTTGCGAAAAATATTGCATCATATATATAATGTTATATAATTTATTGCTACAAGAATATTGTTTTATATAAAAATGTACTCTTAAAAATTTGTTGGTAGCCGGCGGCTTGTAGTCAGGCGAAGCAAAACCGCCGCTGCAACAATTGTATCATCAGCTTCTTTCTATGCTCAAGAGAATTTGTCAAAATTTTACATTGTCAAAAAAGATATCATTTGAAATTTTTTCCCCACAGGCAAATATTTTTTACCATAGTACTTTTCTACCCTTTGGCACACGCCTAGACTACAACAATTAACACTAAAATTTAAAAAAATTTAAATTAAAGGGTGATCCATCAGTTAATGCAATTTTGACTATCTAATTTTTACAATTTGCTATATCGTGGAAACCGTAAGAGGCAAACACTTGAAATTTTCAAAAACGGTAAAACTAAAAAAAAAAACAAAAATTATAAAATCGCCAAACCAAAAAAAAAAAAAAATTCGCCAAAAATTAAAAAAAGTCGCCAAAACGAAAAAAATCGCCAATATTAAAACAAAATTTCTAACACTAAAATAAATCGCCAAATTCCAAAAAATCGCCAAAATGAAAAAACGCCAAAATGAAAAAAAGCCAAAAATCGAAAAAATCGCCAAAACGCGAAAATGTCGCCAAAACTAAAAAAAAGTTTTAAATAAAAAAAATCGCAAAAATGGAAAAAATCGCAAAAAATAAAAAAAATCGCCAAAATGAAAAAACCCCAAAAACCGAAAAAAATCGCCAAAACAAGAAAATAAAGTGTCAAAACTAAAAAAGGAGCCAAAACTTAAAAAATCACCAAAAACTTGAAATTTTCAAAAACGGTAAACTAAAAAAACCGAAAATTATAAAATCGCCAAACAAAAAAAAATCGCCAAAAATTAAAAAAAAATCGCCAAAACGAAAAAAATCGCCAAAATTAAAAAAAAAAATTTCTAACACTAAAATAAATCGCCAAATTCGAAAAAATCGCCAAAATAAAAATAACCGCCAAAATGAAAAAAAAACTCCAAAAATCGGAAAAAATCGCCAAAACGCGAAAATGACGCCAAAACTAAAAAAAAATTTTAAATAAAAAAAATAGCAGAAATTAAAAAAAATCGCCAAAAATAAAAAAAATCGCCAAAATGAAAAAACCCCAAAAACCGAAAAAAATCGCCAAAACAAGAAAATAAAGTGTCAAAACTAAAAAAGAGCCAAAACTTAAAAAAATCGCCAAAACCGAAGAAACGCAAAAACCGCCAAAACAAAACAACCGAAAAGACCCCAAAAACAAACAAAAAATGCCAAAACTATATATCATATAGGATGAAGTTTGTATTAAACTACATATCTAGTGTTCGTACGGAATCCTTCGTGCGCGAGTCAGAGTCGCACTTTACTGAATTTATTTAGTTTTGACACTTTATTTTCTTGTTTTGGCGATTTTTTTCAGTTTTTTTAGTTTTACTGTTTTTGAAAATTTCAAGTGTTTGCCTCTTACGGTTTCCAAGATATAGCAAATTGTCAAAATTACATAGTCAAAATTGCATTAACTGATGAACCACCCTTTAATTTAATTTTTTTTAAATTTTAATGTTAATTGTTGTAGCCTGTATAAAAATACACTAATTTTACAAATTTCAAGTTTCAATATACATATGTTCATATAATTGTATGTATATTACATGGGATTTTAACATTTTTCGTTGGTCGTTTTGGAACACCCTTTAATTTTTAATTCTCATGTATTTGTTGTTGTAGCGGCCAAGGTTCTACATACTGTGTCCAAAATTCAGATCCGTAGCTCTTACGGTTCCTGAGAAAATACCGTGTGACGGACAGGCGGACAGCGTAGCGAAAACAATAGGGTTCCTTTTCACCTTTGGTGTACGGAACCCTAAAAAGCAAGAAAAAATAAATAAATATATATATATAAAGGGTGTTTTTTATTGAGGTATAGAACTTTAAGTTGGCATCACTTTTTTAACTGGCGGCCATTTTGTCAGCTGTCAAGTGATTAATATTTAGTTTGGTTTGCCATTTCATCATGAACAGGTTGACAAAATAACAACGCTTGCAAATCGTGCAAATTTATTTCGAAAATAATGGTTCAGTTCGCGAAGTTTACCGCAAGCTCCGTCCATTTTATGGTCGACATAATCGTCCATCAGAGCAATTAATTCGGTTAACTATGGATCGTTTTCGCACTACGTTTACTCTATGTGATAATACGCATCCGCAGAGACGTCGAACAGTGCGCACCGAAGAAACAATTGCCGCTGTAGAGCAAAGTGTTGAAGAGGACCCGAATGAATCGATTCGCCACCGTGCACAGCAATTGGAGCCGACTAACCGACTATTTTGTTCCCGAATTGGATGGCATGAATGTGGATGAGTTGTGGTTCCAACAAAACGGCGCTACTTGCCACACAACGCACGTCACAATCGATTTATTGAAGGAAACATTCGATGAGCGCATAATTTCGCGGAATGGACCTGTCAATTGGCCACCAAGATCGTGTGATTTGACACCATTGGATTATTTTCTTTGGGGATATGTGAAGTCGCTCGTCTACGCCAACAAACCAGAAACGTTAGGGGACTTGGAAGCCAACATTCGTGGCGTTATTGCCAACATACGGCCCCATATGATCGAAAAAGTGGTTGAAAATTGGACCTGTAGAATTGGCTTTATTCGAGCCAGCCGCGGCGGCCACATGCCCGAAGTCATATTTAAACATTAATGGCATAAAATTATCCTTCCAATAAAGCCAAAGTGATGGACATTAAAACGATTTTCTTGTGTTTTATTTCAATTCGAAGTTCTATACCTCTCAAAAAAACACTAGATATATATATATATATATATATGGCATTGGTGGTGCAATATGAAAAATGGATTTTGCCACGCCCCTCCGCCCGCAGACCGAAAATCAAAAATCACGGTGTCACCCGCCTGAATATTCTGAAGATTCCCTGAAAATTTCATAAAAATCGGCCCAGCCGTTTTGGAGTCCATACGTTACATACATACATACATATATACACACATCCTCTTTTATATAAAAGGTGTCCCAACAAGAACGCAAGATTTAAATTTGGCGCCATTCGAAGTGTCATTGTTTGACATTTGAACAATTGTTATTGTTTGCTAGTAGAAGGTACGAGATTAGTAAAAATTGAGCGCTACACGAATGAACAACGCATTCTCATTGTGAAATTGTTTTACCAAAATGGTGAAAGTTTTGCGGCTACAGTTCGCAAATTTGCGATCAATTTGGGGTCACAATAATGCTCCAAAAGAGTCAACTGTAAAGACATTAATGGACAAATTCGCCGAAACTGGGTCTGTTAGTGATGTAAAGACAACAACGCGCCTTCGACCAGGTCGATCGACCGAAAATATCGCAGCTGTACGTGATGATGTTGCTGAAACGCAAGTCAAGCGCAAACAGTCAATTGTGTTCGGTATCGTGAAATGATAACCAGTTTTTTCGTGTCTAGAATTGAAGAAATTAATGTGGAGGGCATGTGTTTTCAACAAGACGGCGCCACATGTCATACAGCCAGAGAAACAATTCAATTGCTACATCAGTCATTTCCCGGTCGTGTTATTTCGCGTTTTGGAGACCATAATTGGCCGCCTAGATCGTGCGATTTAACACCATTAGACTTTTTTCTTTGGGGTTTTTTGAAGTCGATGGTTTACGCGAATAAGCCGACGACGACTCAAGCCTTAAAAGAGGAAATTGGACGCTGCATTAATAAAATACCGCAGCATTTATGCAAAACGGCCATTGAAAATTTCATTAAAAGATCGCGTGTGTGCCAGCAAAGCCGCGGCGGCCATCTGCCCGATTTGTTGTTCCACACATAACCTTATTTTGTCTACACAGAAAAAACTAAATTTCGTTTTCAGTAACCAAATTCATTGAATCAGTAAATATTTTGTATGAATGCGGACCTACAAAGAAATTTGTAGATTCTGATAACAATTTTGTAAAAATTTAACTGGAAAAAAAATTTTATTTTTAGTTAACTTATTATGGCATTATAGAAAAAAAGTTAACTAAAACTCAAAATAGTTTCAGTCAAATTTATTAATAGGAACAGAAAAACATTTTTGCAGATTTTTTTTTGTATTATTCAGCAATCTTTTTTTCATAATTTACAAACACATTCACTAAAATTTTTCGTATTATCAGAAAATAAATTAACTGAATCAATAACAATTCTTATTTTTTTTTTTAAATTAGTAAAAGTTTTATCTGAAATAAATAACTGAATCAAATGAAAGGTTCAACTATTTTTTTACTTTCAAAAATTGGCTTGTTTTTATGGTTAAGCATTTCGTTCCCGCTTTTGAAACTCGTCAGTAGACTTCAACCCAAAAATTTTTTGAATTTAGCTAACAAACTTCGTATGTTTATAGTAAGACTCTTAATACTATATTGAGAATCACAATATACGAACATAATAAGTTTGAAAACCGCAAACAAAAATCTTAAAAAAAAAATAAAATGTTAAAATAAATCAGAAAAATTTTTTTACAGTATATAAAAATAAATTTAACTGAAAAAATTAAAAAAAATCAGACAAATCTTTTTACAGTATATAAAAATAAATTTAACTGAAAATAACAAATTTAAATAAAAAAAAAAAATAAATCAAAATTTTTTTTTTACAAATTTTACTTTATATAAGTTATTTTGTGTAATAAACATTTTGAGTTTCTTTTTAGAACTAACTTTATTAAAACATTTATTCTTAATTTTATACCTTGCATAATAAGCATAATTGCTTACCATGCAATTCTTACAATAAACAAATTCTGTCAAGAAACAAATAAATGGTTTTAATATGAAACCAACGGAAGGCAGGTCTCATGTTTCGGTTTTTATGGGAACATAATTTTATGAGAATGCAAAAAGGTAAACAATCTGTGTCACGCGTGTAACGAAATTGCTGGGCTAAGCGCTCGTGTTAACTCCTCCCTCACTTAAATGAGGGCCGTCCTCGGGTCTCCAATAACTGTCAATGACTGCTTTGATTTCGAGACGTTGACGTTCAGCGCTTCGTTTCTGACATAATTTGAAGACAGCATAGCAGATGACCAATATGATGACTGTAACCAGGCTGGAAACTGTTGGGCCTATACTGAGATTGTTTTTTTACCTCGCCAATATAGCGCAGATTCTCTGTACTTAGTTTTTGAAGGTATGGTAGGCTCAGAATTTCTTGGTGGCTAGTAATGTTAAGAATTGGGGCAGCAGACAGGCTTGGAGTTTTCTTTATCATGCCTCTTTGGTTTTTATAGAGTGAACCGTTAATTTGGACTTCATCTTCAAAGGTAAGTAAATAGGTTCCAGTAACACGTTCTGTAATACCCGCAGAGGTCTTTATTTCTACTGTGCTATCATTAATAATGATGATACCATCGTCAACATTCATCACTGGTTCAAGATGGCTAGGTCGAGTATTGCAGTGGGCCATGACACCAGAGTGGAGCTGCTGAGCGCATGTGGGTATTGATGATTCTCTACAGAATGTTGATGTAAGTGCTGCACTACAATTTCCAATTGCAAGTATTTTGTTCCCACAATCGGCGACGCTGCTTTCTTCAGCAAAGTGCAAGATCGTTCCATTACGCTGAACAGGGAATAGAGCTACCCTTTTGCATTCTAATCTAGGCTTAGGATATTTAATTATAAAATGTAAGAATTCATTATCCAATAAAACTTTAATATACGATACTTCAATAATGTCAGTTATAGTTGCATTTGTAGAGCGCTTTTCCATTATTACATTTAAATCATCAGAGTTCAAAATTGTGGGATTAACGATACCTATCTTTGCAAGGGTAACTGCCATCATTAAGGATTCAATTTCAGAAATTACCAGTCTATTTCTTGCGAGTAGAGTCTCGTATAAATGTCCTGTATCAATTTGTTTGTCATTTGAATTTTTAATAATAGTGTTTACAGTTTCGGTTAGTTTGTTTATTTGTTCCTGTGCTTTCGTATTAATTAATATTTGTTTGTTCTCTGAGTCAATTAGTTGTTGTTGTTTTAATTTCAATTCTTCAAAGTCATCGAAATCCGGCGTACCAGCGATCACCTTTAAGGCCGTACCTAACAAATTAATGCTTCTGGCGTGTCTATGGTGAGTACCGAATGATGTCAAAAGTGTCATTATATGAGCCAGATCAGAGTCCAATAATTTTACCATGTGAGAAAGAGGGAAATGTTTCTTAAGTCTTTTCGTTTCTTCAACCATTTCATAGTACGTCGTCAGATTCGTGGTGTGTCGCAAGTAATCAAAGTCCCGCCAAATTATAACACTTCCGTCCATGAGGGGTATGTAGTCTGAGTTAGAGTAGTTGATTAGTTTTGGTGCAGTTGTCCGTAAAAGAAGCATAGCAATCGGAATCCTACAAGGGAAGACATAAGAAAGAGTAAAAAGGTTAGGGAGGTCGATTTTATCTAAGATTGTCCTTATGGACCACCCTCCCATCAATGAGAACTGTTGTTCCCAAGTCTGCCTCAACCTTCTTTTCTTCATATAAGGGGGTCAGTTTATTTCCAAGTCTTTTGTTATTCCTCACCAGGACACGTTCCCCCACCTCAAATATCCTATTTTGTCTGGAAGGGTTATTCCTTTCCAATTGGGCTTGTTGGGCTTTCGTGATCCTCTCTGTTATTTCGTTTCCGAGCTCAGGTGGTGTAGCATGGATCACCTCTATAGGTTTTCTATTGGTCACAGAATGTATTGACCGGTTATATTTGATCGTTGACAACAGTATAAGTTCAACCGTGTCATTGATTTTACTATCAATTTTTAGGCACCTCGCGATTTCGGTAAGAGTGCTGTGAAAGCGCTCAACCTGGCCGTTTGAGGTACTGTGTAGTGGTGGAGCATTAGAGACCTCCGCACCAAATTCGTTTCTCAACAGAGATACAATTGTTTCTGATTTCAATGATGGTTCATTGTCGCAATAGATGGATTTCGTATTGGGAAAAAGATTCATTAGTTGTATAATCGCGAACTTCAAGTCTATAATTGTGCGCGATGGCACAGGCTGTACCACAGCAAATTTTGAAAACTTATCAACGCATGTGAGAAAGTGCTTTCGGTCTGTGGAGAAGATATCGATATGCAGCACTTCACCCACATAAGATGGTACCGGTGTCGCACCTAGTTGTTGTTTTCGCGGATGTCTATCATATTTGGCCTTTGCGCAGATTTTACAATTTGCTACAACTTCATTTGCCAATTTGGTCATGTTCGGGAAGTAATAGTCACAAAGTATTTGCTTGACATTTTCTTGAGCTGCCCTATGCGCGGTTGTGTTCGGTAACTACTATTTCCCTATGCTCGTTTTTATCAATAACATCAAGCACCATATTCCTGCAGTGCCAGAACTTTGTTGCTGGAAAGCATCTGACCAATTCGTGTTGGATAAGGGCCAATGTTGGTAGGTCACAGTTAATTGCGTTTACCACTTCTGGATTCACCGCTAACTTCATCTCCTCAATAAGGTTGTTCCTATCAGTAAATCTAATGAAGTGACGAGTTTTTTTTGAAAAAATAATGAAGTTTTGTTTTAGAGCGAAGCGACCTTCTTCCAATACAATTTGATTTCTGAAGCAGTTCAGTGGTTTATCCGTTGTCTCGATCGTGTAAGTGAGTGAGATCTCGCTATGAATTGTAGCAATATCGGAATTCATTTCCTCTTCCAAAACGTGGATATTCTGGCGGGATAAAGCGTCCGCAACGTAATTCTCCTTACCCGGCTTATAAAAGATTTTCGCATTATGTTCGTCCACAAAAGCTTTCCAGCGCTTGATCTTTGCGTTTGGATTTTTGTCCGAAACCGCAATTGTAAGCGGTTGATGGTCCGTGTAAATGTTCAAATTTTTAACTCCATAGAGGTAGTTTCTGAGTTTCTGTAGATCATAGTAATTGGTCGCCCTCCTAGTGACAGGACGGCTCCCAAACCCAATGATGAAGCATCCGTCGTTAGATCGAATTGCTTTTTAAAATCAGGATAAAGTAGCATAACCTCCTCGGAAGCTAAAACTTCTTTGAGCTTGTTGAAAGCTTGGGCCTGATTTTCGTTGAAATCTATCTTAATTTTTTTCGACTGAGTGGCGCTAATCTTACCGTTTTCGCCTTTTAGGATATCGGTCAAAGGTTTTGCTATCGAGGCAAAATCCTTGATAAAACACCGATAGTAGCTAGCTAGTCCCAAAAAGGACCTCACATTGAACAACGTAGTTGGTTGTTCGTAATTGCGAATAGTCTCTACCTTGTCGGGGCTTGTTTTAATCCCACCCCTAGTTACAATGAAGCCGAGGTATTCAACGTTTTCCTTAAAAAAACGTGATTTTTCCCGAGAGACCCTCATGTTAGCTTCATATAATCTATCTAAGACACATGCAATGTGTGAAACATGGTCCCTTTCATTTTCTGAAAAAATTATCACGTCGTCAACGTAAACATAGCAAAATTTTCCTATCTGATCTCTTAAAACATCGTCAATGGCCCTCTGGAAAATGCTTGGTGCATTTTTTAAACCAAAAGGAAGCCTGCAAAACTCGTACTTTCCATTTCCAACAGAAAAAGCAGTTTTCTCCCTATCGCGTTCTGCGAGTGATATTTGATGAAACCCTGACTTAAGGTCAAGTGTTGTAAAAAACCTGCCCTTACCCAAATTTGATAGAATCGTTGTTACATTCGGGATAGGGTATTTGTCATCAATTGTGCGCTGGTTTAACTTTCTAAAATCTATAACGAGTCGTTTTTTAGCATTCCCTTGCTCATCTTTACCCTTCTTGTCAACGACCCAAATGGGGTAGTTATAAGGAGACCTAGAAGGCCTGATTATACCATTTCCCAATAAATCTTTTATTTCCTTATTCACGAAATCGGCTACACCCGCAGGGTAAGGGTATAGTTTTGAGTATATAGGATCATCGTTATCCGTACGGATTGTGGCGACGATGTTCGTATTGAAGGGTAATGTTTCATTAGGGTTTGCAAAAACTTCTAATCGTTTTTTCATCATTTTCCGAAATTCCTCAGTAACCACGTTAGGTACTACTATGTCTTTTATTTGTGTGAAATTCACATTTGTACACTTTAAAAATTTTATTTCTTCCGAACAGTTTTGAGTTTGTATTTCCTTATTCTTAAAATCTAATTTTACGCTTAATTGCGTTAGCAGATCAAGGCCGATTATACCATCGAATGTTGAAAGCGATGGCAAAATAAAAAAAGTACTATTCGTATTGAATATATTAAGGATGCATTTTTTATTTATGGTGTTAAAACCATGGATTGACTTAACCAAGAAAGGTTTATCTACTGGGGATACCCCTTTTAGCTCTCCTAAGGGCTTAATATAGTTCTTTGAAGCCCCTGTATCTATTAGTAGTTTAATGGTTCTCCCCGCCAGTGTCCTTTCTATGAATGGCAGCAGGGAGTTCTGCCTAAAAAATTAATCTGGTCAGAGTCTGCTTCATCGTCAATTTCCGATACTACTGAATGTGCCTGTTGTTCATAGCACTCATGTTCTGCCGCAATTTGTTGGGAAATGTGGTTAATCCTCTGCTGTTTAGCTCCCGTAAATCTAGCAGAGCCCTCGTTTTGGCGTTTTACTGCCTGTGCTGGGGCCTGACTGTTGTAATAATTACTCTGCGTCGTTACATCGTACCGCAGAGGTGTCCTATTCTCATGGTACTGTGGTCGGGAAGGACCATTTCTTCCAGGTTGGAACCTTGTTGGCTGTCTAGAACGCATTGAATTATCAACTTCCATTGGTTGCGCTGGTTCCTCTCTCTGAGGGGCCCTGTTGCCGAAGTTTTGGCGCTTAAAAAAATAGGGGTTCTTAACCAACTGATTTCCTATACCACTTATTTCATTACGTTGTCTAGATTCGCCTTTGACTTTTTCCCTATCCTCAAGGCACCTAGCATAGTTGCTTGCGAACGAGTACCGTTCGTGGTTAGCCTCGACCTCTTGGGCCAATGCCAGTGCTGAGGGTAAATCGTTTGGACGAGCTGAAAAAAGTACATCACTCAAACTCTTTCTGGTTCCTGAGATAAAAACACGAAGCGCGTCCATTCTATATTTTTCGTTAATGGACGCCGCAGTGTCCCTATCGTATGTCATAATGGTTTTATTCGTAAGCAATGTCAATTTTTTCTCAACTTCTTCATAAAATTGCAAAATTGTCAAATTTCCCTGACGGAGAATTGAAAGTTCCTGCTCGATTAGATAGATCGGTCGTTTATCTGAGTAGGTAAAATCAAGGCGTGCAATAATTGCCCTGAAATTTAGTACTGTATTAAAAGACGAAAGTACCATATCTGCTGGTCCCTTTATCTTGTTTCGAATTATGGCTACTGCTTGAAAGTGTCTTGAAGAACCGTCAAACCTCTCAAATATTTTATAAGCAGACTGGGCTGCCTGTCGCCAGGAAACATATGTTTCCTGTTTTCCCTCAAAATCCGGTAGGGATTTTACAATATCCAAGGACTCCTCACACTGTACCCCCTCTGTTATTCTGATTTCTTGATATGTTTCTACTTCGGGGGTCCTAACTACACACTCGTCGAACCGTTTGTTTATGTCTTCGATTTGTCTTTCCAAAGCCTGTTTTTGTGACCTGAGGGCGGTATTAATAGCAACCTCAATCATCGCTTTCATATAGTCAGTTGTCAAAGCCATTGTATTGTCTTCTTTTTTGCTAATTTCTATTTTATTCATTCGTTCCACGACCTGACTCAAATCTTCGTCTGATTCTGAATCCCTCATACGGCGTTTTTTTAAAAATTTAGCACAATAAAAATTATTTCCTTATAATAACCCGTGCAAAGATTTACAAAAAATTTCAATAGCAGAATTTTACAAAAAAAATTTTAAAGTTTTTTTAAAAAAAAAAATTTTAATTTAATTTAAAAAATTTGCGCTCTACTTACAAAAAAATCATCTTAAATTTAATGGCCATAACTACTTTGTTGTTGTCTTCCTTCGGGCTGGTGTCGTTAGTTGATTTCTTCAGTGTTGATTTCGTTGGTTGACTTTTCCTGTGTTGGTAATCGTTGTTTGACCAAGCTTCCTTTCCAATATTTTAGTTTTGAGTTTTTTCTGTTTTCTATCCAGGGTTTCTATATTTTTAGCTTTTGTTCATATAGTTGTTTTTTTTTTTTTACTTTTAAGTAAATTTTTAATATTTCTATTATTTTTATTATGTTCTTCAACAGTTTCGTTTATATTTTTTTGATAAAATTTGAGAATTAACTTTTTATTTTTTGTAAAAAATTTTAATGTTTCTTATTTCTTTGTATTTTATTTTAATGTTTCTTCAACAGTTTTATTTATACTTTTACTTCTTTTTCTACAAACACAAACTGTTAATGTTAGTATATTTGTTTTCACTTAAAATTGTTTTATGCTTTGCTTCAATAGAGCCTTCACGTTGGGCGTCAGTTATTTTGTGTAATAAACATTTTGAGTTTCTTTTTAGAACTAACTTTATTAAAACATTTATTCTTAATTTTATACCTTGCATAGGTAAGCATAATTGCTTACCATGCAATTCTTACAATAAACAAATTCTGTCAAGAAACAAATAAATGGTTTTAATATGAAACCAACGGAAGGCAGGTCTCATGTTTCGGTTTTTATGGGAACATAATTTTATGAGAATGCAAAAAGGCAAACAATCTGTGTCACGCGTGTAACGAAATTGCTGGGCTAAGCGCTCGTGTTAACTTATAGATAATTTTCATTCTACACAGTTTTTTTACATAAAATAAAATTGGAACAAATAATTTACTGGAACAGTAAAAAATATTTACTGAAACTACATTATATTGCAAAACACACGTTTGTTCGAAAATTTTTTGGGAATAATTTTTTCTGTGTACGTTACGATACAATAAAGTTTCACGATTTTTTTTTTAAATATCTGTGTTTTATTTAAAATTTAAATCTTGCATTCTTGTTGGGACACCCTTTATATAGATTTTTAGAATGAAAAATTTCCTTGGACATCGATAAGCATGGTGTTAGTGTGTAAACCAACGAGCTTAAACAATTTCATTGTGTAAATTTAGTCATAGAATCATTCCAACGAACTTTTGTAATATATTAAAAACATTGAAAATTTCGATATTAAAATAAAACAGGATTATAATACAAATGTCTTACGCTGCAGCCATTCAATAAATCGCTTTCAATTTCATCACACATACTGTGTGTCAACATTCCTTGAAATTGATAGCTGTGGCACAAATTGATAGTCAATTTCCTTTTTTAAATGCCACCGACGAAGAAACAACTTAAAATTGTAGTTTCAATCAATGTGTGCTGTGACCAAATTCAAATTAAAAATTAAATTGCCATATAAATGGATAGGTGAACTTGAAAGCAATCTAGTTGTCAATTTAAAAAGTTTGATTGTGTTAGTGAAAAAAATGTGAGTGTATTGCAAATTGAATGTAATTGAAAGGCAAAAATTGAACGGGTTGGCCCCCCAAGTTATATGAATCAAAATAAATTTGACTGTCACTTACGCCGTTTTATAAATATGTGTGTCACAAAAGTCTATATACATATGTATATCTGTGGCAAAAAGGAAAAAGTGCTTAATTCTATATAAGCTGATTTTGAGTTGATGGTACCTCCGTAATCTGCATATTCGAAAGTAGCGCCTGGTCATAATTTCAATTAACTTGTGTAATTTTTCAGGAAGTTATAGGACTATGACTTGCGACTTATCTTTTTTAGGCTTCTAATATCATTTTGAATAATGGATTAATTTAGATTATACTTTGGTATATTTCAACTTAAATGTATTAGTTATAATGTGTAGACCGATGTTTGCTTAAAAATAACAGTTAACAGAGAATTTCCCAATTTAACTGCAAAAGAAATAAATTTCTGAAAACTGACCTGAACGCTTAAGAGTGCTCTCCTGCAAAACAGTAAAATATGACTTAAGCACTTTTTCCTTATTGCCACAGATATATTGTTAAATTTTTACCCTTTAAAAACACTTTTCTGTAGACTCGAATATTTGTAAATGAAGAAAAGATCACAGTGTATTAATTAGGATTAAAAAATTACACTTTATTTATATAATAAATACACTTACTGCCTGTCCCACGATGTCACTCGCAAACGTTCGAATGACAACTTGTATGGCAAACAACAATAACATTAGAAAATTTGTTGTTGTTTTCAATATAAGTTGTCATTCGAACGTTTGCGAGTGACCAAGAGCTTAGGCAAAATAATTGAGTTCTCAATTATGTGTCATTTAGCTAATTCCCACTTAAATTTAAGTTACACTTAAATGTAGTTTAATTTTTTCAGTGGTTAATTAAAGTACTTATTAAATTACATTGAAATGAACGGCAGCACTACAAAATTTCCCAGTATTATGGAAACAAACAACAGCTGTTTATCATAAATAAGAAGCACACATTTTATGAAATAAAAAGAGCATCAGAACGGATTTTTCTATTTATTTTGCTATGATATGAAACTATATAATGGCCCAATTCACAAACTTGTGCAAATGGTCTTGCATCGTAGCATTTGCAAAATGGTATAGTATAATGATACTCACCACTAAGAATTGTTAAGTGGTGAGTATCAATATGCTAACCATTTTGCAAATGCTACGATGCAAGACCATTTGCACAAGTTTGTGAATTGGGCTATTGTATATGTTATATGAAAATTAAACGAAATTTGGCGTTGCGTTTTACAAAATTAGGGCCTAGGTTACATTGAAAAGAGGTGCAACTATGTTGAGCCAATCCCATATAGGATTACACTTATGCCCAATAGAGAATGTTGTGCGCACTATCCAGCATACAAATCATTCAGTCGTTCTTATGAACGGCAGTTAAAATTTAGAATACGGAGAACTTTACTCTATCTCTATATTGTTAAATCATTATATCGGAGTAATACTTACTTGAAAATGAAACGTTTTGTGATCGACCGTTATGGTAAACGTATTATCTTCTTGATCGTCTATACCAATGACGGCATCCTTAAGACGCACACAACCACGACGAACGCCTTTCATCATTTTTTCTTTCGACTGAAAAATAAAATAAGCAAAAATAAGAAATTTTAGTTAATACATATGTGAAAACTTTAATGCCTACTTAAAATGAATTACACAGTGCAACAACTTTTCAGTCATGGAACTTAGCCTCAATGATTTCAATATAGTATGAAAACAGATGCTTAGAAAAGCTAAATTGTCAAGGGATTTGTCCAAGTTGGTGTGAAAAACAAAGTTAGTATATACACTGTCGGACAATTTAAAGTATAAAAGCTGTGATTGGTGATTTTTCCTTCACTGTGTCGCTTTTAAAAATGAAAAAGAAAAAAAAATTGCAATTCCTTTAGAAATAAACATCTAATTGTTATTTTTTAAACGATAATTGACACGTTGATAATTTTTTTCTTTGTTTGCTTTTGAACAACAAGGGTGCCGTTAATTACAAGTGTAATTAAATTAATTAAAGTGTATTTTTAATTTTTTCAACATTTTGTAAAAGCGTTTTGGAGTTTTTTATAGAAAATAAAACTTAAGTTAACTTTAAGCCATTAAGATTCCAGCTTTATTGCAGGAGTAATAATAAATTTTTTTTTTAAATATTATATATTTTTAACTATTAAAAGAATTTCTACAGAAACTGGATATGAAACCATTGTACAAAGATATGAAGAATCTATTGGTAAAAGATCGTGAAAATGGTATTAAATATAAGAATCGGTCGCAAAAATATAATATATCAATACCTGGATCAAGAAAAATATTTGAAAAAAAAATGAAGAAAGAAGAAGAAAAATGTGGTCGAAAACGTAAAACTTCCGCAAAAGACGATAATAACATCTCAACTCTAGCTAAAATGGATCCGTTTACTTCTGCTAGAAATATTAGAGAGGAATTAAAATTTAATATTTCAAGCCGCACCGTACAAATAAGGCTTAATCAAAGCGAATTGAGAAGTTCTTTGGAGAAAAACCCGTTCCTTCATGCGGCCTAAGTAAAAAACGATAAAAAATTTGCAAAAAAAAAAGTACATTAACATGCCAGAATCGTTTTGGAACAGAGTGATTTGGTCGGATGAGTCCAAATTTTAATTAAAAAACCGTCACAAATACTTAAATCTGAGAACATTCTTCATACGATCAAACATGGTGGCGGAAGTCTAATGGTTTGGGACTGTTTTTCAACAGCGGGCGCTGGACTTCTGATAAAATAGATTCTAAAATGATTGGAGAGCACTATGTTGGAATTTTGCTCGAAAATCTTAACAGTAGTGCTGAACAAATGGGCTTGGGGACTTTATCTTTCAACAAGATAATGATCAAAAACACATTAGCAAGGTAGCGAAACGATTTTTTTAAGAAAATGATATCGAAAAGTTGGAATGGCCTGCTCAACGCCCAGATCTAAACCCTATTGAGCATCTATGGACTATTTCGGATAAAAAAAATCCCCATAGAATCGCACACTTACCTGCAAACTTTTTAGAATAAAATGCAACTTGAATGGAGAGCGATTTTAAAATATTTTTAAAAATTTAGCTTTAAGTATGGAAAATCGGCTTGGAGAGGTTATTACCAATAAAGGTGGAGCAACAAATAATTAATCAATTGCATGTTGCAGGATTAAAAGATAATAACATAAACTTATACTTTATTTTGTCGTGTAAATATATCGCCTAGGTTTAATTTTGTACAGATTTTTTAAAATTTAGAAATAAATGAAATTTAATAACATTTTTTTATCGAACATATATATTTTAAATTTTATTTTAGGGAATTGCATTTATTTAAATATTTTATACTTTATTTTGTCCGACAGTGTAGATATGACTTAATAATCAAAAACTAATTTTCTTCATTGGTTTCCTTTGCTTACGGCAAAGTTACATGAACAAGTCTTTATTTAAAGTTTTTCACACATACTCGTTGCCAAAAAGTAACTTAAATTGAAAACTGTAAAGGAGTAGAAAAACTTATAGGGGCAGAATATTTGAAAACAATAAACGACAAATGAGGTCATTATAATTGCTGTTATCAGCTGTTTCTTTGCCTGTAAATTTGAACACTGAATTGGAAAGAAAATTTGAAAGCAAATTCGCAGCAAATTTTAAAAGTATGAATTTTTTTGCCGTCGATACACGGATGGAAATCATGGTACAATTGTACTTTTTATGGTACATTTTTGACCTTATTGGTACTACCGCGAGTTACTTGGTACAATTTCAAAATGTCAATGTTTCACTATATGGTAACATATTTGCCTATGTTCTCTTTAATTTTTGTGTGTGTGTTTTATTTTAATCTCGAATATAATAGTCGAATCTACGAACCTTTATGAATGTTATATTTAATATTTTTTCATTATTTTTTATTGTATACTGAATTTTTACACACATATGTGTTTAGTTTCTGTTTTTTATTGTAAACTTCTGAATTTTTATACTCATTTTTTTCGTTTCTGTTTTTATTAATAAATATTAAAAATTGGTACCGTCATGGTCTAAAAAGTACATTTTATTTTCATAGTTGGTACAAAATCAAGAAATCATTTTCCTTCCCTGCGTCGATATATTTATTTATTGTATCTTCAAAAATTAAGTAACAATAAGTATTCAAATCTTAAATCTACATATAATAATGAGGACCGACCAGTATCGGACATAAACTTAGTGACAGTAATTTAAAATACATAAATGTTGTATTAAGCACAAAAATTATTTTCAAGAAGTAACTATAATTTGGATTGCTGAGTATTAGAGCAGTAGTGTGCCTCTTTTTTAAGCGGATATGTCCAGTAAAGTTTAAGATATTACGAGCAAGCGGATTAGGATGTGACTCGAGTTTTGTTAGATATTTGCCTGCGTATTTTGCAATTTCTTCAGTCACTAGTGGCATATTCAAGTCACGATGTATATTTGAATTTTTGATGTACCATGGAGCCGATGTTATCAAACGTAAAATTTTGTCTTGCCTTCGTTGGATTTTCACAACATTTGAAGCTCAAGCAGTGCCCCATAGCTGAATTCCGTAGCGCCATATTGGCTTCAAAAGCGACTTGTATATCAAAAGTTTGCAGTCTATGCTGAGTGTTGAATTTCTGCCAGTCAACCAATGTATTTGAGTTAACTTAAGTTTCATTTGAGTGAGCTTAGAGTCAATATGATGTTTCCATGTAAGCCTTCGTTCAAGGTGTATACCAAGGTATTTCACTTGAGAATTTTGAGGAATATTTTGATTGTTGATTCGAATAGGGGAACAAGTATCTCTTCTTAGGGTAAACGTTATAAGGACACACGTTTGTTCATTTACTTTAATTCTCCATAGGTTCAAGCATGCTTCCAGCTGGGTAATATATTCCCGGAGATTGTGGGAAGCCTCATCAGGGTTTTCGTGAATACTCATACAGGCTGTATCATCGACAAATGTAAAAATATGGATGTTATTGCTCACAGGCATATCACAAGTACATATATATTAAATGCAAGACTGGTCCCGGAATACTACCCTGTGGCACACCGGAAGATATAGATTCGGGCACACTTGTGAACTCTCCTTCCACAACACTGAACTTTCTATCAATGATATAACTTTCCAAAAGCTTTTGTATGTTTATTAGCAGATATGTCTTTAATTTTAAGACAAGGCATTCGTGCCATACTTTATCAAAGGCCTGAGAAACATCAATAAACAGAGCAGAGCAATACTTTTTTTCTTCAAATGTTCTTCCCTGCAGAAAGTGATAATAGTGAAATTTTGGTGATTTACTAGTGACGTTGTCAGTAGCACTACTGACCAGGTGTACCCCAGCCAATGGTATCATCTATTGACATTTAACATTAGCTTGTCATTGAAAATCCACTAAATAGTTCTTTTGGGACCACATGGAGACATTGGCACCAAAGATTCACTAGGTAGGTAAATTTTAGGGGCTCTAGTCTACAATATCGATATATCCTCTCTCGTTGTCAATAGTAAACTTATAGTAATTTTCTAGTGACATTGTCAATAGTGCTACTGACTAGGTGTACCCCAGCCAATGCAAATGCCTATTGACAAATAACATAGGGTTGTCATTCAAAATCTATCAGTAGACTTTAGCATTATTGAGAATGTAGTTCTTTTACGACCATATTGAGATATTTGAACCGAAGATTCACTCGTAGATTTTAGTGACCTATAATAAAGAAGAAAAACAAACCATTGACGCGTTCATTGACAATATCACCATAAATAAACTAGAACTGTCGTCTCTAACGTACCTCTACTCGCGCATAAAATGACATTGTCGACATTTTAACTAGTGCAATTGTCGCTGGAGAAAGAGTATTGACTAGGGGGTTCTTACAACTTGGATCAATCTATGCGTTTGTTCAATGGTGTTATGCTGACTTGAATGTATTAGTAAAAAAGTGTGAGTGTATTGAAATTTGAAAGGCAAAACCTGATCGTGTAATCCTCAAGTTTGTGTTTTTTTTTTAATAGCGCAATTTAATTTTTTTTGTGTTTATATTGTTGTTTGACCAATAACAAAATTCTGCAAAAAGTATTAGAAAGGGCCAGACAGATAGGATTAAAATTTAATAAAACAAAATCCAGATTTAATCTAAATGAAATAAAGTTTATTGGCCATGTTTTCGGTAAAGATGACATAAAACCTGATAAGGATAAAATAAAGGCAATTTTAGAAATGCCAAGTCCCAAAAATGTTACGGAATTACAGCGGTTTTTGGGCATGGGGTCAATTACTTAGGTAGCTTTATAGAAAATTTATCTTTTAAAAACAAACATTTGCGAGGCCTTTTGAAAAAAGACATACATAGATAGAATGACATTGGAATGATATTATTCAAAAAGAGTTTGAGAATTTAAAACTGGAAATCACAAATACTCCAGTATTAAATATATTATAATCCTAAAATGCAGTTGACACTTACCGTTGATGCATCAAAAAGTGCAGTTGGAGCTGCAATATTAACATATGCACATACAAATTACGCTCAAATAGAAAATGAGCTTTTTGCTATATTATTTGGTTGTCAAAGATTTCACCAATATACTTATGGTAATCAAGTAATTGTTGAAACAGATCATAAGCCAAAGGTATCAATATTTAATAAACCATTATATAAAATACCTGCAAGATTGCAACGTTTCATGTTACGACTACAGTGTTATAGTTTGAATGTTGTCTATAAACCTGGAAAATATTTATACATTGCAAATACATTGTCACGGTGTCCTTTGAAAGAAAAGGCATTAGTTGAATTTGATAATGACGTTTCACTCCATTGCAATTTCTTAAAATCGCATATGGAAATACCATTTTCAAATATTAAATATATCAAACTTCAAACTGTAAAGCATCCAATATGTCAAAGACTAATACAATATATAAAAGATGGGTGGCCAAAACATCAAAAATTTCTTGATAGAGAAGTTATGCCATATTTTAAAAACAAAGATTAATTAACAATTCTCGATGGTATAATACTTAAGGGTAACCAAATCGTAATCCCGAAAATTGAACGTTGTAATATATTAAATGCTTTACACGAATGACACATGGGTATACAAAGATGTCAATGTTTAGCCCGTAGTACCGTTTATTGGCCTAACATTTATAATGATATCTTAAATTTAGTAAGCAATTGTGAAATTTGTTTAAAATATCGGAACTCAAATAGTATACCAGAAATGAAACCACATGAGATTTACAATATTCCATGGTTTATGGTCGGATCTGATATTTTTGAATACAATAAAAAGTCTTATAGTATTGTAGTCGACTATTATACTAAAGGTGTCTTTACATGGTAATACAAAGTATTACGACTTTGTAGAATCAAAATATTATGAAATTCTCTCCGTGTTTAAGAAAAAGAGAACAAGAGTCTGTTGTAGGTATTTTTTATGTTTACACTGATACTATAAGTAAAATGCATGCACATACATTAAACTTTTGAGCTAAAAATAAAAATTGGATAATTGCAAAATATGTGTACTAATATAACTAAATCTTGGGGAAGACATTTTATTATTGCAATGTAATTTTACTATGAAATATAATTTTTTTATAGGTCTGTTTATTGTTTGTTTGGTTTTGTGGTACGGGTTAAGTAGCTGATGGTTGCAATTGTACAATGATTGCAAAAACAACATGAACATTTCCGGAGTTAATTTTGGTTGTTTTTGTAAAAGTGTTAAACCCTTCAATAAATAACATCAGTGCTGGCAACGTTTACTTTGAAATACACCTCTGGTGTGATAAGAATACTTAAAGCATTAAACACATTCATCACAGCAGGCTACACGAACACACGACTTCAAATGCCGCTAGCAGCATTTGTCGCCTCGCAGCCGGCTACTTAATTATTTTGGAGACGGCAGCAGCACCATCTGCAGCTGATATTCAAGTACAAATACATTGTTCAGTATTGCCACTTTTATATATTTTGCATTTACAAAAATTAATTGCTCTTTTAAAATGTAGTTATTTCACGTAAAAGTACAAAAACGAATCAATTTATTTTTAACATCAATTTTTGGATATTGTTTCTGTTAAATAATATGAAATAATTGTACAAAATCATTCATTCAACATTTTGTATTATACTGGCAATACTGAATTTTCTCATTGTAGCCAACAAAATAGAAATTAGTTTAATTGGACTACAACGACAAAATCAGCATAGACAATAACCTGCCGCCATGTTGTCTTGCTGTCTTCAAAATAATTATTCTCATATAAACATGTGTATTCTATCCTTGACATTTAGTAGTCGGTAGCTTGCTGTGCTGAATGTGTTTAATGCTTTAGTTGCTAAAATGGTTTAGAAAATAAACATTTACCGACCGCTTGTCAAATTTTCTATCCGTATTCTCTCCTACTCCATACATTTTGCGTTTACATGATAAGATTTTGTATGTTCTACAGCATATATATATTTTGCATTTATAAAAATTAATTGCTCTTTTAAAATGTACTTATGTACTATGTACTATCTTCACAACTGAACAGAGAACCAGAACAATAGAATTTTATTATTTAAATAAGAGATCAATTATTTTAACGCAAAGAGCATATCGTCGACATTTTAACGTCAGAATTTCGCCCTCTGAAGCGATGATTCGTTGCTTAGTTAATCGTCATCACCAACATGGCAGCGTAAGAGATTTGCCTCGAACCGGTAGACCACGTTTAAGTCGCACTGCGGAAAATATTTAACGAGTACAGCAAAGTGTTAACGAAGCACCAGAAACATCTGGCAGAAGGCGTTCTGCTCAGCTAGAAATGTCTCGTACGTCACTACGGCGCATTTTAAAAAAAGATTTACAGTTATACCCATATAAGGTGCAACTGGTCCAAGAATTAAAACCCGCAGATCATCGGCAACGTCTAAATTTTGCAGTTAAATTTCAAGAGTTGGCCAGAAATGAAATCAACTTTATTGAAAATTTGATTATGAGTGGTGAAGCTCATTTTCATTTGAATGGCTTTGTTAATAAGCAGAACTGTAGGTTCTGGGGTTCTCAAAATCCAAGAGCCATTCATCAACGCCAATTGCACCCCATCAGGTGTACAGTATGGTGTGGGATCACATCTGAAAATGTCATTGGGCCCTACTTCTTCGAGAATGAAGATGAAAGTGCTGTAACCGTAAATGGAGAGCGGTATCGGTTTATGATAGAAAATTTTTTACGTCCTGCTCTTGAAAACAGACCTGGTCTGTGGTTTCAGCAGGACGGAGCCACTGCCCATACTGCCCGAGACACAATGGCACTTTTAAGTCAAATTTTTGGAGAGCGAATAATTTCTCGAAATTCGGAAATTATTTGGCCAGCGCGATCGCCAGATTTGACAGCACCCGACTATTTTCTTTGGGGTTTTTTGAAGGAGCGAGTGTATATGAACAAGCCAGAGACAATCCTTGAACTCAAGGCTACAGCCACAAGTTTTGAAAGATGTTATGGAAAATGCTCTAAACAGAGACCATCAGTGCGAAGCTGAAAACGGTGGTCGTTTAAGAGACATCATTTTTCATACTTAGTGTAAAAAAATTTCCATTTTGTATATTATATAATCTGAAAGAAAAAATAAAAAAAAAGTTAATAAACAAAAAAGTTATTAAACTTTTACACCCCTTGGTTTCTTTTGGCCCACCCTGCACATACTGAATTTTCTCATTGTAGCCAACAAAATAGAAATTAGTTTAATTGGACTACAACGACAAAATCAGCATAGACAATAACCTGCCGCCATGTTGTCTTCAAAATAATTATTCTCTATCTAAATATTATTCTATCCTTGACATTTGATAGTCGGTAGCTTGCTGTGGTGAATGTGTTTAATGCTTTAGTTGCTATAATGGTTTAGAAAATAAACATTTACCGACCGCTTGTCAAATTTTCTATCCGTATTCTCTCCTACTCCATAAATTTTGCGTTTACATGATAAGATTTTGTATGTTCTACAGCATATTTTGACGTGTCGTAATACATTGTATTACCATGTAAAGACAGCTTAAGTATTTTGAAATTGATTTACTTAGCTATTCAACTGCGAATGTAATTGCAAAACTAAAATCAATTTTCGCTAGATATGGAATACCACAAATTTTAATTTCCGATAATGGACCACCATATAATTCAAAAGAATTTAAGCTGTTTTGTAACTTATGGTGTACTGAACATAAAACTTCAAGTCCGTACTTACCTAGATCAAATGGAATGGCTGAGAAATCCATTCAAAAAGTGGTACAGATCTATTTATAGCTCTGCTAAACTATAGAACAACACCAAACGACAATATGCCAAGTCCTGCAGAATTGTTAATGTCGCGAAATTTAAGAACGGAATTGCCATCACTTTCGAAAAATTTTCAATCAAAATTGATTGATAAAGAAAAATATGAGAGAAACATTAAAAATCGAACATTAAAATCATTTGATCAATACAATAAAAACGTAAAGAACCGCATTTAAACATTACCTGATAATAAGGTAATGTTTAAAAAAATAATAATTCGGTTTGGTTCCATGTTGAACAGCTTGATAGCTGTGAGCAGCCAAGATCGTTTCTTATAATGGATAATAATGGAGTAGTTAGTCGTAGAAATGAACAACATATGTATATCAATACGGTCTGAGCAAGAACCTATATTAAATACTGACATGTCTGAAACTGTTTCAGATTTGCAACCGAATGAAATGACAACCATAACTCTAATAACAACTGTTATGTAACAGGTACTGGTAGGAGAATAGTTCCACCCTCAAGATTGATTGAATCTATTGATTAAAATTAATTTTTTGTAATAACTTTTGGTATACACTAGCCCTGAGGGCCAGAGTAGCAAGCCGACCAAAAAATTTCGGCGGCGGCTGAAAGACAAATAATTTCGGCGGCGGCGGCTGAACGGCTTAACGCCGTTTAACATTATTTATTTTGCAATAGTTTGAATATTTCAGTAATTCCTAATGCCAATAAAAATAACTTCGTAAATAATTTGTTAAACCATAGAAACTAGACTATACATAAATTGCATTTAAGCTTTCCGATTGAATTAAAAATTAGTTACTTTATTGCAACGCTGCTACGGATGAATGAATAAAAAGATTTGATCAAATAATTATAAAAAGTCACCTGACTGCTTGAACAAAAAAAGTCTATGTGAACGTGCATGGATTTGAGAAGGGACACCAATAGAGAACTTAAGTGTTGTCGCAGCTACGTTAGTCCCGGTTCACACACTTCAACTTTTGTTGGTCAACTCGTAATTCGGATGTAAGAAAAAAGGAGATATTTGTACTTCCTCATCCGTTTCTCTTACAACTGAATTACGAATTGATCAAGAAAAGTTGAAGTGTGTGAACCGGGACTTACCGTTCATATACACATACTCCCTCTATGTGGTAGCAAAATCAACTATTTTTCAGGGACGCTCGCTATTATATTCAGTACGAAATATAAATAAAAACTATAAGCAATGAAAAAAGAAGACAATATATATATCGGCTGAGTACCAAGCCGCCAATAAGCCGAGTGGTTCGGCGGCGGCTCGGCTTGTGGAAAAAAATCGGCTGAGTGGCTAGCCGCCAGCCGCGCCGTTACGGCTTGCTACTCTGCTGGGGGCTAGTAGAATTTTTGACACAATAGATACATTTTTGACAAGCAGCCAATAAGAAGCATGGTATCATAAAATTTAAAACCAACGCCGTCGCCCAATACATAGATTTTTACGTTCTTTAAATGTAATTAGACTGTGAAATAATCATTATTTTTTAAATTCGCGAAAAATGTTGCATCATATATACAATATTGCATAATTTTTTACTACAAGAATATTGTTTTATATAAAAATGTCCTTTTTAAAATTTGTTGGTAGGCGGCGGTTTGTAATCAAAGGTTTTGCTTCGCCGCCGCAGCAATTTGTTCATCAGCTTCTGTCTATGCTAAATCAAATTTGTCATAATTTTACATTGTCAAAAAAGATATCATTTGGCACAGCAGAAAAATGAAACTTTTTCCCCACAGGCAAATATTTTTTTACCATAGTACTTTTCTACCGTTTGACACACGCCCGCAGACGTAAAAAACATGTCGTCTACGGGGGGCATTACGAATGAATCTGCAAGTATGACAAATCTTCAACTGATGGCACAAAATCTTCCACAGGGTAAAACAGTTTCCATAATTGGTACTTTCGCTTAAAATTTTTTAATTTTAACATTTTCTATTTTTATACAATATGGATTGTTATGTTATATCTTTTTTGCAAATTATTTTTGTGTATTTTTTTTTTTTAAATTATTGTTCAATACATTTAAATTCACCTTTTAATTTGAATTCTTAAACTAATTTTTATAAACACTTAAATTTTGCTTCACGTCACTTTTGTTTTCAACAAACCAATAAAACAAGAAGAAGCATAGTTGTGTGTATATGAAAAAATGTTTTCTACGCAATACTAATAGACGCTCTGTTGACAATGTCACCAAAATAGTCGACAAAAGTGGTGACTTGGGGACACTTAACCCCACGTTTCCTTCAGGGTATGAATGCGACGTACTCACACTCATAAATCACCTCAGTTTGATTTATAATTTTAGAAAAATACTTATACTACCCTCTAGTCAGCCTAGAAACATATGTTTCTATGTCAATACTCTTTCCCCAGCGACAATTGCACTAGTTAAAATGTCGACAACTTTCATTTTATGCGCGAGTAGAGATACGTTAGAGACAAGAGTTCCTGTGTATTTATGGTGATATTGTCAATGAACACGCCAATAGTTTGTTTTTCTTTTTTTATTATGCTGTGCAATAATATTAAATAAATATACATATATATGGACGAGGGCCACTAAAATCTACTAGTGATTCCTTGGTTTAAATATCTCGTAAAACAACTACCTTCTCAATAGTGCTAAAGTCTACTGGTAGATTTTCAATGACAACCCTATGTTACATGTCAATAGGCGATTACATTACCTTGGGTACACCTAATCAGTAGCACTATTAACTATGTCATTACAGAATCACTATAATTTTACTACTGACGACGAGCGAGGAAATACCGATATTGTAGACTAGAGCCCCTAAAATTTACTAGTGAATTTTTGGTGCCGATGTCTCCATGTGGTCCCAAAAGAACTACTTAGTCAGTAGTGCTATAGTCTAGTGGTGGATTTTCAATGACAAGCTAATGTTAAATGTCAGTAGATGCTACCATTGGGTGGGGTACACATGGTCAGTAGTACTACTGACAATGTCACTAGTAAATCACCACAATTTCACTATTCGCACTTTCTGCAGGACAGTTACATTGATTTAGCTCATTCAACTCATCCATATAGTACAACTACAACTACAACAGTATAAAGCGTATAAAAAACACATTTGTAACCTCATAATGAGCAAATACATAACGTAATAATGAGTATTTTAATGTTCCTATACGAAGTTGGCTTTGCCATACAATACTTATTTTGCATCATCTATAAATACGGTGACCATAATTTTTAAATCCAAATACAGAACAAAGAAATACTTAACAAACAGTAAAAATTAACAAACAAAAAAGAAACCAAATACTAGTACCCCTTTTACACACGTAAAGTTTACTTTGCAAAGTCTTAATTCAGCTGTGTGAAAGACAGAGGTAAGAACACTTTCTCTCTCTATCATTCTCCTAGCTGAATTAAGACTTTGCAAAGTAAACTTTCCGTGTGTAAAAGTGGTGTAGCATAACAATGTAATCACGTACGCTAATCTACATATGTATGGATTTATATGTGTGTAATTCGAAACGAAAGAAAATGCTTTCGAATTTACACGTTATATTTACACAAATTCGAAAGTATTTCTTTTCGTTTCGAAAGAACACCAGTACAAAAAATTAATAGCTACATACATAGTTTTAGATTATAAAACAACTAATTTTGATATTTTTCTGTGGAATAAATTTGTTTAACCAAGTATTGATTTCCTTATAAATATTCTTTAAATTCAATACAATTTAAATCATATTTTAATTTAGTTATTAAAAACGCTCTGATGACATCCATCTTCATTAAAGTTTTTTCACTGGTCCATATATTATATAAATCAGAAAATACTGTTTCTGTTGGTGCATTGGAACCAGATTAAAGTAAACTGAATTCGACAACTTTCAACCTATTTTGGTAACTTATGTCTCTTTATTTAAAATATTTAAACATTTATGCTGGTTTTTGATTCTCGTCTCGTTCTATTCCTTTAATTTTTCTAAAAAGATATATCTTTTAACAAGAGTTAATTTATCAAATAATTCGGTGTAGTTTATGTTTAACTTATTTCTTTTATCCATAATGAAAACAAAACTGGACTTAACATCTTTCCACGTAGGAGTTTCAACTTCTGGGTAGGCAGTATCCCATTGATTTAATTATTCAATACAATCTGCATAAAATCGGATTGCATTACCTTTAAACCAAGGCTGGTCACTAAGAGAACACCGAGAGTAATGTATTCGCGTGTATGTATTCATTTGTATAAGGAGCCGATTGATGTTCGGCACTCTGGTGCTAGTTTGAACAGCCTGGCTTTAAACTAATCCATATCAATACGGTTTTTCTGGCTCAACTCAGTTACAATCTTTTTAACAGCAATACAATAGGCAAAAAATATTTCCTCTCTACGTTGTTGGATTTTAAACGTAAGTTCATTAATAATGAGAGAGACTTCTGTCATACATATTTTTTGGGACTCAAGTAGCTTGACAATTAAAGAAGAAAAGCCAGGATCCTAAAGCGGGATCGTCAAAAATAAGATTTAGAAAATAAGATGTCACTAACACAGGCAAATTTCATATTCACGCTCTCAAGGAAAAAAAAATTAAGGAAACAAAAGTCATGTTGTTTCTGTATTTTTATAGAACTGCGGCATTTGGAGTTGATATATTAAGCCCTTTTTCAATGTTGATTAAAACAGCATTGTTGCAGAAATTGCGTTAATTTTTAAGTGCAGTTTGAGTCATGAAAATACAGAATAAATACTGAACAGTAAATAAAATACAGAACATTTCAACGTTATTTCCTAATGAATAATTTATACAGAGCAGGGCTCTCAAATACAGTACTGTTCTGTATAATACAGAACGCATGGTCACCGTATCTATAAACATTAAGTTCAGGAGAGTCGAAATCAACAACGTCATATAAATCTTGCTAAGTATGAGTTCGATGCGCACTTCAAACTTTCGAGTGAATATTATGCAAGCTACAGACCTTGCGACCGTTGGTACAACACGTTGGTTTATCAAGTTGTGTGTTTTGGACACAATAAATAATTTTGAGTAAACATGACATCGGGTACTATTGCACATATTGTAGTCGATGATTTTTTTCGTGCAAAACAAAAAAGAAGAATGTAAAAAGTGCAGAAAAACATTTGGTAAAAAAAATTTGATTTATATAAAAAGAAACATATTCTAACAACAAACTTTCAAAACAATAAAAGAAATTGAGCCAAAAGACTACAAAAATTATATTTGCATAACATTTTAAACGCACATTTGAATTCGTGCGTGACGTTTTTTATATTAAAAAATAATTATATAAGAAATTATACTACGAAAATAAAAACAAAATCAAATGAAGTTGTACAACATACTCCTAAATTATACAACCTGTGTATACAACTTGACAAAAAATCAAATCTTTTTGACCTTTCATACAACCGAGACACAACTTCATACAACGACCCCACACACTTTACAATCTCATACACAGCCTGCTCATGTTGTACAAACGGTCGCAAGGTCTGTGGCTTGCTCTAGGTTTGTATCGATGTAAATTACATGGGTTTGATCTAGAGCTGCAAAACTATCGATGGTACTATCGATAGTAGACTTGGGTCGAACTCGTTCACTAGTTCATTTTTGCCACAAACCAATAATCAAACCCATGTAATTTAAATGGGTTTGATCAGTGGTTTGTGGCAAAAATGAACTAGTGAACGAGTTCGACCCAAGTCTAATCGATAGTATCGATAGTTTTATTTTAAGTGGACTATCGATATATTTTTTTCGATAGCGATACTATCGACAAAAACACTCTACTAAAAGAGAAAAAATCAAAGTCAATAAAAACGGAATGATGGCGACTGTGTAATAAAAAATGCAACATTCAAATTTCGCCGCCTGGTTTGGTAATGGTTATCATTACATATATAAATGTGAAAACAAATTAATTAGTTTTGATTTGTTTCAACATAAGATGTCAGTTTTTATCTACTAGATGCAAATTGCATAAAAATACAATTATTATGTACCAACGGCTTTGATACATGAAAAAACTTGACGGCGGCTAAATTTGACGACTACTGGACTGTCTCCGCTCTTTACTTTTAAATAAAAGGTGACGCTAAATAGTTTGCTTCTCCTTTTGTTAAACGAATACTTTTTAGCTAACTGCAATAGCTTAAGTAATGATGAAAGATTTTTTTTATTTTATTCCTTTTTAATTTATTTTTTATTGATCCATCTATCTATCTAAGTATTTGCTTTTTCGTTTATTTTTTTTATAGAACTGTGTATATATGTTTGTTGAATATGTGTATTAAAAACATTGGAACTAAAAGTTTTTAAAAAATCAACTTTCTTTTTACTTTATGGAATGATTAAAAAATTCAGGATTTTATAAAGGGTGTTTTTTATTGAGGTATAGAACTTTAAGTTGGCATCACTTTTTTAACTGGCGGCCATTTTGTCAGCTGTCAAGTGATATATATTTAGTTTGGTTTGCCATTTCATCATGAACAGGTTGACAAAAGAACAACGCTTGCAAATCGTGCAAATTTATTTCGAAAATAATGGTTCAGTTCGCGAAGTTTACCGCAAGCTCCGTCCATTTTATGGTCGACATAATCGTCCATCGCATAATTTCGCGGAATGGACCTGTCAATTGGCCACCAAGATTGTGTGATTTGACACCATTGGATTATTTTCTTTGGGGATATGTGAAGTCGCTCGTCTACGCCAACAAACCAGAAATGTTAGGGGACTTGGAAGCCAACATTCGTGGCGTTATTGCCAACATACGGCCCCATATGCCCGAAATCATATTTAAACATTAATGGCATAAAATTATCCTTCCAATAAAGCCAAATTAATGGACATTAAAACGATTTTCTTGTGTTTTATTTCAATTCGAAGTTCTATACCTCTAAAAAAACACCCTATATTACAAAAATACACAAATGGTAAGTTATAGCCCTTATAGACACGGAAACTTTACTTTGCAAAGCCTTAATTCAGCAGGTAGAAAGACAGAAAGACATAGTATTTATCACTCTGTCTTTCACACAGCTGAATTAAGACTTTGCAAAGTAAACTTTCCGTGTGTAAAAGGGGTGCTTCTAGGAATAAAAAACTATCGATAGTATCGATGGCATCAAAAAATACTATCGAAACTATCGAATGGAGCCACTATCGATAGTTTTGCAGCTCTAGTTTGATCATTGGTTTGTGTCAAAAACGAGCTTACTGAAAGAATTCGATACAAGTCTAGTGAATATGATTCATAGACAACATTGCAATAATAATTATGAGTGGGCATAAGTACAAGAAATTATAAATCATGTTTCAACTCTACTCTCTTTTTCACTACTCATTACGCTTCTCTGGTGTACATATGAATGCTACTAGTACACGGTATGTATGAAATGTAGCTTCATTATGACGTCATAACCACATGCGCATGTGGCTTTTAAAATGCAGTGTACTGCAGGCTTTACTTATATACGTATGTATGTATGTATATGCATACATCCATATGCATATAGGAAATGAATAGAAAAAATATGTATGTACACATATTTATTTGCAATGTGGAGTTCAGCCCTTAAAAATTTTTCTATAAATTTATGTAAATAAAATTCAAATTTCACTTAATATAATTTTTACATATTTTTTTTTGTTGCAAAAAAATCGCTTAAAACAGAGTCGCGTGTAAGCCATTGGTTTTAGTTTTGATTTTTAAGTTCTGCGTTAAAGAATAGCAAACAATCAAAGAAAATAACAAATACTCGTACGTTCATCGTATGAAACTGTTTACAAAGTGTGTATAAAATAAAATTTACTAAAATGACTGCAGTCAATGAGATAACTAGTGAGTTAGAATTTTCCTATAAATTTGAAGAAAAACTGATAAAAAAAATATACACTTGTATATGTTTTCTTAATATGTTACAGATGGAGTTGATGAATTACCTATAACTTTGATTACACCCGTTATCATTTCAATATATTTATTATTTGTGTACATAATAGGACCCAGGTGAGTCGAGTCCTTCCGCATGATTAAAGTGAGATTCAAGAAATTAAAATAAAAATAAAAATGTGCTAGTGGAAAAATCCAACAAGTAGAGCTTCCCCAGTGCAGAAAGTTGTTTCGATCGTACTGAGATATTTAAGATTTATAATTTTAGTTTTCGTACCTAAATTAATGCATTCGATATAGAACGACATTTAAAAATATTGCAATATTTCGAATCTAATTTCCATGAATTTTTAGTACTTGGTACCGGAGAAGTTGTTGTTCTTTCAATCCAACTTCACTGTATTAAAATAACTCAATAGCGGTTTATCATATCGAAATGAACAATTAATTGAAAAATTAGGAATTGTATTGCTCTTAAAAAAACCTGGAATTTCTAGCTAATTTCAAGCTGGAAAATTCATAAATTTTGTGTTGTAAATAAAAATAAATATTTCAAAACATTCGACAACGATATTTCTCTAGCCATTGCAGCCATTTTATAAAAATTGAAGGTACTTCCATTCTCTCTTTATTTTGAAAAATAAGGATTTTTTAAGTTGTTTTTTTTTAAGAGAGAAATACAAAACAATAAAAAAAATTCAATCTTCCCCTAGAAAATTTTTCCCAAAAATGTGTAATTATATAAACCACAATTTTATTACAATACATTTCAATGCGTTTCAATAAGATAAAATATTTATAATCAGTATGTTTTTATTTTATTGAATTTTAAATTGTTTGAATTTATATGTTCTGTATTTTATAAAAACAATTTGAAAAAAAAATTTTAATAAAATTTTCAAACAAATACGAAACTGAGGGGATATATTAAATTAATACGGCAGCACGATTTTAGCGGAAACTGCATAATTCTTTATTTTTGTCAGAAGGTGAATGTCAAGAAAAAATGTCCCAATATGAGGGTACAACTGATGGAAACTCTAAGAAGAACCATTATGTCTCTCAATGTAAAAAACAACTATCTCATCTAAAAGCTTTGAAAATACATATTGTAGCAAACCGCACAAAGTTCAGTAAAAAATGGAAATGCTGTTTTCAGTATTTTTAATTACACATTAAAATTCGATTTACTTTGTAGATTTCAAATTTGTTATTTTGTTGTAGCTTTAAACAAAAATATATTAATTATTTGTTGTGTGAGTAAAAGAAAAGGAAAAGTATATGAGGTATGATTTAGTTAAGTTGTCCCCAGTTGGAGACAATAAAAAATATAATTTTTAGATTTTTTAACATATGCAATATGATCGATGGCAATATTTTTACATGCCAAAATGGCCTGATGAGTACTACCTACATGTACCCCCTGGCGGCTGTTGATTAACCCTTTTCCAGTTGTCAACATGGACTTCACGTCAATAAAATTCCAAAAAAATTGGGGCTTGTCTATCTGTTATCGAAAATAACTCCTCCCAGGGGAGTCTATTTTTGACTACGGGTGTTGGCAATCAAGGGGCCCCAGCTTGGGTGATGTGGCTTTTTCCGTTGACGTACCTTTGGTATATTACCCATAAGACTTATGTGTTACTACCAGATCTCTGACAACAGACCAAAGGACGTGCACATATTTATAAAAGGAAGACAGGTCAGTTGATGTCAACCAGGTGCAGCGTCACCTGGAACTGCCTCTGAGTTGGAACTTGGTGGAACTTGGAGGTCTCACCAGAGGCTACTTCTGGTGACACGGGTGCCGGTTGCCCGACAGTGAGGCTGCTCTAGGAGTTTGTGTGTATGTAGCGGTCGTTAGGATCCCCCACGCGGTTTAAGGGATGATTTTGATGTGTGTGGAGTAGGCACTGGATATTTAGCGGCACAAGCTCTGATGAGTGGCTTAGCTGTGCCGGCAATGGTTGAGGAATTCTCTTGGGGATCTCGCTGTGGGTGTATACACAACACCTGTGGCGTGAGAACCGGGAGAATAAACGTGGTTGCTGCCAAAAACGCTGGGAGAATAGTCCTGCCTAGTGATTGGCTTGACGTGGTCAGCCAGACCATTCAACAGAAGCTGCAGCAGAGTTTAGATAGCTCAAAGTACCTCAGCAAGGATAACTATATACAAAGATTGCAACCTATGTGCCTTGAGGAATGGGCCATAGGTTCATTCTAATAGGGTGCATGGGGGCGATGGCGGAAATTGAGCTTGTGTCTTGAAGCGAAAATCATTATTCTAGTTTATATTCAAATTACAGTGACGATCAGTCACTTTCTAGTTTTTTTTTTCGAAAAAAAGTTCCAAAGTAAAAAAGGTATCTTGGGAGATCCAAAGAATGCACATATTTTCCCATATTATAATGCAAATGATTTAGTCTCAAACATTTTTTGTAAATTACAACCTGGGATTTGGAGATGTCGGTCTATAGATCAATCCATTACCCTTAAAAAAGTAAATGAATCTACCCTTAAAAAATTAAATGAGTCAACGTCTTTAGAATGCCGTAAATTTTGTTCCCATCAATCCAATACACATACGCTCATCCACACACACATACATACATCCATACCATCTCTGTCGGATAATGTGTGGTTGACTACAAAAATAATTAACTTATAGTTAACTTTTCTTAGACAAACTTAAAGCTAAATACAAAGTCATCCCGAACTGATCCAAAATTAATTCTTTGGTGAGAGCCAAAAATTTTACTCTCAGCTACTTTGAAACTTATTTCAATTTTATATTAACATTTTCCTGTCATTATTTTAGATGGTACCTTAGCTGGTTAGTAGTGCGTTGACTATACAACGTGTGATCATAAATACTTCGAAGGCCAGCAAAAATTTTTTAAATTTACTGACTACCAGGTAGCTTAAATAAAATCAACTTTAAGTTAGTTGAAAAGTAGTGCAGGGCGAGAAAATTGACTACCGCCTAGGACATCGCAATGTTAAATTAGTTAGTTATTTCCACTGAAAAGTAATCCAAGCAGTGTTGCGACGATTTTACATCATTTTGACGATTTTTTATAACGAATTTCCCAAAGTGACGATTGACGATTTTGTTTCAAATATTCCTCATATTTTGACGATTTGTTGAAATAAGTATTTAGTAACATAAATATGCCAACAAGGCCTTACAGAAGAAGTTATTCCTTTACTAAAAAGTTTTCCAAATCTTTTATATGAAGGAAAATATTAAGACATTGAAAATTAAATAAGAGAACTCTTAGATTTTTTAACTTTTAATGTAATGACTTATATCCACCCAGCTAAAAAAATATGTATGGAGCATATATGATATCCCATATATGGTTCGGATCCGAAAAATGAGGGTATATGGGCATATATGATTATATATATTCATACATTTTCATACATGTATGTGTAAATATTCCCTCTACAGTATGCAAAGTTCACAAAATCGCACTGTTATGCAATAAATTAAATTACTAAAATTACTTTTTTTAGATTTTGAACAGGGAGGTTGTATTTAATGATACATTTGTTTGGACAAATAATTCAAATCGAACTAAAAGTCATTTCATTCCTCATTTTAAGTCAAAAGGTGAATCAATTATTTAAAAAACACAAAGAAATCAGATTAAAAACTAATGCAGTTAATTATAAAAGAAAAAATAATTCGTCTAACAATAGTTTTCAATATATTTTTTCAGTAATATGAACTTTGTTTCTTATCTACAGAATTCTTTTATTTTCGATAAAATTAATGACTGGATTATCCTTTTGATTATTTGATCCACTATGTATAAAATCATGCAAGAATGGTTTTTTTTTTGTAACAAAAGTTTTTCGTTTTTAAACGTTGAGGGCACGCATACCGCATGTATTTTCTAATGGATTTCCAGTTCACCAGTGATAAAAAAATACCAAGCTTTTTTGATTGCAAAAACGATCTTATGTGAAATATCATGTATGCATACATTCTTATATGGCTACATATATTAAATCTTATTTCTATATATGGATCCACATATGTATGAGCTTCATAATTAAATTTCCATATATGAGCTCATGTATTATAATACGTTTCATATATTAGTCCATATATTAGTTCATATATAATAGTTTTGCCATGTATAATCCCATACATTTCCATACATGAATTCATACATATTCATATATATATAGGGTGTTTTTTTGAGGGGTATAGAACTTCGAATTGAAATAAAACACAAGAAAATCATTTTAATGTCCATCGATTTGGCTTCATTGGAAGGATAATTTTATGCCATTAATGCCTAAATATGATTTCAGGCATGTGGCCGCCGCGGCTGGCTCGAATAAAGCTAATTCTACAGGTCCAATTTTCAACCACTTTTTCGAGCATATGGGGCCGTATGTTGGCAATAACGCCACGAATGTTGGCTTCCAAGTCCCCTAACGTTTCTGGTTTGTTGGCGTAGACGAGCGACTTCACATATCCCCAAAGAAAATAATCCAATGGTGTCAAATCACACGATCTTGGTGGCCAATTGACAGGTCCATTCCGCGAAATTATGCGCTCATCGAATGTTTCCTTCAATAAATCGATTGTGACGTGCGCTGTGTGGCATGTAGCGCCGTCTTGTTAGAACCACAACTCATCCGCATTCATGCCATCCAATTCGGGAACAAAATAGTCGGTTAGTCGGCTCCAATTGCTGTGCACGGTGGCGAATCGATTCATTCGGGTCCTCTTCAACACTTTGCTCTACAGCGGCAATTGTTTCTTCGGTGCGCACTGTTCGACGTCTCTGCGGATGCGTATTATCACATAGAGTAAACGTAGTGCGAAAACGATCCATGGTTAACCGAATTAATTGCTCTGATGGACGATTATGTCGACCATAAAATGGACGGAGCTTGCGGTAAACTTCGCGAACTGAACCATTATTTTCGAAATAAATTTGCACGATTTGTAAGCGTTGTTCTTTTGTCAACCTGTTCATGATGAAATGGCAAACCAAACTAAATATTAATCACTTGACAGCTGACAAAATGGCCGCCAGTTAAAAAAGTGATGCCAACTTAAAGTTCTATACCTCAATAAAAAACACCCTTTAGTTATATACATTCATGTATTAAAAATATATGGACCATATATAATTTTTTTAGCTGGGTAAGTATATTTTGGAAAAAAGTTAAATCGATTGATTTACCAACCAATAAACTTCTTTTTCATAACTTATTTATGTGAGTTTTACCTGATTTATATTAAGAATTTTTTAATGAAATTTCATGAATTTTGTTGCACGAAACTTTTTCGATTTGTTAATTGCAGCGCTATAAAAGAAAATGTTATATAAAAAAGCACGTAGAAAGAATCTGTGATGCATTCTTGGCAACTTTTTTGATAATTATAAGTTGTTTCTCCAGGCCTCCTATTGGCAAATAAAAAATTTTCATGCAACTAATTTCATAAAAAAAAAACGCTTAATGTAAATCCGGTATTGGTGTTTTTTTTACTTTGCCATCGGCTGGTGTTGAAAGAATATTTATTAATATTAATTTTACTAAAACCAAGATCTGAAATTTACTGGAAACAGAAACACTTGATTGAAATCATTATGTTTTTAAAAGATTATTTGAAGTGTAAATCTTCGGAATGTTACAATATTGACATTAAGAAAATATTGATAAAAAATTCATTTCTAAAATGTATTATACATACTTTTTTTACTTTGAAACTAGTTTTATTTAGAAATTGTTGTACGCTATTATATCTTTTTATCTTTGACTATAAATTAGTAGTTGTTTTTTGTTACATAAAATTGTCTTTTATTTCTAATGTGATATATTAGTTGTTTAATAAAACGGATAATTCTTGTATGAAGATTTTTTGACGAATGGTTTTAAAAACTATGACGATTTTGACGATTTTATTTTTAAAATTTGACGATTTTTAGAAAACATTATCTAACAGCACTGAATCCAAGCGTCATTCAGAACTAGTTGCGAAATAGTTAGCTTAAAGTTAGTTTAAAGCTAACTTAGTTTCCGACAGGAATGCATCAAAGAATACAAGATTACGCATTGCGCATGTGTGTGACGTCAAAATGAAGTAGAATTCGATATGTAAACAAAATTGCCCTATACCAAATATACGTGTTTCTGTGATTGTGTTTATGTTTATCGGCTGATGTGACGTACATGCGCAAAAAAAGAATACATATTTTCAAAAGCTGAATGCGTAATCTTGTATTCTTTGATTCATGCATCCATACGAACATAATCGTAAAAATAGTCGGAATAGATTCCCATGATCTATCGTAAACGTGGAGACCAGGGGTCAGGTTACGGAACTCGATATCGAACGAAATTTCAAAATATTTCAATGAAGTTTATATGGAAATATTTGAAAATTTTCATCGGTATAGAATGTCGTAGTAATATGACCTCTGGTGAATGCTCCTATTTTTCAAAATCAAGGTGAAATTTGTAACTGCCTGTTTTTGGTATATGTATATTGTATGCACATTGAACACACTTATGTATAAACACATATGTACATACAGTCGACGATAAAACTATTCACAAAAAAGTTCGACATATGTAAGAATCTTCTTAGTTTTTATATTGTATATTAATTATGCACAGTTATAGAAAATTTTAATCACCCCTATCGTAAAAATTTTTCTCTCGAAATTGCAACTGTGAATGGTTTTTTTTTCTTCCTAGAAATGATTTCCCTTTTTTCATTCCCTTTATCATTCATAATAGTTTACTGGGATTTTTCATTTTCCCCTTGGTTTTTTTCAAGTTATTTTTGCAGGCGATCTGTATTATTACATCACATAATTTCGATAAAAGTTAAAAATATTTATTTTTGAGACAAAATTAGTAAACAAAGTTCACTATTGTTAACAACAGCAACAGCTGCTTTCATGGAGTATGAATCCCTTTCGTTCACACATTGTACATTTTATGCTGGTGCACAGCGGTGATATACTAAAGACATATATTATTTAAAAATGCAACTTTGCAGTTGAAAAAATTTTATTGGGAACCTAAAATTTTTATATTTTTTTACTATCACACTTAATTTTCTTTGATTTTCAATTAATTTTTAAGCTTTACAAATCTTCTTCCCGTTTTTTTTTTACATTCATTGCCAACTGATAGCGGGAAAAAACTTCCACGGTTGATTCATGATAGCAGTTTTCCCTTCGAGAGGAATAAAAATTTGATGGGAACAAAAATTGCCTTTGTTATTCACGATAGGGGTGAATGTACCGTATTTTTTGAAGAGGTGTGAACATGGCTTTTTTTACATAATTTGTTTACAAACCACAAATATGTTAGTGTATGTGTTGTGAATATAATGCAAGCCACAGACCTTGCGACCGTTGGTACAACACGTTGGTTTATCAAGTTGTGTGTTTTGGACACAAACTATACAACAACGTGTGCAACATTAGCGCACAACTTCATTTCACAAAAAAAAATTTTGAGTAAACATGACATCGGGTACTATTGCACATATTGTAGTCGATGATTTTTTTCGTGCAAAACGAAAAAGAAGAATGTAAAAAGTGCAGAAAAAAATTTGGTAAAAAAATTTGATTTATATAAAAAGAAACATATTCTAACAACAAACTTTTAAAAACACTAAAAGAAATTGAGCCAAAAGACTACAAAAATTATATTTGCATAAAATTTTAAACGCACATTTGAATTCGTGCGTGACGTTTTTTATATGACACTACGAAAATAAAAACAAAATGAAATGAAGTTGCACAACATACTCCTAAATTATACAACCTGTCTATACAACTTGCCAAAAAATCAAATCTTTTTGACCTTTCATACAACCGAGACACAACTTCATACAACGACCCCACACACTTTACAATCTCATACACAACCTGCTCATGTTGTACCAACGGTCGCAAGGTCTGTGTTAGACTTGGCTCGAACTCGTTCACTAGTTCATTTTTGCCACAAACCAATAATCAAACCCATGTAATTTAAATGGGTTTGATCATTGTTTTGTGGCAAAAATGAACTAGTGAACGAGTTCGACCCAAGTCTAGTCTGTGTCTTGCTTAAGGATTACAGTGTTGCCAATGACGAATTCGGAAATTACACATGTGGCTGTAGCTTAAAAAAGAACTTCATACTGCTGTTCGTCTAAAACCTATCCAAAATGCTAATGGTCGGAATGTCATAACTAGGGAAAGGATTTTCATGTAAATGCATGTTTTCTGTCGTTGGTCTTAGATCAACATAAATGAAATATCTTTGCGTATCAACAAATTTGTGACAAAATGTAATCGATTTGTTAGTGCATATTTTTGCATATTTTATGATAAATACATATTTTTGCATATTTCATTATAAATATATATTTTTAATAAATTTTTTAGTTTCTTCATGTTTTAAGTCAAATTTTTTTTATTTATTATTTGTAAAGTATTTATTTAAAAGCTGCAGTTTTTTCGACTGTGTAAGAACAAAAAAGGGGAAAACGAGAAAAATTCAAAATTGTATTGCTTTGTGATATGCAAAAAAATTAAGGTGTGCTTGAAGTGTACGTTAAATTAAAATTCCCATACAAAAACTGGTTTTAACGTAAGCACACGTTATTTTCTGTATATGGCTGTAAGTTTTTTTTACTTTAAAATTTCTTTAATTTTATTAATAGAAACACAGCCTTCTGCCTAATTGATATTTGGGTGCACATAGTATTGCGTTCTTGTTCACATTATAGGCCAATTAGAGGCTTTCGTTACTTTAACACATCAATTAGAAATAGTTATAAAAAAAACTAATTATGAACTTAAAATATATGCAACAAATTGGACAATAGTTTATAGTTCTAAGAACGAAAATTTAGAAACTGAATATTTCACAAACGAATTAGCAGCATTTACATAAGTACGCACCAATAACTTCTGCTGACGAAGAACATTCCGATTTAACTTTGACAATTAAAAAAACATTTATTCATTCATTTATGTACATACGAAAATAAAAGTTCGGCTGAACTTCATTTTGTATTCCAAAGCAATAGAGGTGATTTTTTAAAGTTTTTAATGTTATTAACTCTGCAGCCACACGTTCAATATATGGCTTTCAATTTCATTACACATATTGTGTGTCAAAATTGCTTGAAATTGATAGCTATGACACAAATTGATAATCAATTTAATTTTTTAAATGCCACCGACGAAGAAACAACTCAAATTTGTAGCTTCAATCAATGTGTGCTGTGACCAGCCGTTCAAATTGAAAACTAAATTGTCATTTAAATGGATAGGTGAATTTGAAATCAATCTAGTTTTCAATTTAAAAAGTTTGATTGTGTTAGTGAAAAAAGTGTGAGTGTGTTGCAAATTGAATGGAATTGAAAGTCAAAAATTAAACGTGTGGCCCCCAAGTAAGTGTTGAAAAAAAGTCAATAAATGCATATTTTACTAGTTTTAAATACATATTTTTATATTTTTACTGCATATTTTATGTACATAAAACGCGATTTTAAATGCATGCAAATCCTTTCCCTAGTCATAACATTTGAAATATAATATAATAAATTAAATGGATTCCTACACCGCATGACAAATTTTGATTTTTATTCTTTTGGAGAAAAGTCGTCTTATCACAAAACAATTAAGAGACAAATTGTAGTCAAACTGTTTACATGGTTTTCCTTCCATCATCTCTTCCCGAAAAAGTGTCCTTTCAAAAATATATTCTTCCATATACATACATATGTATGTATGTACATATCACTTTCATAATTAAGGGCACATATATGACAATATCAAATTATTGAGTTTTGTTAATTTTTGTTGGTCCATTTTTGAGGCTACTACGTATAAGTTTTGAAAGATGTATTAATGGAAACTTTCATAAACATACGTATTTTGGAAAGGATATTCGCGCAACAACTGGATATACATAGGTTTTTGAGCAAGGCCGCCAAAATTTCCTGCCACTAAATACACTGTTGTGTTGTTTTGTTTTACTGAATAGACCGACTGAATGTTAAATTTGTTTTCAATTAAACCACAAGAAACTAAATTTTTGTATTTCTTCTAGGATGCTTCAGATCAGAGTTTAGAACTTTTCTCATTATAAATAAACTGATAATTTATTTAATTAATCAATCAATATTAAAATATTTTTTTTAATCTATTATCGGACAGTACCGTTTAAGTAAGGGTCTCGGTTTAGGAAATCGTCTGTTAATTTCAGCAGAAAATTTTACACTAACAAATATACAAGGCGAATATGCAGGGTTGCAAATCGATACCACCTGGTATGATGAATTCGCCTTGTTACAGTTCCAATGGTAGCATTTTAAAGCTGTTAGTCCCAATTTACACTATGCAAGTCTTATTGCTAAGCTGATTAGTTTGCTAGGAGAGAGAGACGGGTTGAAAAAAACGTTTCTGTTCCCCTCGTCTCTCTCTCTCCCTAAAACTAATCAGCTTAGCAATAAGACTTGCATAGTGTGATTTGGGACTTATCAAACAATCTTCTGAGCATATCATCTATTCCTCAACAGTTTTCTCATCCACTTTATGCACGTTAGTGCACATTTAAAATCGTTGCACAGCTTTTGATTTTATTCACAGGTTGAATAAATTAATTTCAAATTATCCATGTACTTACATACACACATAAATATACTATACATATATACTATATATACATACGTAATTTTCACACTTGCAGAATGATGAAAGATAAACCTGCCTTCAAGCTAAAAAAATTTATAAGCGTTTATAACATATTGCAAATTCTGTCCTGCCTTTATATAATTGATTGCGTAAGTTGGTATAAAATTTTATTTTGTCTTGAATTTATTAAATCTTAGTTTTACAAACTTTTTCTAATTGCAGATGTGGAAACTATCATCTTGGGATATTTTTGATATCAGAAAATGTAATCTTTACACGCCAAACACCGAAGAGTACAAACAATATATTGATATAGCATTTAAAATATATTTATTGAAACTATTTGAATTGACCGATACAGTTATTTTCGTTTTGAGGAAAAAACAGAGACAAATATCATATCTACATGTATTCCATCATTCGTCAACAATAACAGTTACTCTTATAACTCTTAAATCTTTTAGAAGTAAACCAATTTTTTTTTTACTATGTTGTATTTTTCTAATTATTAATTTATTCCTTTTTTTAGGCAATGCCAATTTCTTTAGCGTTTACTTGAATAGTTGGGTGCACGTTGTCATGTATTCATATTACTTCTTTGCCAATGTATGCAGCGCTGAGACAATGAAGAAGTTTGCTTTGATTAAGAAGTCCATTACTACTATGCAAATGGTACAGTTTGTTCTTATATTAATGCATTCTTTTTGTATCAAGATTTATTGTCAAATTTCTACTGCAGTTTTATGCTATTATATCTGTGTAGTAATCGTAATATTTTATGGCTTTTATGATTTTTATAAAAAATCTTACTCAAATAATGTGAACAGCAAAATAAAAAAATAGGCTGAATGCGTAAAGAATAAACGCACCTGCACTTAAATCTTAAGATCAAATTGTATTGACTACCCCGACTTGTGCTGAGTACCTATTTGACATTTTTGCTGTTGTCATGTTCAAAATGTATTCACGACAATTTGTATCATCTATTTTGCATTAGTGTATTAAGTGTAAAGTACTAACTTTCGCCTTTTTTGATTGTGAACAACCAACAACAGGTTTACACTAGACCCCTGCGCAAGACCACTTACAAGAACTTTTAAGACATAATTGATTTTTCACATGCTTTACTACAGCGAAATCTTCTAAAACAAACGCTAAACAACAATGTTTGCAAGAAATTTATTTCAGTTATTGCAGGTATAGGAGTACAGAAGAAAATACTTCGTGACGAAAGAATTTGAGATGCTTGCTTCTTCCTACGCATGGGCGCCTATACAAACGTCATGCATGTATGTACACACACACGTTGTGTGTACGTATATTTTATTTTTCTGCGCATATACAAACGCACACATGCATTGACAGTAGCTGTGTGGGCTTGCTTTAAAAACCACCCTTAAACACATAATAGCTTACCATCTACATGTTACACACACACACACACACACACACTCAAACGTACAATATGCAAAATAGCAAGCATACACGCATCGACACTACATCTTTTGAGTGTTTTTTTTATGAACAAAGAAGTCTTCGCGACATCGCTTAAAAACATTCATATACACGTACATCAATACATCTATTGTGCTGCGCTTATTAAACGACATCATTTATTATTGGTTTAGTATAATACAATACTACGACGACAATACATTTAAAAAACAAGACGTATGTATTTACATTTCAAGACTGTTTACGCAGCCCTCTAGTTTACACTACTGTTTTTTAATAGACGATAGGATGATATAACTAGCTGGTGAATTGCTCAAATAAATTTTTTTGTTTGTTTTAAACGCAATGCCACACAACGAAAAACATTGGAAATGACAAACGTTGCCACTAGTACACAAAATGCCATAATGTGTACTCAGCATTAGTAAACGGGCTATTAAATTTTTAAACATTTAAAATAAAATAAATCTCCTTTATGCATTTTTTCATATTTGTTGCGCGGAACTTTTTCTATTTACTAAGCGCAGCGTTATAGAACAGAATGATATACATACATACATACTAGAGACCTGCTTAAACAGTCTTTAAATGTAAATACGTCATGATTTTTAAATGTATTCACGTCGCATGTATTATACTAAACCAATAATAAATGCTGTCGTACTATAAGCGAAGCACGATGGATGTATTGGTGTACGTTTATATCAGTGTTAACAAGCGATGTCGCCAAGACAGCTTGTTTGTAAGGCTGAGTTTACATCTGGTATTTCTTGTGTGTCATATGCCCCAAAAAGCGTAACCACTAATTACTAATGAAAAACTGTTTGATTCAGACATGTATTTATTGATTTAAACAGTTTTCAATCATGCTGGATTCTATAAAATTGTCTATTAGTTATGTATGAAACTATTTAACTCAATAAATACATGTCTGAATCTTAAAGTTTTTCTAATTAGTGTTTTTTTATGGGAATTGTTACAATTTAAGTTTAAAATTTTTTAAACGCACTAATAATCTCAAATTAATATTTTACTTATTAAGTAAAATATTTTTTTTTTATTAAAAATACATTGAAATTGATTATTGAGGGGCTTAGCTGGATCCTATGCGCATTTCACTGTCGCTAATGCAGATCATCAGGGAACCTTTACCCAAAGCTTCTTAGAACAACTAGAGTTATTATATTATAAACTTTCATTTAAACAAATGAGAAGCTCAATAACAAATAACAAAGTTGAAACAAGAACTCAATAATCAACATGTTTTTTATTTTCTTACTTTACCATTGCTACATTGGCTGACTTTTTTTCAGCTTCAAATTGTAGTCGTAAGAGTATGTAAAAGAAAATAAATGTAAATAACAACAACAGCTATTTAACAATAGAGTGTTGCCACACAAGTATTTTTCTGACCGGGTGCAGTCAAGTTAATAATTAGTGTTTTTTTATGGGAATTGTTACAATTTAAGTTTAAAATTTTTTAAACGCACTAATAATCCCAAGTTTTTCATTTACTCTTATACCTACAATACTCAAACAAATTTCTTGCAAACAGTGTTGTTAACGTTTGTTTTATAAGATTTCGCTGTAGTAAAGCATTCATGTCTTGAAAGTTCTTATAAGATGTCTTGTGCAGGACACTAATACATACATAGGTTAGGTTAGGTTAGGTAGGTGTGGCTGTCAGAAACACGGACTCACTTAGACCGTTTTGGTCCTTTGTGATACCACGGAGACTATGCTTATGCGGAGTCTACACCGTCGAACCAACAAGAGCTCAACTTTAAAGCTATTAATACTTTGCAGTTCAACACTAGCAATGTCCGAAAGTTCCCTAAACTCAAGAGCTCCCATTGTGGACAAACTCTTTCTTGCAAGTCCAGGACAGTGACAGAGAAAGTGTTCTACAGTTTCCTCTTCATCGACATCCTTTAACCTTTGTGCATGCCTACCTATGAGACACTGTCCGGTTAGCACGGACACTAGAATCGAGATTTGTTTCCTATTCTTCAAAATTAAAGAAGCTGTATTTTTCCTATTTAGATGAGTCCATAACTGCCTTGTAATCACGCAATAATTTTTTGTGACCCACCTTCTATTTGTCTCATCCTCTGTCTTGCGCCTATGTATGTATAAAAAAAATAACGTCGCATGAATTTCTGAAGCATTTTTGGCAACTTTTGATATACAGCATGATTGAAAACTGTTTAAATCAATAAATACATGTCTGAATCAAACAGTTTTTCATTAGTAATTAGTGGTTACGCTTTTTGGGGCATATGACACACAAGAAATGCCAGATGTAAACTCAGCCTTACAAACAAGCTGTCTTGGCGACATCGCTTGTTAACACTGATATAAACGTACACCAATACATCCATCGTGCTTCGCTTATAGTACGACAGCATTTATTATTGGTTTAGTATAATACATGCGACGTGAATATATTTAAAAATCATGACAAACATCCCATTGGCAAATAAAAAAATTTTCATGCAAATAATTTCATGATAATATGCATAATCTAAATAAGTTAATAGTAAAAATTTTAAGAAAGTAATTGCCAAAAATAAACAATATTAACAATTGTAAATGCAAAATTTTTTTGATGTTAGAGGAAATCGGGCAAACTGAAACATCCTTAAACTCTAGGAGCCTGTTAAGATGAGAAGTGACAAGCTGAGACACGTCGCCTGGTGGTTTATGGATGCCGAAGAGAAGCTTGCAGAGTAGTACTCGTAAAAATCAGCGATGCCAATTTAGTGCCTTTTGCACTAGATTCAGTGCTTTTTAAGTCAAACAGTGCGCAACAAAATTGAAATTTTTTGGAAATTTTTTTTCGCCAAAAAAATTTTAATATTTTAATTGGGACAATTTTTAATTTTTTTTTGTATTTTTTAATATCTTTAGGACGTATGTTCATCCATATGTTCTTTTAATTGATATAAAAATTAATGAATGGTAATTACAAAACTGGGAAAAATTTGCGATTTTCAAGTGCTTTTAACCAAGTTTGCAATCTTAATTATTTTTAATCCAAGAGCTAATCTAATAAAAAATTGTTAGCACCATTGGATTCAGCATACTGGAATAATGTTTACCCACCAGGTCACCCACCCCATCCTTTGTTACATTTTTAAACTATCATAGTGTAATTATTGGTAATCATCAGGGCAACCGCAAATATACAATTGCATGTTTTATCTTGAATGACGTATTAATGCAGGGACAAGATATTTATCCGTTTCAAAACTTTTTATGAAGTTTGGCATCGATTTTTTAATCCATATTTTTGCATATTTTAACTTTTAAAGCAAGTTTTTGCATATATAAGTCTTACACGCATATTTTTAGCATATTTTTTAATTTTTAGAGCATAATTTACGCTTTTAGGCCATATTTTGATACATACATTACAATTTTTTTTTTATTCTAATATGCTTACAAGCTTATGTGTTGGTCGACACTTTTATTTTTATTTTCCGTCATTTAAATCTCATTTCCAATGTTCCCTGTGTATATACATTTTTCTTATATTTATATTACACAGTTATTATGGTGGTTAGTTTCAATAACAATTCGGTTTGCTAGTTGTGACGGACTCTACCCCGAGTTTAAGGAACATTGTCAATGTATAAAAGTTTTTATTTGAAAATCTAGATCAATACTTTCTTGTTTATTGCAATATAAATATTTATATAAATAAAAAGCTTGTCTTATTTATCCAAAATACAGTTCAAATGTTTTAATTCTGAAACAAAAGAAAATGCTTTCGAATTTGTGTGCTATTAACATTACAATTCGAAAGTATTTGCTTTCGTTTCGAATTACAGAGTAGACACCCTGATATCGTGATCTCTTTTTAAATTGAAGTTAAATTTTTACGAGAATAATAAAAAAAATTATTTTTATTATTTGCTTTAGTCAAAATTTGTATGGTAATTTTGTTTTAACGTGCACTTCAAATCCAAACATTTTTTTTAAATACGGCAGTTATTCTTTGTTAATTTTTTATTATTTCCTTTCCTTTTTTTTGTTTATTTTATTTTTGTCTTATTTTATATGCAAATGATGTTGAATTTTCGAATTAAAAATATATTTTTATTCAAAAATAAACCAATTTATTTTATTTTTAAGAGTATTTTTTTGAGTTTTTAGTGCATATTTGAATGCGCATAAAACACGTTTTTTAGAGCATATTTTTGGTTTACCTGGTAATCATATTAGCCCAATTCACAATCTTGTGCAAATGGTCTTGCATCGTAGCATTTGCAAAGTGGTTAGCATATTACACATGCTACGATGCAAGACAATTTGCACAAGATTGTGAATTGGGCTATTATATATTTTTCAGCAAATCGGGAAATATTTTTGAATTATGCAACAGTAAAAATAATAAATTATAATAATAAATCAATCATTTTTCTTGAAACACTCCAGAAGCAAAAAAAAACTGAAGAACAAAAATACAGAAATACATATACATATCGTCACTTAAAATCCAAAAGGCCGTAAGTACACTTTTTACTATTTTACAGGAGAAGCAAAAAACTTCATAAATTTAATACTATATGTAAGGTGCCAAATTGAAAAATGAATAAAATCGGTGTTTTTGAACATATGTGAGTAAAATTTTAGGAAAATATCTATTTTTGTTAATCACATCATAATCAATCAAAAAGTCTATTTTGAATTTTTTGGTTGTTACGGCCTTTTGGATTTTATGTGACGATATTTATGATGTATGTAGACTAGGGTGGCCGTTTTTTTTATTTCTTCTACTCTCACCCCCAAATCGGTTCAGTTTTATGTAAAAAAATACAAAAAAATTTCATACCGATAATTTGTGTTTTAAGGGGTGCGTCCGGCCCTCAAAGTTGGCCCTCAAGCCCATATATTCAATGCAATTTTTTGTTTGTTTTTTGTTTAGTTTTATTTTGTCCATATGTATATGTATGAAATAGTTTATTATATATATAAGATCTTATTGTACATGTTTAAAATAAAAAATTCCATATAAATATAATTTTGTTACATAAAATTTTTGGTATTTTGTTGGTTATTTTCATTATTAATTTTATAAAAAAAATTTCTTTAAGACTAATGTTGCTGACTTGAAGAGCTAAAATATTGCCATATATCATATTCTTGTAAAATGATTTTTTTAAAAGATAGTCATATGGAAAAAATTACATTGAAAAATGGGCTTGAAGACCAACTCTTAGGGCCGGACGGACCGCCTAAAATGCAACTTATCGGTATGAATTTGTTTTCTATTTTTTTACATAAAACTGAACCAACCGATTTGGGGGGGGCGGGGGTTGGGTGAGAGTAGAAGAAATCGAAAAAGTCTCCATACAATTAATGGCCACTCTAATGTAGACACCTTTAAAAATCGGATCATCATCATCAACATCATTGTTGTTTTTGCCATAGTTGCTGTTTTGCTGTTTTCTTATCAACTGCTTTACAAAATGCATCTCTGATCTGATAGAAATTATAATTTTATGAAAATTTTCATAAACTTTTGGAAATCGGACAGACTTGTCAAAAAATCTGTCACACATGTCAAATTTTAATCCACACTATCATACTTTTGGAGCACACACGATTTTTTGACAGATCGAACGACTGTGTATGATAGTGTATCACAGCCTTAAGTGCAACACAATTGTCAAACTACATACAAAAATTTTTTACGTTTAGAATTTGACAGGTCGGTGTATAACTTACTGCTTTGAGAGCTTATTTTGTTAACTTTGTGTTGCATACTTGAATGTGCATCGTCGGTGTAACTCATACAGACAAAATTTCAAAATATTATTATGATTCAGGTCATGCATTTTCACCGTGTATAATGCACTTTACATAGTGTCCATACCTATATCTATATCATCATGATATAAATTCATCAGGTGTGGACACTATGTTAACCCGCCAATGGTGACGCAAATTTGACTTTGATCAATGGTGACGCCGGTCTTACGCACCGGAATTTTCAACTGAAGATTTTTGCAAATTTGTTATTAATATTTCATGTTTTTTTTTTAATTTATGCTCTTTGAGAATAAAGCAAAGATATTTAATCAATTTAAGCTCTTTTATTTCAATATTAACATTAAAACAATTGTTTTATTAGAGCATTAAGAACAACAGCGATTTCAGTAATACATTTTTCAAAATTAAGAAAAAAAATAAAAAATCACATATTTATAAAGGAAGATAATGGTTTTTAGTCTTTCGACATTAGGAACTTTTATAAAATAAATAAAAAAATATAAAAAAAAATAATGAAAATTGTATACTTGGTTATTTTATGACACACGGTCTCATGTACCGAGTTAGTAAGAAAAATACACAAAGTGTGCTCACGAAGCAGTTTCGTCATTGACTAATAGTAAGAGATGTTCAATGATGCAGCTACTCGAAATTGCAACCAAAAATAATAACAGGGAATAATGTTATTCGAATTTTTTAACACACCCGGTCTCACAGACTAATGGCGGGTTAAGGAACTCTGAGAAATTTCATGGTCGTAGCAATAACTGCCTATTATTTTCAATTGAAACCAGTGTTGCCAGTAGATTTCTCGAAAAAAAATACCTACGCATGCTAAAATAAATTCAGTAGAGTGCGACTCTGACTCGCGCACGAAGGGTTCCGTACGAACACTAGATATGTAATTTAATACAAATTTCATCCTATATAATATATAGTTTTGGCATTTTTTTCGTTTTTGGGGTCTTTTCGGTTTTTTGTTTTGGCGTTTTTTCGGTTTTGGCGATTTTTTTAAGTTTTGGCTCTTTTTTTAGTTTTGACACTTTACTTTCTTGTTTTGGCGATTTTTTTCGGTTTTTGGCGTTTTTTTTCATTTTGGCGATTTTTTTTGTTTAAATTTTTTTTTAAACGCACTAATAATCCCAAATTAATATTTTACTTATTAAGTAAAATATTTTTTTATTAAAAATACATTGAAATTGATTATTGAGGGGTTTAGCTGGATCCTGTTGCTAATGCAGATCATCAGGGAACCTTTACCCAAAGCTTCTTAGAACAACTAGATTTATTATATTATAAACTTTCATTTAAACAAATGAGAAGCTCAATAACAAATAAGAAAAATCACAAATATAGAAACAAATAACAAAGTTGAAACAAGAACTCAATAATCAACATGTTTTTTATTTTCTTACTTTACATTGGCTGACTTTTTTTCAGCTTCAAATTGTAGTCGTAAGAGTATGTAAAAGAAAATAAATGTAAATAACAACAACAGCTATTTAAGAAAAGAGTGTTGCCACACAAGTATTTTTTTGACCGGGTGCAGTCAAGTTAATAATTAGTGTTTTTTATTACTACGTTTATACACGCACTATTTGCAAATAAAAATATTCGCAAATAAATTAACTCACTGTTTATATGGAATAGCAAAAGTACACAAACTTGGTAGCACTTCTATAGAAAATTTACTTTTTTTGACAAAAAAAAAAAAAAAAAATAGTGTAAATGTGCAAAATATCAAATAATTATTTGTTTTAATTGTCATTATTTGCTTCTGTTAATGTTTTTTGTGCAATATTAATCCATTTATTGTTTTTTGTTATCAAAGATTTGTAAGCGTGGCAACCTCAAGCATTTTATTTGCAAATAGTGCGTTAAACGTGAATAGTTTTCTGAATTAGTAAGTCGCAATAAAAACAATAATATGGCAACAATTTACAGTTTTATTTGCAAATAAGCCCTGCGTATAAACGTAGTATATGGGAATTGTTACAATTTAAGTTTAAATTTTTTTTAAACGCACTAATAATCCCAAAGTAAACTTAAATTGTAACAATTCCCATAAAAAACACTAATTATTAACTTGACTGCATCCGGACAAAAAAATACTTGTGTGGCAACACTCTTTTCTTAAATAGCTGTTGTTGTTATTTACATTTATTTTCTTTTACATACTCTTACGACTACAATTTGAAGCTGAAAAAAAGTCAGCCAATGTAGCAATAGTAAAGTAAGAAAATAAAAAACATGTTGATTATTGAGTTCTTGTTTCAACTTTGTTATTTGTTATTGAGCTTCTCATTTGTTTAAATGAAAGTTTATAATATAATAACTCTAGTTGTTCTAAGAAGCTTTGGGTAAAGGTTCCCTGATGATCTGCATTAGCAACAGGGAAATGCGCATAGGATCCAGCTAAACCCCTCAATAATCAATTTCAATGTAATTATTTTTAATAAAAAAATATTTTACTTAATAATTAAAATATTAATTTGGGATTATTAGTGCGTTAAAAAAAAACAAATTTTAAACTGAAATTGTAACAATTCCCATAAAAAACACTGACTTTTTTTATTTTTGGCGATTTTTTTCATTTTTGCGATTTTTTTTATATAAAATTTTTGTTTAGTTTTGGCGACATTTTCGCGTTTTGGCGATTTTTTTTCGATTTTTGGCGTTTTTTTTTCATTTTGACGATTTATTTTAATGTTAGAATTTTTTTTAATTTTGGCGATTTTTTTCGTTTTGGCGATTTTTTTTAATTTTTGGCGATTTTTTTTTTGGTTTGGCGATTTTATTATTTTCGGTTTTTTTAGTTTTACCGTTTTTGAAAATTTCAAGTGTTTGCCTCTTACGGTTTCCAAGATATAGCAAATTGTCAAAATTACATAGTCCAAATTGCATTAACTGATGGATCACCCTTTACTTAAATTTTTTAATTTTAGTGTTAATTGTTGTAGTCTGTATAAAAATACACTAATTTTACAAATTTCAAGTTTCAATATACATATGTTCATACAATTGTATGTAATTATATTACATGGGATTTTAACATTTTTCGTTGGTCGTTTTTGAACACCCTTTAATTTTTAGTTCTCATGTATTTGTTGTTGTAGCGGCCAAGGTTCTACATACTTTGCCCAAATTTCAGTCCGTAGCTCTTACGGTTCCTAAGAAAATACCGTGTGACGGACAGACGGACAGCGTAGCGAAAACAATAGGGTTCCTTTTCACCTTTGATGTACGGAACCCTAAAAAAGATCCGATTTTTCCCTACACGTTGAAAAAATTGCCCCTAAAAAATCCCTACACATTTTTGTCATTAAAATAGAAGAAACCCATTATTTACAAAAAGATATCAAGAGCCTATATTCAAAACACGTCAAATCAAAAATGGTAACTTTTCAGTAGAGCGAAAAAACTAGTTAATTCGCTCAATATTGTAAAAATAAATGATCCATAATATGATTAAAATATACTTACTAATTTATAGGTCTGCAAAAAAAATTTATTTTGCACTGGTTTGCATATTTTTATGAGATAGCATGTTTTAGTCGATCAAAAAACAAATATTTTCTTAGAGTTAGCATATTTTGTCGGAAAAAATATGACTTTTTTTTAATATATATATTTTTTAATCAATTTGTGAAATCTTTCACTCAATACTAGATATAAGAATTGAAAAGCTAAAAGAAAAAAATTAAAATACCTTAAAAACAATAACATAAGCCTGACTGAAAGCCTCTTCAATTTCTCAGAAAGGAAATTTCTTGCAAAATTGTAACATATCTATTCAAGTTTAAAGTAAACCTTAAGACCTATTATATGTGTAGTGTTTTTAAGTTTGTAAATTGTAAATATTAGTATATAAAGAGAAACAAACACCTTTTGCAGAATCAGGTGCTTCAGAAAGTCGTAAATTAATAAAAGTTTCACCACAGAAAATGTGTTTTTAAGACCTTCAAAAATAATCCATACATTCAGAGTTTCGTCAGTTAAATTTATCTGTTAAAATATAAAACTTCAGCGAAAAAAATAGATTACCACCGAGGAAAGTAAGCAAACAACAAAAAATTAGAGAAGAAATTACAAATTTCAAGTTAATGATTCATACATTTCTACTTGCACACAAGGAAAAGCGCAATTAGCGAACAGTAACAATTATGGACGCGAACCCCCCAAATCGACTGCTTGCTAGTGGCTTTAATGGCTCCCATAGTCCTTCTTAGGCCTGCCTTAAAAGAAATTTATAAACCATGTCACCTATTAAAGATACATATGCCTACAATAAAAGCTATTATTTACTCAAGTGAATTTATTATTCACTACAAATCAATTATGGTAAACTCCTGTTCGTTACATAATTGGTGGTCAGCTTTAGCACTCTCTAATTCACTCTCTAGTGTAACAATGTCACTAAAAATTATCAATTTCGAAAGTTTATGTCATTGACTATAATCGGTCCATACATAATGATTCTATTCGATTAACAGTTTAAAAGTTATACATGTATTATCAATTTTTTTTATCGGAACCCCTCCGTACTAATGTATTAAAAGTGACCATAACTCAAAAGCTAGCCATAGGATATCAAAATCCTTACCAGATTTGTGTTCAGCATGCAAAATGCAATAAGATATGATGCAGATTTATAATAAATTGATAATTTTTTAAAAATATTGGAAATTTACATGGGAGTTAGCATTTATTTTCACCAAAAAAAAAAAAAAAAATATACTTTGAGATAGCAGAATAAGAAAAATTGATATAAAACGGGGAAAAATCATTTTTTTGATTCGAAATTTATAGCACAGATGAATATTGCATAGGGGAGCTATTTGCCATCGGAAACTCATTTTGACGAAATTTAAATTGACGTGTTTTGAATATAGGCTCTCGATATATGTATATGTTTCTTAAAGCATTGTTAAATAATAAGTAAAAAACTAAAAAAATATATTATATACATACATATGTAACCTTTTTTAAATTCAATTAAAACAACATAAAGTTTTCTAAAAATTAATATGAATAATTCTTTTCAAATAAAATTTTAAAGGATTAATTCAAGCCATCTTTCAACATTGAATGATATCTTAGAAAAATCATATACCAAGGCGAATTCATGTATATGAATTCGTAACAGATGTTTTTTTATGAAGTTTGGCTTGTCAAATTTCATTGCAATAAAATTTGTAGGAAGTTTGATTTGTCAATTTTAATTGCAATAAAGTTCTAGACATATTTTGTTGTTGCAGGCTATAAACCACCTGATATGTATATGAATTCGCCTTCGCACATACATACATACATACATATTACTGGATATAAATAAATTTTTAAGCGATTTTAACGAAAAGAACATTTTTGAACTGTTTTGAAAAAGAAAATATTACTAAAAAAACGTTATGTTTGCATTTATTTCATAAATAATGCGACGTGACGAAAAAATATCTACATTTTGGAAAATATAAAAAATCTTTCCGATTTTCCCCCCTACGCTTCTATTTTAGTAGCAAAAGTACCTACATGTAGGGATTTTCCCATACTTCTGGCAACACTGATCCAAACCTACATATTACATATATTTTGTCTTTGTTCTACTTTTTTATAGATTCGATAGTACTACCAAAGGGTAGTAAAATCCTATACCCAGTTTGGCAATTTTGGTGACCAATTTTTTATGGGCCTGCAAAGATTTCGAAAATCATTGCACCTGAAAAAACGGTGTGTCATCCGTTTTTGGCTAAAAGCTAATTTAGACATAGTGTTAGCGCTTTACTATATATAGCAATAATGTAGCTAAGAGTCTACCGAGCAAATCTTGCTAGCATCTTAGGCAAAAAAAAAATTATTTCTTCCTGCACTTTTTTTTTGGAAAAGTAAGGGAAAACATTTTTTTTCACTTTTTTTCAGAATAAACAACAGGGACTCGTTACTTTTTGCTGACAATTTTTAGCAAAGTTGTAGCTCCGGTAAAATATGGAAGAGCACACTGGAAGGGCTAAATTTCTGTCTTTAATAGTTTTTTAATATCACGTCACATTCTAGTCATGACTTTTAAAAACTAGGTTCGTACCCACCCTAATGCTAAATATTTTTGAACGAAAATAAAGCCGTGTTATTTTTGATGTGACGTGGTATTAAAAAACTATTAAAGAAATGTAGCCCTTCCAGAGCCATAAACACCGGTATACAAAATGTTATGATCGGACTAAAAATGGCGACACAATGAACAAAATACTAAAAGGGCGGCAAAAAAATAAAAAAAATATTTTTGGAATTGTTTTTACATTATCTTTAATCCTAGGAGGTGACTGGCACAATTTTTTTTCGAACCACTCTAGAGCACACGTACTACACCATATAGGTATGGTACTCTGAAGGTTCCTAAATGTGACTCAACTGGTCACGTTTCTCAAATAATGTTGGAAATTGATATAATCGATTTTGCAAAATATGATTTTTTAGTGAAATTTCTTGAGAAGATTAGTGTTCATTTTGGCAAAATATGAAAGAACACACGTACTGCGCCAAATAGACCATATAGGGTGGTACTATGAACTGTGAACTGTAGGGAACACTAATGTACGCTATAGTGCACAACACTGTACGCTGTACTATACACTACTGTACACTTTAATGTGCGCTAATGTAGGGTATAATAGTGTACACTTTAGGATACACTACTGTACACTGCATGGTACACTACTGTACGTTGTAGAGTACACTGCTGCACACTGTGGGGTACACTACTGTACACTCGAAGGTACACGACCGTAAAAATCATATTTTCTCGATAGTTAAAAAACTATAGTTTTTTTTTTTAATTCTTTTATATATATATTTTTTTTTTGTTTTTATAAAAAAAAATAAGAGTCTGCATGTTTTGATTTTTTAAACTCATTTTGTTGAAAACTATGGCCATTTGGAGTATAATTCCAAAATTTTCATGTCTAAAGTCTGGTACTATGTTAAAAATTTCGTGCGAAATGTTGTCAAACTACATGTAAACGTATTTGGTATGAAATATTTGCGAAATTAATTCGCAAAAGTGGTAATCTGTTCTTATTGCAAAAATCACGTAAAATCTATTTGGCAGCATGTTTTTCCATGCAAAAACAATATGAGCAGTGCTTTTTTCACGCGGATTTTTAACAATGTTGCATACTTTCAAGCAATAAAAGCGAGAAATTTATAAAAAACAGCGAGTTGGGCTACATTTAGTACACGTCACATTTTTCACGCGAAATAATCAATGTTGATGAAAATTTTTCACAACTTCGAATAGAGTACTAGGCTTAACAGAGCTATATTATCAGGTTAACAAAGCTCTGTTAATGCAATTGGTTTGTGTCTTGGGTTTTAAATTTCGAAATTTATTTTCAAACACGTAAATAAAAAAAAACCCAATAAAAAAGGGATGAAAAAAAGTACAAAAAGCACCACAGCTTCTGACACAAACCACTTCCAACTCAGAGCAAAAAGTAGTGAATTTTACATTCACGTGTCATTGTTTTTGCAAATCCGTAAGTTAATCAAATTAACTAATTGATTTAAATACCTAAAAGTACAAATTCTCCGATTTCAAAAACAGGTTTCCCTTTTTTTTTTTTTTGTTCTGAAACAATTATTCGTTAATGAGTAGAATAATTTTTAGGAATTAAAATATTTTCCAAGTGAGGTAATAAGCCACTAAATAAGCACCACGTCCTAAATCATAACTTTAACTAATTTGGAAAAGTTATTTATAACAGCATCGTAAATGTAAAATATATTGGATTTACTTCACCAATAAAAAATCACACCTTATTTTAGAGTTTTTATAGCAAAAACAAACCACTTTGCTCCAATAACACGCTAATGTAAAATTCACTACTTTCCCCAAAATTACCCCGACATTTATCTAATGGCAGGCCTTCAGAAAATATAAAATGGGCATCATGATTTGATAGTCAAAGAAATTACTTAAGGTCACGACTTACATACCGTTTACACATGCCACTATAGTGGCATGCCATTTTGAGAAACTCAATACTCTCACGATTTTTTATTAATACACTCAAATTTTTCGCAATGGCAGCTCCAGTGGCAGCAAAGTCTTCATGCGAGTGAAAATTTGGCAGTTGCATGCCATTGAATGTCAAAACGAAGAAAAGTGTTACACTGTTAAGCATTTGATGCAAATTTATTGGATTACTGTGAAATTTAAATTAATGTTTTAACTTGTTAAATTTATCGTTATGATTTATTTACTGTAATGCTCATAAAAAAATGCAAGTATGATAATTATAGAGCATTAAAATTATCAAAATTATAATGATAAAATAAATGTTAACCATTTCCCGAAGCATGTGCTTATATGATGAACTCGGTAACTCTATAAACAAAATGGGAGCCAAGGCACATTCACCAGGTAGCAGCGGAAACGCAGCTGAGCTATTTTTTTTTTAAATTATAGTTCATTCGAAGCTTCAAAAATTGTTTACGGAAGAGCAAGGTGTATCTAACTAGGTGGCAGCGCTACTTCAGCTGATAATTTTTTGCTATATGTGCTTTGTAGCTGAAGAATGTCAAAAACTTCGATTTTGTTTTGGTTTTAGTACAATTATTTTTGTGCTTTTGACATTCTTCGGTTCTTTACACAGCTATGGTTGCCGTATTTTTGTAAAACAAATCCTTACGCAGTCACCTGTATAATTACACCATGCGAAAGAGAAACTAAAAAATATGTTAAAAAATTTTCAATGTGAAAAATATTTTATTAAAAAAATTCTTTTGAAACAAATTTAAAAATATGAAAAAACTATTAAAAAATTGTGAAAAGTGCCTAAACGTTGCAAATTTTGTTAGTGGTAGCTGCCGTGAAGAAATTTTTTCAAATTTATGTGAATAATTTTCATTATTATTATTTTACAACAAATTCTATTTTTGATATTTTGGATCAACTAAAAGCCATGTTGTTTTTTTCATTGTTCTTGTAATCCTGATATTACCTGGAAATAAATGTGCCTTGATGGGAGCAATTTTTATTTTTTTACTTGAGAAATAAAAAAATGTTCTGAAGTTTATTCTTCGCCGACATTTTTAAAATGAACTTGCAATTGCATGTGTAAACAGTAAAGCAAATGACAAGAGATTCGACTATATCGCAAATTTTTCCGTTGATAATACGTATGCAACAATTGCATGCCACTAGTGGCGTGTGTAATTGCAGCCTTACTATCCTACACAATCGCACGATCTTCAAAAAAATACAACCCTGATCTGATTGTCTTTTGAAAATTTTCATAGACTTCATCATACCAGGGTTGCATTTGCTCAAGGATTCTAGAAGAGTAGGCATTAATTTCGATCGCACAATTAGTCAGTTTAAATAATTTAATAAAAAGTAGCGACATACATAAGTTAAGTTTTAAGTTACCTACTGTAACTTTAATAAAATAATAAATGTTTCTAATTTATGTCCAGTTAAATTAAAATTACTTAAAATTTAAAAGATTTCAGTATTGGAAAAGTTTTTAATATGTAGGGGCAAAACTGATTTTTTTTAAATCTACTGGCAGCACTGATACAATTTTTCAAAGAAAAAATCAAACCTAGAAATATAAAGTAATCATCGTACGGATGGAAAATGTTTTTGGAAGCAACCTTCAAATTAAATTAAAACAAGAGTTTTAAGTCCTCGAATTCATACATTAAATTTTTCTCTGCAGAAGACATAATATTAATTAATTAAAAATATTATTTAAAATATATATATACAAAATAAATAGTTTTTTAAAATTAAAGATATTCTCTTTCAACTGGACAAATTTTATTTTAGCTGGTAGCTGGACAAGGCTCCAAAAAACTGGAAAATCCAGGCCATTCCAGGCCGCCTGGCAACCCTAATCTCAGACCATATTTTAACATTCATTATTTATTCTACTAGAACTGTTAAGTTATTAACAGCCCGCTGTTTACTGCAAAATGGGCTCTGTAAACTTTTTTGATTTTTGTATCTGCTAGTTAAATTTAAATTTATCTTCACTAGGGAGGTAACGAATACCAGTTTAGCGAATGCGAATGCGAAAGCGAATACTCAATTTTAATTTTTGCGAAAGCGAATGCGAATGACTTAAAATTTTTTATGAAATGTGATTCATTGAGTGATATTTGCAATATGCAAAATGAGCTTAATAATTTAAGCGATTGGTGCCAACTTAATTACATGCACTTAAATATAAATAAGTGTTTACATGTTTCATTTCATAGATCCATGAATCCCATTGTAGTGATATTTAATATTAATGGCAGTAATTTGAACACTTCAAATTCTAAACTTGATTTAGGGGTTGTTTTTGATAGTTCTATGTCGTTTGTAGCTCATGTTGAGTATATACTTCTTAAAGCTCATAAAATGCTTGGTTTTCTGAAGAGAAACTGCTCTGAATTTGCTAATCCGTACACGCATAAATACGTTTATACGTCCTTCGTCAGATCTAATTTGGAATATGCTGCGGTTATATGGAATCCTATGTCTCAAATCTTATCTCTCGTATCGAGAGACTTCAACGCATCTTTCTTAAATTTGTTACACGCTCATCACATTATTTAACTTCTGTTCCTTATGAATCTAAGTGCCTTTTTATTGGCCTACGTACTCTAGAAGGACGTAGAAAACCCCAATCCGCCCTTCTGGTGTATGATATTATTAACGGATACATTGACTGTCCTGATTTGCTTCATGCTGTGCCATTTTTTATACCTCCCAGAATTTTCAGGTTAACTAAGCTGTTTGATGTTCCTTTTCATCGGACTAATTATGCTCGTAACGGCACACTAACCCGTGCATTCGTGTTTCTCAATGAAATTAACTTTAAATTGCAAAGTCTTATATAGAGTTCAGCACTGAGAAAAGTGATTTTAAACTTGTTCTTCTAATTAGGGCCATTTTGACAACTTGCCTTTAGTTAAAGGTAGGATTTTGTCTGCCTGATAAATATCTTTGCATTATTACATCTTAAATTTTTTATTGTTATTATTACCAATAATAATAATATTTAATGGATAAAAAAATAATAAATGAAGGTTTTATAACGCAAAGCCATTTGTCAGGCAGACAAAATCCTACCTTTAACTAAAGGCAAGTTGTGAAAATGGCCCTTATAAGTGTAATAAAATATTATTGTTATTTGAAATTTTACTATCATTTTATAACTTTGTATATTCATTCGTTAAGAAATTAGCTCTGTATTTTTCTTGTTGATCTTTTACTATTTTAATTTTAATTTAATTTAATTTATTCATTCATAACACGAAAACCTAGCGTCATGGGCATAATCAGTTTTTCACTAATACTACTACAAAAGGTACTTCTACAATAGTTTTATATGTAAAAATATCTATAAATATTTAGCCAATATAATAATAATATAACAGATAATAAATATATAAGTTATAATATAATATAATATAATTAAATAAATAAATAAATGAAAGCGAACGCAAATATTAGAAAACGTTCAAAAATCACGTGAAAATAAATTTATATAAAGACATGCACTTATATTATATACATACATATATGTACTACATATAACATTTTATTTAAATTGAGTCTTGAATTGAGCAAATATTTATTAATTTATTAAAAATACAAGTTCATAAAACATAATTTTGATGCCTATGAGAAAAGCTTTTCGCTAAAATTTTAAAACTTTGAAGAATGCTTAACTTTTAAGTCATCTTCATCTACGTTCAAGCCATATGCACAATATGCAAACTTTTATAAAGAGCTTTTAGTGCTTTTACACCGACGAGATCACAACAGCCAATCAGATATCGACGACAACAATGCTTTCTCTTATTTTGCAAAGAAATAGGAACAAGTTGGAGAGCTTTCAAAGCTGTTTACCTGAAATGCAAATATCACAGTATGTGTAGCTGTTGTAAATATGTACATATATGTATCTTTTTCATGCTGTCTTAAAATAATTTTCGAGTTTTTGACGTTTGTTAATCGTAAACTACTTTCGTAAAAGAAGTACAAAATTTTTTTGTGTTTAGTATTCGCTTGAAATATTCGCATACGTTTTAGCGAATGCAAATAGCAAAAGTAAGCGAATAATTCGCGAATGCGAACATTCATTACATTCCGTTACATCTTCACACACATCAATCTACAAGCCTATTAAGGTGCAATGAGACGTGCCATAGCTTTAGCCATATACAAACCAAAATTAAATTGGTTTCTATGACAATGGATATGGCGTTATGGCGAGTCACCTATAATCAAATACAGTGTTTCCCATTAGTTTAGTTCACGGCTGTTTTCTATGGTTATTGTTCTGGCACGTCTGATTGCACCTTTATAAGACCTCTTTGGACATATGGAACTATGCTATGAAGAATATCAAGTAAATCAAACATGAATATTATAGAAACATACTACTCAAAAACTTTAAGACTAATTAAAGAATAACTAATTTAAAGATTTAGTGAAAACTATCTTCAGAGATTCTGGCAGTTGCACTAAATGACAAAAGCGGCGAAACACGTAGATTGAAGCGAGTTCATGTATTACCTTTATATAGCTGTGTAGTCCATTGGGTTAGACATATTGCTAATAAATATAGAATTATAAAGAAACTTGTTAATTCTTTGAAAAAGCCTAAGTCGAATTATTAATTACAAAAATAATATTTTTGAAGTATTGTTAATATCAGACATAATATTATCGATTGATTCATCAACAAGAAAATTTATGTTAACTTCTAAACGGTTGGAATAATTCTCTTCAAGTATATACATATTAGAAGATATTAGATCAAGTCACTTTTCAAAAGAAAAAAGGAAACGGTCTACCCGTTCGGGAGCTACGGCGGCAAAGACAGACAGATTTAACAGAATATATCTAGGAAAAAAAATTAAATATTTTCTAAGCGGCTGGGCGACTGTCTTTAAATATAGCGCTTTATATGTATTTTGTTTTTTAATTTATATTTTTCCCATATAATATTTGTCAACGCTTAGCTTAGCGTTACGTTTTGCATATTAAGGTCCTAAATCTAATTCGGTCCAGGCGTGGACCCGTACCGACACACGAAGACTGTTTCTTGATTTTAACATAACGAGAACTAATAGTTACCAAGGAACCTATTAAATCTAAACAGCCTTATGTATAAAGAAAAACTTCAAGCCAGTTAGTATAAGTGGCAAAATTGGATATGGTCTTAATGACCATGATATTATTAACAAATAACATTAACAAATATTAAATTTAACAAGCTTTACGATACAATTTTACACATAAAATCACATTATTATTTAATAGTGGGTTGAAACTACATCATACGTCGATTTTTAATGTCAAATTGTATGGAGGAACTCTTTCAGACCATGTTTAATTTTTACACTTATGCAAGAATTTTTTTATTTATATGTAAATCTAAAAGTATTCGGTACTTGCGTTTTTTCTCTATTCTCTATCAATTACTTAAATAAAAATCCGGATGTGTACCGGCAGGCAGCTATTTAGGCTAACAAAATAAAGTTATAAATATCTTATCAAATAAGCAAAACTTGTGTCATTTGCAAATTTATTATCTGCACATACATATGTATAAGGCTTATCATTTTAATATTAGTTTTTTCCACCATTTATTGCTTTTTTTATACAGTCTACTAAGAACAATGAATATGTATAGAGGTTTAATATGCTTAAAATAAAATTATTCATTACACATACCGTATAATATGACAATAGTCCAGCGTTTTCATCCAAAACAAAAAACCGATACTGCCAACCCTTCATAACATTTGTCCATTTACTTAACGTGCCTTCCATAGTACCGGCACCAACACTAATTGTTGTTGCAGTGGAGGACGTTGAGGTGGCCATTGCGCTTAGTTTTTGCTTACAGTTGATATGCAGTAATTTTATTTTATTAAATTATATGACAATTACAATCGCTTGTAACACTTGCAACAGAAACAGCCAGACACACGAGATAAACTTTTTTTTTTTTTTTTTTTTTTTGCTTTTGTTAGTTTAAGGAATTATAATAGAATTTTTCTGTAAATTGCAAATTTTCTGTTTTGAATGGTGTGACGCAATTGCTACTATAATTGATTTTAGTTCTTTTTTTTTAATTGTTGCAATGTACGTTTTGCTTAGTATTATATTAAATCTTCACTTCCTAAATTATAATTCAGGCAAATTTTACACACATTAATCATTTTTTTTTATAAAAAAGAACAATGATTATGCTTCCATGAAATGTTCTTGCTTTTTATACTAAATTTTGAACAACTTTATATTTATTTCGGTTTTCTAACAGTAATACAAATTTTCTTTTTAAATATTTAAACATTTTATTATTTAATTCAATAATAAATCCATGGATAAAACAATAAATTTTTTAGTTAGAGCAAAAAAAAATTATTGCAATTTTGACAGCTGACGGAATGTAAGTGCTGCCAATTTAAACAATGGCAATGTGACATTGCCAGATGGTTGTGATCAGCGTGACCGTTTGACCGACTAAAGTAGCTATTTGCCACTTTTCCCCTTTTTCGACTGCCTTGCCACTTTTTGACCCAGCAAGTCAATTTTATAGCTTTTATATAGTGAAATTAAATCAATAAAAGTTCAAAACTTTTCTACTTACATTGTATGTGTTCCACATATATGCTTTACCACAAAGAAGTCCACCTTTTGTAACGTTACGTTACTTGTTTTTTTAACTAAAAAAATAAATAAATTAACTCGAAATAATTTTTTGCATGTGGGACTAGACCAGCTACGTCTAAGCCATATGCACAATGTGCAAACTTTTATAAAGAGCTTTTTGTGTTTTACACCCCGACGAGAGCACAACATCCACAACAACAACACAACAGATTGCAATGCTTGCTCTTACTCTGCAAAGAAACAAGAACAAATTTAAGAGCTTTCAAAGCTGTTTACCCCAAATGCAAATATCAGTGTGTGTGTGTGTTTAGACGTAGCTGGACTAGACCATAGTTAGTTAGCTTTAAGGCTCAGTTAGCCGACTGTAATGTGATGTAACTGTAACGTAGAAAACAGCTGATTGATATTTTTATATGAAAAGTAGGTTACGTTACATTACATCTCTATAACCATTTTCATTACTTTTAACATAACAAAATCGATCAGCTGTTTCTTACTGTTGCAGTTACCTTACATTACAGTCGGCTAACTGAGCCTTTAGATTTAGTAATAGATAGGTACAACATCGAACAGCATGCATGCTTGGTGACGTAAATGCACATAGAGTCGGTTGGTTTCTGATTTGTTGTATGGAACAAAAATGTGTTTTCGAGAAAATCGATGAAGAATGTTTAGTTCATTAGTTTTATAAAAATACACGATCGAATTTTTTGTTCAATAATAAAAGTAATAGATATGTACATATGTATGTTTTTTTATTCAAGCTTAAATTTGATAAACTTTTTACTTCCAACATGAAAAGTTATTAGTACTTAAAGAAAAAATGACAAAAATCGCATGTCACAATCGTAACAACAATACTACCTGTTCAAGTAGGTTAAATTACTGTATACTTATATTTAAGTAGATTTAAAAGGTGAAAATATCAGTTTTATTCATATAAAATAAAAGAAGAAATAAAAGGCAGTTTGAATATATTTAATTAAAGAAATTTTATTAATAAAAATAAGTATCAATTAAACATAACACAATAATTAAATTTTTGTACTTTGCTTTGATTCACGTTCTTTGAGTAGAATATAAATTGATATGCATCGTAACAGATGCGAATAACAATATTAATACTTTTGCGTGGGAAATGTGCCACATATCCGAACAATTTTCGATTACCGTAAAACAGATTTTACAATGTTCAACAATTATGGAAATGACTCAATTTTGCAGCTCTATATCTCTTGATATATTCAATATATCGGAAAACTGATAACGAATTTGGAAAGAGGACACATTATTCATATATAATCAATCAATAACTCAATTTTTTCTAAAATGTTCCATAGATCAAACCAGAAACCAACCGACGTTATGTGGTTGATATACATATGTAGCTTATACATTTACAATGTGTCGAGCGAAAGAAAAGTTAAATGGAATAGCTATAGGATATTCATATTGTTGATTACTACGAGTTATAAAATAAAGTTACTCTTAAAGCTGCAGAGTGTCATATTGATGGTGGCCAGGACCCAGTAATGAGGACATAATTTTCAGATATACTTTAGTGTTAGTACCAATGTATATCACAGCGGCCTTCTTTGTCGGCTACATTAGCTCAAAGTTGTACAACAAGTGAGCTAAAACTTAATTTATTTTCTCAACAAACTGTCAAATTAACTTTAGGTCTGAATAGAGACTGTTAACTGGTCCGTATACATACATATATGATTGAAAATAATTTGTGACAACTGTTCCTTGAATTCTATGAATGTAATATATTCTGATTATTAAATGTCGGACTGTTATGATTATGAACAAATTTTTTAAAATAACGTTTTATTCAATAATTTTTGCCATATTGCCAGTATATTTTGAAAAATCGTCGTATTTTGTTGTGCTTCGAAAAACGTCAAAATTATAATAAATCATGATGTCTTGCAGCACTGGTGCTAGCTGTTACGATGAAAATGGCGGTTGCCACAAGTTTTTGTTAATTTGTTTAAGGAAAGCGTTAATTGATCAACAGTAAATATTATTAAAAAGAAGTTATTACATATGTACGGTAGTGGAGTATCTTTATATATTTATGGTCTTTCGCTATACTTGTTCTTTCATTCTACTATTATATAATCATTTAAGTGCATTTACATATCAAATATAAAACTACATTCTTGCATACAACTTAGGTGGGCAGAAAAGTGCTTCCTATTATTTATTTTGTTAATAGATGAAAACAATAATGTGTATATGAAATGTAAATATGTACATACAACATATTCAAATAATCTAATAAGCAAATGCATAAAAGATGATGCCGAATCAGTATCAATTTCTTCTGTATGTTAACAGGTGAGTACCACACACATTTTTAGCAGACATCCAGGAAGTTTGATGTTCAAATTGTTAAAATAATAAAAAATATCAGTACTCGTTTTATTTAATGAATTGGTTTATATGTATATCGCGCAATAAGTAAAACAACGCCATAAATGCCGGCGCACAAAGAATCCGTCATACTTTCAACTTCGCCTTTTTCAACTGACATTAACGCAACGACGGAGAAGGTTGGCACAATGAGTACTTTATTGACGGAAGCATTAAAACATACTACTCCACGTACGTAAAAAGTTTACCAATTTTTGTACATTACGTTGACGGACACGTACTGAATGTAACAGCACTCATAAGAAACCATGTATTTCAACTTAGCTGTCAGTTGAAAAAGGTGAAGTTTAACGTATGACGGATTCATTGTGCCCCGGAGCTTATTGAGCCTTATTAGTCATGGATGGATCGATGGGAGTCAATGATGCAGAATTAATCTTCATATTGTGTAAAAATTTCATACAAATACATATCGCTCATTTACTCAAAGAACGTCATAACTCAAAAACGGAATTTTTGACTTAGTGATGCTGAATTAATCCTTATATTATTCTTCATATTGGGTAAAGTGAATAAAAAAAGCATTTACCCATTGTGTAAAAATTTCATTAAAATATCTTGTTTGCTCAACTCTTGAGAGAAAAATTTAAAATTTCTTTTTCCATTAAGTTGCGTGCAAATTGAACATTTAAATTTAAATTTAAGGTTTTCACAATGCAAGCAAGCGACTCGTCTAGAAATTTTGTATAGGAATCACTAAAAGATTTGAGTGTCTTCCATACATTTTTAACCGACTTTAAAAAAGGAGGACGTTATCTGTAAGGAGGCTATCAATTCGTCTCTATTTTTTTTCGGTGTTACTTCATAACTCGGTTCATATTAGACCGATTGTAACATTTTTATTGTCTAGGATGCTTCCCATTGCAAAAAAATTGATTTTATGATATTCTACTTTTTTGATTGCTGCGAAACCTATAAAACACCTTTGGTACTAGTAATTACAAAATTTGAAAGTTGAACAAGTGGGCTGGGTTACGCCCAGTAACACTTATTAGTATATTTCACGCAGTTCTACCCAACCGATTTTTACGAAACTTACCACACACTTTGAGCTCAAAACTAGACACAGTCTTACACTTGAAAAAATAGGCGGAGTCACGCCCATAAAAATTAATATTTTAATTTAAGATTATTATAAGAGCCTTTGTATCTCTCTTTTTTAAGCGGATGTGTCCAGTAAAGTTAAATATATTACGAGCAAGCGGATTAGGAAGTGACTCGAGTTTTGTTAGACATTTGCCTGCATATTTTGCAATTTCTTCAGTCACTAGTGGCATATTTAAATCACGATGTATATTTGAATTTTTGATGCACCATGGAGCCGACGTGCAGTGCCCCATAGCTGAATTCCGTAGCACCATATTGGCTTTAAAAGTGACTTGTATAGTAAAAGTTTGCAATATAGGCTGAGTGTTGAATTTCTGCCAATCAGCCAATATACCTGAGTTAATTCAAGTTAATTTGTGATAGCTTAGAATCAATGTGGTGTTTCCATGTAAGTCGTCGATCAAGGTGTATACCAAGATATTTCACATGTGAATGTTGAGGAACAACTTGATTGTTAATCCGAATGGGTGAACAAGTATCTCTTCGTAAGGTAAATGTTACTTGAACACACTTTTGTTCATTTACGTTTATTCTCCATAAGTTTAACCATAGTTCCATCTGGCTAATATGTTCCTGGAGTTTGCGGGATGCCTCATCAGGGTTTTCGTGCATACTAACCCTCATACCTAAATAAGAGCGGAAAGCGTTGCGTTTGCAGCAGGGTACGTATTTTCAGTACAATCAAAAAATATTTTTACATTAAAATGTACTAAAAATGCATACCCTGCTGCTAACGCAACGCTTGCCGCTCTTATTTAGGTATGGGGGTAAGGCAGGCTGTATCGTCGGCAAATGTGGAAGTATGGATACTACTGCTCACAGGCATATAACAAGTATAAATCAAACATAAAACTGGCCCCAGTATACTCCCCTGTGGCACTCCGGATGAGATATTTTCAGACATACTCATAAATTCTCCTTCCACAAAAGTGAACTTCCGGGAAATAATGTAACTTTCCAAAAGATTTAAAATGTTTATTGGTAGGTATGTCTTTAATTTTAAAATTAGGCTTTCATGCCACACTTTATCAAATGCCTGAGAAATGTAAATAAACAGCGCAGAACAATACTTTTTTCTTCAAAAGTTCTTCTTATAAATTGAACCGATCTATGAATTTGTTCAATGGTGCTATGATGACTTCTAAAACCAAATTGATGGTCTGGTATGCACCCACTATTAATTAGAATTGGGGACAATTTTGTTTTGAGCAGTTTTTCGAAAAGCTTTGACATTGTTGATAGTAGACTTATTGGCCTATATGACTCAGCCTTGGTTTGATCTTTGCCCGGCTTTGGAATCATTTTAACCTTGGCAAGCTTCCAGCTGTGTGGATAATACTCCAGTCGTAAAATGGCATTAAAAATGAATAACAGGATTCTCATTGCAATACGAGGCAACTTCATCAGCATCTGGTTACTAATTTCATCAATAGCCGGGGATTTCTTCGGGTTGAGTTCGGCAATTAATTTTTGTAAATCACGCGTCTTAAACTTTATGGATTGAGGGGGTAGAGCGACTACACTCGGCAAATCAGCAACACCAGTACATATGTTTGGCGTAAAAACTGATTTTAAGTGCTCAGCAAATATGTTACCTTTTTCAGTATCGCTTCTTGCACAACCTCCGGTAGATGTGCTTAGAGGTGGCTTATACTCAACGGGTATATATACTCAATGAGTAATTAGATGCTGACCTTCCAGATAATTTTTAAGAGATTCAGTTTTTTCAGATGCAAGCAACTCTTGGAGTCGTTTAGTGCACTCTTTAAATCTGATTTTATGTTGAGGTGATCTGTACTGTTGCCATTCCCTTCTAGCTCTTCTTTTTTCACGTACGAGACGTTCAATGTCTGTAGAATAAATTCTATTAAGCCCAGTCTGCACACACCCTAAGCTCTGAAAAATACAAAATCTTGCATTTAAAAAATGGGCGGCGGCACGCCCATTAAAATTAATTTTTTATCCCATACATTTGTCTAGAAAATATTCTATCAGATCTTTGGATTGAAATCGGTTTTTTTGGAGTAATTATTTTATGTGTGTTCCTCGTAGTTCTATAATTTTCAGACCGATCTTAAAAATTCTTTTTTCGCTTGAAAGTGCATAGCTTCTATTTGCCAAAAAGCGACACGCCAATTAAATTTATTTTTTCTCTGATTGTATATAATTTTACTTATTCGGTTTCTACGAAATCTGGCATACACTATCAGCTGTCGTAATGACAAAATCTATTACAAGAAAAGTGGTGGAAATTGGCATTAAAATTTAAGATACATACTTCTGAAAGTGTCACGGTCTTGCATTTAAAGAAGTGACTGGGCTCACGCCGATTTTTTAAATAATTCCCCTTATTGTGATTGGCGTCGTCGACGTCACATTAAGACGACACTAAAAACTGTCACTTGTCTACTCTTTGTCGACAATAATTTACTACTACTAACATGTTCCATTAATTTACAAACCCTTAGAGATTAGTTAGAGATTCTAAATGAGATTCAATTTTTTGCCAATAAAGAGTATACAAGTGACCAAATTTACTGTCGTCTTGATGTGACGTCGACGACGCCATTCACAATAAGGGGGAATAATACATTATTTTTAACCCCCGACTAAAAAAAGGGGTGTTATAAGTTTGTAGTATGTGTCTGTGTATCTGTGTATCTGTGTGTCTGTCTGTGTCCACGTACAGGCCAAACGGCTGGACCGATTTTCATTTAGCTTTTTCTGTTTGAAAGACGACTTGATCGAGAGGGTCCTTAGCTATGTTTGAAAAAAATCGGTCCAGCCGTTTAGAAGATATAACATCTTTTCTGAAAAAAGTCGGGGGGTCTTAAAATTTTTAATTTTTGTTATTATTATTATATTTTTATTTTATTTTTACTTATTCAATTCCCGTGAAAATTGACAAACATTTTGGCTTCCTGGAATGTCATAATATTGTGATTAAAAAAAGTGGGCGGGGTCATGACCATTAAAACTTAATATTAGATTTCAATTGGTTCTCTTTGAAAAATTTTTACGAAACTTTACTTTAATTTATAAAAGTGGTTGGTCTTAAAAAAGTTAAAAAGAAAGCTTTTTAAAAACATGTAACCTAACCTACTTCAAGAATTGAGAAAATAATTTTTCTCAAGTTAAATAAAACTTTTTTACTTGTTTACAATGTAAAAACTGCACCATAATGATGCGGCCATTTCGTTCGCATAGAAGTCAGAATATTTGTTATCTTTCCCGGTACATAACTATTTTGAGTTCGTAAATCAAATGAACAAACTCAAGTTCTACTCATCCTACTAACTTCACATGATATCAATTAACAAAAAATGGGAAAAATGGTTCAAATGATAAACTTATAAAACGCATAACTTACAAATAACTTAAACATTTTTTCTTAAAATAGAAAAAAATAAATAATTTTAAAATTTAATTTACACCAAAACTTTGCTTACACAATTAATTTTATTGAACAAAAAATTTAAAAAATTAGTATACGCATTGATGAATATTATTTCCTACAAACAATTTTTTTATTTTTACCCTAAAATGATCAAAGAATAAGATCTCACATAAACTTGAATTGATTTCAAATTAATATTTGGCTTAATGCACATTCTTAACGTTAAAAAATTATTTAACTAATACTCGAACAATACAATAATTAACATTTAAAATGATTCTAAGGGCTGAGTTATCGTTGTTTTAGTAAAGTAACCAGATAATAAATAGCGATATATTAAGTAACATATACCGAATAGCCACATCCCTTTGACGAATTTATCGACACACCACATGCTAAAATTATAGAGAAAAATTTATACAAAAGAAATTATTTTTAAATATCATAGAAATATTTACACTTTCATATGCCTTCTTGCAGCTGGTATAGACTCATCCGATTCTTTGAGTATATAACGTCTGGCACAGAGAACACAGTTTGTAAAGTAGTCCACTAAATCGACATCGATCTTTTCGATAACATAGGTCAGACGTTCCTTCTTATTCATAACTTTTCGTAGCTTTACCGCTTCCGTATTGTCAAAATTCCATACATTGTTTGCATAGTATTCGAATACCTCAAAACCTTTTGATATACGATCTTGAACTCTCATAAGTCTGTTAAAAAATATATATTATAAATTAATAGCGATTTCTTTATGTGTAACTCATGTGTTAATAAGTATATGTACCCAGCAAAAAATTTCAAAAAAGGTAATCGAGTTTGGATTACCAACTTAATGATTTTAACAAGGCGTGAGACTAAAATAATCGATTCTTGAGAAGCACTTACATTTTTTTATTTGTCAACATTTCACGTAATCTATTTCGTATAAAAAAAATCATTCTCTTCATTTAGCAACTTGCACGTCATTTTTAGGGTTCCGTACACCAAAGGTGAAAAGGAACCCTATTGTTTTCGCTACGCTGTCCGTCTGTCCGTCACACGGTATTTTCTCAGGAACCGTAAGAGCTACGGACCTGAAATTGGGACAGAGTATGTAGAAACTTGGCCGCTACAACAACAAATACATGAGAATTAAAACTTAAAGGGTGTTCCAAAACCAGCAACGAAAAATGTTAAAATCCCATGTAATATACATACAATTGTGTGAACATATGTATATTGAAACTTGAAATTTGTAAAATTAGTGTATTTCTATACAGACTACAACAATTAACACTAAAATTTAAAAAATTTAAATTAAAGGGTGGTCCATCAGTTAATGCAATTTTGACTATGTAATTTTGACAACTTGCTATATCTTGGAAACCGTAAGAGGCAAACACTTAAAATTTTCAATAACGGTAAAACTAAAAAAACCGAAAATTATTAAATCGCCAAACCAAAAAAAATCGCCAAAAATTAAAAAAAAGATCGCCAAAACGAAAAAAATCACCAAAATTAAAAAAAAAATTCTAACACTAAAATAGATCGCCAAATTCGAAAAAATCGCCAAAATGAAAAAAATCGCCAAAATAAAAAAAAAACGCCAAAAATGGAAAAAATGGCCAAAACGCGAAAATGTCGCCAAAACTAAAAAAATGTATATAAAAAAAATCGCAAAAATGAAAAAAATCGAAAAAATAAAAAAAATCGCCAAAATGAAAAAACGCCAAAAACCGAAAAAAATCGCCAAAACAGAAAATAAAGTGTAAAAACTAAAAAAAACCCGAAACTTAAAAAAATCGCGAAAACCGAAAAAAACGCTAAAAACGAAAAAAATGCCAAAACTATATATTATATAGGATAAAGTTTTATATTAAATTATATATCTAGTGTTCGTACGGAACCCTTCGTACGCGAGTCAGAGTCGCACTTTACTAAATTTTTTATTTAAATTTTATGTAATGTGATTTGTAAGCGAGTAATGAAAATTGGCAATCACAAAAGTAACAGCCTGTTTGTAGAACACGACTCGTCAATAAAAAGCGCTAAAATATTAGCATTATTTATTTTTTGGGGTTTTAGAACACGATTGTTGACGATTTTTGTTAAAAAACTTAACAGATGTCAATTTATTTGGGCTTATACAACACGATTTGACTCACAATAAACGTCAAAGCCGGCGATTAAAAAATTCTAATCATGTTTACAAAAATAGTTCATGAAATAAACAAAACTTAAAAAAAAATTAAAATAATTAATAATTAATTAAAGAAAAAATAAAAAAATGGAACATCCAACATAAAAAAGGTAAGTAAACTTTCATATAGGATTGTTCTTGTTTTGATTACTAAATTTTTGGCATCAAAATGACAACAGGGCTGCAGCTTAGCCAATTGATGGCATGTATGAAGCAATTTTCACACCTGACCACGGGAACTTTACAGTTTAGTAGCAGTAAGGGTGATATAAATTTCTAGTGCGTGTCTGTATATCTGTACGAGTCCATGTACAGACTTAACGGCTGAACGTATTTTGATATAGTTTTTTTTTCTGTTTGAAAGGTGACTTATGGCAAGTAGTTCTAATGGTAATGTGTAATTTTTTGCTGGGTATTTATATCATATTGACATTTTTTATTACATAACGATTTTCGATTCTACTAATTTTCATTTGGTATTATGACGAGCTAGCATTCGACAAAGAATGTCCTGATTGTAAATGTCACGCAAAGTGACTTTTAAAATTTATCGTTTATGCGTATAATAATTTTTTTATACTAAAATACTTTTCTGTTCGACAGAAAATTCGTTGCTCAATGAAATTTTCGATGCTTATAATATGAATTAAACATTCGATTTTCGTTGTTCGATAGCCAGCGAAGATTTAAATTCGAATGCAAGTCATAATAAGGGCCAATATTCTATAGTAAATTTATCAATTACGTTAATGTTCCATACGACAATTATTTACAGCAATAATAAACAACTTAATTAACCAACTTAAAAAAAAGAATGGAGTTTTCAATTAGTTTGAATTTTTTATTTATATTTTTTATGTTTGTTACTCCAAAATTTCGTTGTTTGTGAAGCGCTTTGAAAAAAAAAATTTTTTTTCTGACAAGGTACAGCTTCTGTTGTTCTCATTATTGAAAATGATTCCTATGGAACTTTGCACACATCCTGGGCTCTTGTTAAGGCATAATCTCGTGGCATTGGCTGAAGTAGTTAGCACGTTGACTACAAAACTGCAGATCCTGGCTTCGATTTCCATATCCAACAGTCATTAAATAACAACACCACATATTATTCCGATGTGCATTAGTGTCCCTTTGTATCATTTGTTGTAGGAAAGTTCAAGTGATGAAGGCATAGTCACCGGTTACTGAACTACACCGACTTCAGCAGATACTAATCTAATGTAACATCAGAGCGCCCTCCTTCGTCGTGTGGCAGAAGCATCGGCGAAGTAATATAACCAATAGAATGGCTACTAAGAACAGCTTCAAAAAATTTAATACGCCTCAACATTGCATTATTAACTACAACACTGCATTATTAAAAATGCGCAAAAAACAGAGTAGTAAAGGAATGAAACTTTCCTACATGTCTTCCCTCACCACCTGTCTTTTCTATCACTATCCTTTTCCTAAAGATGGTAACACATAGTAATAGTAGTAAGCATTCATTGCCTGAGTGTTAGGTTAGGAAGGGTGGTGGTTTGCCGCACCTCCACTCGGAGACCCAATTGGGTCCATTGTGATTCCCTTCTGTTCCCCAAAAAGTAATATTTACCCTCCCATTTGCAGCGAGAAGTGATCCTATTATCCATCACTAATCCTCCGAATTGCCATGATGAAGCCCCTGATGTCATATAGTTTACACTTCCCGACAGCAGCAATGATTTCATGGAAACGTCTGCTCAGCCATCTAAGTCTATGACGTTGCAGCTTTGGGCAGTGACAGATCATATGTTTAATGGTTTCTGGTTCCTCTTTACCATGCGAAAATCTGGTGTGCAAGTTTCCCAAATGCTGGTTCTTGCTCTGACCGAGCAGTGACCTGTCAATGCGCCTATTAAGATTCACATCACCTTTCTATTCATGTCCTGTAGTAGTTTAGATCTTCCTGAGTCAAGTTTTGGCCAAAAATCCCTCGAGACTACAACCCTCCCTACTTCGCCATGAGCTATTGGTCCTGCTTTCTACCCAGTTACTGAGTTCTTTTTTGTAATGACCTATCGGTAATTTCACCGATCTGTCCGACATTCCCCATCTAACGCCGACCCTATTCTTGCCAGCTCATCGCCAATTTTATTTCCCTCAACACTGACATTGTGTCCCTTCAAAGCTTTTAGCGCTGCCTGGCTGTCGACGTAGAAGGTTACCTTCTCACCTTCAGCTACATTCCTGGCGACCAGCTTCGTGGCCCTGAGGATCGCCAAGATCTCAGCCTGGAAAACACTACATTCATTCGACAGTCTGAAAGAACTACGAATATTCGTTCCCAAGATATAGACACCAGCTCCTGTGCCTTGCTCCATTTTTGATCCATCTGTAAAGACTGCACTGCCCTCATACAGCGTATCGGGTTTGGCCCAATAGTTCCTATCCGAAATTACCATTAAGGGTGTTCTACTAAAATCGATTTCAGCGACCTTTAAGTCCGTAAACCCAGGGATTACGGATTCCTGGGGGAAAATTACGGCATCCGATACGACTCGTAATTTAAAAATATTCCAATAGAGGTTATATGGAAATATTTTTAAATTACGAGTCGTATCGAATGCCGTGATTTGCCCCCTGATCACCAAAACCGATCTCATTTAAGATTGATGTGTGACCTGTTATTCCTGTCCTCACCAAACCTGTTTCTAAGAGTTTAACAAGACTTCTAGTCGGCGTTTCCACTTCTATAGGAAGTATAGGAAGTATATGAAAAAATACGATAAAGGCAGCCTGTCGTGTGCTCCTCTGAGCATCTGTGATGCCCATCACGGCACATCTCTTAACCTTAGCTAGTAATCTCCTGTGGCTTTCCTTACTCAACACCTCCCACCATACTACACAAACATAGGAAATAACCGGCCTGACAACCGATGTGTAAATCCAGTTTACTACTTTCGGTTGCAGACCCCAGTTCCTTGCTATGGAGTTCCTGCATGCGTAGTAGGCATTGAGCCCTTTCTTTAGCCTTTCCTGCGTGGTCCTTTTCCAGGAGAGCTTTGCTATCTAAGAAAACACCCATGTATTTAGCCCCTTCTGCTAGTCTCAGCTCCACCCCTCCCAACCTGGGCAGTACAAAGCTTACTACTTTGTATCTCCTGATAAAGAGGACTACCTCGGTTTTCTCTGGATTGATTCCTAGTCCTTTACTGCTGGCCCAGGAGGATAGATCGCCTAGTGCCGACTGCATGATTTCACTGATAGTGGGAAGAAACTTTCCCTTTACCAGTGAAACCACGTCATGCGCATATGCAACTATCTTCCGTCCGCTCCTGTCAAAACGCCTAAGAATTGCGTTCATTGCTTGTTCTGTTAAAAAAACTATAGTTTCTATAAAAAATTTACGAATATCATTGCAACTGAATTTCTACAGAAAAATCTACTTAGAATGCTGCTTTTTATTAAAAAATATATCTATGATCAGTGTTTTTCGTACCTTCAAATAATCCCTGCCTGCTATTTACAAGATTTCACTTTCAAGATCCGAAATTAAATTATAATTTAATATTAAAAACTACTTACACCGGTGGATAGCCAATTATTCTTAGCAAAGTGTCCACAAAAATAGCCGGTAACCAATGGAAAAGCAGCATACAAATCCAATGTATTACATAATTTGATTTCATCGAACCACCGGGATACCAAGCCACACCGTTTAGAGGTATACGATTTTCAATAACCCAACGTCCCAGTTCAATAATTTCAGCCCATGATACCTTGATATCATTCGAACTGGTCATATGGGCAACACGAAATCTGTCTTTCGATTCATTTGTCAAAAATCCCCAACTGAACACTAGTGAAGCATTAACTGCCACATCCACAGGCAAGAAATCACCAAAACCCGATGAATTACAGTACATAGTACGAATGACGCCCTTACCGGCGCCTATTAAAAGACCTGTAGGACCATTGATATTGTCAGTCCAACCGGGTATGGGTTCGCGCCAAATAGGTATAACAATAGATGGTCTCAGAATCACGGCAGGTAGTTCATCAAATTTCTCTACAACTAGAGCCTCAGCCAGAGACTTCGTATAAGCATAGGTATTCGGTATATTACCTAGAATTTTTTTCTCTATCATGCCCACTTGCTCATCTGTTAACCATTCACAGGCATTGATTACTTTATGAGGATCTGCTGGTGGATCATATGGCTTTTCATATAAAGTTTTTACATGCAAATGACAGTAGGATGTAGAAACATAGGCAAATAAAGCTAATTTTTTAAGCTTAGCTGCGACGTCCAACATGTATTTTGTGCCTCGTGTGTTCATGAAAACGGCGCGGCGCAAGGGCTCATCAAATCTGTTATAAAGAAAAGGAAATTTTTAGTTAGATACAAAATCGTTAGTTGAGTGTTTTTTTTTACCTAATTGTAGCTGCACAGTGATAAACTACTGATACATCTCTTGATAAGATAGCTAAATTTTCTTCAGATATTCCTAATCCAGGTAGTAAAACATCCCCAGATATAGCCTGAACTTTACTGAGGACAACATCTTCACCCTTTTGTTCCTTGACCTTGTCAAAGAGCTAAAAATGAAAATAAAACAGTATGGATATTGAGTTGCTAAAAATTGCAGAATACAAATATGTAATTAAATAATTGACAAAATTGTTTCGCAATTTGTTTCATGTTTGATTTGAAATAAATAAAATATATTAAATATTTAAACAAAAATCCCAATATATCCAGAAAATATGTGATATCTTCTAAACGGCTGGACTAATTTTTTTTCAAGTCACCTTTCAAACAGAAAAAAACCAAATCCAAATCTGTCCAGACGTTTGGTCGTTACGTGGACTCGTACACATACACACAGATACCCAGACACACACTACAAACTTACAACACCGCACAATATAATAGAATAGGGGGAAGATCTGGTCCAAAGACCGGCACTGCGACACCTGATGGATCTTTTGTACCATAGATCTATAAGTTAAATTAATTCAATCTCTGTATGACTTTCCTTATGAAGGTCAGTACAGATATTGGAGAAGACCGCCTAATATCATCTGAACACAAAAACTCAGAATGAAAAACACGCCTTCTACTGTCACACAATACGATACACTCACAAAGAATGTGTGTCGTCGTCTCTTCATCTTCCAAGCACAAGCGACACAAAGGAGAACCAACTTGGTTGCTTTTCCACAGAGAATAGTTCAGTCCAAAGTGATCAGACAGAAAACCAGTAACAAGCCGTAAATTATTCCTGCCTTAAGCCAGAAGAAGACAGCCAAATCTCCTTAGCAGTCGAAGTGACATCTTCTTTAATCAGAGACATTACATTCGACCGACTTACCCCACAAAACGGCTCTGGCCCCATAAAAGGAGTAGCAGAGGCCCTCTTGGCCAGTTCATCCGCTTTCTCATTCCCTGGATGACCGCTGTGGCCAGTTATCCAATAAATGGAAACCTTGCTCCGTATGGATAGCTTCTGTAACGAGTCAAAGCATTCCAAAACTAGCCTGGAACGGAATTCCCATGAAAGGAGAGACTTAAGAGCTGCCTGACTATCGGAAAAGATAGCTACAACACACAATACATTGAATAATGATTTTCCACACAAGTCTATTCCCATTTAAAAATGGGAAATTATTGATTTCATTCCGATTTTCGAAAATATAGTTTTCATTAGAGGCCAGAAGAATTTATTCAGACTATTTTTGCGATAATTTCCGTGTGTGTACACACATACATATGTGCATAAGTGTGTGGGTGTGTGTGTGTGTGTGTTTGTATGTAAACATCTCCTTAAGAATGATTTCAAAATGAAGGAACGAATTTCAGAATAAATTTCGGTCTAGTGACAATTTGTTTGGGTTTCAAAAAGCATACTTGAAAATAAAATACAAACAATAAAACAATTTTAATAAGAAATTTGCGCTGTAGCCACACGTTCAATAAATCGCTTTCAATTTCATCACACATACTGTGTGTCAATATTCCTTGAAATTGATAGTCAATTGTCCCCGTCCATACAGTGAAACATTTGCTGCAAATCTTTTGAGTTTGTCGATGAACGGGGAAAGAGGAATGGAAAAGGGTACTTTGTTTCATGTACATGTAGTTCTTGTTGAGTACGTCATTCTCGTCTCATGCTCATGAGAAATGTATGAGAAAATGTTTTAAGCTGCAAAGCAAAAACTTCACAGTATGGACACGAATGCAGTTTCAAAAGAGAAATCAAAAATGTTTCGCAGCAAATGTTTTACTGTATGGACGAGAACATTTCATTTTTTAAATGCCACCGACGAAAAAACAAAATTTGTCGCTTCAATCAATCAATCCCCCTTATTGTGATTGTCGATTTTGCGGCGAAAGTCAGTCGTTTTGCACTAGATTAAAGAAAAATGTAGTTTGATTTCTTTAATCAACTACAAATAGTCGAATTTGAAGTCGAAAAACGCCAACCACGATAAGGGGGAATGTGTGCTGTGACCACCTGCTCAAATTGAAAATTAAATTGCCATATATATGGATAGGTGAATTTGAAAGCAATCTAGTTTTCAATTTAAAAACTTTGAGTGTGTTAGTGAAAAAAGTGTGAGTGTATTGCAAATTGAATGGAATTGGAAGGCAAAAATTTAACGTGTGGCCCCCAAGTTAACAAAAATTATAGCGAAGGTGTTTCAAAACAACAATTAAATATTTAGAAAACGAAAATAATAAAATAATAATAATGACAGTCCAATTTTAGTTGCGTTGCCAGTTGCCAAAATGACACGTATATTGCAGATGGAAACTGGCAACTAATGGCAGGTTATTTCAGTTGCCAAATTGCAATAATATTGGCAACCACAAATTGTTAGTTGCTGCATAGTCTTTAAAGTAAAAAGGTGATAAAATTATAAATATTAATAGGATAAAAAATTTGATTTACACAAGTCAGGCAGCAGGCGATTTGTCTAGAAAATTTTTATGAAAATCACTTAAGAAAATTAGTCCGTCCGGGTTGTGGAAACAGAGGGTAAATCAATTACTCCTTATCAGAAAGGTGAAAATATGCTTTAAAGCTAAAAAAAAAAATTAAAAATTATTTTAAGCAACAACACTTACACATAGAGAAAAAACAGCTAAAACTCAATAAAAACCACATTGAATTAATAAGAAACATTATCGAAAGTCTAGTCATGGTGAAATTTCTTATTTCAATATGGAAAAATATTAATTTATTGTGTTAATTTATTAATTTTATTTATTTTTAAGTATCTTTTTATACATTTTGTACTATATTGAAAATTATTGAATTAATGTGACGCGTTCTTAATTTCAAGTTGCCGCTTTTCCCTGAGTGTACGCGCAGTAGAGGCGGCAATTCTAAAGAATTCAAATGCTTAATTTTGTATTTCCTTCACTTCATGGAAAAATAATTCCGCTGAAAAATCATCATCTTTATGATGAATAATTTTTTTCAGCACATTTGCTTTACATATTTTTGATATTTACATATATTTCTTATATTTTCAGTTGACAATATGTCATAATCATATATTCGATAACTTTTTGACAACTGGAGAAAGTTGACACGACAAGTGAAGTTTCGTTGCCATGCATTATCGAGCCATTACTTTTTGTATTTGGAAAATTGCGGCAAATGGTGGAAATTCGCTCTAATAGCATGTTTCCACCGACTTTAAATCAAAAAGGTTTAGGTAAATCACTTCAAAGTGCTTCCACCGAACTTGTGAGTGATTTGTTGTTCGAAATTTCGTATTCAATTTATGCACGTGCTTTATGAGGTGGGCGCAGCAGCTGTAATGTGAATTTTATTCACATGTAGTTGACATTTAAAATTGATTAAATATTCTTTAATGTAATTTTTTTTTCGAAATTGTCAATCTCTATTGATGAATGACCCAGGGATGGAGTTTGCAATCTTAAAAGCAACACAGGGTTGCATATATAAATTGAGTTCGAAAAATAGTATTTTCGACATTATTTATAATAAATCAACTACTTTGAGCTGATTTATCCATATGCAAAATGTATGGCAAATCATGTATAAATTAACATGATTTGCACAAATCATCATGATTTGTCTAAATCATGCCGGTGGAAACATGCTATTAATCTATTAAATGGTTGGGGGGATGGATATCCTTGTCGAAAATTTCGAACAAAAGTTTTTCTTTATAAATACACCATAATTTTATTTCTTGTCAAAAGGCTTTTCGCGAATTTCGCAAATGTGATATAAATCGGTTAAATGGATTGGGAAGATGATGAAAATTTTCGGAAAAAACAAACTATTGCTATATAACTCTTGTCGGGATGGTCTGCAAGGCTAACCTTTTCCCATAGATTTACATATTTCGAACAGAAATGAGAAAGACCACAATCCATTTAAACGATAAAACGCTGGTTTAGTTCAGCTAAAAATTTGTGAACATATAGTTTAAACTCAACAGCGATAAATTAAAGCACCATATCGAGCCATAACTGCTAAAATAGCTTAAGCGACACATTTTTTGGACTTCGTTTTTTTTTTTTTTTTTTTTTGATGAAAATCGACTATCGACTATATCGCAAATAATCAATTTTGGACAAAAATTAAGGTTCGAAAATTATGTCGCTTAAGCTATTTTGGCGGTTGTGGCACGATATATTAAAGCCCTGTTTGTCTAAATTCGAACGAACGTTTCGATTGGAAACAAAAACAAATTTGAGTTTTTAATATAAATGTTCAATCGAAACGTTCGTTCGTATTTGGATAAAGTGTACTTTGAAAAGTAATATTAGCTGTGTTCGAGTACGCAAAAGTTTTTAAATTAAATTTTTTAAGGACCTTACTGCAATAATACTTGACTTGTATGAACTGGGACTTCGCATTTTTTAATAATCTTATTTTAGCACTTAAATTTCTCAGTTAAGCCAGCCAGTCATCATTGTTCCATGATTTGCTATTAATTATAATTATTACAGTACTTTTCCTTTGTTTTTCATAGATATTAGCAAAACTATATGTATGTACATAAACATATCGGTGGTCACAAGTAGAAAGGCCCTAACTCGTATTTTCACGAAATTGAGTTTTTGAGTGATTCCAATACTTTTCACACAAATAAAAAAATTTATTGCAATAGTGTAAAAAATAACGATTTTACAAGCAGTTGTACTGTTTATTATTATGTTTTTATCTTCTCCGGTAAAGTTACAATTATTTGCGTTGGGGCCTTTCTAATTGTCGCCAACGATATTTGGTAGCAAAGTATAAATGTGCATATACATACATACATACATATGTAAGTGAATTAGTTAATAATAGTTTAAAGGTTTCGCAATAAATGGAAAAAGCAAAATAAGTAATTATTTTTAATTATTTATATACGTACAACGTTGTTTAACATTTCCTTTATACGTTCGGCTGGCTGTTTGCCCTTCTTTGAACGCACAAGTAAATAAATTTTTTTCAAATCTCCACACGACCTTTAACCGGCAAAATACAGTAGATAAATAATAGAGAACATGTAAAAAAAGAGAAAATAAAAACAAATTATGAATAATTTTGGTTTAAAAAGTTAACACGTGAAAGGCTCAACTAGCCGACTGTAATGGAATGTAACTGCAACGATAGCAAACAGCTGATCGATATTGTTACACGAAAAGTAATGTACAGATTCTTACATTCCGGTTAGATCTCTATAAATGCCCAGTTAGCCGACTGCAATGGAATGTAGCTGCAACGTAACAGAAACAGGTGATCGATAGTTTTATATGAAAAGTAGGTTACGTTACATTACATCTCTGTAACCATTTTCATTATTTTTCACACAACAATATCGATCAGCTGTTTCCTACCGTTGCAGTTACATTCCATTACAGACGGATAACTGAGCCTTTAACCATTTTCATTACTTTTCACACAATATCGATCAGCTGTTTCCTACGGTTGCAGTTACATTCCATTACAGACGGATAACTAAGCTATGGTACGAGTAAATATTTATAATTATTATGGTCACATATGTAAATAATTTTATATGAACTACATCTTAAAAGAAAGTAGTAAATACAAACATAAATATATGTGTATAAACAATATATATACGCACATACATACCTTAATAATTTTTCAACCAAAACTTTGCCTAAAAAACCAGTTCCTCCGGTTATAAAAAGACAACGCCCTTCAAAACTTTTGGCAATACGATCTTCCTCATTCTCATCAACATTTTCTATATGGACTAAAGGATCTTTTTCATATTCAAATTTCGGCTTCGAAGACATACTTGTTGAATTAAGTTGTGTGTACTGTTTCTGTAACGAAATGTTTTGTCAATTTTCTTTTAGTTTTTTATTTTATTTTAAATTATTGATGTATTATTGCAAAAGGCAGTCACTGCCAGGCATTCAAATCTATCTCTATTGTAAATAAATTAATGATCAAAATAATTTTTTAATACTTTAATACATATAATGAATTATTAAAAGAAATAATACAATTTAACACAAAGCAAGAAGCTTAAACAATATTTTTGGAAAATGCTCAAGTACAACCCTTTTTTAAGATACCCTGTTTTCCATCTATGGTTACATATGTGTGTGCCCTATTGGTGGAGATAATGTGAGAGGGGGGGGGGGGGTATTAAATCTGTTGATTTTTACGAGTAATATTAAAATATACATACATATATGATTACAGGAAAGTGATAAATAACAAACCTCTATCTAGGGCCGAGTACCCACTGTGGCATTTTGTGACAAATATAGGAAAACTAAAAGTGGGAACTAGTAGTGGCAACGCTTGTCATTTCCGATATTTTTCGTTGTGTGGCATTACCAAACAAACTGTTTACGTAGCTGATGTAAACAGTTGTGAGAATAAGTTGGCTGCATTGCAAACACAAAAAGAAAATATCAGCGTGTTGACATTCTAGCGCCCTTGACGCATGACATGACGACACAGCTAATTCAGCTTATGGAGCAGTGTCCCGCAAAATAAAATATGTTTGTATTGGTGAGAAAAATAAGAGTAAAATAAAATTGCACTTAAAGAAAAGTTTTATAATTTAAAATACATGATGTGCTTATTAGTTGTTGGATTTTTTTTTTGTAAATAAGAAATTTAATAAAAACTTAAGCAAAAAGTAAAAATCTAATAATCCATTCAACAATATAGTGTATAAATTCCGAATTAAATTTATTCACAGATCTGTGGATACTATTAAAATGCCTTTTTAATCTATTTTTCGTATTATTTTTTTATGTTTCATAACATAAAATGCATTGCATATTGCCAAAAGCATTTTTAATCATAATTATATTATCAATTTTTTGTCTGTAGTAATTTATTAAATTTGAACTTTAATTTCGTTCCGTGTGCTCAAAAAAACTAAACAGAAAACCAGGAAAAAAATAATACATGCGTGCACAACTTAATTCGTTGCTTGCTCAGTGACGACCAAATGAAAGAGCATAAGCATGTATGTGATTTTCATCCGCACAATTGTGCTATGGCTTGCGGCATGATACAATTATAACAGGTACATGCACAAGCCCAGCCTGTTAATGTATACAATGCAAATAGTTGTCAAACTTTGTTTACAAGCTGCGAAAATGTTAGTGTATGTGTGTGAATAAAATGATTACAGTGTTGCCAATGAATTTACACATCGCTGTGTCTCCAATTACACATCGAAGAAAATTACACTACACATCTTTTGTGTAGGTTAAAATTAAAACAAAAATAAATAAAAATAGAACCCAAAGTAGAATTACACACAGATTATACAAGAATTTAATTACATGGCCTACACATGTGAGTAGAAATTACACACTGTCTAACTACACACAGATTGGCAACACTGAATAACTATAATCATGCAGGAATGCCGCGTCTGCAATTGTACTTTAGTTACCCTGTAATTGTTATTTTTAAAAACAAAAGGCATCTGTTTCTGACAATTATTCGTTTGTTTATACCAACAAAATGAATGTGTTTTTTGGTGTTGTAATTTTGTTGTAGTCGTGCATGTACCTAGTATAATTGTACCATGGCTTGCGGGTTACTGTTATGGAGGTTCGTGAGGCTGTATGGAAACATACATATGCATGTATATGTAGCACTTATTGGGATATAAATGCAAAAAAGGGCAGAAATTTCGGTGGAGTTAGGTCTTCATGTACATGAAATTTTTAAACCAACTGGCATCCTGCTTCCGTAAACTGGAATGCAGAGTACAATAGAATCCTTTGGTGGCACGCATATTAAGGCCCTGGTCTCTTTCACCAATTTCTTTGCCGTTTTTTTAGATTTTCTTAATTTTTTTCTTATTATTGATAAACACACGGTGGCACTAGCAAATTGAATAATTTTGCGATTATCCATTTGTATAAATATTAATTAACAAACAATACGAAAATCAAAGTCTCACAATGATAAATCGAACGGCATTAAATGTAATTATGTCAAAATTAGTTCTTGATGTAGACAATGATACCGTGTTGCCATTATTTAGGGATGGGACTCTTTTCTGTCACACAGACACAACAAAATTGTGTGTCATCGAAAAATTTGATGGGAACGGCACTGCACCAATGACCAATGACACCACAAAATGATAACATTTGAAATGCCCAATGTAAACTCGGCATATGTTTATCATTACGTGTGTAATTTATACAAATATTCATTTGCAACCTCATAAGCTATTTTTTCCGGATCTTTATGGCTAGGGAAGTCGAATAAGCGCTGACCGTCTATCTGTACCTGAAATCGGTTTTCAGAATTGTTTGTCAAAATTGGTCCTAACTAGATTGCTACTGAAAATCACCTATTTTAAACCTATTTTATATATTAGAAAGAAAAAGATTGATATTGAAAATATAAAAAAAATACAACAAATTGTTTCAGGGATGGAAAATTAAATTAGATTTTAATAAATTAAATTAATTAATTAAAAATTTAAATTAAATTTTTTGTAAGAAAGAAATAATAATAATAATAGTAATAAAAAAGAATTTGCCGCGATCGGACGTGTTTTGAGAGCTCTGCAGCTAATTTATTTTTTTTTTGGAATAAATTATTTTTAATCTACATAGCATTTTGTTATTGCATAGTGTTTGAGTTCAACTTTGGTTAATATTTTACTTTCTTTAAATGATCAACGGTCTTAATATCAATAACAATATAAATAAACAAATTTTAAAATTAAATACATTGTAATTACATATACATACAAAAAATAGACCATAAAACAAAAACATCATAAAATACAACAACATTAAACTTGTACTCTTTAAAATACAAAACAACATAAACAAAACTAAACTGTTTTTCGAAATAAAAGAGTAAACCAAAATACATATATGTACAACAACAACTACAAAGCAGCATAAGCGTTATAAATTAAAACAATATAGACATTACACCAAACTGTCAGTACTAACATAAACACAATCTCTTAATTTTGTCCATAAACTAAAACCTTTTAATAACAACAAACATGAGTTCTCGTAGAAATAAAAGAAATTTGAACAATGCAGAATTAGAATTAAATGTTGTATCAACTAACAACACCACGGAAATAACTGATCTGTTATTTTCAAGTTCTAATGATTCTACTATTCGTTCTCGTATGTGGAACTGGTTGGATAATAAATTTACAAAGCAAAATGAATTTATGCAAGAGCAATCAGAAAAAATCAAAACAATGATTGAAATCAATAAGAGTTGCCTAATGGATGAAATCGAAAAGAAGTTCAGCGATTTACGTAAGGAGATTGTAAATGATGTAAAAAAAGAAATTCTACAATTAAACGAAAGGGTTACTAAACTAGAGAATACCTGCAAGGATATTGCTACTTTAAGAGATGATGTGCATAGATTAAATTTAAAATTACTAGAACATGATAATTCGACTGTAGCGTCAGACATTAGAATCACTGGTATACCGTTTCATGAGCATGAAGACCTTGCAGGTATTTTTGACAATATCTGTGGCACGTTAAATACAAGAGTGCCAATATATAAATCTATTTTTCGTGTGAAGCACTTTAAGCATGTTCGTAATGCGAGTGACCCTCCCATTATTATTAAAATGAACACTCCATTCGAGAGAAATTTGTTTCTTAAAAATGCTGCTGCTTATCGTAATCGTAATAAATCGCCACTTCGTTTATGTAATGCAGGCTTCGACAGCGATATGCCTTTCTTTATTAACGAAAACCTAACTCCGCACAACCATAGTATTTTTAAATCTGCCCTAAATTTAAAAAAGAATAATTGCCTGAAAGCAGTATTTACACTACGTGGAGTCGTCTATGTTAAAGCTAGTGAAAATGATGATCCTGTTAAAATGATTTTTCCTGAGCAATTGCAACAATTTTTTCGAGAATAAGATAGATTTTATATTTACATTTTCTTTTTATTTTATTAATGTTTTATTTATCATTTATTATTTTATTCATTTTTTATTTATTATAAATGTGTTTTTTGTACTTTTTTTAGGAACATTTACAGTCTTACTAAGTTACTATTTTTTATTTCAATGTTTAATCATCTCCTTTGTTAGAATTGTCTTTTGCGTTGCTATTAGAATTTTTCATTACATATTTTATATTCATATTGTCGACTATGAATACGGTTTATTGTAATACTGTGGGAAGATATACCAGTGACACAACAATGAGCATGGTTAAGATCCTAGCTAACTACAAGAAAGGTCTAACCTTAACCCACATCAACGCACAAAGCGTAAACAATAAAATTGACGAGTTTAGATTTGTTTTTGTAAATTCTAATGTTGATATTGTTTGCGTTTCCGAAACCTGGTTTTCATCTGAAACTCCAGATAGTTTGATTTGCCTTGATGGTTATAAAGTATTTAGAGAAGATCGAGAGGGTAATGCTGGCGGTGTTGCCATTTTCGTGAAGAATAATATATCTTGCAAAGTTTGTTTAAAATCGTCAACCAATTTATCATCAAATGAAAAATACGTCGAGTTTATTTTCATCGAGATAATCATAGACGGGAAGAAGATGTTGTTAGGGTGCGTATATAGGCCGAATAAGAGATTATCTTTTTCAAATTTTTTCAGTGCGTTGGAAACACTTGCAGCTGCTTACGATGATATTATTATTGCAGGAGACTTTAATTCAAACTTACTTTTGGAATCAGAATTAACTGACAATATGTTATCTTTTGGTCTAACTCCTACAAACACAGTTAATCCAACTCATCATACCGCAACTAACCGTACATTGCTTGACGTTATTTTTGTTGCGAGTCCAGAAAATGTATTGTTGTATGACCAAGTTTCAGCACCATGTTTTTCAAAACATGATCTAATTTTGTTAACATACAAATTTAATATTCCTTTGTCAGAACATACAGTCTACTATCGTGACTTCAAAAACTTGAATTACAACATCTTATGTGCAAGCGTCTCTCAAATTGATTGGTCACGAATGTACTTTATGCCCTCAGTTGATGAGCAAGCAGAATTTTTGGAGAACAATATTCAACGTCTTTTTGATGAGACAGTTCCGCTAAAATCTAAAATAACATCTTGTAGGGATAAGCCTTGGTTTTCTGCTCACATAAAATCTCTAATAGCTAAAAGAGACTGTGCTTATTTTAGATGGAAGCGATTTAGAACTCCAGAGTTAAAAAACGAATTTAGAACTGCTAGACGTGACGTTAACATTGCCATCAGAGTTGCAAAAACTGATTATTACGCTAGACGTTTTAGCTCTGCAATAAACTCAAGACAAACTTGGAAGTATATTCGTGAGATTGGTGTTGGCAAATTAGAGAGTTCAAGCAGCTGTCAAGTCGATGTCGACGAGCTTAATAGAACTTTCACAAGTATACCGTTTCCTCCAGTAGAAAACGCTTTCTACAACTTTACAAGTATAACTTCTAATCTTCACAATAGCGATAGTAACAAGTTTCAATTCACTCGTATAAGCCAATCTGATGTATATTTAAGCTTCAATTTAATTAAGTCAAATGCGGTGGGCTCCGATAACATTCACCCTAAATTCGTTATGATATTGTTGCCTCTACTCTTGCCATATATCACACATTTATACAACACTATTATAATGACTAGTACTTTTCCGTTGAAATGGAAATACGCAAAAATAGTGCCTATACCTAAAAAAGACTCTGAGTTCAGGCCAATTGCCATACTGTGCTTTCTATCTAAGGCTCTTGAAAAAAATTTTCACAATCAAATGTCGCTTTATATAAAAAATAATAATTTGTTATCTAATAAGCAATCCGGTTTTCGCCAAAATCATAGCTGTGTCTCCGCTTTATTGGATGTAACTGAAAACATACGACGTGAACTTGACGAAGGAAAAATTAATTTTTTGATTCTTCTAGATCATTCTAAGGCCTTTGACACTGTTGACCACAGTACGCTTTGCATGAAACTTCAGTATTTCTTTAATTTTTCTAATACGTCAACAAGACTGCTATCATCTTATCTCTCTAGCCGTAGGCAATTTGTTTACGCGAACAACGCCCGATCGTCAGCATTAAATTTATCAAGGGGTGTGCCTCAAGGGTCAATCCTTGGACCACTACTTTTTTCTATATACTCAAATGATTTACCTAAACAACTTTTGCACTGCAAAATTCATATGTATGCAGATGATGTGCAGTTGTATTTAAGTAGTCCAGCCAATTCAGTTGCTGAAAATATTTCAAGACTTAATGATGATCTAAATAGAATTTATCTTTGGGCAACAGCAAATGGACTTTGTTTAAACCCACAAAAATCAAAATGTATCATAGTACGTAAGAAAACAATTAATAATATTGCTGATGTTGAGATCTTAATAAACAGAGAAAAAATTACTATTGTAAATACTGCCAAAAATCTTGGAATAATTTTTAATAACAACCTTACCTGGTCACACCATATTAACGCAGTTGTAGGTCAGAGTTATTCAAAGCTGAGATGTCTTTGGTCATCACAGCACTATACTCCTTTCAATATAAGGCAACTTATTGCTAAGTCTTATATTATTCCTGCCTTAATCTACGGTTGTGAACTTTATGCTAGTTGTGACTCTATATATTAGCAAAAGAAAGCTTAACGGTTTATTCAACAATATTATTAGGTATGTGTACGGGTTGAAAAGATATGATCATGTTTCTCAATTTTCCTCGAAACTATATGGCGTTTCGTTTAACAATCTTGTTAATATACGTGTGCTTTTATTTCTTCATAAAGTTATTTATTCTGAAATGCCACGATATCTTACTGATAAAATAAGGTTTGCAAGATCAGTTAGGGGGAAAAAGATTATAGTTCCCTTACATCGTCTCCCAGTTTCCGAATGGCAGTTTTATATACATGCTGCGCGTCTCTGGAATATTCTTCCACATACACAACAACTTAATAGCAACGCAACTAGCTTTAAGCAATTTTTATTTAATTACTTCTCAAACTAGAAATTCAAAATTCAAAATTTCAAAAATTTTTATCTTAATGTCTGTCTATATGTTTGCTGCCGTAATTTAGTTATGGATATGGATTCCTGTACTTTAAATATAAGATTAATTCTTGTTGTATAGGACTTGAACATACAAATAAATAAATAAATAAATAAAATATATTCACATTTAAAATCAGGCAAATTAAAAATACGGTTTCAGGGCTGGAAAATTTAAATGTTGTTTAGTATACAAAATTAACTAGCTAAATTAATTTTTATTTTTTTCTTTGTTAATTAAACCTGTTTTATATCTTAGGAATAAAAATATTTTTTGCTAAAATCCAGAAAAGTCAAAAAAACCTTCCAGGGTTGGAAAATTCAAAGTTTTTTATGTATAAAAGTAGCTAACACATATCCCGTTTATACGCACTTCTTAAGGTAGAGGTCCATAGCTCGCTTTTTGCGCGTTATGCTTTGCACGCGTTTCATACCCTTGTTTCATTCTATACTTTGTTCGCGTTGAGTTACATGCACTGCTTTTCATGCGCCATTTTATTTTTGCTTTGATCAGCTGTGTGCGTTTGTTTATAAATACTTATAAAGAAAAAATGGAGAGTGAAATCGAGTTTTTAAAAGAATTTGTGGAGTTAGTCGAGTTTGTATATTTAATTTATTAAATTTTCTTCCATTTTATTGTTTAAAAATATGTAATGCACACAAAGTAAATAATACAGATTTAGCAGAGATGACACTCAGTACGTAAAAGTAATCGATAACTAATATGGAAAATTTGTTACTGAGAAAAGTGTGGTGAAAAGTTAATTAAAATACATCGCATTAATGAAAATATTCACATATTTTATTAAACAAGTTTATTTTTACTAAGAAATTTTTTTTTGAAAAAAAAAAATTATCCACGGCGAAATAATATTTATCGATAACGTAAGAAATAAAGTATTATTTAACATCTTTGGCTTTCAAGAACAGCTCACTTTCTTTCATGGTGCTTGTAACGCGTACAAAAGTATAAAGGTAGAGGTCCATAGCTCGCTTTTTGCGCGTTACGCTTTCTATGCAAGTGTTAAAAAAGTAGAATCAATGTAATAGTATGTGACAAGTTACATAGCAAAAAGCGGAGGACGCGTAAACGCGTTCAAAGCAAAAAGTAGGTCTACTTTCTACTTTTGTATTCTGAATATGAATTTGGATTTTCTCAATTTCAATTTGGTTTTTCTCAATATCAATTTGTATCTCTCGATATCAATTTGTGTTCTCTCAATACCAATTTGGAATTCTCAATATCAATTTCAATGTTCTCAATACCAATTTGGAATTCTCAATATCAATTTATAATTTCTCAATATCAATTGGTATTTCTCGTTATCAATTTCAATTCTCTCAATATCAATTTTTATTTCTCAATATCAATTTGATTTTTCCCAATATCAATTTGGATATCTCATTATCAATTTGAATTCTGCCAATATCAATTTGCATTTCTCAATATTAATTTGGATTTCGCACTATTAATTCGTATTTTCTCAATATCAATTTGGATTTCTCAATATTAATTAGAAATTCTCATTATTAATTTGAATTCTCTCAATATCAATTTGTATTTCTCATTATCAAATTGTTGTTTCTCAATAGCAATTTGGATTTCTCGATATAAATTAGTATTTTCTCAATATCAATTTAGATTTCTCAATATCAATTTGTATTCTCTCAATATCAATTTGGAATTCTCATTATGAATTTGTATTTTCTCAATTACAAGTTAAAAAGGTGTAGTAAATGGAAATAACATTGAATATATCTTATTTTATTTTGAAAATTTTAAATTATGTAAATGAAAAATGGGAGAGTCAGGTGCTAGCAACAAAGGTTTTCGACCTAACAGCTACAAAATAAATTGACGGACATATTTCATTTCAAAATTTCACGCGGAATTTTATTCATGATAGCCTTGAATATGTACAACAACAAATGCAATAATATTGTATAATGGAGAGGCTGCTTAAGTGAACGTGCAAAATTAGTATTATTATGTTTGAATTGATAGTTCTTTCATATTAAATTTAATTAAATACCGGAAACACGAGTATTAATTAGTAATACAGTTTTTGAACATCATATGTTATCAAAAACGTACGATCGTATTAAATTTTTTTTTGGTAAAAACCATAAATAAATTTGGAGTATGACGCTGCCCATTTCACCAAACAATCGTTCAGAAAACACATCTCATTTTTAACCGACTTCCAAGAAAGGAGGAGGATAACAATTCGTCCCATTGTAAAAAAGTGGGCAGGAACACGTCCACAAATTTTTTTTATTTAATTTTATGATATTGTACTAATTTGACTGCTGCGAAACCTATAAAACACATTTGGTTCTTGTAATTACTCAATTTGAAAGTTGAAAAATTGGCGGGCTTACGCCCATTAAAATTTATTATATATATATATAGATTTTTACGAATTTATACACACCTTAAGCTTTAAAATAGACACAATACTCCATTTAAAAATGGGCGGAGGCACGTCCATTAAAATTTAAAATTTTATTTTAAGTGGTTCTACTTTACCGATTTTTACAAGACTTAACATGCATCCTGAGCTCAGAAAAGCACACAATCTTGCATATAAAAATGGGCGGAGGCACGCCCATTAATATTTAATTTTATATTTCACGTACTTCTTCTCATCTTGTTCTAGCAGATCTTTGCATTGAAGTCGGTTTTTCTGGCAGAAAGAATTATATTTTATGATCTTTAATTTATTCGTCCATGAGACAGCAAGGAATGAACATGCTTGGGGGCTGTATTAAGAAAATACTTTTCGATATAAAATGTCTTTAATAATTCCCAATGTCGCTTATGTTATCAATCATATAAGATGCATTATAAAATGTTATTAAGAGGAATTATTACTCTTTTCATATCAATATGGAAAATGATTAAAGGGGAAGAAACTAATGAAAGCAAATTAGATTTTACTTTTAGAAAATAAATTTTAAGCGCTGTGACCGTATTGTAGACCGTTTACAATTTCTTGTGATTATATTTTAATTAAAGCCTTTGTGCTTACTTTTTCGTATCACTGTACTTTAATTTCTCTCACCAATACAGCTGCAAAGTATTTTTGAGCTTCCCTGATTTAGACAAATTTTACATGCATCAGTTTTTGTTGCTCAAATTTCGATTTTATAAGTAGAAAGAAAAGGTCAGGTATATAAGAAATATGTATTACTTTCTCTCTCACACAACATCAAAACTTAAACGTCAAAAATATATGCATGTAAAACTATAACTAAATTGTGGGGACAAAATATGAATCAAATTCTTTAATCGAAAAAGTACCCCAAGATAACTAAAAATTGCAATAGAGCAACAAATACATTGACCATTTTTCTTCCACAAAACAAATATTTGCATTTCGCACATTAAATCATAAACAGCCACAACTCCAAATGATCGAAACAGCTGTCTTGTTGGCAACATAGTTTCCTAGAACTGTATAAAATATCGCTATGCCTGTTTTTATGTTGCATACTTGCAACAAAGTGTTTTCTACTCCTGAAAATCTTGGATTTTTTTTTTAGTTGCGACTGTTTATTATCTAGTGTGCGATATGTATGTATTTATATATGTATGTAGTCCATACGTACGACGGTGAAGGGTATATAAAATTCGACACAGCCGGAGACAGTACTCTTATTTATTTAAATTTTTGCTGGCGGCATTTTTAAAATAAACGTTCACTTTATTGTATAAATTTCCAAGTAAACTGCAGTAAATTTGATTATTTCTTTGAAAATTTCATAAATATCATATGCATTTGCAAGTAATTTAACAGCCTGTCTCACGATGTCATCAGAAATCGTTCTATCGAATATTTGTATTGAAAAAAAAAACAAAAAATTTTCTAATTTTATTGTTATTAAAATTAGATTAGAAATTTTTTTGTTATTTGTGAAGATACAATAAATAAAAAAAACATACATTAAAAAAAATTTATTTGCAATACAAGTTGTCGATCGAACGATTTCTGGTGATATCGTGGGACAGGCCGTAAATCTCTCATTTCATCAAATTTCTAAAGGGAAAAGTACATTCAATTTCTCCGCGAAACATCTACATCGAATTTCACAGTCACCATTGTCCCCAAAGTATGAAAAAATTCCGAATTCAGGGATAAATACCCTAATAAGACTTATAATCTGAAAAACAAAACTAGAAAAATATTAAAAAATGTTTTGTTCATATACATACCTACACATACTAATGCATATGTAACAATTTGTAAGCTGCGAACCCTATCTTAATGTACTGAGGTCCCAAAATTAATTAACTTCTAAATTTTGTTTTCATTCTCAAACGAACCAAATACATAATCTAATTTAAAATATTATTCAAATCCATTCAAGCATAAAATACAATTAAGTTTTCATATTTAATAAATTACAAAATGCGTTAAGTATTTATTTAATATAAACTATTTAAATTTTTTGCTTCACAAAATTGTATATACAATTACAAATGATAGTCCAATAATGCACAAAGCTTTTGAAGCAATTCAAAACTAAATTTATGCAAGGTTCTTGTGAAATTTTAACGAATTTATTATTGCCAAGTGTTGAAATTAAAGAGAACAAGGTTTTGCAAAAGTAATTTTGGGGATAAGTAGTTTTTGATTAACTATCGCTTTTATTGAGGATCAATTTGTGCATTCTGTATGTATGTGTGAGTATCATCAATCTGCAAATACACTCTCGATAAAAGTCTTCTACTGTATTCCATTAAAAAACGCATTTGGCTCCAAGAAACTGTGAACTCAATTTTTATTTCATAAGATAGACGTGGGTAACATTTTAAATTTTTTTATTCGCTTTGTTCGGCTACTGCTCGATCAGAGTAAGGATTTTTAGATGTGAGTGTAAGGGGAAGAGCACGAAGACCCGTCAATTGTGAAACTGAAGTCGGCGTATTCCTAAAAGTGCCAGGCTTAAAATATATCTCATTGAGTTATCTATCGTCCATTAGTATTTCAGCATTTTGAAACAGTGCATATCGTATAAATTTGGGTACTAAGATAACGGTGCTAAAAAACGAATTTTGCATATTAGATAGTTTAACGTGGTAGTTACGATGCATATATACCTAAAATTTTTGTCAAATGGGCAAATGTATCAATTAAATGGAATTTACAGAGAACCCAAAGGATCTAGAGATAGAAGTGCTTACAACCTAATTCAACTCATATCAACTTAATCTAATTTATCCTCACCCAACCTTATCCTACCAAACATAATATTAACCTACTCTAACCCAACCTAACCTAAGCAACTTAACTTTACCAAACCTAAGTTTATATAACCCAACCTCAACTAACCTAACACAAACCAACTCACCTAATCCAGCTTATCCTAAACTAACTTAGGCATAGTCTAGCCTTATCTAGCGTAATCTTACCAACCCTACCTGAATCTAACCTCACCCAACCTAATATAATATGTTCATCTTAACCTAACCTAACTTAATTTAACCCAAGCTAGCCTAATCCAATTTAACCTGACCTAACCTCACCTCATAATCTAACCAAACATAATATATGCTAACCTAATCTAACCCAAGCTAACCTAACCAACCTCATCTAACCTAACTTAACAAAACTTAAGTTGATATAACCTAACCACAACTAAGTTAATACAAATCAACCCAACATAACCTAGTTTATCCTAAACTATCTTAATTAAACCAAACCTAATCTACCCTATGCCAAATTTTTCTAATCCATATAATTTAACTTAATGTAGTTTAATGTAACCAAATCTTCTTTAATCTAAACTTACCCAATCTAATATAATTTAATTTATCTTAGTCTGAGCTAAGCTAACCTAACTTAATCTAACCTAAGCTGGCTTAATCAAACTTAAGCTGTTCCAACCTCACCTAGCCTAACATAATCTTACCAAATATAATGTATCCCAACCTAACCTAAGCAACCTCATCTAACCTAACCAACTACACCTAAGTTGAAATAACCTAACCTCAACTATAACATAATCCAAATCAAACCAACCCAACCTAGTTTATCCTAAACTAACTTAATGTAACCAAACCTAATCTATCCTATCACATGTGTTCCTAATCTAACCACATATAATCTAACTTAATCCAGCTTAATCTAACTAAACCTACCTTAATATAAACTGACTCAGCCCAATTGAATTAATCTTATCCTGAGTTAACCTAACCGAACTTAATCTAACCTAAGCTAGACTAATCCAATTTAAGCTGACCTCACCTAGGCAGGCCAACATAATCTTATCAAACATAATGTATAATAACCTTATCTAACCCAACCCAACCTTACCAACCTTATCTAACTTAATTTAACCAAACCTATGTTGGTATTACCTAATCTCAACTTACCTAATTCAAATCAACCCAACCTAACCTAGTTTATCCTAAACTAACTTAATCTAACTAAACCTAATATATTCCCAATGTAACCATATATAGTCTAACTTAACCTAGCTTAATCTGACTTAACCTAATTTAATTTAGTTCATCTTAGCCTGAGCTAACCTAACCTAACGAATGGCAAAGTGCAACATTTTTTTTAACTTTTTATAAAGAAAAACGTTCTTTTAAAGCAAAAATTTATGCTCGTAAGGGATGATACAATAATATCTAATAAAATTTTACAAATTTTCATTGAAAATTGTAACAAATGTAACATTTTCTTTCAGAAAAGAAAAGGCCATTAATCTATTGTAGGCTGGCCTAATACAATTTAAGCTGTTCTAACTTAAGATAACCTAATAAATGTTAAATAATTTTAATTAAATTTTTCTTAAACCCAATAAGTTGTCCTATATTCTACATTGGGCTATCATTCATCTTAACTCTTTTAAATTCAATGTGTTCTCTCTCTTTTCTATAATACTGAAGAAGCTTTTAAAAGGAATACAGTTCACTCCACTGATTGCTTTATTTGAATTCTTTTTTTTTACAAATCTAGAATAAGTCTTAATGTTTTTAGATAATTTCTCAATTTTATAAATCATATTATGAGCTTAATCTTTTTCGATAGCAAAATTTACTTACGAAGCTGGTGATTTACGAGTAATTGCTGCTAAAGCTGCCAAAATCTGAATTATCCATGTCAAATACCTATTTTTCAAAATTTGCTGGCAACTTTTATACATAATTTTGTTGAAAGCAAAGTTTTTGATTTGATATATCAAATAAATTAATGTCCCTATTAGGGTTGACAACTCAACTAAGTTTAGTTGAAATTGTAACAACTTAAACTTAAAACAACTTAACTGTTTTTTGGCATTCTGAATTACAACTAATTTCAGTTGTATTCGAAACAATGCTCGAAAAGAAAAGGTTTTTATCTGTGTTATGTTTTTTGAAACCATAGTAGCCATCACAAAACATTTTAAATAGTTTTAGTTTTGTCCTTGTATTTTTTTTTTTTAGATTTCATGTTTTATGAACGTTGCAACAATATTGGTTGACAAACAGGATTGGTTGACGTCTGAAATAATGAAGCAAAACTAATACAATACTCGAAATATAAACCAAAACATAACTGCTAAAAAGCAGTTGTCTCATGATGAAAAAAGTTGTATGTAATCCATAATAAAAATTTTACAACTATAACTTAACTATCCGTTTAATTGTAAATCATAATAGGGGCCTAAGATATTCGTAAAATTTCCTATATTGACCGACAAAAGTAACCAAAATAAAGTGTATTACAAATCAGACTGCAGATTTATTTCTATTTTTGTTTTCAAAATCTTCCGCAGCATGCAGTGACAAATGACCGAATTAGGACGACAAAAATGGAATTTTTTATTTTGTTAAATGTAACCACTATTGCACTTAATATGTTCTACATACCAGTACGCCATCCAGCTATAACTATTTTAAGCTATAAGTTTTTTAACGCATCGCATTAGTCTGTACGTGCGTGCAAAGTATTATTAGACAAGTATACACGGTTTTGGATCTAAGCAACCAAAAGCTGTTTCTAAGATTATTTGGGGCGCTGAATCCGAATCTGCACTCCGTTTTCTGATAGTAGTATTATATATTAGTTTTTGAGATATTAACTAAAAACATTTTTTACAATTTTTGACAATTAATCTCCATTTTATTCATTAAAAAGTGTTAAATTAGAAATGAAGAGCAGTCGCACTGAGTCGCTTGTACTGTTTGGGATGTTTCACGCATTAAAATCCAACAGTAGTCGCTCATCATGCCCTTGTCCAAAAATCCTTGGTATCGTTTTTCGATTTTCGCCAAATCTTGGTGTAGTCGCTCTCCTTGCTCGACGCTTGTATCACCCAAGTTTTTAGGAAAAAATTCGAGATGGGAATGCAAAAAATGTACTTTGAGAGACATTCGAGCTCCAATCTTGCAATAATTTTGCAACAAACTGTCGATTATCTGCTTAAAATCCGAGTATTTGCATTTACCTAGAAATTTGTGAAAAACATCTTGAAATGATACCCATGCTGCTGCTTCATTGGGCGTTAAACATTTTGTAAAGTTTCTGTCGGCCATTAATTTTCATATATCAGGTCCGACAAATATTCCCTCTTTGATTTTGGCGTACGACAATTTGGGAAATAACTTTCTCAAGTACTCAAAACCGGTCCTTCATGGTCGAGTACTTTGATAAAGTTTTTGATCAGACCAAGTTTTATATGGAGAGGCAAAGGATCATTGCTCGCACGGGGAACTGACTTAAGGTAGAATTAGTAAAATCGTATCATTCTACTTTACAGCTTGCCGTATCGTTCAAATTTGTGCACAAGTTATAGAAAATTTAACAGTTTGCATAGCACATTTTTTTTGTCTGGCATTAAATGCGGCGTTTTTGACATTCGCTACAGAAAAATCTGTTTTCTGCAGATTCCTACGTCAGCAGTGCTACCACCACATATTTTATAACTAGTAACATGCATTGTATATGGTACGGTTTTTGTCAGCTGACACGCAACATCACGATACGATTTTACTAATTCTACCTTTAGACACTGATGAGACTTCAGGATATTTATATTTTGCTAATTTTTTTTTTTTTTGCATTTAGGCCGACGACATTCATCAAGCAAAAGTAACAATCATCTACATGAATGAAAAACATACTTTTTTTTACCGCATGACCACTTGTATAACATTGTGCTACACGCGTTACAAAGCAATTTCTGTACCCACGGCTTGTGAGTGTTTGATAAAGAGAAACCAAAACAATAAAAGTATGCATTTCTGATCACATTAGTAATAACTTTTGCCACTTTTTCTGATAATATAACATCCGCAAACAAAACAAAAACACTTTAAATCAACTTTACAATTCTGTCTTGGCATTTTCACACGTTTTGGATTAAAAAAAACTTTAAAAATACAAATTAAATAATGTTTCTAGCGATAGCGCAGTGCTACCAACATGCGCGAACTCACAAACTAGAATCAATTTTCAAAAACAAAAACCGGATTTGAATTCAGCACCTCAAATAACGTAAAGATTTGATCTCATCTGCTCTGATCCAAAAGTTGAGCGGGATTTGTAAACTTGTGTTATCTGTTAAATGCACTTATACCTGTCAACAGCATCTATAGCATTTATTGTTGCTACATCGACTTTTCTTTTGTAAATTTACAGTTTAAAGTTTTTTAAATATATTTTTAAGCATCAGGTATCTAATCTAATTTGCAGTTATTATTAAAAAAACAATTATACGTAGTCCAGATGTAGTATACCATTTTTATTATGAAATATATTGGAAAATTTACTTTAGCTAGAGCTATAAAAAAAGTTCCAAACAGTTCCACGACATTTCCTTATATATACATATGTAAGTTAAAAACACAACTACTAATAAGTATAAAAAAGTCAAGTGGTGTTCCCCCCCCCCCCTTTCCCCTTTCAATAAATAGAGCATATTTTCCTTAGGTAGTACACCTAATTCCCGTGTAATAAGTTTTAAGCGAATTCTAAACTTTTTTTTAAAACTTTCCGCCATATTGGATCCGCCATTTTGAATTTTTCAAAACTAACATAAGATTCGTGACCAGCGACCCCAAAAAACCCCGCGTAATGCATTTAAAGCGAATTCGATAAATTTTTCAAAAATTCTCCGCCATAATAAATCCGCCATTTTAAATTTTTTAAAACTGACATCATATTCGTAATCAACGACCCTAAAAACCTTGAGGTACCTAGTTGTATTAAAATTTATTGAGTCCATAAAAAGTAAATAATTTTGTCGCACTAAATTTTCAATTCGTATAAAGCGCCTTAGGCCGGGTTTCCATCTGTGTGCCATGTGCCACACAAACGTAAAAAAAGCGTAACCACTAATTACTAATGAAAAACAGTTTCATTTAGACACGTATTTATTGAGTTAAACAGTTTCATACATAACTAATAGACAATTTTATAGAATCCAACATGATTGGAAACTGTTTAAATCAATAAATATGTATATGTCTGAATCAAATAGTTTTTCAATAGTAATTAGTTGGTTACGCTTTTTTGGGCAAATGACACACAAGAAATGCCAGATGTAAACTCAGCCTTAAGGCTCAGTTAGCCGACTGTAATGTAATGTAACTGTAACGTAGAAAACAGCTGATCGACATTTTTATATGAAAACTATGTTACGTTACATTTCCCATTTTCATTACTTTTCACATAACAATATCGATCAGCTGTTTTCTACTGTTGCAGTTACTTTACATTACAGTCGGCTAACTGAGCCTTTACAGTCTAAAATTTGCAGGCAGACGTTTCAGAATTTTTTTATCGCACTTGTGTACAAAAATACAGAAATAAATATACATATATGTATGTATATGTATGTATGCCTGCCATAATTTGAGCTTGATCTCACAAATGCGCAACATTGTATTAATGACCACAAATGATAATGGAAGATGAATAAAAAACTTGCAACATCACACTTCATTATCGCAAAAATGTATGTACTCGTATGTATGACTTATTTATATGTTTTTGCAGCATTTGTAGTTGTAAAGTAATGAATCAGTGGTGTTGATATTTCTATAACAATTAACTTACAAGCTCACTATCATGGAACTAGGTTAAGTATTACGTAAAAGTACAAACAATATAATACAAACATAAATATGGATGTATGTACATATGTACATACTATCATAATCTTAAAGTTGGCCACAACTCGCAAAAAAATTAAAAAAACAAATAAATTATTGAACATAAGCTCAAATGTACGAGTATGTACATACATATGTACATACATATTCATATAAAACTCGCAATCGTATACATATGAGTATTGTATGTTGCAACTTTTACTCATACCTAGTTGGTTGAGTATGTTTTTGTTGCATGACGGTAGTTGTTCATTCGAATGATTGAATGTTTTTGTATGACGGAAAAACCAGCAAACTTGGCGGTCATTTGTTTCTTGTAATGAAAACAAATGTGAAAATTCAATTCGAATATACACATACTGCAATTAAATACCCAGCCAGTGGCTTTTTAGCAAATATTTAATAACAAGTTGAGGTTTTAAGTGAATGTTTATTTCAGACCACAAAATTTAACCGAGTGTTTTTTCTTCTAATATGTGGTCGTCATGACACCATCGCAAAAGTTCCTAATAGTGTCTGCTTTATTCATAAAAAATATTAAAAATATTTCTTTTTATAAAGGTATTATAAAATCGAATAAATTTTATAAATCAAAAATATTTTTTATCAATGAGGCCTTTAATGCGTAGTTAACAATTTCCAAAATTTTCTTCAAGATAACTTAGTATCTGTTTCTTCTTGATATTACTTTCAGTGTAGTTGAATTAACTGTTGACAATTAAAGAAGGAACCGTTGCACAGTAGGTAATTTGACCTACTTTTTATGCCAAAATTAATTTCAGCCAAAGTAACCGCTATGGATGAAATTTGGTAAATATATAAGTGTTTTTCATGAGCACGCTCATGAAATGCCAGTAAAAACATTACGCTGAGATTAACAAACACAATGATGGATATATTCGTCATAACTAACGGTTTAATGACTAGTCAATTAACTATCACTGCTCCTGTGGGGTCTGTTTTCTTAAGCTTAATTAACATACACAAAACTGCATGTGTTTTGAAGAAAGAAAAGTCATATTTAAGCATACACTTAAGTGCGATCCAACTCGCAGCTATAAGTTGGTATGCTCTGGCACTATGCACAGTATTCCACCAGCCAGTCTAATTTAAGTTTTGTTTTCTATTCAAGATATTGAGCTGGAAGTCTGAAAGAAGAAATTATTGGTTCGTTCAATCAAAAAGAAGCTTGCTTGAACACAATTTTAAGGCTTTCAAATATAAGAAATCTGTCTTTGAAAATGCACTTATTTGCTTAAACCTTATTAATTGGACCGTCTTTATGCAAATTTTAGTTTTTATAAAACCAAAGGTTGGATATCACTGTGTTTTTTTGTGAATCTTATTTTTGTTTTATGTATTTTATTTAAACTTGTTTACAATTAACGGTTTGTCGGTCACGTTAAAAATAATTTTAAAGCTTTTGCTGCAGCTAAAAAAAAAATACTTTTATTTTTATATTATATGAAGTGCTTCTAGGTTTAAACGTTTTCTCATTTGCAACCATAATTACAGGAATAATGATGCAACTGAATATTTGCATGTACTCATAGTACACTTTTATATATATGTTGTTAAGGTTTGATAATTTGAAATGGTGGCAATGAAATAATTAAATCAAACTTGAATTGTTAACCACTAACTGAGTTTAAGTGTTAACAACAACACGTTAATAATAGATAGATACATATATGAAAGTGGGTTATCATTAAAATTTAGCACTAATAAAAACAAAAACAGCAAAACAAGTGCTCAAACCATAAAATTAATAAGGCTTTGAACTTTATAACGAAAATTTAATGGGAACATTTTTAAAAACTTTAATAAACCTTATTGTTAAGTTAATTATGAATGTAAAAGTACAATTTCTTTCAGAGGAAGTTATTTAAGCTTATACTCGTACACATAAATAGAAAGTTAATAGAATTTAATTAATGTACTTCACTACTCTCAAATACATATGAAAATAGCAACTCAGGAAGTTGCTAGCAAGTGATTTTTTTTTTAAAATCATGTCCAGATAATTTATTACTAGTGAAATCAGATATCTGCAACTATCATGAAGAAGTGCTTAAGCTCATATTTGGCAATTTCAGATGGTTGATGTCAAGTCAATATATTTCAATAATAAAAATTTTAGGAGTAAAACAAACCGATTTCGATTTTTAACCGGTTTCAAACCGATTAAAGTTTTTAACCGATTTCATATTAGAAAATATTCTCATATATTTTTTTATAATTTAAAGCGCACTTTATAGTTCAGTTTTGCTATACGGAACCTTATCGCTAAGTTATAATAATGGCCCTTAGAGGGTTAAAAATAGGGTATTTAATTAATCGGTTTTTTGTTTTGATCAGTTAATCGCTCGACTAATTAATCGAGGTTTTGATTTAATATTAATTTCAATAAATATAAATACATAAGTTATTCATTATTTTAAGATTTTATTGATAAAAAACCGATAACATAAATAACATAACAAAAGTAACAATTTTCGAACTAAATCAGATGAGGAAAAAATGTTATATGTACAGTGCAGTCGCGATAACATTAACACAGCATTATATGAACACGGCTTAGTGTGAACATTTTTTTTTAATTTACTACTCTACAACGTTTGAAAGATCTACAATTTGAACAACAAAAATCCATGCGCTTAAGCTAAAAAAGTTAAAATGTTAATATTCTGATTCTGTCAGTTCCGGAAATCACTTTTTTACATAAATTTCATTTAGTAGTTTAATATCGCGAAGAAAGCCCGTGCATTTGAACTTGTGCTGTGCAAATGCTTCAAGTTCACACAGGCTTAACCTTTTAGTGATTGGTTAGGAAAAAAACTGAAGACGTCTTAAGAACTTCAACTGCCCTTTTAAATACAAAAGTTCGAAATCAGCAGGATTTTTTTTAGATTGTTTAATAGATTAAAGGTATCTTCTAAAATAATCTTTTAAAAACAGTATGTATTTGGTTCAAATGTTTAGGTTTTAAACGATTTTTTCTTTAGTTTTAATAAAACTTGACTTAGAACACTTAAATATTTCTTTCTTTATGTGAAAACCAGTCTCACAACATGTATATATGAGAAGAAACGATTATTTTTTTCCATTAAAAATATATTGAAATACTGCATAAAATATTACATTTTGTTTTAACGGTTAGTCGGTTAATCAACCAAAATTAACCGCTTTAACCGTTAATCGAAAACAGTAAATTTTTAATTAATCGAATAGTTAATCAGGTAGCAATTAGTCGGTTAACGTTATTTTGGAAAGAATTTGATTTTCATTGATTTACTTTGGCGTTTTAACTCATTATTTTAACATGGCGATGCCATTGTAAGCAAGTACTAACAACCTTCGATATTACAAGTACATACTCGTAATAATTTAGAAATGTTTATATATGTACATACATATCTGTGGCAATATATAATAATGGCTTAAGTTGACATAAGTGCTTTTTCATTTTTCTACATATTCTGATTCTCTTCTTCAAGATCTATCACTCAACTAAATTTCAATTAAAAAATGTCATTATTAATAAAACTATACGCATTTATATTTTAACTTAAGTCTTCTTGGAAAATAATACGTAATAGTGTCCTGCACAAGATATCTTATAAGAACTTTCAAGACATGAGGTATTTTTCAAATGCTTTACTACAGCGAAATCTTATAAAACAAACGTTAACAACACTGTTTGCAAGAAATTTGTTTCAGTATTGTAGGTATAAGACTAAAGAAGAAAACACTTCGTGACGGAAGAATTTGTGATACTTGCTTCTTCCCTGCAGAAAGTGCGAATAGTGAAAATGTACTGAGTCGCTTTTAACTTTGTCACCAGTACTACTCTACAATTATTCCCCATACAATACTTTATGCTATAGACATTTAGCATGTGCTTGTCATTGAAAATCTACTAGTAACACTAAAACAATTGACTAGGTAGTGAATTCATAGTTCTTATGGGAACATGAAGACATACCAACCAGACATTTACTAATACATTTCTATACCTTACGTACATACAAATTTATGTATATTGACAAGTTGTTGCAAAATCCACCAGAAATACACCACATCTGTTTTCTCTCTCTCTTTTATACTGACGAATAGAAGAGAAATTGTAGACCATGTAACTACTACTATAATTTTAGTGTTGACATAGAGACACTTGGCCCCAGTCTGACTGCAGGGTTTCTACACGAGCGCGTGTACAAACGTCATGCATGCATGTGTATATCATCTTTTATTTTTCTGCGCACATGCAAAGGCACACACATGCATTAACATTAGTTGTATGCGGTTAATCACATAATAGCTTACCACTCTGTCGGATTTTTATAGGTGACTTTTTGCTAACTGATTTATAATTAGCTTCTGAACTAACTCATAAATGATACAGATGTGAGTCAGTTGTTTTTTGCACAACTGTCTTCTTCCTGATAAGTATTGAACTAACTTTAAGCTAGCTCAAAACTGATGCTGAGATTAGTGAGTTGTTTTTGTACAACTAACATCTCCTCGATAAGTTTTGAACTAACTTTTAGCGAAGCGGATGCAGAGATGAGTCATAGTTTATCGAGACGATGTCAGCATAAAATTCATGTTTATGTTAACTCTGTGCCGTCTTTATTTTATGTGGCGCAATAGCAAAGTGTTAAGTATGATAGCTAACAAACAAAGTGATCACGGTTCGATACCAATTCTCGTCTCTAAAAAAGTTTAAAATTGTTTCAAATTTAATTTGACTAAAAATGTTAAACATTAGTAAATTAAAAACAATGGTTAGCTAAAGAAAGACCTTTTTTTTTTTTGATGCGCCACAAACTAAGTCATAATGGGCCAACCATTAGTTAATCAGTTCGAAGCTAACTAATAGTGCACTTGCATTTTATCAGCCAAAAAACTCACTCGAAATGAGCTAACTTGTGGAGCGTGAGTGAGTAGTGACCCGTTCTGAGGACATTACGTTGAAAAACTGAATAGCGTTTAACATGTAAAATGAGTTAGCTTTTGAGTCAGTTGTCACTCGTCTCTGATTAACCATTAGTTACTTTTAAGTTAGCTTAAATCCCGACAGGGTTATAGTACGACAGCATTTATTATTGGTTTAGTTTAATACATGCGACGTAAATACATTTAAAAATCGTGACGTATTGACATTTAAAGACTGTTTACGCAGGTCTCTAATACGTAAGCCATAACATCTTATCTCAACTTGATTTTTTTTCGGTAGCTACATACATCTATATTGAAATATTTGAGCATAAAAACTTGTATACACTTAAGTTCAATAACTAACATCCCATTCTTCATTAAAAAAAAACTTATATTTAACTAAGCTTTTAAATAATTATCTTATCTCAGGTTTTCCGTATTTTTCAATTTAACCTAAAGCACTTATCTTGACTTACCATCAATAAAAATTATTTTGCCTTTCAATATAATACCTTAAGTGCACTTTAATTTTTATTTTTCTAACAATGGATTTTTTCATAACATCTTAACTAAAAAACAGCGAATATCAACTAATAAAACGTTTTCTTTTTTTTTATAAAATTAACAGTTTTGCTTTAAATAAATGTGCATCTTTTTCGGAGGCTAAAAATTTTATATAAAAACCAAACACAATTAATTTTAGACAAAACCCTTAATATCTCAAAACATGAAACTTCGACTTAAGCCATTATTATTTATTGGCACAGATATATACTCTTTCCGTAGCTCGCTTTTGATACAAACCGATGTTGAACATCCCGTGTAATTTAGTGGGTTTGATGATGGGTTTGTGTCTAAAACGAGCTAGTTCAATAAAAGCCTACTACTGATCCACGCAGTGATTAAATTATTTTATTTATTTACTTTGCAGTCCTTATACAAATGCTGTAAAGTAATGGAGACAGTAGATACGAGTAGTTTATGTAGAAAAGTGAGTTGTTCTTAATATCCATATGTAAGTCATTATCAAATTTTTGCTGGGTTGCAACAAATTATTCTTTATTTCTTAAAAAAATAAATAAAAAAATGTACAGATTAAAATTCACGCTTGTTAATTGCTTAATAAATTAATTAAAATGTAAATTTTAAGGCCATAAATCATTTAAAGATCTGAGTAAATAGACCAAAAATGTACAGAAGCGTTAATTGGTTTTACGTTTGAATGTTATTTAGTTTATTTCTATTTTTAAGGTGTTAAAACAAAGGTAAAACTTTAAATGTAATAAAAAAAACCAATTAGCAATATTGTATAAGCATATCCATACAAATATATGTATGTATGTATGTATGTATGTATGTACATATGTACGAGTAATAACGACTACACAGAAAGAAAAGTCTGATTGTGACACACGAAATTCCAAGCAATTAAACTAACCGCGGTCAAAAATTTTTTTTATTTTTGTTGTCAGAATATTAAAATCTGTTTTTTATAAATGATTTGTTAAAAAATATGTATTAAATACCAGGTTTTACCCGCAGCGCAGCTTGCGTTGATCTGATTTTTTGGAAACTATACTTAAAATACATATATGAATGTTTTGTTATTTGTTACTCACTGATAATGTTAAAAAGATGGTTTTAAAACTCTTGAAACAATCAAACCCGAAACGAAAATTGCCCTAACCAGCCCAAAAATGAGTTTTTTGGAAAAAATCCGAACTAAATATAAAAACCCGGTTTCGAACCGGATAAAAAATTAGAAATGTTTGCCGCTGGTAATTTAGCTTTCCATTGATGAAAGAACTTTCCAAATGTATTCAGCGGTTTGAAACTCCGTGCCAAATATAAAAAAAACGGTTCCAAATCGGATAAAAAAATAGCCTTTGTTTGACAATGGTAAAGTAGCTTTCCAATGGTGAAAGAATTTTCGAAATCACTTTAGTGGTTTATAGTTATCGCATATATAATATTATTAAGGATTAATAATAAATAAATATCCCAGTAAAAAAACACTCCAAAGAAGTCATGAAAATATAGAGATTACGATATGGAAGTAGCGCAAATTTCGATAATTTCTAATGATTTTTACATAGGGTTGTTATTGCAAGACGTTCTCTTTTTCAATGCCTAGTCACCGAATCGGAAGCGATTTTAAAAAAAATTCTTTTTGTGTTCTATGATAATATTTTCATTTCAATTTTCACAATTCGTTTCTTTTTATACGAATTTAAGCGCGATACAGTGTTTTAATTTAAAATGCACCTAAAAAAAGTATAAAAATTAATCTATTTCTATATTTGTTCATAGTAGGGTGATCGATTATTCGACTTTTACCAGAAACTGGTTTTCGAATAGTTCGAATATTTGAAATTGTGAAAAACCCGGTTTCGGTTTTTACAATTCAGGAAAAACCGGCCAACCGGTTTTTTTTAAGTAAGAAAATTATTATACAAAAGTGTTGATTTTAAATTGCTTTATAAAAAAGGGTTAACAGTTCATGTAAATACTATAAAACAATACAAAAATTAAAGGTAAAACATAAAAATTAACTTCATATACTTATTTATAGCACATAAATATTTATATATAATATACATTTGAGGAATAAACTCTACATACAACCATAATTTTTTGGGTTTGTGGAAACTTGGGAAGAAATTCAAAAAATTAAAAATATACATACAGGCATAAAATAGTACATGAAAAAATACGTGCAAAATGTTTGATGTCGTCAAATTGTTTGAAAATTCTGTGATTTCCGGTACCAAGTCGTCAACAAATGGCATTCAAATATGGTCTATTATATCGTTGTTATTATAATTATTTTTTATTTTTTTATTATTTTTTATTTCTTCCCAAGTTTCCTCAAACCCCAAAAATTATGGTTGTATGTAGAGTTTATTCCTTAATGGTATATACATATGAATTTATGGACAAGGTGGATATCTACCTCTATATAAAATATGAAGCAAAATTGCAACAAAACTAAAAAACACTTTTTGCAATTGTATTTTGACATCCATAGCACACCATAAGGCCAATTAAATTCGCCTCTGCTATTACCTCATAAAATAATTTCTCTTAATTTCATCTTTCAGTAAAAAAATACTTACTAAAATCAACAAAACATGCAAAATGTACAAATCGAAAAGTGTTCGACTCAGCCGGTTTTTAAATTGTAAAAAAACCGGACTATTCGACATTCGAAAAATCAACATTTTGAAAAAACCGACAACCGTATTTTGAAAAAACCGGATTTTAAAACCGGTTGAAAAATCGAGTCGATCACCCTAGTTCATAGTCGCCAAAAAAAACATAAATTAGTTTAATTGGACTACAAGGGCAAAATTAGCATGGACAACAACCTGCCGCCGTGTGGCATTGCTGTCGTCAAAATAATCATTCTCAAAAGAAAATCTGTATGTATTCTATCTTTGACATTCAATTCAATTTTCAATTAATTCGGTTGTTGTCCAAATCAAAGCGTGTATGGATCTGTCAATTGATTAGTTTGGCAGTTTTCGAGTTGCTTGAAGAAATATCAAAGATCTTGATTTTTCATATTGACTAGTAAATCTTTCAATTCGATTGTGCTGTGTGTGTACGAGTCTCTTGATTAGCTGTCAAAATTTATGTTTGTAGCTTTCATGATGTAATTATACAGGTGACTGCATAAGGATTTGTTATACAAAAATACGGCAACCATAGCTGTGTAAAGAACCGAAGAATGTCAAAAGCACAAAAATAATTGTACTAAAACCAAAACAAAACGAAGTTTTTGACATTCTACAGCTACAAATCACATAGAGCAAAAAATTATCAGCTGAAGTAGAGCTGCCACCTAGTTAAATACACCTTGGTAGCCTTATTTTGTTTAGAAAAAGTGATGTATTTTTAAAATTGTGTTTAATTTCATTGAATTTTAAATTAAAAAAATATAAAAATTAATGAATGAATGCAATAGAAGTTTTAAATTTTTAAATTTGTAATTGTGAAAAAAATATAAATTTGATAGTTGAATGAAAATCTTTCAATTCAGTTTATGAAGTGTGTGACCAAGAATCAATTCAATTAAAAGACTCAATTCACAATTGAATGTACGGAATCTACTCCATTGATAAAAATAGCAGATAATAATAATGGTAGGCCAGCCCACAGAACACAAAACGTCTTGCTAGGCTTAAAAACTTAAAGAGTGTAGATTTTAAAATCTATAAAAATCCTGTTTATATGATAACCATGATACAATAATATAAAGGTACAACCACATTTGACGTACAAAATTAATTATGACTTTCCCCGATTATTTGTTTACTGTTTTTTTGTAAACAGAGAGGAGAACGTTGCCACACACATGTAATGGCAACTTTTATATTAGGAATGCTTTTTGAAATGTGTAATTTGAGTTTAGAAATTGTAGTTAAACACACATTTTTTAATGTTAATTGAACATGAGAATAACGAAATCTGTGTGTAATAAGACCTACAAAAGCAAATATTTGATTGATTATTTAATTCAATAGATAACAAAAAAAGCCTCACGACTTGGGATGAAACTTCGTTCTTAAAAACATCGATATAAAGAAACGCCGTAAATAGAAGCGATACATCGATGTTTTATTAGCGGAATTCACGGTTGTTTCATACATATAATACACATTCGCAACAACAAAACACATACTGCGACATTTGCATTTGAGGTAAACACCTTTCAAAGCTCTTAAATTTGTTCTTGTTTCTTTGCAAAGTAACAGCAAGCATTGTTGTCGCCGAGATCTGGTTGGCTGTTGTGCTGTCGTGGGTGTGAAAGTACAAAAAGCTCTTTATAAAAGTTTGCACATGGTGCATATGGCTTGGACGTAGCTGAATAAGACTTAATGCTTTGTTGATATATACAACAAACACTGTTCTTCTTTTTTGTTTGCTAAGGACATGGCCTATGATTGGACTAGGAACATGTAATTATCACATTTCTCCTTAAAATGGACCACGTAGTCAAATAGTGTCCTTAAGAATGCTACAACCCGTTAACAATTTCATCCTAATAATGTAAGGCAGCTACGTCCAAACACACATACACTAATAATATGTATAAATTCTATTGAAATATTTCGTAATTACGTTCGATAACGATTGCCGCGATTTGCCCCCTGCTTGGATGTTGTGCTCTCATCAGTGTGAAAACATAAAAGGTATTTTGTAAAACTTTGCACATAGTGCGTATAGCTTGGACGCAGTTGATGTAAGGCAATACACCAGAGATTATAAAGACAAAGTTCCGCCTTGATTCAGTTGGAAATTTCCTTCCTGTTGTATCTTGCTTGCTGCCGTTGTTGGTGCTGCTGTAACTTATTTGCTGTTTATTTTTTATAAATTTATGAAATAATTGAAATATTTTCTATTATTTTTAAGAACGTCAAAAAATTTATTAAAAAACTCGTATTTCATAAATTAATAAGGTAGCATTAATTTTGAGAGTAAAATATAATCGGGACAAACGTCAGAAGGTTAATATGGCAACGAAAAGAGAGAATGGTTTTACCTTTAATGATTAAACGGAATACCGGCTACAAGGCACATTTACTACAGGTACATGCACTAGGCAAAACCCTGTGGCAACTCTGTGCTTCTCACATAGTTTTACAAAGTAATTGTCAAAAAATTGTATGCATAAAACAAGACACAAAAGTAATTGTTAAACGAATTCTTCGTTATAAACTTGTAAACAAAAAATCAGCGGATGAGCAATATCCCTGATACGTGTACCTGTTTGATATGCCTTGACCGGCTTCACCACATTTTCCATACAAATTGACACAAAAAAACAGCTGCAGAAACCGGTCCTGAGATAGAATCTATTTTATTTTGAGAGCGTTTTTTCTTATACTCTCACATATCAATGTTCATTCTCACAAAAATGTTACCATACTTTCAATAAATTTCATACATTTTGTAAACAAAACTACAAAGAAAAATAAGCACAAAAGAAAATAAAACAAAAATTAGAGAGCATTTGAAGTTACTGCCGTCGATGTTATTATTATGGGCTTGATTAATTTGTCAGCGATTTTCCTGAAGTTGCAGACTTTATTCTGTTTCTACATTTATGTTATTGTATCATGATGATAACTATGCAAGATATTCAACACCAAGGTCAGCTTACTATTTAAGCTGCTTTCACACGAACTGCATTTTACATCTGGCATATCAAATTTCCCACTGCAAAATACACAAATGCCCTGTGAAAGCAGGGAGGAGTGTCAGATGACAAAAGTTTAATTAGAGCGCGTTCTATTTTAATCTGACATCATCTGTTTTATTATAACAACAGTGTGTGTGATGGCAAAAATTTAAAGAAAGCTGTTATGTCCGATGTAATTAAGCATGTACATTACTGTGAGATTACACGAGACATATGTAAGTTTGGAAATTTTTGTGTTGGCAATTGTCAAAATCTGTTGCTAACACAAAAAATGACTGTGTAAACCGTAAATGTTAGTCTTCGAACACATGTTTGGAAACAATTGCTCAAACATAAGTCTGAGCAATTATGTTAGGACACAAGCTGTCAAATTTACCTTTTTCGTAGAAAATAATGGCGGGAAACTAGAAATAATAAGTTTATTACAAAAAAATCAAACAGAAGCACAAAATATATGGTCTGTTACAGAATTATTAAAAAATCAAAACGTAAAACGCGCGTATGCATACGACAATCTAAATTTTGAGTTTTAACATTATGCGTCTAGCCACCCCTTAAAATAAGTTTGAACACAAACTTTTTTGTGACGTCATTCTGCCGACGTTATTTCTTATGTTCAGAAATAAAAATTGCTCGTCTATTCGTACTGTTACAGTGAGATTACACGAGACATAAGTTTGGAAATTTTTGTGTTGGCAATTGTCAAAAGCTGTTGCAAACACAAAAAATGACTGTGTAAACCGTAAATGTTATTGTTCGAACACATGTTTGGAAATAATTGCTCAAACACAAGCCTGAGCAATTATGTTAGGACACAAGCTGTCAAATTTGCCTTTTTCGTAGAAAATAATGGCGGAAAACTAGAAATAATACGTTTATTGCAAAAAAAAAAAAAAAATCAACCAGATGCACAAAATATATGCTCTGTTGCAGAAGCTTAAAACGCGCACTTTGTATGCATACGACAACCTAAATTTTGAATTTGTACATTATACGTCTAGCCACCCCTTAAAATAAGTTTGGACACAAACTTTTTTGTGACTTCATTCTGCCGACGTTGTTGCTTATGTTCAGAAATAAAAATTGCTGGTCTATGCGTACTGTTGGAAAGCAAAAATTATAAGTTATATGTTAATTGGTGATTTTGACAGACATACCAAATTACATATGAGCCGACCGTGTGAAAGCAGCTTTAGAAATTACTCAATATGCTGCAATAATTATTCTTTCGTGCTTAAATAAACGAGGTTCCAAATTCAATCCTTAATCTTTCTATTAGTTCTCCAACTCAAACCATAGAGTTTCAGATTATCCAGAGGAATATTTTTGATAACGAAACTCCAAATGATTCTGAGATTTGTGCCATATTTTCCGATTTTTTTCTCCGCTTCATATAACTGGGGTGCCCTTGTGGCTGAGTAATAGCGATGTTAGCCTCTCAGTCCAGGGGTCGTAGGTTCGATTCCTGCCATAGACCCTAGGTATTTTCCGCAGACTAGCTAATCGCTTCGCGGGTTGTGTTTGTTTACAAAAATAAAATAAAATTATATGCAGAAATAAATGATATACAAAAATTGAAATTTTCCGAAAAGCAGTTATGGTTCAGATGGCGCTCCTAACTGTATCCTTTAAAGGCGTTTATTTAATAAATCCCTTAATATTCCTATTTAACATATCGTTGTCGAATGGTTATTTTCCTACATGTTTGAAAATGTCACATATTTTTCATTTCATTCAAGTCTGGAAGTAGATACGACATGTTAAATTACAGAGATATAGTTACATTAAATGTTATTTGCAGACTGTTTGAAAAAAATGTAAGTGATAATCTATCACATCAATTAAGAACTGAAATAAGTTCATTTTGCTATAGCAAACAAACAACCACTATCGGCCGTATTCATAGAAAATATTTTGGGCTTATTACAGGTTAATTTGACAAATTTCCCACAGAATTCTCTCAAATAAGCACTTAATAAACCTTAAATATTTTTTATGAATATTGGGGTATATATTCACAGACTTTATAGTCGATAAGGTGATTTATGACCTACTTGTACTTAAATTTATTAAAATTGTTTTTCCTCCTGGTGCCCTGAAATGGTTATCAACTTATTTTAAGGCCAGACATTATTGTATTATGTCTGGAAAGGATACATAAATTTTTATTTTCATTAGTAATTTCCACAATATTCATATGCGAGCCCATGAAGTATATACTTATGTTTCTATATATACACGTGTACATTTATTGCGGCTCCTTATGAATAGATAAGTCGAATAAGTGATGTCTGTCTGTACTATATAGCATTGCACAGATACATCTGTTTGCCCTACACCTTTTTAAGTTGAAATTGAGAAAATACAAATTTGCATTGAGAAAATACAAAATCATTATGAGAATTCCAAAATGATATTGAGAAAATACTAATTTATATCGAGAAATCCAAATTGATATTGAGAAAATACTAATTTACATCGAGAAATCCAAATTGATATTGAGAAACAACAAATTAATAATGAGAAACCCAATTTGATATTTAGAGAATTCAAATTGATAACGAGAAATCCAAACTTATATTGACAGAATACAAATTGATAATAAGAATTTTAAATTAATATTGAGAAATACAAATTGATATTGAGAAAATACTAATTGATAGTGGGAAATGCAAATTTATAATAAGAAATCCAAATTGATATTGAGAGAATTCAAATTGATAATGAGATATCAAAACTGATAATGGGAAAAATCAAATTGATATTGAGAATTCCAAATTGATATTGAGAGAATTCAATTTGATATTCAGAATTTCAAATTGATATTGAGAGAATTCAAATTGATAACGAGAAATCTAAATTAATATTTAGAAAATACAAGTTGATATTGAGAATTCTAAATTGGTATTGAGAACATTCAAATTGATATTGAGAATTCCAAATTGATATTGAGAGAACACAAATTGATAACGGGAAATCCGAATTCATATTGAGGAAAACCAAAATGAAATTGAGAAAATCCAAATTCATATTCAGAATTTTGTTCCAAAATTTTTGGGAGAATGTACATATTTTAAAACGAAAAGCTTTCAATTATAAAATTTGCTATTTTTTCGGTCTTTTGCTGTTTTATAATTACATATATTAAAACATACGAGTAGTTTTCTGCAGTACTACACGCATACATACGTCGGCCTCTTTTTAAGATTCCGTACACCAAAGGTGAAAAGGAATCCTATTCCTTTCGCTACGCTGTCCGGCTTTCCGTCACACGGTATTTTCTCATGAGAATTAAAAATTAAAGGGTGCTCCAAAACGAGCCACGAAAAATGTTAAAATCCCATGTTATACACATACATATGCACATAAGTATATTGAGACTTGAAATTTGTAAAATTAGTGAATTTTTATGCAGACTACAACAATTAACACTAAAATTTATAAAAATTTAAAAAATTTTAATTTTTTTTTTAAATTTTGACTATGTAATTTTGAAAACTTGTTGTGTTTTGGAAACCGTAAGTGGCAAGCAAACTCCTGAAATTTTCAAAAACGGTAAAACTAAAGAAAAAAATTCCAAAATTATAAAATCGCCAAACCAAAAAAAAAATAATTGCCAAACCGAAAAAAATCACCAAAAATTAAAAAAAAACGCTAAAACGAAAAAATCGGCAAAATTAAAAAAAATATATTTCTAACAATAAAATAAATCGTCAAAATTAAAAAAAAATCGCCAAAATAAAAAAAACACCAAAAACCGAAAAAATCGTTAAAACGAAAAAAATTGCCAATATTAAAAAAATTTCTAACACTAAAATAAATCGCTAAATCCGAAAAAAAACGCCAAAACTCGAAAAAAATCGCCAAAACTAAAAAAAAATAATTGAAGGCCAACTTTGAGGGCCGCACACACCCCCTAAAACGCAACTTATCGGTATGAAATTTTTTGTATTTTTTTTTTGCATAAAACTGAACCGCTAAAATCACCATCACAACTGTTGATTGTGCAAGAGCAGTGCAACATTCTACAACGTTTTACCAAAGGGCAATAGAATTAGAAGACATGCCTGTTGGCGAATAAATTCTTTCACATATACATATACATATGTATGCGTGTGTAGACATATATACATAATTATGTTTATAAATATTTTGTTTTTAAATATTTTTCTTTATATTAATGAATATCTCATTTTCAAGTTGTTTTTTTCTCAATATAAACTTGGATTTTCTCAATTTCATTTTGGTTTTTCTCAATATGAATTTGGATTTCCCGTTATCAATTTGTGTTCTCTCAATTTCAATTTGGAATTCTCAATATCAATTTGAATGTTCTCGTTATCAATTTTAATTCTTTCAATATCAATTTGAAATTCTGAATATCAAATTGAATTCTCTCAATATCAATTTGGAATTCTCAATATCAATTTGATTTTTCCCATTATCAGTTTTGATATCTCATTATCAATTTGAATTCTCTCAATATCAATTTGGATTTCTTATTATAAATTTGCATTTCCCACTATCAATTAGTATTTTCTCAATATCAATTTGTATTTCTCAATATTAATTTAAAATTCTCATTATCAATTTGTATTCTGTCAATATAAGTTTGGATTTATCGTTATCAAATTGAATTCTCTGAATATCAAATTGGGTTTCTCATTATTAATTTGTTGTTTCTCAATATCAATTTGGATTTCTCGATATAAATTAGAATTTTCTCAATATCAATTTGGATTTCTCGATATAAATTAGTATTTTCTCAATATCATTTTGGAATTCTCATAATGATTTTGTATTTTCTCAATGCAAATTTGTATTTTCTCAATTTCAACTTAAAAAGGTGTAGTTCTGTCGCTCACACTACAATTATATGGTACATACCATGGTATATTTGTTTTGGCTATACAAACGAGTTTACAAATGCAACCCTTTAGTCTATACTTGAATTGATTTTCCGAAGCTCCCAGAAAACTTAGAGACTTTAGTCTTAAAGCGAACAGTCAGAATTGGAAATCAGCAAAATGAAAAAGACAGCTCCAGGGCTGGATAATGTAAATTTTTTTGGATATAAAAGTATACATATAGCTTAAAGTAATTTTTGTGCTTGTTTTTATCAAAAAGAAAAAGCGTTTAACTGCTAAAACAATTTTTTTTATTTTTTTTATAAGTTAAAGAAAAATATTGGTGTTGAAGATCAGAAAAATCAAAAAGGCGATTGCAAGGTCGGTAACTTTAAACCTTAAGTTATAGCACTATGACTTGCGACTTATTTTTTTTAGACTTCTAATCTCATTTGGAATAATATATTAATTGAGGTTATACTTTGGTATATTTTAACTTAAATGTGCTACTTATAGTGTGTAGAACGATGTTTGGTTAAAAAATACGACACATTTTTTAGACTTGTTTTTTTAAGAAAATGGATTGATTATTTACAATCACAAATCACAAAATCGATTTTGATCAAACATGAAAATCATGTTGCTTAAGCTTTTTTGGCAGTTACCGCACGATATAAAAATCGTTAGCTAAAATGCAAAAGGTGTAACTAACAAAAATATAATTTTACAAGAGAATCAAAAAACAAACAAAAAAAAAACAAAAAAAAAACTAAACACACTTTTAGTTAAATCCCCTTTTTTGTTAATAACACCATCATTTTTGATCGCAAAAGTGTAAAATTTGGACAAGATAAGGCATTCATAATAATCAGTCAAAAACTCAATTTTGAATTTTTTGTTAGTTACGCCTTTTTGCATTTTAGCTAACGATATACTTTATGGGATCGCATATGAATATTGTGAGAATTACACATGAGATGACAAACCTATGCAGTTCTAGAGCATACCACGTTACAGCAAAAAAATAAATAAATTGTGCCGCAAACCTTCGACGAATATGAAGTATTATTGCAAGACAATTTACAATTTGTTTTATTTTTTTGCCGAACGTAGGGATCGTATTTTAAAGTTTTTGTTATAACTGCAGCATTTACAGTCGGGTATTAAAGCATGATATATCGATGTTTTTGTATAAATTTTATTTTTAAACTCTTCTTCTAGAATTATGACAATATTTTCCTTACAAAATCTCAATGGTTTTCCACAACCTTTAATTTGCTGGCATTAGGGATGTAGGAACTGAGATTTTGTGGGTCAATACTAGGACGGAATACTTGAGGTCAACATCCCATAGCGCAAAACATTGGTATCTTCAAGTTAAAAACATCGATATATATACCCTACTATATTGTTTTTTTAGTGTAGGGAGTACACTACTCTAATAGTCAGGGGGTCGCACGCTCGATTCTTTCCGGAGACTCTAGACGTTTTTGTATACAATCCAATGTAGTCTCGCAGTTTGTGCTCGTTAGACAAAAAAATTTCTTGGTGAAGGGTATACAAATCAATTGAAATAATTTCAGTGAAGACATCACAAATATATCTTCCCTCAAGAGCTAAGTGTACAAGCGCTATATGTGAAATTTTTCCACGAAATAAAATACGACATCAGGAATGCGTTTTCATATTAACTCCAAAAACGCATATCGTGCATTATCGCCAAAAAAAGTTAAGAGACATAATTTTTGAACTTAATTTTTTTTTTACCAAACTTGATTATTTGCTATCGTAAATAATCGATTTCCTTTAAAAATACGAGGTCCAAAAAATATGTCGGTAAAGCTTTTTGGGCGGTTATGGCTAGATATTTTGAGATATGACTAATGTTTGTAAAAGTACAAGCGGGAACGAAAAAAAAGTTTATAAAAACAAGCCAATTTTTGAAATTAAATAAAGACATTATGTCAAATAAATATACTTCAGTATTTCATGTATGAAAATACATATTTTATTTTTCTTTTTGCTTTTAAAATACTTTTATTGTTGCCCAATGTGGCAGCTAATGGTAAAAAGGTGGTGGAAAATAAAATAGATGCGCAGTTGAATAGAGATGCTTGTTTTGTAAAGATTTTTGTTTGCGGATTTCAAACATATTATGTTTATATATTGTGATTCTCAATATAGTATAAAGAGTCTTACAATAAACATACGGAGTTTGTTAACTAAATTCAAAAATTGTTTGGTAGTGTTGTAAAAAGCGGCTACTTTTGAATACTCAGTACTATTTACTTGATACTTTTTCAATTGGGTACTCGATACTACTCAATATTTTATATATGTATGTATATGGGAAGTTAAAAATTATTATTTATATTATTTTATAGGATATGGAAAAACAAAGATTAAATACAGGTATATTTAAATTAAATTATAAAACAAAAGAAAAATAAATAAGTTCGAAGATTAGTTTTGGTACAAAGTGTTACCATATGTGAAGTTTTCAGACAGGTTAAAACGACAAAAAAGATTTCTTATCTAAAAATAAGATTTTTAAAAATTTTACTTTTGGTACTTTTAATATATTATTGAGGGATTTTTTGACTAAACTACTTACAAATTTTCTCATTTGCTTCATAATGATCTTACACACATTCTATACAGTAAATATTTTGTGTTATTTGGCTTTACTTTTAATAGTTCACAAACATCTAAATGAATTTTTACTAATTTTCATTCAATAAAATAACAAAAAAGATTTTTGGTAACAAAAAAAGATTTTTTTTTGCTCGACTTGAAGATTTTTGAAAAATAAATATTGCAACACTGTTTGTACATAAACATTTTTTAACGTACTCTTACACTTCTAGTATATTAATCTCTTAAATTATCTTCTAAATATTTTTTAATAAACATTTTTTTCTCACAATTGATTGTTATTATTTAGTCATTGTGTAAATGTAGAAATAACATTTTACCGACATTGAAAGAATTTAAAATATTTTGTTTGTTTGTGAGGACCTTGCTGGTTATATTGTATCACTTGCCTTCCTTCCACTATTCTAAAGGGTCACTTTTTCTGTCCAATAGTATTTGTTAATGGCTGAAGTAGTTCAATAATGCATTCTGTAGTACTTTTTTTAGTGGCTATTCTCGAATCAAAATAATTCCTAACAGAATTGGTATTTGTTACACTAACTCCATGAGGTTCAGAGTCATATTTGTTTGTATCAAACTCACAGAGTTCTATAATTCTGATGTATTTTAAAGGAAGACTTTCGCTTGAATACTATAAAATGCAACCCTGAAAGTATTGAGTAGTTACTTTTGTGTATTGAGCACCGGGAAAAATTCCTGGTATTGAGTACTCAATACTGAAATACTCAATACTTTTACAACACTAGTACGTGTGCTTGTCGGCTTGATGTTACCATGCTTGATGACCCACGAAGCATTAATTTTTATTTTGATTTTGTGCTGTTCGTTTGGTTGAAAAAAATATATAAAAATTTTTAAATAAAGAAATTCAATAGCAATAATGGCAGCACTGTTTACAAAAAAAAGAGAAATGCAAAATAACTCTTCTTTTTTCTTCACCAGTGAAATTTATGTTTTTCTTCTTTTAATTCCGATGTTTTGGGCAACCGTTCACAATGAAAATATAATTATAATGAAAATTTGTTCGTGCTTGACGGGTTAACACATACACATAAATATATAACAATTGACAGCAAGCATGCCAAAAATCAAAATTTTTTGATTTTCCATCCAGCATCGTTGGTGTCACACATACTAACAAGTTTTCACTCATACTATAACCAATATCAGCAAGCATTTTGACCGTGTCTAAACAGTGATACCAACTTTTTTGGCTCTAATAGTACATAAAATTTTAAAAAGAGCACTAAAATGCGTAATTTTGATATCCAAAAAGCGTAAAAAGCACTTCGTGAAAATCGAGTGAAGATCCATAACGTGAATTAATGTGAAGTTTAGTAATGTTTAAAATTTTCTAAGCTATTCTCTAATTATTGAAATATATCAGACAAAAAAGGTATGCTTTACACTGAAAAAATAAATACGCCAAGTTTTTATTAAAATAATTTTAAGAAATTCACAAATTTCTTAAAAGCACTACTTGGTGATTTTCCTTAGTTTGGCACTAACGTTCAAAATTTGGCGTTTTGAATCTTCAAAAAGCACTAAAAATAGTGCCAAAAGCACCAAGTTGGCATCGCTGTGTCTAAACCCCTTTATGACCCTTTTTTTAATTTATCCCTTTGTGTCATTTTAACAAAATGTATGCCGTAGGGTAATCATATGTTCAAAATAGCACATTCAGGGTGACCGATGACATTTTTCAAAAAGTGGCACAAAATAGGGGATTTATTAAAAAAAAGGGGCAAAATTAAAAAAATCGAGAAAACTACACTAAACTTTTTATTTTTAATGTATTTTCATATAAATCACCCTAAAAAAAGGGGGACAAAAAGTGACAAGGCAGTCGAAAAAGTGGCAATTTGCCACTTTAGTCGGTTAAACGGTCACGCTGAGCACAGTCCAGCATATCAGGTATTGGAAAAAGTACTGTTTGTCCAGTTGCCAATATTCGGTTTGATGGTGTCGATCATTTTACTGTTTTGGTCGATGCAAAATCCAATAAATGGTGAAAATATTACAAAAAATCGACACCCAAATCCCTGATTCCAAATGTCAATTATGTTTGGGAGCATCACAATAAAAAATATGTGTTTTAATTTACTTTCATCTTCAATCTTGATAAAACTATTTATAAATAAAATGTTTGCAAACCGGTAAGACCATCTACAGATGGTCTTTACTATTTTTTACGTGGCATTTGTTCCTAATGTTTTTTCACCTGTAAATTAAAACTTACGGTTTTTTTTATTATATTATTATTAGCTTCATCCCATCATTTTTACGGTCTGGCCAGTTAGAGGATTAACATTGATTTAAAATTAAAGTGTGTGCGCTGAATTATTTTGTTTTAGTCTAGTGTATTTAATTAATTGTTAAAATTCATGTTATTTTTTCAATTGAAATAAATGTTATTTTTCTGTTCACAAAAAACTTGACCCTATTTCACTATAAAAAACATTTTTTGACCCTTTTTTCTCTTAAATACCATTTTTATGAGACTTTTTCAAAATTTGCAACAGCAACCCTGGTTGAAGTCTACTGACGAGTTCCACAAGCGGGAACGAAATGCATATAGACAATTGCTTAACCCAAGGCATATCAAACAGGTACACGTAACAGGCATATTGCTCATCCTCTGATTTTTTGTTTACAAGTTTATAACGAAGAATTCGTTTGACAATGACTTTTGTGCCTTGTTTGATGCATACAAATTTTTGACAATTACTTTGTAAAGCTATGTGAGAAGCACAGAGTTGCAACAGAGTTTTTCCTAATGCATGTACCTGTAGTAAATGTGCCTTGGCTTAACCGTAAAAAAAGCAAATTTTTGGAAATAAATATTTTAAACTTTAAAATTTAAAGCCATTTTTCATGATACACTTTTTATTGTACGAGTACCATGAGCCATATGAAATGTGTGCAGTATCGGTATGTATGCATGTATAGCCTTTTTATTTTTTTTTTTTTTTTGCTAACTATGTATTTGAAGAGGTCATTTTGCACAATTCTCAGCTATATACACATGTATGCAATTATATAGAAATTTCTTATTAAATAATTGAGGTGAAGTTCAAGTTTATATTTTTTTTATTTTTTGCCTGACTATTAATTATTGCTTTTTAGACTTGTTTACTAAATGTTTTAAGGGATTTTTTATGATATGTAAATACACACTTGTTATTAATAATTTAAATCTTATTAATAATCCAAGATCTTAAATTAGATGTGTTTACTATTACGAGTTAATAATATCTTATTAATTATAGTAATCATAACTTGTGTTGAGTTTGGCTTACAAAAGTTCAGTTTTATTAACTTAATATAATCGGATATTAATGAACTTTGAGTTAACGGGCTTTAAATACAAAGTTTTCACAAGGTCTAGTTTACAATTAAGTTTTCATTATAGTGGCACACACATATGGACATGTAAACATACATATCTTTATACGTACATATGTATGTAGGCACATACTAGAGGGCTGCGTAAACAGTGCTGTAAGCACGTCTTGTTTTTTAAATGTATTGTCGTAGCATGTATTATACTAAACCAATAATAAATGATGTCGTCTAATAAGTGAGTGTTTACAAGCGATGTCGCCGAGACTTCTTGTTCGAAACAAACACTCAAAAGAAGTAGTGTTGATGTGTGTATGCTTATTTTGAGTGTGTGTGTGTGTGTGTAAGATCTAGATGGTTAGCTATTATCGGCCTTATGTATAATCAAAAATTGGCACTAAGTTAGCATAAGTGACAAAATTTAACTACGTGTTGACGAGATTCTCTATACAATTTGACATTAAAAATCACCGCATAATGTAGATTTAACACACGATTACATCCTAGCATGACAAAACACGTTAAGACCATGTGCAATTTTGCCACTTATGCTAACTTCATTCCAATTTTTGATTATACATAAGGTCGTATGTGTTTAAGGGTGGTTTTTTAAAGCCAGGGCACACAACTAATGTTAATGAATGTGTGCGTTTGTATGTATATGCACAGAAAAATAAAAGATCATACACACAACGTGTGTGGGTATGCACATGCATGACGCTTGTATACGCACCCATGCGTAGTAAGAAGCAAGCATCAGAAATTCTTTCGTCACGAAGTATTTTCTTCTTTACCGCTATACCTGCAACAACTGAAACAAATTTCTTGCAAACAGTATTTTTTAGCGTTTGTTTTAGAAGATTTCGCTGTTGTAAAGCATTTGAAAAATACTTCATGTTTTAAAAGCTCATGTAAGTGGTCTTATGCAGGGGTCTAGTACGAGTACATACATATGTAAGTATGTATGTATGTGATTATGCCCTGGCCCAAAATTTTTTGTTTCTGCATTGAGCACCCGTCGAAGAAAAAACCCCTTGGTTACAGGCATAACGGGAGAAATTTGTTTGCTCTACTCCCATGTGTGGAGTATGTATGTATGTATGTATAAAAATACATATGTATACAGTGTCGGTCTAATTATAGGCACAAACTGCACATTAAAACCAAATGTAAATTTTTATGTATTCCGAAACACAAAATATTTGTTTTATGCACATATAATGGCTCAATAGGATTTAGGTGTGGGGACTTTTATACGCAAGCCACATCAGCACATCATGAGTTAAATTGTTCGATTCATTATAGTGGTGGAATGTGAATGAAACTTGTATATTAAATTTCTTTGTACTTTTCTTGACATTTTTCTTCAAAATATCAAGGAAAACAGTTTTATCCATTATTTCATCAATAAATACGAGTTCCCCAAGCCCCCTAAACAGGCATACAGCCGCAGACTATAACTTCCGCACCACCATACTTTCCTGTTGGTGTAAGATTATTTTCTTCATATGCAATGGAATGCCCATTAGATTGAAATATTAAATTGCTCTCACCCGACAATATCACCTGATACCAGAAGCTACTTCGCTCGTTTTCAAACTATTTTTCATACGACATTCGTTTCTTCCAATTGATATTAAGCTAAGTCTAGACGATATATTGAATCAGCATATTTATGATAAAAAATTTGTTACTAGTGCCAACATATCGTGTAGACACTAAATTTTTTCAACATACGTATGCTTAACGACATATGAAGGGCATTTGTTAACGTTGTCAACAAACGTATTTTCAAGATTTTAGCATATTGTGTAGCCACCATATTTTTCCTTTGTAACAAATTTCCTATGTATGCTGTCAGATATGTTATTTGTTGAAAAGCCTATGTAAGCTTTTCACCATACGGCAAATTTTGATAGCATATAGAATTAATATTTTAACTCTGCTCAGGTATGAACAGTGTTTCCTTATTTGCCATTTTTAAAATAAAAATAACGTAAATATTAAAATAACAAAAATAGTAGAACAAATGCAAAAAAAAAACACAAAAAATTCTACATTACGCGAAAAATATACTGCAGAAATGTTCATGGTAAATTCGGGTGAATAAAAAATAAGGGAAATTAAAATTTCAAAAAAAAAAATTCAGGCGATTCTGAAGAAGACAATGAATCTTATTCCAGCAAACTTCGCAATAAAATCGACTGTTTGCATGCTTTCAGCCTCCTAAAAGTTCTGCCGATTTTTAAGAAATATTAAAATTTGTCATCAAAAATATTGAAATTCGTCAACATCCCGCTGTTAGTAACTTTTTGCGAATTTTCGCCATTTTTGCGACTTTTATTGAATTTTTTGTATTCCTTACAGTTTTGGCGATTTTTAATCAACATTATGGTTTGTTTAAAATTTTGCAACTTCAGGTTCAGATTCAGCTAAATATATCTAGAAAAGATGTGATATTTTCTAAACGGATGGACCGATTTCCTTCAAACATAGCTAAGAACAACTCTTGATCAAGTCAGCTTTCAAACTAAATCAAAATCGATCCAGCTATTTGGTATGTATGTGGACATACAGATACACAGGCACACACTACAAAATTACAACACCCATTTTTTTGGTCCGGTGTTAAACATAATAATTTATTAACATTTAAAAATATAAAATTTTTTCATTGGAAAATGATTTAAAAAATACAAAATGTAAATTGCTTATTTATAAGAGAAATTGAAAATTTAAATATAGAGGACATTGATTGCAATTTTGGAGTTACAATGGAAAAAGATAAATAATTAATATTACCCATAAGACTTTTAAAGAGTTCCTTAGACTTGAGTTGAACGTGCATTCAGCGGCACGAATTTACTTAAAACAAAAATTAGAAATAGATTTAAAAAAGGTTTCGTATTTTAGTGTAAATGCTTTTACACTTTTGAAGACTGGTTAAGCTTATTTTGGGAAGTTTTTCTTTGGTTTCCTTAAACTCAAATATACTAATGAATAAATAACTTAATAAAAAATTATTCAATATTTTTTTTTTCAAATAATAGAAAAATATGTTTGTGTATTAACGTTATTTTAGCAATAATAAACTATTTCAAATTGATCAAAGAAGTCGAAAAAAGTTTAGCTTTATTTTCTGGCTTAAAATTTAAATTTTTAACTTATTTTAGCTCTTTTTCAAACGTGATTTAGCTTAATGTTATTTTAAAATCTGGTCACACTGATTACAATATGTATTTTTTGAGCAAAAACAGATCAAACAGTTGCTCAGCAGCAATACAATAAGCAATTGTTATTTTTTTTCAATTGTATTTTAATTTGGAAAAGCACGCACACACAATAACTCTTATACTAGTTTTGTCGCTCACACTACAATTATATGGTGCATACCATGGTATATTTGTTTTGGCTATACAAACGAGTATACAAATGCAACCCTTTAGTACATATATACTTACATATCACTCATTTTCTCAAACAACGGCATAACTAAAAAAAGCAGTTTGCCAGAAATCTAGTTTGAAGTTTTCAATTTACACGCAAATTAATCAAAAAAGAATATTTTATTATTCTGTCAAGACTTGATTAAACAAGATATTTCCATGAAATTTTTACACAATATGTATAAAGAACGATATGAGGATTAACTCTGCATCACTAACTTAAATATTCCATTTTTTGAGTTATGACGTTCTTTGATTAAACGAGAGATATGTGTGTATGTACATACACACATAGTTACATGTGTATGTATCTAAATGTTTATCTTCAGTCTAACTATAAACTCTTCTGTGCAACAAAAATACTGTCGTTGCCACCAATTAGTGAAACAATAAATAACATAATAAAAAAGGTATAATTTAAGAGAAAAGTATTTACATATATTTATGTATTAATTTTAACATATCGCACACTAAATCATAAACAGTCACAACTCAAGAAAAAAAGATGCTCAGGTGTAAAAAAAAACTTTTGATACTGTACGAATGACGAAAGTATGTAACATAAAAACATAACGTTATTGTATGTATATTGTTAGAGAAGATTGTGTTGTAAAAGAAATTTTTGAGTTCCTTACAGATTTATTCTTTCTAAGGCCCAATCAATATTGGAAAGTTGTTGGGTGAATATAATTTTAAAATTACAAATTATAGTAAATCTATCTTCTTTTCGAACTTATTTGATATTTATATGTTTTTGCTTAACGTTATAACGTTTTTTTATTTTAAAATAAAAATAAAATATTCCCTGAAGAATCCACACAACGGAGTGGCGAAATATTGGAAAATAAAATAAAAATAAATAATTATTAAAAAGTGACCTCAAGCTCGAATATTAAACAAAAACATATACATGTCTGTCATGACTTTCACATCCGTGTGAAAGTGAATCTTTTCCGCATATTTTGGTGCCCTGACATTCACTTCCGAATAATTTTTTCGTTTTACTTTCGACTGCACCAAGCAATGTGAAAGTAAATAGAATCACCTTTTTTCCACATTAAAATTAATTTAATTTAAACAAAATTAAAATGAGATATCAAATCTACCTAATTCGGAAATTTAAACCAATATACATTTGGTTTTAATACATAGAAAAGTGGACATGAAAAACATGCCCACATTAGCAACCAATTTTGCAAAAATATTCGGAAGTATGCAGACACCAAATCTTTTTTTTTGCGATTCCAAAATTTTCATTCTAATTGAAAACGTTCGAAAGTCGCGACAGACACGATAATTAAAAATTATTTTTTCAAAACCCAGATTTAAAATTTAAAATCCAAAATTCTTGATAAAAAAACACCTCGAATATTTTTTAAATTTTTTTCTGTAAAAAGCATATAAAATAACAAAAATTATAATTCTCAAGAACCTCCGACGTACAGGCGTTTCCAACGAAAAAAACCAAATTAAAATCGGTCTAGCCCTTTGGAAGTTTCGGAGTCAAACACACACAAATTAAACAGAATATATCTAGAAACTTTTTGATATCTTCTAAGCGCCTGGACCGATTTTCTTCAACCAAAGCTAAGAGCACTCTGGATTAACAAACAAAAAAAACTAAATGAAAATCGGTACAGCCATTTAGTCTGTACGTGGACTCGTATAGACACACAAATACACAGACACGCACTACAAACTATTAACACGCCTTTTTTTGTCGGGGGTTAATAAATATTTGAAGCTTTTCTTTTAACTTTTTAGTGCTACTTTTAAAATTTCAATATTTTGCAAATATTAGTCGTCTCACCCACTTTCCTAAATGTAAAATATCGCCACTTTCAGAGCTGAAGCTGTGCATCGAGTTTCGTAAGAATCGGCCTAGTAGAACGAAGTAAAGTATAACATTAAATTTTAATGGGCATCACTTCGCCCCTTTTTTAAGCACAATGTTATACCAATCCAACAATTCTAACTGTTTGCCAAGTTTCTTGGAGATCCATATAATTTAATGTAGGTGTGTGAAAACTTTCGTAAGAATCCGTTTAGTAGAAACACGTGATATATTGGTTAACGTAGCTGCTTCAAGTATAATCTAGATGATGCCTTTTTGAAACACGTGATTTAGATGTATTTAATTTTAATGGGCGTAGCTACGCCCTTTTTGAAGCTGCGATTATTAGCCCAAGGTGTGTGATAAGTCTCGTAGTGTTCCGATAAGTAAAAATATATAAAATCAAGGAAAAAATTATGGTCCTGTTTCCGCCCACTTTTCTGGCAACGGGATCATATGGAAGGCAAAAAATGACGGAGTTATTTATGAAGGAAAACTCATACAAAAAATACAAGTTAATTGATAACCTTCTATTTCGAAATAAAAATATCACAAAGTTGTGTAAGTCCAAAAAAAATTATATTTCAAATTGTCCAATTTCGCGTGGAATGCCCCATAGCCTATATGTGACAGCGCATAGAGAAAGGGACCTAAGGGTAAAAAAAAATCAATTTTCACTTTTTTTTTTTGATGTGGACAACATCTTAGCATCGAATGAGACCGATCCCATGCCTCAAAAGTGTTCCCTCCCAGAGATATGCGCGCTTTATGATGTGATGGTACATCAAAGATATACGTATTTAAATCTTTAAAATGGCTCTCCTGAACAAAACCGGTTTTTACCCTTAGGCCCCTTTCTATTTTGCGCGTCACATATACATATGTATATGGTACTTCCTTACAATATATTACGGGTTTTCATGAGAACTCTTAAAATTGCCATTTGTGCAATTGGGCAAACTTGCGAGACTAGTTTCATGAAGCCCCTTTTGAACTATTGTGCAAACAGTTTATGTAAATTTGAAACAAACGTAAAAAAGTTCATTAATGAAAAATAAAATAAGAAAATTTCAAGCAATTTTTAATTTAAAAACATATTTATATATTTCTATAAAAATAAAAGAGTGTGTTGTGCGTGTGTCTAAAAATGCCTAAAGAAGTCCAAAAAACCAAGAAGTTGTTGCTTACAAAATACACAATTGCACAGCTTAAGTTTACTAGTCAACATTATTGGGCAAACTTACCAGGTTTGTGTAAATAAATTTCTATACAATTTTTGACATTTTATTTACGAGAGTGTAAAAATGCACAATTGCACAGTTTGCGAGACTTTTGAACATTCTCATGAAAACCCTTATTATAATTGTGAAAATGAGTTTGTTTGCTTATCTTTCACGCGCAAACTGCTGAACCAATTTTGAAAATTCCTTCACCAATGGAAAGCTACATTATCATCGTCAAATATAGGATATTTTTTATCCGATTCAGAACCGGTTATTTATATTTGGCACCAGTTTTAAAACAGATTTTTATGTGTTTTTAAGCAGATTAACATGAGCGGAGCCGTGGGCGCAAGTTAGTTATTATTATAAATAAAATATACGTATAATGTATTTTTATTGATCGCTAGCGAATACCATAATTTCAAATCGAAATAACGTTACCCCAACAGTTGAAAGGAATAGTTATTACTCAATGTGAAAAAAATAGTAATTCAATAAATCTTTTGTTCTGCACAAATAAATTTTTGCCAAATTAACATAACGAAACTAGTTACGCACATTGACGGTTTTACTTCAATGTGACTCTTGTATAAAAATCGAGTTCTCTTCATGTATAACTCCCATTTCAAAATACATACATTTTTAAATTTTTACTAGAACTTTTCATCAACTAATACAAATATCTCACAAAAATCCGCTCCTTTATTTATTTCATACGTTTAAACTCTAAAGTACGACTGCAAAATTCTAAAATACAATTTATTTGCTTCAGACAGTATATAGGACTTTTCAAACTTTCTCTGGGACGTATTGTTCCAATAGGACCGAAAGGGTTTTAATACTAAAATGTGGCATACTCTACTTTTTTTGATAGTTGGTAATGCAACAAAAAAAAAAACACAAATGTGGGTTACACCACTTCTGCGCTGATAGCCTTAAATTAATGTGCCAAAAGAAGCTGTGCTTAGAGAGCTTCAGGAAGAAGCCGTTCAATGCCCATTAAAGATTTTGCAAAACGCATCAAGTACAAGCCAGTATCACAATTTATTTTAATTATTTGAAATGTTTGCTTCTTTTTTTTGATTAAGCATTGTCTATATTCATTTTGTTCCCGCTTATGAAATTCATCAGTTTGGATTGAAGTCAAAAGATTTTGAATTTAGCTAACAAAAAAAAAAAAAAAAAAAATTTAAAAGCCGTCGATATATGTACATAAAGGGTGTCCCAACAAGAACGCAAGATTTAAATTTTAAATAAAACACAGATATTTAAAAAAAATCGTGAAACTTTATTATATCGTAAAGTAGACAAAATGAGGTTATGTGTGGAACAACAAATCGGGCAGATGGCCGCCGCGGCTTTGCTGGCACACACGCCGTTTTGCATAAATGCTGCGGTATTTCATTAATGCAGCGTCCAATTTCCTCTTGTAAGGCTTGAGTCGTCGTCGGCTTATTCGCGTAAACCATAGACTTCAAAAAACTCCAAAGAAAAAAGTCTAATGGAGTTAAATCGCACGATCTAGGCGGCCAATTCTGGTCTCCAAAACGCGAAATAACACGACCGGGAAATGACCGATGTAGCAATTGAATTGTTTCTCTGGCTGTATGACATGTGGCGCCGTCTTGTTGAAACCACATGCCCTCCACATTCATTTCTTCAATTCTAGGCACGAAAAAACTGGTTATCATTTCACGATGAGCACATCATCACGTACAGCTGCGATATGTTCGGTCGATCGACCTGGTCGAAGGCGCGTTGTTGTCTTTACACCACTAACAGACCCAGTTTCGGCAAATTTATCCATTAATCTCTTTACAGTTGACTCTTTTGGAGCATTACTGTGACCCAAAATTTATCGCAAATTTGCGAACTGTAGCCGCAAAACTTTCACGATTTTGGTAAAACAATTTCACAATGAGAATGCGTTGTTCATTCGTGTAGCGCTCCATTTTTACTAACCTAGTACCTTCTACTAGCAAACAATAACAATTGTTCAAATGTTAAACAATGACACTTCGAATGGCGCCAAATTTAAATCTTGCGTTCTTGTTGGGACACCCTTTATATATAGAAAAGATGTGATATCTTCTGGGCGGATGGAATGAAGCTTTCGTCTATTTCTTCCTTCATCACCTGATTTCTCTATTACTATCCCTTTCCTAAAGAAGTTAACACCTAGTAAAAGTAGTAGGCATTCATTGTCTGAGTGTTACTTCTCTTAAAAAAATCATTAAAATCGGTTTCAATCCTTGAAAGAATATTGAAAAAAGCAGCTGTAAGCTTTTAAGCTCTTGGGAGTTATTTGGCCTTGCAGCATTTTAAGCTTCTCTACAAGACAAATAATTTTTTTAGGATATTTTTTTTAGAGATTAACCGCCGTATTTATAAAAATTGTTTTTAGGTTTATTAAAGTCTTATTTGACATATTTCTATGGGAAATTTGACAAATAAGCCTGAAATATTTTTTATGAATATGACAGTAAAAATATTTTTTTCTCCAAATAATAACAGCTTATTTCATCTTAATCAATTGAGTACCCAGTAAAAAAGTTTGAAGTCCTTTTTAAGGAACTACATTTTTATTGCGTCCAGAGAATTTAATATAATTAGCAGAAAAGTTATTACAAATTTATGCTTTTTAAAAATCGATTTTTAAAGAAATTTATGAACTAATTTTCATTTAAATTTCTTTCATATTTAGTGAAATTTTCATGGAAACTATGTTGTGCGCTTATGTATAGTTTCCACAATGCAAGCAAGCGACTTGTCTAGAAAATATACATATATGAAAAGCACTCAAATTTTGGATTGATTCCTATACAAATATCTTAAAAAGTTTTTAAATTGGGTTAAAAGAAATGAATTGGTAAAATTGGCAAACATTATTCAAGTATGCCAAAAAGGAAATTTTTTTACGACCTGTCTCACGATGTCGATAGCGTTCGTCTTGTCGCACATTTACACAAAAGGAAAAGCTGCAACTTGAAAATAAGAACGCGTCACATTAATTAAATAATTTTCAATATAATAGAAAATGTATATTGAGATACTTAAAAATAAATAAAATTAATACTGTAAATTAATATTTTTCCATATGGAAATAATAAATTTCAACGTGACTAGATTTTCGTTAATATTTTTTATTAATTCTATATTGTTTTTATTGATTTTAAGCTGTTTTTTCTATGGGTGTACATTAAAAAAAAATTTTTTAAATTTTGTTGTTCTTTCCAATGTCGATAAGTCGGACGTTGTCGATATCGTGGGAGAGGCTCTTAACATGGCTTCCAATTCGGTGAGTGGGAAGTCTATGTAAAAATCATTAGAGATGATCCAAATTTGTACTACTTCTGGATCCCAAATTCTACAATTTCATTACTTCTTGGGAATAAATTTTTATATTGAGCTCTTAAATCCGGAAGTACTGCAAATTTGGATAATCTCTAATGATTTTTTTTTATTTCACGTCACTGTGCATTATCAGCACGGTTGCCAGAAATGCAGATTTATCTGGATTTTGCAGATTTTTACCCTCCAAAAAGACGAAATGCAGATTTGAAGATATTTGGCCTAAAAACGGAGATTTTTCAATTCCAATTACATATATTGCATTTTTTACATTTTTCCTAATACTGCTACTACTTCTTATTTCTTTTATATGTGAACGACTCATAGTTTAGAGAGTCACAATTTTTGAAGTTAGACGACATCATTAAAGAAAAAGAAGAACTAACTTTGGCAAGCTTTTGGAAATTAATATCTGATATAAAACGAGCTTATTCTGATTACGATTTTGCAGCCTTATGCTTAAACACATTCACCACAGCAGGCTACACGAACACACGACCTCAAATAAATACCGCTAGCAACATTTGTCGCCTCGCAGCCGGCTACTTAATTATTTTGGAGACGGCAGCAGCACCATCTGCAGCTATATTGTTCAGTATTGCCACTTTTATATATTTTGCATTTATAAAAATTAATTACTTTTTTAAAATGTAATTATTTCACGTAAAAGTACAAAAATGAATCAATTTATTCTCAACATAAATTTTTGGATATTGTTTCTGTTAAATAATATGAAATAATTGCACAAAATCATTCATTCAACATTTTGTATTATACTGGCAATACTGAATTTTCTCATTGTAGCCAAAGAAATAGAAATTAGTTTAATTGGACTACAACGACAAATTCAGCATAGACAACAACCTGTCGCCCTGTTGCCTTGCAGCACAGCAGCTTGCTGTGCTGAATGTGTTTAATGCGCTAAGCTTATTAAAAATGTAATGTCTTTACTACATACACTAATTTGCAAATGTCGAAAGAATTTTCAGTCAAGATAGCTTGAATAATGTTAAATACATTTTATGAATATTAGCTATTGTGTTTGTGTACGTAATCATTATTAACATCCCTGTACTAAATAAAATAATCGATTGACAAAAAATACTAGCTATAAATTAATTATTTAGCAAGTGACTAACTGCAAAGTGGTTGAAAAATAAGTAGTTAGGAGTCAATTTAAAAGTCGTGCAGAAATGGACAATTAACTACCGCCTATGACATGCCTATGTTAAAATAGTGAGTCGGCGACAAGAAAAAAAGTCACTTAATCAACTAGATGTGGTTATTAAAAAGCCAATTTGAATTTACTTATAAATGGGTTTGAGTTCCTATAGTGATATTGATAGTCGTCCTAAAACATATGAAGTTTTTTTTATCTTATTCCAAACATTTTTTGGTTGAAGTCTGCTGATGAGTTTCTTAAGCAGAAATGAAATTCAGATTCTACATACATTAAAGACATATGTTCATAAAAAAATAAAATTTGCTTGATAGTTATTTTAAGTAATTTTTTTCTTAAAATATTACATTTTCTTAAAAAACTACATTTTAAGCCGACTTTAAATTTTATGAATATGGGTTAATGAAAAAATATTTATATTACACATCCATATTTATGTAAATTTTTTGAATAAAATAAAAAATAAAATAAATTTTTTTTTTTAAATTGCTTTGAAGATTCTTTGAAGATTTTAAAAATAAAATGCAGATTTTGAAGATATTTTCGTAAAAATTTTTAAAATTTGCAGATTTTTTCCTTAGAAATTCTGGCAACACTGATTATCAGGGTAAATTTGTATTTTTGCTGTTCAAACTAGAGAGGAAGGACCACTTAGCCTCCTCTGCAAGATATATGTATGACTGGCCCTGAGGTCTTTTAGAAAAAATTATAAAAAATCGGTTTCGTTTTAAAATTGATGAGTGCAAAATGAAAAAAATTAATATATATTTATATATATCTTGATTTAAACTTGTGTCTAAGTACGAGTGGTACCGAAATCTAGTTTATTCGAAGACTGCTTTCTATAGATTTATTTATTGATATTTTTGACCACTTTCAAGTAATTACTTTTAAACTTCTTAAATATTTAATGTTATACAATTGACATTTGAGATGTTTATATATTGTACACACGAGCTTAAAAAAAATCGGAGTTATAAATGAATATGCAAATAATTTAATTTAAAGACCAAAACCAACAATTGTATGAAAAAAATATTATAACCGTTTTATCATCCGCTTAAAATTCACATAAAAAATATAAAACTTAAACTTGAAAATCTGTTTTTTGTGTGAGTGTGTTTGTATGCATTAATACACCAGTTTCTTATATAGAATAATTTTTTTTATACAAGTTTGCAACTTTTAAACTGGTTGGACATCATTTCCAAACTGTCAAGAGATAAGATTCACTATAAGCAACCGTTTTAAAGCAGCACAAATGTATTTCATTCGATTTAATTAAAATTAAACACATTGTTAAAAAAAATTAAATTCACCAGTAAGAAAAATATATATAGATAAATATTTCTAAATAAATTTTAAAAACATACTTTGTTGATATATTTTTTTTTCGGTAAAATTTCTTTTTATCCTGATTAATTATTTTTTTTTATTTTTTGTGTTTATTTTATAGATATGTAGATATATGTATTCTTTTCAAAAACACTTTTAACTTTCAGTTTTTTCTTAGCATTTAAAAAAATCTTTAAACCATACTCATTGAATGCTAAACACGTACTGATATCTAAAAATTATTTAATTTTGGATATTTAGTTAGTAGCAGCTCTACTAAAGTAGTAACAACAGTTAGCAAAGCTAACTGATACTCGTATTGAGAAAAAAAAAAACTTTATTTCAATTCAAAATTCAACGGAAAAACAAAATAATAATGATAAAACAAATAAAAGTATTTGGGGTTTTTGTTTTTAATTAATAAAAAGTCAGTTTATAAGCTTTGTTTTTGGCAGCTCATATGCATTTGATGATTTTGTTTTTTAAAAGACAAGTTTTTATGCTGTGCGAGGCCCCAAGCAGTGGTGACAAAATTAATAGCATGGAATAAGTATACAAGTAAAGTATACGTTCAAGAGCTTTAAACAAGAGCTTTAAAATTGTAATTTCAATAAGTTATAAAAGTTATCATTGTCGCATGCAATTTAGTAAATTAATTGAAAAAAAAAAATTCTTGAAAGTGAAGCATTAAACACATTCAACACAGCAAGCTACCAACTACCAAATGTCAAGAATAGAATACACATGTTTATATGAGAATAATTCTTTTGAAGACAGCAAGGCAACAGGGCGACAGGTTGTTGTCTATGCTGATTTTGTCGTTGTAGTCCACTTTACTTAATTAACTAATTTCTATTTCTTTGGCTACAGTGAGAAAATTCAGTATTGCCAGTATAATACAAAATCTTGAATGAATGATTTTGTACAATTATTTCATATTATTTAACAGAAACAATATCCAAAAATTGATGTAAAGCATAAATTGATTCATTTTTATACTTCTACGTCATATAAGTAATGGGTCTTTTTTATTGAGGTATAGAACTTTAAGTTGGCATCACTTTTTTAACTGGCAGCCATTTTGTCAGCTGTCAAGTGATTAATATTTAGTTTGGTTTGCCATTTTATCATGAACAGGTTGACAAAAGAACAACGCTTGCAAATCGTGCAAATTTATTTCGAAAATAATGGTTCAGTTCGCGAAGTTTACCGCAAGCTCCGTCCATTTTATGGTCGACATAATCGTCAATCAGAGCAATTAATTCGGTTAACCATGGATCGTTTTCGCACTACGTTTACTCTATGTGATAATACGCATCCGCAGAGACGTCGAACAGTGCGCACCGAAGAAACAATTGCCGCTGTAGAGCAAAGTGTTGAAGAGGACCCGAATGAATCGATTCGCCACCGTGCACAGCAATTGGAGCTTTGTCCATCAACTTTATGGAAGATTTTGCGCAAAGATCTTGGCTTGCGACCTTACAAGATCCAGCTTGTGCAAGAATTAAGCCGCGAGAGCATGCAATGCGTCGTGATTTTGGTGTATGGGCCGAAAATGAGATTGATCTCGATGCTGATTTTCATCGCAAAATTTTGTTCAGTGATGAGGCTCATTTTTGGTTGAATGGCTACGTCAACAAGCAAAATTGCCGCATTTGGAGTGAAGAGAATCCACATGAGACCCTTGAGACGCCATTACATCCACAAAAACTGACTGTTTGGTGTGCTCTATGGGCTGGTGGAGTCATTGGGCCATACTTCTTCCGAAATAATGCTGGAGAGTCAGTTACCGTTAATGGAGACCGGTATAGAGCCATGATAACCGACTATTTTGTTCCCGAATTGGATGGCATGAATGTGGATGAGTTGTGGTTCCAACAAGACGGCGCTACATGCCACACAGCGCACGTCACAATCGATTTATTGAAGGAAACATTCGATGAGCGCATAATTTCGCGGAATGGACCTGTCAATTGGCCACCAAGATCGTGTGATTTGACACCATTGGATTATTTTCTTTGGGGATATGTGAAGTCGCTCGTCTACGCCAACAAACCAGAAACGTTAGGGGACTTGGAAGCCAACATTTGTGGCGTTATTGCCAACATACGGCCCCATATGCTCGAAAAAGTGGTTGAAAATTGGACCTGTAGAATTGGCTTTATTCGAGCCAGCCGCGGCGGCCACATGCCCGAAATCATATTTAAGCAATAATGGCATAAGATTATCCTTCCAATAAAGCCAAATTAATGGACATTAAAACGATTTTTTTGTATTTTATTTCAATTTGAAGTTCTATACCTCTAAAAAAAAACAGCCGTTACATTTTGAAAGAGTAATTTATTTTTTATAAATGCGAAATATTTGAAGGTGGTAATTCTGAACTAAGTATTTATACTTATTTATATATGACGTGCAGATGGTGCTGCTGCCGTCTCCAAATTAATTAAGTAGCTGGCTACGAGGCGACAAATGTTGCTAGCGGCATTTGAAATCGTATGTTCGTGTAGCCTGTCGAGGTGAATGTGTTTAATGCATATGACGTAGAAGTATAAAAATGAATCAATTTATGCTTTACATCAATTTTTGGATATTGTTTCTGTTAAATAATATCCTCACAAAAACATAAGAAAAGGCTAAGTTCCTATAAAAAAGTTCGGCCATTAAAAGTAGTGAGATATAAATTTTGACCAAGTTCTTGTTTGGCACAATACCTATCACTGAAATATGGTATGCATTATATAAATTTGTAATCGTAAAGTTGTCATATAATTTCTAGATAATCTGCTCACTTGTATGAAAAGTTCCAATAAAATTGAACTTAATTTTGAGTTTACAGTGCTTCTTCCCAATCCCTGATTGAAACTTCTTCTTAGTGATATCTGATTTAGATTAATTTGTGTACCAAATTTCAGCTCTCTAGTGCGTATTAGAGTTTTAGCGGATAAAACTTCTTGGTTTTATGATTTTCCCATTGGCTTACTTATCTACACTTGCTTGCGTATAAAATTTCAGCTCTCTAGCGTGAACTGTACCCTGGAATTTTATGAGCATTAGCCCTCCCACTATTTTAAACTCACAATATTTCTATGAGCAGCGCTTATAATTCATGCTAATTTTCTTCTAAAATATGCTAGACCGAAGTAGATTAAATACAAGGCTAACATTTTATGGGAGTGATCACGCCCACTTTTTTAGGTGATAGTTTAAGGTTTTGTATACGTGTAACGTATATGCAAGTTTTCACTAAAATGGCTTAAGTTAGAAGCTGCATATTAACAGCCTTATCTATAAAACTATTTAAGGCCTTATAAAGGGATTTTGAGACAAATTTTCATAAGAAATTTTTCTTAAAAAGCCGTAATAAGATTTATAAATAAGGCTGTAAGTTTTCATGTTCAAACAGTAGTAGCGTATCCCCGCCCATTCTGGTAATATATTTTGGTTTTTCAGATTTTTCTAGTTGGTTTCTCACCTAGCCCTACTTATGTATCAAATTTAAGCTCATAAGCGCAACTTTTAATTTTTAACTTTTATGGGCGTAGCACCGCCCCTCTGACTTAAATTTCCGGGTTTTCAGATTTTTCTAGTTGGTTTCTCACCTAGACCTATTCGTGTATCAAATTTCAGCTCCTTACCGCAACTTTTAATTTTTAATATTTATGGGCGTAACCCTGCCCACTTTTCCAAACTCAAGATTTTTTTCGGCAAGTGTTTATTATTCGTGTCGAGTTTCGGAGCAAACTGATTATAATACATACAGAAATTGTATATCTAAATATGCTGAGCCGTAGAACACGAAAATGAGGTTGAAATTGTATGGGAGTGTTAACGCCCACTTTTTTAATGAAAAATTTTTAGGCTTGCATTAATGCATTATGGATGCCGAATTTCAATAAAATAGCTTTCATTAAGCGCCTTAGATTTGCTTTTTTAATTCTAGCCTTTATGGGCGTTTTGGTTTATTGCTCACCTAGACCTAGCTCTGTAGCGAATTTCAGCTCACTAGCTTAGATTTTAATTTTTATGGGCGTAGCCCCGCCCCTTGGTTGCAATTTTCGGCTTTTCAGATTTTTCTGCTTCATTGCTCACCTAGATCTACTCGTGTACCAAATCTTAGCTCTCTACCTATAGTGGAAGTGCTTCATCAATTTGATGAGTGATCAGTGAGTCAGTGAGTATGTCTTAAAATATGCAATTTTTGCACCTCAATATCTCCAAAAACTTTGCATGTGTGGTTACATGAATTTATTCTAATTATGATTTAAATTTCATAATTTTACGGTCGCGGGGAACAGAGTTATGAGGGGGTAAAAATAGCTCGAATGGCTTCCTGTAAATATACACACTGCGTGCATTGGCCGGAACTTGGCCTGGCGCACTACCGTGCGCCTAGATGAAATAATTTTACGTCATCATTCATTCAACATTTTGTATTATACATTTTATATTATACATAAATGTATCTGTGGCAAAAAGAAAAAAGAGCTTAAGTCGAGATAAGCTGATTTTGAGTTAATAGTACCTCCGTAATCTGCATATTCGAAAGTACCCCTGGTCAAAATCTCAATTAATTTGTGTGATTTTTCAGGAAGTTATAGCACTATGACTTGGGACTTATCTTTTTTAGACTTCTAATCTCATTTCGAACAATAGCTTAATTGAGGTTATACTACAGTATATTTCAACCTAAATGTATTAATTATAGTCTGTAGAACGATGTTTGATTAAAAGAAAATAAGTTTAACAAAGAATTTCCCAAATTACCTGTAGAAGAAATAAATTTCTGAAAATCGACTTGAACGCTTAAAAGTGCTCTACTGCAAAACTGTAAATTATGACTTAAGCACTTTTTCCTTATTGCCACAGATATAAGGATTATAGAAATCATAAATCTTTCGCTTATACATATATTACTAAAGCGGTAATAAATATTTTAGGGCCTGTCCGACGATGTCGACAACGTTCGACTTGTGGTATACTTATAATCCAAAAAAATTTACGTGTCGTTTCCACAATGCAAGCAAGCGGCTTGTCTACAAAAAATATATGAAAAATACTAAAATTTTTGAGTGATTCCTATAAAAACTTTCTAGACAAGTCGCTTGCTTGCATTGTGGAAACTACACATAAAATTTTGTTTTTGTTTCAAATGTGACACTATGTTCACACTTATGTTTTTAAACGTGTTTAACGTCTCATTCGTTTTTAAGAACTCAAACACGACGATTTTGAGGTGTTTTACCATACATTGACTTGTTTGTTAAACATCTCAAATACAGTGTTTAAGATTTAAACTCTTCCTTATGTTCAGTAAATTTTTTGATAACTCTGGCAATTTTGTGTTGTTATTAAATGGCGTCACTTCAAAAATTATTTGGTAAACAAGTAATTTGCTAAAAAAAATACTCAAATATTTACGAAAATATTTGTTGTTTGAAAATAATAAACCAATAAAAAAGCATAACTGTTAAACATCTCAAATGTAATGTGAACGGTTGTCTTTAGTTTTTTTAAAACACTTGCCTGCCTTAAATACGTTTAAGACCATAAGTGTAAACATGGTATAAGTATGCGACAAGTCGAACGTTGTGTACATCGCGGTACAGGCCCTAAACAATACAATTCAGTAAACAACTTTAATATATACTACCACTTTTATACAAGTATTTAAAATGCATTTAAATAAAATACAAATAAAATAATTTAGTTAAATTACATTCAAATTAAAATGTTTTTTTTTTTGCTAATTGTTGTGTTATTATTGAATAGAAGAATTTAGGCAGAACTTATTAGCAGTTTTAAAAAAAATATGGTCTTCAGCATAGTTCAGCGAAATCACTATATGATTATTGCACAACCTGATTTGACCAACAAGTATTTTTTCTACATTACAGCCGTTATATTTGAGTGAAATTTGTATAGCTTTGCTATTTATTGGGTGATACAGGAGTGAGAAGATAATTTTCGTAACAAAAATAATCGACACTATTACAGTTATAAATTTATTTTTGTTTTGATATCTTTGTACATAAAACCATAGTACGAAAATAAACGAAACAAATTGTTTGATTTTGGTTAATTTAATTATTATTTTTCGAACTTCATTTGTTTCTATATTTATGATTTGAACAGGCTAAAGTTCGTATAGCTTTTTAAGCCAAATTACATGCGATAATTATTAATGATTTTGTTTTGTTTCGTGAAATAAAAACAAAGCAAAACCAATGAGAATGATTACTCAATTTGTTTTTGTTTTGAATGTTTTAACTATTTATAAGATTTTATTATGTAGATAGTTTTAAACATTTTTAACTAAAATTTAAGAGTGCCTTTTCATAAATGCGGATGTACTTCGCGTTTCTGAAAAAAGTCAGAATTTAGGAAGTTGTGTGCCATAAAAATATATTAAGATAATTTTATTTTTCTACATTGGTATATTTGAATTTCATATGAGCCAGTACTATGCCCGAAAAAAATTATAACAATAGCCCAATACACAATTTTGTGTAAATGGTCTTGCATCGTAGCATGTGCAAAATGGTAGCGTGATTAATAAAAATAGTAACGAGTAATTTATTTTTAAGTCACAATCACGCACTCACGCGTGATTAATTATAAATTTAATCACGATCATGCGTGAGTCACGCGTTATTCACGCGTGTCACGATAAAATCACGACATTTGCACATCTCTAGTTCCGTACACCAAAGGTGAAAATGAACCCTATTGGTTTCGCTACGCTGTCCGTCTGACCGTAAGAGCTACGGACCTGAAATTTGGACAGAGTATGTAAAACCTTGGCGGTTGCAATAAAAAATACATGAGAGTTAAAAATTAAAGGGCGTTCCAAAACCAGCCACGAAATATGTTAAAATCCAATGTAATATACATACATACAATTATATGTATACTGACACTTGAAATTTGTAAAATTAGTGCATTTTTATACAGACTACAACAACTAACACTAAAATTTTAAAAAATTTAAATTAAAGGGTGATCCATCAGTTAATGCAATTTTGGCTATGTAATTTTGACAACTTGCTATATCTTGGAAACCGTAAAAGGAAAAATTCTTGAAATTTTCAAAAACGGTAAAACTAAAAAAATTTGAAAATTATAAAGTCGCCAAATTAAAATCGCCAAAAACCAAAAAAAAAATCGCTAAAACGAAAAAAAAGCACCAAATTAAACAAAAAATTCTAGCACTAAAATAGATCGGCAAAACCGAAAAAATCGACAAAATGAAAAAATCGCCAAAATGAAAAAAACGCCACAAACCGAAAAAATCGCCAAAACGCGAAAAAGGCGCCAAAACTAAAAAATTACCCACATGAAAAAAAAAATTGCCGAAATGAAAAAAAATCGCCAAAATGAAAAAAAAAATCGCCAAGTTGAAAAAACGCCAAAACGGAAAAAGAGAAAAAGGCGCCAAAACTAAAAAATTGCCTAAATGAAAAAAATCGCCAAAAAGAAAAAAAATCGCCAAATTGAAAAAAACCCACAATCTGAAAAAAATCGCTAAAACGCGAAAAAACGCCATGTATAAAAATTCGCCTATATGAAAAAAAATCGACAAAACGGAAAAAAATCGCCAAAAATGAAAAAACGCCAAAAACCTAACAAATCGACAAAACGGGGAAAAAAGTGCCAAAACTAAAACATCGCCAAAAACCGAAAAAAAACGCCAAAACTAAAAAACGCTAAAAACCCCAAAAACGAAAAAAAGCCAAACTATTTATTATATAGGATTAAGTTCGTATTGAATTACATATCTAGTGTCCGTACTAGTGCTCGATAGGAACAAATATCGATATCGGTATTATTTAAAATGTAGTTTTGAAAGCTGAGGTGTTATAAAAATTCTTTAAATGACATCAGCACAATTTTTCAAAAACTTTTTTAGGTGAAAGTTCATAGATACATTTATACATATTTAAATAAACATAAGACTATATGTTTTCAATAAAGTCATAAAAAAATTAAGTGTAACTGACCCCCTGTTTGCGTAAGACGCCAAGATTTCTAACTCAAACGTCTTACACAAACAGGGGGTAACTGTATTTTATCTTTCTCAAGTACAAACATTCGGGCGATAGTAATATCGATAGTATCGATAGTGAAATCTGAACTATCGATAGATATCGATAGTATCCCAGCACTAGTCCGTACAGAACCCTTCGTGAGCGGGTCAAAGTCGCACTTCATTGAATTTATTTTCTGTTTATGCTTGTATAAAACAATAGCATTATAGCCTTGCTAATTAAATTAAATTTTTGTTTTGAAATAATGAAAATAAATAGCAAACAGCACAACGGTAAGATAGAGCTGCAAAACTATCGATAGTCGCTCCACTCGATAGTTTCGATAGTTTTATGTAAAACTATCGATACTATCGATAGTATCGAATAGTTTTATAAAAGTTACCACATAAACTACATTTGACTCGAAAAAAAATCCGGAGTTAGTATATAAAAAAATTAGTATATAAAAAAATATCAAATCTTTTTTTCGATTTGATCGTAAGCGGGGCATATTATCGAAAATATACTTTTTATTGAACTTAAAATTTTATGGGCCTACCCATGCTTTAGAATTATCAAAATGCGAAAATTGTTGATAACTTTTAAGACACTAACTGTAAAGTTTTATCGTAAGAGACGATTGGCGGCCGTCGCGATAACAGTACCACCAAAATTTATCTTTGCGTCGACGATGTTGAATTTATTAAGATACTTGTGACTACTATTTGTCGAATAACACTTGGATTTATAAATAAATTCATATACATACATATGTATTTAAGTACTTATGTATACAGCACGATTGTACCTAATTCTTTAATTATATTTTTTTAATACTTGTACTTTTTAATTAACTAAAAATCAATTAACAAAACGCCAGAAGGTGCACAAAGAATATTAGTTGCTGGGATCTGAATATAAAAGTAACATTTACGATATACTACGTTTATAACCTTTTTTTATTCGATTGTTCACAGTCGATGCAAATAGTCGGCTTCTCTCCTTGGTACGAAAATAAAATTTCCACATCTGCAGATGAATTTGGAATAAATAAAATTCCTCCAGCAATTCTTTAAGTACCGGAAAACATCGTTTGATTTACTTAATTTTCTAATACCTTCGAGCTAAAGATTAACCCCCTTGTGCAAAAAAATAAGTGAATGTTAAAACCGGTTTTTCTATGGAAATTTTTTTTAATGTACACTTCAAGCACGCATTATTTTTTGCATAAGGGGGTTAATATATTTTAATGCTATTTTTGGCATGTAACAAATATAAAGAGATTCCAGTAGTGCTAAATGGGTCATTGCGATGCTACGGTACTTTTGGCATTCAAATAGCGCTAAAATTATACAATTGTACCAACTTTTCCATCGCTGTAAAAAAGCTTAACTCAACTACGGATAATTTGCTTCAAAGCTGCCGGCTACTGTTTACTGACTTCGATCATTTTTACTCTTTTAATTACTTGTTTTTTTGCCGATAGTATCGATAGTGGAAAAAACTATCGATGTTTCATTTACAACAAAACTATCGATAAAAAAAATATATTTTTACAACTACTATTTTACTTGTATTATAACTCTTGTAAAATTTGAGAAATAGGGCACTGCTTATGTTTGTCACAATAATTTTCAATTTATCTCTCGGTTTAATTTCATTTGCGCAAATCGAGCTCGTACGGTAGTAATTCCATAATTAAAGTCGGCAGTGTTACGGCCACTAAAAATTTTAAAAGGTTTTGATACCATTCATGTTCAATTGATTTTAGTAAAACTATGCGCTCACATTGCTCACAATTTAAATTTTTCAAAAGTAGACGATATTATGCTTCTACTGTTCCAGTTCTTACGAAATTATAATTTTTAACATATTCAATATTAAAAATCAACTGGATCAGCTGGTTCTTAATTTTTAACCGACTTAAAAACGAAAGCGATGGTTGTAATTTTTATCAGACTTGAAGACAGAAAACTGTTGGTTCTCAACTCGGTTGCATTTTATTTTTGTTTTTGTTAATTCAAAACTCCAAATAACAGATTTGAAAAATTCTTGTCTGAGTGGGTATAGCATTTATTTCTATTGTCAAGAAATAAGCGGAGTCGCACCTATTTAAACTTATTACTCGATTTGCCGTATCTACTTCTGCCCAACCATTTCCTAAAATTTTTCGTTTAATAATAAATAATAATACTCGTAACGAGTTTTACACAAATAACTTGGATATATATGTACACACTGCTGTAAAATTTGTTTACAAAAAGTGTTTTAAAAGTTTTTCCACTAACACGCTTGCCCACAAAAAAAAAAACTAAATGAGAAAAAACTACTTCCACGTTTCAAGTCAAAGAACCAACTCTTATTGCAACACGTGTGTGAGCTTAATGGTAAGAAAACTTTATTATATCGTGCCATTACCATCAAAAAAAGCTTAAGTGACATAATTTTCGAAATTAATTTTTTGACTGAAATCGATCATTTGGGATATTAAATAATCGATTTTCGTAAAAAACGAGGTTCAAAAATGTGTCGGTTAAACTTTTTTGGCGGTTATGGCTCGCTATATATGTACATACTAGGGTGATCGATTATTAGACATTTTCCAGAAACCGGTTTTCGAGTAGTTCGAATATTTTAAATTATAAAAAATCTAGTTTCGGTTTTTAAAATTCAGGAAATAACCGTTAACCGGTTTTATAGTGAGAAAATTATTACACAAAAGTTTTGAGTTCGAATTGCTTTATTAAAATAAAGAGTTAACAGGTCATGTAAATGCTATAAAATAATATAAAAATTAAAGGTAAAACATAAAAAATAACTCCATATGCATACATATCGCTCATTTACTCTAAGAATGTCATAATTCAAAAATGGAATTTTTGAGCTAATAATGCAGAATTAATTGTCAATCATTTTTCAGATTGTGTGAAAATTTCATACAAACATATTATTTGCTCAACTCTTGAAAGCAAAACTAAATTTTCTTAAATTGTAAATTTTAACTCGTTTTCTGGCAAAGTTGTTTTTTCGAGTTATGCCGTTCTTTGAGTAAATGAGCGATATGTAAACTACATATCGCGCATTAAATCATTATATCCATGAACCAGTTACTGAACAAATGTCTAATGACCGCAAAAATTTCTTTTGCAACACACTCTTCTTGAACAATATAAGATATCTTTATGCTTGTTCTTATGTTACATACTTGCGTCAACAGCTTTTTGCCACTTCTGAACATCTGAACAGTTTTTATTGACATCCATTGCACTTAAATGCCTCTGCTACAACCTCATAAAATCGCTTTAATTTCATGTTGCAGTAAGTGTTGCCATACCAAAAAAATAAATAAATTCAGTAAAGAGCGACTCTGACTCGCGCATGAAGGGTTCCGTACGAACACTAGATATGTAATTTAATACAAACTTCATCCTATATAATATATAGTTTTGGCATTTTTTTTTCTCGTTTTTGGCGTTTTTTCGGTTTTTTTGTTTTGGCGTTTTTTGCGTTTTTTCGATTTTGGGGATTTTTGTCAGTTTCGGCTCTTTTTTTAGTTTTTACACTTTATTTTCTCGTTTTGGCGATTTTTTTCGGTTTTTGGCGTTTTTTCATTTTAGCGATTTTTTTTTGGCAATTTTTTCATTTTTGCGATTTTTTTATATAAATTTTTTTTTTAGTTTTGGCGACATTTTCGCGTTTTGGCGATTTTTTTAGATTTTTGGCGTTTTTTTTCATTTTGGCGTTTATTTTCATTTTGGCGATTTTTTCGAGTTTGGCGATTTATTTTAGTGTTAGAATTTTTTTTAATTTTTGGCGATTTTTTTTAATTTTAGGCGATTTTTTTTTTGGTTTGGCGATCTTAAAATTTTCAGGTTTTTTAGTTTTACCGTTTTTGAAAATTTCAAGTCTTTGCCTCTTACGGTTTCCAAGATATAGCAAGTTGTCAAAATTACATAGTCAAAATTGCATTAACCGATGGACCACCCTTTAATTTAAATTTTTTTTAAATTTTAGTGTTAATTGTTGTAGTCTGTATAAAAATACACTAATTTTACAAATTTCAAGTTTCAATATACATATGTTCATACAATTGTATGTATATTACATGGGATTTTAACATTTTTCGTTGCTCGTTTTGGAACACCCTTTAATTTTTAATTCTCATGTATTTGTTGTTGTAGCGGCCAAGGTTCTACATACTCTGTCCAAATTTTAGGTCCGTAGCTCTTACGGTTCCTGAGAAAATACCGTGTGACGGACAGACGGATAGCGTAGCGAACGGAACCCTAAAAACGCCAAGAACTTTTACACCGGAAAAAAAAATACTTAGGAAAATCAAGAGTAACCCTTGGTCTAAGTTGTAATATAGTGAAAAATAATTTTATTGCCCAATCTACAAATCGAGAAGTATTCGACTGAGCCGGTTTTTTAATTTAAAAAAATTCGACTTTCGAAAAATCAACATAAAACGGATTTTAAAACCGGTTGAAAAACCGAGTTGATCACCCTAGTACATACTCACACATACATGCATATGTATGCAATACCACTAATTTACATATATTATCGCTTATTTACTCAAAGAACGTCATAACTAAAAAAAAAACAAGTTTGCCAGAAAACGCGTTTGAAGTTTTCTATTTACATACAACTCAATGGAAAAGGAAAATTTAATTTCGCTTTTAAGAGTTGAGTATACAAGACATTTGTATGAAATTTTTACACAATATTAAGCACGATATAAGGATTAATTCTACATCATTAACTAAAAATTCCAATTTTTGAGTTATGACATTTTTTGAGTAAATGAGCGATATGTACATACGATATGTACCAGGGATGTATACAGTATGGAACAGCATTAAGCCGAGATTCCACTATTCGCACAATGTACCGATTTTCGTCGGTTTACTGAAATAAAGTCATAAGTAAAGCAGCAAAATGGCTTTATTTCTCAACTAATTGAAAAATGAGGACATGATTGCACTTCACTACAGTGAAAAGTTAATTGTTTAAGAGTTAATTGAGAAATAAATCCGTTTTGGTTTACTACTTATAACTTGATTACAGTGAGCCGACGAAAATCGGTACATTGCGCCGATAGTGGGATATCGGCTTTATATTTTAAAAGTTTTTTCACTTATTAGAAAGTTATGGATTTGAAAATGATAAACTTATTTGGTTGAACTTCTAGTAATATGTATGTTCTGGTAAAATTTCGGTCATCTAACTTAGTTTTCTATTTTGTGATAAAATTTTGTAAATTTTATCATCATTAATCTAATGGAAAATATTTTTATTTCCATTTTACTTTTTAAGAAATTTAAGCATTGTTAAATGAAATGCATAAAGACAATGCTTAATCACCAGCAAACATTTCACTTACATATCGTTATCTTAATATAGAAAGGCCCCAACTCACTAATTTTTTTGAAATCGAGATTTTTGCATTTTTCGATACATGAGATGTTTTTCTATCGAAATATACAAATATCTCGATTTCAAAAAAATATTGAGTGAGGGCCCTTCTATATTAAGGCAGCGATATATTACTTTCATCTTGAATTGTGTACATAAGACTGCAAGCATTTGCAAATCCTATCAAATAAATACGAATTCATTCTAAATGAGTTTCAATAAACAAATTTAAGCAACAGATTTGGCACTCCAATTGTGTTTATAGTATCATTTACAGTCAGAAAACTGGAAATTCATATAAATTTTTATGTGAACCAAATGAGAATCTTATCATATATTACTATTCAAAGTGTGCTCAGTATGCGACAACAACTATGTTGTTTATTCGGTCAATTCAAGGCTGCTAAACCTTACCTCTTAAGAAATCATAAATTTATATACGTTATTATATTGCAAATCAATGCCGTCCGTCCTTTACTTAAAAATTAATTTCCTTCATTTGTTCTGATTGATGAATATTGTACTTGTCTACCTATTAAGAGGCTATTCACATCTTACATAATGCTCCAGACTGAACATTTTGAAAAAAGCGGTACGAAGCGTTTGGGGGAGGGAGGTATAAAAAATCCGAAATTAGCGTTAAGTAATATGTGTATAGCCCCCAAAGGCTCAATCAGACGTGACATAACCATAGCCATAGAGAGCAGCCGTTCGAACCAAACTAATGGGCAACACTGTATTCGATTATACGTGACTCGCCATAACGTCATACCTGTCACCATAGAAACCAATTGAATTTTGGTTTGGTTATGGTTATGGCGTTATGGCTATGTCACATCTAATTTAAGCTTAAGGCGGTCTTCGAAACAATGCGAACTCAAAGCAGAATTAAAAAAGTTCTCTTGTTCGCTCTATATAAAAAGTGTCTGCCTGTCTGCAATTTTATAAAATTCTATTTTCCATACCTGATACGGACTGACTGTCTCTGAGCTCTCGTTTGACCAAGTCGTTTTATATCTGACACGATAATTTTAAACCAAATTGAGCGGATTCTTTCTTATGTTCTCTAATGTTGGTGTGTTAGACGTTTTTGACAGTGTTGCCGTTGACAAAATTTTAGTATAGAAGTGGGTCAAAACCAGAAAACGAAGCCGATCGACTCACAGCTACGCCGCCGATGATTTTCATAATTAGTTGGCCGCCTCCGAGGAGTGTGGCAATGAATTGCCATATCAATGCCCATCAGTCTCAGCCGCTGCCGATATGGTCTTAGCCGCCTCTGACTAAAATTATACATCATACAATTCCTAGTAACTTGAAAATGTCACACAATGGTCACACTTCTTTAAAAGTTCAGTTTATTTTTAAAGTTTAAGTGAAGCTAATAAATATAAAAAAATATATATATTAAGCGTTTAGCCGTGTATATCTTTTTAAAGCGAGGGGATTGTGGGCAGTTTGTCTATTTCAGCAAAGTCACCGCTGACAACTTAACGAGATGATTTTAAACACATACATACATACATATGTACAGATATACATACATACATACATATGTATATACAAAGTTTTGAGATTCTGTTGGAAGATCGTGTTTCATTCTTAAGTTGAATTGATTGAAATTAAAAAAAAATAAATGTTTTTTTAAAGCTTTTAATAAAGCTCATTTTCTCTCGCCTTAAGTAACTAAGCACATTTTCAATTCTGTTTTTTTTTTTGCATCGACTGGAATTGCAGTAATGTGCGGTTGCACAATTATATTTTAAAATTCGCATTTATACTAAAAATATTTGAACAAACCTTGATTATATATAAATGAGTTTTGTAGTAGATTTACATTATTTGTTGTACAAAGAATTTAATATTGGTGGTATAAAAAACTATTATTTTAATACCTTCAAAGATATTTAACCAACTTTCAGTTTTTCTCATTTTATTATTCTTAAAAATTAATATCGTTGTTGTTGCATTTACCTTAAAAAGTAAAGTTTTTTTTCAATTTTATTTATAATGTATTTTTTGGTAATAGGATGGAGTGTTTTTTATTAATAATATAAAATATATTATCGTGATTCACTTTTAAAATATTTTTCCGCATTTTATAAAAATTATTTGGATTAAAATAAATTTCACTGCGATGTAAAAATTCTCGTCTGTCTGTTTGTCCTAGTTTACACTATGCAAGTCTTATTGTTAAGCTGATTAGTTTGTTAGGACAAAGTGAGAGACGAGGGGAAAAGAAACGTTTCTATTCCCCTCGACTCACTCTCCTAACAAACTAATCAACTTAGCAATAAGACTTGCATAGTATAAACTAGGACTTTATATTGAAAACAAAAATAAATTTCAGTGCTTTGTTTTTGTTTTCAATATAGTAAATAGGCAGACGAGAATTTTTACATGGCTTCTATAAACTGACAGTAAATGATTTATCGGAAAAAAAAATTAATGTTAAAAAAGTTGTGTTCGATCAAAGTAAAGCTACGGTCACACTTGTCAATCATTTGCCCTTAAAAAAAGCGTAACCACTAAATGCTAATGAAATATCTTTCAATTCAGATAAAAGTTTCTCAGTTTAAAGAGTATCCAATAATGTTGGATTCTATAACATTGTTCGAAACTGTTTAATTTGATAAACAAGTGTCTGGATCAAAACTTTTTACGTTACGTTACGTAACGTTACGCTTTTTTGGGCAAATGTTTCACACGTGTGACCGTACCTTAACTTGTTTTTCAGTATGTATTAACAAAAAAACGAAAGTGATATAAATATCGCTCATTTGCTAAAATATTGTCAGAACTAAAAAAATTGTATTTTTGAGTTAATGATGCAAAATTAATCCTCATATTGTTATTGATATTGTGTAAAAATTTCATACTTTCAAATTTCTTGTATACTCTTGAGAGAAAAATAAAATTTTCTTGTTGTTAAACTTGTTATCTCGAAAATTAGTTTATTCGACTTCGACTTGCTCACGAAAGTTTCCGTACGGACACTTACATATTGATGATTTACTCAATGAAAGTCAAAAATGGAATTTTCGAGGTAAATATCTTCTTTACGATTTTTTTAGTTTTAGAGATTTTTGTTAGTGTTTTTCTCTTGACGCTTTTCTTTCGTTTTGGCGATTTTTTCGAACTTGGAGATTTTTTTTTGTGACTTTTTTACTTTTGGTAATTTTGTTGCATTTGAGCGATATACATTTATGATGCATATCATTTTAGCGTTTTTTCATTTTTGCGATTTTTCGTCTTAGCATTTTTTTTTTAATTTTTAGATTTCTTAGTTTTAGCATTTTTGAAACATTAAAAAATTTGCTTCTTACGGTTTCCAAGATACAGCAAGTTGTCAAAACTACCTTAACTAATAGAATACCCTTTAGATTTGATTTTTTTAATTTCAGTGTAAATTGGTATAGCCTGTATAAAAATTAGGGTGATCGATTATTCGACTTTTTCCAGAAACCGGTTTTCGAATACATAGTTCGATTATTTGAAATTATGAAAAACCCGGTTTCGGTTTTTACAATTCAGGAAAAACTGGTCAACCGGTTTTTTTAAGTAAGAAAATTATTATACAAAAGTTTTGATTTTAAATTGCTTTATTATTCATGTAAATACTATAAAAAAGAGATGTGCAAATGTCGTGATTTTATCGAGTCACGTGTGATTCACGTGATTCGTGATCAAATATTATGACTAATCACGCGTGAGTGCGTGAGCGTGATTGAAAAAAATTTACTCGTGCGTGAGCTTTTTTTAATAATCACGCACGAATTCTCACGCTCTCACGAGAAACATTCTTGCATAGATACATACATATGTAACTGTATTCAATCATTTGAAATAAATTATTTTATAATAATAAATGCATATATGTATGTATAGTAATATGTATGGTAGTATGAGCTTATAAACATAATGAATACCCCCAAACAAAATGTTTCGATGTATGTATGTTTCTTAGATACCCTGTAGGAAGTATCACTTGAGAAACACTACTGATTCAACAGTGCCTTTGTCAACAATACTACTGACGAATTGTACTGCAGAAAATGTTTTTTGCTGTAGGGGCCGTCCATATATTACGTAACGCTGTAGGGGAAGGGGTGGGGTTCGAGTTTTGTTATGATTTGTTATGGGGGGGGGTGGGGGGGAGTCTTTGAAAATGTTACGTAACAGAAAAAATTTTAGTAATTTGTATGTTTTCTCATTTAATATGCTTTTCTCATTTATTTGATTATCATTTATTTAATTGATCATACGTCTTAACTTCACATTTATATTATGTATGTATAAATACATATATGTGCGGAATGTCAATTTTTGATATACGAGAATTCGAATTCGAATATTTAAAATTATATCCGCGAATACGAATATTTAAAACGATATGAAATTAACTTTGCTTTATTTTAATTTACATTATAAATTTTACAAAAACACGAGCATACATATATACATAGATATGTACACCCAAAAATAAAAGTTTTAAAATCATGAAAAAACAATTTGATTTTAAAAACGTAACTCTTATGAAATAGAACCTAGTTTGTTTTCTGCTATTTTAAAAATTTTCACTCTTATTTTAAAAATGAAAAATATTTTGAATTCAAAAAAGAATATTTTTTGTTTGAAAAGGACAGTAACCTTGATATAAAGTTGAACATACTCAAATTAAAGGATTATGTTTTTGAGTTAAGAATGAAATTATTCTTGAAGTAATAATGAAGCATTTTTTATTTTAAAACTTATTATTTTTATATCAAAAATGAAGCGTTTGAATTAATAATATAGAATTATTAAGTTAAGAATGCAAGGTCTTAAATTAATAATGAAGCATTTTTGAATTAAGAATGAAACGTCCTAAATTAATAATGTAGACTTTTTTAAATTAAGAATGAAACGTTTTAAAATAATAATATAGAATTTTCGTTTTACAATTAAAAATATTAATTTTTTTTGGAATCAAAATGCCCTTTTTATGAACAATTTTCGATCTTCGATTGTAGTCCAAACCGCTAATGGAACGAATTTTCATTTGGGTTATGACGATTTTTTGGTGTTCGAGGATCATACAGGGTAATGGACATTAATATACACTTGGTCATAATAATAAATTAATTCTCTTTTTTTTTAACACGACACAAATACAAAGTTTTACTCGGTCAAAAATATAATTTCTTTAATTTTTAAAAATTTAAATTCCTGATATATATAATAATAAAATATTTTTGTTTTTAAATTTTTAAAAAACACATTTTCTTTTTCATTATGACTTCAAAAATTACAATTTTTATTTTAATAACAAAACATTATTGTTCTTGAAATTTTTAAAATGAAAGCGCTTATTTTTGTTTTAAAATTGCTTCGTTATAAAAATAAAAATGTTATATATTAATGTTATAAGAAACATTTTTAATTTAACAATTATTTTTAAAAATGCTGCATTTTTAAAACGAAAAATTCTTGTTTTAAAAATGCTATTTTGGTTTAGTGTACGTATAATATACATATTATGTAAGAACCTATTTTTGAACCCAAAAAACATGAAAATTATATTATACATATACTTTTTCGTGAGCGTCCGTGATCGTGATAAGTTGTAAACCACTCGTGCGTGATTAAAAATATTTTATTCGTGAGCGTGCGTGATCGTGAAAGTGTTCAAAATCATTCGTGCGTGAAAGTGCGTGAGTAAAATATTTTTCTGCGTGAGCGTGCGTGTCGTGAGTCAGAAAACTCTCACGTGCACATCTCTACTATAAAACAATACACAAATTAAAGGTAAAACATAAAAATTAACTTCATATACTTACATATGTATAGTACATATATATTTATATATGTATAATATAAAGTTGAGGAATAAACTCTACATACAACCAACATTTTTTGCCAATAATTATTAAAATGTATTAAAAATACATACGAGAAAAGTCTGCATATAGGCATAAAATACATGAAAAAATACGTGCAAAATGTTTGATGTCGTCAACTTGTTTGAAAATTCTGTGATTTCCGGTACCAAGCCGTCAACAAATGGCATCCAAATATCGTCTATTATATTGTTGTTATTATAATTATTTTTTAACTTTTAATTTTTTGTATTAACATATGTATTAGCAACCTAAATATTGGCATATTTAATTTTTGGAATTTCTTCCCAAGTTTCCTCAAACCCCAAAAATTATGATTGTATGTGGAGTTTATTCCTTAATGGTATATACATATGAATGTATGGACAAGGTGGTTATCTACCTCTATATAAAGCAAAATGGCAACAAAACTAAAAAACACTTTTAGCAACTGTATTTTGACATCAATTGCACACCATAAGGCCAATTAAATTCGCCTCTGCTCTTACCTCATAAAATAATTGCTCTTAAATTTCATGTTTCAATAAATGTTGCCGTGCTCTAAAAAAGCTTAGAGCTTTTACACTAAAAATATACAGGTCTATTCGGGAAGTCACTTTCACCACAAATACGCACATCTTTCACTTTTTGCTATTCTTAAATACTACGTTGGAGATGAGTGATAGAAAACATATGTTTTCTTTCACTTTGGAGGTATTCTAAAATACTTCGTCACCATGATCAATGTCATATTCGTTCGACGCCAATTTTAGCCAATTTTTAAGTTTAAATAAATAAAGAAAAAAGAGATACGAAGTGTTTATATGGTGTTTACCACTGTTAATTAAGCTTTAATAGCGTTCGGCCAGGCTCTACAAGACAATTAAGTTTTCTTTAAGTTCTTCAAAGATGTAAACACGTTTTTAAAACAAATAAAAGAAATAACTAATTTCACTTTTACTGTTTGTTGTTTCTTTTTATATTACTTAGCACTTGTACTGTTAAGTTTTTTTATTAATTATTTCTTTAAATTACTTCTTAAATCCCTTTTTGTTTTCAACTTTTTCTGCATACAAGTCAGCTGTTTTCAATGTCGTTGATGTTTTTATAAGAGATAACATAATATCGATTACTGAAAACGATACTTCTTCGCACGTATTTTAGAATCTGTCGACGTCGAACTATCGAAAGTGAGCGTTCGACGACGAAGAAGTGAAGCGCGTATTCTCGAATAGACCTGATACTTACGAAAATCAACAAAACATGCAAAATGTACAAATCAAAAAGTATTCGACTCAGCCGGTTTTTAAATTGTAAAAAACCCGCACTATTTGACATTCGAAAAATCAACATTTTGAAAAAACCGACAACCGTATTTTGAAAAAATCCGGATTTTAAAACCGGTGCTAGTGCCTGTATATAAAAATTGATTTTTTGAGAGCTTTCGGATTTATATTAAGGAAATATATGAAATCTTTATTTGAGTCAATAGAACGATTTATATAATTAACTTTTTAAAGATAATATTATGTATATGTTGACGGCGGCTACGCTTCAAATGGTTCATACGCTGGGTCCAATTTAAGCATACTCTTTGCAAAATATCGGCTGGTATCTCACGGATAAATTCTTTAATATTTGCTTCCATTAAATCAAACGTTGCTGTCTTGTCCCTATAAGCCTGATCCTTAACATAGCCCCACAAAAAATTGTCTAAAGGCGCTAAGTCGCACGATCTAGGCGGCCAATTGACCGGCCGCAAACGTGAAATAAATTGTTCACCGAACTCGCCTCTCAATTGGGCCATTGTTTCACGTGCTGTGTGGCATATGACATCGTCTTACTGAAATCATATGTCAGCTAAGTCCAACTCATCAATTTTAGGCACAAGAAAATTTATAATATATTGTTACGAAAATAGCCGTCGGCAGGTTTAAGGCAACATTACACAAAAATATTCCAACAGGGTTAATGTAAGTGTTATACGAAAATATTCCTACAGGGTCAATGCAAAGAATGATCTAGAATAGTAGCAAACACGTAAACAAGCAAAAGCAACAACAAAAAAAGCGTCTGCTTATTAAGAAGATTCACATATTTACACACATACATACATGCTAATTCAAACGAAAAGCAAAAAGGTAAACAACCACCACGCATTGCTTAGTTAATGATACACACACGTATGCATATACACATGTATGTACATAGTTACCACCCAGCGGTAAAACTCAGAAGACCTTCTTGGTGTAGGTCTTATTAAAGGACTCTTTCGCATAAAATATACGATACACATTCCACACTCACTTCTATGAGAAGGGAGAAGGGAAGGAGTAACATGTTTTGTTTTGTTTTTTTACCAAAGCAAAAACAAAATCTATTAGTTTGAAGGCCTTCCAGAATCTCTGGCGAATGAAGCAATAAGAGAAGGCCTGCTCCGCAATGACAACGCGCGTAAAAAAGATATGAGTATGGAATGGAGCTAGCAGGCCTTCTACATCCAAAAGAAGGCATACAGAGGCCTTCTAGAAGGCATCCCTACTCCTTCTAATTCCCGCTGGACACATGAACTTAATTAGGCACTTTGTAAACAGCATATAAGATGATAATGATCGTATATACATTGCTTGAAACTTCTAGTGGTATTTGTGTGGAATATAAAAATAGGTGACGCAGCCAATGAGTTAGTTAGTTACAGTTGTGAGTCAGTTGCGAACAAATCAGTTGCGAACAATTCAATCAGTTGCGAGTGAACAAGTCAGTTGATAATTAAGTTGTGAATTAATAATAGTCTACGATACAGTGGTGAGTTGATAGTTAAGAGCAGTCTGTCTTTTTGTTTGAGTTGAGTTTTTGTGTTTAAAAAGGTTTAGGTACGTCTATACTAAATTCTATTTAGCATCGCTGTGGCACTGCCATCATTCTTTTTATAATTTGATTTAATAGTCTTTTCACAAGAAGTATTTTTACTACACCATTTTAACTTGTAATTGAGAAAATACAAATTCATAATGGTAATTCCAAATTGATATTGAGAGAATACAAATTGATATTCAGAAATGCAAATTGATATTGAGAAACAACAAATTAATAATGAGAAATCCAATTTGATATTGAGAGAATTCAAATTGATAACGAGAAATCCAAACTTATATTGAGAGAATACAAATTGATAATGAGAATTTTAAATTAATATTGAGAAATACAAATTAATATTGAGAAAATACTAATTGATAGTGGGAAATGCAAATTGATATTGAGAAATCCAAATTGATATTGAGAGAATTCAAATTGATAATGAGATATCAAAATTGATTATGGGAAAAATAAAATTGATATTGAGAATTCCAAATTGATATTGAGAGAATTCAATTTGATATTCAGAATTTCAAATTGATATTGAGAGAATTCAAATTGATAACGAGAAATCCAAATTAATATTTAGAAAATAGAAGTTGATATTGAGAATTCTAAATTGGTATTGAGAACATTCAAATTGATATTGAGAATTCCAAATTGATATTGAGAGAACACAAATTGATAACGGGAAATTCAAATTCATATTGAGAAAAACCAAAATGAAATTGAGAAAATCCAAGTTTATACTGAGAAAAAACAACTTGAAAATGAGATATTCATTAATATAAAGAAAAATATTTAAAAACAAAATATTTATAAACATAATTATGTATATATGTCTACACACGCATACATATGTATATGTATATGTGAAAGAATTTATTCGCCAACAGGCATGTCTTCTAATTGTATTGCCCTTTGGTAAAACGTTGTAGAATGTTGCACTGCTCTTGCACAATCAACAGTTGTGATGGTGATTTTAGCGGTTCAGTTTTATGCAAAAAAAAATACAAAAAATTTCATACCGATAAGTTGCGTTTTAGGGGGTGTGTTCGGCCCTCAAAGTTGGCCTTCAATTATTTTTTTTAGTTTTGGCGATTTTCTTCGAGTTTTGGCATTTTTTTCGGATTTAGCGATTTATTTTAGTGTTAGAAATTTTTTTAATATTGGCGATTTTTTTCGTTTTGGCGATTTTTTTCGGTTTTTGGTGTTTTTTTTATATTGGCAATTTTTTTAATTTTGGCGATTTATTTTATTGTTAGAAATATTTTTTTTTTTTTTGGTTTGGCGATTTTATAATTTTGGGATTTTTTTAGTTTTACCGTTTTTGAAAATTTCAGGAGTTTGCCACTTACGGTTTCCAAAACACAGCAAGTTTTCAAAATTACATAGTCAAAATTTAAAAAAAAAATTAAAATTTTTATAAATTTTTATAAATTTTAGTGTTAATTGTTGTAGTCTGCATAAAAATTCACTAATTTTACAAATTTCAAGTCTCAATATACATATGTGCATATGTATGTGTATTACATGGGATTTTAACATTTTTCGTGGCTCGTTTTGGAGCACCCTTTAATTTTTAATTCTCATGAATTTTTTTGTTGTAGCGGCCAAGGTTCTACATACATACTCTGTCCAAATTTCAGGTACGTAACTGTTACGGTTCCTGAGAAAATACCGTGTGACGGAAAGACGGACAGCGTAGCGAAAGGAATAGGATTCCTTTTCACCTTTGGTGTTCGGAATCTTAAAAAGAGGCCGACGTATGTATGCGTGTAGTACTGCAAAAAACTATGTTTTAATATATGTATAAAACAGCAAAAGACCGAAAAAATAGCAAATTTTATAATTGAAAACTTTTCGTTTTAAAATATGTACATTCTTCCAAAAATTTTGGAACAAAATTCTGAATATGAATTTGGATTTTCTCAATTTCATTTTGGTTTTTCTCAATATGAATTCGGATTCCCCGTTATCAATTTGTGTTCTCTCAATATCAATTTGGAATTCTCAATATCAACTTGTATTTTCTAAATATTAATTTGGATTTCTCGTTATCAATTTGAATTCTCTCAATATCAATTTGAAATTCTGAATATCAAATTGAATTCTCTCAATATCAATTTGGAATTCTCAATATCAATTTTATTTTTCCCATTATCAATTTTGATATCTCATTATCAATTTGAGTTCTCTCAATGTCAATTTGGATTTCTCAATATCAATTTGCATTTCCCACTATCAATTAGTATTTTCTCAATATCAATTTGTATTTCTCAATATTAATTTAAAATTCTCATACAGAATACAAATTGTGTCAATATAAGTTTGGATTTCTCGTTATCAAATTGAATTCTCTGAATATCAAATTGGGTTTCTCATCATTAATTTGTTGTTTCTCAATATCAATTTGGATTTCTCGATATAAATTAGTATTTTCTCAATATCAATTTGGATTTCTCGATATAAATTAGTATTTTCTCAATATCATTTTGGAATTCTCATAATGAATTTGTATTTTCTCAATGCAAATTTGTATTTTCTCAGTTTCAACTTAAAAAGGTGTAGTGTTTTTATAAAGTATTTTTAGAAAGTAAAGATGTTAGACCTTAACTGTATATATGTTTATACATACATTTCATTACCTCAATCTAAAATGAATTTGTAGTGCTTGAGATATTTTTTTGTTTCCGGTAAAATATTTTTGAGGACAAAACTTTAACTTAAACTTTGAGAAGTAACATTCAAACATTGATGCGCTTTTGATATATAAATAACGATAAAAGAGTTACAAAAAATAGTAAAACCAAACAAAAGTACCTTTCTTAATCTTAATATTAAACTAAATATTAAGCCAAAATAAAATGTATAATATTCTAGTTGAAAGAACAAGAAATAACAAAAATTAAAAAAAACATAGCTGAGAACCCTCTCGATCAAGTCATCTTTCAAACAGAAAAAACTAAATGAAAATCGGTCCAGCCGTTTGGCCTGTACGTGGACACGGACAGACACACAGATACACAGATACACAGATACACAGACACACACTACAAACTTATAACACCCCTTTTTTAGTCGGGGGTTAATTATTTATAAAATTAATATAAATATATTTTTTTAAATAAATAATTCAACTTTTTTTAATAAATTCGTCAATTAATTCATTCGCATTATTTAAATATTCGTATATACAACCGATTTTATTATTCTTACAAAATAGCATTGTTTCATACTGTCGTTCAAACGTGAACGATTGAACGAACGGGTAAATTTTTTGCTAATTGAACGAAAATGACCGGTCACTGAAAAGAACGATTTGGCACAGCTCTACACGTATGCATATACACACGTATTTACATAGTTACCACATTAACTTAATTAAGCACTTTGTAAACAGCATATAAGACAGTGTCCCGCAAAATAAAATATGTTGGTATTGGTGAAAAAATTGAGAGTAAAATAAACTTGCACTTGAAAAAAAGTTTTGTTATATAAAATAAATCATGTGGTTATTAGTTGTTTGAATTTATTTTTGTAAATAAGCAATTTAATAAAAACTTAAGTTAAAAGTATAAATTTAATAACTATTCAATAATTTAGTGTATAGATTCAAAATTAAATTTATTCACAGCTCTGTGGATACTATTAAAATGCGTTTTTAAACTATTTTCCCTATTATTTTTTAATGTTTCATAACATAAATTGCATTGGCTATTGCGAAAAGCATTTTCAGCACGAAATTTTTCTTAGCTTCCATAATTATTTAATTTTTTTTTTGCAATACAAATTTATTAAATTTTAACTTTAATTTCGTTGCGTGTGCTCAAAACAACTAAACAAAAAACCAAAAAAAAAGTTAATACATGCGTGCACAACTTAATTCGTCGCTTGCTCAGTGACGATTAAGTGAAAGAGCATAAGCATGTATGTGATTTTCATCCGCACAATTTTGCTATGGCTTGCGGGTTACTGATATAAGATGATCAGCGTTACCGTTTGACCGACTAAAGTAGCAAATTGCCACTTTTTCGACTGCCTTTCCCCTTTTTCGACAGCCTCGACACTTTTTGTTCCCACTTTTTTTAGGGTGAGTTATATGAAAATACATTAAAAATAAAAAGTTTAGTGTAGTTTTCTCTTTTTTTTATTTTTGCCCCTTTTTTTTGATAAATCCCCTATTTGGTGCCACTTTTTGAAAAATGTCATCGGTCACCCTGAAGATGATAATGATCGTATATACATTGCTTGAAACTTCTAGTGGTATTTGTGTGGAATATAAAAATAGGTGACGCAGCCAATGAGTTAGTTAGTTACAATTGTGAGTCAGTTGCGAACAAGTCAGTTGCGAACAAGTCAATCAGTTGCGAGTGAACAAGTCAGTTGATAATTAAGTTGTGAATTAATAATAGTCTGCGATACAGTGGTGAGTTGATAGTTAAGAGCAGTCTGTACTTTACACGTGAGTTGGAGTAAAGGAGAAACTATAGGGCAGTCTATAGTGACAGCAAATTCTCTCGTGGAATTGAGATTATTGTGGAGTCTATCGTGTCGACTGGAGTAAAGGGAACACCGCAGCGAATAGACGTGTGTAAGGGTGTAAGTAAAGCCAGTGAGTCTTTATCAGTGATGGGAAATGTGGCACAATTGTGCCATTTTTGGCACTATTGGACGCAGCGTGACCGTTTGACCGACTAAAGTGGCAATTTGCCACTTTTTCGACTGCGTTTCCCCTTTTTCGACTGCCTTGCCACTTTTTGACTCCCTTTATTTAGGGTGAGTTATATGAAAATACATTAAAAATAAAAAGTTTAGTGCAGTTTTCTCGTTTTTTTTTAATTTTGCCCCTTTTTTTTGATAAATCCCCTATTTGGTGCCACTTATTGAAAAATGTCATCGGTCACCCTGATTGGACGTTGCCTGACACTGTGGCACTCTCGCTTCCTTTCTGGCACTTTTTGTCAATTACATATGGAAACTTTTCTTATTGCAATAATTAGTACTCCTCTCGTACTTTTTACGTTTTTAAGTAATGAAAATTTAATAGGATTTGAGGCTGACAACTGTTCGGTTCTGATAGTTAAAAGTAACAGTTTGCACAGAGACATTGACGATCTATTAAACTGAGTATATAAATTTGTTTGTAACAGCTTATGTCGTAGAAACGATTTTATACATTTTTAGAAGTATTTCAACTATGAAATTTATAAAATTCTCAAGTATTCCCCAAACCATTGGCAGTCTCGGTAAGATTGTTGCAGATAGAGTCCTTGAACACTGCGAGCCTTGAAATCAGCGTTGTAAACTTGGTGCATTTCGCACCATTTTGGGTGCTTTTTGAAATTTTTTTTTTTGCGAAAAATTCCTTAGTTGGTGCGTGGTGCGCTTTTTTTTTAATTTCGGTGCGTTTTTTAATTTTTGGTGGCACCAACGCAAATTTAACACAACAATGGGTTTAAACTGGAAAATTCTTGTTGTGAAACTTACCAATTAATAGTAATGATGTTTAAAAAATATCACAATTTGAAATGAAATCTGTTTTATGGCCCGATGATAACAATAATATTGAAAATATTAACTTTAATAATTTGGAATAATTAATTTTTGGGCTCTTTTTAAAAAGTTTTAAGCCGAATTTATAAAATTAATGTACAAAAATATATCATATTGTACAAATGAATGCAAGGATATATATGTGCCCTTAACTATGAAAATTGTATAAGTCATATATTTTTTGGTCGAAATATTTAATAGATTACATTGGAAAAAATCCAAAAATATTTTTTATTATGCAACAGTTAAATTTAGAGTTGTATTAGTCTCGATTAATAAATATTTATTTCCCAAATCGCCACAGTATTCGAAGCAGAAGCCGAAGCCATTCTTAAGGCTCTACATTTATGCAGATCTTCATCTAACAAACACATCATTTGTACGGACAGCCGTTCCGTGTTCGACGCAGCCTCAAACCCTAAAAATAAACAAGATACAATCATCTCTATCCAACAACTTTTGATACAAACAAAAGATAAAGTTAAACTTCTATGGATTCCAAGTCACATTGGTATTATGGGTAATGAAGCTGCAGATAAAACAGCTAAAACAGCCTTTAAGTTTCCACTATATATATCAGTTCCTAACTCAAAAAGTTTTATCTTCAGAAGTCTAGTTGCCAATTTAAATGCTGCCTCCCTTCGTAACTGGAATAAATACGACCATCTCTATGGAACTATCAATACTGATAAAAAACCTGTAAACCTTTCAAGCTCCACCAGCTGGTATAAAAACAAATGCTTTACTAGATTGCGTCTAACACACTCCAGACTTACCCACGATTATCTGTTTTCAAGGGATCCACAACCAGTATGCACATTCTGCAACAACTCTCCAATAACTATAACACATACATTATCTGATTACCAATCACTACACCATCTTCGTATAAGCCTAAGTAACTCAAACAGTATGATAGACTTACTAAAAAACGCTTATGAAGAAAATATTAACAGCCGTATTCATAAAAAAAAGTTGATTGAGGTTTAAAATTCATATTAGTTAAAAAACATTTTAAGGCTAAATATCGTTTTTTAAATATTGATATTCATAATCAGTATTTTAACTAAAAATCAATTAACTTGTTTTTTTAAATATTATGGCAATTCTGTATCCTTTATTTGTCACTTGCATATTAGTTCTGCAAAAAAACGATTGTAAATTCACAAAGTACTCGTGTCTATATTAGTTTATTTGTCGCTTTTCAGAGAAATATTGTTTCTTTAAAATAAAAGATGTGTTCCAACTTGTATTTCATAAAAAAATAAAAAAATTTCACAACAAATCTTTGTTAAAAGTGCTTTTTATATGATTTATTTTATTGTAGATTAAGAAGCACTAGAATACCGAGCTTTATTTTGTTTGTGCTGAGTGTTTATACATCACTAGATAATTTTCTACAATTATAATATCTTTTTTAACACATAAAATGAGAAAATAATGACTCGGAATCGAAACTGGATCGCTCCTTTTCTTTTAAATATTCTTTTGGAGACTATTTGATATTTCGGCAATAGTTTCAATAAAATAAATTACATTGTTTTCTTCTAAATATCACTAGCATATACACACATACATAAGTACATGCATACACACATACAGGCAGAGTTAAAAATGTAAACAAAAACGAAGCAAAATTACAACAACGTCATCTTAAAATTGGTTTAAGCATGGGTGCGTGCAATCAATTTTAAAATTTGCTGATTTACGCAAGATTTAAAAAACGTTTTTTAAGCTAAAATTCTATTATGACTACAATTTTATTTAACGAATTTTGCTTAAACAATATTTGAAATGCTGCTTAAAATTTTTATGAATACGGCTGTAAGGCACTAGCAACTAAGGCTATCGGCTAAATTTTATGGGAAACTACGTTAATGTTAATACATGTTAAATTTGTTAGAATTGTAAGTGTTAGCAACAGAGAGAGAGAGAGAGAGAGGAAAAAATAAAATTATTATATTTCATTTTGTAAATTGATTTGTGGTCAAAAGTTGAATATATTGTTATATTTGTTTTTATTGTTATATAATGTAGTACAAATAAATATATATATAGTAAAAAACTGTAAAAGCCTGTTTTAGTATTAAATTTTTAACACAAAAAAATGTACTTTTTATGCAAAATTAATTCAATAAACATTGTAAACTAACAAAAAGAAATTCTAAGCTTGGTGCGTTTTTTTTTGGAAATGGCGCGTTTTTTCTCCATTTCGGTGCGTTTTGAAATTTCAAATTTGACAACGCTGCTTGAAATATTTCTTCACATTATAAAGTTTTCAGTCATAATGCAATGATAAAATTATTCATATTAAATAGTTTAACGGATTATATAACCAAGATGCATTTTTATTTTTATCTTATGTCCTTGAAATAGTAAATTGTCGAAACGCAATCTAAAAATGTGAGACTACATTTAGTTTAAAATTGGCTTTTTTATTTCGTCATTTACGTCAAAACTTTTTGAACAAAAAATATATTATATATATACACAATATAGATCGAAATTGGTGAGAATTTCGGACCAATAGAAGAAAGTTATTGCGGCACTGAAATTGAACTATTAATAATCAAAAACTAATTTTCCCACGATAAAGCTGTAGAGTTCAAAAATACAATTAAAGTCTTATTTTATTTCTTCCCTGCAAGCATTTTATGAAAAAATTTTATCATATTCGAGTCATTTACGATTCCTCTGCGCGATTAAAATAAGCATATTAGAGTTCATTTTCTGATCATAAATGATTGTTATCTCGGGAGAAAATGGTACCCTACCCACGACTCTTATTGATGAGTCTTTTATTACCCGCTTTTCTGATCAGCTTCGACTCATGTATGAGTCATATATTTTAATGATTTGCGAGTCTTTTTCGAATAATTTTTTAGCTGTATTTCTAATCGTTCGCGAATCATTTATGAGTCATTTTTTAGTCATATTTCTGATCGTTTGCGAAACTTTTTTGACTCTTTTTTCATTCATATTTTTAATCGATTGTTTCGCTGACATTACTTTTTTTATTTAAAAAAGGAAGAAAAAAATTAGATATCATAAAAACCAAAAAATATATATCCTGAAGAAGCTAACCGAAGATTAACGAAATATTGAAATAATAAACTCAAAATATAAACTGACCAAAAACTCAAGAAAATAGTTTAATTTAACATATAAAAAAAGGTCGAAGAGATTTTAATATAATATATATAATTCAAACTTCAAAACAGTCATATTTCAAATACCTGTATGATATATTTTCGATTGCTGTATGTTTTGTTATTGTATTTTCAATAAATTACTTTTAAGGCATAAGCACGAATCCTTTTTGGAGACTTTTTTCAAGCGCGCAAGTGATTAATCAGTTTTTAATCGTTAAAAGTGCTCGAGGAAGACTTAGTTATGTGATTTTTGATAAAACAATCCTCCAAATGCTAGTAGGGTTTTGTGTCATATATGAAAACTAAATACAACTTCAAGGACTATTATTTGAATTGCTTTCCAAAGTGTGCGCCAGAATACATATGTGTGTTCTACATGTATACACAAATAATACTATTCCTTTTGATAAAACAAACACTTTCAATCCTTTTTATTCTCTACTCTTCATCAAGCGTGGAAAGTATATTTTTAGTTCGAAATTTGATCAAAAGTAAAATTATAAACTTTAGCATCTTTAATATATGGTAAAGATTTTTGAAGTCTAACAACATATCTTTTATATAATCGTAATATATATGTATATGTACATATAAAATGATGTACCAAAAAAGCAATATATACAAATTCTACTATACCGACTGAATCTTTGTTTGATTAAAATAAATAGCTAGCAATTATTATTATTTTTAAAGTGTACGAATTTGTACAACTCGACAGTATATTAACCATAAAAAAGCACAAACTATAATTATATAATTGTCACTAAGTATATACATCTAATAAGAAAAAGTTATTTTATCATTTAAATAAGTTTAGGGTTGTTATAATAAAGTATGTCCTTTAGATATATGATGCATACATATCGAGCATTACTTTCGATTAACGAGAAGGTTTTCTTATAATATTCAAATATGTTTTACGAGTACATACGTGTCGCTTACGATAGATTTTACAGCCTGTATTTTAAAAGTTATCAACAATTTTGCAATTTTAATATCAAAAAAGTTAATTTCTTACTACGTGTCATTCACGATTAAATCGAAAATAGAGCGAGAAATGTATTAATGTCTATATAAAACTAATTTTGGACCGTGTTTTTGTGATATTCGTAAATTTTTCTAGTTATGAAGACAATTAATTATCATTCAAGAACCATAGTTCAAATGAACATCAAGTGCCAACATTAAAATTATATATAAAAAAGTGGTTTGGCACTATTCAAGAGATTCTGGCACTATTTAAAAGCAGATTTGGCACGAAATCAAGATTTCCAATTCCCATCACTGGTCTTTATTGGTGTATCAACTGTGAGTGTCGGCAGAGTGAGTGCAGTGTGTGACAAGCAGCAGACAAAGAGGTATTGGTGTATCAACTGTGAGTGACGGCAGAGTGAGTCTTGTAAGTGACTAGTAGCAGTTGTGAATATTTGTGTGTAATTCAGTAGTTTAAGTTGTATTAGTTTATATAAGCTCTTGAATAATTTAGTTTAAGTGCATTTGTAAATAAAACTTGTATCATTCTTAACCCTAATTACTACACTCGGCTCTTGTATTCATTTGCAAATCTTCGGGTCCACGGAAAAGCGTTTTTATAGAGAGAAAAACGTAACAATATTTATAGCGCTCGCCATTCGTAGTAATGGTCCTGTCCGATAATTTAAGGTCATCAACAACACTGCGGATACAGCTGCGATATTTTCCTCTGTATGCGTGTTGGTGGTTTTATGTCTAATAATGTAAATTTGCGAATAGCCGCCTCAGAATGTCATCCAACTGACCACGATGCACTTTCTTAGCCGAGCATGAATTTTGATAATAAAATTCGTTTGAAAGTCGTTTCATGGTTAAATTATAGTCCAAACTGAACATGTTTAATGGTAAGATCATACACGAAAACAGCTGAGCTGCCAAAAGCAGTGGTGCCAAAAAGAGAGTTGCTAAAATGTCACCCTTCATATTACATTTGAATTTTTACATGTTTCGTTGATAGCTTTAATATTTAACTTTCATATTTCATGTTGATGTAGCGGCCAAAGATTTCTATAAATTTTAAGGGCCGATGTTGATTTTGAATAAAACACAAATTATTGAGGAAATTATTGTCATTATTTTTTCTTTTGCCGCCGCGACCTCGGCGCCACACCTCTAACCGATGGTAAAAATTTTCGATAACGCTGAGGTATAATTGAGGTTCTATGCCGTTAATGTGCCGAATTATCTCATACTTTAGCTCTTGAATTATTGCTGGCTTATCGACGTACACCTTTCCTTTCATATAACCCCAAAGAAAGAAGTCCAACGGTGTCAAATCACATTATCTTGGCGGCCAATTGACATAGCGACCACGTGAGATAGCACGGCATTTGAATTTGTCGCGCAAAATATCAATTGTTTCGTTAGCTGTGTGGCAAGTGGCGCCGCGCCGTCCTGTTAAAACCACATATCGTCCACATCCATATCTTCCAATTCGGGCCATAAAAAGTTCGTTATCATCCCACGATATCGAACACCATTCACAGTAACTGCCTGACCGACCTCATTTTGGAAAAAATACGGCTAGAGGATGCCGCCAGCCCATAAACCGCACCAAACAAACACTCACTCTTTGTGGGTGCATTTATTTTTCGACAATTACCCTTGGATTATCATTCGCCCAAATGCGGCAATTCTGCTTATTGACGAATCCACTGTGATGAAAATGTGTCTCATCACTGAAGATGACGCATTTTGATTTGAACGCCCATTTTCATAATAAGCCTGATTAACTTTAACGCATTGCTCGATTGTGTATCTTTCCATGGTTCAAATTGAGTTAGTCTTAAATTGAGAAATGTCAAATGAAATGCAGAAAAAAACTTGATGTTTTGGCCCTTAAAATTTAACCACCCTTTATTTTCTGAAAACTTTACGTCCGTAGCTCTTACGGTTCTCGAGAAAACAGTCTATGACGTACAGGCAGGCAGACAGACAGACAGTCGGACATCATAGTAGACAATTACTATATTTTACCATAATACTGCTACGTTTTTCTCTCTATAAAAACGCTTTTCCGTGGACCCGAAGATTTGCAAATGAATACAAGAGCCGAGTGTAGTAATTAGGGTTAGAATGATACAAATTTTATTTACAAATACACTTAAACTAAATTAATCAAGAGCTTAAATACACTAATACTGCTTAAACTACTGAATTACACACAAATATTCAAAACTGGTTACCACTACGCCTTCCTCGCTGTAGTTTACTCACGTCTCTTAGCTGGCTGCGAAAGTATTCACGTGACACCTCTTTGTCTGCTGCTCGTCACTACGAGACTCGGTCTGCCGACACTCACAGTTGATACACCAATAAAGACTAACTGGCTTTACTTACACCCTTACTCACGTCTATTCGCTGCCCTGTTCCCTTTACTCCAGTCGACACGATAGACTTCACAATAATCCCAATTCCACGACAGACTTTGCTGTCACTATAGACTGTCCTATAGTTTCTCCTTTACTCCAACTCACGTGTAAAGCACAGACTGCTCTTAACTATCAACTCACCACTGTATCGCAGACTCCCCCAGGGGAGTCTGTTATGGACTACGGGTGTGGCAACCCCGAGGCCCCAGCTAGGTTAATGTAGCTTTTTCCGCTTGCGGACCTTTGGCTCATTAGCCGTAAAACTTATGTGTTACTACCCAATCTCTGAATATAAACAGAGTAACGGATGTGCACATATTTATAAAAGGAAAACAAATATTGTAAGCCCGTTGTTGTCAGCTAGGTGTAGCGTCACCTAGAACTGCCCCTGAGTTCAAAAGACGATAGAGGTGAAGCCCTTGTGGTGGAACTTCGAGGTCTAACCAGAGGCTACTTCTGGTACCACGGGTGACGGTTGCCCGACAGCTGGGCTGCTTAGAGATAAATGCATTGCGGTTGTCAAAAATTCTGTGCTAAAATGGCTTTTCGTCCTGGATACGACCCCAGGACACTCTCACTTTTTAGTGTCGGGTCTTAGTAGGCGCAGAAGTTTTGGTGGCGAGCTTGCGTTCTTCTCGCGTGAGTGGTCCTCGCTGCTCTGAAGTTTGGAGTGCATGTAGCGGTCGTCAGTTTCCTTTGCTAAAATGCCGAGTTCGTCCTTCCCCAAAGGGGTAGACCCCTAAGGGGTTAAAGGGATGATTTTGGTAAGTGTGGAGTAGGCACTGGTTATTTGGCGACACAGGCATGCGTTCTTTATGGATGAGTGGTTAGCTGTGCCGGCAATGGTTGAGGAATTTTCTTGGGGACTTCGCTTAGGTGTATACACAACACCTAAGCGTGGAAGCTGGATAATTATCGTGGTGGCTGTGGTTTGCTACCAAACATCGCTGGGAGAATAGTCTTGGCGTCCCAGTGTTAAATCAATGCTAGTGGTTGGTGTGACGCGGTCAGCCAGACACTGTTCTAGGTGCTGTTGCCATTCAACAGAGCTGCTATGGGCACGGACATAGCAGCAGAGTTTAGATAGCTCAAATTACCTCAGCAAGGTAATTGAATATAATACAGGGATAACTATATTCAAAGATTGCAACCTATGTGCCTTGTGGAGTGGGCCATAGGTTCATTCTAAAGGGGTGCATGGGGGCGTTGGTCTGGCGTCTAACCCACACCCGGTGCTTTGGCACACGTGAGATTAGGCCGTAATGGCAGGTACTCACGTAAAGCGATTGCACATCTGTATCGCAGACTATTATTAATTCACAGCTTAATTATCAACTGACTTGTTCACACGCAACTGATTGACTTGTTCGCAACTAACTCACAACTGCAACTAAATAACTCATTGGATGCGTCACCGCTTTTTATACTCCACACAAATACCACTAGAAGTTTCAAGCAATGTCTAGACGATCATTATCAACTTATATGCTGTTTAGAAAGTGCCTAATTAAGTTCATGTGGTAACTATGTACATATGTATATGTGTATATGCATACGTGTGTACATCATTAACTAAGCAATACATGGTGGCACTGTTGCCAGAATTGACGATTTCTCTGCATTTTGACGATTTTCACCTCTCAAAATACACTAGTGACGATTTTAGGTCCAGAAATTACGATTTTTCTAAACTTAACATATATGGAAACTTTTTTTAGTATTGCATTTTTAGAGTTTGTTTTTTGTTATGTTATGATTTTTTTTTTTGTTCAAAATGTTAAATTCTGATATTTATACATAAAATGTTTCTATAACAAAAATGCTAATTATTTCTTTATAAATTATCTGTTTTAAAAATAAATATATATGTATGTATGTGAATTCTGATTTCATTTTAAGTTTTTTTTAACTTTTATTTTTAATTTTAATGGTTTTCATGTTTAGGTAATATACATATGTTTAATGGATATGTGTATATTTGTTGAAAGCATAGTTAATAAGTTTGAACCATAGTAATAGTTTTTGTAATAAAACAATTAAAATACAAAAAATTTAATATATTTGATTTGACGTTTTTTGACGATTTTCTAAAATGACTTGACGATTTTGACGATTTTTTGCACAGAAATCTGTAGTTTTTGACGATTTCACCCCTAAAAGTTCTGGCAACAGTGCACGGTGGTTGTTTATCTTTTGCTTTTCGTTTGAATTGGCATGTATGTATGTGTGTAAATATGTGAATCTTCTTAATAAGCAGGTGCTTTTTGTTGTTGCTTTTGCTTGTTTACGTGTTAGGCATGCTTTTTGCTACTATTCTAACGGGTGTTTTTTTTAGAGGTATAGAACTTCGAATTGAAATAAAACTCAAGAAAATCGTTTTAATGTCCATCAATTTGGTGATTTCGGGCATGTGGCCGCCGCGGCTGGCTCGAATAAAGCCAATTCTACAGGTCCAATTTTCAACCACTTTTTCGAGCATATGAGGCCGTATGTTTCCAATAACGCCACGAATGTTGGCTTCCAAGTCCCCTAACGTTTCTGGTTTGTTGGCGTAGACGAGCGACTTCACATATCCCCAAAGAAAATAATCCAATGGTGTCAAATCACACGATCTTGGTGGCCAATTGACAGGTCCATTCCGCGAAATTATGCTCTCATCGAATGTTTCCTTCAATAAATCGATTGTGACGTGCGCTGTGTGGATTGTAGCGCCGTCTTGTTGGAACCACAACTCATCCACATTCATGCCATCCAATTCGGGAACAAAATAGTCGGTTATCATGGCTCTATACCGGTCTCCATTAAGGGTAACTGACTCTCCAGCATTATTTCGGAAGAAGTATGGCCCAATGACTCCACCAGCCCATAGAGCACACCAAACAGTCAGTTTTTGTGGATGTATTGGCGTCTCAAGGGTCTCATGTGGATTCTATTCACTCCAAATGCGGCAATTTTGCTTGTTGACGTAGCCATTCAACCAAAAATGAGCCTCATCACTGAACAAAATTTTGCGATGAAAATCAGCATCGAGATCAATCTCATTTTCGGCCCATACACCAAAATCACGACGCATTGCATGGTCTCGCGGCTTTAATTCTTGCACAAGCTGGATCTTGTAAGGTCGCAAGCCAAGATATTTGCGCAAAATCTTCCATAAAGTTGATGGACAAAGCTCCAATTGCTGTGCACGGTGGCGAATCGATTCATTCGGGTCCTCTTCAACACTTTGCTCTACAGCGGCAATTGTTTCTTCGGTGCGCACTGTTCGACGTCTTTGCGGATGCGTATTATCACATAGAGTAAACGTAGTGCGAAAACGATCCATGGTTAACCGAATGAATTGCTCTGATGGACGATTATGTCGACCATAAAATGGACGGAGCTTGCGGTAAACTTCGCGAACTGAACCATTATTTTCGAAATAAATTTGCACGATTTGCAAGCGTTGTTCTTTTGTCAACCTGTTCATGATGAAATGGCAAACCAAACTAAATATTAATCACTTGACAGCTGACAAAATGGCCGCCAGTTAAAAAAGTGATGCCAACTTAAAGTTCTATACCTCAATAAAAAACATCGTTACATTGACCCTGTAGGAATATTTTCGCGTAACACTTACATTAACCCTGTTGGAATATTTTTGTATAATGCTGCTTAACCTTGTCGATGGCCATTTTCGTAACAATATTATGGCAGTTATTTAAATTAAAATTAACACTAATTTTAGCTGCTACTTTTTACTACTTTAATCTTTATTTGCGCATTTTATTTATTATGGAAAATTTGAATTTAAGATTACTTTGTTACCCTGTTATTTAAAGAATTATAATTCTTTTTTAGAGCTTGCGATTTTAATAAAATTTTGTTACGGCACTGAGAGTATTAGAAGTAGTTTGCATAAGAAATTTCGCGAATTTACAGTTCTTATTTTTAGGCCTATGATATTTTTTAGTTAAAGGATATATGACAAGGACACGAATCAATGCATATATATTCACCAAAAATTTATTTTTATAAATATATATACATTGTAAAACGAAGTTTTACTGCCAGCTTATATTTAGAAGCCATGTAAAAATTCTCGGCTTTTTATAATGAAAACAAAAACAAATTTTGAGTGCTTTGTTTTTGTTTTCAATATAAATAGCCAGACGAGAATTTTCACATGGCTTCTATGAACTATGTTATGCTTTTTAAAAGCTACTTTATCCAAATTATTACAATTTCGACCATTTGTTATTTGTTGAGCTTCTCATTTGTTCAAATGAAATAATAACTCTAGTTGTTCTAAGAAATTTTTGATGATATGCATTAGCAACATTTAAATTCGCATAGGATCGAGCTAAACCCCTCAATAATCAATTTCAGTGTATTTTTAATTAAATAAAAATTTTACTAAATAAGTAAAATAATAATTTGCGACTTTTAGTGCGTTAACAAATCTTGGACTTAAATTGTAATAATTCCCATAAAAAACACTAAAAAAGTTAATTTTTTTTCTACATGAAAATGCTACATTGAGCGACAGGGATGTGATAGACCAAGTTCGAATTTAAATTTAATTTTTTTTTATATGTTCATAGTCTCTTTTATTTTCGAATATTTTTATGTATGTACGTATTATATATTATTGTTTAATTTTTTGCATCTTTTTTCTCAGTTATATCCAGGACCATGACGGATACATGATAGACAAAGATCCAATTTAATGCTTTTTTTATTTGTTTTTTTATGGTATAAATTTGTTTACACTTTTATGTTTTTTTATATATTTTTATTTTTGTTTGGATATTTTTACTTACTCATGTGTAAGTCAGCTCAATACGTCTAGTTTTTTGTTTACAAATTTCGATGACCTCATCGTAGAAAAATCGTTTGTGGGGATGTTTAACTTTTAAGACATTATTTTTCAATTGATATAATTGCCAATTCTGACCATCTCTCTTCGTACATTTTACTTATCGAATACGTTTTTTACTTTTTAAAGCAGAACACGACCTTTCCACGCAACTACATAGTTGTTGGAAAAGATATAATTTAAAACTAAATCTACGAATAACTGTGCAGCCCCTTTAAATATGTTTTAATATAAGATATGTCCACCTAAAAGATGCTGTGATGCTTTCCTACAGGCAATTTCAACTCTCTTCACCCTTCTGTGTACAGTGGGTCGGCCAATTATATCAGAAGCTTCTCTTCGCAGGTGTAATAAAATTTTCTTTTCTTTTTTACGGTTTCGTATACCAAAGGTGCTGTTCGATGTCCGTCTGTCCAATAGCTGGAATAAAAATTGCAAGTCTGGACCAGGACTTAGTATTTCTCAAAATAACATAACTGCTAGAAACAAAATATTGTTTCACAGTCACAGTTTAAGAAAGAGAACAGCGATTTAGAAATTGCGTTCACTATCGCTCATCTCTAAAGGGTATTCCATCAGTTTCACTATCAGTTTTCACTACATAATTTTAACAATTTTGAGGCAAACTCTTGAAATTTTAAAAGACGCTAAAACTTAAAAATCCCTAAATAAAAAAATTTCCAAAACGAAAAAATTGCCAAGAACCGAAAAAATCGCCAAAACTAAAAAAATCACTGAAACTAAAATAAATCGCAACAAACCGAAAAAATCGCAAAAACAAACGCAAAAAACCGAAAAAAGTCAAAAAAACGAAAAGGGTCTAAAGCCGCAATGTACCGATTTTCGTCGGCTTACTGGAATAAAGTCGTAAGTAAAGCAGTAAAATGGCTTTATTTTTTAATTAATTGAAAAACAATTACCTGACTGCGCTTCACTTCAGTGGTTATAAGGCCATATAGCCTTATTTAAGAATTAATTGAGAAATAAATCCGTTTTAGTTTATTACTTATGACCTGAATAAGCATTCGTATTCGTCAAATTCAGGCGAATACGAATACGATTATTTTTCCAAAAAAATTAAATAAATAAATGCATAAATCCTAAACTGAATTTAAATAAATGGATAATAACAAAAATGAAAAATTTTAAAAACCTTCGACTTTTTTCAGAAAAGATGTTATATCTTCTAAACGGCTGGACCGATTTTATTCAAACATAGCTAAGAACCCTCTCGATCAAGTCATCTTTCAAACAGAAAAAACTAAATGAAAATCGGTCCAGCCGCTTGGCCTGTACGTGGACACGGACAGACACACTACAAACTTATAACACCCCTTTTTTTAGTCGGGGGTTAAAAATATTAGTTTGTACGTTCCATTAAATTTTTTATAGAAATTTGTGCTCTATATCATTTTCAGGAGTAAGAACCCTGCAGGAAATTGAACTGACACAACACTAGTCATGTGACCGGTCCCCAAGTGATAGGGACTAGTCCGAGTTCTAACACTTCCTATGAAGCGGACCAGTCACTTTTACATGGGAATGGCCTAGGATGGGGTTAATTGATACTTTTTATGCACCTTGTGACTTGTCACTGAACTATCTCATAGGGACCTATTCGGTGTAGAATAATATAAATTATATATAAATGTCATTCCGACATTTAACTGTAACAACGAAAACTTATAATTTTTTTTATTGTTACAAGTGAAGTTATAATTTATACTAGATATACCAAACGGACGACACACTCGTCCGTATTCTAGAATCAAAATGTAAATAATTTAATATTCAAAGAAAATGTATCTAAACTTCATAAAAATTCACACAAACTTACATACATATGCAAGCATAATTAAATAATACATGAAATTAAAAAAACATAAACAAAATCCCTTTAACCAGGTTAATTCAATTTATTCAAATCTCTTCTTTTAAGTATTATGGCTTTCATACAACAACAAATAAGAGAAAAAAATTGTTAGATGAAGAGAAACACTACAAACCCACACACACACTCATGTTTTGTTTCTTTTTTACTTGTAAGCTAATAAATGCGTGTGTAATATGTTTGCATGTAGTAGTAGCAACTTTAAACGCTTATAGCTCCCAAAATACTAAACCGATTTCAATAAAATATAGATTCTGCACATCTGTATAAAAAAATCATTTAAAACCATATACATAAATCTTTTTAAAATCGGTGCAGTGGTACCAGCGTAAAAGGGATTACAAAAAACATGTTTGCCCATTAATTATATAGATTTAAGCAAAAATTTTTTTTGAGATTCGAACCGACAACCTCGCGCGTGGCAGGCCTGCACACTACCCACTCAACCACAGGGCCACTCACGTTTCAAAAGTATAAATACCAGTTGAGCTTAGGTTAATATCTCAGTATAGTTACGGGACTGGTTCCAGAGTCACATTGAAGGGAGCAATTAACATTATATTTACGCTATTTGATAGGTCCATGTATTCAACCACATCGAACATGTTCAGTGATGTTTACTACAATATTGCCCCGAGTCCAAATTAAATTGGCTCAAGATCAAGACGATACATCACGAAAATGGTGAATATGTAACCGTACTTTTGATAACACTCGCATTTTCTCAAGTCATACTCGTAGGACGAGTACGTTTGGATCAATTGTCACCAAATTTTCTGCAGGGAAGTTCTTTTTCATAACAATTTTTTAATATTTCAGATTGCAGGCGTATGCCACATAGGGCCCTAAATTAATATCTATAAATTTCAGATAAAATATTCGTATTCGTATTCGCGAATATCTTTTCAAATATTCGCATTCGTATTCGCGAATATCAAACATTTTCATTCGTTACATCACTAGCACTTACATACATACATACATATGTAGTGTCCGCACAGAACCCATCAAAGTCACACTTTACTTTATTAAATGAAAATATTTTTAATTTTTCAATGTGTCAAACTTTTTCCTTTTAACTTGCTTATTTATTTTTTTTAAATATTGAATCAAGAAACATGGAATATTGGAACAAGTAATAAATAAGTAATTTTTTGCTTGATTCTTAACACTAACATTCTGGAAGAACTGCTTACTCAAAACCTGATTTGGTGTAATTTTTCCAACATCAAATTTAAAACTCTGTTTATTTTGTTTCACTCATTGTAAACAAATTGTACGTATACATATATATGACATTTTTTTTTTTGTAAAATTAGAAAGAAATAAATTATGTACATACTTTAAAAAACTTGCTTCAATTTAATTTCATTATCTTGATTGTCTTATTTTGCCGTAAAAACAGCCAATTTGACTAAATCGTAACATTAGCATCGTTTCAAATTATATTTAAAGTAGTTTTTCTGCATATAAATACTATATACATGCATATGTATGTATGCATGTATACATACTACAAAAATTATAAATCTACCCTGCAGAAAGTGCGAATAGTGAAATTGTGGTGATTTACTAGTGACGTTGTCAGTAGCACTACTGACCAGGTTTACCCCAGCCAATGGTATCATCTATTGACATTTAGCATTAGCATGTCATTGAAAATACACCACTAGACTATAGCACTACTGACTTAGTAGTTCTTTCGGGACCACATGGAGACATTGGCACCAAATATTCACTAGTAAATTTTAGGGGCTCTAGTCTACAATATCGATATATCCTCTCTCATTGTCAATAGTAAACTTATAGTGATTTTCTAGTGACATTGTCAATAGTGCTACTGACTAGGTGTACCCCAGCCAATGCAAATGCCTATTGACAAATAACATAGGGATGTTATTATAAATCTATCAGTAGACTTTAGCACTATTGAGAAGGTAGTTCTTTTACGACAATATGGAGATATTTGAATTGAAGATTCACTCGTAGATTTTAGTGACCCTTGTTTACATATATATTTATTTAATAATATTGCACAACATAATAAAAAAAGAAAAAAAAAACAAACTATTGACGCGTTCATTGACAATATCACCAGATATACACTAGAACGGGTGTCTCTAACGTATCTCTACTCGCGCATGAAAGGAAAGTTGTCGACATTTTAACTAGTGCAATTATCGCTGGAGAAAGAGTATTGACATAGAGACATATGGTTCTAAGTTGACTAGAGGGTACTTAACCAATTTCGGCAAACGTCTAATATTATGCGCAATTAGAACTTTATTCTGTCTCAAAACTTTCCACATTGACATAATTTTTAAATTTAATAGTTTCGTTTGAATTAGACGTGTGTATGTAAATGAATAAAAATGATTAAAGTGTTATTTATATTTTTAATATTACGGGTTTTCTTATTTTCATAGACTATATTTAGCTGTTGCCAACTTTTTACAGAAATAAAATACCCAAAAAGTGAGTTTTTTCAGCTTGGGTAATTACGAATGAATAAAAGTAAATATATTCATATTAGTTTTTCGGCTGTTCTGAATATTTAAATTATTATTAAGAACTTTAATCTTATTTAAGTTGTGTATGTCGTGATAATTTTCTTCAAGTTAAATAATAAATATAAAAAAATAAAAAACGACTACATCAAAAAGTGAAAGGAAGAAAGGAAGCATTAAAAATCGAATAATCAAATCTTCTTAATAGTGACTCACGACTGTAAAAGTCACTATGTTCCGCACTACTGTACTTTTTATATATACCCTTTAACAAAAAATGGTAAAAGGGTATATGTATATAGGTTTGTCAGTCTGTTTGTAATTTCCATAATATTAATAAGCGAGTCATAAAGTACATATATATATTCTGGATCCTTATGCATAGGGAAGACGAATAAGCGATGTCCGTCTGTCTGTACGTGTAATCGGTTTTCCGAAGCTCCCAGAAAAGCTAGAGACTTCGTTCTTAGACTGGTGTGTCAGAAATGGTCCAAAAAAAGATTGGTATTGAAAATCAGCAAAATCGAGGAGACGATTTCAGAGCTGGAAAACGTAAAATTTATTTTGCCACACAAAAGTAACTACCGAAAACTAGTTTTTATCATTATTTTTTATTAAATAAACTTATTTTATACTTCAGTATAAATAAAATTGGTATTTCTAATTAAAAAAATAAAAAAAAACTAAAAAGACGTTTCCAGGGTTGGAAAACTTTAACTTTTTTTTCTTATACAAAAGTAATTTACTAAAACAAATTTTTCCTTTTCTTTATAAATTAAATATATCTTATATTCTTAAAAGAAAGATATTGCTGTAAGAAATCAGAAGAATCAAAAAGGATGATTCCAGGGTTTGGGGAACTTACACTTTTGTGGTATTTTATATACCATAAGATCTCATTAATTTTTTTCTTATATATATATTGCGTTTTTATTATATATATTTTACGTTTTGGAAAGAAAAGTTTGGTATAGAAAAATATAAAAATAAAACCACAGCTCCATAGCTGGAAACTTTGAACTTTTTTCTGGATATTAAAGTAACTAAATAAAATTCCTTTTTTAATTTTCTTTTTTCTTTGTTGACTTACCCCCAGTTTTTAACTTAAAAATTAAGTACGTAATTAGCTAATTTTTATTTCAAATTAAGTTGTAATTAAATACGATTTCATTTTTTCAGTGGTTATTTAAAGTTCTTATTAAATTACGTTGAAAGTACGGTAGCACTGCAAAATTTCCCAGTATTATTGAAGGCTTTTCAAACAGCAGCTGTTTAATGTAAACAAAAAAGTTATGTTATCAACATGTAGAAAATTAAATTGCATAAAAACTCATTTTATGAGACCAAAAGAACATCATAATGACTTTTTATATTACTCTATTCCATGATATGAAACTTTGTACTGTAAATGTTATATATTTATGAAATTTAAACGAAATTCTTTTTAATACGACCGCATGATGCTCATGTGCATGTTTTCAGTAAACACACACACGCATAAAAACATATGGTACAATCATAAAACTTAAGTAGTGTTTAATTTTGCAAGGTTGGGCATTTAATTATTATTTAAATAAGCACTCAAAAACACAATTTCGTATTTAATTAGAACTTAAAAATAATTACGGTTTGATTACCAACGGAAAAAATGGGCATTAAAATACTTTATATTTTTTTTTAAACTACTAAATTGGTAAAAGGAATCAGAAAAATCTAAAAGGATGATTCTAGGATTGAAAAATTATTTTTTTTTTGTATATAAAAAGTAAAGTTCAAATTATTTTTTCTCTTTGTTTATACATTATTTAATGTAGAAACAGACTAAAGTCTTCAACTTCAGGAAAATCGCTGACAAATTAATCAAGCCCATAATAACATCGACGGCAGTAACTTCAAATGCTCTATAATTTTTGTTTTATTTTCTTTTGTGCTTATTTTTCTTTGTAGTTTTGTTTACAAAATGTATGAAATTTGTTGAAAGTATGGTAACATTTTTGTGAGAATGAACATTGATATGTGAGAATATAAGAAAAAACGGTCTCAAAATAAAATAGATTCTATCTCACGACCAGTGTGCACACTTAATTTTTTTTAAATTCGGTAGAATCGACAAAAAAAATCGGAGATTTGAATGAAATTCGGTAGAAAATTTTTTTATTCAGAGAAACATAAAAAATAACTATTCAAAGAAACATAAAAAATAAAAAAATATATGTACTTATATATAAAGGGTAAGTGCAAGGAGTATCAAACTAAACAGGTTCCAAAAGCGCATTTAAGACCTCACATGTGATTGGACTGTCATAAACAATGAAGCATTTCCAATAAAAAAAGTGTCATCCCCAATTATTTGCCATTGCGCTTTATATAGATATGCTATGCATATATAAAATAATATACATAAAATGCAGTTTTTGTACATAGGTTTTATAAAGCTACTAAAATAACTTTTATATGACAAACATTTGTAACTACAAAAATTATATGTAAGATCCATTTATGAATTTAAGCTTTTGTGCAAAAATTATTAAATCATTGGTAGGAATAAATATTTCATCCCCAAGGCACAATTCTTTGGCAAATACTAGGTTACTTATAGTTTCAGTTTTTAACCGATTTCTTTGTTCTGTTTTAATTATTTTCATGACAGAAAATGACCGCTCTGCGACCTCGCTATGTGGCAAAATAGGCAATTTATACATATATCGACTTAAATTACTAAATAACAATATTCGGTAAACTTCAGGGCTTGTTCGGTAGAATTGGTAGATTGTTAAATTCACCAACATATTCGGTAGAATCTACCGAATATCGGTAGAAGTGTGCACACTGCTCATGACCGGTTTCCGCGGCTGTTTTTTTGTGTCAATTTGTATGGAAATTGTGTTGAAGCCGGTATTCTGTTTAATCATTTATACTTGATGTTTTAGAGAGAAATAGTAAATACTTTAAAACATAATACATGCATGGATTTGAGTAGCTACAATTTTATTTTTATGGCGAGGGGTATTATGACTGATAGTTTTTATGAGTAATTTTAAAATAAATTACAGAAAAATTTTATTAATTCTAGCTGCGGCAACAGCATCAGGAGGGTCGCATTGCCTACGCCTACAAATGCATGCATACACACACATACACATATACTAACCGACATAAGTACATAAATGTTTTCGCAAAAAGGAGAATTTTACAATTTTGTATGAATAGAAGTTAGTTTTATGGGGATACTATAGGAGGAGTGATGCGAATATATAGCCTCTTCTACTCGAATGGCAACCTCACCCAATGTTCTCTCCCTGTTTCGCTAACGAGGCGCTGCCGACCGATAATAGATGGTATATTCTAAACAACTGCACAGTGTTGCCACTGTTGTCACACGCCTGTCTGGAGGATATAATTGGCGCCACCGATACTCTTGTAACGAGTTCTTATTAATTTTTAGTAAATGGAGATAAAACTAAATTTATCGCTAAAGAACAGTCATAACTATAAAATAAATTAAAGGAAATGTTCCATTTCATTTCCCTGAAACCGTCCCTTTTTGCTGAACAAACAATAATAAACGTTTACATAATACCGCGATATACGAGCAGCGATGCCAACTATTTATAACCTGAACGCGCTACTACCCTTCTCAAAACGCGCTAGAACGCGCTAAGTTACAGCATTGTCAAATATTTATAGCAAAAACGCGCTATTTTCTACGCGCTAAATTAAATTTCAATAAAATTCGATGTAAGTATTAGTATTCGTATCACAATTATTCAATTAAGATTTTGAAATGTTGCTTCCTCGACATTATCATTTAATACAGAATCCGAATCGCCTTCCAAATAATCGAAATCCTTAGTTTTTACTTTTACAGCCAAACCCACGATATCGAACGTTGTCGTTCGCAATCATTTTAAACGACAAACAGCTGATTTGGGACCCACTAAACTTGTTCAGCACGACAAGTCGTAACCATTTTCATACAAATTTGGTACCCACTATGGAAATTCAAACGACAAAAAATGTCAAAATCAGTCACTTGGTTTGTGCTTGTCGACAAAACAAAAAAGTACACATAAATACCAAATTTTTAAACAAATTTGCATTTATGAAAATCAAAAATAAAAATGTTAACTTTTTTTGCGTTTATTTTATTTATTTAACTAACAAACATGAATTTTTGTCACATAATTCTTTTAGAATTACATACATACATATATATGTATACGAATGTGTATATGTGCAATTTATCTAACCAATTCTTCTAAAAAACTTTTAGGCACATTACTCTTTCCACTTCAATAGATTGCTTGTCCCATTGGTGCTACTCCCATCCATTCTTCATTACAATCCGCTTGCATTATTTTAGGAGTATCTACTCATTTCAACTAATATATTTATTTATATTTCACACACAAAATTTTGAAAATAACTTTTTAATTTTTTGTACTGTCTTATGTTTATTATTGTTGCTATTTTTATTATTTCTTTGTAGAAACTTTAAGTAGCATAGAGTTGCATTTTTTATGGAATACTTTTCACATTTCAGCGCTTTTTATTTGTAAAGTAGCGTTTTATTTGTGAAATTTTTGATGTGGCAATATTCTAATTTGACAATGAGTAAATGCATTACGTTAACAACGTAAAGCCTGACGACCGACAAGTCGATAGTTAGTGGGTCGCTCAAACGAACTATAATGAGTGACTTGTCGTCAGTCGGTCGAGTTGTCGATCGACATCGTGGGTTGGGCTGTTAATATATTTGTAAAACTTTGTAACAACATATAAATTGTCGAATAGTTTTGCGATTCAAATGCTTTTTGTAATTCAGCTATAATAGGTGCTTAATAAGTTATGTATATATTTCGGGTCATCTAGTACATAATTTTAGTTGTGAAATTTAAAAATCTTTGCCATTAAGTATAAAAATGCGTTTTTAATTCTAACCACAGTCAAGCGAATTTTGTTTGCGATAGCTAAATCATTAACTTATTTTAAAAAAAATTTATCAGAGTTTTGGATATTAGAAAATTTTTAAATTTATACAAAAAAAGTTAAAAAAATATTGAACTGAAATGATATTATTGACTTTATTCAAAACGCACTAATTTAGCACTTTTTTTTATTAAACGCGCTAAGTCGGAAAAAAGCGCGTTTGGCATAGTTAAAACGCGCTAAATTGGCATCGCTGTATACGAGTATACCTTTTGCAATGGGACGTTTAAATTGAGACTTAAAAATTTTGCAACATCAAAGATTATTAAATGAAGCAAGTTAAATTACTGTGTGCGGAGGTACAATTCTAAGACACAGTGAAGAAGCAGCCATTTTTTTATATTGTATGACGTGACGTCGTTTTTGACAATTGAAATAAGGGTGAATATAAAATGTTTCTTAAATACAGAGTGTAGAATAAAATATTCAAATTATTGCTAATATCGAAAAAAAAATATTTAATCGAAATATACCGAGAGTGACCTAAAAATCGCACTAGAGCAAACAAATTATAAATTTTTTTTCACAAAACATATGCATATGTATGGATGTTCTTATGAATGTATCTCTATACTTTATATACGCACTTTGGTAAAGTTTATATAAGATTCGGCATAGCCGAATATAGCACTCTTAGTTCCTGTCCAGACTTGCAATTTTTGTTGCAACAATTCTGGAGTTCATTAGTGAGAGAGGTGACAAGATTGGGGATGGGTACACAGCCCTACAAGAACACTACCATTTAATTGACTGCTCATTTGATCGGAAGTCATGAAAGATATATTCATCAATGCGTAGAACAAAGTTTCTATCACATTGTTAAATTCAAAATGAAAAATGTGATGGAAACTTTTGTGTACGTGTGATGTTGCATCTCTCTCTAACCAATGAATATAACATATAGTTGAACTGCTCACTCCAGTGCTTTTTAATAATCAATGATAGCATAAATATTACTCAAGTTTGACTGTTCATAATTGAATAATATATCCCTTACAATTGAGTATTCATTTATGATTGATATATTGACAGCAAATATAATTTTTATTTTATTTGCTTTTTTATTATAAAAAATAACTTTAAATTACACAAGTATATAGCACATTTAAAACAAATAATAATACAAATAAAATCACCAAATAACTGCAGCGGTATCTAGCCCTGTTCACACCTTCTCATCTCCAACGCACCTTGCCCATTAAAAATATCTAAAATTTTTAAAATAAATATACATATTAAATTAAACTTTGCGAATTTCTTTTATTCACTATTTTACTTATCTTTTTAAGTCTTTTATAACCTTTTCACAGACAGAATGAATTTTGTACTACCGCCTTCTTCAACCCACAACGCATCTTGGTCTTTCCAAATACATATCTAAAACTTGAAAAAGACACGAAAACATACATATGTACATATATATGTATGTATGTATGTATATTTTTAATTAAACTTTATAAAATTTCTTTTGTTCATTATTGTTTTTATCTTACTTTTTCACAAACACCATAATTCTTTTTACCACTTTTACAATTTATAAATTTAATTTTACAAACCGAACGAACTATAAATTAATTTAAATAATTATTTTCAGTAAAATTCAATATTTCAAAAATTTTGACATATGTATATTATACGTTCCACTCTAGCATATATGTTAGAGTAGAGCAACTATAATAACTGTTGAATTGAATGTAAAATTGTTGCAAATGTGTTAGCAAAAAGATGTTGTTTGTGTTAGTTTCAGTCATTCATTTCTTGTAGGGAGTTTAATGTGCTCGGCAATTCCATTTTGAATTGAAATTCGTAGTTGTTAATATCAAGTTGTTAGTTGTATTTGACGTTTTTTATAGTTTTATTTTTCTTCAGTTGTATATATGAATAAAAAAAAATATATAACAAAAAGTAAATAGAATTGTTAATTTTTCAAGGAAATTTCTGGTGTAATAATTTTTTTAATGCATAATTGCAATATTAGAATTTCATAATCTGGACACTTATGCAATTTGAGAGCAGAATTTTAAGAAATTGCAGCAACAAAAATTGCAAGTCTGGACGAGGACTTACTTGTTTTTTTTTCTATTTTCAATTATTTTAGGTAGCCGGGTTTTTTGATTTTTTAAATTTATGTGTTAATTTATACATATGTTTTAGTCTCCTGGCAACTCTTATGAACAAACATATATCTTATATGTATATATTTTTTGTAAACCCCCTTTTCTTTTTCCCTGTTTAAATTTTATTTTATTTACCTAATTTTATTTTTAACCAGCGCTACCGTTGTGCGACTAAAGTTGCATTTTGCCCCTTTTTCAACTGCCTTGCCACTTTTTATGCCCCTTAGTTTGTATCATTTTCATTATTTTGTGCCCCCTTTGCTCCTTATTGGTCAAAGTCAAATTTCGTTCTTATTTTGACAAAACATGTACGCAGATTCGTAAAGATTCTACCACATTCGGCAAGATTTTAATTCCTATTTGTCAAACTTCATATAAAAACATACACCTTGGTATGAATCTTTTCATTTGTGTGGGATTTTTAAATATGCAATTACATACACTCATACTTTGTAATTCTAGCCGTATTTTCGGCACCAATTGTGAAAGCCAAATTTAATAAAAGTACATATTTTTAAAAGGCTGTTCTAAAATGATCTAAAAATATTCGAGTTTTTACCATAAAAATATACTTTCGGAGGAAAGTGACTATTGCTGATACTAAGTTGCAACTACATACTTGTTTAAGTCAATGGACAAAAATTGGCCAAATTAAACGCAAAAATATACCCAGATTCAGCAATTGCAAGGTCGGTGAGTTACACCTTATTTCATCTTTATAAAAAAATTTAAATTACAGGCAAGTTTATCCTACCTGGTAAATTAAATCCAATTTGCTTTTTATACGTCCGACAAAATCCTACTTTTAACTATCTTTAAGTTGTAATAATGGCCCTAAATATATTATCCTCTTCAAAATCGAAGTTTAAAATTTCTTATCAAAACTTTAAATGGTTAAGTAAGTTTTTTGAATTATACTTGGTTTTTAAGTAAAAAAGTGATATGCCCCAAAAAAAAGATGCCAAAAAATTTATTAATGTATTTTTTAATTTTTTTGTAAGTCTTAAGAAATGGGGCAAATTACGGCATTCAATGTCGTACGAAATTTCCATTTATTTTCTATTGGAATTTCGATCAATATCAAATGCCACATTTTGACAAGTGTTTTATTATTATCATAAATTTTATGATTTTTTTTATATTTAGTAGATATCTATACTACGTTTATACTCGTCTTATTTGTAAATAAAAACTGCATTTGCAAATACTCAACTAGCCGGTGTTATAGAAATATATTCACAGTCGTCAAATAAACAATTGTAAAATTAAAAATTTCTTTTTCTCTATTCATTTATCTCATCCCCAGTAATAAGTAATTGTTCACGTGAGTTAGTAAAGGCTTCATAGGTGTTTACTTTCTGTTGATGTTCTGTGCTGTATCGTTCCGTTTCTAAATTTTAATAGTTACTTTTTATGTAATAACTTATCACCTGTTTCTAAGCAGAACGGCCACAGTTTTCCACTAAAGTGATGAGTTTTGCATCGTCCATTTTTATGTTTCAATATAATTTTGTTTTTCTGGTGAAAATAAAATTTTTTAAATTTTAAAAGCAGTTTTAATTTTATTTATGCTGTCACTTAGAATTACTTAATTTTTTTTTTTTTTTTTTTTGGATTTTCACAGGTTGAATGAACCGTAACAGAACAGAACGAAACAGAAAAACTAAAGACTTGTGTAAAGCGAAAAAGAGTCAGCTGATTCGTAACAGAACAGAAAGTAAAACCTAAAGGCTTCATTAGTCTTTACTTTCTGTTGCTGTTCTGTGCTGTGCCGTTCTGCTTCTAAATTTGAGTACTTACTTATTCTGCAGTAACTAATCAGCTGTTTCTGACCAGAAGGGTCGCAGTTTTCCACTAAAGCGAAGAGTTTTGTATCGTCCACTGTTAAGTTTCAATAAAGTTTAATTTTTTTCTTTTATAAATTATTATTTTTTTTTAATTCTAAAAGTACAATCACAATTTATTTCAAAATATTTTTATATAATTTATGCTGTCACTTACAATTACTTAAACATGTTTTTGATTTTCACAGGTTGAACCGTAACAGAACAGAACGAAACAGAAAAACTAACGACTTGTACTAGATTTCTATGAACAAAAGAGAGTCAGCTGATTCGTAACAGAACAGAAAGTAAAAACTAATTCTGGCTTAATTCTGCAAATAAAACGTGCGAATAAACTTAGGCTGAGTTTACATGTCATTTCTTGTGTCCCATTTGCCCAAAAAAGCGTAACCAACTAATTACTAATGAAAAATTGTTTGATTCAGACATATATTTATTGATTTAAACAATTTCCAATCATGTTGGACTCTATAAAATTGTCTATTAGTTATGTATGGAACTATTTAACGTAATAAATACACGTCTGAATCAGACATTTTTTCATTAGTAAATTAGCATTTAAAAAATTTATTATTCGACATATTGTCAGAAGTCCACCCTAAAGTGAAATTTATTTGCTGGTGGTTCAGCGTTGTCTATATGCATTTCATTGTTGCTGTAACAAATCATCAGCAGACTTCAACCACACATTTTGAATAGTCACAACCTCTTATCTTATGCACAGACTTTCAAGAACTATTTGAGAATTCACAAATAATAATATTTTTGAAAATCACAAAAGAAAAATAAGCGCAGTAGGCTTGGTTGGTTGGTTGGTTTCTAAGCCTACTGCGCTTATTCTTCTTTTGTGATTTTCAAAAATATTATTATTTGTGAATTCTCAAATAGTTCTTGAAAGTCTGTGCATAAGATAAGAGGTTTGTGACTATTCAAAATGTGTGGTTGAAGTCTACTGATGATTTGTTACATCAACAATGAAATGCATATAGACAGCGCTGAACCACCAGCAAATAAATTTCAATTAGTAATTAGTGGTTACGTTTTTTTACGCTTGTGTGGCACAATGCACACAGATGTAAACCCGGCCTTAGTATATGGGTAATTCCATTTTAAATCAACAAAAAAAAACCCAATTTTTTTATCTAACCCTCTTAGAATTGTACAAAAATTTGCACGAATGATCTATAGTACCAAAATAATATAAATGAAAAAATTTTGGGTATCTAGCTTTTGTGGTTCCCGAAATATGGCGCTTCGAAAAGTAGGGAATTATGGTCTGCCATAATTGCTCATATCTTCAAAATTTTTTAAGCTACAGGGTCGAAATCGGTCCCATTTAATAGGTATTGAGAATAGAATTAAAACTGCATTTAGTTTAACTTTTTTTCTGAAAGGTCAAAGATCACTGTCACATCACTTAAAGTTTGGGGAACTATATCTCAAAAAATGAAATTTTTAAAATACAAAAAAAAATATATATTAATCCTGACAGTCTCTTCTACATTTTGTGTCAAAAAATTTGAGTGAGCTCTTATTAGTTCTTGAGATATAGATATATATATAACTTGAAATTATTTGGGAAATTTGTATACTATTTTTTTAAATTTTCTTATTCCTAGTGCACGTAGGAAAACATTAAAACATTAAACAAATGTTGAATAAAAAAAATTAAAAAAAAAATAGTTTACAAATTTAATAAATAATAAAATAATTTCAAGTTATTGTCTATGTCTCAGGAACTAATAAGAGCTCACTCAAATTTTTTGACACAAAATGCCGAAGAGACTGTCAGGATCAACATACATATATTTTTTTAGACTTTTAAAAATTTAATTTTTTGAGATATAGTTCCCCAAGCTTTAAGTCATGTGACAGTGATCTTTGACCTTTCAGAAAAAAAGTTAAACTAAATGCAGTTTTAAAGCTATTCTCAATACCTATTAAACGAGACAAATTTCGATCCTGCATCTTAATAACTTTTGAAGGTATGAGCAATAATGGCGGACCACTTATATGTGTTTTTAATGATTTTTTTCATTTTGGAAGCGCCATATCTCAGGAAAAACATAAGCTGGAAGTCCAAAATTTTCTATTTATCTTAGTTAAGTAACGTGCAAAAAGACAACTAAGTTTTATAAGATTCAAAGGTGGTCGGGAAAATCCGCTCGTCGGTTATAAAAATTTTAACCCATATGAGTTCTCATAAAATGAATGTTTGTGTACTTTTTATACATGAGAAATTTGTTTTTATTGTTTGTTTTTATAAAAAATAGGTTAATAAATATGTTTGTTTCTTTAATTTGCTTTGATTTTAAAATTTCCCCTTTTTTCTTAGAAATACCCTTTTTGTGCCACTTTTTTTAAATCCCGTTTTTGTGCCCCTTTTTGAAATTTTTCAACGGTAACGCTGGCCATAACCGTCAAAAAAGCTTAAGCTGTATAATATTCGAACTTCATTTTTGACCAAAAGCGATTATTTGCGATCATAAATAGTCGCTTTTCGTAAAAAAAAAATTACAAAAAATTTGCTGCTTAAGATATTTTAGCGGTTATGGTTCGATATCTCAACAAAACTAGAATGTATGGATTTGTCAAAATTTTACTAATACCAATTAATACAGAAATCAATTATTCATTATATCCATAATCCACTTGTCTTTGACTACTTTGTTTTTTTATTTTTTTTTTGTCAGATTAGCGCTCAACATGTCATCCGTCTTTATTCTTGCATTTCGCAACGAATCAAGTTGATAAATTGAAGAAAAGTTTAAAGCACACATGGGCACAAAGCTTTTAATTTTGTGTTCATTTCACCTTGAACTTGGTATCTACTGCCTCAAAATAATCATGAAAGAAACATTAATTTAAAAGGTGCTCATTGTCAAATTTATGTTAATAAACTATTTTTTTTTTCATCTCTAAATAAAACCTAAATTGAAAGAAACAAACTTAATGTTGGCAGTCTCAAACTTGGCTCTTGTATGACTTTGTATGCAAATTAGATTGTTTGTTGTAAGCAACAATATTTACTTTAAGACGTACATACTAAAGGGTGTCCCAACAAGAACGCAAGATTCAAATTTTAAATAAAACACAGATATTTAAAAAAAAAAATCGTGAAACTTTATTATATCGTAAAGTAGACAAAATGAGGTTATGTGTGGAACAACAAATCGGGCAGATGGCCGCCGCGGCTTTGCTGGCACACACGCGATCTTTTAATGAAATTTTCAATGGCCGTTTTGCATAAATGCTGCGGTATTTCATTAATGCAGCGTCCAATTTCCTCTTTTAAGGCTTGAGTCGTCGTCGACTTATTCGCGTAAACCATCGACCTCAAAAAACCCCAAAGAAAAAAGTCTAATTGTGTTAAATCGCACGATCTAGGCAGCCAATTCTGGTCTCCAAAACGCGAAATAACATGACCGGGAAATGACTGATGTAGCAATTGAATTGTTTCTCTGGCTGTATGACATGTGGCGCCGTCTTGTTGAAACCACATGCCCTCCACATTCATTTCTTCAATTCTAGGCACGAAAAAACTGGTTATCATTTCACGATACCGAACACCATTGACTGTTTGCGCTTGACCTGCGTTTGCGCGACATCATCACGTGCAGCTGCGACATTTTCGGTCGATCGTTTCGATCTTTACATCACTAACAGACCCAGTTTCGGCAAATTTATCCATTAATGTCTTTACAGTTGACTCTCTTGGAGTATTATTGTGACCCCAAATTGATCGAAAATTTGCGAACTGTAGCCGCAAAACTTTCACCATTTTGGTAAAATAGTTTCACAATGAGAATGCCTTGTTCATTCGTGTAGCGCTCAATTTTTACTAACCTCGTACCTTCTACTATCAAACAATAACAATTGTTCAAATGTCAAACAATGACACTTCGAATGGCGCCAAATTTAAATCTTGCGTTCTTGTTGGGACACCCTTTATATATATGTACTCGCACTTATTCAAACAAGTGGACACGCTATTTTATTTATCATTTATTTTTACAATAAGTTGTTTGAAATAATTTATGGAAAATTGACTAAGCAAATAAGTTCTTGCGTTTAATATTTAAAGCTATTTCTTAGGCAAATATCTGCATATAATTAAAGGAGTTTCATTGTATGAGTGTTTGGTGTGGACAAAAAAATAATAGTAAGTGAGATAAGCAAAGATGAAGTGACCATGAGTAACAACGTCATCTATTACATTATAAAGTAATGGTGATGGCAATGGCAAGTGTGCTTCTTTAATTGTTCTTTTTAAAAGGGCCTTTAAAACAGCAGCTATTGATACGTTCAAAGAGGTTTAAAATTTTGTAAATATTATTAATAATTACAGTGTAGAACAATGGAAAATCTACACGGTCGTGACAGTATACATTGATTCGATAATAATACCAAAGGATAGTAAAACCCTATACTTAGTTTGGCGATTTGGTGACTAGTTTTTTATGGGCCTCCAAAGATTTCGGAAATCAGTACGCCATCAAAAAATGGTGTCATCAGATTTTTGCCAACAGCTAATTCACACTGGGCTTTCCACACTATAGTCAAGTGAAACGTATGTCATACCGCAATAGCGGACAATAAAATCACACACATTCTTATGCTGTTTTATTAAGCCGAATTTTTTCGTGATTTTTGTGTAGTTTCTTTTGGGTATACTGACCGAAATTAAAGTTTAAATTGAATAAATTTGTATAAGGACAAACCAATTATGAAAGTTGAAATATGTTTCACGATTAAAAATTATTTTGGGAAAAGGCAATTCCTTTTATGTTATGAAACATTTAAAATGAATGGGAGATTGTTAAGCATTATTTCTGATTTAATTTCAAGATCGTGCTGGAAACACAATGATTCTATTATAAAAATTCTTTTTTTAGGTAATTTTTATTGACATGAGCAATTGACGTTTTTGGAAAAATTTAAAAATCTTTCGAAGGAGGGCGCTCTGATGTTGCATTAGGATTAGTATCTACTGATGTCCGTATAGTTCAGTGACCAGTGACAATGCCTTCATCACTTGAACTTTCATACTTTTATTTTAACGACTGGAATTGAACCCAGTACCTTCGGCTTTGTAGTCAACGTGCTAACTACTTCAGCCAAGTACACCCCCAACACTTCCTTAAACACGTAAATGGAGTATGTTCAGTCCGTTTTTTGATAACTCTAGCAACTTTGTGTTGTTATTAAATGGCGTCTCGTTAAAAATTATTCGGTAAACAAGTAATTAGTTAAAAAATACTCAATTATTTACAAAAAAATTTGTTGTTTAAAAATAATAAACCAATAAAAAAGCATAATTGTTCGTAATTTTTTAAAAATACAATAATTTAATGACAAAACGTCAACCTTATGGTGGGTACACACTTTGCAACGTGTTTACGCAACACGTTTATATCACATGTTGCATATTTTGATACAGAGTATGCAACCTACAATGCAACCGCCAATGCAGCCCATAAACATCAAAACATTTTGATATTTTCGAAACTTCGAATGCAACTTCGAACGCAACCATAAACAAGACTACAGACTATGCAATCGACAATGCAACCTGCCTGGTTGCATAAACACGTTGCTAAGTCTGTACCTACCATTAAACCTCTCAAATGTAATGTGAACAGTTGTGTTTAGTTTTTTTAAAACACTTTTTCTAAACACGTTTAAGACAATAAGTGTGAACATGGTCTAAAAGAAAAGTTATAAAATTGCAACATAATTATGTAAGTAATGTAAGTATTTGTTTAGAATTTTTTCTATAAATATCAATCAAAAATTGCTACACTAATATTAATTATCTCCTAGATTTATTTATTTTTTTTTTGATTTCTTATTTGTATTAATTTTTATCTAAAACTGTCTCTTAATTCTAGCAAAAATTTAATATGTAATAAAAAAATCTTTAAAAGAAATTTGTTTTTCACACTGTTATATGATTCATATATGTTTACTTCAGCTTTTAATAAATTGCTTATTTACAAAACTTTTCTTCCAGTGGGACTTTACTTAATATGGAGTTAATTAATACTATTACTTAAATTCGTATGCGAAGATGCCAACTGCCGTATATCACACGAGGATCTGATAGATATTGTAATGAAACACACAACTTTCGCAAGCAGGGGCATCACCTGGGGCCTGAACGGTCTCTTGGAGGATTTGTGCTATGCAAATCATATGTACTGGCCCGCAGCGATATTTAGGTAAAACTGGTCGACTTGGCAAAAGAAGCATAAAGATACGACCTTACATTAAATAAATCCAATACTAAGGCCGTGAGATCAAACACCACAAACTTCCTGCCGTTTACCATTTACCAACAAATTATTGGAGCAGTTGATTACTTGTGCTAGCTGTAACTGAGTCAATAGAGCTAGATAATATTATGGACAGCTGCACTCGCTATGGATGTTTAACTACAGGGTGTCTGGTAGCAGATTTATATTTTCAAACTTAAATAAAAAACGTAATAATTGACACAAAGTTTTATTAAGAGCATTGAACGATAGAATGGAAATGCGGATTTTATTTTTTAAAAAGTATGTCATCCAGATGTCTTCCGTCGAGTTGAACACACTGTTCAAAACGGAGCCTTGTGTTCTTGCCGCACGCTGCAGTAAGCTTGGTTCAATTGAGCTGATTTTTCGACGAATATTTTCCTTTACAGCCGCAAGAGATTAGGGATTGTCATTATAAGCCCTCTCTTTGAGGCAGCCCCACAAAAAATCCATGGGAGTTAGATCGGGTGACCGCGGTGGCCATGGGATGTTCCTAAAGCGACTGATCAGGTTTTGGGGGAAATTTTCCCGAAGCAAATTCATCGAAGCTCAAGCTGTGTGTGCAGTCGCCCCATTCTCTTGAAACCAGGTTTGGCAAAAAGAATTCTGTAGTCATGCGTCGATATTTTTCACCGTTGACATTTGTCGTCTGTCCTCTCATGCTTGAATAAGGCACACCAAACAGTTACCCTGGGGCAATGCAACGGGCTTTGATGTTTCGATCGAGCGTTGCGGGTTCTTGGAGACCAGTAATGGCAGTTACTGTGAAAACGCTCCAACATCGTTTGAATCTTAAAAGGATGGAACTTCAGATCCTTTTTTTAAATTTCATAAATAATCGCTCTTGGAAGTCCCAGTGAGGCTGTTGTTTTCCGTATTGAAAGTCGCGGATTTTCACGTAAACTGCTTTCAACCAGTTTAATGCTTTCGGGAGTCCTTGAAGATCGACTGGGCCTTGGCCGCGCGACATTCATAGCCGAAGCATTTGCGCAGAATTTCTTCTCCCCCGAACGAATTGAATTTACACTCGGCCCATCACGTATTCGCCTAATAACGAACTTTCAACAAAATTGTCGACGGGCAAGTACCTAAGAATCATTACCGTTAAAAAATGACTCCACAGCGAATGCGTTGACCACTATGACTTCGTGACCAACAAATCCGCACAATCAATAATTCCAACGGTGCTACCTTCTCTCCGTATCGTTTATTAATTTTTGAAATAATCGAATTTAAAAATATAAATTTGCCACCAGACATTGCGAAGCATGGAACAAGACATATCATGACGTACGTCCAATACATATATTTAAAAATTGCAGCCTTCGTAAAATTCTTAAATTCTTTTGGCCCAATATTACAAGCAACCACCAGTTATTGGAAACGGTGAGCCACACCCCTATAGCTATTGAAATCGAAAGATGTAAAGGGATATGGGTCGGATTGACACTAAGCAGACCACGAAAGGGCATAACCTGAAATAACATCTACTGAAATATTCAAGGCACAAGAAGAACTGACACCTAAGCAACACTTAGCGCCGAAACAGCCGCAATGAACAAATCGTGGAATCAACTGAAGATCCTAGTCACATGCAAGAATATGTGCTGTCCAACTTTTTAGTTTATGGACGAGAGAGAGAAAGTATTACGACTTTCCTCTTTCTAATTTTCTCTGTTCTCTCCCAAAACTGAAAAGTTGCGCAACAGAAATTGTTGTGTGTGAAGCCAGTCTCATTAGAGGTAAGTTTTAATTGTGAAGCTTAAAATTCTATATCGCATATATGTAAATATGTATTTGCAAATGCACATTTAAAATTTTATTTCCTTATATTGTAGTAACAATGAATATATTTCCAAAATCACTTAAGCTTTGAATTCGCTTTCATTTTGTGATACATTTGGTTAGGTTTGAAAAGGAAAGGCAATCAACATGATCCGATTCCATTACGAATCGGATCGGACAATTTGCTCTTAAAGCAAATTGTGCGCTCTACTTTTAAAAATAAGGGGCGAGTTTCTAATGAAAAAACCAAAAAGAGTCACAATAAATATTTACCTAATCATTTACTGACCCAATCCGTAACACTTTTACTTTTATCGCATGTTGTGCGTTCTTCAAAGTTGGTTAGTAATTCATCATCTATCTGGAAAGCTATTATGTCCGGCTATTATGTCTGCCAATTTTCGAACTAATGTCATTTTTAATCTCAGAAACTTTTGTCCCTTTTCACCTTTGGACTTCCCTAGAGAATTTTGGTTACTCTTCCAACAGCAGAGTTCTGCCAAAATTTTATGTATTATTCATATTCAAAATTTATTGAAAGGCTTGGCATTTTTCAGTGTAATGTTATTCAGTGATGACCCCATCCTCACCAGGCTGTACACTTCCAACGATACCCTGATGTCCTAGAATCCATATTATATCGATGTTTCCACAATACCTGTATGATTTTCAATCATTTTGGCCTTGAAAGGCGTTTCGATATTGCAATTTCAGATTTTTTAAGGCTTCGATATCTTCTCTACTATCCGTACAAATACGCATTGGTAATATGTTGTCAATTTCCTTTAGCCGTTTAATCCTATCCCTTGTAGCCATGATCTCAAGCTAGAAAATTATATTATGATTCGGCAGACGGAAGAATTTCGAATCATGTCTTAGAATCCACTTGTGGTAATTACGACTTAAAAAACAAGCTCGGCATAGTAACATTTCTTAAGATTTAACTTCCCGCTATTAGATAGAGAAAGTTGCTGATTTCACACCGATTTCCAATCGATAGATCTTTCATTAGCTCGCGACGTTTTGTGAAAAGTTTTCTGACTATTTTAACGATGACATCTTATGAATGTATGTGTATATAAGTTTGTGTGTATGCATTTAAAGCTCAAATACTTTTTTCAAATAAATTTAAAAAATCTGTATTGACTGTCCGAAATTGCACTAAAGTTTTGAGAAAAATTAGTTTTTAATAACTCTTGTCCAATCGATCGTCATGGTTCATTTACTGTTCTCTAAGCTTGAAAAATTGCACCAAAATTGTTAAATTTCATCTTCATTATTTAAGTGGTTCGAAGGATATCATTATCGAAAAAATTCGGCTATAGTGTTTTTTAATAACTCCAAAAGTCGATAGCAAGCCGATTTTTTAAAATTCATTAACATTTTATAGCATCCAAAACTACGCCAAATGTGAAAAATTATAAAGACTTGGAAATCGACCTAATTGCTAGTGAGATATCGTTGTGAAAAATTTTGAAAAAAGTGTTTTTTCGTCAATCGACAAAAATTTCATTAATAACCAGACAATTTGTACCAACTGTTGTAACGTGTGTGGAGCCTGCTTTATATAGCAAAGTTTCTTTAAAGTTGCTTGATTATTTTTCTATTTTTATTGTAACAATTGGAATAATTTTTTAAACACGTTCAATGTTGATAATTTTTTAAACTATTTTTGGGATATGAAGAAAACCATAGTAAAGCAGAAATCTACATCTACTGACACCACACACAGTAGGCCAAACACAAAAGAACGCTGATGATGAAGGTTTAGTGGCCTTCGAAAACGGCTGGCTGTTCCATTCAACTATATGTTGTTAGTCAGAATATTTACAACAGACTTTGGTGTTATTTGTTCATTAATAACTATCACATGTAATTTGGCTTAAAAAGCAATACGAACCTTAGCCTGTTCAAATCACAAACATAGTGTTTATATTTGAATGAATTTAAAAAGCCTTTTTTAGAGGTAGAAAGCTTTGAGTTGGCAATACTGCTTAATGTGGTCGCCATTTTGACAGCTGTTACGTGTTTTGCGTTCAGTTTGGTTTATAATTTCCCCTGAACATCAGCTGCAAAATTGAGCACTTCTTATGTTAATAAACATGGTTTAATTTGCTCTATATAAAGGGTGTTTTTTTAAAGGTATAGAACTTCGAATTGAAATAAAACACAAGAAAATCGTTTAAATGTTCATCAATTTGGCTTTATTGGAAGGATAATTTTATGCCATTAATGTTTAAATATGATTTCGGGCATGTGGCCGCCGCGGCTGGCTCGAATAAAGCCAATTCTACAGGTCCAATTTTCAACCACTTTTTCGAGCATATGGGGCCGTATGTTGGCAATAACGCCACGAATGTTGGCTTCCAAGTCCCCGTTTCTGGTTTGTTGGCGTAGACGAGCGACTTCACATATCTCCAAAGAAAATAATCCAATGGTGTCAAATCACACGATCTTGGTGGCCAATTGACAGGTCCATTCCGCGAAATTATGCGCTCATCGAATGTTTCCTTCAATAAATCGATTGTGACGTGCGCTGTGTGGCATGTAGCGCCGTCTTGTTGAAACCACAACTCATCCACATTCATGCCATCCAATTCGGGAACAAAATAGTCGGTTATCATGGCTCTATACCGTTCTCCATTAACGGTAACTGACTCTCCAGCATTATTTCGGAAGAAGTATGGCCCAATGACTCCACCAGCCCATAGAGCACACCAAACAGTCAGTTTTTGTGGATGTAATGGCGTCTCAAGGGTCTCATGTGGATTCTCTTCACTCCAAATGCGGCAATTTTGCTTGTTGACGTAGCCATTCAACCAAAAATGAGCCTCATCACTGAACAAAATTTTGCGATGAAAATCAGCATCGAGATCAATCTCATTTTCGGCCCATACACCAAAATCACGACGCATTGCATGGTCTCGCGGCTTTAATTCTTGCACAAGCTGGATCTTGTAAGATCGCAAGCCAAGATCTTTGCGCAAAATCTTCCATAAAGTTGATGGACAAAGCTCCAATTGCTGTGCACGGTGGCGAATCGATTCATTCGGGTCCTCTTCAACACTTTGCTCTACAGCGGCAATTGTTTCTTCGGTGCGCACTGTTCGACGTCTCTGCTGATGCGTATGATCACATAGAGTAAACGTAGTGCGAAAACGATCCATGGTTAACCGAATTAATTGCTCTGATGGACGATTATGTCGACCATAAAATGGACGGAGCTTGCGGTAAACTTCGCGAACTGAACCATTATTTTCGAAATAAATTTGCACGATTTGCAAGCGTTGTTCTTTTGTCAACCTGTTTTAGATGAAATGGCAAACCAAACTAAATATTAATCACTTGACAGCTGACAAAATGGCAGCCAGTTAAAAAAGTGATGCCAACTTAAAGTTCTATACCTCAATAAAAAACACCCATTATCAATTTTACGATCTTTTTTTGTATCACTGGAAATCTACAGTATATAAAGCATCCTCTGATTCATCGCACTTTGTTGCTGTAGTTTTAGTAGCAAGTATGATCCAGATAAGTCCATACAGGGGGGTCTACTCTGTAATTCGAAATGAAAGAAAATGATTTCGAATTTGCTTGTAATTAACATACAAATTCGAAGGCATTTTCTTTCGTTTCAAATTACAGAGTAGACCCCCCATAATCGCATTCTACTATTGATTTATGGAGAGAAACGTTCGGCGCATGAATTAATTCATTCTATGGACCTGCTAATTAGAAACAATTGACATCTTGAGGATCAATATTTGCCACTACTTCGAAAAGTGGTTAAACATTGGGCTTTTTATTCTCAATTTAAATTTTTAACGAATTTTTAAGTTCAAAAGCTTGAATATTTTTATAATTTTCTTTAATGGCGAATTTATTTAAGCTTTTGATTGATGTTGAAAATTTTTTCATAGAATGCATTAAAAGTGTCTTTGGTATGAGGCCAAATTCATGGAAGTTAGCAGCATTTAAATTTCCTTTTGATTGGAATTTATACACCTCAAAAAAAACACCCTTCAATAAATAATTTATAAGGCCTCATTTATCAGTATCCTGACTAGGAAATTTTTTATTTGAAACTCATCTAACGAACCCTTATTAATTTAATTAAAAAATTCTACGCCCCTTTTCTACTTATTTGCAACTTAAAATAGAAAAATTAAACTTATAAAGAAGAACACTAACTTTACGCCTGCCCAGACAGACATTAGGCGGTTTAAAGAAATACCAAGGAATTGACTAGTAAAAATAAAATATTTTCTTTTATGAAAAAAAAAGAAAACATTAAACGGCGTCATGGTATATCCAATTACAATATACACCACATAAAACTTCATAAATGTTAACAGTCTTTTATTTAAAATTTTAAAACAAAGACACAAACAAAAAGAGTAACAACGCTAATCCACAACCATGTGATAATAATGATACTAATAATGAATGCTGGTTACTCGGACTACTTGATAATTCGAGAGCAAACATAACCGCAAATTATATGGACACATACAGCAAGACAGACTTTCATGTGGCAAAAAGAACGGCCCATTAACACGTACCACAAACACAATGTTGGTTGGTGTACAACTGAACACATAAAATGAGTGATGATGAAGAATATGGCTTAGGAGGTGGATGGATGATTTAATAGCTAATTTAGGGTAGCACTAGAGTAACACTTTATTGTCTTTATTTACTGTTTTTCGTTTGTCTAAGCTTTAAAAATAAACATTAAAGGCGTTCGCACCATACGGCGTTTAAAAATTTTTGTTACTTCCTCGTCATTCAGCCATCTACCACTTACTACTTACCATTGGTTTTTAACAACAAACTGTTAAATTTGCGTATGAACTTTTAGTAGATTATCGCAAGCATAGTTATTAAGCAAATAATGGCAAATTCCAAAGAAAAAAAAAACAAAGGAAATCAAGATGACACTGCAACACTTTAAAAATACCTTAACAACATGTAGCTAAACATTGTTGATGGCAAGCATCAAACGGTAGTTACGCCTGTTGATATGCTTTGCATTTTAAAGTATTTCATTATTTGCATGAGCATCAAGCCGGTGTGTGTGTGTGTGTGTAAGTGTGTGCGCAAGTATGTGATTGTTGTTGATTTATTTTAACATTTTGTGGTTCATTTTTGGCTTCTAAGGATAAGTCTTCGTTACATTTGTAGCTCCAATACATACTCGTACATACATTGGCAAACACACAATGTTTGTTTTGATATAAAAACACTTGTTTGTTCAAATCCTGTCCACAGACGTTCTAACGTTTGCAAATAGTCAACAAGTGTCGTTTCCTGCTTAAATAAAATAAACAAACCGGATTTTCATTTATAAATAACGGATTTACTTGATTTGAAATTTTGCCAAAAATTAAATAAATACTTTGTGAAACTTTAACGTTTGTCAATGAGTTTGTAATTGTTATAAAAAAAACATTCTTTCGTTTTGTGGTTATTGCGGAAGTTTAAGGTGAGTTGAGTGTTAATTAATGCTTGAAATCGTGCTTTAAATATGTGTTATGAACAGTTTTAAGAAAATTTTAAGTAAGGTATTCGTTCCAAAAAAAAAAAGAGTTTGCTTGTTTACTAAAAAATTCAGTATAGTACGTGGGCTATGAGAAAATAATTATTATCAAAACATTCGAATTTTATTAGTAGTTTAACAATTCAATATGATTTTTTTCGTAAAAATAATGTCGAGAAAAGTAATTTTTACCAAAAAATGTTTTCAGGAAAAACTCATTTAATCAGCAAAAATAATCAGTGGTAAATTGCGGTATTCGTTATCAAACAAATTTTAAAACAATTTTAATATCATTTGTATGGAATTTTCCCAACTGCGAAAGAAAGCTTTCTACTTGCAGTTTATATTGAAAATAAAAACAAATTTTCATATTTTATTATTGTTTTCAATATAAATTGTAAGTCGAAAGTTTTCTTTGCTAGTTGGGGAATAGGCCATCAGTTTGGATAATAATTCGAGTAAGCGAGTTTTGGATCTTACTTTCTTAGCTTTCGTTATATCCATGGATCTTTTCATAGCTTATGTAGTATGAATGTCTTGGGGTGTTATTATGTAATTACAGTTCAACGGAAATATTTTTCAATTGTAATGTTAATATGTAACATACAAATTCGAATAGTATTCTTTTTGTATTGAATAACGAAAAAAATCGATTAAAAATGTAATTGAGTCAATTAAACCTTGTGATTCCTTAAGGTTCGTATTCAAAAAAACTTAACAAAGCTTTAAAATACAAAGTTAAGTAAAGTTGTATTAAAAAAATCATTATATAAAAATTCTAAAGTAGGCAAAATGTGTATTTTGTACCTCAAATATTTTTGTTAATATATCACATATTGATTCATGTTACATCTGAAAATGAAGCTAGCTCTTATTTTAAATTTATTATTTTTGTCATGTGATGGAAAACATCACTTAATTATCCAACTGATTCGAAATACATAGCAAAATCCATAAAAAAATATTAAAATAACAAAAATTAAAAATTTTAAAAACCCCCGACTTTTTTCAGAAAAGATGTTATATCTTCTAAGCGGCTGGACCGATTTTCTTCAAACATAGCTAAGAATCCTATCATCTTTCAAACAGAAATGAAATGAAAATCGGTACAGCCGTTTGGCCTGTACGTGGACACGGACAGACATACAGATACACAGATACACAGGCACACAAACACACACTACAAACTTATAACACTCCTTTTTTGTCGGAGGTTATTAATAAATAAAATTATACAAAAATGTTTTAGTGATATACATTCAAACAAAACAAATCGAAAAAAGCTGGCTATTCAAATACTCATTTCGTTCGAATAAAATAAATTGGGATAATTTTTTTAAGTTCATCATATTTTTTTGCGTTTACTTCATAAAAATGTTTACCTATTATGCTCTCATGTCAGAAGCTTATATTTTTTAAATTAGGTTGCTTAACTTCAAGATAATAACAATTTGTTTAATAAAATAAAAAATTAGTCTAATACTCGAATGAAATTGTATTCGATGTTGTACATCATAAGCTGTGAAATGGTTGTTGAACATGGTGGTGTTACCAGAATTTATTATTAAATCACAAAATAATTAAAGTTGTCTTTTGAATACAATTTCTTAACAAAGCAATGTTAGCCTTAAAGTGCTTGGTAACTACTACAAACTCTAAAGCTCAAGTAAAATATTTTTTTGAATAAGGTGGTAAATTTTTAAACAAAAGTTTAATTGAGTTAAATACACATTTAAATGATCTTTGCTTTTATTTTCAATTAAAGTTGTTTATTGCAGGAATATTTTTTTCTGTGTAAGTTCACAGTGATTGCAAAGCCTGCAAACATCTAAGTAAAACTATTTTTATTAAGAATTATTTTGGTGCAAGGCGAGAAGAAACAAAATGTTAATTTATGTAAATCAAAACCAGCCAATAAGCAGCTCTGAGCTAAAGATCAACTCTCGCGCAATTTGAATTATTTCTTAAGTGCAGTCTGGATTGTATGTGTTGTTTGGCCTTCGAGAGTTTCCCCTGTTTTTTTCGCACTAGTTGCCGGATAACTGTACAGTCTTGCGGTTTTTTTTGTGAAATTTCGTTGACAAGCACGTTGCTACTTTGTATGTGAAGGAATAGGTCGTGTATATGGCGTGGTTACTTCGCAAAGTGTTTATGAAATAAATAAATATATATAAAGCAAAAAAGCTAGTTTTGCAACCCAATGAAAATATAAAAATATATTCTTTTTTCAAAAAGTGCGTATACAAGCCTTTCATATGCAATTTTTTTCTTACAAAATTAACACGTTGAGTACCGTGTGCAGCGCCGGCGGTACACACTTAAATTTGATTAGAGTGCTATGTATACATTATGTATATGTAATTTGATTAAATTGTCATTCAGTATATATTCTGTAATGTAAAATAATCAAATAATATCAGTATAACTCTCCGGCGGTACACATGGCACCTGAATAAAATTATATTGCCTGTGTGCCACGTGCACCGATGGCTGTCACACATATAATGGTAAAAATAACTCACATATACGAAAAACAGTTTTCACAAATTAATTTTTTATCACAAAAATATAAATATTAATTGATACCTGTTATTAAAAATTGTCACTTTAGAAATATATTTTTATTTTGTATGACGGCAATCAAAGTGTTAAGTATGATCTAACGATTTTTTTCTGCATTATTAACCCCAAAAACGCATTTTTTTTTTCTTTTAAATATATCTATGTTGCAAGCAAGGAACGATATATATAGAATTATAACATTGTTAATTTTAACTAAAACTTCTAATAAATTGTAGTAGAAGCATTAAAATATTTCAACCCTTTTTTCCGAGTAAAAAATCCAATGCTCAAACTGGTCACTGTAGAATACTCGATGTTGAAGTTTCGGGATGGAGGATTGAGCAAACCTCCCCTGCTCTACTACACGAACGCCTTTATAAAATCTGGATACCATCCAGAATGGAATGAATGAATGGAACTCCAGGTAGAAGAAAAAGTGTTGACTTTTATACGGACGGCTCCAAAATACAAGAATGTGTGATTTATGGAATCTTTTTAGGGGCTTTAGGTCTTCGTATTGCAAAGCGACTTCCGGATCACTGCAGTATCTTCCAGGAAGAGAATCTTGCTTTAAGAGAAGTTGCCGATTGGTTGAAAGTGAATGTCACTTCAACGACTTTGAGCAGCTATTACGGCCCTCGAATCTCCGCTTCTAAGAACAAGAACAGCCCTCGACTGCCGATCATCTCTTAATGAGATGACACATCAATTGGATTTTAGGATCATCTGGAACCCGGAGCATAGAGGTTTTAAGGGGAATTCTAGGGCTGATGAGCTTGCTAGAATTGGGGCAACCTTGCAGGTTCCACTGAAAATAAATATATCTACATATGTTGCAAGCAAGGAACGATATATAATTATAACATTATAACATTGTTAATTTTAACTAATAGGATATTTACATTACCTCGAAATCTAGTACTTACGAGCTTTCGAGCTAAATCTTGCTGCTTTTTACTAGATTTCCTATACAAAACTAAATCTTTTTTTTAGTAGATTTGTAGGAAATCTAATAAAAATCTAATATTTTTATTTATTTTTTACCACCCTGTAAGAAATTTCTATAAAAAAGATGAGTGAAGTAGCTACGGTCTGCTTACAAAGGTGTGTGACTTAGCTACATTGCAGTTATTTGGAAATTTTTAAGTTAATGGGTTTTGATTTGGATAAAAAATCTTGATAAATATCAAAAAAGTTGGTCAAAACGATATAGATTTTCATAAAGATTTTAGTTAAAATCTGCTAGATTTTGTGCTGGTGTAAAGTGCCTATAAAACTTCTAATAAATTGTATTAGAAACATTAAAACTTTTCAACCCTTTTTTCCGAGTACAAAATCCAATGGTCAGACCGGTCACTGTAGAATGCTCGACGATGAATTTTGGGGATGGAGGATTGACCAAACCTCCCCTGCTCTCCTACACGAACGTCTTTATAAAATCTGGATACCATCCACAAAATTGTGGATGAATGGAACTCCAGGTAGAAAAGAGGAAAGTATAGAACACTTTCTTTGTCACTGTACTAGACTTGTAAGAAAGAGATTGGCCACAATGGTTGCTCTTGAGTTTAGGGAACTTTCTGACGTTGCTAGTGTTGAACTGCAACGTGTTGATAGCTTTAAAGTTGAGCTTTGGTTGGTTCGACGGTGAGGACTCTGCATAAGCAGAGTCTCCGTGGTATCACAATGGACGAAAACGGTCTAAGCCTAACCTAACCTAAATTAATGTGTGCCATATTGAGTTACTTTTAACAAGAATTTTCAATGGAAAGCCAAAAAAAATGGACTATTAAGACATATGTATAATCATTTCTTGCCAATTTGTTACTGGATCCATCCATTTCAGATCCCAAAAAATTGGCAATGCTGCTTCCTTGCCGACAACACAAAAAGTCCGTGAAAGTTCTAAAGGACACACTTTCACAAAAAATTTGTTTTCTGAGTTAATAATGCAGAATAAGACTGTTCAGCAAAAAAAAATAGTTTTATATAAAAGCATGTGTTATATACAGATTTTTTTAAAGGGTGTGGCTAATATGTCCCTGAACAAGACGTTCACTCTAACTTATTTCAATATAACTCGATAAAGCTTTGTTAGATTTTAATAAATTAAATATTCGAGAAATGCAAAATAAAATTACCATTATACTGCATTCACGTTATCTCGAAATCTAATATATTGGATTTGAAATATTTATCAAAATCTATATTGCTTGCATTAAGCATTTTCGACATTATTCTAGATTTCGTATCCAAGACAAAATTCTTTGTATAAAATTTAGTCTTTAGCTGTAATAGGGCATTTACATTACCTCGAAATCTAGTACTTATGAGATTTCTATCTTAATCTTGCTGCTTTTTACTAGATTTCCCATACAAAACAAAATCTATTTTGTCAGTAGATTTGGAGGAAATCTAATAAAAATCTAATATATTTATTTATTTATTACTGCGCTGTGCAAAATATTTATAAAAAAGATGAGTGAATTAGCTACGGTCTGCTTACAAAGGTGTGTGACTTAGCTACATTGGAGTTAATTGGTTGCAGTTTTGGAAATTTTTTGGTTAATGGGTTCTGTTTTGGATAAAAAAATCTTGATAAATGTCAAAAAAAAAGTTGGTCTAGACGGTATAGATTTTCATAACGATTTTTATTAAAATCGGCTAAATTTTGTGCTGGTGTAAATGGACTATAACCCAAAAAGTGCCGACTTAGCTTATTAACACACCTTCAAAAAAAATTTTGTATAGCGTATCTAATTCACTCACCTTTTATATACATGTATTATACAGTGTAGTAAGAAATAAATAAAAATATGAATTAGATTTTGGGTAGAATTCCTACAAATCTACTTAAAAATTTGATTTTGTTTTGTATGGGGAATCTAGTAAAAACTAACTAGATTTAGCTCGAACTCTCGTAAGCACAAGATTTCGAGAAAATATAAATGCTCTATTAAGTCAAACTAATATATGAATTTTTTTTATTTTCAACGGCTTTGGAGCTATTCGGAAATTAGTGGGTAAATAAATATGGGCATTTCCTCCAAACGATCAACCAGGAGGATAAAATAAAATGTTAATAATCATCCTGTTTTATTGTTTATATTTAGTTATAAAAAAGCCTATATTTGCATAATAGAATGGTTCCATAGCATATCTCAGCTGTTTTACTTCAGGAAACTGGACTGGAAACTGGAAAATTTTATATTTTCTTTTTGAGCTACTTCTTCTACTTCTTTTTGAGCTACTTCTCTGTTGTAACCCAGAGAAAAAACAGCTTAAAATCTATAAAAACCATATTGAATTAATAAGAAACATTAACGAAAGTTTAGTCGATGTTATGGACTTTCGTGCATATTCCCAGTAATTGTACATATGTAACAAGTTAAAGAGCAAAACGTTTAGAATACATACGCGAAGAGTATTCATAAAGCAGGTTTACTTTCTACTTTTGTGTGCATCATCATGGAAAAAATCAGCTGTTATTGATAGCCAAGGATGACAAATTATATTTTAGTTTCAACGAATACCATAAATTCTTCTAAATTCCACTTTCCATTTTTGCCAAAATTGTTTTTATTTTATAAAAATATTTACACTATTACAATTAATTGATCAAAAGGAAAACATTGGTGCATACAACGCGTTTAATGTAACATGAATTTAGAAACGCATAGAATGCAGGACATGCTTATGACATAACAACGCATGGAACGGATGGTATGGACTTTCAACTTAAAGTAGAGTCATGAGTTAGAGTCTTTTAATCTCTTAGCGGTAGCATCAAAACTTGAGAAAAACACTGCTTTGCTTAAGTCGACTTAAGCAATTAGTCCATATTGCCACAGAATTGTTTATTATTGTCATTGAATTGTTTTTATATGTGTTTGTATGTATGTATGTAAATTCAAAACTTTAAAATAATTTTCCACAAATTTAGCTTTTGTGACAGTCATAATGTTGCAATAAAGATGCGATAAAATATTTACAACAAAATAAATATTATACTCGTATGTATGTATGATGTATGTATTTATTATATTCTTGTAGAGTTTTGTCATAAATATTAACGGCAACAGTATCCAGTTTCAAGTTCATCTAATACATACTTATCAAAAAGGTGAAATGTTTTGAAGAGACAAAAATTAAACATCAAATTAATGTACATATGTACGTGCTTCATTTGTGTGAATAAAAGTGCAATATGTACGAGCGAGTATTATTATTTTTCATTTATAATTTCATTCAAAATGCCATTTTTTGTTAGTAAGTATCGCGGATTGACCAAAAAGCAGAGCAAATAAATTAGAAGGTGATGATGTAGAACAAGATTTGTGGCAAAAAAAAAAAAACAAACAAAAATGTTCAATGCGTTCCTCTACACTTGTGTACAAATGACCAACTCGACAAGTGTTGATACGACTATTTATAGGAATTGCATGTATACATACTTACATACATACATACTATGTACATACGTGCATATGTAGATACATGCTTTCATATATTGACACTAGGGCATCCCAAATGCATAATCAGATACTTACTTGCTTAATCGGATTTAACGCAAAAAAAAAATATAACCCAATAGCCGGTTTCGAATAATTATTAAATGCTTTTACCTCTATTCTGAATGGTAACCAGTGTTGCCATATACGTTTGAGGAAAAAACTGCCCATATCTAAGGTTAGGTTAGGTTAGGTTAGGTTAATCTGGGTGGTCAAAGACCTCGCATAGACCGGGATTGATCCTTTACGATACCAGCAGATGAGAAAAGGACCTGTAAGTATGGCAGCCTAGTTCGTGGTGGCTGTATCGAATGACTCTCACACAGATTTAACAAACTTTAGCAATCTACATAGTTCCATTCTCGATACAAGTTCAAGACTACGAAAAGTGTGAGCGCCAAGACAGTTATATCTAGTGCGGCTTAGAGCCGGACAGTGACACAGTAGATATTTCATTGTTTCAATTACCACGGGATCCTTACATTTCCAGCAGGTACCGTCAAGTATTCGTCCTATATTGACAGCATACGAATCTGTCCAGCAGTGTCCAGTTAATATCCCCACTAGAAGTTTGCAGTTGCTTCTAGTTAATGATAAAAGGAATTTAGTCGATTTGGGATCATAGGAACTCCACATGATTTTACTAGTTTTGCAAGTTCTCGTCGCACGCCAACAATTCTCCGATTCTTCTCTCATCTTCAAGTCTATGATCTCTTTCAGGTGTTGAATTGTTTTTCGGACATATACCGTTTCCTCAGTCGGTAATAGAATTCCCCTTTTAGCCAGTGTATCGGCCATTTCATTTTTCTCAATTCTCATGTGTCCCGGGACCCAGCTGCTTGACTGTCTATATAAATATTTACACGCGCATTTATGGTTAGACGGGTGAAGGCTAACTCTACTGCCATTTTGGCTGCATAGATGTCCGCCTGGAAGATACTACAGTGATCAGGAAGTTTATAAGATTCCTCTATACTGAGCTCCGGACAGTAAACCGCAGTTCCCATCCCTCCATCCATCTTTGAGCCACCAGTGAAAAAGTTAAAACCAGAACCACTGTGGTTAAGACTTTCAAGATAGCCTTCTTCCCTTATAGTGATCTGTGTCTTCCAGCAATTTACTGTGACAAAATGATCTGTACGACATCTCCCTGTTGTTCGGAGTCGGATAACGGATTTGCATGCTGCATTTACTGCAGTTAGTTTTATTGGTTTGAGGTCCAATATAACGTCTAAAGCTGCAGTAGGTGTGCTTTTTAGAGCTACAGTGATGTAGAGCTCTGCTAGTCTCTGGATACCTTCTAACTTTTTCAGGTATGCATTTGTCTCGGTCTCCCTCCACCATACAAGTACTCCGTAGAGTACAATTGGTCTAGCTACCGCTGTGTAGGTCCAATATGTAAGATTAGGCGTTAGCGAACAAAAATTTGTTTTTGAGAACAACAAACTAACTGCCCAGTTAGTGTGATTATTTTGAGCTTAATCGTAGAAAACTCAGCAAATGAAAATTGTGTGTATAGAAAAGAAAATGTAAAAATTTCCAAATTTTTTGTATTTTTCATAGTGTAATTATACAGGTGACTGCGTAAGGATTTGTTACACAAAAATACGGCAACCATAGCTGTGTAAAGAACCGAATAATGTCAAAAGCACAAAAATAATTGTAACAAAATTAGAACAAAACGAAGTTTTTGGCATTCGTCAGCTACAAAGCACAAAAAAAAATTATCAACTGTAGTGGCGCTGCCACCTGGCTATATACACCTTGTGTTTTTCATACAAATTCTTCATCGAAGAAACGCTTGCTTTGCCTTTCATAATTTTTGAAACGTGTATGGGAAACGTAGAGGAATTTTTATTTAAAAGCTCTGAATGAAGTTAAAAGAATATTAAAAGAAAAACTATACACCAGCGAAGAGGTGGTGTAACTCACATCTAGATTTTTAAACAATTGCTCTATTTAATTATCTAATTGTTTTATTACTTTGCAATATTATGATCTGTGCAAAAACGATTTTGCAGCTCCATTTTCTTTAGAATACTAAAATGCGGTTTAGTCTAATTTTGTGTGATAGTTGGTAACGTAAATTATGTATTTATAACCAGAACTACAATCAAAAATTGAGTGTGGATTACACCACTTCTGCGCTGATAGATAGCCTTAAAAAAAACTGATTTTTGAAAGAAAAAACTGCACGGCTGCTCAACTGTTTAAAAAATAGATAAATCTGCACATTTGTCAACACTGATGACAACCGAACTTCAGTTGAGTTGTCAACTGACAACGCAACCGAAATTAAGGCGCCTATTATAATTTACAACTAAATTGATAGTTAAGTTGTAGTTTCCAAATTTTTATTATGGATTACAACTTTTTTCACCATGAGACAATTGCTTTTTATCACTTGTATTTTGGTTTTTATTTCGACTATTGCATCTATTAGTTTTGCTGCATTATTCTAGACGCCAACCAATCCCATTTGTCAACAAATATTATTGCCAAACTAAAGAAAAAATGGTTATGCATTAAACACATTCACCACAGCAGGCTACACACGAACACGCGACTTCAAATGCGGCTAGCATCATTTGTCGCCTCGTAGCCGGCTACTTAATTATTTTGGAGACGGCAGCAGCACCATCTGCAGTTGATATTCAAGTACAAATACATAGTTCAGTACTGCCACTTATATATATTTTGCATTTATAAAAATTTATTACTCTTTTAAAATTCACTTATTTCACGTAAAAGTATAAAAATGAATAAATTTATGCTTCACATCAATTTTTGGATATTGTTTCTGTTAAATAATATGGCATAATTGTACAAAATCATTCATTCAACATTTTGCATTACACTGGCAACACTGAATTTTCTCATTGCAGCCAAAGAAATAGAAATTAGTTTAATTTGACCACAACGACAAAATCAGCATAGACAGCAACCTGTCGCCTTGTTGCCTTGCTGTCTTCAAAAGGATCATTCTCATATAAACATGTGTATTCTATCCTTGACATTTGGTAGTCGGTAGCTTGCTGTGGTGAATGTGTTTAATGTATAAGGCCAAAACAAAAATATTTAAGATGTTTTGTGATGGTTACTATGGTTTCAAAAAACATAGCATAGACAAAAACCTTTTCTTTTCGAACATTGTTTCGCATACAACTAAAATAAGTTATAATTCAGAATGCCAAAAAACAGTTAAAGGCCGTGATACACTATCATACAAAGTCGTGCGATCCACGAAAAAGTACAACGCTGGTATGATGGAGTTTATGAAAATTTACAAAAGACAATAACAATTCATCACTCCAGCGTTGTATATTTTGGTAGATCGCACGACTTTGTATGATAGTGTATCACGGCCTTAAGTTGTATTAAGGTTAAGTTGTTACAATTTCAACCAAACTTAGTTGAGTTGTAAACCGTAATAGATACATAGACACTTATTATGAGCAACTTTCGATCTTCGACTGTAGTCGAAAGTACTGATCGAACGAATTTTCATTTGGTATTATGATGAGCATTCGACAAAGACTGTCCTTATTATGAATATCACTCAAAGTGAGTTTTAAAATGTTCAACAACTATACCTAAAATATAAAAAACAGTCGTTTATAAAATTTTTTTCATCGAAAGCTAAATTGTGTTCGATAGAAAATTCGTTGGTCAAGTAAATTTTCGATGCTCATAATATGAATTAAACATTTGATTTTCGATGTTCGATAGCCAGCGAAGATCGAAAATCGAATGCAACTCATAATAAGGGCCATAATATTAAGCACCCCCCACACGTTTCAATTCAATTGTGAATTGAGTCTTTTAATTGAATTGATTCTTGGTCATACACTTCATAAACTGAATTGAAAGATTTTCATTCAACTGTCAAATTTATATTTTTTTCACAATTACAAATTTAAAACTTCTATTGCATTCATTCATTCATTTATATATTTTTTATTTAAAATTCAATGAAATTAAATACAATTTTAAAAATACACAACTTTTTCTATACAAAATAAGACTACAAACATAAATTTTGACAACTAATCAAGAGACTCGAACACACACAGCACAATCGAATTGAACGGTTTACTAGTCAACATGAAAAAACAAAAACTTTTGATTTTTCTTCAACCAACTCGACAACTGCCAAACTAATCAATTGACAAAGCCATACACGCTTTGATTTGGACAACAACCGACTCAATTGAAAATTGAATTGAATCTTGTATGGGGTGCTTTAGTTTTAAACATGGCAACTTTTTCCAGGTGCATAAAAGCATGATATAAATATAGAAGGTACTTCCATTCTCTCTTAGCTTTGAAAAATAAGGATTTTTGAAGTTTGTTTTTTGAGAGAAATAAAGAAAAATGATCCCATATAAGAAAAAATATTAATCTTCCCCTAGAAATTTTTTACAAAAATGTGTAATTATCTTAACAAAAATTTGGGAATAAATAAAATTATATACATACCTACACATCTGTGAATTTTAGAAGTGGTTACGTAATAACTTATCTCATCTTTTTAAGTTTTCTGCTTCATAGAAATCTTTTAACTATATTTTCATCTAAATTTGGCGCTGAGAAACCAAATTCATTGATGATTTATTTGGATTATTTGACAACGAATTTTCATTAAGTTTAACAAATAGTAATTGATATTGCATTCTGTTTAATTTACATAATATGTTTCTTGTTGATTGTAACATCCCTTTCTAAAAAAATTGGTTTAATAATCGGTCAGATCATTTAGCCAGTCTATTTCACAGATCTTATAGTCTCTTAGCCACTGTTGGCGAACATCAGGAAATGCAGGGAATTTAAAAAATGCTGCACTCTTATTTTTTTTTTTTTGCTTATGCCCTAATTTAGTAAGAAGATTTAGGACATTTTTTGTTTGAAAATAATTTTCTTGTTTTTGAATTCTCTAAATTATTTGCTTCAAAAATGGTTGTTGTCTTTCATAATGAAAAATGAAAATATTATTACCATGTTTTTAAAACATAAAAATGAAATGAAATAAATTATTATACAAAAGTTTGAAAAATAAAGGAAAAAATATGTGTTGGATATAATGTTTGGAACAAAATCATAAAGCAAATACACGAACCTTCTAGCATAGACAATAGCTAATAATTGTTTTAAAGATTCTGTTTCTTTTTTTTCGTCCATAGACAATACGATACAATCGCCGAACAGAATTTTGGCATTAATTGTTTAATTTATACATTCTGTATTTGATAAAAACAATTTTGAAATAAGTTTTGAATAAAATTTTCAAACAAACAGGAAACAGAGGGGGAAATATTAAATTAATAGGGTAGCACGATTTTACCGGAAACTTTACAATACTTATACTTGTCAGATGGTGAATTTCAAGAAAAAATGAGAGAATGGAAGTATCATCTATATTTATATCATGCATAAAAGTTATGGAAAATACCATGATACAATAATATAAAGGTACAACCACATTTGACGTATAAAATTAATTCTGACTTTTGTCCCAATTATTTGATTGCTGTTGTTTTTTGTAAACAGAGAGGAAAACGTTGCCACACGAAATTACGGGGAACTTTGTTTAGGAATGTTTTTTGCAAATGTGTAATTTGTGGTTTTGAATAATACATGTAATGGTTTATGCTCTGAAGATACATACATATATTAAAAATTGTTCAAATATGAATTTTGAATCGCATGTTCTTATTTTAAACGGCATCGCTCTAATAATTCTTTTCTTCAATGTCTTAATTAGCACAAAATAGCCTTGTTTTTATACGGTTTTTGTTTCACTTTCTTTTTTGGTATACGATTGGAGGTGTGTTGTAGCACCACCCTTCCTAACCGTGCATAATATTAACATACACATTCCAAAGCAGTTGCATTTTCTTTTATTTTTAGTTACAGAGTACACCAGTACTTATTAAATGATGGCGAGTTTAGTAGAACAATGTTAATAACACTCAAATTCGAAAGCATTTCCTTTCGTTTCGAAATACGGAGTAGACTCCCAGAATGTTAAAGTGTACTTGTGGACAACACTGCTTTAAAGCAATATTGTAATGGATGTATTTAATATGGCAGTTGCCTTTGAAGAGGAACTGCACTTAGGCTCAAACGGGTCCAATAATTTTTTATATTCATATGCTCTTTACTGCATGTCTCCAAGCGCAATATTTATTTATGAACATAAGGAATAACTTCGGCAGCATGACGTCACAAATATGTTCATGTACAAGCTTATGTTCTAGGCTATAGAACACGCATTGTGGTATTGGACATAAATTTAAAAAATTCACTGTGTATATATCAATGTTTTTTATGTTTATTTTATTTTATTTAAAACTAATTTATTTATATTCATTTTATTAAAAATAAAAAATGCTGTATTTTTACAACAGTCACAAGTTTATTATATTTAATTCTCATTAGCAACAAATGTCTATGAAATTTGACAGCTTATGTTCAACATTATTTCTTCGAAATAAGTTTGAACAACTATTTCGCAATTTACACAGAAAAAATTATTCCCAAAAAATTTTTAAACAAATATTTGTTTGAAATCAAACTTAGTTTCAGTAAATATTCTGTACTGTTCCACTAAATTAATTTGTACCAAATCACTGTATAGAGAAGAAACAGGCCACGATGTTTGTCGGCTACATTTCGGCATTTACATGTATACAACACGATCAAACAAAGTAAACAACAACTAAACAACAACAACCGCACAACAGCACGTTGTTCCTATCAACAAGCAAGATAAACACCAACACACTGAAATAACATTTTCTCTCAGCCGAACTATGATTAATTTAAATTTTTACAAAATTTTTATCAGAATTTACAAAATTATTTGTAGGACCGCATTCAAATAAAATATTTACTGATTCAACGAATTTGGTTACTGAAAATGAAATTTAGTTTTTTCTGTGTATTTGCAAATAAATGTCTATTCGGTCCACACGTGGACATATGGTGTTGGAAATAGAATTTGACAGTTGGGAACATAATTATTTCCAAGTTTATTTCACGTGGGGACCCCCAGTCAAGGAAGTGAACAGAAAAAACCAAAGGATTTTTTGTTAGCAAACCATCATCTATATTGCATGCTTCTATCCATTTCTGCCGCAAATATGGAAATGAAGGAAATTTAAAAAAACTCGTGCTTTGCTGAAATGCTTGGTATTACTGCAATTGTTGTATATGCAGCTCATTGCTCAACATTTGTTTTTTTACACATATCACAATTATTTATTATATATAATAATATCTATTTAATAACTTTTAATGCAATAGTGATGACTTCAATATTTGTATTATAAAATATTTTTTTTATTAAAAAAAGCATAACAGTTAAAATAAATTCAGTAAAGTGCGACTATGACTCGCACACATAGGGTTCCGTACGAACACTAGATATGTAATTTAATACAAACTTCATCCTATATAATATATAGTTTTGGCATTTTTTTCGTTTTTGGGGTCTTTTCGGTTTTTTTGTTTTGTCGTTTTTTGCGTTTTTTCGGTTTTGGCGATTTTTTTAAGTTTTGGCTCTCTTTTAGTTTAGACACTTTATTTTCTTGTTTTGGCGATTTTTTCGGGTTTTTGGCGTTTTTTAATTTTGGCGTTTTTTATTTTTGGCGTTTTTTTTTAATTTTTGCGATTTTTTGTTTATTAAATTTGTTTTTTAGTTTTGGCGACATTTTCGCGTTTTTGGCGATTTTTTTCAATTTTTTGCGTTTTTTTTCATTTTGGCGTTTTTTTTTCATTATGGCGATTTTTTCGAATTTGGCGATTTATTTTAGTGTTAGAATTTTTTTTTTAATTTTGGCGATTTTTTTCGTTTTGGTGATTTTTTTTTAATTTTTGGCGATTTTTTTTTTTGGTTTGGCGATTTTATAATTTTCGGTTTTTTTAGTTTTACCGTTTTTGAAAATTTCAAGTGTTTGCCTCTTACGGTTTCCAAGATATAGCAAATTGTCAAAATTACATAGTCAAAATTGCATTAACTGATGGACCACCCTTTAATTTAAATTTTTTAAATTTTAGTGTTAATTGTTGTAGTCTGTATAAAAATACACTAATTTTACAAATTTCAAGTTTCAATATACATATGTTCACACAATTGTATGTATATTACATGGGATTTTAACATATTTCATTGCTCGTTTTGGAACACCCTTTAATTTTTAATTCTCATGTACTTGTTGTTGTAGCGGCCAAGGTTCTACATACTGTGTCCAAATTTCAGGTCCGTAGCTCTTACGGTTCCTGAGAAAATACCGTGTGACGGACAGACGGACAAACGGACAGCGTAGCGAAAACAATAGGGTTCCTTTTCACCTTTGGTGTACGGAACCCTAAAAAGTAATCAAAAAACTCGGATTTTACAAATGAATACGGTAGCATTATTTTTGAGAGTAAAAAAAATAATCGGGGTAAACGTCAGAAGGTTAATATGGCGACGAAAAGAGAGAATGGTTTTACCTTTATATTATTGTATCATGCTCGGCATTATGTTGTTTCGAATTTGTGAACGTACCATGATAAATATTATTTTTTTTAACAAAACTGAAATAACGTTAAGGCCTTTTTAATAAAAGATTAAATGCATTTACATATTCTCTTCTTTTATATATTTTTACAAAATTATTGTGTTCTTTTGATAACAAGAATGAAGTTTAACTAAAATTCATGCTAAAATAAAAGTAATAATTTTATAGTTTAAATAATACAAAACAAATAATTCAATTTCATAAAAAATAATACACAGAAGACAAAATAATTCAATTGTGCGATATGTAATTCACTTAAGTTCACCCATTTTCTAACCCCTGATTCTGATAACCCTTAGGTTAAAAAAAAAACATTTCACTACATAGTTGCAGAAGGACGGCTTTTATATTCAAAAAAATAAGATTTTGAAAATGTTCGTCGAGAAGTTTTTACGTATGTCCGCTTATTGGTGAAACATTCAATTCTGTCGGTAAAATAAATTTTTTTATTTTCCAAGCCGTTAAACCGGGTTACTACTGTACTTCAAAGGATATATTTGAATGATGCTAAACTAAGCATTAAGCCCAATCACCTCATGGGCCAATAAAAATATATCACTCATAACTCCAAAAAATTGTTGGCCAGAAAACGAGTTTAAAGTTTTCAATTTATATACAAGTTAATCGAAAAAAAAAATTTTATTTTTCTCTCAAGAATTGAGTAAACAAGATATTTGTATGAAATTTTTACACAATATGAAGAACTATATAAAAATTAATTCTGCATCATTAAATGAAAAATTCCATTTATTTTAGTTATGATGTTCTTTGAGTAAATGAGAGATATGTTCAGCAGCGTACATATTTTTCATATTTATTTCTTTGCAAATGAACGAGTCGTGCTTTTTACATTTGTCAAATAAATAGGCCTACATTCGGTATTATTATTTTTAGTACACTCACTGTTTGTTGAAAATTAAAAAAAAAAGGAATTGAGTAAACAAAACGATTTGATTATTTGAGAACATTTGGACATAATTTAAATTTTCACACAAGTCTTACAACTCCCAATACGAATTACCATAACGTGTGTACACGTTTTTCACCAACAACTTCTTAAACGCTAGCAAAATTGTTATTATTATTTTTTTTTTATATAAAAAGCTCGATTTGACATGATTATGTTGTATGATTTTAGGCGGATTATATGGCGCACACACCAACACCAACTCAATAAATATGTATATGTGTACATGCAGGTAAACAAACAAACAAACATTCATACATACACGCACACAGGCAGACAGACGTACGCGAACGTTAAGATTCACCTAAAGATACGTGTTACAACTTTGTCAAACTAATTGTTGCACAGGATGCAACAATTTATCATAAAAAACGATTAATATTAAAATAAAACCACATGAACTCACACAGAACAATCACAATACTCTGTACGCACAGGTATCAAGCAAGTATTTAAACTAAGCCCTTTGGATTTATGTTACATTAAATGAATACAAATAAACATGTTAGTTAAACGAATTGGCGAAAAATCTAGTGTAAATGCCAAAGTAAATAAAACTAAATGTGAGTAAAGGCTCAGTTAGCCGACTGTAATGTAATGTAACTGTAACGTAGAAAACAGCTGATTGATATTTTTATATGAAAAGTAGGTTACGTTACATTACATCTATATAACCATTTTCATTACTTTTCATATAACAATATCGATCAGCTGTTTCCTACTGTTGCAGTTACATTACATTACAGTCGGCTAACTGAGCCTTTACAGTGAAATTGTAACTGGAGGACAAGATAATCGACTCTTTACTAGAGATGGGCGCGTGTTTGAACTTTTCCAACACGACACTACACGAAGACGAATAACAAGACGCTCAACACGTACGAAACACGCACGCGAAAAATTTCGTCAACACGATACTGCACAACACGCACAAAATATTATTGGTATGGTATTAAAGATCAGAAAATGTAATTGATTTTTTTCAAGAGTCGCTTTTTCAAAATATGGCACCGAATTGGCACTGCTAGTTGATACTAAGTGAACTCAAAAATTTGTACAAATTTTTACTATTTTTTACTGGATTGCGTCCGAGTACACTAAATCCAGTAAATAAGAGGGCGAATTGAGAGAGAAAAATGACAGTTCATTTAAGCTATGTACAGACGATTGTCAGATCTTACAATATTGTCAGATCTGGCAATGTGCTGACAATGTACTGGCAATCGAAAATTGCCGGCACAATATTCCTTGTCAGTTCACACGGTTGTCAGAAAATCTTACAATCGTCAGTAGAAAAATTGTCAGTTCACACGGTTGTCATATGCACAAATTGTTAGATCTGTTGTAATGCGTTGCCAGACTTAAAGCATTTGTTAGAATTTGTTAAAAATTTATCGTTTGTGTTTGTGTTAAATGTGAAAAGTGAAAGTATAAATTATTATGGACCGTTAAAACAAATGTATTAAGTTATAAGCATTATAACAATTATTTATTTAGTTTTGATGCTAGAAAAATATTCGGGTATGTTAGTATTCCACGTGAAATTAAAACGTGCGGAATTTCCATAGAATTGTTGGAAATATGTATGTATGCACATATGTATGTATGTGTGTATGTATGTATGTATTTATAATAACAATTCTATTGCATTTCCGAACGATTTCATTTGACATGGAATTCAGAACATAACCGATTATTTTTAAACGTGAATAAAGTTAATAGATTATTATATTAAAATGTTTGTTTATACATATCGTCGGGTCGACGGTTCCTGGTTTGCCGTATGGAACATTTAAAAAATATTTACTTTGTGTACTTTTTTTGAATGATTTCCCAGTTTTTCGTTGTCTTGAATACATCATCCTAATAACTTCTCACGTTCAGGGTAAAAAGCTTAGAAACTTTAATGGCCTGACCCGCGATGTCTACAAGAAAGTTTCTATCGCTTACTTATATTTAAAACAAAATCAAAATAAGAAAGTTTATTTTTGTTTACAATTTAAGTAAGCTATAGAAAGTTTCTTGTCGACATCGTGGACCAGCCAAATAAGTTTAAATAAAAACATATGTCAATATCTATTACTTTTATTATTAAACAAAATATTCTATCGTGTATTTCATATGTATATTTTTTAGCGCCAAAATTGGTAATCAGCTGTTGTATATATTTTACTGGATTTTACAATTTTTCCGTTCGCGTACATGGTACAATTATGCTAGGTACATGCACGACTACAACAAAATTACAACACCAAAAAACACATGCATTTTGTTGGTATAGACAAACGTATAATTGTCAGAAACAGATGCCCTTTGTTTATAAAAATAACAATTACAGGGTAACTAAAGTACAATTGCAGACGAGGCATTCATGAATGAATGATTAAAGTCATTCAGTGTTGCCAATAGGTTTGTAATTACACAGAGTGTGCCATGTAATTAGATTTATGTATAATCTGTGTGTAATTCTATTTTAGCTTCTATTTTTATTTAGTTTTGTTTTAATTTTAACCTACAAAAAACATGTGTAGTGAAATTCTCTTCAATGTGTAGTTGGAAACACATCCATGTGTAAACTCAATGGCGACACTGTAATCATTTTATTCACACACATACACTAACATTTTTGCAGCTTGTAAACAAAGTTTGACAACTAATTGTATTGTATAGAATAACAGGCTGGGCTTGTGCATGTACCTGTTATAATTGTATCATGTTCGCGTACTTTTAGATGCAAACTTTTTTATTGAGAGTAATTTCTTTAAATTACTCAGTATTTACTCAGTTACTGGATTTTACTGGAAAAGTACTCAAACGCACCTACTATCTACCACTACAGCTGATATTATCGGTTTACGTACAGAGTTTTAAGCTTCGGAGGCTCATATAATATCAAGAAATATGCTGGTGTTGTGTGTTTGATGACACAATTAAATTACATTTTTTTCTCTACTAGAAATTTATTCTTCATAAATATTTTACATCTAAAATCATTTCGTGTTTTTCGTGTTACTTTTGCGCAACACGAAATGAACCGAACACGCACGAAATCAGATTTTTTCTCACGAACACTTCGTGTTGAGTAGTGCGTGTTCGTGTCATGGAAAAAAGCGCAACACGATCCCATTTCTACTCTGTACGTACATACATATTAAATAAGTGTTTATTTTTGTTGACGTTTTTAGCCTACCCCTCTTTTCAATACGTCACAATTTCCACCATCCCATACTTATCGTTACTTTAATATAGAAAGGCCCTAACTCAATGATTTTTTTGAAATCCAAATTTTTGGAATTTTTCGTTACATTAGATGTTATTCTATCGTAATAGACAAAAAACTTGATTTAGTTAGGGCCTTTCTTTATTAAGGTAACGATATGTATATACACATGTGACAGCGCATAGTGAAAGGGACCTAATAAAAAAAATAAATTTTCACTTTTTTTTTTTTTTTTTTTTTTGATGTGGACAATATCTGAGCATCGAATGAGAACGATCCCATGCCCCAAAAGTGTTCCCTTCCAGAGATATGCGCGTTTTATGATGTGATGGTACACCAAAGATATACGTATTTAAATCTTTAAAATGGCTCTCCTGAACAAAACCGGTTTTTACCCTTAGGTCCCTTTCTATTTTGCGCGTCACATATGTATGTATTTACAATTTAGTTATAAAAATATATTTTCAACATCTGCGAATCTAACTTGATGATTACACGAGGCAAGCTTTGCCTTTCAAAATTTCAAAACACTCACACTTTTCCACTTTTTCATGCTCTTAAAATTTCAGGTGACTTTGCCTTAAAATTTTCTTTGCATTTGTGTGTTAAAATTTTTAGGCAAAAAACAACTGACAGCAATTTCAGTGAGCACACTATTCGTTTTTGTTTTTGTTATTTTTTGTACTTTTATTACAATAAATTTTATATTCCTCCGAAAAATTGTAATTAAATTTAAATAAATATGTTTGTGAACAAAAATAATAAGTTCAATGACGTGTTTTGGTTTTTATTTAAGAATTATTAAAAAATGCATGTAATTATTTTTTAACCCCCGACTAAAAAAAGGGGTGTTATAAGTTTGTAGTGTGTGTCTGTGTATCTGTGTGTCTGTGTGTCTGTCCGTGTCCACGTACAGGTCAAACGGCTGGACCGATTTTCATTTAGTTTTTTCTGTTTGAAAGATGACATGATGGAGAGGGTTCTTAGCTATGTTTAAAGAAAATCGGTCCAGCCGTTTAGAAGATATAACATCTTTTCTAAAAAAAGTCGGGGGTTTTTAAAATGTTTAATTTTTGTTATTTTTAAATATTGCTCATTAAAAACACCAGTCATAATGCCCCCTTGAAAATAATTTACAGCTACGCGAATGCATACAGATGCCATGAAGTTCTGTTATTTACAGTTGTTTTCTTGACAACGGCATCTTGAAAATAAATTTGCTTTGAATTTGCGTGCAGCCTACGTCACAGCTTTTAATTTAAATGATGATGGATAACAAGCATGTGTGAAAAATTTTAAAGCAAATATTGGTAGTGTAAAACAGTGATGGCATGCTTAGGGCAATTATAACAACTTGTCTATACGGTTTTAGATAGCTAAATCTAAGTTAAGCAAAAGTAACCTTTAAAATTTGTCCATTATTACAACATTCCGATAAAACAAATGATTAAATTTTTGTATTGTGGCAGCTTTACTGTGGATACCATCCACTTTTGATTGTTAAAAATACTTAAGCGGTGTTCACACTATTATACTTTGTATTAAAACGTGCCAAAAATTCAAGTAATACGTGCTGAGTACACATCTGGTATTTCTTGTGTTGTCATTTTCAAAGTATGTGAAATGCCGTTGACATTATTTTTTTTTTGCTTGTAACGCAATGCCACACAACGAAAAATACAGGATATGGCAAATGTTGCCACTAGTACATACTATTGCAATGCCACAAAATGCCATAATGTGTACTCAGCAATAGTGTAAATGCAAAATGTCATGACAAATAATACAATAAAAATTTGGCATACCATAAGACTTGATAATTTAAAAAAACTCTGGTTTTAAAGGCTGGTTAAATTTTAAGGGCCGATGTTGATTTTGAATAAAACACAAATTATTTAGGAAATTATTATTTATTTATTATGATAATATGGTATGGTTCGATTATGTGTGGAACAAAATATCGGTTAAATGATCACCGCCACCTCGGCGGCATACCTCTATCCGACGGTCCAAATTTTCGATGACGCTGAGGCATAATTGAGGTTCTATGCCATTAATGTGGCAAATTATCTCATCCTTTAGCTCTTGAATGGTTGCTGGCTTACCTTTTCTTTCAAATAACTCCAAAAGAAAGAAGTCCAACGGTGTCAAATCACAGGGTGCCCCTGTGGCTGAGTGGTAGCGATGCTAGCCTCTCAGTCCAGAGGTCGTGGGTTCGATACCCACCATAGACCCTGGGTGTTTTTCGCAGACAAGCTAATCGCTTTGCGAATTGTGTTTGTTAAAAAAAAAAAAAAAAAAAAAAAACATGATCTTGGCGGCCAATTGACATCGCCACCACGTGAGATAACACGACCATTGAATTTGTCGCGCAAAAGATCCATTGTTTCGTTAGATGTGTGGCAAGTGGCACCGTCCTGTTAAAACCACATATCGTCTACATCCATATCATCCAGTTCCGGCCATAAAAAGCTCATTATCTGCCTGACCGGCCTCATTTTGGAAAAAAATACGGATGATGCCGCCAGCCTATAAACTGCAACGAACAGTCACTCTTTGTGGGTGCATTTATTTTTCGACAAGCACTCTTGGATTATCATTCGCCCAAATGTGGCAATTCTGCTCATTGACGAATCCACTGAGGTGAAATCACTAAAGATGATTTTCTTTGAAAATTGATCATCCACTGTTGCCATTTCTTTACACCATTCTGACCATTGACGACTTTTGGAATGGTCAAGAGGCTTTAGTTCTTGAGTCAATTGTACTTTGTAAGGGTGTAAATGCAAGTCTTTATGTATAGTGTTCACCAGCGACGAGCGTGAGAGGTGCAATTGTTGGGCACGACGACGAGTTGAGGGGGACGGCTTTTTAGCCACACTATCGCGATCAGCAGCAATATTTTCTGCAGTAAGAGTATGCACTAGTGTTTTCACATCTCTTACAGATCCGGTTTGCTCAAATTTTTTTCACGATTTTTCCGATTGTACGCACATTTGGTAGATTGTGCTGACCGAGAAAATCACGAATTGCACGATATGCATTTTGATTTGATCGCCCATTTTCATAAAAAGCCTCAGTAACTCTAACGTGTTGCTCGATTGTCTATCTTTCCATGATTCAAATTGAATTAGTCTGAAATTGAGAAATGTCAAATGAAATACAGAAAAAAACTTTACGTTTAGGTGTGGTTCGCATTCAAAATCGGCTCTTTAAATTTAACCAACCTTTAGAATCGGCAGTTTTTCTTGCTCAACTTTAAATTTTATATTGAGAAAGAAAAAGATTGGTATACAAAAGGTAAATATTACTTTCTCAACTCTCTCATACAAAATCAAAAGTTGAGCAACTAAAACTGCCGAGTATAAAACCAAAGTTAAATCAATAAGTATGTGTCTGAATCAAACAGTTTTTATTAGTAATTAGTTGGTTATGCTATTTTGGGTAAATGACACACAAGAAATGCCAGATGTAAACTCAGCTTATGTATTTGAAAAATACTTGCCAAAAATATCTAATTTGCGTATTATTTAATTTTTTGGTCACAAATAATTGTTGTGCCTCATTTTTTAAACGAAAATTGTTTAATAAGTAAACGTTAAATGCACAATAACACATAAAATGACATTTGATATCAAGATGAATTCATCAGGCTGTGAGCTCTGATGATTATATCATAACGCTACCATAATATTAATAAATTGAGTCTACACGTGATGAATTTTCATCATGATATCAATTTGATATACTGCGTTTATACGCAGGGCTTATTTGAAAATAAAACTGAAACTTGTTGCCATATTATTGTTTCTATTGTGAATTACTAATTCAGAAAACTATTCACGATTAACGCACTATTTGCAAATAAAATGCTTGAGGTTGCCACGCTTACAAATGTTTGATAACAAAAAACAGTAAATGGATTAATATTGCATAATAAACTTTAACAGAAGCAAATAATGACAATTAAAACAAATAATTATTTGATATTTTTTACATTTACACTATTTTTTTTTTTGTCAAAAAAGTAACTTTTCTATAGAAGTGCTATCAAGTTTGTGTACTTTTGCTATGCCAGATAAACAGTGAGTTAATTTATTTGCGATTATTTTTATTTGCAAATAGTGCGTGTATAAACGTAGTAACATTCATCATGATATAAAATCATCAGGTGTGGACACTATGTTAAAACTTTAAGATGCCAATATTAAAGTTTTAAGATATTCATTGTGAATTCCCTAAATAGTATAAATAATAAATACAGATGTGAGAACACGCTTACATATGTATTTGCATGCCAGTTAACATCAAAGTAAGCTAAAATCCAACTTGTAATTGATATGCTTTATTTATTTTTTCTTTACCTGTTTTACTTTTTGCGATTTCTAAAAATAATTATTTAAATTACATTGTGTCTGCCTTTTTAAACCAATATTGAATTAAGTGGGATGTGTTATATATTTAGATTTAACGTAAATAATTTGATATCTGCGTGTAGATTCGAATCAAAAGTTCTAATGCAGTTAACAAATTCGTTTGAGGTATACCATATGTATGTATGTATGTAAAAGAGAAATTCTTAAAAAAAATATTTAAAAATATTAATTATTATTATAATGCACGCTTATTCCATTTCTAGACATCGACGTCGAAAAAAATTGAGGCTCCTCTATTGGCTATTGAGAACAATTTTGTGCTATTGACAGTCTATTTCTATTGCCTATAGCTTAAATTAGACGTGACATAATCATAACCATACAAAACAGCTGTTCTAACCCAACTAATGGGCAACACTGTATTCGAGTATAGGTGACCCGGCATAACGCAATAGCCATTACCATAGAAACCAACTGAATTTTGGTTTGCTTATGGCTATGGCACATCTAATGTAAGCTTAAGGTCTATAAAATAGCATTAGCAGTCATCTTTTTTAAATTGATCAATTACAGCGCCTTTACATTGAGTATATGATAAAGCTGCTACAATGCTTGCTTGCGTTCTGTATTAAGGTCGCGGCTACTGGGTTATCAACTTAATGAGACTGAAGCTTAAATTAGACTTGCCATAACCATAACCATACAAAACAATTTTATTATAGGTGACTCGCCATATCCATAACCATATAAACCAGATAATATACAGTTAGAACCCCAGCAAAAAATTTTAAATTTACTGACTATCAGGTGACTTAAATAAAATCAACTTTAAGTTAGTTGAAAAGTAATGCAGAGTGAGACAATTGACTATCGCCTTGGACATCGCAATTTTGAAATAGTTAGTTTTTTCCATTGGAAAGTAATACAATTGTCAGTCAGCAGTCAGTTTAAAGTTAACTTAGTTTCCGACAGGGTGGGCTGTGAGTCTCACCAATACTGTACAGTGATGGGAATTGGAAATCTTGATTTCGTGCTAAATCTGCTTTTAAATAGTGCCAAAATCACTTGAATAGTGCCAAATAGTTTTATATACACATTAATACTTTTCGAGCCCAATTTTGATATAATTGTGAGCGACATGTAGTAAAAAATTAACTTTTTAATTTCAAAATTACAAAATTGTTGCTAATCTTTAAAACAAAGGCTGTAAAATTTATCGTGAGCGACAATTTACGTATGTACTCGTCCAGTTGTCGACATCGAAGTCACAATATCAAAAAATTGGGATTTATTTACTCGCTATAGAGAACAATGTTGTGCTACTGACAACCTATTCCGTTACCTAAGGTCTAGAAAATAACATAAAACTGCCAATAGGAGTCAGTTGTTTTCGACAACGGGCACACAAGCTCCAATTTGTTGTTGTTAAAGTGACGTCGATGTCGCCAAATGGAATAAGGGTAAATGCCCGATATGTATGCACCATATATTAATAATTTGTACTTATTTACAAGAAATACAAATATAAAAACATTTTTTACGTTATAGTAACAATTCTAAAGGACATACTTAAAGGCTATAATAAGCCTAAACTAATTTAAATGATAAAATAACTTTTTCTAATTAGATGTACATATATATTAAGTGACAATTATAGTTTGTGCTTTTTTATGGTTAATATATTGTCGAGTTGTACAAATTCGTGCATGTTCAAAATATTAATAATTGTTAGCTATTAATTTTAATCAAACAAAGATTCTGTCGGAATAGTAGAATTTGTATTGCCTTTGTGGTTCATAATTTTATGCGTATTACGATTATAAGAAGATTTATTGTTAGACTTCAAAAATCTTTACCATGTATTAAAGATGCTAAAGTTTATAATTGCAGTCCATTTACCATTTTACTTTTGATCATATTTCGAACTAAAAATATACTTTCCACGATTGATGAAGAGTAGAGAATAAAAAGAATACCTTGAACGATTCGATAAATATTAAAAATTCAAATTTTTCATTGAAACTGCCAAAAACACACTCACATTTAAGTTATTGAATTTTTTAAATCTTCAAAATCTAATATGGATCTGTATGCACTTTTAATTTTTTCACGTATTTTATTTCGTTTAGAAGAATTTTTTTTATCTCCACTTAGAACATATTGTGGCACACACTTTGGAAAGCAATTCAAATAATAGTCCTTGAAGTTATATTTAGTTTTCAAATATGACACAAAAGAAATATAAGAAGACTTTAATTCTGTTTTTGAATTATACAACTTTATGCTGGGAAAATTAGTTTTTGATTATTATTAGTTCAATTTCACTGCCGCAATAATTGTCTTCCGTTGGAAGATAGTGAGAATTTTGATCTATATTGTCAACATAAAGATCATTAATATATTTTTTGTTCAAAAAATTTTGACATAAATGACGAAATAAAAAAGCTTCTTGAAAATTAAATGTAGTTCCACATTTTTAGATTGCATTTCGATAATTTACCATTTCAAGGACAAGATAAAAACATAAATACATTTTGCTTATATTATTCGTTAAACTATTTAATATGAATAAAGTTTTATCATTGCATTATGACTGAAAATTTTCTAATGTGAAGAAATACTTCACTCGCACTGTTCAAAGACTATATCTGCAACAACTATACGGGACAACGGTTTGGGGAATACTTAAGAATTTTAAATATTTCAGAGTTGAAATATTTCTAAAAATTTATAAAATCATCTATACGACATGAGGTGTTACAAACAAATTTATATATTCATTTTAATAGATCGTTAATGTCTCTGGACAAACCGTTACTTTTAACTATCAGAACCGAACAGTTGTCAGCCGCAAATCCTACTAAATTTTCATTTCTTAAAAACGTAATAAGTACAAGAAGAGTACTTAGCATTAAGAAAAGTTTCCATATTTAATGGACAAAAAGTGCCAGAAAAGGAGCAAGAGTGCCACAGTGCCAGGCAACGTCCAATGGTGCCAAAAATGGCACAATTGTGCCACACTTCCCATCACTGATACTGTACGTGTATTGATGGCAAAAACGGCATATGATCGCGAAAAAAGGAAATTGGGAGAACGGAAACTACTGGTATAAAATCATATCCAATGTTATATGAATAAAGATAAATTTTCACTGACGATTATGTTCGCTTATATCAGGCCTATTTTTTTAATAATCTTTATTTACATACTGAATCCAGAACCACAAAAGCAACTTGAACTGCACTATATAATAGCTGTAGAAAGGCAATTTGCATTAAGTTAATTCCTTAACTCGGTGCTGATGACTGCTGGTCAGCATTCTTGAAGAGAAGTCATAATCTCCTTTTAGCTCCATCTATTTTTTCCAGCGATTTTCAACAGCTTCGGCATTGATGGCAAATCTTTTACCACCGAGCCATTTTGTAAGTTTAGAAAGAGAATATAAATCTGGCGAATAAGTTCTGTGTTGAATTAATTCAAACTTTAATTCATAAACTTCGGTCATCGCATTTGTAACAATAAAAAAATTTATAAGCTTTCAATTGTTACAGTTAAATGTCGGAATGATATTTATATTATAACACACCGATTATGTCCCCATAACATAATTCAGTGTCAAGTCCCAAGGTGCATATGAAGTATTAATTAACTCCATTCCAAGCCATGTGAAGGTAACTGGTCCGCTTCATAGGAAGTGTTAGAACTCGGACTTGTCCCCAACACTTGGGTACCGATCACATAGTATCACTATGTGATCACTAGTCTTTTGTCAGTTCCATTTCCTACAGGGTAAGGTAACTCGTTGGGTGGTTACTGGTTTGTCGCAGTAATAATAGCCCAATTGACAATCTTGTGCAAATGGTCTTGCATCGTAGCATGTGCAAAATGGTATAGTATATTTATATTCACCAATTAACAATTCCTGGTGGTGAGTATCAATATACTATACCATTTTGCACATGCTACGATGCAAGACCATTTGAACAAGATTGTCAATTGGGCTAATGTATTTTTAATATACTGTGCGGAAAACCAATAACCACCCGACGAACTGTCAATTCAACCTTATTCACTCTTACCTGAGTGTAAAGGCTCCAAGAAGAAGGTTTTCAATTCGATTTTATATTGTACATACATATTTTTATTGTGGTTAATTTCAAATACCAACAATATGCATATTTATTTCCCAATTATTTGTCTACTCAATTGAGTTTATCAATATCTAATTGTCTTAATTAATAAATATTTCAAAATACTAAAAGAAAAAGAATAAATACAATAAATAAAATAATGTTGGTTTTATTGAAGGCTTAGACAGCAATCAATATTCAATAAAGTGTTTTGAAATTTTTATTCAAGATTTTGTTCATTGCTTATTTTCGTTTTTTACCTATAGCAACAAACCAGTGAGAAATGTCAACATTTTTTGCCTGTCATTAAGTTTTTTTTTATTCCCTTTTTATGATCATTTCTTTGATTTATTATTTGTACGAATCTTATGTCTTTACATATGTACATATTTACATATGTAGTATGTAAGTATGTACTCGTGTAAGCAAAACCTCTGTTTTCATATGTTGCATAAATTGTTTTTTTTTTTTGCTTATATTTGCAATTGAATCTTTTTGTTTACTTTGTGCAGCATTTTGACAAACTACTTGACAGCTTATGATGCTTGTTGTCATCTTTGCGCACAAATTTACAACTGAACTAATGTTTGCTTTGTATATCTTTCAGAAAATTATTTATTTGCATGTGTACTAAGGTACGGTGGCAATTGGCAAATATTCTCCCAAATAAGCGTAACCACTAAATACCAATGCAAAATCTCTTGATTCAGACACGTTTTTATTTTCATATATGATTAATAGACAATAATATCATATAATCCAATATTATTGGAAACTGTTTAACTTAATAAACACATGTCTGGGGCCTAATTCCTGCACTCGTGATCGGAATTGCATTCGAATAGAAATTAATTTCGATGGCAAGAAATTTTCCGATGATGTCACTCGCTACCAAGCGAATCGAGTTTTTGTTGTAGTGTTGGAAAAAGGCAAATATATTTATATATAAATTCATTTCACAACACTGAATAAATTGTAAGCAAAAGCATATGTTTGTATATATGCATGTGTGCAAAAACATATGTATGTACGTACATACACACGTATATGCAGAAAAAAGAAACGAATATACATAAATGTTATTTTCATTTTAATTTAATTAATAACTTAATAATAATAAATTAGTGTAAAGCTAGAGAATAGAGCATGATACAATTATAACAGGTACATGCACAAGCCCAGCCTGTTAATGTATACAATACCTACAGTTGTCAAACTTTGTTTACAAGCTGCAAAAATGTTAGTGTATGTGTGTGCATAAAATGATTACAGTGTTGCCAATGAAATTATACATGGCTGTGTTTCCAATTATGTGTTGAAGAAAATTACACTACACATCTTTTGTGTAGGTTAAAATTTAAACAAAAATAAATAAAAATACAAGCCAAAGTAGAATTACACACAGATTATACATGAATGTAATTACATGGCCTACAAATGAGAGTAATTGCACACCCTGTGTAATTACACACCTATTGGCAACACTGAATGACTATAATCATTCATGAATGCCGCGTCTGCAATTGTACTTTAGTTACCCTGTGATTGTTATTTTTAAAAACAAAAGGCATGTGTTTTTGACAATTATTCGTTTGTTTATACCAACAAAATGAATGTGTTTTTTTGGTGTTGTAATTTTGTTGTAGTCGTGCATGTACCTAGTATAATTGTACCATGGAATAGAGCACTAGCCACATTTTCAATTCTCTTATTGGTTGACTAGAAGCAGTTAATTTGTTATTTAAATGCTCCCACAGTTGGTTAATTTTTTTATTTTCCCCGACAACTCTTAAGCACCCCATACACGTTTCAATTCAATTGTGAATTGAGCCTTTCAATTGAATTGATTCTTGGCCACACACTTCATAAACTGAACTGAAAGATTTTCATTCAACTGTCAAATTTATATTTTTTTCACAAATAAAAATTTAAAAATTTAAAACTTCTATTGTACTTATTCATTTATTTTTATATTTTATATTTAGAATTCAATCAAATTAAATACAATTTTAAAAATACATAACCTTTTCTATACAAAATAAAGCTACAAACATAAATTTTGAGACTCGAACACACACAGCACAATCGAATTGAAAAATTTACTAGTCAACATGAAAGATCAAAATCTTTTGATTTTTCTTCAACCAACTCGACAACTGCCAAACTAATCAATTGACAAAGCCATACACGCTTTGATTTGGACAACAACCGACTCAATTGAAAATTGAATTGAATCGTGTATGGGCTGCTTTAGGCAAAACATTATTTGCCAAGTCAGTGTGTTTTGTTATATTTAAAGTCAACAAGAAATTCTTTAATTTGTATTTTTTATAAGTACATTTGTGCATTCATTCATTTATAAATAAATAAGTCTAATATTGAACATACATTTTCTTTTTCATCGCGTTTTCTATGTTAAACATGATTTCGAATGCCATTTTGCTTGCGAGTAAAAACACGAACGGTTGCATTCGAATGTATGCACGTTACCGAATGCTGTTATTAGAAATTTCGATATGTGTTACTCGAAACCGAATGCGAACATCCCAAAAGTTAAAAAACTCGCACATTCGAGTGATAACTCGCTCGCAATCGAATGCGGGAATTAGGCCCCTGAATCAAAAGGTTTTTCATTGGTATCGTACCTTTATTACTCTACATCTCCACCTGACATGAAATTTTGTTGTAACTTGAAGTTATAACTTAGTTGTTAAAACAAATTTTATAATTTAAAAAAAAAACATTAACTTCAGCAGTCTACACTTAATATTAACTTGAAGTTAATATTAAAGTTAGTCATTTTTTGGCAGGTTGAGACCGCAAACAATGGCTTTGATTATAACCTAACAACTGGGTATCACTAAACACATAAATTCTATAATTCCATAATTCGTTGTCCTGAAATTTTTCCTTTAATGAAAATCGAAATTTTACATTTTTAAAAATATTTAAAATTTTTATGAAAAACGCAAATGTTAAGGGTTTCCGCAACGGAATATCATAAAAAAATAAAATTTATTTGATGGTTAAAAATTATACGGCCAGGTTCTACATTTCACTACAATATGAAAATGAAAACGTTTTTAATTCCGAAAAGTCGATACCATTGTGTCCTAGAAAAGTAATGAAACTTTTTTTCCACGACGATTTCATTCCCAGTTTATTTCAAATAAATATTTCAAGCAATATAGAAAAAACACATCTTATGCTATAAACACAATTGGAATTAACGGCGAACTTCGCATAGTTCGACGAACTTGCCTTAAGGAATGCGTTGCGAAAATTCGTCTTTTAAAGCACAATTAAATTTGACGACCCAATATTTGCATATACATATATTAACACCAAAAAAATGATTATGAACTTGCAATAAAAATAATTGCAAAAATCTATATCAAGTCTTGAACTTGATTAAAAGTCGAATAAATCACACATCGCGAAAATGTTGAAAATTCGCAATATTGGAAACAAACAATAAACTTAAATTGATTAAACTCGCTAAAGCTGCAAGGTTAACTCGGTAGAAAATGCAAAACATTATGATAAATCGCCAAAGCTTGCAAAAATTTCAATTTTAAGTCCCTAAATATAAATAAGTAAAGAAAGTCAAAAACGTTGCAAAAATTAAAAATAGATAAAGAAAGACAAAAACGTTGCAAAACTTACATCTTTTGCAAAAATAACAGAAATTTTCAAACAATTTTAAAATTTTAAACAAGCCATAATTTTTATTAAAAATCGCTAAAAGTTTAAGTAAATAAAATCGCGAAAATTCACAAAAACTTAATAACAGTGGCATAATAGCAAAATCTAATATTGTTTAAAATTCGGGAAAACTCATAGGAAGCAGAACACTTGAAAAAACTCGTTTTCATTGCGAACAATGCAAAAATTCGCGAGAAGTTGCAAAATCAGAAACAAGCCTTGAAATTCATTAGAAGTCGTCAAAGCTGTTAAAAAGAAAATAAACTAGGAAAAAACGCGAAAAAGTTCGCTAAAAATTTCTAAACGCATTGAAGAAATCACTTACAGAACCCTTTAGCTAATCGCGGATTTTTTTCCACATATTTTAACAATGCCACCTCTTACTCCGGGTTTTTGTTCTTATCCCTTTAAAACACAAATAAAATAAATCATAAAAAAATAATATATATAAAAATATTATTTATTTGCTTACATTTTCGTATTTTTGCAATAAATTGTTACAAATACATATTTCATTTTTACTAAAAATTATTTTCTTTCACAATCTTGTTTGCTGCCGAATTCAAATTACTTTTTTTGTAGTGAAATTGGATTACAGAACACTTCTATTTCATTTGAAACAAACTGAAAATGAAATTTTACTTTTTAAATCACTTTTACGAAACTGAGAACAGAAGAGAAAATTTCACTTTCATTTCATTTAACGAATGTAGAACCTAGGCGATAGTTTTTTACTCTTTTTAAATTTTTATAAAGAAAAATATAATAGTCTGCATGTTTGAATTTTTTTAGCTCATTTTGTTGCAAAATGTGGCCAGAATTTCATTTAGATTCATATATATATATATATAATTAATAGGCGAACATGTTTTTTGTAATCCCTTTTACGCTGATACCACCACACCGATTTTAAAAAGATTTATATGGTTTTAAAGGATTTTCTGTACAGATGTGCAGAATCTATATTTTATTGAAATCGGTTTAGTATTTTGGGAGCTATAAGCGTTTAAAGTTGCTACTACTATATGCACACATATTACACACGCATTTATTAGCTTACAAGTAAAAAAGAAACAAAACATGAGTGTGTGTGTGTGTGTGTGTGTGTGTGTGTTTGTAGTATTTCTCTTGATATAACAATTTTTTTATCTTATATGTTGTTGTATGAAAGCCATAATACTTAAAGGAAGAGAATTGAATAAAGTGAATTAGATTGGTTGAAGGGATTTTGTTTATGTTTTTTTTTTATTTTCATGTATTATTTAATTATTTACTTAGGTACATTTTCTTTGAATCTTAAATTATTTACTTTTTGATTCTAGAATACGGACGAGTGTGTCGTCCGTTTGGTATATCTAGTATATATATATATATGTTATCAGGATAACATAGCTCTGTTAATGTATTTGGTTTGTGTCTTGGGTTTTAAATTTCGAAATTTATCTTCACAAACATGATTTTTACATCATCCTCATACGTTAAAAAATTAATAACATCAAGAAGATCTTTGATAAAAAGTGTAATCACTATTAAATTTCGCGATTTGTCTCATTTTCGAGCACAAATCAGTAAATAATTTTATTTTGTTTATCATTTAAGTAAATTTTAGCACGAACTTTTTATCAATTAAAAACTTTAATGCACACTTTTAGGGAAAAAACAAATTAATAAATGACCAATTTCCAAACTTTATTTATAATTTCAGATCTCCATCAATTATATTTGTCTACCATGGTCCCATTTTTTATTCTTATTTTGGCCCTGCAGCTCTTCAATACCACAACCTTAAGCAAAATTGTAAACGTCCCCTTGGAATCAGTCAATTCGATAAATGACAAACTAAGCGATTATTCTATTTTCTTGCCCCCAGAACTCCCCAATGAAAACAACGAACTATCAGATGATGAAGATATATTGGCTGACATAACCGATATTACCAATGATGACGATGATGTACCAGTGGTGGAAACATTTCAAGACAAAACTGAATTAAAATTTCGTCAACCCATTGAATCGGTAAATATCGATTATTCGCGGAATGCTATTGTCTTGAAGTTTCACAAAAACAATGCAAAGTCTATAATGAAATTAAACTCAATGCAGGGCGAGAAAAAGAAATCGCTGCAAGATAATTTTATACGTTTCGGTAAAAGATCGTATGAAGAATTTCCCAAGGACAATAATTTAGTTGAAGGTGTGAGTGATAAAAATCATGGCATGCGTTCAGAGCGTAGCCATGAAAACGCCAGAGATGCCAGAGGTGATAACTTTATGCGTTTTGGAAGATCGGGAACAGTGCAAAATGATTTTATGCGTTTTGGACGGGGATCAAATGACTTTATGCGATTTGGACGCTCTCCGTCCCAAGATTTCATGCGTTTCGGTCGAGCTGCCGGATCCGATAATTTCATGCGCTTTGGCCGAGCTGCCGGATCCGATAATTTCATGCGTTTTGGTCGATCAGCTGGACAAGACTTTATGCGTTTTGGACGAACACCCAATCAGGATTATATGAGATTTGGTCGAACACCTAACAAGGACTTTATGAGATTCGGTCGTACGCCCAGTAAGGATTTCATGCGATTCGGGAGTACTCCTAGTCAGGACTTTATGCGTTTTGGTCGAGCAGGCCAAGAAAATTTCATGCGATTCGGCCGCAACACTATCAGATTACCGGTGAATACAAATTTTATGCGGTACAGTAGACCTGATAATTTTATGCGCTTTGGTCGTACGCCAACAAAAGCCTCAGACAGTTTTATGCGTTTCAGTAAGAGTATGGAAAAATCAAGTGACAAAAATGACTCGCAACCGCTAATGGATAAAGATGAGCTGAAGCAAGCGGTCAAACTGATACATGAAGCTGATAAAAATAACGACAATGAAAATCCCGTTGATAAAGCCATAAAAGTTCTTTTCGATAAACACCAGCAGCCAGCTATTAATGACAAGGCACATAATGACGAATTCAATAATGAATCATCGCATCAACATAATGATCGTAATGACTTGGACTCCGATATAGACTATTTCTTCAAAGATGCAGAATAAATTTTTTAAATTACTTTCTTTAGACTCACTGTAAATAATTAAAGACTTTAAGAAAAAGGAAATAATTTAAATAACAAAACTAAACAAAATTTATATAACTATTATGTAAAATAATTCTTAACAAAGAGCAAAAAAAAAAATAAATTTTATTTATGTAATTATAAACGCAAACAAGTGCCAAAGCTGTTAAAGTATAAAAAAATGATAGTGAATTTTCTAACAGGGCTGGATATGAAATTCGCAAAATAAAAATTTATAGATATTATTATGTTTCTACTTGCAACAAATTTAGATAATAAATGTAGTTTTATGTTTAAAACATTACATGTTATAAATTGATGAGATTGAAAATTATTAAAATAAAATAAAATCAAAACACTAGCAAAAAACTTTCTTTATTATAAAACCCATTTAGTTATGTACCACTTCATGTTTAACTCGACTTAGCATATGGCTTTATCTAAAATAAAAGTTAAAACTAGAAAAGAATATTTGCGATGAAATCAGTTAGATTTCATTAATTTATATAAAATTATAAAAAATATAATTATAATAATAATAATAAAAAAAACTCGCCTATAGAAGAGTATGATTTTGGGCATTAGTTAGTAGTTCGCTTCTAAAACAATTACTGGCGTATTCTTAAAAAAAAATTGTAATTAAAGTGTATGTTAAAACAAAATTTCCATACAAATTTTGACTAAAGCACACTTGAAATATAACGGCCGTATTCTAAGCCATTATTATTTTTCGACAGCTTACTATTTCAGTAAATACATTATGTTAAATATTCAGTTTTTTCTATATTTTCAATTTAGATAACTGCAATAATTTGTTGTGAATATTTAATTGAATGATAATTCAAATTGCAATACAATTGCTTAATTCACAACCTATTGTTGGAGTCCGTAGGCCGTCGTAGAAACATTGTTGGTAATTTCTATTTGAATACTTGTTATAAAAAGTGTTTTTTTTATTGAAACTATCAACAATTCATGTACGACCCACAAAAGGTTGTGAATTCAGCAAAATAGCATATTGAATTTCAAAAATAACGTACATACTTTATAATATGCCGCCATCTTGTGGTGGGTAGTTTAGCTAAGTGCATAGCTTACGGTACTGCCATATCAAGATTTCAGTAAATGTAAGCAATAAGTACTCCAGCACTAATAAAACAGCTGCATAAAGTGACGTACCAAATAAATAAAATATTCGGCAGTCTTAATTGTAGTTGAAAACGTCGAAACTTACTCCATTAAAAACGCTTCATAGTCAACAGTGTAACTAAAGAATGGAAAGTTTGTTGGCAAATAGCAAGAAGTAAAATAATTTACTTGTAATTAGTTAAATAAAGGTGATACTAATTATATTTATTTTTGAGAGAATAAGAAAGGAAAATATTAACAAAGAAAATAGTTTTACATTTAAAAAGAAATCAACAAATTGATAAAGTGAAAACTAAACATACACAAGTAGGAAAAACAATCAACAGTCTAAAGTTCATTTTGATTGCGTTTTATTTTGTTGATCTTTTTTTTTATGTGCACCCACCATCAGTGCGAATATTTTAATTAAATGTATTTGAAATTAATTAGATACAAGAATAAATATTATTAACAAATTGTTTTCTGTTAAATCGCTGTTACAATTTACATTAGTTGCAATTATCAAACAAAAGAGCACGGTGGTGATTAATAATTTGTTAATGAAATAAGGACAGCGATGTCGGCTTTGCTGAAATTAGCCCGAGGTAAGTGAATTTTAATCATTTAAAATTTTTAAGGATCGTATGTACGATCTTTTTATTACATAATTTTGTTTTATGTATACAATTGGTAACGTTAATGCTGCGTTGGCTTTTTGCTCATGTGTTAAACATAATTATGGGCTTTGACAAAATTCTCTAGATTTTCCGTGGTTAAAAACTCTCATGCAATTGTTGCGTTGTTTTATTTTTAATATGTAATTTATATTCTTTTACTTTCTTTTTGATATATGTATTAATAATGCTTCTTAATTTTCTTTAAATATTTGTAAATGTGTTCATATTACTTACAAATGAGTTTCTCTTAAAAATGCATATTGACAATAAGATACATAGTATGTATGTAGGTACCAAGTGAAAGACATTTTAATATTTACTCCAGATATAGGTACATAATACATGAATGAGTACATAATTGCTTAAAATGTCAAAGCCTTGGAGGAGAATGTGTTGTCATTCGGTCACGAGACCATACTTAACAAGTCATAAAGTTCATCCAAAAATGTTTAATACATCTGTATCGAACGTTACCACTTCTTCCTACTATATATTTACTTGAAGTAGGTATGTGATGGAAAACGATTGTTTTGAAAAGTTGTGATGAATTCAGATCTATTTTATGCATAATTTTTAAGCCAATCTCCGGATACTGACTTTTAAAAAGCACACTAGAAGATAAAATATAAACCATATAATAGGGCTGTCAAAAAAATGTTTGGTAAAATTATTAAAAACAATTTCTAATACCTTTTATTGTGGTATCATCTGTCTTTAATTATTACGCCGTTATTGTAAATATGTAGATTTAAAAGCTAATTTGATATTGTTTTTTAATATTCATAAATCAAGCATTTAATGAAGTTTTGAGACATAAATATCGAGCTCAATTTTCGATTTAACTGTAAGCGACAAAAATTTAAGTTCTCGGGAGAGGGTTTTTTTTTATAGTATTCAAATATGTTTTACGTATGTAAATTATCGCTTAAGATACAATTCTATAGCCTGTAATGCAAACGTTATCAATATAATTCTAAACTATGGATAGCCATATCAAATTTCAGTTCTAATAAAAAAGTACATTTTTGTCGCTTACGATTTAATCGAAAATAGGGATCGAGAAATAAATAATAATAATAATAAAAAGTACACATAACCTACTTCACAATACTTGTACGTCTAAACTAGGGTGATCGACTCGGTTTTTCAACCGGTTTTAAAACCCGGCTTTTTCAAAATACGGTTGTCGGCTTTTTCAAAATGTTGATTTTTCGAATGTCGAATAGTCCGGTTTTTTTACAATTTAAAAACCGGCTGAGTCGAATACTTTTCGATTTGTACATTTTGCATGTTTTGTTGATTTTCGTAAGTATTTTTTTTTTAGTTTAAAAGCTCTAAGCTTTTTTTGATAATGGCAACATTTACTGAAACATGAAATTTAAGAAAAATTATTTTATAAGGTAACATCAGAGGCGAATTTAATTGGCTTTATGGTGTGCAATGGATGTCAAAATGTTTTTTAGTTTTGTTGCCATTTTCCTTCATATTTTATATAGAGGTAGATATCCACATTGTCCATACGTTCCTATGTATATACCATTAAGGAATAAACTCTACATACATCCATCATTTTTGGGGTTTGAGGAAACTTGCTAATAAATATGTTTGTACAAAAAATAAAAAATTAAGAAATAATTATAATAACAATAACATAACAGACTATATTTGGATGCCATTTGTTGACGGCTTGGTACCGGAATCAAAGAATTTTCAAACAAGTTGACGACATCAAACATTTTGCACGTAATTTTTCATATATTTTATGCCTGTATGTCGACTTTTCTCCTATGCATTTTTAATATTTTTGCTACTGTAGGTGCTATAATTATTTTTTTATTTTTTGTATAAACATATCTATTAGCAACCTAAATATTGGCATATTTAATTTTTTGAATTTCTTCCCAAGTTTCCACAAACCCAAAAAATGATAGTTGTATGTAGAGTTTATTCCTCCACTGTATATAATATATAAATATTTACGTACTATACATAAGTATATGCAGTTAATATTTATTTATATTTTTTACGTAGGCTATTTTTGGTCAGTTTTCTTAATTATTAAGATGCAAATAAAACAAATCTATTTCATATTTTTCCTCAACGTTTCGTCAGCTTTTTTCCGACGTCTTCAGGAGAAGTTTTTATTATTAATGGCCTATTTCTCACCTGCGAAAGAAAATGTTCGACTTACAATTTATATTGAAAACAAAAACAAATTTTCGTATTTTATTGTTGTTTTCAATATCAATTGTAAGTCGAACGTTTTCTTTCGCAGGTGGGAAATAGGCCATAAGTTCTATCAACAAATTACAAAATGTTTGTTATTTATAGTTTTTGTGTGTTATATTAGTTTTTATGTTGTACTCACGATTCTTCAGTTACATTACTAAATAAATTATAAAAAGCTGGACATCACGAACAATTAAGTGTATAATTTAAATAATAATAAATAAAAGAAAATATCACAGTCGAACTTAAAAAGTGTATACCTCTTGTTCGTTTTCTTTTCTCTGTCTAATATTTTCACTCCTTTAAAATCTATTTTATGTTTAGTTTCTTTCGCATGTTGGGCTAGAGCTGTTGTCTCCTTTCCTTTATTTATATCTGCTTCATGTTCTGATATTCTAGTCCCGAGTTTCCGTTTTGTTGTTCCTACATATACTTTGTTACACCTTTCCACTTCATTCCCTTGACAAGTGATCTCGTATACAACGTTGTCTGTTTCTAGTTTGTCCAATTTTGTGTCTCAGTGTTTTGTTCGATCTGTGTGTGACTATTGTTGTTGCATCATTTACCATATGCTTTAATGTTTTGTTTTCAGTCAACTTTGGAACATATGGTACACTGTAAAAAACTTTTTCTACTTCTTTATTAGTAGTGTTACCAGTTTGTTTTTTGTTACTTAAGCATTTGTTTATTAAGTTGTTCGTGATGTATGTTGGGAAGTTGTTTTTTGTCATTATATTTCTAATTTTGCTGATGTTGCTATTTCTAAATCGTTTGTCACTAATGTTGAGAATTTTGGTAATGAGATTCATTGCCGTGTTTATTTTCGTGTTCATCGGCTGGGTAGAGTGGTAATTAATTAATCTTCCAGATGCGGTTGTCTTGGCATACCAGTTTGTTATTAATCTATTACTGTCTTTTAATATTTTCATGTCTAAATAAGGTATTTCATCATTTTCTTCAACTTCAACTGTAAATTGCAGCTTCTTGTGATATGAATTTAATGTTTTCAATATGATTTCCAAGTCGTTTTTCTTTATAACCGCAAATAAATCGTCAACGTATCTAGATATAAATTTTATTTCTACGTTTTTAGTATTCAATTCTTCAATAACGTAGTCCAACAGTGTATTCAAAACAATATCTGCTATCGTCGGCGATAATGGATTTCCCATTGGCATACCACATATTTGATGGTAATATTGTCCGTCGTATGTAAAATAGTTGTTATCCGTTATGCAGAATTGGAGTATTTTTTAGAAATTGTTTCTTACTAATAGTAGTGTGTTCCTTAAGGGTTCCCCATTTGTGAAGTATATTCTTAATGGCTAAGTCTGTAGGTATATTTGTAAATAGCGATACCACGTTAAAAGATACAATAATGTCATTCTCATCTAAAATAATATCACAGATTTTATCTTTTAGTTTCATTTAGTTCTTGATATTGTAATTTTGAGAAATTATATATTTTTTTAATTTTTATGTTTTACCTTTAATTTTTGTATTGTTTTATAGTATTTACATGAACTGTTAAACTGTTTTATAAAGCAATTTAAAAGCAAAACTTTTGTATAATAATTTTCTTACTTAAAAAACCGGTTGACCGGTCTTTCCTGAATTGTAAAAACCGAAACCGGGTTTTTCATAATTTCAAATATTCGAACTATTCGAAAACCGGTTCCTGGAAAAAGTCGAATAATCGATCACCCTGGTCTAAACGCAGAATTAGTTAGATGTCCTAATAAAGTACATTGATTTGGGTCGGTAGATTTCGAACATTTTCGAAAATAAAATTTTCACAAAACCGTTATTTTTTAAACAAATTTTAAAGTTAAAAATCTAATCAGCTCCTTAATCTCAAAAAGGCACGTTGATTGCTGAAAATTTGGCTAAAATCGGGAGATTTGTTCGAGAGATGTTCTAGAAGAAAATTTTTTTACTAATTTTTGTAGACTCAAAAAGTCCATCGGATGCCGCGAATTTTACCAAAGTCTGCAGCTTAGTATCATTAGCACTCTCTTTACGAATTTATTTCAATGGAAGAAATAAATAGGTTCAAACAGTTAAATTTAAAAAACATTACTTATCTTTGTGGACGTAATAAATCGTGTAAATTTCAACGTCCCTATGCATATTGAAAAACTAGCATGAAGTTAGCATAAGTGGCAAAATTAAACATGGTCTTAACGAGTTTTGCCATACCATTTGACATTAAAAATCAACGCATAATGTCGTTTTAATATTGTATGGCAAAACTCGTTAAGATCATATACAATTTTCCCACTTATGCCAGTTTTTCAATATGCATAGGCCGTAAGTTTCTAATAGAACGGGATACATATCGCTCCTTTATTAAAACAGAATCATAGCACAAAAAATCTAATTTTGGAAAATATAAGTTTTAAGTTTTCAATTTACATACAACACAATGAAGATATTTTAAAAACTCAGAAAATGGTGTTACGTAATACATGAATGACTATTAAGTCTAGTTCCGTGCGACTCGGATAATCGAAGTTCAATTGTATGTAGTTTTGAAATCTCAAAATTCTGACTTTGTTACATATTTTTTTCGGATTAAAAAAAAAACACGGTTAAAAAACAGATAACAAACACTATAAATTATTTTCAAAAACATTTGCATCAAATTTTATTTTTTTCTTTGCGTGGTGCATGTGTAAATAACTAAGTGAGAATACATACATACATACATACATACATAATATTATGTATGTATATTAAAATAAAAAAAAATTGATTAATTGATATCGAAATGATAACGATGTAAATTGAAAAGTATTGTGATATAACTCATTCGCTATTAGCGAATATTTTCTGGAATCGAAGTACAAGCAAAACCATAGGTCCGTTTGTTTACCCCAAAATTTGTGCAATTTTTTGCAAATTTGTACTGGATTTTACTGAAATGCGTTCGTTTACACACAAAAATTGCAAAAGAGAGTGCGAATTGAGAGAGTAAATTGACAGTTGTTGACTGAGAGTCTGCAAATTTTTACTGGACAAATTTTTGCCAGTAAAATCCAGTAACGCCTTGATCCAGTAGATGAGAAAAACATATGATTCAATAAAATAAAGAAAAGTAAGCAAATACAAAGTATAGTTTTTTTTTTAATAAAAACATTTAAAAGAAGAAAAGTTGAAGTAAAACAAATCTAAAAATTTTTATGTTCAAGATGAAACAAATTAAAGAATAATAATCGTTAAATATATCAGTTTTCAAATTTAATTTAATTGTGTTATTTACTTTAGTTTTTTTAGAGATGGAAGGTTTATGTATATGTGAATACTTATTTCTGCATACTATTCAGGGTACCGAGTATCAGAAATCAAATATTGATGTATTTTCCTATGCCATTTACCCAGAAAAAATAAAACTAAAAACCAAATACAAGCTTAAGCTTTCACTCAACTTCTATTTTATAAATATGTACTTACTCGTATGTATATATCGCTTCAAATTTATAATTATAAAAATGAATGCCCCAATTACCTAAAAATTTGTAGGTGTGTTCCACAAGATTTCGTACAAGTTCGGACTAATGAGAGTAAAAAGAAAATTACTCTCTGAATATGCAAAAGTTATCCAAAATTGCTGGAACGCAAAAAACCATAATTGTCCATCTTAAAATACTAGTGCTGCTTACTTTTAAAATTAAATTTAATTTAAGTGATTTTAGTCGCTTAAAACGCATAACATTATAAAAACAAAAGTTTTGCATCATTGGCAACAGCTTTAAAAAGCAAATGAAAATGAGTTCTTAAAAGTAAATTATTTAAAAATAGCATTTTTTATTAAATAAATAGGGAAATGTGTACAAATGTACTCACAGCTTCAACTTTGTTCAAAAAACCTCCATACTGATTTTTAATAAATTTTTATATACTTAAATACTTTTTTTCCTATATTTGCAAACTTTCTGGTTAGTTTTTCAGTTCGATATGTAAACGAAAAACAGCTGATTATTTAATTCTTGTCCGAACTTACCCAGAAGAAAAAGTTCGCACTAGTTTGTACAGGAAATGAAAAAAATTACTCTCTTATTCGCTCTCAAAACTGCACGAAATTTGCTATCTGGAACGCTTTTGGATAACTTTGTACAAGTTCGGACTGTTTTGTTATGCATCTGGAACAGACCTTGTATTTGATGGGTTTCAAAAACAACAAAAACATACAACAATATTATCAGCTGTTTCGATTAATCTGCAAATTTTTGCAATTTTTCCGTTCGCGTACTTTTTTGTGCAAGAGACATTCTTGAGAGTAAAATTTTCAAATTATCAAAAATTTACTCAACTACTGGATTTTACTGGAAAAGTAAACAAACGGACCTATGAGGTCCGTTGTAATGCATTTTATTCCAAAAAATATATAAATGCATTAATATAAGAATAAATTAAAAGTATATGTATTTAAGCTATTTGAAACATAATAGATAATAACTTGCGATTTCTTTTGTTCGTTAGAATCGCATAAGTTTCCGCTATACGCGAACTTCGTTAGTAGAAGCGAAGAAGTGCTTCATTATACGCGATAATTCATTTTAAACGGTATACCGCGGTATTGTTTATAACTGAACTCCACTGTGAAAAAACCATTGCATTGCTTTAAAAATATTTCGAAAAATACTCGTAGATTCAAATTCGCATCACATAAGAAAAGACATGAATATGCTTGTACAAGTGCAACATTTGCATACTTAGTCCCTATTTACACTATGCAAGTCTTATTGCTAAGCTGATTAGTTTACTAGGAGAGATTGACGGGGGGGGGGGAGGGGGGGGGAAAGAAACGTTGCTGTTCCCCTCGTCTCTCTCTCCCTGAAACTAATCAGCTTCGCAATAAGACTTGCACAGTGTGATTTGGGACTTACATACTACATACATACATACACACATACAACATACATACATACACACATACAACATACATATGTAAGTGTATTCAAAAAAAATTTACGGTTTGTCCCATGATGTCGACAACGTTCGACTAGTCGCACAGTTACATTGGACACAACAACAAAATTTTATAATTTGTTTTTGTTTTGAATGTAAGTGTGAGACAAGTCGAACACTGTCGACATCGTGGGACAGGCCTTTAATATCGAGCCTTTACTTCAATAGAGTCATAACTAAAAAAAAAAACTTGTTTTGCAGAAAAAGAGTTTGAAGTTTTGAATTTATTAATTTATTTATTTATCCATATTGTAATTTACAACAACAACATAATGGAAAAATAAAGTTATGACTCTATTGCTGCAAAGGATCGATATGTGCCATTCTTTCCATTTACAAATTGATAATGTAACATATTTTGCTTACAAACAATGATATTTATTCGTTTTAGTTAACAAACTCATAAGACCTCTAGTCGCTCGCAGCATTTCGGATGCTGTCAAATATCCCAAAATTACCACTCACTACACTGTGTGTCCACGTGATAAGGACGAAAGATGGAAAGGTGATATAAAACAAAAAACTATAACATACTTGTAAATTTTTGTTTCAACCAGAAATTACTTGCAGATATCGATATGGAACGTTTTGTAGATGAAGTGGATATTGTTATTGTTGGTGGTGGTCCCGCTGGTATGTCGGCTGCAATTAGAGCCAAGCAATTGGCAGCTGAAGAGGGAAAAGAAGTGCGTGTTTGTGTGGTAGAAAAAGCTGCTGAAGTCGGTGGTCATATATTGTCCGGTGCTGTTATAGATCCTGTTTCGCTGAATGAGCTTTTCCCAGATTGGAAAGAATTGGGTGCACCCCTCAATACACCAGTCTCGAAAGATACTTTTTCGTTTCTGACTCAATCTGGTCGCATTTCCATTCCCATTTTTAAAGGCTGGCCTATGGATAATCATGGAAACTATGTCGTACGTTTGGGTCATTTGGTCAAGTGGTTGGGTGAACAAGCTGAGGCACTGGGTGTCGAAATCTATCCCGGCTGTGCAGCCTCTGAAGTGTTATTCCATGCAGATGGCAGTGTAAAGGGTATTGCCACTAATGATGTGGGTATTGCCAAGGATGGTTCACCTAAAGATATATTTGCCCGCGGCATGGAACTGCATGCCAAAACGACATTTTTCGCCGAAGGTTGTCGTGGCCATTTGACTAAGCAAATTATGAATCAGTTCAATTTGAATGAGGGCAGCTTGCCACAGACTTATGGTATTGGTTTGAAGGAAATTTGGGAAATTCAACCAGAAAAGCATCAGTAAGTCCTTGTGTTTGTTTGCTAAGAGAAAAAAAATTTAATTTGGTACACATATTATTTTAGTCCTGGTTTGGTTGAGCACACTATTGGTTGGCCTCTGGACAAATTTACTTATGGCGGCTCATTTTTATACCACTTAAATGAACCTACACCTACGATAGCCGTAGGTTTCGTGGTTGGTTTGGATTATAAAAATCCTTGGATAAGTCCCTTCCAAGAATTTCAACGTTTCAAAACTCATCCCAAAGTAAGGAACACATTTGAAGGAGCCACTCGCATTGCTTATGGAGCTCGAGCTATTAACGAAGGTGGCTTGCAAAGTTTACCCGGCAAATTGGCATTCCCTGGGGGTTGTTTGATTGGCTGCAGTGCCGGTTTCTTAAATGTTCCTAGAATTAAGGGTTCTCATTATGCCATGAAGAGTGGTAAGTATTGAAAAGTATTTAAAAAAAAGTTCATTTTAATGTAAACATATGTAATTGCTCAATTCACAACCTTTTGTAAGAGTCGTAGTTCGAACAAATGTTTCAGGTAATTTCTATGTAAAAGTTTGTTTATAAACAATTGCTTAATTCATAACAATCTTTATCGTGTATTTGTGTATCAAATACACTTTTGGTTTTTCAATTGTGAACACCCTCTGTGTTGTGTATTATTGTATTTCGTATTCTTAATGAAAAAAGAAGAACAAGCTACAAACAAATTCTCTCAGAGAGACTCTCTTTGAATACAACATTTTAAAAACATATGAAATAAAAGTGTAATAGTAAGTGTGTTCGTTTACTTTTGCAGTAAAATGCAGTAAATGAGTAGTTACTGCGAAAATTTTAAAATTTACTCTCTAAAAGAGCGGTAGCCAAAAAAAGTACGCGAACGGAAAAATAGTAAAAATTAGTAAGATTAAAGAAACAGCTGACTCTAACTCCACATAGTATTGAAAAATATATAACCTTTTGACTATGCAACTCCTTTAATTATTGGTACTCGATACAATATTTTTATAACACGGACAATCTAAGAATAAATTCTGTAATTTGTTTCATGTACTATTTGTAATTAATTTATTTTTGATTTCCTTGTTTTGTTGTTGGCGAAATTACTAAAAATTACATGACTATTTGTTAATGTTACTGGTTACTTTAAAAGCAAGTGCGATACTAAGTACCCAGATACTTTACAATTTTACAACTCTGAGTAATTAAAATAAATTGCGAAACAAAAGGTTCAATAAAATATGTTACAAAATATGTATATTAACAGCTATTATTATTATCATTTATAAATTAGTTATCTTGTTAATGACTTTCACGATTTCCATTTAACCTTTTTTCAAATTTTTACACTTTTCGTTTGCTTACTTTCCATTTGTTTACATTTTGAATCATATGTTTTTATCTTACTAAACTCTACTACGACAAATTTCTGCAGTAAAAATTTGCAAAACACTCAGTCAAGAACTGTCACTTTACTCTCTCAATTTGTGTTCTCATTTACTGTATTTTGGGTAAACGAACGCAATTTAGTAAAATGCAGTAAAGTTCAGTAAAAAATTTTAAAAACTTTTGAGTACGCGAACGCAATTAGTGTATTTAATTTTTATATGAAAATTTCATACAACAAATGTTACACTCTTGTATTTAATATGATAATGTTTTTATTGAAATTACCAACAACTCATGTACGAACAACGACTCCCACAATAGGTCGTGAATTGAGCAAATGTAAAATAAACGATACTTAAGGTATGCTGGCTGCTGAAAGTGCCTTTGAATCTATTATGGGAGAGTCTCAAGAAACTATTGGATATATGCCGAAATCATATCCTGAGAAGTAAGATTGACATGTAAAATTATTAACTCGTAAGAAGGTGACATGCATTTATTTAATTTTTGTTTTAGAGTAAAAAACTCCTTCATCTGGAAGGATTTGCACCGCGTGCGGAACGTACGTCCTAGTTTCCATAATCCCCTGGGATTGTATGGCGGCCTGGCGTTAAGCGGTTTCTCCATTTTTATGGGTGGCCGTGAACCCTGGACTCTTAAACATGGTCCTCCCGATAATGAGACTTTGAAACCTGCCAGTCAATGCCCACAAATTGTATATCCGAAGCCTGACAATAAAATCTCTTTCGATTTGTTGTCTTCGGTTGCTCTCACTGGTACGAACCATGAAGGTGACCAACCTGCCCATTTGACATTAAAAAATGATCGCATACCAGTTGATCATAATTTTGCCCTCTACGAGGGGCCCGAGCAACGTTTCTGTCCTGCTGGTGTTTATGAGTATGTTCCCAACGAAGAGGCTGGGAATATGAAACTGCAAATTAATGCCCAAAATTGCATTCACTGCAAAACCTGTGATATTAAAGATCCCATGCAAAACATAAACTGGGTTGTGCCCGAAGGCGGCGGCGGACCAGCCTACAATGGCATGTAAATTATTAAAACATTCGTTTGTTAATGTTTTTTGTTTCTACACAAATGAAAACTACACTGCTGCATTTCGAAATGTTTTTTTTTTAATAATCATTGAGAAATTTTTTATTTAATATGTAATTTTAATTTTTTATAAACAGTCTGCTGAAAAATAATTTTGTATATTAAAAAAAAACTATTTTTGTAAGTTAAAACGTTGTTAAAATATATATATTGAGATTTTTACTCGCAGACTAAAACATTAGCTTTTTAATAAGGGATTCTTTAATAAAGGCTGGAACAAAATTAGGAAATAAACAACTTTTGCTACTTTAAATCGTTTTTCATCGTTGAAATAGTAGAATTTATCTTCTCAGTATTTATTCATTTCTAGCTTATTAGAGTATATAGACTCAGCGCTTTAGAATGATACATTCTGGAGGGATAAAAGAGTAGGCTTGTGTACTTGTAAATAAGGTTTTAGTGTTTTATTTTCTGACTTCATGGAGAGACAGCATTGTATAGTTATGAAATTTATATAAACAAAACTGGGAGTCAGTGGACTTTCCAGGTCATCTCTGCAACTTTTCGCTAAGCTAAAGATTTTGGTAAAATTTTGCAGCGTCCCCTAAAGACTCTTCAAGTCTATAAAAATCAATGAATATTTAAAAACGATTGGACGAAAGATTTAGAAGTTTTTATGAAAAAACGATTAAGCAAATTAACTAACATGAGCATAATTAGAACAAACCACCATTGCAAGACCGCTGTAAATTTAGAGATGGTAAAATTTAGCTTTCATTGCAAAAAAGCTTTCAGCAAATTGAAATACGATGAATCGAAACAATCCACATATTCCATTTGCAATAAAAGATGCGTATATAAAGCAGAAATCTACATCAACTGACACCACACACAGTGAACCAAACACAGAAGAACGATGATGATGAAGGTTTAGTGGCCTTCGAAAACGGCTAGTTGTTCCGTTCTGCTAGTGTTTGTCAGAATATTTACAATTAACTTTGCTATTATTTGTTCATTAATAATTATCACATGTAATTTGGCTCCCAGAGAGATACGAACTTTAGCCTAATGAAATCATAATATGTAATAACAAAAATTAAAAATTTTAAAAACCCCCCGACTTTTTTCAGAAAAGATGTTATATCTTTTAAATGGCTGGATCGATTTTCTTCAAACCCTCTCGATCAAGTCATCTTTCAAACAGAAAAAACTAAATTATAATCGGTCCAGCTGTTTGGCCTGTACGTGGACACGGACAGACACACAGATTCACAGACACACAGGCACACACTACAAACTTATAACAGCCCTGTTTTAGTCGGGGGTTAAAAACAAATAAAGTTCAAACAAAAATAACTAAACTAAGATTTTTTTTAAATTTTTCATCAACATTATCTCTCGAAGGAATTGCCCGATTTTAGTCCAAATGGTAACAATCGACGCATAGTGGGTTCCAAGCAAAAAAAAGTTATAATAACTATATATCTTCGTAACTAAGTCGTTTAAGTACAAAGCAATTAAACAAAAAAGGCAGAAGAGATTCTCGTTTTTAAATATTAATTTTTTTGACATACTGTTGTAATATAATCTAAGGTACAGGGCCACCTCTACTTGTAGAAACTATTCGAAGCTCGTAATTCATACAAATCTGAACCGATTGAAAAACGAACAAGAAAACTAAAAAAATTAAGTGACTAGAGATATTTGCATTTCAATTTAAAAATTTTAATTTATGACCTTTACTTATGTAACTTTAGTTTCTCACTGGTATCTTATAATGATTTACATTGTCTCGAAATCTACTAGATTTGATTTTAAATCTTTATCAAAATCTAGATCGTTTCCAGTAAGCTTTATTGAAACTTTTTAAGTTTTCGTATTCAAGACAAAATCCTTTGTCTAAAATTTGTCTTAAACTGTAACCCAAAATGTGCCGACTTAGCTCATTCATACACCTTTAATAGAAAATTTTGTAGAGAGTAGCTAATTCACTATATTTTTATATATAAATTCTAGTGTGTCTTGGTACCACGCCGCCAATTACCCCCAAAAAATAATTCTAGTGAACCTTTTCGATAAGCAAAATTTTTGAGAATTGTTCCAGAAATGACAAAGTTGTTTTTATTATCAATTTTTGGGGCAAACACTTTGCTTTTGATGTATTTCCCTTAAAACACCAACATATCGCTTGAGAGAACACAAAATTAAAAATTCAACGTGTCTTGATTTTGACCTTAATTTTCAAAATAACGTACTTCCAGTGTTTTTTATAAAACTTGTACATAATTTTAACTAATTAGGGATAACTCCAGCCATTTACGCCATTGTCAAATAGAAGTATTTTTTTTTTGCTATCTTTTTGATGTTAGCAAGTTTTTGCAAATTTTCGTAATTTTAGCGCCAATTTTTTTTTTTATTTGTAAGTAATATTAGGGCTTGTTTGCAATATATTGCGAATTTGTTACATGTTCGCAATAAAAGTTACTGTTGTCAATTTTTTGTTTTTTTTTAATTTTTAACGATTTTCAATGTTAAAATGTTAAAACATTATCAGCCCAATTATGAATATTCCCGGGGAGTTTTTTCCCTTCCCTATCATTTGTTCCCAGGGAATAATCCTCCTATTCTAAAAAGCCGGGGAATAAGCAAAAAACGGGAGAGAGTAAAATCTGGATCAGCTGTTTAATGTTTACATATTTTTCTGCACTAACGCATAGTTCAGCAATATAAATTTCTTAAAAATATGATGTTTTCATTGTCAATAAGATTTCATGTTAATATAATCCTCACAAAAACATAAATGTGAAAAACGGCCAAGTTCCTATCAAAAATTTCGGCCATTAAAAGTTGTGAGATATAAATTTTGACCAAGTTCTTCTTTGCCACAATACCTAACACAGAAATATATTATGTATGATATAAATTTGTAATCGTAAGGGTGTCATATAATTTCTGCCAATTTGACAACATTTTTATCAATATAAAGAAATGAACATTTATACATTATTTTCTCCTTTTTTGGAAAGGTAAAAATATTGCCAAGTTATCAGATTATCTAGAAATTATATGACACCCTTACGATTACAAATTTATATCATACATAATATATTTCTGTGTTAGGTATTGTGGCAAAGAAGAACTTGGTCAAAATTTATATCTCACAACTTTTAATGGCCGAAATTTTTGATAGGAACTTGGCCGTTTTTCACATTTATGTTTTTGTGAGGATCTGATTAATTTTTGAAAAGATTTCTATAATAACAATTTTTAAACTTAAAATTTCTAGTGTATTTTATTTCTATTCATGATCACGGTGCCAGTTGAAAATGGCAGAGTTACATAAAATAATGGGTAAGAGTGTGATGGGTGTTGATTGTTGACCATAAAAATGCACTAATGTGCCGTTACAACGGGTCGCCAGTGTATATGCAATTTGGTAAGAGGCGACTGGAAGAAACATGTAAAATACAGCGTAAATTTTACTGGGCATGACCCCGCCTATTTTTCTCAATATATTTACATGTTAAATAAAGTCTGCTTAGCCGAAGTACATAAATCAAAAGGATATACCCAATGTATATGCAAAGTTTCAATAGGGTAGCTGGTGCTTTTAATTTTTGGATTTTCCGATTGAGTAAATCAATTACTATTTGTGTACAAAATGTCAGCTCTCTATAGTATAATATTACGTAAAATTTTCATGAGCCTGGCCCCACTGACTTTAATATCTGCTAGTGCTTATGGTTCATGCAAAGTTTGGTATTAAAAAGTTAATAAGAAATACCTGAGTATTAAATTAAAAACTGCTAAGCCGAAGTACCTGAACGAAAAAGCTAAGATTTATGGGTGAAGTCAAGGCTACTTTTTAAAATAGGAAATTTTTTTTGGGATAAGTGCAATGTGTATGAAAAGTTTTAATAAAATGTATGTTAATTTTGAATTTGAAGTGCTTGTTTCCGCCCTCTGATAGCAACTTCTGGGTTTTCACATTTTTCTTAGTGATCTCTTATCTAGATTTATTTGTGTATCAAATTTAAGATCGCTAGTGCTAATTGGAGTTTTAACATCGTGGCCCCGTATACCGGGTAAAACTATTTGGTTTTAAGATTTTCCCATTGGCTTACGCAGCTACACTTACTAGTGTATAAAATGTCAGCTCTCTAGCGCGAATTATATCTTTAGATTTTATCAGCATTACCTCTCCTCACTATTCCCAACTCAAAAATTTGTTGTGAGCAGCACTTATAATTGCTAATTTTCTTCTAAAATATGCTAGACCGATGTAGATTAAACACAAGGCTAACACTTTATGGGAGTGATCACGCCCAATTTTTAAGGTGATGCAAGATTTCACTAAATTGGCTTGAATTAAAAGCTGTATATTAAGTATTTAGTTCAAAATAATATTAGCGTGGCCCCGCCCATTCTAGTAAAATTTTTTGGGTTTTCAAATTTTTCTAGTTTTTTTCTCACTTAGACCTACTTGTATATTAAATTTCAGCTCCTTTACAGCAACTTTTAAGTTTTATGGGTGCAGCCCCGTCCCTTTAGCTAAAATTTTCGGGTCTTCAGATTTTTCTAGTTGGTTTCTCACCTAGACCTACTCGTATATCAAATTTCAGCTCCTTAGCGCAACTTTTAATTTTTATGGGCGCAACCACGCCCACTTTTCCAAAGTCAAATTTTTTTGGACCCGTGCTAATTTTTCGTGTCTAGTTTCGTTACAAACTGATAATAATAGCTAGATAAATAGTATATCTAAATATGCTGAGCCGCAGGGCATTAAAATGAGGTTTAAATTGTATGGGCGTATCAACGCCCACTTTTTAATGAAAAATTTATAGCCTTGCATTACCACAGTATATATGCCGAATTTCAATAAAATAGGTTCCATAAAGCGCCTTAGATTAGCATTTTTAATTCTGACCTTTATGGGCGTAGCCCCGCCCTCCTGGCTAAAATTTCCGGATTTTCAGATTTTTTATTTTATTTCTTACCTAGACCTAGCTCTGTATCGAATTTCAGCTCAATAGCACAAATTTTAATTTTTATGGGCGTAGCCCCGCCCTGCTGGTTAAAATTTTAGGGTTTTCAAATTTTTCTGGTTCAATGCTCACCTAGATCTTCTCGTGAACCAAATTTTAGCTCTCTAGCTATAGCGGAAGTGCTTCATCAATTTGATGAGTGTGTCAGTGGTCAGTGAGTATGTCTTAAAATATGCACTTTTTGCACCTCTATATCTCCGGAAGCTTTCATTGTAAAACTTTCAAACTTCGCACATGAGGTTATATGAATTTATTCTAATTATGATTTAAATTTCATAATTTTACGGTCGCGAGGAACAAAGTTATGAGGGGGGGTAAAAACAGCTCGAATGGCTTCCTGTAAATATACACACTGCGTGCATTGGCCGGAACTTGGCCTGGCGCACTCCCGTGCGCCTAGATATTTGTTTTTGTTTAAATAAAAATTAAATAAACAGTGTAACCATTCACAGACATGCGGAATAACTTTGTGCTGAGAAAGTGGAGTGAAAACTGAGCCAGGTGCAGATGCAAATTTATTAAATTCCCAATTACTGTGTGTACAAAGGAAATTTGTAAATTTTATAAAGTTTTTCTTATCGGTCCTGATAATATTAGAAGAAAACAAATCTTCCATTTACCTATTACGTGAACTTAGAGGAGGCCTGCAAAATTGATTGCTTCAGTATTTGTAATGAATACAGAAGTAGTTTATGTTTTTGAAGTGAATGTGGGTAGTGTTTAGAAAAAATGCAAAAATACAAAATACAAAAAGGAAATATATTAATTCGGTATTTATTTAAACTTTTTGTTCGAAATTAATGCTTATACTACTGTTTTGCAACTAGAGATGCTAATCGGGACAGGTTTTTAGAAATCCCGGGCTTCGGGATTTAATGATGGAGTCTCGAAATCCCGAACCGGTATCCCGGGATTTTCGGGACTAACAAAATCCCGAAAAAATTGTGAACAAATGTGCGTCTTTATATTAAAAATAATATTATTATTTAACAATTTATTTTTTTTTTTCATATTTAAAAGGTGCGTACAGACAGACGTACATATGTATGTACACACATATGTATGTATGTATGTATGTATGTATTTACATAATTCAGATTTTTAATTAAATTATTAAACACCAATGCCGTTTTCGTTTCTAAAAAAAATTTCACATTTTTTATTTTTGGCTATAAAATTTGGCGTTCGTGTGATACAATAATTTGTAATAAACTCTCTATTTCAAAAAACCATTTTATTGCAAATTTTCATTTCGTGTAATATTTTTTCCTAGCAAAGATGGCGTTTTCTTTTCTGTGGCAAAAAGGAAAAGTGCTTAAGTTGAGATAAGCTGATAAGATTACCTCCGTAATCTGCATATTCGAAAGTATCCCTGGTTAATATCTTAATAAATTTGCGTGATTTTTTAGGAAGTTATAGCGCTATAAGTTCCGACTTATCTCTTTTAGATTTTTAAACTCCTTTGAAACAATTTAGTATATTTCAACTTAAATATATTAATTATAATATGTAGAACGATATTTGCTTAAAAACTAACGATTAACAGATAATTTCCTTTTTTCTTTTTGCCACAGATATATATTATCGTATTATGTCGTATACACAACATAATATTATCTACTAAAATATTTATTCAAAGCAAATTTTTTATTTTAACTTTTTATAACAGGGAGTTTGTAATAATTTTTAATATAGAAGATGACAGTCAAAAACATTATTTATGCAAAATCGGGATTCAGAAAATCCCAAAAATCCCGGGCCTTAAAATTAAAAAATCCCGGGCTCCGGGATTTGCATAGTCCCGAAAATCCCGGGATTTCCGGGCTCGGGATTTCCCGTTTAGCATCTCTATTTGCAACATTTATTAATATGATTTTTAATTTTCTTTTTTTGGGGTTTCGTAGTTTATGGCTAGCTACCAGGAGCAAAGTGCCAGGTTCTTCAACAAATAGAAGTTTTCTCAAGGCCTCATTCGACCCACGCCTTCACATGGGAAGTAGAGAATCCTAGAGTCCACTCCTAGAGTTTAAATGGTCTCCACCAGTCAAAATTCTCTTAAAATTCGAGTTATATATGGTTCTCCACCAGGTTCTACAACAAATTGCAAATTATTCCCAACACAAACACTATCCACCATCCGAGTATTATATTTGGTCTCCACCAGATTCTTCAACAAAATGCTATCGTGAGATTAGTATTACGTGTTCCAAATCAGTTTATTTATCCAGTTCATAGAGTATTCAATTTGGTCTCCACCAGTTTATTATTCCAAAATTTTAAAATGTCAGTATCTAGTGTTTATATGTTTCATAGAAATCCTTCACGTGTCATACAATCCATAAAAAAGTGTAGTTATGCTAGTTACAATATAATCTGTTGAACAGGTCATCAAAATGTCACAAATCACGAACAGTTATACATACATATGAGTATGTACTTAACAAACAAAACGATTGCATATGCCAATGAAGAATTCCAGACAGAACCGCAATTAATTACGGTTAATCGTGGAAAAAAACATTAAACAATGCGACAGCCGCAAAATTCTCGAAAGCAAGACAACAACAAAATGCCTGGCCGCATTTAAAAGATAACTACGACGACGCGAAAAGGTGTTCTCCCACCCAGAGTTAAATTACGACTGTTTTAAATTTTTGCATTAGTTCCCTTAAAAATGTTTGGGGAGAAAACTCTCAACAAATTCTCCCTCTGCCTCATATTAAGAATACCTACTTTTTTCCCGGAGAGCTTTTTCCCGGGGAAATTTTAATTCATAATAGGAGGAATGGGAAAAGGGAAAAAACCAGGGTTTGAATTTGCTTAGCTATTTTCAAGCAATTAGTTTTTGCTGAACTAAAACTAACGCAAATGAGTCAGCAGCAGCAATCAGCATCAGCACTCAATGTAAAAAAAAACTATTTGCTAAATGCTGTGCTGTGAAATGTTTGAAGCACAAGCAGTCAGCAAAATGAAATTACTGAAAGAAATTGCTGATGCTTACAGAAGCAATAGTATTTTTTTTGAAAAAGTGCTGATGCTGACCATCAGCAAATTTGTTTTTTCGTTTTTTTGCTGATGCTTCGGTGCTTTGCTGTGAAGGTTTGTCAGCATCAGTAACAGCAAATTTTAAAAACTACTGTTTTTGCTGACTTCAGCATTGCTTCAAGATGCTTAAGCATTACTAAAAAATTTATATTGTGTACAATATTCAAAAGGAGAGGAAGTGAATATGTATGGGTGGGAATATACACATACTACTTACATACATACATGTATGTATGTATACTTATATTTTTGTTGTTTGTTTGAAAATTAATTTTTTATGAAATGAGTTAATAGCCGTACAAATCAAATCGTTTTTTATGAGGTGATGTGTACCTGTGTATATGTACATAGATGTATATGTATGCGCTAAATACATACATACATATGTACATACATATTTATGTACATATGTAGAAATGAATGCATTGCATAGTAGAAATGAATGTATTTTGGTTGAAAAGTAATATGTTTTTGTTTTGTATTTTGTTATTGTAGAAATAGATATCAAAGTAAACACGCATATATACATACATGAATACATATGTATGTAGGGACGCATGATGACTTTATTAATGACTTAGACCACTTGCATAATTAAAGTTATACTGCCTTATTCATAAAAAATATTTCAGGTTTATTAAGCGCTTATTTGACATATCTCTATAGGAAATTTGTCAAATAAACCTGTAGACCGATAAAGATTAACTGTTGGAAAGTTCATTGTGTGCGAAAATGTCATATTCATTCTGTTTTCCTTACACAAGTGTGCATTTTTTACATAATTTTGCTTTATAGAATGTAATTATAACAATTTTTTTACCAAAGCATTTCATTGCAGGTATATATGCATGTATGTATGTATGTATGTACATAATATGTATGTATTTAAGAGGTGGTTTTATTACACACAATGTGTGCATATTTTACAACAACAAACAAACCCCCCTGAAAAAGATAATTTGAATTCTATGAAATCGTTAAATTTTTTCTTTGATTTTTGGTTTTACCTGCTTTTATTGAAATCAAGTCATTTGGAAGTTTTCCTGAATCACAAATAAATAACACAAGAATGCCGTATGTTAATTGTTGATTTCATATTTAGCAATATATGCATATCATTTTTTTGTTTGATTTTTGGTTTTAAGTCTTCTTTGAATCAAGTCCTTTGGAATTTTTGTTGATTAATAAAAAATATTTGAAAGGCTAAATTTCATTCTGGCATCCATTTTAGAAGAAGAAAAAGTTCAAAACATACATAACTAGTTCTTTGTATTTATGTATGTACATGCATATGTATGATTTTAATATTATTGTTCTTAGCAATTCGTCGTTTTCCCGAGATTTTCATTTGTTGGGAAGTTTTTTTTAAAAACGAAATTTTGGGTTTATAATTTTAAATTGTGAAATACCTAAATAACAAAAAAATTTAGCGTTCGCTAGATGAAAAACAGCAAAATGTTAAACTTAAAAAATTTATATGTAATAATTCTAAAAAATAAATATACATATATGTATACACAGATACACATCGCCTCATAAAAAACGATATGATTTGTACCGCTATTAACTCTTCGTTTCATAAAAAATAAATTTTCAACCAAACAACAAAAATATAAGTATAAAAACATACATGTAGTATGCGTATATTCCCACCCATACATATTCAATTTCTTTCCTTTTTAATATGGTACACAATATAAATTTTTTAGTAATGCCTAAGCATCTTGAAGCTATGCTGAAGTCAGCAAAAACAGTAGTTTTTAAAATTTACTATTACTGATGCTGACAAACCTTCACAGCAAAGCACCGAAGCATCAGCAAAAAAAACGAAAAAACAGCACTTTTTCAAAAAAAAAAAAAAAAAATACTATTGCTGCTGTAAGCATAAGCAATTTCTTTCAGTAATTTCATTTTGCTGATTGCTTGTGCTTCAAACATTTCACAGCACAGCATTTAGCAAATAGTTTTTTTTTACATTGAGTGCTGATGCTGATTGCTGCTGCTTATACAATGTGATTAGCAGAAGCCGAAGCATAGCAAAATTTGTGTGCTGATGCTATTTTGAAGTCAGCAATTCAAACCCTGAAAAAAACTCCCGGGGAATTGCTATTCATAATTGGGCTGTATGACTTTATGACACTCAAGACTACCGTTTGAATACGGCAGTTAATTTGCGCAAAGTTGTTACTTAGGCTGAGTTTACATCTGGCATTTCTTGTGTGTCATATGCCCAAAAAAGCGTAACCACTAATTACTAATGAAAAGTTGTTTGATCCAGACATGTATTTATTGATTTAAACAGTTTCCAATCATGTTACATTCTATAAAATTGTCTATTAGTTATGTATGAAACTGTTTAAAGTAATAAATACGTGTCTGAATCAAACTATTTTTCATTAGTAATTTTTCCGCTTGTGTGGCACATGGCACACAGATGTAAACCCAGCCTTATAATTAATGAGAAGGTATTCATGTAGTGTTGCCAGATGCCAGCAGTCAAATAACTGGACAATGAAAAATTTTCTCCTGGATTTTGCGAAAATAACTGAACAATGAGCTTATAGTTTTTTTTAAAACAAGAGTTCATACTTTTTGAAAATATATTTTGGTTGTAAATTGTCAGTGATGTAAATCAAAAAAATTGTACCTCTCAGTTTTAGGGAAAAGTACAACTGATTGTACATTTGCAAGTCATATTAAGGAGCATACCAGGATATCTGACTATTATTGCAAGGATGTTAAAAATCGTGTGTTTTAGTTTAGTCCTTAAAACTTTTTATTATACATTTTTAACCCAAAATAACTTTAAAAAAAATATTTTTTATAATATGACGTCGCTGATTTTAAATGCAGCCTCTTTTTTTATACGTTGTGATTATTCAAATTTTTAAGTTATGTTTTTTGACCAATCTGTTGTTTTTATTTCTTATATTATTTTTTCGGTCTATTAGTGGTTAACAATTTTTCTCCATATATAAATAAATAAAAATTACATAATTTGTATTTTGTTTCTCCCAACGTTTCGTTTGCTTTTTACAAACTTCTTCAGGGTTGATATTTTATTTATTTGATTTATATCATTGTCAAATATTTATTTTTAAATTCATCATCATAAAAACTGGACTACACGACACAGATATGAATAATAAATAAATAAATTGGTACATCACAACACAAAATGAATAGTCAACTTATTACTATTATCACAGATCTTCACAGATTATTCTAATTATTTTGCATTAAAAAATCAAAATTTTAACTAAACATGTTTTTTTTATTTCTTAAAATTTCGAATACACGAAATAATAACTAGAAATAAAACAAAAATCTTCTGGAATAGTTCGTACAACATACTCCTATCTTATACGTAGTAATTTCATTAATGACTTGTAAATTGACAAATATGATATAAAAAACAAATTTTTTATAAAACGCACAATATCTCGGATACTAGAAATGATAAAAAATAATAAAGCTATTTTCGTAATCATTGGGCAAAGATATACATAAAAACATCAGTTATTTTAATTTCAAAAAATTTAAATTAAAAAATACACGATTTTTAACATTCGTGTAATAAGAGTAAGATATCTTGATATACTCCATGTTTCTCTTATTATAAAGTGGTTTAAAATATATCTTTAAAACTAGAGCGGCTACAGAAAAACTAAAGATGCCTTCGTAATCAGCAGATACGAAGGAAGGAAGTAACGGTTATTTTTTTTATCTAAACAACAAAACCACTGTTTCGCTGTGTAATTGATAAAAAAAATATAATCGACAAAAAAACCTATTTTTCAAAATTAAAGAAATTATTTTTTAACTGGACAAATTGTATTTTGGCTGGTAACTGGACAAAGCTCCAAAAAAACTGCACAATTCAGGCCATTTTAGACTGTCTGGCAACCTTATATGCATGCGTTTTTCTTATTTCAAAAATCCGCCCGCTAAAACGAATTTTTTATGGACTTTTAAAAAATAAAATAAAAATGGAGATGACATTAATAATAACTTTATATTGTTATTAGTACCATAATTAACTTTATTTTTGTGCGCATGTATAAAAATTTAAAACGCTCTTAATTGCCTATTAAATTTTTTATAATATGTCCCTAATAATCACATATTATGTACATATTTATGTATTGTTTTAAATAAATAATAAAAATGGCCTCAAATATGTACACCCAGAGAAAAAACAGCTTAAAATCAATGAAAAACCATATTGCATTAATAAGATTAGGTTATATTTCCTAAAATAATGGTATAATTTTAACTAAGTGAAAGGGTAGAATGGCATTTACAAAGTTTTTTAGGTAATTTAACAAAAATTTTAGTTGATTTCTATGTTCGAAAAATCAACTAAAATTCTAGTTGAAACTCCTTAACGACTAGGTAAATTCATACTTTTGTTTTCTGTGAACTATCTAAATAGCAAAGCAAATTTATACATATATAATGCGGCAAATTATCATGGATTTTAGTTATATTAACTATTTATAATTCGACAACTGTTATGGATTTAATGAATTTTTGAATTTTTAAAAAAATTTGTTATTTATTTAATAATTTATTTATCTACATACATATAAATAAAATAAAAAAAAAAACACCACGAAAATAAAACATCTAAAGGTAATGATAGGAACACAACTGCGACGAGCGACGAATTTTTTCATAAAAAATAAAACACATTCATGCATATGCAAATTAACACAACACTGCCGTAGAACGAAACTCGTCGTGCGTGACGAACTCTCTGATACATTTATTTATATTCTTTTAACCAGGAAAAAACAGTTTTCTCTTTCTTTGCACAAACAATAAGCAACTTTATCAGTTATAAGAGCTCTTATTTATTCGTCGTTGTTGTGCTTCACACGACGAATTTACTCAGCGAATTATTATAGATGAATTCGTCACCGTCCACGAAATTCGTCGTTCGTCCCAGTTGTGTTCCTGGCAGAAGACCACGTTTGCCAGCATTCGTAAAGCAGCTTTGAGTTGGTGGAGACCATTAAAACTTGGGATGGGGATCTTCCTGTGCGAAGTTATAGGTCGTCTGCAGCTTCCGACGGAAACACCTATGTACATATTTGCAGGATACACTGGCAATTTGCGTACATGCTTCTATACTATTAAAAATTAAAAATGGACATCAAGGAAGAGAGAGTACGTTTGCCGGGCTCAGCTAGTTTATCTATAATAATTAAAAAGAATTATTTTACATAAATTTAAACATTTTAAAAATTGAATACATACATACCTTCTTGCTCAAAAATTTACTTTTGACAATAAGATATAAAACATTTCAATAAAAGTAATTTCGAAAAATATATGTATATATGTACCTTATTGTAATAGTTTATATTAACTTGGATTTTAGGTAATGTGTAATGTACAAATTACCTAACTGCATAGTTAATAAAACCCAAGTTTTTTTACTTTCATATAAAAAAAGTTACCTATGTAAGCTTAGTTAATAAAGGGTGTTTTTTATTGAGGTATAGAACTTTAAGTTGGCATCACTTTTTTAACTGGCGGCCATTTTGTCAGCTGTCAAGTGATTAATATTTAGTTTGGTTTGCCATTTCATCATGAACAGGTTGACAAAAGAACAACGCTTGCAAATCGTGCAAATTTATTTCGAAAATAATGGTTCAGTTCGCGAAGTTTACCGCAAGCTCCGTCCATTTTATGGTCGACATAATCGTCCATCAGAGCAATTAATTCGGTTAACCATGGATCGTTTTCGCACTACGTTTACTCTATGTGATAATACGCATCCGCAGAGACGTCGAACAGTGCGCACCGAAGAAACAATCGCCGCTGTAGAGCAAAGTGTTGAAGAGGACCCGAATGAATCGATTCGTTAATGGAGACCGGTATAGAGCCATGATAACCGACTATTTTGTTCCCGAATTGGATGGCATGAATGTGGATGAGTTGTGGTTCCAACAAGACGGCGCTACATGCCACACAGCGCACGTCACAATCGATTTATTGAAGGAAACATTCGATGAGCGCATAATTTCGCGGAATGGACCTGTCAATTGGCCACAAAGATCGTGTGATTTGACACCATTGGATTATTTTCTTTGGGGATATGTGAAGTCGCTCGTCTACGCCAACAAACCAGAAACGTTAGGGGACTTGGAAGCCAACATTCGTGGCGTTATTGCCAACATACGGCCCCATATGCTCGAAAAAGTGGTTGAAAATTGGACCTGTAGAATTGGCTTTATTTGAGCCAGCCGCGGCGGCCACATGCCCGAAATCATATTTAAACATTAATGGCATAAAATTATCCTTCCAATAAAGCCAAATTGATGGACATCAAAACGATTTTCTTGTGTTTTATTTCAATTTGAAGTTCTATACCTCTAAAAAAAAAACACCTCTGATATTTTTTTGTGTGTATACATTTTCCAATATATTGAAAATTATTGAATTAATGTGACGCGTTCTAATTTTTAAGTTGCAGCTTTTCCCTAAGTGTATGTACATATTAGTGATGTAACGAATGTCAATTTTTGACATTCGCCAACACGAATACGAATACGAATATTTGAAAGGATATTCGCGAGTACGAATATTATAAGCAATATGAAATATTAAAAAATTTTTATGAAAAGGACCTCACAGTCTTGTTGACGTACTTTAAAGTTAATAAAAAGTACCCAAAATTTTAATGATCGTCATTAAATAACATTTGAAAATGATACAAAGCACAAATTTCTATAAAAAATTAATGTATTTGTACAAACTAAAATTTTTAGTCATTTATTTAAATTTCGTTTAGGATTTGTGCATTTATTTTTTTAATTTCTTTGGAAAAATATTCGTATTCGTATTCGCCTGAAAATGGCCGAATATTCGACAATTCGAATACGAATACTACTAGTTTATATGCATGTATGCATGTTCGTATTGTCGAATTTATTCAACATTTAAATCATCTTTTGAGTGCAACTACGTATTAGTAATAAATTTTTCTTCATCAGTATTAATCATACGTAATCAATGATTAAAACCCTGACCCACGATATCGACAACGTTCGACTTGTTGCACATTTACATTTGAAACAACAACAAAATATCAAAATTTGTTTTTGTTTTGAATGTAAGTGTACGACAAGTCGAACGTTGTCGACATCGTGGGTTTGGCCCTAAATGGTGAATAAATTTGAAAATCGTGATTCCTTGAAGCGTTTTTGTAAGGGAGATAATGTTCCGTCCAAGCCATATGCACAATGTGCAAACTTTTATAAAGAGCTTTTTGTGCTTTCACACCGACGCATTGTTGCCATTTTAGCATTTTCACTGCCAGATCTGGCATTTTCAATAGTTAAAAAGCATTCAACTTTCAAAAAATTCTGCTAAATGCTTTCTGGCAGAATTTGTTGATAATAAAAAAATTTAATTTGTTAAAAATATTCTTCTGTATATAGGATTTTTCTCATAAATGTATATGTATTGCATGGTAAAGGTTCCCTCAAGATCTGCCCAACAACAGTTAAACGCGCATATGATCCTGAGAACCCCTCAATAATCAATTTCAATGTACTTTTAATAAAAAAAAAAATATTTTACACTGAATAATTAAAATAATATTTTGAGAATATAAATGCGTTAAAAAAATTTTAAACCTAACTGTAACATATCTACAAATGACCAACTATTAACCACAAATAACACACACAAAACTTTACTGGACTGGTCCATACAACTTTTTTGGCATAATAATTGCATTAATGACTTGTAAATTGACATATTTAATATAAAACACATTTTTTTGGATGGCGTTCGAAAAGAAAAATTAAAAGTATTTTTTTATGTAAAGCGCAATATTTCTGAAACAAGAGGTGCTATAAAAGTAATAATCCCATTTTCGTAATCAGCCAACAAAAATACATGACGTTTAGTTATACTAGGTTGAATGTCTAAATTAAAAACACACGATTATTAACATCCTTACAATAACAGTACGAAATCCTGATGTACACATTAATGTGAATCTATCTTAATAAAATAAATTTTTGTAAAAATTAATAAGCCAGAAAGTGTTTTTAATTTTGGAGGGCCATTCGTTAAATATTAACGAAATAGTACAAAAAGTGATGTAAATTATGCAAATGCTAAATGTCACTATATCCTTGAAGCTAGAGCTGATAGGAAAAACTAATGAACCCATCGTAATCAGGAGGTAAAAAGACATAAGGATCGGCCATTTTTATTTAAACATCATAAAAGACTCCATTTTGATGTGCAGTGTAATTTTCTTCATTTAAATCTGGCATTATACTTTTGTCCTGTAGAACATTTTATGCTATGTTCAGACGGCAACATGAACCACTTGGTTCGCTCTCTGAACCACGATTGCGAACCATGCCGTTCAAACGACACATTCGTGGTTCGTTTTGACAAATCTTTTTGTTGCAGTGATGCCAACCTACCCATAGTTTCTAACTTAATATTTAAGTACATAATTAGCTAATTTTTACTTAAAATTAAATTTTTTTAGATACGATTTAATTTTTTCAATGGCCAATTAAAGTTCTTATTAAATTACGTTGAAAGTACGACAGCACTAGAAAATTTCCAAATACTATTGAACGCTCTGCTCTGTCTCTGTCCAGACTTGCAATTTTTGTTGCAGCAATTCTTGAGTTTATTGATGAGAGGGGTACACAGTTTCATGTGCTCTGCAATTCTCTTTTGAGTTGAAATTCGTAATTGCTAATTTCAAGTTGCTAGTTGTATTTGACGTGTTTTATAATTTTATTTCTTCAGTTGTATGAGAACCAAAAATATTAGAAAAAGCAAATATAAGTGTTAATTTTTCAGGAAAATTTGTGGTGTAATAGAATTTTTTAATGCATAATTGAAAAATTAAAATTTCATAATGTGGACACTCAAAGCAAAGTTTTAAGAAATTCCAGCAACAAAAATTGCAAGTCTGAACGAGGACTTTCCAAAAAACATAAGCAAAACATGTAGAAAATTATAATTGCATAAAATAAATTTTATGAAAACAAACGAACGTCATAATATATTTTTCTATTTATTTATTCCATGATATGAAACTATGTATTGTTCTATATATTTATGAAATTTGAAAGAAATTCTTTTTAATACGAGCACATGATGTTTACAACACGACCACATGATGTTTATGTGTATGTTTTCAATAAACACACACGCATAAAAACATATGGTAGGCTCATAAAGCTTAAGTGGTATTATATTACACAAGGTTGGGAATTTAATTATTATTTAAATATGCACTCAAAAATACAATTTCGTATTTAAATATAACTTCAAAGTAATTACAATTTGGTTACCAACTCAAAATATGGGTATTAGCACTTTTCGGGCTAGATTTATCAAGAATTCACTCACTCAAAACGCGAAAAAAATATTTGGTCCCAAAAAACACATGAATTAGTACTTTTTATAATTATCTTTCGGAACTTTTTTACTTTTTATCCAATATATAAGTTATAGTCTTTGTGCACTTTTTCTTCCTTTATATCGACTTTTTACTCATTTACATTTGCTAGTTTGCTTTATTAATTTAAAAAAGAAGAAAACTATAGAATAATCGTTTATTTCTTCCAAATTTTTTGTGCTTTGATAAAAACAGATAATGTATGTTTTAGGAAGAGTGAGAAATCGAAATTTTATTTTAAAACGACCAATTTTATATGTATGTACTTATGTAAACGTAGATACATACACATGTATATATACTTCTATTATATATATATATATATATATATATATATATATATATATATATATATGTACACTATTTATAGGTACCTTATTGAAATTTAATATGAAATGTAATATCTCAAGCTATGTATGTGTTGATCTCATGATTTTCTAATAAATTATTGTACAACAATGTTTTCAATGTTTTGATTTACAACAGAAACATTTTAATACTAGCCCCTTTTCGCGATTATTCGAAAATTTTTACTTTATTTAGCGCTAAACGTATATTTTTTCAATTTAACCCTTTTTCAAATTTTTTTTACCCTTTTTGAGTATCAAGAGTTGGCATCACTGTTCTCATTTATATATATACATACATGCACAAATACATACATACGTGAATAGTTGGCAGGAGTTTTATTTTCTGTGTTATTTGCTTTTTTACAGTAGATAAACAAATTAAGCAAAAAATAATGAATAAAATGTGCTCTATTTTTTTAATTCATACACGCATCAATTTTTTTGGTTTGTTTTTTGTTTTCTCATGGATATGTGTATGTGTGTACTCATTTTGTTTTGATAGCTAGTTCAGATAAATTAGCGATAATGTGTTATCAAAACTAGCGATGATAGCAAATTCTTCATGGTTCGCAACTGGGTTCAAAATGAACCAAGTTGGTTCGCTCTCAAGATGACGAACCATCTTGATTCAATCAAGATTCGACCGTGAACCTCGAATGAGAGAGCGAACCTCGATAATTGCTGTCCGTGTGAACATGCTATTAGCAGATTTTTTTAATCGATTTAGCATTCTCTCATCATCATTTTCTGGCAACACTGCACCGACGAGAGCACAACAACATCCACAACAACAACACAACAGACAGCAATGCTTGCTCTTACATATTGTGCAAAGAAACAAGAACAAATTAAGAGCTGTTTACCTCAAATGCAAATATCAGTGTATGTGTGTTTGGACGCAGCTGTTATATAATCACTTGTTGTTGCACATGAATAAGCCATCTTTTTTGTTCGAGATGAGCCAGCTAAAGGCAATACAGTGCTTCACAGAAGTAAAACTCAGACGCAAAAGTTACCGGATTGCAAAATTTTCTACTTTGTTAGATGTGCTGCCTTATGTTAGTGCTTTTCTAAAGCATTTTTAGAAGCTTTTGTTATCAAGTAAGCAACGCATTGCTTCCCTCAGTTGTTAGTGCTTCCAAATCAGATTTTTTTGATGGCTATATGTACATTAGACCGTCTCACTTTTAGTTTTTTTTTTTCGAAATTCATGAACATCGATTTTCTTAATTTACTCTAAAACCCAAGAATTTTGGTGTATAACACTTAAATATTGATAAACGGGAAGTGGTCTCTCAAATCGTTTTCTTGTTTTTTGAAGAAAAATTCCTTTTTTTTCCAAAAAATTAAAAAATCTTGCTTCAGTAATTTGCATCTAACTCAAGCAGTTCCTAACGGATTTCAACTTAATGACATTCATTAGAAGGCCTACTAAATTTTCCTTAAAACAACATTGCCATTTTGTCGATGGTTTTTTATTCATAGCATTACAAATTTAGATTTTCAAATGTCCACTTATTATTTTTTTTTTAAATTTTTGCTTACCTTTTCTTATATAAAAATTGAACGAGGCAAAATTTTTATATTCTGTAAATGCAGTATGGTAGGAAATTTTAAGAATGAATGAATGAATGAATATGATTTATTGAAAAATGTATATAATAACATAAATATGTAATATAAAACATAATGTTAAAAGATTTTATAAAAATAAATCATAGTAAGACATAACATTAAATGTTGTATGTCTGATTGGCCAACTAGTAAAAATAGATTGCTAACTGCATACTTATTTTTAGGATAATAATACTTTTAATGAAATTCAGATATAATAAGATTCCTGTGTTTTAAACAATTTAACAAAAATTTGTATAGGCGCATATAATCCTTGCCGTTTAATACTTCATAAACTTCTTCAGATGATAGAAATCTTTTACCAAGAAAATTTAAACGGTAACTGGCATAAATAGGGCATCTGCCTATTAAATGATATGTGTTTTCCTGTTCATTACTGTTACAGAGTAAACAAATGTCAACACTGTTTCCACTAAAAGCACGAGCGTTTAAGTTAAGCAGGCCTCCTCTAGCTTTTAGTATCAAGCTAACAACTTGAGATGAATTACTATCGCAAAAGTATGGGTATCATATTGAAGTGTGGGATACATATTATGAAATCTAGAGTCTCTGGCACTCACAACAAATTTCTTCTATTCAGTGATTCTTAGAGATTCAATTATACGATCGTGAAGAAATTTAATATTAGTCCTCCAAATATCAATATCCTGAGTTATACCGTTGTCACTGCATAATGATTTCCAATGAGGCAACCAAAAAGTATTATGTCGAAAGGTCTCTTCAGCCAGCAGTCGTGGCAATCTATTGACAGGCAGATTTAACACCTTCCTGACATAACTAAAATGTAAATTCAATGTCTCCAAAAAAGCGAGGGGAGACCAGTTTCAATATGTAACATATAATTGGGTGTATTTTTGGGAAAGTATAACATTTTCTTCAAAAAATAGTGCAACAATTTCTCAACTTCATCAAAACTAAGATAGCCCCATACCTGAGCACTATAAAACATAATCGACCTTGCTGCAGTATGGAAAATTTTAAGTTTGTTTGAAAAATTTATCTTGGGATGGTGGATATGGCTTAACCAAGTGGAATTTATCGCCGTTTTTGATAGGGCGAGTTTAGATTCAATGTGCTTCCTAAAAGACAAATTGTAAGTTAATTTGATACCAAGGTATTTGTATTCGTTCACAATATTAATCATTTTGTCGCCAAACTTCCAATAAAGACCCTGGCTGACTCTAGTACCAGTTCTGAATATCATTATCTTTCACTTATCAAGATTAATTTTTAGACGCCACTGACTACAATAAACATACAGTGAATCAATCATACTCTGCAGCACCTTTGGTGAGTCAGAAAGGAGAACAATATCGTCTGCATACAGTAGGACTTTCACAACCGTCCCGGCGATAGCGATGCCACCCGGTAGGTGATCATGAAGGTCGCTCAGGTAAATGGAGAACAAAACTGGGCTGAGTAAACACCCCTGTTTTACACCTTGAGTGACCGTGAAAGGTTCAGATAGAGTGTTGCCATCCCAAACCTGACTAGTAGTATTATTGTACAACTCCCGTAAAATACGTACTATTTTAAGAGACAAACCTGTACGACATATGTAGCTTATAAAACAATGCGTTTCTTGGAATTAAATCAAAAGCTGAGGAAAAGTCTATGAAGAATGCATACGTGCTTTTTCTCTGACTAAAGTTTAAATTCACAATGCTTATTAAATTGAACAAGTTGTCTACCGTAGAATAATTCTTGCGAAATCCTGTTTGATACTCATTGATGATATTTTGACAGTCTATCCAGCTATTGATACGATTAAGTAATATGCCTGTGAAGACTTTGTAAATAGCATCTAGAAGAGACAGTCCCATATAATTCGTAACAACTTTAACGTCTCCTTTTTTAAGGAGCGGAATTATAATTGAGCTGCGGAAAGTGTCTGGAATATCTTTAACGTTAAAAAGCGCTAAGACCTCATTCAGAAAACATATGGGGGCGTTTTTATAGAACTCATAACTAATTCTATCCTGTCCAGGGGCCTTATTTAATTTTGCCGCTTTTAGTGATAAATCAAGTTCTCTCATCTCAAAAGGTGAATCAAGAAAATGGTCATTAATATTAACCGGGGATAATAAAATATCATATACAACGTCGTCTTGAGATAAAAGAGACTTGAAATAGTCACAAAAATGGATTATGCTCAAATTGTTTCCTACCTTTGGTTGGGCAATTTCTTAACGAGTTAGATAGCTTCCACCATTCACTACTGTTTCTAACTCCATTTAGCCTTAAAATGCTATTCATTTTAAACTTTAACTTTTTCTCGTCACATAGCCTGGAATATTTGGTTCTACTATCTATATAGCATATTCGCCTGATTTCCGTACTCCTACGAGCATTTTCACATTGACTATCAAAACATTTGTTCTTGGGATCAAAACGATTCCTAAAACAAAAGTTGCCAGTAGCTGTACGAATTTTAGGGTAAAGATTTTGTTGTAAATAACAGTAGCATTCTGTTAAGAAAAACTGCAATTTTAGGCGAAATGCCAAAATGCCGAAATGACTAAAGTTGTTTATTTTTAAATTTCCTTCAATTTCATTAATACATTTTATATATAAACACGGCACACATTTTTTTGTCGTACACTTTTATGTATCTTATCGTCCACGAATATTGGTAAAACATATATGGTTTGAAAGGTGTCTTTGTGTAGATATCCACAATATAAATGATTTTTTTTTTATGTGTAAACATCTATACGCTAGGGGGTAAAAATCTTTTGACTTTGATTTCTTTGCTGAGATTTCTTTGCTGAGATTTCTTTGCTTTTCTTTCACAGCATTGTCAAATCGGTGTGAGCTATGTATGAGTGTATTAGTGTTTGAAAGAAGCAATACCAAGCAGAGAAACAAGTCGACCTGTTCGAAGCCGACGGTGCGCCGCCGCCGGTTATTTTTCTGTATATTTCCGTAGACCAAAGGTGAAAATGAACCGTAAGAGCTACGGACTTGAAATTTGGACACAATGTGTAGACATTTGGCCACTACAACAGCAAATACATGAGAGTTAAAAATTAAAGGGTGTTCCAAAACGAACAACGAAAAATGTTAAAATCCCATGTAATATACATACAATTGTATGTACATATATACAATTGAAATTTTAAAACTTAGTGTATTTTTATACAGACTACAACAATTAACACTAAATTTAAAAAATTTAAATCAATGGGTGTTCCATCAGTTAATGCAATTTTGACTTTGTAATTTTGACAACTTGCTTTATCTTGGAAACCGTAATAGCAAAACTCTTGAAATTTTCAAAAACGGTAAAACTAAAAAATCAATAAAATATAAAATCGCCAAATATAAAAAAATCGCCAAAAACAACAAAAGAAATCGCCAAAACGAAAAAAGCACCAAATAAAAAAAATCTCTAGGACTAAAATAAATCGCGAAAAACCGGAAAAATCGCCAAAGTGAAAAAAATTCCTTAAACAAAAAAATCGCCAATATGAAAAAACCGCCAAAATTAAAAAATCGTCTAAATAAAAAACCCCAAAATAGAAAAAAAATCTCCGAAATGAAAAAAACCCTAAAAACAGAAAAAAATCGCCAAAATGAAAAAAATTGCGAAAATTAAAAAAACCCAAAAGGAGAAAAAAACGCCAAAACGAGAAAAAAGCGATAAAACTGAAAAAAAAAATCGTTTGAACTGAAAAAAACTTAAAAAAGGAAGAAAGCTAAATCAAAAAAAATTATCAAAACCGAATGTGCGCGAGTCAAAGTCGCACTTTACTGAATTTATTTAAATTGCAATGCGTACACAACAACAAGAACAGCAACAACTAAACGATGAACAACAGGAATTAAAAAGTAAAAGCAAAGGCATTTACCATAGATGAGCACTGCAGTACCACTAAAGTTTCAGTAAAAACAATAAAAAATGTTTAACAAGTAAATTTTTACTGATTACTAAAAATTTTTTCTACAATTTTTATGAATTGCCTAAATGATTTGTTATATGATGATGTGCATTGAATTTTCAGTAATCAGTATTGCCCGCATTCATAATGAAATTCTACCAAGTGGCTAAATGTTTTTCATACAAAAGTTTAAAAATTTGAATGAAAAAACTTTGCCACTTGCTACAATTTTATTATGATTACGGCCCTATGATTTTACTGGTAATGCAAATTAAATTTCATTAGCTTTTGAATGCAGTACGCAATGTGCCCATTTACTAACCAAATAAGTTTAATAAAACAAACAAAAACCAACAAATTCATATGTATGTATATGAAAAGTTTTGTATATTGAAAGTTTTGATACTTTTAATTAATTAAAATTTGTGGTTAAAGTCTACTGATGATTTGGTTCAAGCGCCAATAAAATACGTACATATATAGAAATGCTAAAATACCAGCAAATAAATTTCAATTATTTTATGTACTTTTCTGACAATATGTCAAATAATAAATTTTCTTTTAATTAATTAATTTAAAAAAAGATACTAAAAGCATAAGTACTTCTAACTTAAAAAAAAAAATTCATTACTAGATGTTTACACATCTCCTCTGTGATCGGACTCACATTGCTTTTTTTTCAAATTTCTTGGCTCAAAAGTAGTAAAATTACCTTCAATTGCATAATCATATTAATATAAAGTAAGAAGAGATTGATGTTGTTTTTTATTTTTAAAAATTTGCTAAAATTGTACTTTGTTGGAGTTTGGATGCGTTTTGTGAAAATACACGATGTTTTCCATCACTAGTGTGTTGTTGATGGTTTGGTTGGACAAAACGAGAAAAAAAAGTAAGAGCTACGTACCTGAAATTTGGACAGAGTATGTAGAACCGTGGCCGCTAAAACAACAAATAAATGAGAGTTAAATCTTAAAGGGGTGTTCCAAAACGAGCAATAAAAAATGTTAAAATCCCATGTAATATACATACAATTGTATGTATATATGTTATTGACACTTGAAATTTGTAAAATTAGTGTATTTTTATAAGGACTACAAGAATTAACACTAAATTTTTAAAAAATATAAATTAAAGGGTGGTCCATCACTTAATGTAATTTTGACTATGTAATTCTGACAACTTGCTGAATCTTGCAAACCGTAAGAGGCAAAAAAAATTTCAAAAAAGGTAAAACTAAAAAAAACCGAAAATTATAAAATCACCAAACCAAAAAAAATTGCCGAAAACCAAAAAAAAAAAAAAAAATCGCCAAAACGAAAAAAGCAGCAAATTAAAAAAAATCCTTACACTAAAATAAATCGGCAAAACCGAAAAAATCGACAAAATGAAAAAATCGCCAAAATAAACGCCAAAAACCGAAAAAAGCCCATAACGCAAAAAAGGCGCCAAAACTAAAAAATTGTCTAAATAAAAAATCGCCAAAATGGAAACAATAGCCAAAATGAAAAAAAAAACGCCAAAAACCGTAAAAATCGAAAAAACGAAAAAAAAGTGCCAAAACTAAAAAAGCGCCTAAACTTGAAAAAATCGCCAAAAACCAAAAAAACGCCAAAACTAAAAAACGCTTAAAATCGAAAGAACCCAAAAAAACGAAAAAAAGCCAAACCAATTTATTATGTAAGCCAAAGTTCGTATTGAATTACATGTCTAGTGTCCGTGCGGAACCCTTCGTGCGCGGGTCAAAGTCGCACTTCACTGAATTTATTTAGTTTTTATAGCTCCAGAGATCATGCGTTACGAACAAACACACACTACGATTTTTTATACATAATTAGCCAATTCACATCGCAGTCTTCTAAAGTCATAAGTGATAAATTACTATTTAAGATCAAATAACACCGTTGTGAACGACCTGTTGTGTTTCCATATAAAAAATTGTCATAAAAGTTAAATTCAAATGACAGAAAATAAACAAATAGGTTTATGTCTATCTCTTACGTCGTTGAAAGATGACTAACAGTTTGAATTTTTTGTTTTTAATTCGCAAATATTAAATAATGTCCATTGTGGTGATGTGGTTTTCCGATTTTGCGAATTTTCGCGGATTTTTGCAATATTGGCGATGGAAACAAGTTTTTTTTATTTTTTTTTTTTAAGTTATGTCGATTTCTAATGAATTTTATGGATTGTTTCCGATTTTGCGAATTTTTGCAATATTTGCGAGAATTCGCAAAATCGGAAAACCGCAATTTTTTTATTTTTAACAGTTTTGGCGATTTCTAATGAGTTTCAAGCATGGTTTCCGAATTTGTGAACTGTCGCGATTTTTTGCAATAATCGCTATGAAAGCGATTTTATTATTTTTAACAGTTTAGACGATTTCTAATGAACTGTAAGGATTGTTTGCGATTTTGCGAATTCTCGCGAATTTTTGCAATATTCGCGACGAAAGCGAGTTTTGCAAGTACATATTATTTTCTTAACTTCTTGCGAATTTTAAACTTTGCGATTATGCTGCTCTGTTAGCAAATTTTTTGCGAATTTTTACCATTTTCGCCATTTTTTAATAAAAATTATGGTTTGTTTAAAATTGGTTATTTTTTTTTGCGAATTTCTGTTATTTTTGCAAGTGATTTTTGCCGCAGTGAATATTTGCATAATTTAGTATCCATATGATACAAAAATATCCATTGCAAGGCAGAGATTTTGACAAGAGTTGTTAAGTTGTCAAATTTAATGGTGTTGCAAAAAATGAATTTGCGCAAAGAATTCTTGAAGGCAAATTTGTCGAACTATGCAAAGTTCATCGTTCTCCCAATTGTGTGTTTAGCACAACTCATGATACAATAATATAATAATATTATTGTATCATGGCATAACTCATGAAAGTGAAAGAAAATAATATTTATGTAAAATAAATAGCAGACTAAAAAAACACAGGTAAGAAAGTCTTATTGTCACAAAATATTTTTATATGAAAAATATGAGCAAGATTTTATGACAGTCATAAACGTTTATGACTTACAACAAATACGACGCAATAGAATACTTTGTGAATTGGCTCCATGTATGTACAGGTATACGAGTATGTAGATAAGCAAGACATTATGGCATGTCATAGCGTTTAAACATATGCACGAGTATGTCATACGGTTTCCATAACATACAGGCAGTTGTGGTATTTGATGGCGTCATGTGAAGTAGAAAAGAATTTGGAAAGGCGGATAGGGCATTCTGTGTTTCTTGCTTAGCTTACAAAAAAATTTTTAGATAAACAGTTGATGAAGTTTTTAGGCCAGAGTATTGATGATATCTGTCTCAAAATTTCACCTTCCCCTAAACAAATTTCAAATAGAGTACAAACATTTTATTTATATGTTTTTTTGTATCATTTTTATTTTTATTTAAAACATAAAACTTATATTTAAATTGAATATCATTCCATTGGTTTTAAAATTCAGTGCTGTCAACAATTAAAATGTTTTTTTTTGTTATTATTTTTTTACATAAAATTTTTGTTTTCTTTTCTTACATTTAATGTTTTAAAATAAAAGTTTCAATTGTGCTTTATTTTATTTATGTATTGATTTTTTCATTTGTATTGAATCTTTGATATATTTATGCATGATTATTCTTCTTTATTTTACCAAGAAACATTTAAATTTACTTTATTTGCACTTATGTTTAAGTACACAAAACATTTAAACAATTACAAAAAAATTTACAATTATTTATTATGTTCAACGATGAAAAATTATTAAAGGTATTCACATCAGTTTTTTTCTTGTTGGAAAAATGGAAAAATGTAATTTTTTTACAACAAACACAGGAAAAAAAAATTCCACCAAAAGTTGAATTTTTAATTTCAACTTTTGGTGAATTGTTCTTCCTGTGTTTGTTGTAAAAAATTTACATTTTTCCATTTTTCCAATAAGAAAAAAACTGAAGTGAATACCTTTATTGTAATAAATAAAAGCTTTTTATTAGAATGGAAAATAAAATTTAAATAACAAAAAGCTCTGCAGAGTTAATAACGTCTTCTTAAAAGTTTTTTGATTATACATAACAGCATTTTTCCCCATAAATAACGTAAAGAAGTCGAAGAAAATCGGTTTCTTTCGACAGTGAACGAAATTAAATTTTAACACCAAAAATTTTAATGCGTTAAAAGGTAAACTTCGTATTTAATAATGCAAACAATGGATAAATTCGACAGTTGAAATCATACGAGGAACATCTTTGTGAAATATTTTAATCTTCTAAATTATTCGTATGGGGCTCTTTCGTGGCTTTCGTAGAAAGCGATTAACGGCTTAAAATATTCCACAAAAGTATTTGCCATGAAATTCGATTATAAGTCTTTGAATACAGTCAAGCACGAAATTAAATTCTGAGATTTAACATCCGGATTTGTATTTTTTAGAACATTCTAATTCGTTATTACATCCGTTTCGAAGGTGCCTTTCCACTCCCTTTTTAGACTGGGCTCATCACAGCAATTTTAGTTGCTCAACTCTTGTGTTTATGCAAAAGTAAATTAAGAGCAGTAGAAAGTGAACATAATTGCTTGCACTGCTTAATTGATTTTGTTTTCTCATTTGCAATTTTCCTTTTTACCCCAGATTGTCATTTAACATTTCTTTTCATTCGCTTTTACTGAAGACTGAAGATTGGAGCGACTATAAGATGTTGTATAATAGGTACACGGGTGATCTTAAAAGGGCCTCATAAACGAAATACTTTGATGATATTTATTCCGTAAATGAGCTATCAAGTTTGCAGCGAATGTGGTGAACAGACTTTAAGCTTAAATTAAACGTGACATTGCCATAATGCCATAGCTATAACTAAACCAAAATTCAATTGGTTTCTATGGTGAGAGTTATGGCGTTATGGCGAGTCACCTATAATCAAATACAGTGTTGCCCATTAGTTTGGTTCGAACGGCTATTTTCTATGGCTATGGCTATGGTTATGTCACGTCTGATTGAGCCTTTAGGACCTCTGGAAATATTGAAAGAATGGACGGCTTATGGATGTAATCCAGCTCTGAGATCCTTCCTTTTCTGATAGGCACACACATTCCTGGCTGCAAGGAAGTAAGAGAGCAGATAACGACGAAGGTTAGTATTGACTCCTTTTTGGAACTACCATTAGGCAAGATATTGGACGATATAGTAATATTGGAAGAAGCAGCGAGGCAATAAATACCTTTGAGACGTGTAAATCACTGGGGCCAGATCGTATTTTTCCGGCCATGTTTCAGAATATCCTCGAGTGCGTACTACTGTCTCTGGTGAATATCTTTAGGATATGTTTGCTCAGAAAATTCGTACCAAAAGCCTTGAGAGAGGTTACGCTCATCTCTAGACCTGAGGCGAGTAAAGCAAGGAGTTCAGCTGATCAGCCTTTTGTCGTTTCTTTTGAAAACATTAGAACAACTAATTGATCTGCAGCTAAGAAACACAATTGATACGCATTTCATTAGTACTTCTCTGCATTCCTATCAAAATTGCAAGTCTGGTTGGTGTTATAGAGAGAGTAATGCACCACAAGGATTACATCCTGGCTGCATTCTTAGACATTGGGTATAGAGAATATTAAGGAGTCGCTCACAATTCGTAAGTTTTTGATTATTAAATGTTTTTAGGATTAACATTCTTAAATACAAAATTCATATTTTTGAACTGTAAGAAAAATGTAGTCACACCCGTCACAATGGAAATACCCATATGCCTTGCAAATCTAATTTCCTAAGAATTGCTTCCCTGCATTTTTAGGGTTCCGTACACCAAAAGTGAAAACGAACACTATTGTTTTCTCTACCCTGTCCGTCTGTCCGTCACAGGCTATTTGCTCAGACCGTAAGAGCTACGTACCTGATAATTATCTATTGTGCCTGATCGTGATGAACGTATATCTGATATGTTTTAATAGGAGCGGCCGGAAAAGGGTAAGGGAGAAATTTCTCTCACTATCAATGAAGTCATGCAATCTATTCTAGAAGCAAAGGACTGGGGGTTGACCCAGATACAACTATGCTAGTTCTCCTAACCAGGAGTTACAAAATAGATAAATTTATTAACTAAAGGCTAAATAAAGAAAGGGCTTAATGCCTACTATGCATGGAGGAGCTATATTGGAGCTAGGGTCTACAACCGAAGATGGTAAACTGGATTTACAAGGTTGGCAGGCCGGTTATTTCCTATGGTTGTGTGGTATGGCAAGAGGTGTTGAAAAAGGATAGTCATGAGAGATTACTTGCTAAAGTACAGAAGTTCGCCTCGCTGAGCATGACAGCTGCCCAGAGAAGCACCCTTTAGGCTACCTTGGATTGTTATTCTTATTCCCACAGAGGCGGCGAGGAGTCTCCTTAGACTCATAGAGACTGGATTAACAGGTCACACAACAATATTAGTCTTAGGTTCACGAATAAAATGTCGTTGAAATTGATTTTAGTAGAATACTTTCACTGGTTATTCCAGATAGGGACTCTTAGGTCAAATCTGATAGGCTATATGAAGATGGCGTGGTCCTTGCAGACGGGTTAAATTGGGTATTGGTGTCTATAACTTGGATTGAATATTCGCAGTTCTTTCAGACTACCGAATGAATATAGCATTTTTCAAGCTGAGATCTTGGCGATGCTCAGAGCCAGAAATTTGGCTGTTAAACGGCGCTAAAAATTTAAAGTGACATAATATCAAATCGAAACTAGTTAGGGACTATAGGAGAGCCCTCTAGTTTTTTATAGAAAAATATAATGTTAGACTATGTTGGGTTCCTGGTTACTGTAATGTTGAAAAGAAATAAAGTTGTCGATCAGCTGGTAAGAATAGTTTCGGCAGTAGATGAGGGAATGTGTGACAGATCGTTTTAATTACTACAGGAACTCAGTAATTGGGTGGAGAACAGGGCCATCCATGCATGGTGGAGCAATGAGGATTGTAGAGTCTTGAGGTATATGTGGGTAAAACTTGACTCAAGAAGATCCAAACTGTTACTGGGTATGAATGGGAAGTTGATGGGAGTCCGGATAAGAGCATTGATTAATCACTGATCGGCCAGAGCAAGGAGCAGCATTTGGGAAACTTGCACCATAGATTTCTGCAGGATGTGACAAAATAAAGAGAAACGGAAGCCATCTAGCATTATCTGCCCGAGGATGCGACGCAGAGCAGAAGTTTTCAAGAGATCATTAGTGATAACGCAAAGCGCAAACTACCGGATTTCAACGACTTAATCGTGGGAATTGAGTGGCTTAACACAACAACGCGTTCCAAGTTTTGACCTATTTCGTGTGTTAAAGTTTAATTCCGATCTTTGGCCAATATTTTTGTATGGCTCAGAACTTCTTATATCTCAATTTAGTTCATATAACAATCCATTTCGGGGGTAGATTTTCATACCGATACACGATTATCGGTTTGTTATGCCAGAATCAGTCATTTTTATGTGGTGATTTGTTTAAATGTAGAGTGTTTTAAGCTGATTTTCCATTTTCACATAAAAGTTAATGAAGCAGAGATGTAAAACTAATTTAATTAATTAAAAATTAAAAAAAAATAATTATATATATTATATTCTATAATGCTGGAAATTATCTTAAGTTTATTTGCCTTATTTTAACATAAAACTATTTTAAAATAACAACTAAGATATATTTTTTTATTTATTTTACAAATGAGTCTTACATAAAATAATTTTCACTCTTTATGCAAAATAATTTAATTTTTCATTACTTTTTAAAATATTTTTATTTAATTTTTTTAGGTATACATATAGATTATCTGCTTTAATATTTAATGTTGTATATTTTAAAACTATCTATAAATTAGTGTAGATTAGATACTAGATATCTTAAAATTCATTTGTTCTTATTTTAATATATGTAGATACATTTATGTATATTAATTTTATATTGTTTGTATTTGTTTGAAGTTTAAACACAGTTATTTTACTTGATTTATTTTTGTTCAATATTCATACTGGTGGTCCCCGTGACCGAACTATGGCAAATCCTTTCTTTTTAAGATTAGACTTACTTCTTTTTATTAAGGAAATTATAAAATTATTTTATCTTTGAATGTTATATATGTATATATTTAATTTTTTAGTATATCAAACTTAAACACATTTATTTTATATACATATGCATGTACTATGTACGTATGTATGTATGTATAATATATTTTCTTTTAAATATGCAAACAAACATTTAACATTTACTTTTTTTTAATATATTTTCAAATATTCTAACAATTTTTTTTTTTTTTTTTTGAGTTAGCATTTATTTCTGGGTAGATGATTTTTATTGAATTCCACATTTGGTAACATAAATTGTTTACTCGGTTGTTATAAATTTTTTATAATACGTACATATTTCTTATTTCGTTTAAAAAGAAATAGCAAATTTAATTTTTATGCTTTTAATTAGTGTGCTGTTTTGCTTTCATTTGGGTCAATTAAACAAAATGTAATGATCTAAACAAATTGTCGTTATTCAAATTTTGTTTCCTTTTTTTAAGTGAATGAAATAAGCCAATACAAGCCTACATCATAAATCATGAGAATCTTTAGAGATTTCTATCTATCGCATAGTAGCTAGTCGATTCAGATGGTCTCATTTCACATTTCAAGCACTAACATATATACACTTGTGCTCATATAATTAAGTTTTTAACACAAAGTTGTACCCCACTTTTGACAAGACCTAAGTACGAAAAACCACCCCTGCAAATGACAGAAAATTTGACTTGTTAAGTTAAGTAAGTCAGATCTATTTCTGACCTCCACTTAAATTAGAATATAAAATATTATAATAAATATATAACTTCTCAACTATCGGTTCAAACACAAAATGATGTACATATATCAAAAAGGTAGAAGAGGACCTAAGCTTTATGCAATATTTTTTGGACACCCTGTTCAAATATAATCTGAAGTACAGGGTGTCAAACCCTAAAAAACCTGAAACGATTAGGTATGAAACGATACCACTATGGTATCGATACTTTTACTTGATACTGTATCGAGGTTAAAAAGAATCGATACCTACTCAGTATCGAATAAAAAGCATCGATACTTATTTGTATCGGTGAAGCTCTTCATAGGGTGCCCCTGTGGCTGAGTGGTAGCGATGCTAGCCTCTCAGTCCGGAGGTCGTGGGTTCGATTCCCACCATAGACCCTGGGTGTTTTTCGCAGACAAGCTAATCGCTTTGCGAATTGTGTTTGTGTTAAAAAAAAAAAAAAAAAAAATATGATTTCAAATAGTAAAAACAAAAGTAAATATAAACGCACACAAACACATACATATATATGTATGTATGTATGTACTTACTTTGAAGCATTTTCATCGGCATGAGCTGGAAAAAGAAGTAAGGAAGCATTCTAAAGGCCTTTGTACTCCTTCCTTTGTATTTGCAAGGCCTGAGCGCTCCATTCCATGCTCATATATATTTTAGGGGTAGGACTTTCACTCTCACTTCTTTCGACAAAAGTTGTGACAGGCACTGCAATTTATGGATTTTGCTTTTGCTTTGTTTAAAAAAAAAACATGTTACTCCTTCTCTTTTCCCTTCTCATAGCAGGAAATGTGGACTGTATATCTTATCTTTTATACTAAAGAGTCGAGGCTTTCTATAAGATATTCTTTAGCAGTTGGATAAGAATAGTAATTGAATAAAAATATCCTAAGCAGGCCTTTAATAAGCCCTGATTTCCCGAACTTACTTTAAAATATATTTTAAATATCAATTTACATTTAATACGATTAAATCAAATTTTATTAAACTGGCGTCATTTTCAATTTTGTTGCGGCCAATAAAAATTAGTATTTTCGACCGATACAAGTACTTTTTACCGATACCTACTCGGTACTCGATACTAAAGTATCGATACCAAAAATACTTGATTTCTGAGAAAAAGTATCGAGTACTTACTTGTATTTACTCGTATCGTTTCATCCCTAGAACCGATTTGAAAGATTTTTAGTTTTTTGAAAAGCGAATAAGAAGGCTTGAGCAAATTTTTAAAATAATAACAGCCTTATTTATAAAACTTAACAAGGCTTTATAAAGGCTTTTTAAGGAAATTTTTTTATGAAAATTTGTTTTTAAAAACCTTTATAAAGACTTTTTAAATTTTATAAATAAGGCTGTAAATTATTATTTGGAGGTAAAACGTAGTTTTTTGTTCTAAAATGTTCACAAAACTAAACTCAACCGTTCACATTATATTTGAGATGTTTAAGGTTGACATTATGTCAATAAATTATTGTGTTTGTAAGGAATTTCAAACAATTACATATGTTATATATTTGCTTTTTTATTTTTAAACAACAATTTTTTGTCAATAATTTGTTTTTTTTTTGAGTAATTGTTGTGTATTAAATAATTTTTTCACGTGCCGCCTTTTAATAACAAGAGTAATGAATAACGTCCTGAACATACTCCATTTACGTGTTTATCAAAGTGTTTAAATTTAAAACATCGTTTTTGAGATGTTTAACAAAACAAGTAAATGTATGGTAAAACGTCTAAAAATCGTCGTGTTTAAAGGCTCAATCAGACGTGACATAACCATAGCCATAGAAAACAGCCGTTCGAACCAAACTAATGTGCAACACTGTATTTGAATATAGGTGACTCGCCATAATGCCATAACTCTCACCATAGAAACCAATTGAATTTTGGTTTGGTTATGGCTATGGCACTTGTAATTTAAGCTTAAGCTCTTAAACACTAATGAAGCGTTAAGCACGTAAGTGTGAACTTGTATTAGTCGACGATATGCACAAATCGTGTGAAAGCATTAAAATTTTGCATCTGTAAAAGTCAGGCTGCAATGTCAGATGACAAATTTCAACTATAGCGCGTTCTATTTTGATCTGACAAGCATATGATGTCAGCTGTTTTGATATAACAAAAGGTTATATCAGATGTAATTAACAAGTGCTTTTGAAAGCAAAAATTATAACTTGTCTGTAAATTGGTGATTTTGATAGTCATTTCAAATTATGTATGAGTCATATAACTGAAAAGTTAGATGTAAAATACAGGCAGTGTAAAGGCAGCTTTATATGAGAACTAGTGTAAGTGTTTTTCTGCAGTCTTCTATCTGACATCAAAATGACTTGACCCTGCCAAATTTGCCTTGGATAGCAGCCAGTGTATTTAGTCATTAACTTTCGGTTTTCTAGTACTTGAAATTTTAATATGAACCAAATGAGAATTCTATAGTGTATTATTACAGGTAGTGAATAGAATATATTTTATAATTGTTACTCATATCATTATTATTTTATGGTTCGATTACTCATATGTATAACTAACTTTATGTGTGGGAAAATGTAATGAATAGCAAAAAAAAAAGGTAATGCACAGCATGTATAATTTTCATTCCAGAATTCATTACTGTTAACACAGAACATGTCCCAGGAAAGTAATGAATTATTTCAATGCGAACATTCCTTCTTCTGCGGATGTGGTAATGCATGTGGTAATCAATGTGAATTTATTGTGTTCGATTAAATTACCCTCCCGTTTCTAAGAGAATGCATTGTCTAATAATAAATTATTTCTCCCATTATTATGTAATTAATGACCACTTTTACCGCTGGGCGTGTATGCTTATTTTCTGTTTGTTTTTGTTGATATTTTATATTCAACTGCGACAATTGTATGACGGCTTTTAAACACCAAAAGTTTACTTTACAAAGTCTTGAGTTTATAGGGGAGAGTAAACTTTTCGTCTAATTATTCAGGTGAATAATTATAATTTTGGAATATCTGAATATCATTTAACAATTTGTTCAAAACAATTACAATTTTTTAAAGACCCACTTACAATTTGGAATATGATAACAATTTCTCTTGTAATCTTTCAATCATAAAATTTTTTACCCTCAATTAAAATACATACATATTATGTATTTCTTTCTTTATCTATTAAATATAATTTAAGTAAGGTTCCATTTTTCATTTATAACAGCCTATTTATTTTTTTTTTAAATTCAATTAAAGTTTTTTCTTTGAAATTGTTTGTTTTTTTTTAAATATTATTTTTATTTCTTTTAAAATTGTTTATTTTCCACAGCGTTTAATTCATATGTTAATTTGTACATTCCAATTGTATTTTTTTGGGGGGTTCTTAAAGCCAGTTACGTTTCCTGTTTATTGAGTTTTGAATAAAGACCACAAACTTTTTTATATGTTTCATTTTTAGGAATTTCGTGTTTGTATTTATTTTACATATGTATGTATGTATACATTTTATGAATTTATTTGGTTTGTTGTTTATATAAAAAGAGGCACTGTTTTTAAGGCATCTACAAAGTGGAGTTTTTATATATATTTATTTTCTTCTGTTTTTCGTTTAAAATTTTGAAGATTATTAATATGTATTTACAAAACATAATATAATAAAGTTTACAACACTAAATCGTAAAGGAGATGATTTAAATTTTTTGTGCATCTGTCAAATAATATTGAAATTATGTGGCCATATATTATTGCTCTGTGTTAATAATCTTACTCCTCATAATACTACACAATTAGGGCCTTATGTATTAGAACAAACTGTCAAGAAGTTAGCATAAATTGTAAAATTTAATATGATCTTAACGTGTTTTGCCATACAATTTTACATTACATTTCACGCTACAATTTAATAGTGGGTTAAAACTACAATATGTGCCGATTTTTAATGTCTAATTGTATGAAGGAACTCGTTAGCACCTAGTTCAATGTAATCACTTATGCTAACTTCATGCCAGTTTTTTCTTATACATAAGGATATTAGTTTTCTGTGCATGATAAATATTTTTGAAATCCATCCTTGTCCAATGTGGGCAAATGCACCAAAATGGTTGTATTAGATGCATTGACTCACGTGCAAATCATGAAGAATATTTTTACTTTTGCGCTTATTACTTTTTAGATATATATATATATATATATATATATATATATATATATATATATATATATATATATATATATATATATATATATATATATATTTTTTTTTTTTATTATTAAATTTCGAAGAGAATGCATACTAATGGAACAAATTAACCCTCTAACTCCTCTCCGTGTCCACAAAGTTCTACAATAATACATTACTTCACTACACCTTTGTCTTAAGTAGAACGAAAATAAGCAGTAAAGAACAAATGACAATGGCAAGACTGTTGTAAATTTAGAGATAATAAAATTGAGCTTTCATTACAAAAAAAAAAAAAAAACTTTCAGAAAAATTAACTACGATGAATCAAAACAATTCACATATTCTATTTGCAATAATGGCTAACGGTCTAACTCATAAAAATATTTTAGGTTTATTACAGGTTTATTTGACAAATATCCCATAGAAATATGTCAAATAAGCGCTTAATAAACCTGAAATATTTTTGTGAATAAGGCAGTAAGTATATAAAGCAGAAATAGACACCAACTGACACCACACACAGTGGAACAAACACAAAAGAACGCAGATGATGCAGATGTAGTGACCTTCCAAAATAGCTGGTTGTTTGTTACGTTCTACTAAGTGTTTGTCAGAATATTTACAATTAACTTTGCTGTTATTTGTTCATTAATAATTATCACATGTAATTTGGCTTACAAAGCGATTCGAACTTTGGCCCAATCAAATCATAAATATAGGAACAAATGAAGTTCGAACAATAATAATAAAACTAACTAATATTTGAGGAGGTCCATAACAAAATGCAACAATTATGCTTGAGCTTTTTTTTTTTTGAATAAATGAATAAATGTAATTAGACTTATGAGAACACATCTTGGAATTCTTTCATTTTGGTCTAAATATCTAGTTTAGGTATTGAGTCATAATAAAACTATAGACCTGTGCAAATGTTTCAATTTTATTATTATCGAACTATTTTTTATATTCTTTGATATTGAATAAATAAATAAATGAATAAATGAATAAATGTAATTAGACTTATGAGAACACATCTTGGAATTCTTTCATTTTGGTCTAAATATCTAGTTTAGGTATTGAGTCATAATAAAACTATAGACCTGTGCAAATGTTTCAATTTTATTATTATCGAACTATTTTTTATATTCTTTGATATTGAATAAATAAATAAATGAATAAATGAATAAATGTAATTAGACTTATGAGAACACATCTTGGAATTCTTTCATTTTGGTCTAAATATCTAGTTTAGGTATTGAGTCATAATAAAACTATAGACCTGTGCAAATGTTTCAATTTTATTATTATCGAACTATTTTTTATATTCTTTGATATTGACATCAAATCAAATATAGACCTTTGGTATATTTTATGAAAATCATGTACATCATGAAGGTTAAGCAATAAATGCTTTGTGTTCACCTCTAGTAGGCAGCTCTCCTTAGAAGGTATTTGGTAAATACAATCTTTAAGGGTAAACGGGTAAAATCGGTATCCCCTTATCGCCGGAATTAACAAAGGGCTTAAAATTAGAGATGTGCACGTGAGTGTTTTTTGACTCACGACACGCACGCTCACGCAGATAAATATTTTACTCATGCACTTTCACGCACGAATGATTTTGAAAATTTTCACGATCACGCACGCTCACGCACGCTCACGAACAAAATATTCTTAATCACGCACGAGTGGTTTACAAATTATCACGATCACGCACTCTCACGAAAAAGTATGTAATCCAATTTGTATCTTTTTTTTTGTTGAAAAATAGGTTTTACACATACATATATACATATGTATGTATGTCAGAGCTGCCCACAGAGAGAAAACCGAGAGAAATGTATAAGCGTATGTGTATTCATTTGTATAAAAAGCCGATTGGTGTTCGGCACTCTGGCGCTTCTCTGGCCAGCTATGATGTATATACATATGTATGTATGCACGTGTATATGCAAAATTTACATTGCACGGTGGGGACTTTTACAAAGTAAATGGCAATAAATCTGGAACTTCTAAACTACCGATTGGATATATATGAAACTCCTAACATCCATAGGGGGACTTCAGCTTTATAACACATGTCATGACAGCCTTCTGGCTTGAGCTGGCCATGAGTTACAGTGGGCCAAAGTTGACTACCTGGTACTCAAAAAAACTTCTGAAGCTTGTAACTTTTTTAAAAATTATACGATTTTTATCGGATAAAGCACTTTGATATAATCTTGAAATTGTTAAGAAATAATTTCCCAAGATGTGTTTCCGTATCTCTCATAAGATATTTTACTTAAGACAAAAATTTTTTTGGCTTGACCTTTTTTAGTATTTCGCCTATTACTTTTTAGTTCATTGTTAGATTTTAAGTTAAAAGACAGCATTAAATTTTTAACGAAATTTTAAATAAAAATAGGAAAAAAAAATTTATTAACATGTCCATTCGTGAAATCGGGAAAAGACTAAAAAATCCAAATTTTAAAATTTCCCTGAAAAAGGCATGTGTTTTTTTTATTTATCTTCATTATTTTCAGTTTTGTAAAAAACTTTGTTTAATACATTAATAAATACATGTCCTAAAATAGTAAATTTTAAAAATATTTTTTTATAAAAAGTTGTGACTATAGATTTTGAAAATTTTAACTATAAGATTTTATTATGTAGATAGTTTTAAACACTTTTAACTAACATTTAAGAGTGCCTTTTCATAAATGCGGATATACGCGTAGTTCTTCTAAAAAAATTTAAAATTAGGGTAAATATAGTTGTGTACCATAAAAAAATATATTAAAATAATTTTATTTTTCTACATTGGTACATTTCAATTTCATATGAGCCAGTTTACTACGCCTGAAAAAATTATAATAATAGCCCAACTCACAATATTGTGCAAATGGTCTTGCATCGTAGCATTTGCAAAATGGTATAGTATATTGATACTCACCTATTCAGGAATGATATATGTCGTGAGAGCGTGAGAATTCGTGCGCGATTATTAAAAATAGCTCACGCACGATCACGCACGAGTAATTTATTTTTAAGTCACGCTCACGCACTCACGCGTGATTAATTATAAATTTGATCACGATCATGCGTGAGTCACTCTCTCTACTTAAAATCCTCAAATACACTAAGCACAGAAATTAAATTTAAATGGAGTTATAGTTCTTCTAAAGAGATTTCAAATAGATTTTGGCACATTTTTGAAATTTTGGCTCTTTTTTACTATTTTTATTTACATTAAAATGGCAAAAAAAATTATTTTAAAACACCTCTATTAATAAAGAATTAATAAAGAAATATGTTTTTCTTTCTACAGAAGGACAAAAATGTATCAGAACGGGCCAATTAAGCATAGCGCGTTACTTTTTGAAACATAATGGTTGGTGGCCTTATTTACCGGCTATCTGCTAATTTATCATATTCTTAAACAGCCCAATTTCCATGGGAATTATTATTTTTGACGTGTAAACATCTATACGCTAGGGGGTAAAAATCTTTTTCACAATACAATCACAAATTTTGAGTAAGATGCACACCGCGTTGTTAAATCGGTGTGAGCTATATATGAGTGTATTAGTGTTTGAAAGAAGCAATACAAACTTATTTAAAATACTGTAAATACATTTGTTGGGTTTTGTTTGATTTATTTAACTTGATAATTGCTTTATTAGGGTTCCGTATACCAAAGGTGAAAATGAACCCTATTGTTTTCGCTACGCTGTCCGTCCGTCTGTCAAAAGGTATTTTCTTGAGAACCGTAAGAGCTACGGACCTGAAATTTGTACACAGTGTTAAAGGGTGTTGCAAAACGAGCAACGAAAAATGTTAAAATCCCATGTAATATACATACAATTGTATGTTCATACATATATACACTTGAAATTTGTAAAGTAAGTGTATTTTTATACAGACTACAACAATTAACACTAACTTTAAAAAATTTAAATTAAAGGGTGTTCCATCAATTAATGCAATTTTGACTTTGTAATTTTGACAACTTGCTGTATCTTGGAAACCGTAATAGCAAAACTCTTGAAATTTTCAAAAACGGTAAAACTAAAAAATCAAAAAATTATAAAATCGCCAAATCTAAGAAAATCGCCAAAAACAAACAAAAATCTATATTTGTGATTTGAACGGGCTAAGGTTCGTATTGCTTTTTAAGCCAAATTACATGTGATAATTATTAATGAACAAATAACAAGAAACTCTGTTGTAAATATTCTGACTAACAACACATAGTTGAACGGAACAGCCAGCCGTTTTCGAAGGCCACTAAACCTTCATCATCAGCGTTCTTTTGTGTTTGGTCCACTGTGTGTGGTGTCAGTAGATGTAGATTTCTGCTTTATATACTTAGCAGTATTGCAAATGGAATGTGTGAATTGTTTTGATTCATCTTATTTCAATTTGCTGAAAGCTTTTTTGTAATGAAAGCTCAATTTTACCATCTCTATATTCACAACAGTCTTACCATTGTCGTTTGTTCTTTACAAACAAAAATCGTCAAAACGAAAAAAGCACCAAATTAAAAAAAAAATTCTAGGACTAAAATAAATTGCGAAAAACCGGAAAAATCTCCAAATTGAGAAAAAACCCAAAAACACAAAAAAATCGGCAAAATGAAAAAATCGCCAAAATAAAAAAACCCCAAAAACAGAAAAAATCACCAAAAAGGAAAAAAATCTCCGAAATGAAAAAAAACCCTAAAAACAGAAAAAATCGCAAAATGAAAAATTGCGAAAATGTAAAAAAACCCCAAAAAGAGAAAAAAACGCAAAAACGAGAAAAAAGCGACAAAACTGAAAAAATCGTTTAAACTGAGAAAACTTAAAAAAAGGAAAAAAGCCACATAAAAAATCTCAAAACCGAATGTACGGAACCCTTCGTACGCGAGTCAAAGTCGCACTTTACTGAATTTATTTTAATTGCAATGCGAACACAACAACAAGAACAGCAACAACTAAACGATAACAACAGGAATTAAAAATTAAAAAGTAAAAGTAAAGGCATTTACCATAGGTGAGCAGTACCAGTAAATTTCAGTAAAAATAATAAAAAAAATTTTAACCAGTAAATTTTTACTTATTAATAAAATTTTTTTCTGCAATTTTTATAAAGTGGCTAAATGATTTATTATATGATGAGGTGCATTGAATTATCAGTAATCTGTAATGCCCGTATTCATAATGAAATTCTACCAGGTGGCTAAATGTTTTTCATACAAAAGTTTGAACATTTTAATGAAAAAAACTTTGCCACTTGCTACAATTTTATTATGAATACGGCCCTACGATTTTACTGGTAATGCAAATTATATTTCATTAACAGTAAAAATTTACTGAATTTTTTTTAGTAATCAGTAAATTTACTGCTTACTGCAATTTTTAATGCAGTACATATACATATACTGCAGTGTGCCCATTTACTAACCAAATAAGTTTAATAAACCAAACAAAAACCAATAAATTCCTATGTATTTACAATATTGAAAGTTTTGATACTTTTAATTAATTAATTTAAAAAAAGATACTAAAGCATAAGTACTTCCAACTTAAAAAAATTTTTTCATTACTAGATGTTTACACATCTCCTCTGTGATCGGACTCACATTGCTTTTTTTTCTATAAATAAAATTGGCCTATCCTGAACAGATTGGGCTAAAAATTTAAATTTCAGGGAAAACATCATAATTTTGAAGTCAACTATTTTGTTTCCAGTTGTTTTGTTTTAACTGAAAGCTTGCAAATGGCTTTTAAAAATATGGAAACAATGAATAGGGAATAAACTCCGGGGAGATCTTATTCAAAATAAGATTGAATAACCCTAAAATGGATTTCAAGATTTGATAGTTTCCAGTGTTAAAATATTAATTTCAAGCTTTGGTGAGTTGAGAGTTTCATAGTGGAATTTCATGGCAAATGTTTTTGTAAGACATTTTAACTCGTGATGTCTTCATGGTAATTTTTTTGCAAAGGGACAAAGAAGACCCATCCAAAAATAGTTAATGGGATAAAATAAATATTCCATAAAAGTGATATCTCAAGAATATTACATTTATTTTTTAGTTTCGTGGTTGTTGTTGAGTTGCATATAATTTATATACATATAGTTTGAAGCTGCCAATTTATATATGTACATATGATCTATGTATGTTTGAGACTTTTGCGAGTAGAATTTCTTCATATACGTCTAACAAATCACTTTAAACTTAAACGTCAGCAAGCAAACATAATTTGCGAATAGGATCACGTAATTCCGTTTTTAATAACTTACGAGTATTTACATATCGTCGCCTTTCTTCTTACACCACGTAAGCGCCAACGATTCATTTTTCAGAAAACGAAAAAACTTAATATCTTTGTAAATATGTTTTAAAAAAAATTTTTACAAAACATGTCTTTGCGACTCTGTGGAGGGTGAAGAACCTTTTGGGGAAAAATTTTTTTTTTATATTTTATTTCCAACTTTAGATATGAAAGTCATTCGTTTTTCATGCAAATGTCATTTTGTATGGTGCTTACGAGGTCTTGGAAATAGCTTTAATTTTTGTTTTTTCATGTACTCAAAATCGTTAATGTTAAATAAATTCAATTAAAAATTGCTTGCTACACATCTCTGTTATATGTACATTAAATTTGACAATATTTATTAAACAATATCAAATGTTCACGCACAAACCCACATACACATTGTACAACCCATAAGAATTTGAAAATTAGCAAATACTTGTGATCTTTATTTAAAAACTTTCAAATACTTATGATTTGTGAGCGCACAACTCCATGAACATGTGACAAGATGTCAGATGTAAAAATTATAATGAATAGTATGTTAAGGCTTTTGGAAAGACTTTAATACTCCAAAAAGTTTTAGCCATTTTTTGCATTTCATCTTATTTACTTATTACGATTTAGTGTATGCATTTTTGGTAACTGATAAGGAAAATGATCGTTTGGGAAATGTTATTTAATGCAAATCATATTAAAACATAAAGAGTTAACTTAAAAAATATTTTTTTTTTTTGTTCTTTTTACATATTTTTTTTTTATTTTAGTGTAAGGAACATTTAACATTTAATCTAATGAATTCCTTAACATGTGCAGTCATTTTAGAGAAACCATGTGTGAGTGTGTGTGTGTGTTATTATTGAGTTTAATTTACAGTGATGATTGCAATTAAATGAAGTATAATTACACCGTGTTCCCACACAGAAATTTAAGCTAAGCAACTTTTAATCTTATGGAAGTGGGGTGGGGAGAGAGAGGGAGAGGAGAATATAACGAAGAGGGAAGCCGTCATATGTCACTCTCTCGCCAATGATTGTAAAAGTTGCTCAACTAAAATTGCTGTGTGTGGACCGCAGCTTACATTTTCAAAATTTTTCACAATTAAAAATAGTTAAGTTTTTCATATATTTTGCAAGTTCTTTTCTAAAAATAAAATTTCTTATAGTATTATTTTTTTAAATAAAAACACATAGCTCTTGTTTTTCTTTTAATAAAAGAAATTAAAAATTTGTTTATTATTAGAAATATGCTTTCGATATATGTACATATGTACTTAAGTATATACGTATAACTTTCCATGTTGAAGTCTTCAACTTATAAATAAATATGCCAGTACATACATACATACATATTAGGGAAGTAACGAATGTTCGCATTCGCAAATTATTTGCCTACTTTTGCTATTTGCATTCGATAAAATGTATGCGAATATTTTAAGCGAAAAAAAATTATACCTCTTTTACGAAAATAGTTTACGATTAACAAACGTCAAAAACATGAAAATGATTTTAAGCCAGCACGAAAAAGATACACACGCACTTACTTTTAAGCATTCTAAGCAAAGCTTTAAAATTTTAGCGGTGTTTGGAAATATTTTCCAGGGGGCTACTCTGTAATTTGCAACGAAAGGAAATGCTTTCGAATTTACATGTTTTTAACATACAAATTCGAAAGCATTTCCGTTCGTTTCGAATTACACAGTAGACCCCCAGTTTCTGAAAAAGAAAAGACTAGTGTGGATTTGTGCGAAAATATTTTCTACTTAAGCCTAGTACTCTCTTCAAAATTTAAAAATGTTGAGCACAACTCATTACTTCTTACAAAGAATTTTCACCCTTATTCCAGTTGTCAATATCGACGTCACTTTAACACAATACCAAAAAATTGGTGCTTGTGTACTAGAGAGCTGCGTAAACAGTCTTGAACTGTAAAAACGTCATGATTTTTAAATGTATTCACGTCGCATGTATTATACTAAACCAATAATAAATGCTGTCGTACTATAAGCGAAGCACGATGGATGTATTGGTGTATGTGTATATCAGTTGTAACAACCCTCTAGTCAACCTAGAACCATATATCTCTATGTCAATACTCTTTCTCCAGCGACAATTGCACTAGTTAAAATGTCGACAACTTTCCTTTTATGCGTGAGTAGAGATACGCTAGAGACGACAGTTCTAGTGTATTTCTGGTGATATTGTCAATGAACGCGTCAATAGTTTTTTTTTTGTTTGAAGAAAATCGGTCCAGCCGTTTAGAAGATATAACATATTTTCTGAAAAAAGTCGGGGTTTTTAAAATTATTATTTTTTGTTATTATGTTGTGCAATAATATTAAATAAATATATGTAGACGAGGGTCACTAAAATCTACGAGTGAATCTTCGGTTCAAGTATCTCCATATGGTCGTAAAAGAACTACCTTCGCAATAGTGCTAAAGTCTACTGATAGATTTTGAATGACAACCCTATTTGTCAATTTTTGGCATTTGCATTGACTGGGGTACACCTAGTCAGTAGCACTATTGACAATGTCGCTAGAAAATCACTATAAGTTTACTATTGACAACGAGAGAATATATCGATATTGCAGACTAGAGCCTCTAAAATGTACTAGTGAATATTTGGTGCCAATGTCTCCATGTGGTCCCGAGAGAACTACTAAGTCAGTGGTGCTATAGTCTAGTGGTGGATTTTCAATGACAAGCTAATGTTAAATGTCAATAGATGATACCATTGGCTGGGGCACACATGGTCAGTAGTGCTACTGACAACGTCACTAGTAAATAACCACAATTTCACTATTTGCACTTTCTGCAGGGAAGCGATGTCGCAAGACAGATTGTTTGTAACAAACACTCAAAAGAAGTACTGTTGATTAGTGTATTCTTGTTATTTTTCATATTGTACGTTTGATTGTGTGTAATATGTAGATGCCCTGCAGTCAGACTGGGGCCAAGTGTCTCTATGTCAACACTGAAACTCTAGTAGTAGTTACATTGTATACAATTTCTCTTTTATTCGTCAGTATAAAATAAAGAGAGAAAACAGATGTGGTGTATTTCTGGTGGATTTTGCAATAACTTGTCAATATACATAAATTAAGGTATAGAAATGTACCAGTAAATTTCTGGGTGGTATGTCTCCATGTTCCCATAAGAACTATGAATTCACTACCTAGTCAATTGTTTTAGTGTTACTAGTAGATTTTCAATGACAAGCACATGCTAAATGTCTATAGCATAAAGTATTGTATGGGGAATAATTGTAGAGTAGTACTGGTGACAAAGTCAAAAGCGACTCAGTACATTTTCACTATTCGCACTTTCTGCAGGGTATGTATGAATGTTCCTATACACATTATTAAAAAAATAGGTAAAAGCGCATGTTGTTTAGCTTGCTTATCTTTTTTTTTGGAATCCTCGTTTGTGCTGGTATTTTACACTTTTCTCTACCTGACAGAAAAATGCACACTAGGATAAATAATGGAGCCACTTCATTGGACAAACATATTTTAAATTGTATTTCTCGTAAAATATTTTATTGTAATGTGAAATATTTTCTTTATTGAGTGAAACTTAAAGCTAGCAAAAGGTTGAGAAAATATGAAACACATATATACATATTTACATACATACCTATATACATATACATAAATTGTTTTATTTACATACATAAAAACGTAGAAACATATACATATACATATATGTATGTACATGTGTATGTATATAACAAGAACTTAATCCATGCCACGATTAACCCATTAAAATTAGATACATGCAATAAAAAAAACAAAAAATTGCCTAAAAACGAACCAAAAAAACTTTACATATTTACGAACATACATATGTACATACATATATAAGTATGTACATAAGCATGCATGAAAAAAAGGAAACTGTTTGTCTTGTTTGAACTTAACTTTTCCTCATGTACATTCTTATTTAAATTATATACATACATATGTACAATGTTCATTGCAAAAATAATTACTATTTCTTTTTTTTTTATTTATATATTTGTTTTTTAATGAATATGTAAATCAGGCTCAAATATAACCCAGATTATATACTTCAATCATAAATAAAGGGTGTCCCAACAAGAACGCAAGATTTAAATTTGGCGCCATTCGAAGTGTCATTGTTTGACATTTGAACAATTGTTATTGTTTGCTAGTAGAATGTACGAGGTTAGTAAAAATGGAGCGCTACACGAATGAACAACGCATTCTCATTGTGAAATTGTTTTACCAAAATGGTGAAAGTTTTGCGGCTACAGTTCGCAAATTTGCGATCAATTTGGGGTCACAATAATGCTCCAAAAGAGTCAACTGTAAAGAGATTAATGGATAAATTTGCCGAAACTGGGTCTGTTAGTGATGTAAAGACAACAACGCGCCTTCGACCAGGTCGATCGACCGAAAATCTCGCAGCTGTACGTGATGATGTTGCTCAAACGCAAGTCAAGCGCAAACAGTCAATGGTGTTCGGTATCGTGAAATGATAACCAGTTTTTTCGTGCCTAGAATTGAAGAAATGAATGTGGAGGGCATGTGGTTTCAACAAGACGGCGCCACATGTCATACAGCCGGAGAAATAAATCAATTGCTACATCAGTCATTTCCCGGTCGTGTTATTTCGCGTTTTGGAGACCGCCTAGATCGTGCGATTTAACACCATTAGACTTTTTTCTTTGGGGTTTTTTGAAGTCGATGGTTTACGCGAATAAGCCGACGACGACTCAAGCCTTAAAAGAGGAAATTGGACGCTGCATTAATGAAATACCGCAGCATTTATGCAAAACGGCCATTGAAAATTTCATTAAAGGATCGCGTGTGTGCCAGCAAAGCCGCGGCGGCCATCTGCCCGATTTGTTGTTCCACACATAACCTCATTTTGTCTACTTTACGATATAATAAAGTTTCACTATTTTTTTTTTTTAAATATCTGTGCTTTATTTAAAATTTAAATCTTGCGTTCTTGTTGGGACACTCTTTGTAAGCAGCGGCAGCGGCTCAAGCAATAATAAAAAATTGCATCCGGCTTAACGCGGCATCGTAACTGCGAAACTTAGATCTTTGTATTTGACAATTAAAGTTAAATAATATGAATAGAAACTTTTCACAGCTACACTGGACTGAAACATTTTTTCATTACTTGAACCAGAATCGCAATCAGTGAAACTATGAAAAGACGGTGTGAAAAGTTGCTATGAAAACGAAAATGAAACGTTTGTTTCACTTCACATTATCACAGAACCAGAATCGACCCCCTGGTGACAAAGTCAAAAGCGACTCAGTACATTTTCACCATCGACATTTCTTTCCTTCAGGGAAGCTATTATGTGGTTAACCGCATACAACTAATGTTAATGCATGTGTGTGCCTTTGCATGTGCGCAGAAAAATAAAAAATCATACACACATACATGCATGACGTTTGTACACGCGCTCATGCGTAGAAAGAAGCAAGTATCACAAATTCTTACGTCACGAAGTGTTTTCTTCTTTACTTTTATACCTACAATACTCAAACAAATTTCTTGCAAACAATGTTGTTAACGTTTGTTTTATAAGATTTCGCTGTATTAAAGCATTTGAAAAATCACTCATGTCTTGAAAGTTCTTATAAGATGTCTTGTGCAGGAGACTATTGTGTACCCGCTGTCGAAAACAACTGACTCCTGTTGACAGTTTTATAATATTTTCTAGACCATATGGAAAGGAAATAGATTGTCAGTAGTACAAAATTTTTCTGGAGAGCGAGTAAACAAGCACCAATTTTTTAGTATTGTGTTAAAGTGACGTCGACGTCGACAACTGTAATAAGGGTGATTATTTTAAAATAAATACCTGTTGAATGGTACCCATTTTGATATAGCTCGCCGAATTTTTATTTTTTTCGTATTTACTATGTGGGGTCTGTTGGCCGTCATATTGAGTTTTGACTACTTTACACTACTATCTTTAGCAACACTCCCAGGATTAAGACAAATCGATTAATGTAAGGATAATCAAAAACGGTCCACGCGTTCGGTTTATATACAGGCATGTTCTGTAAATCAAAAGGTTGGAATTCACTTTGTGAAATCACAATTGTGATTTGATGGTGTTTTAAAAATCACAAGTTTTAACGTTTTGGTGTAATTTTACCCCTTCAAAAACACAAGAAAACAGCTGATGTTTTGTTTTGTAAATGCAAAATCGCAAATGCAAATCATGAAGCAAATAACAACATTTATTGCAAAAGAAAGTGTCTTAAATTTTTTCATAATTTTATAAATTCTTTCATAGAAAATTGCTCATTTTACTTTAAAAATCAATAGAAAAGATGTTAATTTATTGCGAATTTCAAAATAAAGTGATTGAAAAAATAACCAAGTGATTAAAAATCCTCAGGCAATTAGCTGACCGGTTTAAAATCAAAAAAATTTAAAAAGTTTTGTGTGCAGAACACCTTTCTTGTGCTTTCAAATCACTTTCACAAAAAGTGATTTTCAGAACATACCTAATAGTGCCGCAAAGGAACACACATACATACTTACATACAAACATAAACACAATACCAGTCTTTGCGTCGCGCAGTCGGGTAAACAGGGTTGTTATTAGATTGTAGTTTGTGTCTATGTATCTGTGTGTCTGTACGAGTCCACGTACAAACCAAACGGGTGTACTGATTTTGATTTTAGATTTTTCTGTTTGAAAGGTGACTTGATCGAGAGTGTTCTTACCTATGTTTGAAGAAAATTAACATGTTTTGTAGAAAATATCACATATTTTCTAGATGTATTCGGGGGTTTTTAAAGTTTTTAATTTTTGTCATTTATAAATTAATAAATATTAGCTCAATTCAAGACTCAATTTAAATAACAAAAATTAAAAATTTTAAAAACCCCCGACTTTTTTCAGAAAAGATGTTATATCTTCTAAACGACTGGACCGATTTTTTTCAAACATAGCTAAGAACCCTCTCGATCTTTCAAACAGAAAAAACTAAGTGAAAATCGGTCCAGCCGTTTGGCCTGTACGTGGACACAGGCAGACACAGATACACAGACACACACTACAAACTTATAACACCCCTTTTTTTAGTCGGGGGGATTAATAAAACGCTGTATGTAGTATATCTTTGTATACAACACAACTTCATATTCTTATACAAATTTATTTTCTTGTGATTTTTGATTTCGCTTTCGCAAAGATTAAAATATATTATTCGCTGTCGCATGCGCTAAACTGGTATTCGTTACTTCCCTAGTTTTTAATTTCTTGAAAAGTGTCAGATATATACCATGCGCGTTGTCACTTTTTTTAACAACAGAATTATTAAGAAAATGTTTGCAAAAATGTTGTATGCATATGATTTATGGGAGAGAGACACAAAATATACGAGGGTGGATTATTAACTCAGTGTCTTTTTTAATTTCCCGCCTCTTGATTGAAATTGCAACACTTCTCCTGTTAAGAGACAACTGTCAGTTGACTCCTTTCTAAATTTTAACAAGCTGTGTCATTTAGTTTGTGTTTGCCAGCCGGTGATAACAGGCTACCTCGCCTTTTGAGAAGAAAATAGAAAGAAGTAAATTTTGTATGCTCATTAAACATTATTTTTTGCAAAAAAAACCGTCAATCAAAACAAGGAAAAGCTCGATAAATACTATGGGGACTCTGCACCATCGATTTCAATGCTAAAAAGTTGTTTACTGACTTTCGTTGTGGTCGCACAAGTACAAATGACGCTGAACGTTCTGGAGGGAAAATTGAGGTCAGTACCAGTGTTTAAAAAACTGAAGTGATTTTCATATTTGTGATTTGAACGGGCTAAGGTTCGTATTGCTTTTTAAGCCAAATTACACGTGATAATTATTAATGAACAAATAACAAGAAACTCTGTTGTAAATATTCTGACTAACAACACATAGTTGAACGGAACAGCCAGCCGTTTCATTTCATTTCATTTTGCTTCTGCTTTGGCTTTTGAAAAATACAACAGTTTCAGTCAAAGTAAAATTACAAAACGATTTATTGCCAATTGCGCAGTATTTTAAACAGTTAGCGATTTGAAAAGTTTGAATTTCATTTGCTTTTGGTTAGTATCGCAAGTAAAAGCAGAAGCAGTTTATATGCTTTTGGAAGTCACAAACAATTACAGTCGAAGAAGCAAAAAAATTGTGCTTTTATAAGTTTGAAACAATCGCAGTAGTGGTTTTTGTTCTTGCTTCTTGTCTGATGTGCAAAAACAACAACAAAAACATAACAAACACCATAAAATAGTTGATTGAACCCTCAGAAAGCTTCTAAAAGCAAAAGCTTTTGCTTCTTCGACTGTTACTGTTTGGTATTTAGAAAAGCACACATAAGCTTATGCTTTTACTAGCGAAACTAACCAAAAGCAACAACAAATAAAATTCAAACTTTTAAAATCGTCGACTGCTGAAAGAACTGCGCAATTTTTCATAATTCGTTTTCTGCTTCTGCTTCGACTGCGACTGTTGGTTATTTTCAAAAGCACAAGCAAAAGATTTGGTTCATTTTAAACAGTTGGAAAAAGCTAAAGCAACGAAAAGTAAAAATTTTACGATTTTTGCTACTTCGACTTAAGTTTTTTAATTTAAAATCCACGATATGGTATGATAGTGCGTGAGATTGTTGATACCATAGGCATTTCATATGGCAGTGTAGTTTCGATTTTAAATGATCAGCTGGGTTTAAGAAAGTTTTCTGCAGGATGGGTGCCGCTTTTGCTCTCAATTGACCATAAACGTAAACGTGTGACAACTTCAAAGGATTGTTTGGAGTTGTTTAACCGCAATCCGAATGAGTTTTTGAGGCACTTTGTAACTGTGAATAAAACATGGATCCATTACTGTACTCCGGAGACCAAGCAGCAGTCTAAACCTGCTCCGAAGAAGGCCAAGGTGAGTTTTTCGGCATGGTTATGGTAACAGTGTTTTGGGATGCACACGGGTTAATCCACATCGACTACCTTCAAAAGCGAAAAACAATAATGGGCGAATATTATGCCAACTTATCGATTTAATGAGTATTTAAAAAGGAAAACGACCATATGGCCAAGAAAAAAGTTCTTTTTCATCAAGATAATGCGCGAGTGCACACGTGTGCAGTCTCAATGGCAAAACTCTACGAATTGGTACCCCATCCTCCATATTATCCGGATTTAGCCCCTACTGATTACTTGCTATATCCAAACCTAACGAATTAGCTCCAACGATAAAATTATTGAAATAGGAATTTGGCCTATTTTAAGGACCTCGAAAAATCCTATTTTTTGGGAAAGGATACAAAAACTGGAGAAACGTTGGACTAAGTGTATTAAGTTAATAGGAGATTGTGTTGAAAAATAAATTTGTGTTTTGCAAAAAAAACTGTGTTTCATTCAAAAGGTCACAGACATATTGATCCGTCCTCGTACATACATATGTATGTATGTATGTATGTATGCATGTAAATAAATAGAAATTTTTGCAAAACTTGTGTAAAGTTTTTTTTTATTTAAATTATGTTTAAGCAAAACTTATTTTATAAATATGTAGTGAAATTTTTCATGGGGTTTTTTTTAGTTTAATCGTTACACTATATACGACTATATACAACCCATTTATGAAAAAAAAATAGCTAGGAAAACTAAAAAAAAATTATAACATAAAATGAAATTAAACTCAAAATCAGTTTTTCTAATAAAAATTATTTATTAAAAAATCATATTTTTTAAACTTAAATTTTAAATATTGACAACTAAAATTTATTTTATAACTTAAGGAAAATAACAAAAAAAATATATATATAATTACTATATAATCATATTTGAATTTTTTTTTGACACTTGACTTTACTACCTAAAATCCTTAAACATTTACATATGCATGTTTTTTTTCAACAATTTTATTAAAAAAAATTATAATAATTCAAAATTATTATAAAAATTATTTAAATATAAACCAAGTCTTGAGAAAATAAAAAAAACGCAAAATATTAAAATTAATGACTCAAAAAATATAAGATTTAACTTAAATAAAAAAATTATTTTAGTAATAATAAAAATTATAATAAAAATTATTTTATTATATATTGCTACAAAAACATTAAACCTTGAATAAACTCTATATTGATGTCATATTTATAAGGTGATTTTTTTTTTGTATTCGTGCTTTTAGAATCATTTTTTTACACTAATTAAGCATATATGACTTTGGCACGTTAATTATGCTTAATTAAGAATGGCCATTTGTGAAAGAAAATGCTTTAACCAGAATCAACATTTTCAAAAATAAAAATATGCTAATATAATTAATTAATTTTTTTTAAATATTTTTACAATAATATTTAAAAATCATCCTTAAGAATATAACTCAAAATTTTTTCTAGGAGTATTAAAATGATTTTAAAAATTTTAAATTAAACTTATAATTAATCAAGGAATTGTTAAATATTTTGTAAGGGCGAAGATTTAACAAGCTAAAAAAGCTTGTTAAGCTTTACCACAGACAACCGATACACTAGTTATTGTATTCTTGTGAATTCCTTTAGTGTAAAACAAAATAAAGAAAAGTTAAAAATTAATTATTGCATTTGAAAAGATTGCACAAAATTTTTTTTTAAATATTTAATGTCATTAGCCCGATTCACAGTCTTGTGCAAATGGTCTTGCATCGTAGCATATGCCAAATGGTATAGTATATTGATACTCACCACTAAGAACTGTTAAGTGGTGAGTATCAATATACTATACCATTTGGCACATGCTACAATGCAAGACCATTGCACAAGATTGTGAATTGGGCTATTGTATTTTTTTAAAGTTTATTTTTTAAGTGGCCTGTTAAAGGTTTTATTGTGTGTTTGCGTTTAACTCTTAAAGAGTGTTTTTTTTAATTAAATTAAATTTAATATTAATATATTAAATTAATATTAATATTAAATTAAATATTAATATTAAAATATTAGTTACATTTCCTTATACAGGGACATTTATTTATGCATTTCAATTTTCTTACTGTGTAAAAAGTTGTTGACTATTTTTTGTTGGTTTAAGTTTACGTATTTTCACTTTATTTTATGTAGTATTTAGGCATAAGCTTTTTTGTTATTTAAAAAGTTTATATATACAAATATTTATTTTCATATTGATTTTTTATATATTACATACACAAACAATTTTTCTTTTAAAGAAAATATTTTGTTTTAAAAAATAAAAGAAAAAAAACTAATTTAATTTAAAACTATTTTAAATTTAAATTAAACAATGGAAAGGTTAGTCATTGGGTAAGAATTTGTAAGTCCTTCTTTGATGTCCCCTGATTTTTCTTCTAGGAGACAATTTGTTTCGTTTTCCTTCCATTGCATATGACTCTTATTAAAATGAATTTACTTTTTTTTAAATTTGATATTTATAAATTTTACTTTATGTGTGTACTTATATTTCTTATTTTTTATATCTAATTTTAACTTAAATTAATTAATAATGTGGCTTTTATAGAATTGTTTTATTTCTATTTATAACTAACTTGCATGTAAGTATGACACATTAAATGAATGAACTTAATTTAATAAAATTTCACTCTACACTGGTCAACAGTTTCATATAAATATATTTATTGTATAATAAAATTTTGAATTTATAAATTGTGAGAGAATAACTTATTTTTAAAGCATTTATATAAGTATTTTATAATTGGTTTTTAACATATTTTCAATCATTTTCAATTTCAACAACATAATAATGAAATATTATCTATCTTCTAACTATCTATCTATCTATCTATACAATTAATAGGCGAACATGTTTTTTGTAGTCCCTTTTACGCTGGTACCACCGCACCGATTTTAAAAAGATTTATATGGTTTTAAAGGATTTTTATACAGATGTGCAGAATCTATATTTTATTGAAATCGGTTTAGTATTTTGGGAGCTATAAGCGTTTAAAGTTGCTACTACTACATGCACACATATTACACACGCATTTATTAGCTTACAACCCTCTAGTCAACCTAGAACTATATGTCTCTACGCCAATACTCTTTCTCCAGCGACAATTGCAGTAGTTAAAATGTCGACAACTTTCCTTTTATGCGCGAGTAGAGATACGTTAGAGACGACAGTTCTAGTGTATTTCTGGTGATATTGTCAATGAACGCGTCAATAGTTTGTTTTTCTTTCTTATTATGTTGTGCAATAATATTAAATAAATATATGTATGTAGACGAGGGTCACTAAAATTTACGAGCGAATCTTCGGTTCAAATATCTCCATATGGTCGTAAAAGAACTACCTTCTCAATAGTGCTAAAGTCTACTGATAGATTTTGAATGACAACCCTATGTTATTTGTCAATAGGCATTTACATTGGCTGGGGTACACCTAGTCAGTAGCACTATTGACAATGTCACTAGAAAATCACTATAAGTTTACTATTGACAACGACAGATGATATATCGATATTGTAGACTAGAGCCCATAAAATTTACTAGTGAATCTTTGGTGCCAATGTCTCCATGTCTTCCCGAAAGAACTACTAAGTCAGTAGTGCTATAGTCTAGTGGTGGATTTTCAATGACAAGCTAATGTTAAATGTCAATAGATGATACCATTGGCTAGGGTACACCTGGTCAGTAGTGCTACTGACAACGTCACTAGTAAATCACCACAATTTCACTATTCGCCTTTTCTGCAGGGAAGTAAAAAAAGAAACAAAACATGAGTGCGTGTGTGTGTTTGTAGTACTTCTCTTGACCTTACAATTGTTTTTCTCTTATTTGTTGTTGTATCAAAGCCATAATACTTAAAGGAAGCGAGTTGAATAAATTGAATTAGGTTGGTTGAAGGGATTTTGTTTATGCTTTTTTAATTTCATGTATTATTTATGGCCAAACCCACGATTTCGACAACGTTCGACTTGTCGCACACTTACATTGAAAACAAAAACAAATTTTAATATTTTGTTGTTGTTTCAAATGTAAGTGTGCGACAAGTGGAACGTTGTCGATATCGTGGGTCAGGCCTTTAATTATGCTTGCATATGTATGTATGTAAGTTTGTGTGTGGCTGTGTTTTAATGAATTTTTTTATGATATAGGGCCTGTGCGAAACGGTAGCAAAGTACTAGTGTAAGTAAATTTTTGACACTTCTGAGGTGAATAAAATTTCACTAGGCCTGGGGCCTAGTAGAATTTTTGACACAACAGATAAATTTTTGACAAGCAGCAAATAAGAAGCATGGTATCATAAAAGGCAAAACCACCGCCGTCGCTCCGAGCCATCGCCTTTTACATACATTCTTACGTCTCTTAAATGTAGTTAGACTGTGAAAAATGCATTGTTTATTTTAATTTCTGAAAAATTTTGCATCATTTATATAATATTATATAATTTTTTGCTACGAGAATATTGTTTTATAAAAAATTTTTTTGTAGTCAAATTTTTTGTTTCGCCGCCGCAGCAATTTTTTCATCAGCTTCTTTCTATGCTAAAGAGAATTTCTCAAAATTTTACATTGTCAAAAAAGATATCATTTGGCACAGCAGAAAAATGAAATTTTTTCCCCACAGGCAAATATTTTTTTACCATAGTACTTTTCTACCGTTTGGCACACGCCCGTAGATACATTTTCTTTGAATCTTTAATTATGTACTTTTTGATTCTAGAATACGGATGAGTGTGTCGTCCGTTTGGTACATCTAGTTATAAATATTATATTATACGGTATAAATAAGTATTAGTCAAAAAACAAATCCCTCTGGAACAATCAAATATTTCAATTACAAATTTTGTTTCTTTTTTTTTAGCCAATTTATCAATTGAGGATGGTATTCACTATCCTGCAAAGTCAAATGACTTTTGAACAAATACAAGAATCAATGGAATTTATGAAAATTTTCAAACGATAATCACCCTTATCGTGAATAAAATATGAAATTATTGTTCCCAAGAAATTTTCATTCCCCATGAAGGGAAATTGCAATCGTGAATTTCATGGGAACGTTTGTTCCCGCTATCGATGAGTAGTGAATGTAAAAAACGGACAGAAGACTTGTAAAGCTTAAAAATTAATTGAAAATCAAACAAATTAATTTTATTAAAAAGAAATGCACATATCTTAGGTTTCAAATGAAATGTTTTTGAGTGTAAAGTTGTGTTTTTAAATATTTTAGGTGATATGAAAAAAATTCTTTAGTTTACCACAACCATAAAATTTACTGCATGATCTTGTCATAAATATAATTATTTATCATTGTAGAAAAATAAAATAGATTCAAATCGAATATAAATTATTTGCTGGGTTTTTTGTATTAGTTTCTAAGCCTACTACGCTTATTTTTCTTTTGTGATTTTCAAAAATATTATTATTTGTGAATTCTCAAATAGTTCTTGAAAGTCTGTGCATAAGGTAAGAGGTTTGTGACTATTCAAAATGTGTGGTTGAAGTCTACTGATGATTTGTTACAGCAACAATGAAATATATAGACAACGCTGAACCACCAGCAAATAAATTTCAAATTAGTATAATTATTTATAACTTTTAATATATAATTGCAAGCATAATATTGAAATTACGCAGTGCATTAATTCAGTTCACCTGCAAAAATAAAGTGAACAAAGCCGAGGGAAACGTGAAAAAATCCATGTGAAAAATATTATTCACAATAAGGGGAATCAAGAGAGGGGACACATTTTTGGTGGGAAATTATTCACGATTGCAATTTGGGGAAAAGGGAAAATATTTCGAGGGAAAAACTGTTCACGATAGGGGTGATAGATTCTCAAATATCATATCTGAAAGAAAATTATCGTGTATGATTTTAAACGCATGTGTAGGACCATTATTAATTTGTTGAAAACGATAAATTTACTCGCATTCGGTTTACAGAACAGGGCCGAATATTGTATAATTAGACGATTAGACAATGCTTACGACTTTAATGCGAGCTGGTGAATTGAAAAAATACAGTTTATTATTAACATAATTGGAACGAATGAGGAAGATCATATGCCACAACGTGTTCGTAGCCAAATATTCTTTAGTCAGGACGACTTTGTATTTAATGTTATTTGTAATTATTTGAAGCTACAAAACGAAAGTGACAAAATACGAATACAAAAATTTTATTTTCTTTACGAATAATTCGGGTTATAAACATTCCCGAGAACAAATTTTTTTTTGTATAAAAAAATCTTTGTATTCTAAACAAATGGTGAGTGAAATAAAAAGTGAAAGAATTTCGAATTTTCGAGCTCAGCTTTTTTCGGCGCTGTCTTGTAAACTGAATCTGAGTAAATATCTCGTTTTCAAAACGAAGTAAAAATGTTTAGGTTCTCTAAGCCGACTACTCGAATAAATTTACCTGGTCCAAAATGCTATTATTCCAATAAATCATTGAAGAAACATCAAAATACAATTCGCATTTATAATTTGAGGTCTTTTATAATCAAATTATGTACATGCAGTTTGATATATGTATTTAAGTCTAAAAAAAAGGTTTTAAAAATAGTAAAATTTTAATGATAGTTTTTTTTTTTTGGGAATAAAGAGAGTGAATCAAGTAATAAACAAATAAAGTTACAAAACATCTTGTTGACTAGTGTAGTTTAAAATATTATGAATAAAATGTTTCTAAACGAAAAACTTAAAAAACTATATATGTATATGACTTTTTAGTTGTTGCGTGCGTGTGGATTTTTTTTCCTTTATATACATACATAAGTTATTCCTTTTGTAACTGAGTAATTATGTATGTAGTTAATAAATTATTGTTGTTGTCAAACATTTATTTTTAATTGATACATAAATCCATACATATGTATGTATGTGTTTGTGTATGTGTGTGTGTTCCATACCAATAAAAGTATTGCCACCACTAACTAGTAAGTAGTAGAAGCACTGGCAGCTGTTGCTGCCGCTAGAGCCGTTGTGGTAGGTGTTTAAAAATTTGCACAATTTTTACTTGGTGTTGCATATTGTTGTTGTAGAGTTTGGTGGGTGGTATTCGAATTAAGGTGGTTTTGCATAAATTGTTTCATACTGTGGCGTGATGTATTGCTACTGGTATTGCTGCAGCTATCGCTATTGATAGTCATACTACTCATGTAGCTATGAACAGTATGTCGTTGCTTTTGTTGTTGTTGTTGTTGTTCTTGTTCACTTGATACGTTGCTATTATCATTAGAGATTTCTTGATGCTGCTGCTTGTTAGCACTTGTTTTCAATTGCTGTTGATATTGACTAAATTGTGACATTTGTCTAGTTGTGATGTTGTTGTTGTTGTTGTTGCTGCTGTTGTTATTGCTGCTGTTACTGGTACTAATGTTGCTGCTACAAATAGTACTACTATTGTTGCTATTAACGTTGCTGCTGTTATTGTTATGAAATTGCAGTTGTTGCTGGTGCTGTTGTTGTGACTGTTGATGGGCATGAAAATTTTCTACTATACTTTTGTTATTATAACTATTACTATTTCCATTTGGCTATGTTGCCCAACCCCCAGATATTCTCGGACGTTTATGTGCCTGATTCGGTCCATCGAAGTCATTTATTTGTTGATGTTGTTGTTGCTGCTGCTGCTGTTGCTGTTGTTGTTGTTGCTGCTGCTGATGCTGTTGTTGTTGATTTACCGCTTTTTGTATGTCATTTAAACGCATGTCGGGCGAGGGTACATTAGTTGGCGTCACAGAACCTGTATTGATAAAAATGAAGTCTAATTTAAAGAAAAATTAGTTGTTTTTATAAAATACATTTGATATTCTTTTTATATTGAACTGGTTGATCATTTAAGCTGGCAATTTTTTTTAGTTTTGTCAGGGATGCAATTAAAAAAAAGCAAAAATATGGCAGTTTATTAATTTAGTTATAATAATAATTGTTAAAAATGTTTAGTATGAAACAAAGAAAAAAAAGAACCATTAGCAAAATCGATTTTAGACTTAAAAATTTTATCAAATCCGCATATATGACCAAAATCTCTATCTTAGCGGGAAGTTTCGGGGATTTTCAGCAAGGTCAAAAGATTCCCATTTTTGTATTGAAGTCTATTAATGAGTTTCTTAAACAAACCCGAAGTGCATATCGTTACCTAATATAGAAAAGACCTAACGAATTATTTTTTTGAAATAGAGAATTTTGCGTTTTTGACACATGTACAAAAAAACTTGATCTCAAAAAAATAATGAGTTAGGGCCTTTCTATAATAACCAAATAATAATAATTCTTATTTGTTGCTTAACCAGCAATTAGTAAAGAACTAACAACAATGTTGTGAATTAGAGATGGTAAAATTGAGCTTTCAATAAAAAAAGTTTCAGCAATACAATGAATCAAAACAATTCACAATATTTCATTAGCTCTGAAAAATATGCACATATGTACATAAAGCCGAAATTTGCATCCACTAACACCACATGCAGTGGACCAAGCTGAAGAACGCTGATGACGAAGTTGTAACAGACTTCGAAAACAGCATGTGGTTCCGTTCTGCTAGTGTTGTGTTTGTAAGAATATTTACAATCAACTTTGGTTTTATTTATTCCTTAAAAATTATCACATGTAATTTGGCTTACACAGCAATACAAACTTTCGCCTAATCGAATCATACGGAACCGTTCTGCAAAATACGACATGTTAAATCACAATGATTTTGTAAATAGCACGACTTAAAGCGTTGGAAGCAGCGATACCAACTTTGTGCTTTTGGCACTATTTTTAGTGCTTTTGAAGACTCAAAACGCCAAATTTTGAGCGTTAGTGCCAAACTGAGAAATAGCACTAAGTAGTGCTTTTAAGAAATTTGTTTATTTCTTAAAATTACTTTAATAAAAACTTGATGTTTTTTATTTTTTCAGTGTAAAGCATAGCTTTTTCGTCTGATATATTTCATTAAGGATACTGATTATCATTGCCGAAATAGATAATAGCTTAGAAAATATTAAACATCAAGCTCGTTTTTCACGTTAGTGCTTTTTACGCTTTTTGGATCTCAAAATTACGCTTTTTGTGCTTTTTCCAAATTTTGATGTGCTTTTAGAGCCAAAAAAGTTGGCATCACTGGTTGGAAGTTGATATAAAATATTCTATTATAAATGACAAAAGTTTAAAATACATTAAAAAACCCACTAACAAGTCAGCTATTAATATTTTGTTTTTGAGATCACGTGATTTGAAATCACCGTGATTTTCAAAACAGGCCAGATATATATCGAAGAATTCTTTATACTGATTCCAGAAAAAAAATTTAATTTAGAGCTTTGGCTTATGCATAAATTCATACGGTTTATTTATTTGATCCCTATTTGCGCATGCTGGACAAAAAACACCAACAAGCCGAAGAGTTTGAGGGTTACAATCCTCGTAATGAACACATCCTGTACTTAAAATTCAAGGGTTACATAATATCAAATGCAGATGCACCATAAGTATTAGTATCAAGTTCGTATGTAAACTTGCAAAACGCCGATATATTTGCATATCGCTCTTGTTCCTCAAAAGAGGGTCACTTTTTGCAAGAAAACGATATACAATGGTCATATGATTAATATCATATTATTTTAAAAAAAATTGTAAATTTTGAGTTGGCCCCCTTTAAAAGAACAAGTGCGATATGTATAATTTATCGCACGTTTATGCTTATAACCGCGTTATTTAGGCAAAAGCTTTATTTTGTTGTACAGTGCTTATCAATCACAATTCATGCGTTTTATTTATGCAGCATTTTTCTTTTATATTTCTTTATTATTGTTATTTTTTGGTTAGTTACAAAGCAAGAAATGTTATATAAAGGTGTTATAATTCAATAAAAATAAAAATATGTATGTGTGTATATTTATAATAAAAGAGAACATAATGAGGAAATTTAAAAATGTTAAAGAAATGATGTACATATACTCTTTTGTAAAGTTATTTTTATGAGAACTTAATAATTTACATAAAATCTTTTGGCATTTGTTTACGGTTTAGTCCATAAAAAATCCTTGCTTCAGGTTTAAAGCCCACAATAGTTGTTGCACATTTTTAAGCTAATAAATGTTTAATAATTAATAAGTACCGTATCACACACGACAATTTTAGTTGAGCAACTTTTTAGTTCATGTTCGAGAGAGGGAAAATATAATGGTTCCTCTTTTCATTATAAATATTCTCTCTTACATAAGCTCAACAGTTTTTCAACTAAAATTGCCAGGTGTGACTACAGTATAAAAGCAAACATTAACAGTTTCACAAAATTCCAATGTTGCCAGTACGTACTAGAGGCCTGCCTAAACAGTCTTGAAATGTAAATACGTCTTGTTTTTAAAATGTATTCTCGTGGCATGTATTATAAATTCTGTCGTTTAATAAGCGAAGCACTATGGATGTATTGATGTTCGTGTATATGGGTATTAACATGTCGGGAAGACTTTTTGTTCGTAACAAACAATCAAAAGAAGTAGTGTTGATACGTACTAAAATTTCAAATGAACAATAGCTTTTTAGTAGTTTTAAGAAAACATTTTTTATTAACACAATCCTTTGCTATTGTGTACTTTTAACCTGTAACAAGATTTTTTTTATGTATTAAATCCATTGAAATTAAAATCTGGAAAATCTATGAAATCCGAATGGAATTTTGAAAATATGAAGAGCGCAATTTTGGTGTGTGATATTAAAAGTCAATCAAAAATGTTCGCCTAATAGAAATCTTTTCTTTTAAAATACATTGTTAAGTATATATGTATAAAATATAAACCAAACATGAAAAATAGTCGAAATATAATATGTAAAATACTCAGTTAGCATTTTTCACAATAAAAATTATAGGAAAAGAAATTGAGGTATAAAAAAACTTTTGATATTTCATAATGAATGGGTATTTAATGGATTGACTACATAATGAATAAAATATTGAATGAATGATGAAAATAATGAATTTAATAGAAATTAATTCAAATACCGCCATATTTCCCATTTAACAATTCAACATTCAATGTTCAATATATAAAGTTCGTATAATGTATTTTATCTTTTATTTCCTTTAAATTGTAGCCAATTTACCAAAATTCCATAATCTAGAATTCTGACCCAGTTGTGATCGATAGGGATAACCTTCATATTTATCTATGCCTAGAAAATAATTACTTTTTATTGTTTATATTTTATTTAAGATGGAGAGAAAAAACTTTAAAGTAAATTTGGACTATTTTGCTCTTACGCGTTTAAATTACACGTTAAGTAACTTATTATTTTAATGATTAATTTGGATAAAAAAATAAAGCTCATGCGTTTAATAAAAGCTTTAAGTTGCAGATAATTTTATGCCAAGAAAGAGATTTAAAAAAAGCTTACTCAAGTTAATAATTATTAATGCTTAAAGATAACTTAAGTTATCCTGATTTAAAAAATATTAACTATATGGGAATCGATTATTGATTTGCAGCAGTAAAGCTTAGTACAATTATTTTCTTTGAAAATGTATTTAAAAAAATTAGCAATAGGGGAAATAAAGGACTTTGTTGCGAGGCGTAGAACTTTAAATACTCGTATTTCCAAAGTTTCATATGGCGGAAAATCGCATAGAATATGCACATTTGTGCCCTTAATTATGAAAGTGGTTTAAGTCACATGCATTTTGATTCGAAAATTATCAAGTAAATCTTAAAAAAAATTCAATAAATATTTAATAAATATCAAATAAATTTATATTAATCGGGACTAGTACAACTCTAAATTAAAATGTTACATAATATCAAAATATTTCTTAGTTTGTTCAAATGTAATCTTCTAAATATTTTGACTAAAGAAATAAATGACTTAGACGACATTCATAATTAAGGGCACATATTAGAACTTCTTAATACAATTCTGCTGTGGTTTAAGTTTATCTATTTAAAACAGTAAAAGGAAAGGGTCTTGAAGATATTAACAATTTCTACTTAAAAACTAATTATATTGAATTTTTTTTAATAAAAAAACATTTGCTTTATTCACAAAATATCTTTAGAAATCTGCTCTTTTTGTGTGTTTTATGCTCTTGCTTTAAGCCGGGTTTCCATCTGTGTGCCATGTGTCACACAAGCGTAAAAAAAGCGTAACCACTAATTACTAATGAAAAACTTTTAGATTCAGACATGTATTTATTAATTTAAATAGTTTCATACATCACTACTAGACAATTTTATAGAATACAGCATGATTGCAAACTGTTTAAATCAATAAATACATGTCTGAATCAATCAGTTTTTCATTAGTAATTAGTTGGTTACGCTTTTTTGGGCAAATGACACACAAGAAATGTCAGATGTAAACTCAGCCATAGATTTTTGTTAGTTGTTGTTCTGTGTACGCAGCGTTGCCAAATGTGCAGTTATCCCTGATTTTAGCAGTTTTTTTAAGCATAGAGAAGTTTTGTAGTTTTTTGCTTAAAAAATAAGTTTTTAAGTTTTTCTTTAAATTATGTAGTTCTTAAGTTTTACTTTGGCTCAATTTTGTTATTTTAATTCTGATATCTGAAGCCCATAGTTTTACCCATTTTGCTTAATATAACAGTGAATGGTTATTTATACTATTAGCACTTCCTGTATTATTATTAATTCGCCTTGCCTTATTGAAAAAATAAAAACAAGTTTTGCACTTTCTTCATTGAAATAATTCGATCTCTTATAGAATGAGATAAAACACGACGAAATATATACCAAATTAAAAGGTAGACCCCATAGATTTTGAGGCCATACATTTTTTTCAGAACTCTCGGCGAATTTTTAGTAATTCACAGAAAAAAAAACAAACACTTTATTTTGGCTTAGCAAGTGTATTAAATAAATAAATTATTATGAACTTCAAATGAAACAAAATCTTATAAAACAGAAGCAAAAATTTATGTTAACTTATTATCTTGAAATTTTGATCCACTTAAATCTTTAGGTTGATTCGGAAAAAAAGAATTTCCCTGTTTAATTTAATGCGAAATATCCTATAGTGTATCTCAAACACTTCCCTTTCAATTAATTAAAAAATTTATAAATTTGTAGAGCCATATTTTCTTAACTAATGCCGATGAGGCCATCTCGAAGGTAAAACGTAACAACTTGACAAACATTATTAAGTCATGATAAAAATATATCACGTATAGACGTAAGGTTAATGCCCCCTCCCCTTACCTCAAATATAAAAAATACTAAAGAATTTTTTATGAGCAGTTTTTTCAGCTGCAAATCATTTTTTTCCTTCTAAATTTTCAGTTTTCCAAAAAAAAAACATTAATACACTACAATTAAAAAACAGAAAGTGTATTTCACACAAAAAAACACGATACAAATTGTTGTGAATTAAGCATATGTGTAAATGTAAGGAACCCGGGGTAATTGAGACAGTAGAACATCTACTGTGCCGCTGTCCGGCTCTAAACCGCACCATATATGACTGTCTTCGTGATCACACTTTTCGTAGTCTTGATCTTGTAGCGGGAATAGAAATTTGTAGGCTGCTAAGGTTTGTTAAATCTGTGTGGGAGTCATTCGATACAGGCACCGCGAACTAGGCCGCCATACTTACAGGTTTCTTGTCATATTCTGGTATCGCTAAGGATCAATCCTGGTCTATGTGAGGTCCTTGACCACCCAGACTAACCTAACCTAAGCATATGTGTTTTTAATATTATCTTAAATGCATTCCTTAAAATAATTCTTTCGGCATAAAATTATCTTCTTTTTATATTAAAAAAAAATAATAATTATTAAAATGTAAGCCAAATATTAGTAAAACGAACTTGTAGGAAAACTTTTAAAAAGTAACAAATATAAATATAATTTAAAAAAAAAGGAAAAAGAAAAATACATACCAGGTGTCGGAGTTAAGTGGCCCGTTGATGATGGCCTTGAGCCAGTCATGACCAAATGTTGCTGGTTATGATTTAAAACACTTAGATTAGTGGCCTGATCATTGACAGAACCATTCGAAGTGGCGGAAGAGTTAGAAGCACCGCTACTTGTTGCACCACTGCCACCTCCTCCGCCGCCACCGGCACCGCCAGGACTTGTGCCCGCTATAACACCAATAGAGCCGCCGCCTACTCCTAAGCCGTGCGTGCTGATAGACAGTGAGTTATTTATACTGTTTGAACTCAAATTATTGTGATTGTTATGGGGACCATTCGCAGAGTTTGCATTTCCGCTGCCACTGTTGGCGGCGGTGGTGTGCGAAGAGCCATTACTATTTGGTTGATGACCACCAGAGAGATCACGCGGCGGAGATTGTGGTTCGGATTTGACTTTTATATCATCGGGCGATGAGGCAGGAGGTGGTGTTGTATTTGCTACCGACAAATGGGATATTCTAAAGTAGTCACTTTAATTAAAATATATGCTGAATCAAAAAGAAGCATGCGAATAGAAATACTAACCCCGATTGATGTACCAAGCCCTGATGCGTACTCCAAGTGGGCAAACTCATAACATCGGAGGTGCTCATAGAGAAATCTTGTGGTACAAAGGGATAACCCTGCAGCGCTGGTATGGGTGTTTGTAACGTCATCACGGGAGTATTTAAAGATGTTTGATTGTGACGCTTTTGGATAAAAGAAATATTGCACAATAATTATTTGACTGATTTGCATTTTCTTTAAATATATCATAAATACATACATCTCCATACGCCAGCTCATCTGTGGTGGACATATTTTGAGCAATTGATGATGCTGGTATGACAACACGTAAATTGGAAGCTCTCCCATTTTGACTACCCGGCGATTGCTGTTTATGGCTTAATTGATGCGCTAAATTAAAAAAGAAACCTTATTTTTTTATTTCAATTTTAAATTTGTTTTTCAATATATGTGTGTAACTACATTTAGGAATTGCAATTTCTTAATTAAAATATAAACATTATTGCTCAAGCATGCTAAAATTAAATTTAAAGTTTTTAAAAACAAAATAAGTAGACATACATACATGTAAGTAATTAGGTAAATATGTAATTTGATTTTTTTAATGAATAACAGTTTAATTAATATTTCAAATATGTCTAATTAAAGTATACATAATATGTGTAAAGTATGTACATATATTTACATATGTATGCATTTATGTATATATTTCTACAAGATAAGTACGTAAATGTAATGAAATCTTTTTGCAAAATTTTAATTACATGCATTTTTAGAAATATAAATTTCTAAACAATATGGAGTTTTCCCTTTGTTCCTTTGAAAAATATTCGATTAATTGTGGAAATGGTAGCTGGCGCTCTTTACAACTTGAACTATTTCTGACTATATCTGTGTTTGTGTTAAAAAAGTTACAGGAGAAGCTGACACATGGTTGGTTGGTGGGTTGACGTGGCTGCTCGCTCCATACAAACTTTCACGTATAATCTAGATGATTACTTCTTGACACACCACTCCACTCGTCGGTGTCAACATATACAGGTTCGTATCTAAGTACTTGAGTTATATAATAAGGTCATTTAAACTAATCTCTGATAATTCTGAAAGGTCGTCTAGTACTCGTGTTTCGGGAGCACATAGCTGGACATTCACAAAGAAAGTGGAAGACTGCCTCTTTCTTTCTTTCTTCACTACAGCAGAACTCATGATAGGACAGGCTGCTAGCATGCCTGCCGATTGTGCAGCATGCCTGCCGATTGTCCAGTGTCCCGTCGCGAGTTTAACGAGCCTTGTTAATTCTATTGAGCGCCTATCACTCTAGCAAGGCCATAATTTCCAACAATATTGCACGTGTCTATATTGCGTGATTTATATTCAGCCTTTTGGAGATAATGCTGGACGACTGGTCTTCTTTCACTTAATTTTTGCTTTTTCGCATGGCTTTTGCCGAGAGTAAAGATAATAGCGGTTTTAGCTCTTTGGGTTAGATATGATAGCCCAGCAAAAACTGCTTGGATGAAGCAGGTCTGTAAGCGAATTTGATAGATACCTGCTTCGAAATGCGCTTCAATGAGGCATGCCCCCTTGTCGAGGTTGGCGTATTTGGACTTGGAATATGGCGTTTTTGTAATAGATTAAAGAACACAGCTACATTTTTTGTTTAATCTAGAATCAAAACATCGTAGTCGAAGTCAAAATACGCCAACCAAAATAGAACCCATGATTATTGTTCGCTGCTGCGCTCTCTTTTTGCTATAAAACTTCGCTTCAAAGCATCAAATATTCACATTTATAAAAAATTACATCTGAGTACGGAAAGAGAAAGTTTTACTACGTCGTCAAAATAAATGGCTGGCGAACATATGAGCCTCTTTTTGGCACGTAAAGAAAGGAAAAAGAAATTAAAATTGAGTATAGGCCACAGAATGACAATAAGTACTAAAAAAAATATTCTTTAGTATTTACTTAATAGTAGCTCAAACTATTCCTACGCTCACATACATATTTGCTTTCAAACAACTAAGACTATAGCCTATTCCAACACACAAGAGTGTGTCTACTTCATTTATGCGAACATTGTGCGTATTGAGTGTCTGTCATACTTATACTCGGAGTATACTTACACTACGAGTATGATAATCATGATACTCAGAGTATTTATTCATTTGCATATGCAAATTCCTATGCATTTTTGTATATGTATTGGAATAAAAAATGTGTGTTGGCTGTTTTTAAATATTAATCAGATAATTAGGAGGTAAAATTAAGAATAAATATCACCCTTAAATAACTGATATAATTCCTGAAATTTTTTGGATAAAATTTACAAACATCGTTTATGAACTGATATTTTGTAATTTGTAAAGTGATAAATGCACTAATAGTAAATATTTATTTAAAAGCGTTTTCAGCACAGCCTTGAGCTTCTAAATTGTACTTTCCATCCCTGTAATGCTATCTGTTAAACAAACGTTATCATTTTTACGTTTTATCAATTCACTTTTCTGGCAGCAATGATGCTTTAAGTGTGTGCAAATGAAATACTCCTATATATACTCATGTGTAGCTGATGAATTACTCAGAGTATTTTTATACTAATATGAATGATGGTAGCTGATACAGCATATAACTTTTAGTTATAATCGGAGGATTGTGTATGAACCTATTCGATGGGTGTTTGAATTTCATAAGTATATTTGCGTATGAGTATGGTTCTTATTTTTGGCTGTACGCTGTATAAGTTATTGGACATTCAATACTCCAAGAGTAACTAAAACAATACATTTGTCATTATCTGGTACAGACTTTGGTGTATTAGCAAAGTTGTTTTGTTCTGCTTTCGCTTGGTGTTTTTCATCGTTGGGATCATTATTTCATTATTATATTATAGATACATCAGTTTTTCTTGAAGCAAGTCTCAGTTTATGTGAAAGAGGGATAAGAAGGGGGGACAGACTTGCTTGTTACTTTTATTCGCTTTTGTAATTTTATTTGCTGCAATAAAACAGTAGAAATATTCAACAAACTTTGTCTGTGTGTAAAGAAAACGGACACCTTTAAAAGAGAATTGAGCAGACTTGCTTCAAGAAAAACTGATGTGTGTAAAACATGAGTTCGTCATATTTATATAAATTTTTGGGTTAAACTTCTTTTAGGGCCATTATTACAACTTACAAATAGTTAATTTTAGGATGTTATCTAACAGGTAAATATATTTTGATTATTACAAGTAAACATTATTGTAAAGGTGACTGATAAGCTAACAGCAGGTTTATCCTCATGGTAACTTTCAAAGTGAACTTTAAGTATTTTAACAGTCAAAGTAGCCGGTATCTACACCAATGTTGCCACAGTACATCATTTGTATTATTTATTTTATCGGACAGTTGTAATAATGAAAAAAATTAATGGTTACTTTATCGTTCACGTTAGCTAATGTTAAAGTTAACTAACAGGAACTTTATCTTTAGGTTGTAATAATGGCCCTTAGGGCGCCTTTTTGAGTTCAAGATTAGAGATTAAATGAAACTTAGTCTTCGTTTGAGATTTTTGGGTAGTCGATTATATGGTTTTGCGCAGAAAGTGTTGCCACTATTTTGTTCCTCAGTATGGTAATACTACGAGTACATACAAAAAGAAGTTTAAGATACCACTCAAACTCAATTAATGTGAGATTAAGATAATTTTCGGATTAGCTAATTAGAGAAATAAACTAATCTAAATCTCGAACCCAAAAATTGGCCCTTAAACAAGCATTTCGTTTTATTAAGGACCAAGAAATATATGTGTGTACATAAGAGTGGCCGTTATTTTTTTTTTTTTATTTTTTTTATTATATTGTCACCCGCTGGTCGGCTCAGTTTTATGTAAAAAAAAAATATACAAAAAAATTTCATACCGATAAGTTAGCCTTCAAGCCAATTTTCAATGTATGTAATTTGTTTGCATTTGCCTATCTTTAAAAAAAAAAAAAACATTTCACAAGAATATGATATATGGCAATATTTTAGCTCTTCCAGTCTACAACATTACTCTCAAAAAAAGTTTTTTGCCAAAATTTATATTTTAGAAAATAATGAAAAAAATAACCAACAAAATACCAAAAATTATATATATCAAAATTGCATTTATATGGAAATTATTTTACTAAGCGTTTACAATAAGAGTTTATCAGCCTAATTCAGAAAAATATTTTACTTGAGCTTTAAAGTTCATAGTAGCTACCAAGCACTTTAAGGCTAACATTGCTTTGTTAAGAAATTGTATTCAAAAGACAACTTTAATTATTTTGTGATTTAATAATAAATTCTGGTAACACCACCATGTTCAACAACCATTTCACAGCTTATGATGTACAACATCGAATACAATTTCATTCGAGTATTAGACTAATTTTTTATTTTATTAAATAAATTGTTATTATCTTGAAGTTAAGCAACCTAATTTATAAAATATGAACTTCTGACACGCTAGGAAAACAGATAAACATTTTTATGAAGTAAAAGTAAAAAAAAAATATGATGAACATTGAAAAATTATCTCAATTTATTTTATTCGAACGAAATGAGTATTTGAATATCCAGCTTTTTTCGATTCGTTTTGTTTGAATGTACATCACTAAAACATTTGTGTATAATTGTATTTATTTTAATATTTTTTATGGATTTTGCTATGTAGTTATTTCGAATCAGTTGGATAATTTAGTGATATTTTCCATCACATGACTGAAATAATAAATTTAAGATAAGAGCTAGCTAGCACTTCTAGCTTCATTTTCAGATGTAACATGAATCAATATGTGCTATATTAACAAAAATATTTGAGGTACAAAATACACATTTTGGAAATATCAACTTAAAGTAGCGTTAACAAACGTAGGTGCCTACTTTAGAATTTTGATATAATATTTTTTTTTGAATACAACTTTACTAACATTGCTTTTCAAAGCTTTGTTAAGTTTTTTTGAATATGACCCTATATCTGTTGAATTTCTTTATACATATATTAAGTATAGTCATAAAAAAAACTTAAATATATTTTTTGTATCTTTTTACATAAAACTGAACCGATTTGGGGTTGAGAATAAAAGAAATCAACAAAAAAATTCTCCATACAACTAACGGCCACTCTAGTGCACATATCGCACATATACTTCAATAGTGGCATAACTCAAAAAATGAGTTTTTTGAGTTAATAATGCAGAAAGATGCGGCATTTCGTATTTTATCTTGGGTACAAATTTCATATAAATAGCTTATACCATCACCTCCTGATACAAGAATTTTTTTTCATTTCTCCATTGAGTTGTATGCAAATTGAAAACTTAAAACGGGTTTTCTGCAAAACTGGTTTTTTTGAGTTGTGCCACTATTGAAGTAAATGTGCGATATGTACTATATATGGTCACGTTAAAGAAAAAAATCATGTTAACAGACTTTTTTATTTTGCAATAGAAAGAAAGAAAGGTCCTCGTTTTTGATTTTCTTAGTTATAAGAGTTTTTTCTTGAAGGTAACGATATACTTATATATTTATATGCGAATCATTAGTTAAATATAATTAATTTATTGTAAGTATTTAAATTGTTTAGTTTCAACTTTTAGTTACTTATGACTGCAAATGAAAATTATTATTTAAGTGAGAGTAAAATCGTTATGTTAAAAAAAACATGCTGTTAAATTGTTTATTATTACGTTAAACTAATAACTACTTTCTAATACAAAGTTTATATTGAACGAAAAAAATTTTTAAATTATTATTGTTATTATTGTTTTTTTTTTTTTTTTTTTTTTTTGTAAAGGCCTAATTCGTAAAAAATATTGCCAATTTAAAACAAAAAAAGTTTATAAAGAAAGCAAAGATCCATATAAAATTTGTTTTATAAACCAAACGTATTTTTTAGGAACGATGCAATATATATCGTGCCATAACAGCCAAAAAAGCTTAAGCGACATCATTTTCGAACTTCATCTTCTCACCAAAATCGATTATTTGCGATCGTAAATAGTCGATTTTCGTCAAAATAACGAAATCCAAAAAATGTGTCGCTTAGGCTATTTGAGCGGTTATGGCTCAATATAATCATCAGATTTATAAAGCTGTTGTTGCACACTAAACTATAATTTGAATTAAAAATTATTTTTCTGATTTTGTAAAAAGTAAACTACTTTCCGACCAACAAGTTTTTAGTGAAAACAACAATAAAAAATATGTACAAAAATTGTATTTGTTTCAAATATAAATTGTTGAATGGAAATTATTTTACGTTTCAAAGAATCAGGCAATATTTATTTCTCCTAATAATTTTCTAGAAATTATAAAATGTTTTTAGAAAAGAAAACAAAAAATTAAACGCCCACCTATACCAGGACTTGGACCCGGACTGGGAGAACCAACAAGCGGCGAATGCGAATGAGGATAACCATTGGACATCTCCAACATTGAACCAGATGGATAAACTATATATGTTTGTATATATGGCCAATTTAATTATGTAATGTTTTTTAGTGAGTTTTTATTTTGATGAACAATATTCATGATTGAGTTTGAGAATGATGTAGATGATGGAGATTGTTCGATGTAGTAGATGTGGTGTAACAAAATTTAATTTAAATTTGTTTGATGATGCAGTTTTTTATTTTATTTTGAAAAAAAAAGAAAAATATATAGAAATAAAATTAAATTAATAACTTAAGATACTCAAAATATTTAAAGGTAAAAAAAAGATGACAACAATCATGCAAGTGTGGAGTGATAAGGAATGTAATAAAAACAACTGACAAGAACACAGGTTGCGAAAAGTAATATTTGAACTAAAAACCCTAAAATAAAAAATATTATATTGTTTGAAAGGTTTAAAACGCAGAATTCTAGCTTTCAGATCTCTAAAATTTTAAAATATTTTTATTAAAATATTTTTTGAATATAAACTTAATATGCTTAAAAAATATTAATATTATATAAGTATTTTTGCGTACAATTTTAATTAGTTATTAGTCTCAAAACTAATAAAATATATTAAATACCGTTTCCATTAAAGGTTTACAACAAAATTGGAATTTATTTGATAAGCTAAGCTTTTCTATGATACATATCAAATTTGCCTCAAACGCTTCAGAAATAAGCAATGCCATTAAATTGTATTAAGTTTTATATGCTGGCAACGCCGACTATTATCCTTCTGAAAGCGCCATTTATTGCAATCAAGTTTTTGATTTTTTAATTTAAAAATACATCCTCAAACGATGGCTCTGAATAAATATCGTAACAGGGTTGCCGCACTACGTTAAATTCAAGAAATGTGGGATTATTTCAAATAGTTATTTTTCCTAAACTATTGCCTCGATTTTCAAAAAACTGGTTGCAATAGTTTGAGAAAATAATACACTAAATAAATATATATGTCTATTACAATGCTCAACTTCAACCTAACTAACTAAAGCCTACAACAGTACACGGCATGTAAAAAGCCACACGCATATGTGGCGATGACGTCGCGAGAATTTTCCGCATGTTCCTTGCATTTTTTTTTTAAATTACTAGTAGTGGCTAGAAGCCGTAAAATTTTTATAGTATTTTTGTATAAAAATTAATATGTGGCACATGTAGCCGAATCGAAGACATTTTCTGGGGCATCTCATTTGTAAGCATGTTAATATCTACATGTACATATGTTGCTAGTACACGGCATGTAGCAAATGTAGCATCGTGATGACGTCAAAATTACGTCAGAACCACATGCGTATGTGGTTTATTACATGCCGTGTACTGTAGGCTTAACAAATTTTTGCATACGTTTTAGCATTATGCCAGATAATGAACTAATCTTTATTAAATTCAAAATTAGGTTAGTGTCTATGGCCTGAAGACGTGGCAACAAAAAAGCAAAATATTGTAAGATACATCTATTGTTTTAACTTCCAGCAAACAATACTATGCAACAAATGAAGACTTTTGGAAAAACACAACGACTGGACAGTATAGGTTCGATAGTACTAGCAAAGGGAAGTAACGACAGTTTTTGAGGTAAAAAGTTCTCTATATGAGCTAGTAGGGTGCCTAGACACGTTCACATTATATTGATATGTTCACAAAATTTTTTCAACCTTACGGTAGCTACAACTTGGCCAAACATTTTTAGTTAAAAATCAGGAGTCTCTGGAAGTTATTAAGAAAAAACTGAAAAAATAATTTTCTTAATTTTTGCACAAAATAGTGCACGAAAAAATTATTTTTTTTTTGGCATAATAAGTTAACAAGTTTTGTGCGGTAGACTCTTAGCTACATTATTGTCATATAAAGTTTAGAGCTATCACTAAGTCTGAGGAGCAAGCTGTTGGACAAAAACTGAAGACACCATTTTTTAGGGCGAAATCTTTGGTGGTCTATAAAAAAAAGCAATGTGAGTCCGATCACAGAGGAGATGTGTAAACATCTAGTAATGAAAATTTTTTTTCAAGTTGGAAGTACTTATGCTTTTAGTATCTTTTTTTAAATTAATTAATTAAAAGTATCAAAACTTTCAATATTGTAAATACATATGAATTTGTTGGTTTTTGTTTGTTTAAACTTATTTGGTTAGTAAATGGGCACACTGCAGTATATGTATATGTACTGCATTAAAAATTGCAGTAAGCAGTAAATTTACTGATTACTAAAAAAATCCAGTAAATTTTTACTGATAATGAAATTTAGTTTGCATTAGCAGTAAAATCGTAGGGCCGTATTTATAATAAAATAATAGCAAGTGGCAAAGTTTTTTTCATTAAAATTTTTAAATTTTTTAATGAAAAACATTTAGTCAGTTGGTAGAATTTCATTATGAATACGGGCATTACTGATTACTGAAAATTCAATGCACCTCATCTATAATAAATCATTTAGGCAATTTATAAAAATTGTAGAAAATAATTTTGGTAATCAGTAAAAATTTATTGGTTAAAATTTTTTATTATTTTTACTGAAATTTTAGTGGTACTGCTCACCTATGGTAAATGCCTTTACTTTTACTTTTTTTAATTTTCAATTCCTGTTGTTCATCGTTTAGTTGTTGCTGTTCTTGTTGTTGTGTACGCATTGCAATTAAAATAAATACAGTAAAGTGCGACTTTGACTCGCGGTTTTGAGCATTTCTTTGATTTAGTTTTCTTCCTTTTTTAAGTTTTTTCAGTTTAAACGATTTTTTCAGTTTTATCGCTTTTTTCTCGTTTTGGCGTTTTTTTCACTTTTTGGGTTTTTAAGGGGTTTTTTCATTTTGGCGATTTTTCCGTTTTTTCGCGATTTATTTTAGTCCTAGAAATTTTTTTTAATTTGGTGCTTTTTTCGTTTTGGCGACTTTTTTAGTTTTTGGCGATTTTTTTTAGATTTGGCGATTTTATAATTTTTTGATTTTTTAGTTTTACCGTTTTTGAAAATTTCAAGAGTTTTGCTCTTACGGTTTCCAAGATACAGCAAGTTGTCAAAATTACAAAGTCAAAATTGCATTAACTGATGGAACACCCATTGATTTAAATTTTTCAAATTTAGTGTTAATTGTTGTACATACAATTGTATGTATATTATATGGGATTTTAACATTTTTCGTTGCTCGTTTTGGAACACCCTTTAATTTTTAACTCTCATGTATTTGTTGTTGTAGTGGCCAAATGTCTACACATTGTGTCCAAATTTCAGGTCTGTAGCTCTTACGGTTCATTTTCACCTTTGGTGTACGGAACCTTAATAAAGCAATTATCAAGTTAAATAAAACAAACAAAAACCAGCAAATGCCTATTTATTTACAATATTTTAAATAAGTTTGTATTGCTTCTTTCAAACACTAATGCACTCGTACGTATGTAGCTCACACCGATTTGACAACGCGGTGTGAATCTCAGAAAAATTTTTGATTGTATTGTAAAAAAGAATTTTACCCCCTAGCGTATAGATGTTTACACATCAAAAATTGGTCACCAAAATCGAAAAACTACGTATGTATATCGTTTTAGTACCCTTTGGTAGTACTATAGAAGCTAGAGGATTTTTCACTATTGCACAGTGTAATTAGTGACATTACAGAATTGTTGTACTGCAGAAGGCAATTGACAGCTTTTAATACAATTTTCCATTTCATTTAAGCACTTCTAATACAAAACTATGTATGTGGTCGAAATGTTAAACAGGAAAGAGAAATATTAATTCCAAACACTGTTAAAGTTAATGTAATGTTTATAAGGAATTCGAAATATCACAAATTCATATGTCATCTTTTAGACACATCATTTTTGCTCAAAACAAGTCTGATTTTACGCGAAACACAAGTTAAATTTGTTGAATTTTCTTTTGTTATTTGATTAGCTGCACTAAAACAATAGCAAAATTGTACAAACGAGCAAACGAATTTTAAAAGAGAACTGAAGAGACTTGCTTCAAGAAAACTGATGCGTGTAAAACATGACTATGAAAATATAAAAGATTGATTAAAACTAAATAATAAACAAAAATATAAAGATAAATAACAACAGAAACAAACAACAAAATGAAATAAGAATGTGCTGCATGTGTTTTCAACACTACTAACTTATCAATGACATCCCACCTGAATCCGTTTCCGAACTCGATGGTCGAGGACTAATATTTGTGTGGGACATTTGCGGACTCGTCTGTAGCATATTATCACCATATGCACCCGGCACTGGCACCGATACCGGTAACGTATAATTCGCATTTGTCATATTTCTGGCTGATGTTGCGCCACTTGCCATCTGCGTGCGATGCATCATTAATTGAAACTCTTCATCAATTTTATTGTATTTGGCCTCCGTTCGGGGCGTCAGGGTATAATCGGCTTCCGGTTCGGGCGAATCGGGTGACATAATACCATTTTTGTTTTCCTTCTGAAATGGACAAGACAAAATCTATAAATGTGATAAAATATATTAAAATTAAATTTTACTATGATTTAAAAAATAAATAATATAATATGATAAAATTTATTGCAAGCATATATACATACATACATACATATGTACATAGTACATATTTCGTTCAAGGTCTATTAAAAATATCCATGCAAGTGTTTAAGCAAGGCGTATATAACTAGGTGCTAGCCCTTATGTCATATGATAATTTTTTGCTCAAAAACTTAATTTTTTGGTTTTGTTTTGGTACAATTATTTTTGTGCTTTTGATGTTCTTCGGTTCTTTATTTGTACAGCTATGGTGGCCGTATTTTTGTACAACAAATCCTTATGCAGTCACCTGGTATAATTGCACCATGTGCTTAGCTGATTCAATGTTTTTCATGTATTAATTTTGAAAATTTTCATAATTATTCTTTCGGTCAACAAAAGTATCTGTATTTGACATAAATAATACTTTGTTCGATATTTTGTATGGAAAACAAAAATGTAACATTAAGAATTCAAAGTACAGATAAAAAATATTGAAATTAGAAGATAAATCATTTATGTAGATTAAAGGTTCTTTACATTCAAGTTCAAGTATGTTCGGAACAATATACTTAACAAAAAAAATCTAACTTAAATTGTTAAGGAGAAAATTTTAATGATTTGTTAAACAAATAAACAAAAAAAAAAAAAAGGAACAATAGTTTATGAATTATAGAATATACAGAACACAGTCGGACTAATTGCAAAATATGCGATAGTAAACAAGGTATCTAAAGTTTCGTTTTAATTTTTCTGCCAATGTCAAATTTCAAAGTGCTCACATTGCTTTCTGTCATAGACGACTGGGCCGTTTCAGGTTGCTGTGTAATTAATTTGGATTAGAAATTTACATATGTTGAATTGGCATGACACTTTTCGATGCTGAAAACCAATTTAGTTTCTCGTTTTGGGACTTTCTAGAAATTCGAAAAAAGAAGCTGCTAAATGGTACTTTTTCTATCCAGTTGTCATTTGATTAAATTTAAATTAATTGATTATAACCCTTAATTATAGTTGGAATTAGAAAAAGTTTTTTCATAAAAACCAAAAAAATGTCGAAAATGTAAAAAAAAAATAATTCAAGTCGACCCTGGCGCCATGCTATATTCCTATAGCATGCGCTATTAGTCGGATCAGGTTTAAGCAATTCAGAATTAATTTTGTTAACGCCTGATGACTTGTCATTCTTCAGTGCACATGCATTGGCGATGGATGAACTGCACTTATGTCGGATTTGATTTCGTATGAAATACAGTGACATTGCCAAACATTTGTGGGTTGCGGAATTGACAGTATACCGGTAAAACAAAAATTTATTTAACTAAATACATTTAGTTCAACGTTTCTCCAGTTTTTTAACACTTCCAAAGAAATAGAATTTTTCAAGGTCCCTTAAATAGGCAATAATTTCATCGTTGGAGCTAAATCTCCTTCCACCAAGCCATTTCTTTAGGTTTGGAAATACGAAGTAGTCACTAGGGACTAAATCTGGAGAATATGGCGGATGTAGTACCAATTCGTAGTCCCCCAATTCATAGAGTTTTGCCATTGAGACTGCACTCGTGCATTATCTTGATGAAAAAGAACTTTTTTTTCTTGGCCATATGGGGTCGTTTTCTTTTTAAATCCTCATTAAATCGGTCTAAGTAGGAATAATATTCGCCGTTTATTGTTTTTGTCTTTTGAAGGTAATCGATGTGGATTATTCCGCGTGCATCCCAAAAAACTGTTGTCATCACCTTATTGGCCGATAAACTCACCTTGGCCTCCTTCAGAGCAGGTTTAGACTGCTGCTTGGTCTCCGGAGTACAGTTATATATCCATGTTTCATCCACAGTTACAAAACGCAGCAAAACTTCATTCGGATTCCGGTTAAACAACTCCAAACAATATCCTTTGCAGTTCTCACACGTTTACGTTTATGGTCAATTGAGAGCAAACGCGGCACCCATCTTGCAGACATCTTTCTTAAACCCAGCTGATCAATTAAAATCGAAACCACACTGCCATATGAAATGCCTATGGCATCAACAATCTCGCGCAATTTTATTCTTCGATCGGCCAACACCATATCGTGGCATTTTTTTTCGACATTTTCGGGTTTTCTGACCTCAATTGGACGTCCAGAACGTTCAGCGTCATTTGTACTTGTGCGACCACAACAAAAGTTAGTAAACCACTTTTTTACCATTGAAATCGTTGGTCCAGAGTCCCCATAGTATTTATCAAGCCTTCCCTTGGTTTGATTGACGGTTTTTTTTCACAAAAAATAATGTTTAATGAGCACTCGAAATTCACTTTTTCCATTTTTTGAAAAATACACGAGGTTGTATGTTTTGAGCAGCTGTTAAACGCAAAGTAATTTACGACACTTGCTCAAAATTTGACAGTACGTCGGTTGGTTATTGGTTTGCGGCAAAAAATATTCAAAATACATTAGGTCTGCAGCAAACCAATAACCAACCGACGAGCAGTCTAGTAACAGGTGGTACTTGATGGGAGGAACAGTGTTGTATATCATATATCTACGAGGGAAGTTCAAAAAGTCACGGAATTATTGATCCGACCTCGTAATTGAAAAATTTTTTTTTCAAAGAGTGTTGTTTAGCGTTTGAAGAGGATTTCGCCATAGTAAAGTATTAAAAGTTCTTGTAAGTGGTCTTGTGCAGGGGTCTATTACTAAATCACAATTTAATCCACCGAAATGTTTGTGGTTTATGTCATCGCCAAAAATTTGTAATTTTTAATTTAATTTATTTTAATTATTTTGTGCCTGTTGGTAAAGAGAACTAGCTCCGTTTAGTCCGGATTCAACCCCATCCACCAAAATAGTTCGTTTAGTCATACCTGCATGATTTAACTGAAAGTTTAACTGAAAGTTAAATCATGCAGCATCGAAACGTTATCCACATAGACTACTATCTTGCGGCCTGAATTTTTTAAACTATTAAGAATGTGGTCCCAGGGAAGTAGTAAATTTGTGTTCAAAAACTAAACCAATAACAAACATAAATTATTCGCAGACAAATTTTTTTGCAATACGATTTTTCACAATTAAGAATTTTGTAAGCTCTGAGCAAGTCGAATTTTTTTAATTAAAATTTCTTGTAACGTGCCCACTGTTTGCATTGTATTTTTATTTTTTTTTTAGAATATTAAATTTTAAAGCACAAAATATTTATGTGTATTTTTTTTTTCTTTTTAGAGAGAATAATACTTAATCTTTTAATTTTTCACTTCTTATATTCATTAAATTTATTCTAAATGCTATTTTCCTTGATTTTATCTTGTTTTTTCCTCCTATTTTACAATATGTTTGTACGAGTAGATACATATTTCAAAAAATATGTAAAGTAGTTAAATATTTGAATAATTTATTGTTAAATTGAATAATACTAGTCAATGAAACAGTCAATGAAATATCTTTTTCGTAAATAATAATATTAAGTAAATATATACATATGTATGTACATATGCATGTATGTATTTATATAGGCAGGTAGATTTGTATATGCTCTATATTTTTGTGTAACTTGTACTTACCTCAATTATATTTTTATTAGTCAATGATTCATGTGGTTCATTGTATTCTGTGTATTTAAGTAAAACCTTGTCCATATCGGTACTGGCATATTGATATAATTTGTTGCTGGACGAAAATATGATTAGGGCAATTTCACAATCGCATAAGACCGACAGTTCGTAAGCCTTTTTCATTACACCAAATTTTCTTTTATTGAATGTCACCTGCGAAAGAAGAAAAAGCAAACATTCCTTTTAGATGAGTATTTTTTAATTTCAAAGGAAAGCAAATTTTCTAACGAGAACACATGAACGCATGAAGAGTGCGGTAGAACGAAAATATTTTCCTCGCACGTTCATTGGTGTTTTCAAAGTTTTCCCCTGAAAATATTTTCCTTTAGCACGTTGTTATGGAAAATCGGCATAGGAAATTATAAATTTTAGGTACTCAGAAAAAATTTATTTTGTATTCAAGTACTGAATTCAAAAAATCCAATAATACTTTTACTTCAATTGAGCTTTGCACATAGACGAACATTCGACTCGACTCATGTTACAATGCATTAAGGTTAAATATCAGTTGTTTAAAGGTTATATTTATTCAACATTTTACCTCCTAGTTGTATAATTAATGTTTCGAAACAGCCAAAGGAAATTTTCCATTCCGTATGGTACACACAAATGCATACGTGGGCGTATGATGTATGTACACATAAATACTTTGAGTATCATGCGTTTACATACTTTGTCCGAATAAATTTCCACTCTGATTATAAGCATACTCCGAGTATAAGTATGCCACCCAATAAAAGTAAAAGTTGTAGAGTATTTTAGTTTTTGGCATAAATGAAGTAGAGATACTTTTGTGTGTTGGAATCTTCTATTGTATAGTTGTTTGAATGTGAGCGTATGAATTGTTTGTGCTGCAATTATGAATATATGCATTTACTTATTATCATTCACTGCTTCACATACTGCAATTTTAGTTGAGCAACGTTTGACTTTATGGAAAAGAGAGAAGATAATGCAGAACTAAAAAGTTTAGAAAGGTAAAATTTATTTTGCCAGGATTGCCACGTGATGAAAACATTTTTGTTTTCCAACCGGTAGAGTGTGCCGACAAGAAATAAATTCAGTAAAGTGCGACTCTGACTCGCGCGCGAATGGTTCCGTACGAACACTAGATATGTAATTTAATACAAACTTCATCCTATATAATATATAGTTTTGACATTTTCTTTTCGTTTTTGGGGTCTTTTCGGTTTTTTTGTTTTGGCGGTTTTTGCGTTTTTTCGGTTTTGGCGATTTTTTTTAAGTTTTGGCTCTTTTTTTAGTTTTGACACTTTATTTTCTTGTTTTGGCGATTTTTTTCGGTTTTTGGCGTTTTTTCATTTTGGCAATTTTTTTTTTTTACTTTTTGGATATTTTTTTCATTTATGCGATTTTTTTTTATTTAAATTTTTTTTAGTTTTGGCGACATTTTCACGTTTTGGCGATTTTTTAAGATTTTTGGCGTCTTTTTTTTTTAATTTTGGCGATTTATTTTAGTGTTAGAATTTTTTTTTAATTTTGGCGATTTTTTTCGTTTTGGCGATTTTTTTTAATTTTTGGCGATTTTTTTTTGCTTTGGTGATTTCATAATTTTCGGTTTTTTAGTTTTACCGTTTTTGAAAATTTCAAGTGTTTGCCTCTTACGGTTTCCAAGATATAGCAAATTGTCAAAATTACATAGTCAAAATTGCATTAACTGATGGACCACCCTTTAATTTGAATTTTTTTAAATTTTAGTGTTAATTTTTGTAGTCTGTATAAAAATACACTAATTTTACAAATTTCAAGTGTCAATATACATATGTTCACACAATTGTATGTATATTACATGGGATTTTAACATTTTTCGTTGCTCGTTTTGGAACACCCTTGAAGTTTTAATTCTCATGTATTTGTTGTTGTAGCGGCCAAGATTCTACATACTGTGTCCAAATTTCAGGTCCGTATCTCTTACGGTTCCTGAGAAAATACCGTGTGACGGACAGACGGACAGCGTAGCGAAAACAATACGAACGACAATTTCAGTAAAACAAACAAAGAGTCAGCTGGTTCGTAAACAAAACAGAGAGTAAAAACTAAAAAAATTTGGTTTAGCTTAGTGATTTTTAATTTTAAATTTTGTGCTGCTTATACATATAATAAATATAAAATCAATCTTGGCTTTTTTTATTTAATTTTACTTGTTCTATATACATATACATATATACAGGGTGGGCCAAAAGAAACAAAGGGGTGTAAAAGTTTAATAACTTTTTTGTTTATTAACTTTTTTTTATTTTTTCTTTCAGATTATATAATATACAAAATGGAAATTTTTTTACACTAAGTATGAAAAATGATGTCTCTTAAATGACCACCGTTTTCAGCTTCGCACTGATGGGCTCTTTTTAGAGCATTTTCCATAACATCTTTCAAAACTTGTGGCTGTAGCGTTCGAATTTCTGCAACAGTGTTTGCCTTGAGTTCAAGGATTGTCTCTGGCTTGTTCACATACACTCGCTCCTTCAAAAAACCCCAAAGAAAATAGTCGGGTGCTGTCAAATCTGGCGATCGCGCTGGCCAAATAATTTCCGAATTTCGAGAAATTATTCGCTCTCCAAAAATTTGACTTAAAAGTGCCATTGTGTCTCGGGCAGTATGGGTAGTGGCTCCGTCTTAATGAAACCACATACCAGGTCTGTTTTCAAGAGCAGGACGTAAAAAATTTTCTATCATAAACCGATACCGCTCTCCATTTACGGTTACAGCACTTCCATCTTCATTCTCGAGAAGTAGGGCGCAATGACATTTTCAGATGTGATCCCACACCATACTGTACACCTGATGGGGTGCAATTGGCGTTGATGAATGGCTCTTGGATTTTGAGAACCCCAGTACCTACAGTTCTGCTTATTAACAAAGTCGACGATATGCTCTTTGCGTTAAAATAATTGATCTCTGGTTTAAATAATAAAATTCTATTGTTCTGGTTCTCTGTTCAGTTGTGAACCTCTCCATTATAAATTCTCCAAGTCTATATAATCTGAAAGAAAAAATAAAAAAAAATTAATAAACAAAAAAGTTATTAAACTTTTACACCCCTTGGTTTCTTTTGGCCCACCCTGTATTGCCTTTTTAGGGTTCCGTACACAAAAGGTGAAAAGGAACCCTATTGTTTTCGTTTTTTTCTCATTTTTGCGATTTTTTTTTATTTAAATTTTTTTTTTTTTAGTTTTGGCGACATTTTCGCGTTTTAGCGATTTTTTTCGATTTTTGGCGTTTTTTTTCATTTTGGCGTTTCTTTCATTTGGGCGATTTTTTAGAATTTGGCGATTTATGTTAGTGTTAGAAATTTTTTTTCATTTTGGCAATTTTTTTCGTTTTGGCGATTTTTTTTAAATTTTGGCGATTTTTTTTTTTGGTTTGGCGATTTTATAATTTTCGTTTTTTTTTAGTTTTACCGTTTTTGAAAATTTCAAATGTTTGCCTCTTACGGTCTCCAAGATACAGCAAGTTGTCAAAATTACAAAGTAAAAATTGCATTAACTAATGGAACACCCTTTAATTTAAACTTTTTAAATTTAGTGTTAATTGTTGTAGTCTGTATAAAAACACACTAACTTCACAAATTTCAAGTGTATATATGTACATACAATTGTATGTATATTACATGGGATTTTAACATTTTTCGTTGCTCGTTTTGGGACACCCTTTAGTTTTTAGCTCTCATGTATTTGTTGTTGTAGTGCCCAAATGTCTACACATTGTGTCCAAATTTCAAGTCCGTAGCTCTTACGGTTCGTTTTCACCTTTGGTGTACGGAAATATACAGAAAAATAAGCGGCGGCGGCGCACCGTCGGCTTCGAGCCGGTCGACTTGTTTCTCTGCTTCGTATTGCTTCTTTCAAACACTAATATACTCATACATAGCTCACACCGATTTGACAATGCAAAGAAATCTCAGTAAAGAAATCAAAGTCAAAAGATTTTTACCCCCTAGCGTATAGATGTTTACATATCAAAAATTGAGATATTGATTGATTATATATAAATAAAGTGTCGTCTTTCCAAATTCACTTTCAGTTTTCCAATATCTTGAATATATCAGAAGATATAGAGCTCCGACATTGCGTCATTTTCACAATTGTGGAACATTGTAAAATCTGTTTTACGCCAATCGACAATTTTTGGGATATGTGGCACATTTCCAACGTAAAAGTATTAATATTGTTATTCGCATCTGTTATAATGCATATCAATGCATGTTCTACTTAAATCAAAAGTGAAAAAACTAAGTAAAAAAATTTTATTATTTTGTTATGTTTTAATCAAAGGAATTGATATATATTTTTTTATTAATAAAACTTCTTTTATTAAATATATTCAAATTTCTTCCGTTGTTTTTCCTGTAAAAGTCATGTTATATGAATAAAACTGATATTTTTACCTTTTATATCTACTTAAATATAAACAGTAATTTAAACTACTTGAACAAGTAGTGAACAATATTGTTGTTATGATTGTGATATGCGTTGACAAATATTTTTGTAATTTTTTCTTTAAGTCCTAATAACTTTTCATGTTGGATGTAAAAAGTTTATCAACTTTAAGTTTGAATAAAAACATACATACATATGTATCTATTACTTTTATTATTAAACAAAAAAAATCTATCGTGTATTTTTATTAAACTAATGAACTAAACATTCTTCATCGACTTTCTCGAAAACACATTTTTGTTCAATACATCAAACCAGAAGCCAACCGACGATATGTTGTTATTAACAAGTATTGAACACTTTATAATGGATTATGTATATCTGAGGTACACTAAAAGTTGCTTAACTAGAATTGGCGTGTGGGAGCCAAGACTAACTATGCAACTAGTGAACAGTGGTCATTCATTCTAGAAAAACGTTCAATTTCTTTTAAATGGATTTGAAAAACCTTAATTTAAATTTAAAATAAACATTGAGAAATTCTATTTTGTTCGTATAGGTAAACTTTTATAATTATTTACGTGATTGTCACTTCAAATAATGCCACAAAATTCTAAATATTTCCATTATATCTACAGGCAAAAATTATCAGCTGATTGTTGAAGACACGGTACGCTACTTTCCGTTAATTCTCTAGTAACCCATACTTTGGGTTTACACGTGCAAGTGCAAGAATTGCCAATATTTCTATTCGGTGCTTTCTTCCCTTCTAGGAAAACAAAACATTGGACTTTTCTCAAAACTCTTTGCATTTGTAACTACAAAAAAAGTTTTTAGCTTACCTGTCGATTCCGTTCGTCTGTTATGCGAGATATTTGAATTTTCTTTCGTCCCATGGTGGCAATGTTTATTGAGTAACTTTTTTTCCAAGTAAAGTTCTTTCCGACAACTGGTTGCAAATTTGTACAAACAAAAGTATTACAAAATGGCCGTTTAGTTGCCACTGCCGCCTCTGCTCAGCAACTCTTTATAAAAAATTGTGTTGATAATTACTTTTGCGGGCAAATTAACTTTGTTTAGAATATCGCAAAGTCAGTTTTTTATATTAATTTTGGTGGCAATTAAAGTGAAACACTTCTACGATAATTGCGATGATTTAAAAAATTTAAATCTTTTTGTACCATTTCATTTTCTCAAAAATCATTGATCGCTTATGTGATGTGTGTATAGTATGTGTGATGGATATTTTCCTTTTGAAAAGCACCGTAGAGTGGTGGGGTATATGCTACACCCTTTGCTGGTTGCAGGTAGTGTCGTGGACGGTATGAATATATTTTAACTGGCCATATATACAATCAAGCAATTTACATTTAAGTTGTTTTTAAAACTGAAAAGACAAGGAAAAAGGATTATATTAAGTTGACTTGCAAATTATATTTTTTTTTTAAATAAAAGTTTTGTTAATTCTCAACAATACCCTTTCCAGACTTTAAAATGGCTTACAAAGCAATGAGTTGTTGTACTTATTTATCTAATTATTTTAAATTTATAATAATGACTTCTTTGTAATAAGTAAAAGAAGCACTTAGTTATATGATATTGTGAAATTAGGACTTTCCAGTTATCACTGAAATATGTACAACTTTGAAAATAAAGACGATTTCGTACTATAATTTTCCATAAATTAACTTGGATTTTACGTTCGACTGACAATACTTTTTGTTGAAAACAGTTAAATATTTCTAGGCAAAAAGTAATCCATGCAATTTTTGATATTTATGCCTTTTTTGAACTATTCAAACAAATTTTAAGTAGTTACGACTGCAGAGTTCACACCAGAGAAATGCAAAAATATTTTGATATTTTAGCACATATCGCACATATATTCGTGCAAATTCATACCCATTAATTTTCACACTAACGTACTTTATTTCATACCTGTATGTATAGATACTAGGGTGATCTGCTCGGGTTTTCAACCGGTTTTAAAACACAGGTTTTTCACAATACGGTTGTCGGTTTTTTCAAAATGTTGAATTTTTTAATGTCGAATATTCCGGGTTTTTTACAATTTAAGAACCGGCTGAGATGATTAAGGTCAAAGAGACATGACAAAAATTCGCCCTTAACTTTGATTTCGTTCCTTCTGTTTTTAACATATTTGGTAACATTGTTTTTATATGCATACTAGAGAGCTGCGAAGTCTTTAAATGCAAATACGTCTTGTTTTTTAAACGTATTGTCGTAGCATGTATTATAAAGGGTGTTTTTTATTGAGGTATAGAAATTTAAGTTGGCATCACTTTTTTAACTGGTGGCCATTTTGTCAGCTGTCAAGTAATTAATATTTAGTTTGGTTTGCCATTTTATCATGAACAGGTTGACAAAAGAACAACGCTTGCAAATCGTGCAAATTTATTTCGAAAATAATGGTTCAGTTCGCGAAGTTTACCGCAAGCTCCGTCCATTTTATGGTCGACATAATCGTCCATCAGAGCAATTAATTCGGTTAACCATGGATCGTTTTCGCACTACGTTTACTCTATGTGATAATACGCATCCGCAGAGACGTCGAACAGTGCGCACCGAAGAAACAATTGCCGCTGTAGAGCAAAGTGTTGAAGAGGACCCGAATGAATCGATTCGCCACCGTGCACAGCAATTGGAGCCGACTAACCGACTATTTTGTTCCCGAATTGGATGGCATGAATGTGGATGAGTTGTGGTTCCAACAAGACGGCGCTACATGCCACACAGCGCACGTCACAATCGATTTATTGAAGGAAACATTCGATGAGCGCATAATTTCGCGGAATGGACCTGTCAATTGGCCACCAAGATCGTGTGATTTGACACCATTGGATTATTTTCTTTGGGGATATGTGAAGTCGCTCGTCTACGCCAACAAACCAGAAACGTTAGGGGACTTGGAAGCCAACATTCGTGGCGTTATTGCCAACATACGGCCCCATATGCTCGAAAAAGTGGTTGAAAATTGGACCTGTAGAATTAGCTTTATTCGAGCCAGCCGCGGCGGCCACATGCCCGAAATCATATTTAAACATTAATGGCATAAAATTATCCTTCCAATAAAGCCAAATTGATGGACATTAAAACGATTTTCTTGTGTTTTATTTCAATTCGAAGTTCTATACCCCTCAAAAAAACACCCTATACTAAACCAATAATAAATGATGTCGTTTAATAAGCGAAGCACGATGGATGTATTGGTGTACGTGTATATCAGTGTTAACAAGCGATGTCCAAAGACTGCTTGTTCGTAACAAACACTAAAAAGAAGTAGTGTTGATGCGTGTATGGTTGTTATATTGTAGGTTTGAGTGTGTGTGTAAGATGTTGACGGTAAAGTAGTGTTTAAGACAGGGCCTACCATTTCATACAACAATTGTGCAGAGAGCACTTCACACATATTCTTATGCTCATTAATTTAGTCGTCAATGAACAAGCGACGATTACACATGCGCGGATGCTTACAGTTTTTGTTGAGGCTTTTGTTGGTTTTGTTGTTGTGTTTTTATTTTTTTAGCATTTAAGAAATTTATTATTCGACATATTGTCAGAAGTTTATTTTAATTTAAAATTTATTTGCTGGTGGTTCAGCGTTGTCTATATATTTCATTGTTGCAAACAGCAAACATTTTGTATAAATAATGGCATGCGAAAAATATTTCGCTATTCAAAGTGCATTTGGTAACGTGCAATGTATATTATGTTATAAAACATTTAAGAACGACACTGAATATGTTCTTAAAAGACATTATGAGACGTTTCATAGCGAAATGAATATTTTTGAAAGTACAGAAAAAGAAATGCTTTTTAATAAAAACAAAGGCATTTACATTAAAAAAATGAAATAATGGTTGCTTGCAGTGGAGCAAAATGAAGCACATTTTGAAAAAAAAACTCCTCGTGGAGATATCGAGCTTAATAAGCTTGGACATTGTCAAACATGGAAGGCCATTTTCTGATGGTATATTTGTAAAAAATATGTTTGATAAAGTTTTACAAAGACTTAATTACAAAACTACGTTAATACAATCTCTTCCCTTGTCTCCTCAGACGGTGGTACGGCGTATTTCCCAAATAGGAAATTCATTAGAACGTATTATTAGGGCAAAATTAATGAATCGCGAATTCATTTCCTTTATTCTGGATGAAAGCACAGACATAAATGACCTTTGTCAACTCGTTATATGTATTCGCTGTGTAAGTCGCAACTATGAAGTTTTTGAAACTATGTTTTTCTTGGAAACATTTCACGGAAACGTAACTGGCAAACTTTTATTCGATGTAGTTAGCGATAAGCTTTTTTCTGTTATAGATACAAAAAAAATTTTTGGTGTCTGTACAGATGGAGCAAATGTAATGGCAGGCAAATGTGAAGGTTTCATTGGCAAATGAATAAAAATGGAATTTCAATTCATAGCTTTCATTGCATCATTCATCAGGCCGCTCTTGCATCCAAATTTATCACTAATTATCCTGCCATGAAAACTGCGGAACGCATTATTAATAAAATACGAGGAAGGCATCACGCCCTCACACATAGAAAGTTTGTAAACTTTTTGAAAAACAAAAACGCAGCATATAATGATCTAAAAATGTTCACGGAAGTTCGTTGGCTAAGCCGTGGTGATTGCTTAAATAGATTGTTTGATTTAAAAGAAGAAGTGCTACAGTTTTTAGAAAAGGAAAAGATAGATGATTGTGGAGTGCAGGCCTTACAAGACAAAGAATTTATTTTGGATCTAGCTTTTTTGGCCGATACCACTAGTTTTTTAAATGAATTCAATTTAGAGCTGCAAGGTAAGGAAAAGAATTTGTGCGATTTGTATCGAATTCTTTTTAACTTTAAGACAAAGATATTTTTACTCCTTTCCGAAATTCAATCAAATGATTTTTCTAGTTTTCCAAAAACTTATCTCATATATGACAAACAGAAGAACGTAACTAAATTTGAATACATAACACTATTTGAAACACTTTTATATAACTTTCAAGACAGGTTTAAAGACTTCGAAAAAATACAACCATTGCTTGAAATTTTTGAAAGTCCATTCACTTGTGACGTAACCAACTACAATTTTGATATACAAAGCGAACTGATTATACTTCGAAGTGAATTAAATGCGGCAGAGAAAACGAAGAGTTCTGGAAAAATTTGGATACATTGGTAAATCCCGAACTCAAAAAAAAATGCTATGAAATGTTTATCGTTTTTTCCATCTACTTACTTGTGTGAGCAAATTTTTTCTGACCTCAAACTAATTTATTCAAAGCAACGCAATAGCCTAAGTTCTTCGCATTTGAAGCATATTTTAATGATAAGGAATTGTCACAAGAGTATTAACACCGAAAATCTTACTGCAAAACTTTAAAATGTGATCAGTTCCGCATTCGTAGTTACGATTTACACAGTGAATACAAAAATCATGAGTTCGCAATTCATTAATTATTCCCTAATAATGCATAATGTTTGTTGGATTGCAGGGTGTTTTCTCACTAACACAACCTCATTTTATGTCGTGGCTGGCTCTGGTTTAATACATTTATGTCAGTTTCATACCATAATTGTGCAAAATAATATCAAACACATTCTTATTCTCTTTCATTTAGTCGTCAATGAGACAGCGACACAAAACATACAGAAGTGTCACGAGACGGAAGATACGGGTATTTTTCAGTTTGTCTCGTTTTCCCTCAAATTTTGTCGTCGGTTTTGTTTTGCTACGTCTTTCTAGTGCAATACATTTTTATTAGCTCTGTTAATTGGTAAGTAGTAATACACTACAGTATCAAATACACTATGCTTTTCTCTTTCTTCCATGAATTTTAACATAAACCTGATTGGAGCTTTTTTTACCTGTCACTTTCTTCATTTCTGTGTATTCTGTGACAGCGACGATAACACATGTGTAGCGGGTGTATTAAATTATTTATAGATACAGTGAAAGACATTCAATGTATTTTATGTTACAAAACTTTTAAGGAAAGAAATGAATATATGTACATATGTATGTATATCAGTGTCCCGCAAAATAAAATATGTTTGTATTGGTGAGAAAAATGAGAGTAAAATAAGCTTGCACTTGAAGAAAAGTTTTGTAATATAAAATACATGATGTGGTTATTAGTTGCATGAATTTTTTTTTGTAAATAAGCAATTTACTAAAAACTTAAATAAAAAGTAAAAATTTAATAACCATTCAACAATTTAGTGTATAAATTCAAAATTAAATTTATTCACAGCTCTGTTGATACTATTAAAATGCCCTTTTAAACCATTTTCCCTATTATTTTTTAATGTTTCATAACATAAAACGCATTGCATATTGCGAAAAGCATTTTTCATCACGAAATATTTCTTAGCTTCCATAATTATATTATCAATTTTTTGTCTGTAGAAATTTATTAAATTTTAACTTTAATTTCGTTCCGTGTGCTCAAAAAAACTAAACCAAAAACCAGGAAAAAATTAATACATGCATGCACAACTTAATTCGTCGCTTGCTCAGTGACGACTAAATGAAAGAGCATAAGCATGTATGTGATTTTCATCTGCACAATTGTGCTATGGCTTGCGGGTTACTGATGTGTATTAAAGAGGCATTTTGATTTTTGATGTCTAAACATCTATACGCTAGGTGGTAAAAATTTTTTGGCTTTGATTCTTTGCTGAGATTTCTTTGCTTTTTGCTTTTGCTTTGCATTGTCAAATCGGTGTGAGCTATGTATGAGTGTATTAGTGTTTGAAAGAAGCAATACCAAGCAGAGAAACAAGTCGACCGGCTCGAAGCCGACGGTGCGCCGCCGCCGGTTATTTTTCTGTATATTTCCGTACACCAAAGGTGAAAATGAACCGTAAGAGCTACGGACTTGAAATTTGGTCACAATATGTAGACATTTGGCCACTACAACAACAAATACATGAGAGTTAAAAACTAAAGGGTATTCCAAAACGAGCAACGAAAAATCTTAAAATCCCATGTAATATACATAGAATTGTATATACATATGTATATACACTTGAAATTTGTGAAGTTAGTGTATTTTTATACAGACTACAACAATTAACACTAAATTTAAAAAGTTTAAATTAAAGGGTGTTCCATTAGTTAATGCAATTTTTACTTTGTAATTTTGACAACTTGCTGTATCGTGGAGACCGTAAGAGCAAAACTCTTGAAACTTTCATAAACGGTAAAACTAAAAAATCAAAAAAATATAAAATCGCCATATACAAAAAAATCGCCAAAAAAAATCGCCAAATCGAAAAAAGCACCAAATTAAAAAAAATCTCTAGGACTAAAATAAATCGCGGAAAATCGGAAAAATCGCCAAAATGAAAAAAATCCTTCAACCAAAAAATCGACAATATGAAAAAATCGCCAAAATGAAAAAATAGCCTAAATAAAAAAAACCCCAAAAACAGAAAAAATCGACAAAATGAAAAAACTCCAAATAACAGAAAAAAATCCCCAAAATTAAAAAATCGCCAAAATGAAAAAATCGCCAAAATGAAAAAAAAATTGCGAAAACTAAAAAAACACAAAAAGAGAAAACACGCCAAAACGAGAAAAAAGCGATAAAACTGAAAAAAAATCGTTTAAACTGAAAAAACTTAAAAAAGGAAGAAAGCTAAATAAAAAAAATAAAAAATCAAAACCGAATGTGCGCGAGTCAAAGTCGCACTTTACTGAATTTATTTTAATTGCAATGCGTACGCAACAACAAGGACAGCAACAACTAAACGATGAACAACAGGAATTAAAAATTAAAAAGTAAAAGTAAAGGCATTTACCATAAATGAGCACTGCAGTACCACTAAAGTTTCAGTAAAAACAATAAAAAATGTTTAACAAGTAAATTTTTACTGTTTACTAAAATTTTGTTTCTACAATTTTCATAAATTGCCTAAATGATTTGTTATATGATGAGGTGCATTGAATTTTCAGTAATCAGTAATGCCCGTATTCATAATGAAATTCTACCAAGTGGCTAAATGTTTTTCATGCAAAAGTTATAAAAATTTTAATGAAAAAACTTTGCCACTTGCTACAATTTTATTATGATTACGGCCCTACGATTTTACTGGTAATGCAAATTAAATTTCATTAGCAGTACAAATTTACTGAATTTTTTTAGTAATCAGTAAATTTACTGCTTACTGCAATTTTTAATGTAGTACATATACATATACTGCAGTATGCCCATTTACTAACCAAATAAGGTTAATAAAACAAACAAAAACCAACAAATTCCTATGTATTTACAATATTGAAAGTTTTGATACTTTTAATTAATTAATTTAAAAAAATATACTAAAAGCATAAGTACTTCCAACTTAAAAAAAATTTTTCATTACTAGATGTTTACACATCTCCTCTGTGATCGGACTCACATTGCTTTTTTTTGGAGCAGCTTCACTAAACTTTATTAAAATCAAAACTTAAAAGACCAACAACTCGGGAAATATTTTTTTGTTTAATTTTGTTCTTCTTATTTTTCAAGTTTCTATCAGATAAGCTATTTATAAATTTATTTTTAGAAATTCTTCACACTTTCTTATGAAAAGTTCACAGCCTCGTAACTCGGAAAATATGGACCGCCCCCAAATTTTTTATTAAATTTTTATTTCTTATTTTTTAGTTTTCTATCATATAGACTTCTTTTTATATATTTTGAGCTGCTTCACTAAACTGCATTTGTTGCAAATATTTATTTTTTCTATGTACTTCAGAGACGAATGAGATAGATTTTCTCACACATACAACTAGAGTTTTATTTTTGAAACCACTGCTTTAAAGGCTCAGTTAGCCGACTGTAATGTAATGTAACTGCAACAGTGAGAAACAGCTGATCGATTTTGTAATATGAAAAGTAATGAAACTGGTTATTGAGATGTAATGTAACGTAACCTAATTTTCATATAAAAATATCAATCAGCTGTTTTTTTAAAATAAAAGATATCACAAAAGTATTATCAAATAATATCAACAAGTACTCAGGCGGTTACTGAATTTAAAACAAATTGTTTCCAATTTCCCGAAACTTCATCGTGCTTCTCATTTTTTTTTCGGTAGAAATTGCTGTGAATGTTTGGTTCATAATTCGATGAAAAGCATCTCTGTACATGTGCCACATATCCAATATTAATAACAACAAAATTTCACCTGCAAGGTGGTAATACAAGAAGTAGTGAGCGAGAGGGAGAAAAAGGGAGACAGAGGTAGATGGTAGTACGTAAGGCAGTTAAGTAGGTATGTAGTAATTTTCTAAACAAATACAGTTTGTAGTGGGCTGACATGGACAATAGATTCCCCACCTTCCGTGTACCAAATTAGAAATAAACAAAAATACATATACATACATACATATGTACATATACATACATAAGTACGTATGTACCCTGCAGGAGAACGAACTAGTGTCCAACTAGTTCTTAAGTCCTTTAGTAGTACAGAAATCACCACCACTAGTTCCCAATTGTAAACCTTCCTATACTATCTTAATGCTCCAATTAGCATTGAGTGTGTTTAGAAAACTACTAGTACCATTGGTACTAGTTTAGGACTAGTTTATTACCAGTTCTTTTGTAAAGAAAAATTCTGTAAAATTTGTGGTTTTATTCCTTTGTTACTCACTAACAACTCTAATTAAAATTTGCAATTATTTATCAAAATTCAGAAATACAAAAGGGTAATTATAATTATTTAATTATAATACATATGATACCAATTTTCATACAGTGCAAGAGCTCTGTTAGACAGTTAAAATTTATTTTGCAATGTGGTGCCTTGGAACTACTTCATATACTAGTACTCATCAGCACTAGTAATTTTACAAAACAACTTTAACCCATTTTGCACTAGTTCATGCTATTCTAGTAATTATACTAGTAGCTTTTAGACAATTATCGCCTATTCTCCTGCAGGGTAATGTAGGAATATGTATGTATATGTGTATATACGAATGTGCAGCTTGTAAATAAATATGGACTCGTGTACGGGTTTATGAGGTTACATAAATTTCAAGGTTTAGGTTTGAATAAACAAGTTCATTGAACTTCATTTTTATTTATACTATTTCCAATTTCTTTTTATTTTTATTTTTTTTTGTCATACATTTTGTATGCCTTATTCATAATTTGTTTTGATTTATAAGAACAAAATCAGGATAAAAGGAAAATTACATGAATGAATAAATAAATGAGCTGAATGAGCCAGCATGTGTGTACACTGTACAGGCATGTGCGTGGATTTATATGAGAAATACGATACGCACCGAATATGTAAGTTGATTTAGAGGGCGCGTATCTAAATTTTAGATTTAAATTCAAATTACAAACATGATTTGATAATTAGGTTAACGAGTATAATTTTTAGGAAAAATTATTTTTGGTAGTATAAAGTGATTTGGTGGCTCGAGATTTCCTATGATTTTAAATCGTTTTCGTTTTCCGCTATGATAAAAGTTATATACGAGAAATCGTTAAGTCTGTAAGTGAAATCGATAGATTCGATCGAATATTTATATTGAAAACAAAAACAAATTCAGTTTTTTATTTTTGTTTCTAATATAAATGTTCGATCGAATCCATAGGTAAAAACGAAACAATATCATAATACCAGTACCGAAAGTTATAATTTTTTAGTTTTACATGCACTAATATCCCCAAATTATTACTTTATTCATTCAGTAAAATATTTTTTATTAAAAATATATTGAAATTGATTATTCAAGGCTTAGCTGAATCCCATGCACATTTCACTGTTGCTAATGCAAAAATTTTTTGGGTAAAGGATCCCTTATGATCTGAATTAGCAACAGGTTAAATGCGCATAGGATTCAGTTAAACCCTTAATCAATTTCAATGTATTTAAAAAAAAAAAAATTTTTTACTCATTCAGTAAAATATTTTTTTTCAATTTCAATATATTTTTAATAAAGAATATTTTACTGAATAAGTAAAATAATAAAAAATGTTAAACCTAAATTGTAAAAATTCCAAAACAAATCATAACTAATTAAATTTTTTTAATTGATTCAGGAATTTTGATGATTAAACTTAATTTGTAATTTTATCTGTGTTAAAATGTTAATGTTAACGATATCGATTTCGAATATTTCTCAAACATTTATCATGTAAAACTATTGACCTGTCGCTCAGTTTTTTTTCCAAATAAACATTCGATTTCGTAGGTTTGCTAACAATATCAAAAGTGAGAGCATATCGAACTAATTTCGATATCGCAAAAAGGCAGCAGAAAAAGTAAAAAAGTAATTTTATTTTTTCTTTTATTTATTTTAACTTGCTGGTTTTATTTAATTTTTTTTAATTCCTTAATTTACGCTGCAGGATTTGAACATAGTACCTCCATTGTAACAGACTAGCACACATCCATTTAGCTACCGTCACACATTCGAGAAACTAACGAGATAAGTTCGAGTTTCGAAGCTTTAGCGAACATTCGAAATTTCCTCACTTTAGTGAGCATTCATTTATATCGAATCTCAGGTCAAGTGGGCAGTTGAATCAATACTTACTCGTATGTATGTATGTATGCATAATCAAAATTATTATTTTCTGAAATTATTATTTTTTTAATCAAAATATCTAAGGTTCCACAGGTACTTTAAACCCTTGTTGGAAATGATAGACAAAATGGTAATCGTACCAACCATTGCGACAGATATAAATAATGAGAAAAATATGATATAAGTACATTTAATGGCATTTTAATGAGCAAAATAAATATGTATCTAAAAGAAACAATCTATTGATTAAAAAAAATAATAATAAGTAAATAAAATGCGGGAAAACACTGAAATTTAATATAAAACAAAAAGCTTTAATCGAAAACACGTTTTCACATGCGTCAGAGCATGAGAAATCACAAAAACTGGCTAATATTTTATTAGGACTTTTATGTTGTTTTTACATGTTAATACTTAGTATTTTTTAGATTTGTTCAACAAACTCGTGTTCAAACAAAATAAATCAAAAATAAAACATTTCACTTCCTTTAAAAGAACTTATTTTGTTGATACCTGCTGAGCGTGTCCTAGGCACACATTTACAGTACGCCCTCGACTTGTGCGACATTCAATAATACACACAGCAGATGTAAATAAAGTATGTATGCACCAGCATTGCCAAATGTGCGTATTTACCTGTTCTTTTAAGATTTTTGCTACAATTTTTTTTAATCAAATCTAAATTAAAGGGTCTTGCATCAGTTAATGTAATCTTGAAAACTTGCTGTATCTTGGAAACCGTTAAATGCAAACTCTTGAAACTTTAAAAAACGCTAAAACTAAAAAATCCCAAAATTATAAAATCGTCAAACCAAAAGAAAAAAAATTGCCATAAGCAAAAAAAAAATTCTAAATCAAAAAAAAGATCCAAACTAAAAAAAAAATAAAACTAAAATAAATCACCAAAATGAAAAAAAATCGCCAAATGAAAAAAAAATTGCCAAATTAAAAAAAAACGCCAAAAACAAAAAAAAAATCCAAAAACGAAAAAAAACCTAAATTCGTATAGTATTACATACTAAGTGTCCGCACTGAACTCTTCGTTCGCGAGTCAAAGTCGTACTTTACTGACTGAATTTATTATATATACGTGATAGTCTTAGGGATCGGAAGCGAATTCTAGAAAAAGATATACTCGTATGTCTGTATTTGTTCAACAAACATATTTTTTCGTCACTTTTCTACTTTGGATTCGTTCCTACTGGAACCATACTGTTTATGACTTTATTTATAAAAAAAAATGATTAAGAGAAATTAAATTAAATTAAAATTAAAGCATATCTTAAAGCCTATCGGGTATGTTCTGCATTCCACGTGAAATTAAAACGAGTGGAATTGTCATAGCATTGTTGTCATAATTACATATTTCCAACAACAATTTTATGGCAATTTACAATTCAGAACATATCCGTATATCTATAATAATTAATAATTAATCACTGTTATACTAAATTCAAGTTACTAGTGACATCAAAAATTAGCAAAAAACAGCTTAAGTCACGTAAAAATACTATAGCTAATTATAATTTTGCGGAATATTAAGATTGGTGCATGTGAAAAATTTAGTTCTCAAGAAAAAAAAAGAAAGTTTGCGATTACTGTTGTACCAATTTTATACCTTTTTTTTTAAAGAGAAGTAACACTCAGGCAATTAATGCCTACTACTATTACTAGGTGTTACCTTCTTTAGGAAAGGGATAGTGATAGAAGACAGGTGGTGAAGGAAGAGATAGAAGAAAGCTTCATTCTTTTACAACTCTGCTTTTTGTGTTGATATCATTGTTGCTAGATTTTGGCATTTTCACTGCCAGATCTGGCATTTTCATTAGTCGAAAAGCATTCAACTTTAAAAAAATTCTGCCAAATGCTTTTTGGCAGAATTTGCTTAAAATAAAAAATGTTAGTTTCTTAAATTTTTTCATTGTAGAGAGTAATTTTATTAATAATTATAATTTTTTTTTACAATTATGTATTTCCTACGTAATGTATATACAACGAATACCTATGTATTATGTGCTATGTATTGATACATATGTATATGGAGCCCTATTTTCAATTATCCGTAAAGCATGACATTCTGCTCACAAAAAAAAAATTCGCAAAAGTAGTACTCTGTTCTTATTGCCAAAACCACGTAAACTATATCTGGCAGCATGTTTTTTCATGTAAAATGACGGAATTTTAACAATGTTGCATATTTTCAAGCAATAAAAGCGAGAAATTTATTAAAGAAACCGCGTGCTGGACTACATTTAGTACATGTCAATAATCAATGTTACTGAAAATGTTTCACAACTTCGAACAGAGTAGCAGGCTTAAGCGATAAAAATTAAAGTTTTCAGAAGACGTTTTTTATAGTATGCAAATATATTTTACCATACATAAATTGTCGCTGAAGATAAAATTTTACAGCCTGCGTTTTAATAGATATCAAACATTTTGACATTTTGATAATTCTCAGCTATGGATAGGCCATAGTTTTAATTTCAATTAAAAAGTTTATTTTTTACAACATCATCACACATACATACGTACATATAGTATACGTATATACCCTGAAGGAAATGTCGATGGTAAAATATACTGAGTCGATTTTGACTTTGTCACCAGTACTAACTACTCTCTAATTATTCCCCATGCAATACTTTGTGCTATAGACATTTAGCATGTGGTTATCATTGGAAATCTACTAGTAACACTAAAACAATTGACTAGGTACTGAATACGTAGTTGTTATGGCAACATGGAGGCATACCAACCAAACTAGTGGTACATTTCTATACTTTACGTATATACAAATTTATGTATATTGACAAGTTGTTGAAAAATTCATCATAAATACACCATATCTGTTTTCTCTCTTTCCTTTATATTGATGTTTAGAAGAAAAACTGTGGACAATGTAACTACTAAAATTGTCACCAGAATTTTAGTGTTGACATCTCATCATAATTTTCTGGCCACACTGGTTGATATACGTCTATTAAATTGTACTTTCGTCATCCTGGAAGCTTAAATACACGAACACGGACACGGGTAGTTTTTTTAACAAGAAAGTCTTCTAATAAAATATTTTAAAACTCAATCAATTTCTAAGGAATTTTTTAACACAAATCTGCGAATTACTCTTAATCAATTAACTATGTGGAGGAAGAGTTGCAGAATAGCCACGGTTGCCAGTAATTTAAAAGAACAATGTGAATATGTAAATTGTAAAATTATTAAATTCTCTTGGCCCAAATATTAGTGACGGATTGCAAAATGCAAGTAAATAATGAGCGTAAATAAATTGGTTTTCTTAGGACATACGAGTTTTTGCTCCGATATTAGAACAAATTCCGATTTTCAAAAATCCCAAATTGTTGCACAACTCAAGGGTTTACTGTATGTATGCATTAGAGTTTCTACGTAGGAAATAATTCCCGAGAAATACCGGGAATTTTTTTAAAACAAATTCAGGAAAATTTCATCCGGGACTTTTCGGGAAATAGAATTTCACTTCTTTTAAGTTTTTTTGGTGCACATTTGAGGGATAACATTTTTAATTCTGTTTTTGTTCGCATAAATTCCACTTTAGTGATGTGATTTATATAATTTAAAAAAGAAACACACGTCCGTCCATGCATATATGAATTTAATAATACTTATATAATAGTTTTTAAGTATATCGTTACCTTAATATAGAAAAGCCCTAACTCGTTCTTTTTTTTTTTTTTGATATCGAATTTTTGATTGTGATTTATATAATTAAAAAAGAAACACACGTCCGTCCATACATATGTATATGAATTTAATAATATTTATATAGTTTTTAAATATATCGTTACCTTAATATAGAAAGGCCCTAACTCGTTATTTTTTTGATATCGAGATTTTGGTATATTTCGATAGAAAAACATCTAATGTAGTGAAAAATGCAAAAATCTCAATTTCCAAAAAATAATGACTTAGGGCATTTCCATATTAAGGTAAAGATATTTATGTGCGTATCAAAATAAAATTGCTTTTATTCTTTTTATTTTGATTAAAAAACAATTTTCATTTTCGTCGTGATCTTGTTTGATTCTTATCGTTAATTTTCAAATATTACAGGGAATGAGAAAAGTCCGGAAAATTAGAAACCCTAGTATGCATGTAGGAATATATAATTTACATACCTACTACTAATGAAACCATATTATAAAAATGTGTGTATCCCAGAAAATTTGCAAAATTGATTTTTGACAAGGTTGGAAACCGAAACAAATAACGGTATCGATATTGATACCGGTACAATTATTTTGAAAATTTCGGTATCGGTAACGGTAACGGTATTTTTTTTATTTCGGTATCGGTATTACCGGTACATACCGTTATCGAGTTTAAAATACCGGTATACCGCTATTACTGTAAAGTTTATTAATTCATACAGTGTATATAGCAAAAAACCTCTTTTTATTAAGTTAAAAGTAAGTAATGGGTGTTTTTTATTGAGGTATAGAAATTTAAGTTGGCATCACTTTTTTAACTGGTGGCCATTTTGTCAGCTGTCAAGTAATTAATATTTAGTTTGGTTTGCCATTTCATCATGAACAGGTTGACAAAAGAACAACGCTTGCAAATCGTGCAAATTTATTTCGAAAATAATGGTTCAGTTCGCGAAGTTTACCGCAAACTCCGTCCATTTTATGGTCGACATAATCGTCCATCAGAGCAATTAATTCGGTTAACCATGGATCGTTTTCGCACTACGTTTACTCTATGTGATAATACGCATCCGCAGAGACGTCGAACAGTGCGCACCGAAGAAACAATTGCCGCTGTAGAGCAAAGTGTTGAAGAGGACCCGAATGAATCGATTCGCCACCGTGCACAGCAATTGGAGCTTTGTCCATCAACTTTATGGAAGATTTTGCGCAAAGATCTTGGCTTGCGACCTTACAAGATCCAGCTTGTGCAAGAATTAAAGCCGCGAGACCATGCAATGCGTCGTGATTTTGGTGTATGGGCCGAAAATGAGATTGATCTCGATGCTGATTTTCATCGCAAAATTTTGTTCAGTGATGAGGCTCATTTTTGGTTGAATGGCTACGTCAACAAGCAAAATTGCCGCATTTTGAGTGAAGAGAATCCACATGAGACCCTTGAGACGCCATTACATCCACAAAAACTGACTGTTTGGTGTGCTCTATGGGCTGGTGGAGTCATTGGGCCATACTTCTTCCGAAATAATGCTGGAGAGTCAGTTACCGTTAATGGAGACCGGTATAGAGCCATGATAACCGACTATTTTGTTCCCGAATTGGATGGCATGAATGTGGATGAGTTGTGGTTCCAACAAGACGGCGCTACATGCCACACAGCGCACGTCACAATCGATTTATTGAAGGAAACATTCGATGAGCGCATAATTTCGCGGAATGGACCTGTCAATTGGCCACCAAGATCGTGTGATTTGATACCATTGGATTATTTTCTTTGGGGATATGTGAAGTCGCTCGTCTACGCCAACAAACCAGAAACGTTAGGGGACTTGGAAGCCAACATTCGTGGCGTTATTGCCAACATACGGCCCCATATGCTCGAAAAAGTGGTTGAAAATTGGACCTGTAGAATTGGCTTTATTCGAGCCAGCCGCGGCGGCCACATGCCCGAAATCATATTTAAACATTATTGGCATAAAATTATCCTTCCAATAAAGCCAAATTGATGGACATTAAAACGATTTTCTTGTGTTTTATTTCAATTCGAAGTTCTATACCTCTAAAAAAAACCCGTTTTTTTTAATCGATCTCATGAATTATAATTTTTTTTGTTGAAATAATGAAATTAAAAATATTTTGTATTGTTTTGCACTGGGCGGGAATTTCCCGGGAAGCCGAAAAGTCGTTCCTGCTTTCTCGGGAAATGAAAAAGTCCGGGAAAAGAAAAACTCTAGTTTATACATATGTACATATGTATTTGATTATGGTGTGCTTACACTTTGTTGTCGATGAAAAGTAGTAAGAATAGAGTTGAATAAGAACGTCCAAAGGGGGAAATTTTGTTTCTGTAATTAATTTCAAAAAATGTTAATTGAAATTAAGTTTTGTAATTTTTTCTTTACGGAAATCGGTATACCGGTACGTACCGGTATAGACATAAACGGTATTGTCGATACCGGTATTTTCTAACCGAAATGAGTTTCGGTATCGGTATTCATACCGGTACCTAATTTTAACGGTATTTGAATCGGTATCGGTATTTTTACGATACCGTTTGCCAACCTTGATTTTTGATTTTATTTCTTCGAATAAAAACATTTAAATACGCATACCTACTGTAATTTAAATAAAGATATGTACATATGAGATTTATAATACAATTGTAATTCTGCTTGTAGCTCACGGATATAATTATGAACATACTGAATGAGGACGAAAAAAGTTCAGATTTGAGTTTTTTCTCCTCTTATACGAAAATAAAAAAATGTACATCTTGAAGAAAAGCTAGTTCACGATTTTGTATGCAACTGGTTCTTGATTTTAAGCACGTGTCTTCAAAAAATCAAAAAGTTTTTTCAAGAAAGAGTCATAATGGTCTGCGATTAAGCTGTGTATAAATTTTTTTTTTCACAAAAAAGAATAAATTAATTAATCTATTCTACTCCTAACAAAATACTCGTACCAATCAAACTGTCAATGATAACTATCTTAACATTTTATTTTCTAATGCCGTTACGATTTAATTGACATTAAGGACGTAATAATAAGTTATTAATTATGAAACATTGGGCGCATTCATTAGACGTAGCAGTTGAGCACAACAGTTGTGAAACTGTTGGCAACTGTTGGCACCAAAAGTTACGTCTTAAAAACGGCTTGATGGATATAATTTAATTTTATATCTTCATTTCGTTACTTCATCGCATTTGTAACATAAAATTTAACAAATACTTGCTCCTTCCACCTAACAAAGCATATAACAGGCATAACTCTATTCGAGCAGCTGTTTAGGCTGAGCATAACACGTTGACTATAGGTAGCGAAAAAAATTTATGATGGAAAATTACTCAACTGTTGAGTGGAGCGGAATTACTCAACTATGCGTTTCTAAGACAAACGCTCAACGGTTGCGCAACAGCTACGTCTTATGAATGCACCCATTGTTGTAGCTCGAAATAACAATACCACACAGTTTTCAGTCGTCAAAGTATATAATGCATTATGAATAAAAAAATATGGGTAATAAGATGAAAAAGAAAACAACTCTCTATGGAGACTACGATACTATAACAAAAGTTTAGTTATGTATTCTTCGAGCTATCCGAAAAGCATTTAGTCAAAGAAAATTACACACATAAATTGAAGTGCATATTGAAATGGGCTGATTAAACAAAATATGGAAATTACTTATATGCATACGTAATTTTTAAACTAAGGGTGTTTATTATAGTGGCATAAAACTTTGAAATCGAGTTACACGTAATTCACACGTTGATTTTTCAATGATTTTTTGAAACACGATTTTTGGAGTTTGTAGGCGAACGGTATAGAAAAGCAAAAGGGGAAGAAAAAAAATCACATTTTCCGTTCTACGAGTTTTTTTTAATTTTCTTTACAGATATTTTAATTTTTTTTATGTTGCTTTATTTTATTTTTTCATTGAATGGGACAACAGCTTTTTTTAATACAAAACAGTGTTACCTGTAGGTATTTTTATCACTAATATATGAGTATAGGGAATATCGGAAAAATATTTTATTTTGAACAAAATGTAGGTATTTTTTAATCTCATATTGCATTTTTTGTGCATAAATGTAAAAATAACTATACCAAAAATATATTTTTGCTCATAAACCGTTTCAAAATTTGTTTTTGCTCGAAATTACATAGACTTTTATCCAATTATTTTTGTGTCGCAGTGCCTGTCTTTGGTAACATTGCTGAGAGAATATTTATTTATATGTGAGAGGATAAGAAAAAAAGATGTCAAAATAAATAGATCTCTCGACTGCTTTCTGGAGCTACTATTTTGTGTCAATTTGTATGGAAAATGTGTTTATGCCGTAATTCTGTTTGATCATTAAGGCCTTAAATGTTTTTAATTTATCTGTCTTTAAAGTAAATTACTAAAATTTGTAGATTTTCGTATGGGGGAAATTTTTTAACATGTAGGGAAAGGAAAAAACGGGGTTTCTTAAATCTACTGGCAACACTGATACGATTTTTGGAAGAAAAAAAAGTAAAAACTAGAAACATGGAAAAAATCATCGTATGAATGTAAAATGTTTTTGGAAGCAACTTTGAAAAGATAATCAAAAATAAAACAAAATTTTTAAAGCATCGTATGAATTCGGCCTTAAACAAAGATGCATTTTTTAAGTGAAACATATAATTTAATTTATACTAACACACAGAAAAAATACCAATGTAAAATCACAATGCAAAAAGTTTAATTCAAATTCATTCAAATCATATTAAATTTATAAGAAATAATATGTTGTTAAAGTGCATTGGTGTTTATTTGCTTTGTTCATAGCTGCAATACACTTTTGTGCTTAGTTTGTGTGATTTGTTTTTGTATTGTTGTTGTTGTTTTTTAATAATTGTTAACACCTGACAAACTGCTGGTGGCTGGTAGGCAGTATATTAGTCTTGCAGTCGGAGGGTCGCAGGTTTGAATCCTGGAGTCAAGTCAAAGTATTTTGTATTTTTTTTAAATAAATTGTATCTTAAATGATCAATGAAATAATGTTGAATTAAAATTTAATTCATGATGATACATGTTTAGTGTGTATCTAAAGAATATTTAAAGTGGTTGTGGCTGCAGGTGTAAGCACGTTGACTACCACGCGAAGAGTTCCGAGTTCAAATATTGGCCGGGGAAGCCAATTTATATATAAACAAACATTTTTTTGATGTCTATGTCAACCACACGTAATTAATAAAATACAATTACTACATTAGATCAAAATCATGTTGTTCCAACTTGAAATAACTTTGATTCAACATTACTCCTCGTTTTGATTTTAACAGTACGTGAATGTTAAATCAACGTGACATAAAGTTATTTCAATAGGAAACTTTTTCTTTGGAAATTACTATAAATCGTGTTAGATTAACATGAAACGTTTACGTAGATTTTAACTTGCAATTTTTCTGTGTGAAAGAACTTCTAGCATTATAATTTATATATGGCTTTTGGAATATTACCGTCACGGCTGGCTAGGACGTAGTCCAATCTGGGGGTACAATTTTCGATGGCTTTTCCAATATGTGTGGCCGTGTATTGGTAATAACGTGGCAAATGTTGTCCCCAAAGTGGTCAATCGTTTCGAGCTTATGGGCGTATAATAGCGACTTCACATATCCCCACATAAAATAGTCTAGCGGCGTTTCACGAGTCTGAAGCGTGCGGTTACCAAATATTTCCTTGAATAAGTCAATTGTGGCACGAGCAGTGTGATATGTTGAAACCACAGCTTCTGAACATCATGGTTGTGCAATTGATAAACAAAGAAGTCAGTAATCATAGCATTGTCGTTTAGAATAAACGTAGTGCAAAAATGTTTCAAAGCTAATCGAATTAATTGCTCTTATGCATGATTATATTGACCGTAAAATGGACGTAGTGTACGATACAATATAACCATGATTTTAAAAATAAATTTGCACAATTTGGAAGCGTTGTTCAGGCGTCAGTCTGTTCATGTTGAATGCCAGACCAAACAAGTTAAAAAAAGAGTTTAAATCAACAAGTTTAATTTATTCAATGCAATTTTTATTTGATTCCGATTAACATTTTAATTATTAAGTTGCTTAATTTAATCATTCGATTAATTGATTTTGCATTTATTTTCAATTAATTTGTTTTTAATTCATTCGATTAAACTTTAGAATTGAAATCGTATACATTTTCAAATATGTATTTTTTAAATTAAAAATAAAAATTCCATTACATATTTGGAACACATTTTCAATTTGAGCAATTTTAATGAGTGGATATAAAAAAGCAAAATTGAAAAAAAAACTTTAAAAATCTTTATTTTTTAATTTTATATGTATGTACTTTCTGTACATAATTTATTTCAAGTAGTTATGTTTTTATAGAATTATTTAAATTATTTTTTGATTAAATAAAGTTTACGTGCATCTGTATCCCACAAAGCAATAGGTTTTTGATGGGTATATAGAAAATAAATTGGCGAAATTAATATGTATAGAACGATTTTAGTTGGGGGAGCTTTTTAATCATATGTATGTACTTTGTTAACAATTCTCAATATGAAATAATATAGATTTTTCAACCCGCCATCATATTCTTAGGGCCAATTTTACCAACTTATTTAAATATCAATTCATATTTAAATATAATTTTTCCATACAAAAATTTACGAAAATCGACATTTAAATATGAATTGATATTTAAATAGATTTGGTGAAATTGGCCCTTATTGTTGTGAAAGAAAAACGCTTAACTAACCACTCCACTTAAAAGACAAAATGTCTTCTTTGATCAATATCCGTTCCAGGGAGTTTTGACTGTTACTTTACCCTGCAGAAAGTGCGAATACTGAAAATGTACTGAGTCGCTTTTGACTTTGTCACCAGTACTACTCTACAATTATTTCCCATACAATACTTTATGCTATAGACATTTGGAATGTGCTTGTCATTGAAAATCTACTAGTAACACTAAAACAATTGACTAGGTAGTGAATTCATAGTTCTTATGGGAACATGAAGACATACCAACCAGACATTTACTGGTACATTTCTATACCTTACGTACATACAAATTTATGTATATTGACAAGTTGTTGCAAAATCCACCAGAAATACACCACATCTGTTTTCTCTCTCTCTCTTTTATACTGACGAATAGAAGAGAAATTGTAGACAATGTAACTACTACTATAATTTTAGTGTTGACATAGAGACACTTGTCCCCAGCCTGACTGCAGGGTAGTTACTGCGTCTACGTGTGTGAGTGAATTTTATAAAGAATACATACTTTACAAACTTTACATATTAAGACTGTCTATCCACGTACGAACTAATGTGTGTGTGTGTGTGTGTTTGTACTCGCAGTTGTGTTGTTTTATATTATTTCAAGGTGAAGGTTATTTTGTATTGTAATGACTGGCATGCCCTATGACAAATGAAAATGTCATAATAATAATAAATTTTAACTTCGTACAAACATTTTACTGCTTATATTTCCATTCCATATTTTGGTTTTGTGATTCTATGCATTCTAATGATTTCTAGCGAAAATAGTTTTATGACTGAAAACGGAAAACTTTAGTTTCAATTTTGAATGAAATTAACATTTTATGAACTTTTTTACTTTTTTTATAAGAAAGTTTTATATGAATAAACTGCTTTGATGGCTTCATTTTACTATTACTATTTAAACGAATTTAAAAATTTCGAAAAAGATTTTTTTATTTGAAATTAAGTTGAGTAAAAACTTCAGATATTCATGGTAAAATTCTAAGGGCCATTTTCACAACTTCCCTTTAGTTAAAGGCTGGATTTTGTGTGCCCGATAAATATCTTTGCCCTATTAAAACTAAAATTTTTTATTGTTATAATTATCAATAATAATAATCTTTAATGAATAAAAAAATAATAAATAAAGTTTTTATAATGGCAAGCCATTTATCGGACAAACAAAATCCTACCTTTAGCTAAAGGCAAGTTGTGAAAATGGCCCTAAATCTTTTTATTTGGGGTTTTTGCATTTTAAATAGTTGTCAAATGTTTGTCTTTTAATGCTTTTATTTCTAGATTATTTTAGTAGATTGTAGGGTTTAAAAATGTGTTTAATGTGTGTGAAGATAAATTTAAATTTAGGTAGCAGAGACAAAAACCAAGAAGTTTAGCAGAGCCTATTTTGCAATTAACAGTGCACTGTTAATCACTTAACAGTCCTAGTAAAATTAATAAAGGACACAAAATCTGTCACTATTTCATGAAATTATACCACTTGGATATAAATAATGCAGAAACTGAATTTTGAAAAAGGTACTCCTTTGAAAGGATCAAGTGGTCAGTGTGGAAAATAGCAGAATTCTACAAGTTTCCTACTAAATACTATAAAAATGTTGCTATTGATGTTTCTTATTTAAAAAAAAAGCATATTTAGTGACATTTCTGGAATAAATTTGGAACTTTCGAAAAATTTATTTGTAAAAAGTCATATTTTAAGCAAAACTTCTGGAGATTGGGGCCATTTCTCCAGAAACTGGAGAGATGTGCAACGTTCAAGAATTTTTCACATTTTTCAAAATGTTTTAGATTTTTATTTTACATTTTTCAATTTATTTTTGCCAGCAAATTTCATATTTTGCATGCTGAAGTTTTCTTGTTACATTTTTTTAAATTTATTTTTTGTAACCGAAATTTTTTATAGTTTGGGCCAATTTAAGCAGTTTAATAAATATCTAAAAGAAGACGAATCCATATCAGGTGGTCTCAGAGGACTATTTTCGCAGCTAGTAGTTTTAATATCCCTGAGATGTCAACACGCATTTTCCAGTAAATTTTCTTGATATCCCAAGATTAAATTTTTTAAATCAAATTCAGACGAGTCTACCTCATGTGACCTTGATTAAAACAACAACTTTTCGTTGCCTCAATATGTCCAAAATAGAAACAAAGCGAATTTGTATTACAAACTAAAAATGTCAATCTTTTATCGCACTTTTTCACAAAATTAATATTTAACTTGTTCCGTGCGATGAAAATATTAAAACTTAATATAAAAAGAAATTACCAAAAAAGCACAAATTAAAAAAAAAATCATTCACAGAAGAAATAAAAACTCAAATCTCAATTGGATCGAATTTTTATTTCTTTTAAAGTCCATAAAAAGCATCTGAGTAATAAAATTTCGTTACAATAGTTCAAATCTAAAATCAAAATCTCGAGTAAATAAAAATAAATTAAACAAAGAGTTGAGCTTTGTGCACACGGTTGTCAGATCTTACAATATTGTCATGTATGGCAATATGGCGACAATGTACTGACAATCAAAAATTGCAGCACAAGGTAGATTGTCAGTTGAATCAAATTTGTCAGAAAATCTTTCAATTTATTGCTAGACGGTTGTATGACAATAAATTTATCTGAAAAAATCGTCCGTAAAAAAATTTTCAGTTTACAAGGTTGTCATATGCATAAACTGGCAGATCTGTTGTTATGCGTTGCCAGACTTGTAGCATTTGTTAGAAATTTTTAAATACTCGTATCAATCGTGTGTGGTTGTGTTAAATGTAAAAAAGTGAGCATAAATTATGATCATAAAGAAGCAATTGCAATGAGTTTATTGCATATATTTGATTACATATTTTTTCTTTAAAATCAAGCGTGTGCAGTGTTGCCCATAGAATGAATTATCTTACAATGACGTCATTGTCAGATTCATAAACCTCGCACATCTGACAATATTAAAATGTCTGACAAATATCTGGCAATAATTTTACAATTTCTTCACACGATTGTAAGATGTCTGACAATTTGTTGCCAGCTGCTAGTCTTGCAATGGACTGACAATGCTTTTTCTGGGAACGATGTCAGACAAATGTCAGACAATTGTCAGTTCACACGGTTATAAGAGATTTTTAGCACATTTTACTGAAAATATTGTAATGATCTGACAACCATGTAAGCAAAGCCTTATAGTACGTTTCCACTATGAGCAAAACAAGTTGTTTTTCACAACACACTTGGAAGTGTTTCCATTACGCTTTTTTGTGGTTTGGTTAAACGAGTTTTGGAAATCAATTTGATTTTATTATCAAGGCCGCAAACCTTATTATTTAGGTTGTCAATTTTTCTCTCATTTACATATAAACAGCATATAAATACAACTTATGTGGTTTGTGCAATTGCTTAAAAAATTAAATATTCTGTATTAGTGCCATCTTTTGTCAGAATATTGCGGCTTGGTTTTGAAGTTTCAGCCAGCAACGCAGTGTTGCACTAACAAATTTGTTTATGTTTTGGAGGATAACAACTTATTTGAGGTGTTTTGCTGATATGAAAAATGTATGGGAAAACATGTAGCAAAACATTGGTTTTTGAGCAAAACAAGTTTTCTGCTCCAAAACACGTATATGGAAACGTACTATTAAGCTTTGTGCAGACGGTTGCCAGATCTTACAATATCATCACATATGGCAATGTGCTGACAATATTGACAGCACAAGGTATATTGTCAGTCAGTTCACAAGTCAGTCAAAAATGTGTCAGTTCACGCTGTTTTCATATGCAAAAACTGTCAGATCTGTTATGGGTTGCCAAACTCAAAACATTTGATAGAAATAACCAATTATTTTGTGCTGCTTGCTCTTGTGTTAAATGTAAAAAGTGAAAGTATAAATTATCATGGACCATTGCAATAATTTTATTGCACATATTTTATTAAATTTTTGCAGTATCCTTTTTTAAATCAGTGTTGCCCATAGAAAGAATTCTCAAACAATGCCATTGTCAGATGCAGATGCTTCGCACGTCTGAGATAATCACCCCTATTCTGCGTTTCGATTTGAAACGAAAGTTTCTCCGTTTGCCAACTTTGGTGTTCTGCGTTCCGTTCTTCGATTTCTCTTTCGATTCTTTGTATTCTGCATTTCGATCGTAACTAAGTTTTTGTAAGTTGTTATTTTAGTGGCGGAGCGTTTTAAATTTTTGTTTGTTTAGTTTCAAAAAGTGATTAATTCAAAAAATAATGCAAGTATTAAATGCAAAAGAAAGTTTAATTAATGAACTACACAGTTTGTTTTGTTTTTCTGTACTGAAATTCGATTTTTATGCAATTTATTACAGGTATAACAGCATAAAAAGTTTACATAACTATTTAATGGCAACGAAAAACGATACTGTAAACGGATTTAATTAAATTTAAACAAATAAACTTTATTTTTGTGTTACAATTATGTGTAAAAAATTAAAATATCACCTCCGGCGTGACAGGATTCTTCACAATGAATAAGTTTGGCCACAAATACCTCTTGTTTATCTCGTTTTTTTTTTAACTATCCGTATTTAAATTTGCAAGAATTTATTTAATAAAAATTTTCACAATATTTAATTATTATTTGTTTTAATGTTAAATCAGTGTTTTTTTTGCACTGAATTTAACTTTTTGCTAAAATTTTTGCAAAATTGCTTAATTTTTCTGTTCCTATTTCATCCGTTACATAGCAAAGCAGCAGGTTTAAACATACTCTTCTCTTCTCCTTTTTTTTTTCGATTCAGTTTTTTGACAGAATACCTCTTTTCGATCCGTGCGTAACTGAATGCGGGAAGGTAATCGAAACGCAGAATAGTGGTGAATAAAATGTCTGAAATATATCTGGCAATAATTTGACAATGGCAATGAGATGTGTTCACATGATTGCCAGGCGTCTGACGGTTGTAAAATTTTTTTTGGCACATTTTACTGACAATATTGTAAGATCTGACAATCGTCCGTAAGTAATCTTCCTTATTCTGCAACTATTTGTCGACGTCACGTCAGTATAATACCAACAAATTTACGCTTGTCCTTAGACCTTAAGGCATTTGATAGACTCATGTTATTTTCTAGACTTTAAGGCGATTGAATAAAATAAAATTGTTCTCGAATTTGTCGCTTTTAACAACTGATTTTGTTTTGTTTCGTATGTCACTTTCTTCAATGCTCTCTCAGACAAAAAAATAAAGAATTTTTGATATCAGTTAAAATTTTACGGAACACTCATTAAAAATACAACAAAAGCTGCAACCTCATCGGTCAATGATAAGAAAAATTCTTGATGTTTTTTTTTAATTTATGCATGAAAAAAATTCCCAAGAAAACTGATTTAATGGAAAATTAAAAATTAGCTGAAATTTTTCTTTAAATGAACAAAAATTATACGAAATTCTATTTTTGTAGAGCAATTTCTTTCATAAGGTGTTAAATTCAAAGAAAAATTGAGAAGTAACATTAATCGAAATTTTTACAACAATTTTCCATGTGCCTAGATTCTTGCAATATACATATGACAAATGCACAAATATTATTGTAGAAATAGGTGTAGGAGTATTATATTATTTACATTTAAGGTGTCTTTTCTTTTTTTGTTTGTATTATTTTGCAATAAAACAAACTGCAAAAATTTAAATTCAAATAACAATTCCTTTCTTATTTTGCACTAGAAAACAATGAGTTAGTTCCTCTATTCATATGAATTGGTAAAAAAAACCCATAAGAGTTTTTCAGGCTTAGGGTCATAACTTGACTTGGTTTCTATGTGTCATTAAAACACCTAAATGTTTATTGCACCAACCACATTAGTATTTTCCACTAGATAATAAAATAAACAAACATACATATTTTCTTTAAATAACACATCACCAACTACAACATCTCTACGACAACAAACTGAAGAGGACTCCTACAAGCATTGGAACACAAATACCTACATATACATACATACATTTTTTTTTAATAGAAGTTTTGTAAGTACTTTATATGCTGCCCTCGTTTTTCACAAAATCATCATAAGTGTTAAGAACTGTGAATGCAACTTGTATTTGTGTTTTTACTGTTACATTTTAGTTTTAGGCCACTTAAGCACACGTATTCTACAAAATAATTCTGCAAACAAATAAAAAGTCTTAAGTCTCACTCTCTTGCCGACGCACAGTGGCGTGAAATAAAAAAAAGTGGTAAAAAGTCCGCAACTTTTGAACTAGTGAACCGATTTCGATGAAACTAACCGTTTTGGAAAGAAGAAGTGTTGAACTTTTCAGAAAGTATATTTGGAGGCACCCTGTTGCAAGACAGGGTAGCTCCAAAGAGCCTCAAAGTGGGAAACTGCGGTTGTCGAAATTCTTTCGGAGCTTGTAACTTCTGTAAATATCGACCGATCGTAATAATTTTTTCAGCTGGACAATCAACGTTAAGAAACAAAAATAAAACATGCTAAGAGCATGTATTATTAATACTATTAATTATTATTATACTATTAAGTATTAAAAATACTTTTTTTCACAAAATATACAAAATTTTCTCATAATTTTCAAAAATCCAAATTGCAAAATTATTCCTTGCTACAATTTTTGAGATATCAAAAAAATTATTTTTTCATATAAATTGCAATATAGTTTTCTTTCAAAAACAACAAAACCAACCGATTTTTGCCAAGTAATAAAGAAGTTATGTACCAACGATTAAAAAAAGTCAGGGCCAAAAATTAAAAAAAGCTCCGAAAGAATTTCGACAACCGCAGTTTCCCACTGTGAGGTTATTTGGAGCTACCCTGTGTTACAACAGGGTGCCTCCAAATATATTTTCTGAAAAGTTCAACACTTCTTCTTTCCAAAACAGTTAGTTTCATCGACATCGGTTCACTAGTTCAAAAGTTGCGGACTTTTTACCACTTTTTTTTATTTCACGCCACTGTGCGACGCTCGCACAAACAACAACCCAAAACGGAAGGAAAACTTTTTTTTATTAAAATGATTGAGTGTGGCTCTGTGTGTATGTGTGTGTTTAAGCTTATTTGAACTTAACAGATTGCAACCAGCGTTACCGTTGTTGAACTAAAGTATCAATTTTATCCTTTTTTTAACGCCTTTGTCACTTTTTATGACTTTTTTTTAAATTACCCTTTTCTATAATTTTTAACAAGCTCGTGCTAATTTTGTCCCCTTTTTTAGGGTTCAGTAAATCATTGTTATCGCTACAATGTCCGTCTGTCTGTACGTCACAGGCTGTTTTCTCGACAACCGTAAAAGCTACGAACCTGAAAATTTCACAGAATATGTAAAAATACAACAAGAAGGATATGACAGTTAAAAATTATAGGGTCTTCTAAAGCCAGCAACGAAACATATTGCAATCCTAATGTAATATACAGATAATTATATACATATAGACACCTGAAATTTTCAAAGTTAGTGTATTTTTATGCAGACAATACCAATTAACACTGAAATTTAAAAAATCAAAATTAAAGGGTATTCTATCAGTTTATGTAATTTTGACAACTTAATGTATCTTGAAAGCCGTAAGAGCAAACTTTTGAAATGTTCAAAAACGCTAAAACTAAAAAATCACAAAATCTAAAAAAATCGCTTAAGCCCGAAAAATCGCCATAAGCCTCAAAAATTAAAAAGCACTCAAAATAAAAAAAAAACTGCCAAAAACAAAAAAACTTTATTACCGGGTACTTTAAACTTTTTTAAAACTGTCTACATCAAGTAAGATATTCGATTATATAGGCTAAAGTTCGTATAGTATTACACATTGTCATATAAATTAAAAAAGGGCGTTCAAAATCGTCTTTTTGATTGATTATGATATAATTATATAAAATCCATCTACCCACAATATTTTTATTCGAGTATGCTTAAAAATATCAAATATAATTGTATTAACGAAATTCAAAAGACTACTGAGTAGTAGTAAACATACGGAACCCTTCGGGTGTGAGTCACAGTCGCACATTTTAACTGAACTTGTTTTGAACTGTCGACTTGACAATTATATGTAATATATATTTATATTATTTATCTCTTATACTAAAAATTAAATAAGACTTGATTTAAGTTTTTGATATCCTTCTGGTATCACTTTTTTTTAAATGTCTTTTTTGCGACTATTTAAAAAAAAAGCGGCAATCCTCAGTGCAACTTGCACACAACGCTGAATGCATGCGATCAAGCATTCATCTTCCTTGAGCAAATGTACATACATACATATGTACATAAATATTTACGTATACGTACATAAATGTTCATAAGTGTTGGTTGGTTGGTTGTTGTGATTTAAAAGCACATACATTTTTCCACTTATGTAAGTATGTATGTATGTGGCCAGAGGATATGTTTTGATTATCCTTTGAACATAAAATTTAGGTAAAGGAAATAAATATCCAAAACAGCAGCAAAAAAGAAAATGTTACTCTTACAGCAAGATCTCGTGTCTTTCCCTTGTTTGGACTAATTGGCAGAAAATTTAAGAATGCGGTTGTACTATAGAGGACATGATGTTTGCACATTGTTTGAAATTACTGAACATGTTTTAAAAGAAAATAACTGGTACTCTAATGGTAACTGTAGGAAACACATTTTACATAACGTAAAATATTGTTATTCCCCTCTCAAAAATGTTATCCTCTACGCTCAATTGTCTTTCCCGCTTTCATTGAAGTTGTTGTTTTTGGACTAAGACTTCGACTACGACCTTTTTATAATAGGTTAAGAAACATCGCAACATCTTTCCTTTAATCCAGGATCAAAATATTGTGTCCCCAAACAGGAGTTCTTTCAACGCTTCTTTGGACGCTGGTCGTTAATGACATTCTCATGGAATTCGGGGGTAATGCAGCTAGGATTACGGTATATGCAGACGTCATAGCCATTATCATAACTGGTAAGTTCATCGACACAATTAGTTCCATCATAGAGTCCTAGTTAAAGGATATTCAAGATGGGCAGCGAGGGTTGATCTGAACTTGAGCTCTGAAAAAACAGTCCTTGTACTTATGGTATATTGATCTCTTTTAAAACACATACAAAGTACCTGGGAGTTATTGTCGTGGAAACTTAATACAGAAGATAAAAGATAAAAAGGCCACCATTGCTACGCATGTAGAATGATGATGGGGAATAGATGGGCCTGACATATTGGACTTATACAGCTGTAGCTAGACCAATTCTTCTCTACGGACTACTTGTATGGTAGAGTGCGACTGAGACAAAAGCATATATACCTGAAAATGTTATAAAATATCTAGACTAGTAGAACTCTGCATCACTTGAGCTTTGAAAAGTACACCTACTGCACCTTTGGGCGTTATATTGGACCTTAAATCATGCACGCGGCATACAAATCCGTTATCCGACTTAGGACAACCATTTCATCACGCTAAATTGCTGGAAGACATGGAGTGTAGCTCGGATTGCATCATTCCAGTAATGAACTTCCTTGTAAAACCATAGATCACTATAAGGGAAGGAGGCTATCTTGAAAGTTTTAACTATAGGGGTTCTAGTTTAAACTTTTTCCCTGATGGTTCAGAGATGGATGTAGAGGTGGCAGCTGCGATTTAATAACCGGAGCTCGGTATAGAGGAATTTTACGAACGTCCTGATTACTTCAGCATCTTCTAGGCAGAACTCTATGCAGTCCAAATGTCTGCAGAATTAGCTTTCATCCTTCAAACCACGAATGAGCGTGTAAATATATATATACAAAAACAAGCCGCAATTAAGCTGTAACTATTCCTGGTTGTGCTCTTGTGTGGGCATGCCCTAAATATATTACCTGCTGGTAGAGAAGTACATTTATTTTAGGTCCGCGGACGTATGGGAATTGAAGGCAAGGAAATGGCTGATACATTGGACAAATGGGGAATTCAATTACTGGCGGAGGAAACGGTATATGTGTGGAAACCAATTCTAGACCTAAAAGGGTTCATAGACCCTAAGACGAAGGAAGAAGCGGAGAAAAGTTGGCATACGACGAAAACTTGCCAAACTTCTAAAATCATGTGGAGCTCGTACGATCCCAAATCGACTAAATTCCTTTTACCATTAACTAGATGCAACTGTAGACTTCTATTGGGGGTATTAACTGGACACTGCAGGACGGCTTCTTATGCCGTCAAAGTAGGACATATACTTGATGGTACCTGCAGGAAGAGTAAGGAACCCGGAGACAGTACATCTACTGTGTCACTGTCGAAACCGCACGAGATATAACAGTCTTCGTGATCACACTTTTTAGAGTATTCAACTTGTATCGGGAGTGGAACTGTTTAGACTGCTAAGTTTTGTTAAATCTGTGTGGGAGTCATTCGATACAGCCACCACGAACTAGGCTGCCATATTTACAGGTTTCTTGTCATCTGCTGGTATTGCTAAGGATCAATCCCGGTCTATGCGAGGTCTTTGACCACAAAGAGTAACATAACCTTACCCATTAGACTGTATTTTATATCTAAGTTTGCGAGAAATGGCTTCATGGTAAAAGAATTGACAACAATGATGAGGGGATCTGCGGTTGATTGCTAACTTTACGGATTTAGAAAGTTGTTACTATAAATAGATTATCTAAGCCATTGAATATCACTGGGAAAAGTGTATCGAACTAAAAGTAAATTATGTATGTTGCCAAATAAAGATCAATTTGTACAAAATTGTGAGGCTTTCCTTGTTAGGTCGGCCAACGCCAAATCGATATAAAAAAATAATAGGTCTTATCGTGACTGGGGTATTTCGACTTCGACTACTACGCTTTGATTGTAGGCTAAAGAAATAATGTTGCTATATTCTTTCATCTGGTACAAAAACGTTGTACGGAAAGTCGAAATACGTGTAATTTTAATGAAGCGATTCTTAGGAAACTTGCGCTCGCACTACAGCTTCTGCTACACCTACTGAAATTAATAATTTTTTAACTTCGTATTTTCTCTGTTGTGTATAACTTTTCAATTAATATGTTACCTTTTGCAAAAGTCAAACGCATTTATATCATTCTACTAAATACTTGGATAATATTATTTTGTAATACTACGAACATCAGCAATAGCTTCCATTGTTCTCTATTAGTTTTGTTACGTCAATGGTAAACAACATTATTTATTAAGCCAACAACTTGATTAAATATTCATGTACGTATGTATGTATGTATGTATGTATGTAAGTATATCAAAGATATAACATATACTCATAATACACAAAAACATAAGCACATAAATGTACGTCAGATATTTTATGTATATATATGTGTACATGTATACGAGGGCGGGTCAATAAGTCCGCAACGTTTTTGGAATAAAAATCATTCTATATATCAACGTACTCTCTTTTTTATCCCTTCCAAAAAATAAGACTTGTCGAAGTCATCAAAATAGGTATTTGTTTGTGAGATGATTTCATTGTCGTCGAACCTTTTCTTCAGATTTAAGAGCAAGAAATAGTCATTAGGGACTGAGTCCGGAGAATATGAAAGCTGAGGGACCAATTCGTAGCAAAATGCTGTCGTTTCTTTTGTCACATCTTCACTAAATTTACCCAACAAGTTGTGGGAAATACGAGCATTCACAATTGAGTGTTTTAATCTTTCGAAGGTAATAAATTTGTACTGCGTTAACAGTATTGAAATGTAAACACGTCTTCTTTTTTAAATGTATTCTCGTGGCATGTATTATACTAAACCAATAATAAATGATGTCGTTTAATAAGCGAAGTAAAATAGATGCATTGCTGTTTGTGCATATGAGTGTTAACAAGCGATGTCGCGAAGATTTCTTGTTCGTAACAAACTTTCAAAAGAAGTAGTGTTGATGCGCGTATGCTTGTTATTTTGCATATTGTAAGTTTGAGTGTGTGTGTTGTAAGATGTAGATGGTAAGATATTATGTGTTCAAGGGTGGTTTTCTAAAACAATCGTACACAACTAAGGTCAATGCATGTGTGCATTTGTATGTACTCGTACATGCATGGCATTTGTATACGCGCCCATGCGTATGAAGAAGCAAGCATCACAAATTCTTCCGTCACGAAGTATTTTCTTCTTTATTCCTATACCTGCAAGAACTGAAAAAAATGTCTTACCTACAATGTTGCTAAAGGCCGTGATACACTATCATACAAAGTCGTGCGATCTACGAAAATATACAACCCTGGTGTGATGAATTGTTATTGTCTTTTGAAAATTTTCATAAACTCCATCATACCAGCGTTGTACTTTTTCGTAGATCGCACGACTTTGTATGATAGTGTATCATGGCCTTAAGTGTTTCTTTTAGAACATTTCGCTGTAGTAAAGCATTTGAAAAATCCCTCATCACGTGCATGCAAAAAAAAACGATCGCATTACTCTACTGACTGACAAACCTATCTTGACCTTCTTTGGCGTTAACTTCGATGCACATTTTGTCCACGGTAAAGAACCGTCACAAAATCTCGTTCATATAGCGGTTGAACAACGCCAAACACTCCTGCAAAGTTCTCACTTTATTGAGCTTGTGAGCAGAAAGCTTTCACGTATCCAAGTGGTTATTCAAAATGGAAATTATTGATTATTATCTATTCTTTAATCTTTCTCACTTTCAATCTCCGATAGCAGATTGATGTAACAATAGATGTAGCTTGAAAGATTTTCAACTTAAAAATGGATGCAGCAGCAACAATAATCAAAAAATTATGGAAAAATATTTTTTTTAGAAGGAAAACAAAGAAAATATTTTCATTGACTTCTGGGAAGTAAAAATGCACGACATGACTGACATCGATCCGCCGATAAAAAAGTTTTATTTTGTGATGTATTTCTGCATTTTTAATATACAATAACTTGATTTCTAAGTACTTCTTCACTTTTCATTACGAGTTCCACAATTTTAAAATATTTATTTACAAAATATAAAATAATTTGCATTTTACAACGCATTGTAAAATTTCCGAGTCTTTCATACAAACAATAACAGTTGTTGTACAGTTTGTCAAATAAGTGTTATAAAAAGCAGAAGAAAATACAACAACAAATACACGCATTTCTGCAGAAGATTTGTTTTATTTTTGATCAAAGTTATTAGACAGTATTTTTATTATTAGAAATGGAAAGCAAGCTGTGGTTATTAGAGCTTTCAGATTTCGTTTTTTCAATTTATTTTAGGTACAGGTAAAACCCGGTAAAACCAATCCCAGTCGACTTTGATTACGACGTTTTTATAACAAATTCAAAAGCACCGCAATATTTTTTCTTTAATCTGGGACGAATGTGTAATAGTTGAAGTCGAAATACGCCAACCACGATAAGGACAAATGTATACTCGTTGTAATTAATGGTGAGAAGGAAAAAAATTAAAATTCAAAGTAAATTATGCCAGCAATGAAATCTTTAACATTGACTTATTGCCATTTGAAGTGGAAGCTTTGAAGAAGATGTACGGCCATATGTATAAGCAAAAACTGGCATGAAGTTAGCATAAGTGGCAAAATGTAACATGATCTGAAAGAGTTTTGCCATGAAACTTCATATTAAAAATCACACTGGGACTTAAAAGTGGGTTAAAACTACGTATTGCGATCATTTTTAATGTCAAATTGTATAGAGGAACTCGTTAACACCCAATTAAAGTTCACCACTTTAGCTAACTTCATGCCAATTTCTGCTTATACATAAGGCCGTAAATATTTTAGTTCAAAGCGGTGCTGGCCAATGAGAGAAAAATATTCGTGTATGTGTATTCATTTGTATAAGAATCCGATTGATGTTCGGTATTCCGGTGCCACTTTGGACAGCTATGGTTTAACGAAATCATATGAAATGGATATACAAATTTCATCATTTCTTGAAAAATAGACATATCTCAAAAAATGCAATTAAAAATTTCATATTAAAAGCTTTTACGTCCCTTTTAACAGTGTATGATTATAAGCTAACGTGAGCTTTAAGTACAAGTTCTTCATACAAAACTTACCGTTAAAGTCCCTGTTACCCTTTAATTGTACATTGTGAAAAGGGCCGTTATACGCACTTCTTGGGAGAAGACATTATTTTTATAATTTCATTGAGTTGTATGCAAACTGAAATTATTTTCTGCAAAACAATCTCCTTCTACTTGGTCGCTAATATAAATATGCTAAGATTAGAAAAAAATATTCGTAATGATTCCAACGGTCTTGAACTAGCCAATGTAAGGTAAAGAGCAATCCAAATAGGGAAGAAATTTATTAAAAAATAATTCTGCCAGGTTTATTATTTATTATGTTTTCGGCAAAGTAAAGAAGCGTTTTGCTATTTTTTGGATGACCTTCTCTGTTGAATGACCAAACCTTATTTACAGAAATCTTTGAGCTAAGAAAATTCTGTTATTAATCTTAATGCATTAAACACATTCACCACAGCACACTATATGAACACACGACATTAAATATCGCAAGTTGCATTTAGCGCCTCGTAGCCAGCTACTTAATTCTTTTGGAGAAGGCAGCAGCACCATCTGCACCTGATATTCAAGTATTCAGTATTGCCACTTTCATATATTTTGCATTTATAAAAATTAATTACTCTTTTAAAATGTACTCATTTCACGTAAAAGTACAAAAATGAATGAATTTATTTTCTACATACATTTTTGGATATTGTTTCTGGTAAATAATATGAAATAATTGTACGATATCATTCATTCAACATTTTGTATTATACTGGCAACCCTGAATCTGCTCATTGTAGCCAAAGAAATATAAATTAGTTTAGTAAATTTTAATTATTATTCGAACTCCATTTGTTTCTATATTTGTGATTTGAACGGGCTACGGTTCGTATTGCTTTTTAAGCCAAATTACATGTGATAATTATTAATGAACAAATAACAACAAAGTCTGTTGTAAACATTCTGACTAACAACACATAGTTGAACGGAACAGCCAGCCGTTTTCGAAGGCCACTAAACCTTCATCATCAGCGTTCTTTTGTGTTTGGACCACTGTGTGTGGTGTCAGTAGATGTAGATTTCTGCTTTATATACTTAGCATTATTGCAAATGGAATGTGTGAATTGTTTTGATTCATCTTATTTCAATTTGCTGAAAGCTTTTTTGTAATGAAAGCTCAATTTTACCATCTCTATATTTACAACAGTCTTAACATTGTCGTTTGTTCTTTACTAATTATGCACATGTTAGTTAATTTGCTTATTTTTGTTCTACTTAAGACAAACTTTTTTGGTTTGTTACTATTAAGTATATTTTTTATTTTTAATTTTTGCCACAGGCCCATGGCTATTAATTTTAGTTAATTTTAATTATTATTCGAATTATTTGTTTCTATATTTGTGATTTGAACGGGCTAAGGTTCGTATTGCTTTTTAAGCCAAATTTGGCTTAACATAATGTGAAATCCGTTGTACGCATTTTAAAAATGGCGCCATAAAAAGACAACAGAAGAAATGCCAGATGTGTACTCGGCATTACGCAGAGTTGTGAGTGGCAATACCAAAACACAACTAAAAAGTCAACTGTCAATTTAGTTAAATATGGCAATGCAAGTTTTATTTTTATCTTATTTTTTAGATCTTGTTGGTGTGACCATCGCCAATTAACTATCAATAAAAAGCTAAACATACGAGTACTTTTAAGCTGCTTATCTGGGATGAAGACATGATTTATTGAAGAAGAGATAAGACGACATAAGAAGAGATGAGTTGTTTGTTGTTGTTGTTGTTTACAATTAAAACGAAATTTAAAGTGCTAATTAGCGCTTATAACTATGAAGCTTCACGGCTACTAAGCATAAGAGTACGAGTGAAGCATACTTTAAGGCAACTTATTATTTTTTTAAATCAACATTCTACTAAGGACATAAACATTGGGCGTATTTCTACCTATAAAACCCGATCTAAGCTATTTAACGAAAAAATAAATAAATAAATTTATAGTATCAACTTAAATTTTCAAGTGTTTCCCTTTTAATTAGTATTTTTTTTAGGGAAAAAACCCCTCAGTTTGTAATATTTATGTGTTTTTTTTAGAGGTTTAGAACTTCGAATTGAAATAAAACACAAGAAAATCGTTTTAATGTCCATCAATTTGGCTTTATTGGAAGGATAATTTTATGCCATTAATGTTTAAATATGACTTCGGGCATGTGGCCGCCGCGGCTGGCTCGAATAAAGCCAATTCTACAGGTCCAATTTTCAACCACTTTTTCGAGCATATGGGGCCGTATGTTGGCAATAACGCCACGAATGTTGGCTTCCAAGTCCCCTAACGTTTCTGGTTTGTTGACGTAGACGAGCGACTTCACATATCCCCAAAGAAAATAATCCAATGGTGTCAAATCACACGATCTTGGTGGCCAATTGACAGGTCCATTCAGCGAAATTATGCGCTCATCGAATGTTTCCTTCAATAAATCGATTGTGACGTGCGCTGTGTGGCATGTAGCGCCGTCTTGTTGGAACCACAACTCATCCACATTCATGCCATCCAATTCGGGAACAAAATAGTCGGTTATCATGGCTCTATACCGGTCTCCATTAACGGTAACTGACTCTCCAGCATTATTTCGGAAGAAGTATGGCCCAATGACTCCACCAGCCCATAGAGCACACCAAACAGTCAGTTTTTGTGGATGTAATGGCGTCTCAAGGGTCTCATGTGGATTCTCTTCACTCCAAATGCGGCAATTTTGCTTGTTGACGTAGCCATTCAACCAAAAATGAGCCTCATCACTGAACAAAATTTTGCGATGAAAATCAGCATCGAGATCAATCTCATTTTCGGCCCATACACCAAAATCACGACGCATTGCATGGTCTCGCGGCTTTAATTCTTGCACAAGCTGGATCTTGTAAGGTCGCAAGCCAAGATCTTTGCGCAAAATCTTCCATAAAGTTGATGGACAAAGCTCCAATTGCTGTGCACGGTGGCGAATCGATTCATTCGGGTCCTCTTCAACTCTTTGCTCTACAGCGGCAATTGTGTCTTCGGTGCGCACTGTTCGACGTCTCTGCGGATGCGTATTATCACATAGAGTAAACGTAGTGCGAAAACGATCCATGGTTAACCGAATTAATTGCTCTGATGGACGATTATGTCGACCATAAAATGGACGGAGCTTGCGGTAAACTTCGCGAACTGAACCATTATTTTCGAAATAAATTTGCACGATTTGCAAGCGTTGTTCTTTTGTCAACCTGTTCATGATGAAATGGCAAACCAAACTAAATATTAATCACTTGACAGCTGACAAAATGGCCGCCAGTTAAAAAAGTGATGCCAACTTAAAGTTCTATACCTCAATAAAAAAACACCCATTATAATTCGTTTTTAATTAATATGTTTTGGTATAAATTGTATTGTTAAAGAATAGGCTAGGGCGGTTTTATGTTTTATTATTTGTATAATACCTTTAGGTGTCTTACAATTTATTTTTAAGATTTTGAAACGTTTCATAGAACAGGAAAGGAATCCATACGAAGAAGAGTTGGGGAGTTAAAATGTTCCACGAAATGTTGATCTTAGGACTGTATAAATTTGCAGGAAGTACGCCAGAGTGAGTAAGTACAAAATAAACTCGTGAGCTCATTGGCAAACTTTGATCCATAAAGTTTCGAGTTAAAGACTTAAAGAAGATTTTAACCCGCTATATATTCGTTTGACCAATGAAAAGTGTAAATAGGTTAATAATATTCCAAGAAAAAATTCCTCGCAAGATTTTATTTATATACAAGTGTTGAAAATATTCTTCAACTTAATTGCAAGATAATTAATTAAGCACTAACTTATGAAATTTATTAAAAGAGCTTCTTTATTTTTATACACAGTAGTTTTGATTTAGCTGCCTTTTGTTTAAGTGCACTTTGGACTTAACTGCCTAAAATGATAAATGTCTGTCATTATTCTTTAAAATCCCAAACAAATTCGTTTTTTAAGTGCACTTTCTATACCTGGACATTTAAGATAAGTGCCCTAAAATTTTGGTAATTTTAAAAGAGTTTCATACAAAAAATCAACGTTACCTGCACGTTGACTGCACAAAATATATTTTTTCTGTAATTATTGTTCAAAATTCGTTTTTAAGTGCACTTTGTATACCTGCGTATTTAACATATTTTTTGGCAGTTTTAAATTATTCTCATATAAAAAATTCAAGTTAGCTGCACACATTAAAAAATGTGGCTATATAAATATGCAACCATGTATGTGTATTAAAACAGAAGTCAAAAATTGGATACCTGCACATTTAGGCAGGTAAGTGCATTTAAGATAACAGCATTTTTGACTTATCTGCACAAAAAGTCGTGCAAAGTTGATTGTGCAGCTAAGTCAAAATTATTGTACATAGTAAGTATGAAAACAACTTGTACTTACCTTTTAAGATATTAGAATTGTTTTATTATTTAAAAGTCTGTAAAGAAAAAAATATATAGATTAAATTAATTTCAATTATGCTTTATTTATTTAATTAAGAAATTCAAAGTAAAATCATTTATTTCCTCTTGCAAAAAATTTTTGCCTGGTTTAATGAACTTTTGTTGTTAGCCAAACTTTCAGTTTTATAAAAACAATATATTAAACCAGTTACAAATTTATCTTTAGTCTCTTGGCTTTGAGCGAAAGCCATTAAAAATTTAAATTATTGCTTAAAATATTGTTTTATATTAATTATTCTTCCAATGATGCATTTTAAGGTAAAACTTTTACATAAGCAGGTTTGATTTCAGCTTTTGGTCTCTAACAGTCAGAATAACCGATATGAGACAGTTTGCGTTCAAATTTTTATTAATATCTTTAAGTCTCCCAATAAGGAAGAAACGTTTTTATAGAGTAATTTAAATATTTATATTATGTGGATTGCAATCGCCTGTCCACAAATGCATTCTTCTTATATTTTTTGAGATGTTTAAAATATGTTAATACTTAACTAAAATTAATGGAAATTCTTAAAACGCTTTTGTGTTTCTTAACCAAGTATGCTAATCGAAATTCAAATGAAAATATCGAATTTGATAATTAATTTAATTGTTTGTAATCTTTTTTTTGTACACCTGATAATAATGAATTATTAACAAAAAACAAAAAAGCAAGTAAAGCATACGAGTACATATACGACGAGTTTTACATTGAGAGTTTTGCACCTGCTATACTACTCGTACTCGTATCATTGCATTTTCTTGTGCTGTTCCTTCAAAAAGCACCCTACATTTACACTGAGTGTATATTGTAGTAAGATATTTTTGATGTTTAATTGGAGGGCGGGTCTACACCCGTTAAAGTCTATTATTATATTTCACGTGGTTCTACTCAACCGATTTTTACGAAACTTACCATACACCTTGAGCTCAAAAATAGACGCAATCCACCATTTGAAAATATGGGCGGAGCCACGCCCATTAAAATTTAATATTTCATTTTAAGTGGTTCTACTGTACCGATTTTTACAAAACTTAACACACACCCTGAACTCTAAAAACACAAAATCTTGCAATTGAAAAATGGGTGGAGGCACGCCCAATAAAATTTAATTTTATATCAAATCTTTGCATTGAAGTCGGTTTTTTTTTGGCAGAATTATTAGATGGTGTTTTAGGATTTTGTCTACTCACAGACTTGAACTCATTTTAACCCCATTTAAGGAAGTATTTTTGGCACTTTCCTCAAAGAGGGCAACAAAGATTCGTACATAAAATTGTTAGAAAAATAATAATTTTATTATGCTTTGAGCAAAAACAAAGGAACTTCTTCCTTCTTCTTTTTATCAATCCATCAGAATGAGTTTTTAGAAAAATGTTGTTTTGGAAGATAATTATTTTGTTTTTCAGTGTTATCAATAAACAATTGTTTATCGTAATTGAACATTAATTTGAACTTAAACTTGTAGTCATGAAGTAGGAGTCAACACCAAGTATTTACATTCAGTTCACATCTGCAATGAAAGTGGGAGTACGCATGTAAGAGAGAATTCGGAAGTATGGGAATCAGGGACGGCAAAGTTAGTATATGTAGAATTGGTTTACTTCGTATAACATAAATATGTTCTAATTCACGGAATAATTTTTATTATTCATGGGGCAAATCACGGCATTCGATACGACTCGTAATTAAAAATATTTCCATATAAACTCTATTGAAATATTTTTAAATTACGAGTCGTATCGGATGCCGTAATTTGCCCCAGGTTTTTTTAGTTCTTTCTTGGAAATGAAACGTTTTCTCATTTTTATTTTTTCCCATTTCGTTACTGCAGTGAATAATCCAATGTATAAGGGCCACGTAAGCGGCCACATTGTGTACGTGTAATATATAATTCTACTTTATATCGGTCTTACAGCTTCAGAAAAGTATTAACCAATATAAACAAAATGCAACGCGTTAGGAGCATTTCCATAAATTTAGGGTAAAGTTAGGTAATATAAGAGTAAATTCTGAAAAAACGGGAACGCAAAATAACAAAATTTTAATTATGTATAACTCGTATATTAACTAAACAAAAGAACAGATTTTTAACAAACTAATGAAAGCACAAAATATACAGGAGTCTAAAAAGTGAAACGTAAAAAAAAGCTAGAATTAGGTTTTTTAAAATTCGTGGAAAAAAGAGGCTATTATCCTATGCAATCACGCGATTTTTGAGAAAATACAACCCCTGTATGATGTAGTCTATGAAAATATTCAAAGGACAATCGTGCGATTGTGTAGGATATTGGATCATGGCCTTTAATGTGGTGCTGAAATTTTATTGCACTAGAAAGTATAATACAAACAAAACATCCAACAAAATCTCAGGGAGAGAGGAACAAATAGAACAATACACTTATCTTCCGTCTCGTGTCACCTTTGTATACTTTGTGATGAAAGTATTAACTTTAATTGGTGTAATAAAGTTTTTAAATCTTTTTTTATGCAGCTCTTCTTACTAACTATCATCATTTTATTGGACTTTGGGCACATACATCGTCCATTTGGCGAAAGAATATTATTACCTCAAAATTGTTCCCATTTCCTAATTTTGGCAGCTGGCAAATTTGGAATTTTATCAAGTATTGTTTATAATATATCTTTAGATGCCTTCGGCCTAACTTCCTTTATGTCAATAAAAATTTTTTTATTACATATTTACCCAACGCTTCGGCAATTTTATGTTAACTTTTTCAAGGGTTTTGTTTATTATAAAACAAATAAAAACTTAAATAATTACAATATTACACGGAATTATAAATATGTACCTACAAATTGAACTTAATTCAAATTACAGGAGTATAAATTTATTAATTGAAATTAAAACTTAAAAATTCTTTGGGTTTTTTGTGATCACACCAAATTAATATTTATATTTTTTTGTAATTTTTTTTCAACTAATTTGTATACTTTTCCTTGTGTTTGCAAAAAAATTGTTTTTTTATTTGAACAAAAAAATAAAATTTTGGCAGTTGACTGATTAAATTTCAAAAATCCCCTTGCCCCATCCCTGATGTTCTTGCATTTAATGATTGTTTTTGTATAATATTATTTCTTTTATTGTATTTTTATTGGTCTTGTTTAAACAATTCTTTTTGTATTTTTTTGTTTAATGCAAACGATTGGTGTATGTATGTGTGCCTTCGTGCTCGCATTTCCCGTTTTTGTTTGTGTAAACGCTTTTAATCAAAGAATTGTTGGTGTTTGTGTTTACTTACATACATTCGTTTCGGGGATATTATATCATTTGATAATTGAACTTGTATATATGTACATAAATATGTAGATACATACATATGTACTTACATACATACGTACAAGTTTTGTTGATTTTTGTACCCTTCACCTTGAGCGAGTAGGTGTGTTTTTAAGTACGTTTGTCCAAGTGGTTTGTAATTTTCGTAAGTATACATTAACAAGTTGTAACCAACATACTAGTTATTAACTTACATAAATCAGGAATAAAACAATTTAAAATAAAAAACGGTGGATTGGGTGGTTTTTAAAATTTTCTTTGGGGAAAGAGACAAACTAATTTGGGAACATAAGCAGACATCAGTGTTGCCATAAGATGTAATAGGAAAAGTGCTAGATTTCAGAAATAAAAGTGCTAACATGTTCTACAGAACACACGACAAAGTGCTAAAATCAGTTAACATTTTTAGTTTCCCTTATTCCTTAAGTGGCCCATACACTTGAAATTTTTATATAGTATTATGTCAAGTTTTTTTCTGTGAGAAAAATTTTTTTTTTTATTTATTTTTTGAAAGATTTGTATCAATCATAGTAAATTGTTCGAAATTTTACCTTTTTACGTAACACCATCGATGTGAACAATAAGATATTTAATAAAATTTTATGTATAGGCCGCTTAAAATATTTAATTTATAAATTTTTAATCCAGCTGCGAATAGAATACCAAGAAAAAATCTTTAAAATTATTAAATAGAGTAGTTAAGTAAAAATATATTTATTTTCTATGTAGATAAATCGGATGAATCGAATTAATTAACTAAAGTCTTGGGCTAACTTTAGCTTTGACTATGCTTTTTGTTAAACTGATCAATAGCCTTATTAGCAATAGAAGCTCTTAAGAAGAATAAAACTTAAAACAAGTTTTTTAATTTAGTATTTCAAATGGTGTACATATTTTAATATATTTGTACCCATGTGTATCTCAGAGCGGTTCAGTTATATGAAGATAAATAAATTTGATAAACATATAATATTAATTGGCTCACAATTTGTCTTAAGGAATAATGTATGGAAAATTTGTAAATTTAATGTGCTAAACCAGCACTTAGCATTATTTTCAAAATCTTTAGTGTTAAACGAAGAAAAAAGTGTTAAATCTAGCACAAAAATTGCTAACATGGCAAGCCTGGCAGACATATTTATTTGTTCTTTTCTTTCTCTCTCCGTGTTATTAGACAGTCTTATCAAATTTCTCCGTGGATTTTGCTGCCACTAGTAACAATAACAAGCAATCGGAAACGTTTTACAAAAATAGAAAAATCGCAAAAATAAAAATATTTTTATTAAGGCAAGAAACGCACATTTTTGTTGCATTTATGACACGTACATACAAGTATATACCCAGCAAAAAATTAGACATTACCATCTGAACTACTTGCCATATAATGACTTACTTTTTTATTGCCAAATTGAAGTACTCGCTTACAAATCACATTACTTCAAATTTAAAAACAGGAAGCAGAAGTTGAACATGTTCTTTGGGTTTTAAAATATGACGTGAAAATTGCCAATATATAGTTGTTTTTCGATTTAACGAACTATATAATGTCAGCCCTGTTCGTTAAATTGAAAAATTCGTTAAACCGAGTACTATTTATGACAAAGTTTGTTTACTCAAAAACTATGGAAATAACAACTCTAAAATTTTTGGAGTAAACCTTTATTATTATTTTAATTATAAACAGAGTAATAAATAAAATAAATGCAATTCATTTGAATTTGTATTAAGATCTTGCATCAGAATCGTGTTAACAAAGAATAACTAAACAAAAAGTTAATTTTTAATCTAACAAAAAATAATAATTTTTCAAGCTTATTTTTTTGAGAACTACTACTAATACAAATCTATTTTAAATGGTTTCAACGGAAAAAATTTTTAATTTTTGTTTGTATTTTAGGAACTTGTAGTCATCTCCGCATTTTTTAACAGATTTTCCTTTGATTTTAAAATTGTGGATATAGTGGATTTGGCCAATCCATATTTAACACACAATGCACTCACGCATTCACCTTTTTTATAGTCATCCACTATATTCAATTTTTCTTTTAATAACAATCTTTTTCTGCTTTCCATGTTTTCTAATGTTTACACCACAAACGATCGTACAAGAATGCTAAAAATTCCAAAAGTAAACACAGAAAACGCAGCTAGAACATCGTTGGGGAATCCCCTGTCTTTATATGTCTATTGCTTTTTGAATATTGTTTGCGAAAATCTTTGTATTTGCATCTCATTCTATACTTAAGACTCTAATTTTGTATTTGTTCGCTATATCGAGTACAAAATTACGGTACAAAGTTACGGTGTTCGTAATATAAGGTACTCAATTCAAAATTTTTATGTGTTCGTTAAATCCCGAATTCGTTAAACCGATGGTTCGTTAAATCGGAAAACTACTGTATATATTTCTAAATTATCTAATTGCTTATTTTAATCTAAAAAATAAGTACCCAGCTGAAAAAATTATATATGGTCCATATATTATATATATATTATTTTTAATATATGAATGTATATAACTATATATGAGTATGTATGAATTCATGTATGGAAATATGTATATGGGATTATACATGGCAAAACTATTATGTATGAACTAATATATGGACTAATATATGAAATGTATTATAATACATGAGCTCATATATGGAAATTTAATTATGAAGCTCTTCATATGTGGATCCATATATAGAAATAAGATTCAATATATGCAGCTACATAAGAATGTATGCATACATGATATCTCACATAAGATCGTTTTTGCAATCAAAAAAGCTTGAATTTTATCACTGGTGAATTGGAAATCCATTAAAAAATACATACGGTATGCAATTTTTATATGCGTACCCTCAACATTTAAAAAAGAAAAACTTTTGTTACAAAAAAAAAACCATTCTTGTATGATTTTATATATTGTGGCCCCATTTAATATATCAAATAATCAAAAGGATAATTCAGTCATTAATTTTATAGAAAATAACAAAATTCTCTAGATAAGAAACAAAGTTCATATTGCTTCAAAAAATCATATTGAAAACTATTGTTAGACGGATTATTTTTTCTTTTATAAATGCATTAGTTTTTAATCTGATTTCTTAAATTATACATATGTTGTATACGAATGTGTGTTTTGTGTTTTTTAATTAATTGATCCACCTTTTGACTTAAAATGATGAATGAAATGATTTTTAGTTCGTTTTTCATTATTTTTCAAATTTTTCATTAAATACAACCTACCTGTTCAAAATCTAAAAAAAAGTAATTCTAGTAATTTAGTTTATTGCACAGCAGTGCGCTTTTGTGAATTTAGAGAACATGAATATGAACTTTGCATACTGTAGAGGGAATACTTACAAAAACATGTATGAAAATGTATGAATATATAGAATCATATATGCTCATATACCCTCATTTTTCGGAGCCGAACCATATATGGGATATAATATATGCTCCATACATATTTTTTTAGCTGGGTACTTACATTTTGGAAAATTATTATTTAAATATATAAGTCGTTTCAAATAATTTTTCTCATTTTCGGTTTTAATAAAAGTTCATCAATCAAAACAATTGAACATTTTCTAAATATAGTATTTATAAGTAAAAAAACAGGCACGGATAAGTATAAAATATAATCCAATTCAGTTTATAAAAGAAATTTTACAAAATGGTGTATTTCGTAGTGAAACAATAGTTTTTTTTTCATTTATTTGTATTTCACTTAAAAAACTATTATTTATTTAATCAAACTGAATTTCTAATCAAGATCTTTCATTTACTCCATCAACGGCATATTTCAAAAAAAAAAATTATAATAATTTGTTTTCGATTAAAAAAGTAGTTCCATCAAGAAAAAAAATAAATATTTCCCTCAACGAAAAAATAATTATTTCTTACAATAAACAACATAACTAATTCTAAAGAATCGATTACTTTAGTCTCATGCCTTGTTAAAATCATTAAGTTGGTAATCCAGTAAGAAACAGCTTCCACCCAAAATGCTTAATTCCAAACTCGATTACCTTTTTTGAAATTTTTTGCTGGGTATGTGTGTACATATGTATGTATGTATGTACATAAAAATATTTCTCGTATTTGAAAGTAAAACTTATGATAAGATACATAAGAAAATATGACAAAATTGGCGCTGATATCAGCGAGTGAAAGTGATATTACTGTGTGGTGGAATGATGTCAAAAACATGCTCCTCTTTGTCTGGTCATAAAACACAAGCGAGAAGAAAAAATAACGCTGAAAACAATTATTCCCTTATTTGTTTTGGTTTTAATGTAAAACATGTTCATATATCAAATAAAACTTTGTAGTTTTATTGCACGTTTTATCTTTATGAAGCTAAAGACGGCGATAGCAGTTTGTAAAAGAATTTGCTTGATTAGCAAAATGCCTCCTTAGAGCTCGTTACACCTCTTCCAGGTACACTCAACTAACTACATATACATATGTACCGCTTGTATTCCAAAAACAATCCTCGTCACGAAGTTATTCAGGGCTATCGTGAATAAAATTCCACGTGAAATTTTTCTGTGGAATTATTTCCAACTAATAGCAAGTAATAGGGAAAACAAAAAATTCTAATTGGAAAGTGAAAAAATTTCACGTGGAATTTTATTCATGATTGGCTAATAATACCACCTCTAAGCCTAATTTGGAGCCAATTAACCACGATAATCTGTTTTGACTACTGCTTGATCTCTGGTGTGTTCTTGTTGCATCCACGTTTTTCCCACGATTACGAAACGTCTTATGACGTTTGCATCTTTTCCATATTGCGGTTGAGCAACGCTAAACACTTCTGCGAAGTTGTCACACGATTGCTTTGTGATCTATTGTGAGAAAACACAGCAGCTATCTAGCGGAAAGCTTTCTCATACCCAAGTGGTGATTCAAAATTGAAACCACTGAGCCTTGTGAGATGCATATATACTCCGCGATCTTACTTACTTTCTATCTCCGATAGGCCAACACTATATCCTGAATTGTTTAAATTGTTTCGGCTTATAGACCTCAACTTGTTTGTACGGCCACAACGAACTTCAGTAAACCACTTTTTGCTATTGAAATCGATGGTGAAAAGTCCCAATAATATTTATTAAGCTAACTAAGCCTTTGCGTGAGTGAAGGATTTTTCCACAAAAAAATAGTGCTTAACGAGTCCACGAAAAACGAGTACATTAATACAACAATATGTACATGTGTCCATATACATATATGTATGTATGTATGTGTATTAGTGATGTAACCAATGTCAATTTTTGATATTCGCGAATACGAATACGAATATTTGAAACGATATTCGCGAATACGAATACGAACACGAATATTATACGCAATATGACATATTAAAAAATTGTTATGAAAAAGGACTTCACACTCTTGTTGGCGTACTTTAAAGTTAATAAAAAGTACCCAAAATTTTAATGATCGTCATTAAATAATATTTGAAAATGATACAAAGCACAAATTTCTATAAAAAATTAATGTATTTGTACAAACTAAAATTTTTAGTCATTTATTTAAATTTCGTTTAGGATTTATGCATTTATTTATTTAATTTCTTTGGAAAAATATTCGTATTCGTATTCGCCTGAAAATGGCCGAATATTCGACGATTCGAATACGAATACGAATTTTCGTGCATCACTGATGTGTATGTAAATGAATTTATATGCAATCAAGCAACTCTATAGGAAAAATGTTTGGTATAGAGATAAATGGAAAATTTTGAACCTTAAATTAAGGCTTAAGATAGAAATGTAAAAATTATGTTTTGGAGGGACTTTCGAACTTTGACAGCTGATAGTGGCCATATTTTTTAAGCTTACACATGTTGAATTGGCTGTCATTTATTCAGTCTATTTTCCAAATAACTATAGTTATTCTTACGTTCCGGTTACATCTCTATAACCATTTGCATTACTATTCACATATTAATATCTATCAGCTGTTTCCTACCGTTGCAATTACATTCCATTACAGTCGGCTAACTGAGCCTTTAACCACTGCTTACATTCTATAATTTGAGGTTTAACTTTTTTTCTATACTCTATAATTTGAACTGGTAATTTTAAGCGCAGTATTCACGATCAAAATGCATGACACAAGCGTCGTATACGTGTGCATGAAAAACTCAGCATACACGTGCATGCATTGCACGTGTATGCTGTGTGTACGTGTACGTATAGAAATTGACAGTTCTTTGTATAACCCAATGCTTTGAGTAGCTTATCTTCTTATGTTTGTGTTGCATATATGCATGTGCAAAAATCAAAAAAATTAGATTTTGCTTCAAGCATCGTCGGTGTGACGTCGGTTATTATAATGCAGGTCATGCATTTTGACCGTGAATAATGCGCTTTAAGATGTTCGTGTATTTGAAACAAACCGAATATGACAGAGCTCATAAGAAACTTTGTAATTCCAATTAGCTATCAGTTGAAAAAATCAAAGTTTAACGTATAACAGATTCTATGTGACTCTGCCTTTAGAACATGGGTGAACATCATGTAGCAAATTTTTGCAAATCGAATTCACACGTATTCTTATTCTCTTTCATTTAGTCTTATCTGAGATAAATTTTTGGTTATCTTTTTACTCATTTTTCTCCAACGCACTGCGAGAAATTTACTGTGTATGCTGTTTATGTTAAAAAATGCTTTTGCTTACGTGAAAATTAAAAATTATTTTCTCTTACAAATTGGTTTTTACTAGTTTTAAACTCAGAATTTAAGTGAATAATAATGTTTATTTATTACTTTCTGTTGAAACGATTTTCTGGAAAAAAAATCTTTCATAAAAAAAAATCATATAAGAATTACTTTTATTAATTTTTTCTGCCTGTGTGTTTATCTTTTTCGCTCACTTACACAGCCTTAAATTAATCTAACATGATTTATAGTAATTTGCAAAGAAAATATTTTCTTTTGAAATAACTTTATTTCACATTGATTTAACATTTACGCACTGTTAAAATCAAAATGAAGCTATTTCAAGTTGGAACAACATGAATTTAATTTAATGTAGTATTTGTGTTTTATTAATTATTTAACGTACGTGTGGTTGATATAGACATCAGCAAAATGTTTTTTTGTGTATACATATATGCAAATTTGGCTTTCCCGGCCAAGAGTTGAACTTGGAATTCATCGCGTGGTAGTCAACGTACTTACCCCTGCTGCCACAACAACTTTAAATATTCTTTACATACACACTAAATATGTACCATCATAAATTAAATTTAATTTCAAAATTATTTCATTGATGATTTAATTTACAATTTATTTGAAAAATTTTAGTAAAAAAAATGCAAAATACTTGACTTGACCTGATTCCAGGATACGAACCTGCGATCCTCCGACTGCAAGACTAATACACTGCCTACCAGCCAGCAGCAGTTTGTCAGCTGTTAACAAATATCAAAAACCAACAACAACAATACAAAAACAAATCACACAAACTAAGCACAAAAGTGTATTGCAGCTATGAACAAAGCAAATAAACACCAATGCACTTTAACAACATATTCCCCCTTATTGTGAATGGCGTCGTCGACGTCACATCAAGACGACAGTAAATATTTTCACTTGTATACTCTTTATCGGAAATAATTGGATCTTATTGACAATATCTTACTAATCTCTAAGGCTTTGTAAATAAATGGAGCATGTTAATAGTAGGTAATTGTTAAAGACGAAGAGAAGACAAGTGACATATTTTAGTGTCGTCTTGATGTGACGTCGACGACGCCATTCACAATAAGGGGTATTATTTCTTGTTAATTTAATATGATTTGAATGAATTTGAATTAAACTTTTTGAATTGTGATTTTACATTGGTATATTTTTCTATGTGTATGTACATATATAACTATACGATGATTTCTAATAAAAACTCAGAAATTTTAATCTTACTCTTGTTAAATTCAAATTTTTATCGGACATGTTCTAACACTCGCATATCGCATAACATTTGCGATTGTGACTTGAACTCGTAAGAGAGGTGTTCTGCAAATCGCAATTGAAATAGTCTTGGCGAGTTCAAATCACAAGAGTATACTGAAGTGAACTGATGAATTTAGCCTAAACCACACTTTAACGAAGCACTAAAATGGTTAATAAATGAAACTAAATATATTTAGTGTTTTTTTATGGGAATTGTTACAATTTAAGTTTAAAATTTTTTAAACGCACTAATATTCCCAAATTAATATTTTACTTATTAAGTAAACTATTTTTAATATAAAAAAAAAATAATATTTTACTTAATAAGTAAAATATTAATTTGGGATTATTAGTGCGTTTAAAAATTTTAAACTGAAACTAAATATATTTTGTTTTGATTTTAATCAAATGTACTAACAGCCTATTTATAAATCTTATTAAGGCTCTATGAAGGGTTTTTAAAACAAATTTTCATACAAAATTTTTCTCAAAAAAACTTTATAGAGCCTCAATAATTTTTATAAATAAGGCTGTCCTTAATGCATTACACATTTTAAAAATTTATTTACGCAATCAAACTTTTTTTAAATTTTGAAAATTTTGTGTTTGTTTCTATGTAAAAATCACTTTGTTGGCGATATTTAAACATATAGACCCTAAATTTTTATCTATATAAAAAAAATTAAAGAACCTTTAAAAACATTAAATTACTGAAACACCTGTTCGTTGGTTAACATTTAATGAGTTTTTTTTTAAATTCTGTTTTTTTTTTGTAATCACAAAATTAATTTTAAAATCTCTCCCAAAGTCATGTCTTTTTAATTTATTCATTAACACCTTTTGCTGATTTTTTTTTAAATACAACTTTTGAAGACAAAAAAATAAAGGTTTAATGAACTTTGAACTTAAGAATAATTTTAAAATCAAACTGTATCAATGACAACAAATATGCAATATTACGCATTTTCCGATAATGTTAAGTAATTTTATAAGATATAAATTAATCTTTGCTAAAGAAGCAATACTTAATAATTCAACTTTTGCACGGAAATGAAAAATAACTACACATTTCTAATTTTTAATGTAATTGGTTCTGCTTCTTCAGATTTAGTACTATTGCATACAGAGATTCTAGAATAAACATTTTAAATAGTTTCGCTCGCAAAATTATGTTTGGCATAAGTAAGCACACACTGCATCCCCTCTGCCTTACGAGGATGCATTAACGTAAGCGAATGACGAAATTTTACATAAAAAAATAGTTTTACAACTTTGATATTGTGTGTTTTGCTCATTTTTATCATCGCCAGTCAGTCATCGTTGCAGCGCCTCTGATGCTAAGTAGGCGCATTACTTTAAGCTATGTAGCCATTTCATTAGTTATTGTAATTCGGCGATGAGAACTTTGTTAGGAGTTTTATGCATTATTTATGTTAATTATTAAGGCTTTGGTAAAGGATTAATAAGAACAATTTTGTATGAAAATCTGTTTTATCTGCTTAATATATTTTATCAATAAGGCTGATAATGTTTTATTCCAGAATAAACCTGCGTTGAACGTTTTTATTTTTATTTCATTTTTTTTTTTAAGTAAGAGAAGTAACACTCAGGCAATGAATGCCTACTACTATTACTAGGTGTTACCTTCTTTATGAAAGGGATAATGATAGAGAAGACAGACGGTGAAGAAAGAGACAGAGAAAGGCTTCATTCTTTTACAACTCTTCTTTTTTGCAAGTATTTTTATAATGCAGTTTTGCAGCGCCTCTGGTGTTAAATGAGACATATTAAATGTTTGTGAAGCTGTGGTTAGTAGCCATTTTATCGGATATTTTACTTCGCCGATGATTCGGCTACACAACGAAGGAGGAGGAAGGATTAGTATCTGCTGAATTCGGTATAGTTCAATGTCTAGTGACTATGCCTTCATCCCCCGAATATTCCTAAAACAACTGACACAAAGGGACACTAATGACTAAAGTCTTGCACAAGACCATTTATAAGACCTTTCAAGATATGAGAGATTTTTCAAATGCTTTACTACAGCGAAATATTCTAAAACAAACGCTAAACAACATTGTTGGCAAGACATTTGCTTCAGTTGTTTGTCTTGCCAACAGTTTGAAAAATCTCTCATGTCTTGTAAAGCCTTATAAATGGTGTTGTGCAGGACACTAGTACTGACTTGTCTTAACAGTATTTAATATTTCTTTTTAGGATTTTATTCATATTTATTTTTTAACACGCGCTTAAACATTTCTTGTTTATACTTTTAAGCATATTGAAATCTGGGAATGCACTACATTTGAAGTCTATTACAAACATTTTGGTTTTTTCTGTTGGAATTGCATTTAACAAAATCTTATCTAGATTGATTAGATTAATAAATCCGAAGTTGCTATTTCATTTTATGATGAACAAGCTATTTAGCAATCATTTTATTTGTATATTTTTTAGAAAGCGTGCAAGTGAAAAATAAAAGTGAGTAAGAAAACACAATTATCCTCCGTTTCGTGACACCTCTGTAAGTACTCTATGCTTTCAAAGTTTTCAGAGACGTAAATTTTGTCCGTTTGAAAATGGAACAATATAAATTTTTTCAGCTTCCAAGGGCCAGAATGACTAACAAAAGGACTAAAAATAAATAACAGACAACTTAAGCAATTCTACTTTGATGTAGGCCACTAATCGTGGGCATGAAATTTGGCAGCTGTCGCTGACAATTAATTGACTGCTTTTGAAAGCAATTTATTAACAATTTTCAAAGCTTTAGAGAAAATAATATTATCATAAAATATTTAAACATTTTCATATATGTGTACATAACTATTACAAGCGATTTATGAAATAATTTAAAACAAGTTTTGGAAATGTGGTATTTGATGTAAAACATCATCACAGAAAGAAAATTAGAATTCGTCAATTTGCGTATATGGCAGCGACTTAAAAATAAAAGTAAAAATTCAATAAACAGCTAAGAAAAACAATACTTAAAAAATAAATTCCATTTTGTAACGCTTCATTGAAGAAAAATTCTACAATAAAACATTTTTAAAAGTTTTGCAAAAATTATCGTTACATACTGTACATACAGATGGAACACGGCTGTATTTTGGTAATATTCTTCTTCTTTTTTAAGCATCTTTACAAATTAGCAATACATACATACAGAAATATATACGTATGTATGTAGTATGTTCATTAGCGTGACCGTTAGTGGCATGGAGAATTTTTTTTTTTTTTGATTTTTTTATATTCTCTCCTCCCAAATCAGTTCAGTTTTGTTTAAAAAAAATACAAAAAAAAACTTCGTAGTCATAAGTTGTGTTTTTGAGGGTGCGTTCGCCCCCTCAAAGTTGGCCCTCAAACCCATTTATTCAATGTATTTTTTTTTTTTTTTTTTTGGTTAGATTTTTTAATATACATAGTATATTTATAAAATAATTTAATAGATATACACAAGCTCTTATTGTACATGCTTAATGTAAATAATTTCCATATAAATATAATTTTGGTATATAAAATTTTTGTTATTTTGTTGATTATTTTCTTCATTATTTTCTAAAATACTAATTTTAGCAAAATAATTTCTTTGAGGCTAATGTGGCTGACTAGAAGAGTTAAAATGTTGTTATAAGTATATCATATTCTTGTAAAATGTTTTTTTTTTTAATATAGTCAAATGCGAACAAATAACATTGAACATTTTAGGGACGGTCGCACCCCTAAAACACAAATTATCATTACGAATTTTTTTTGTAGTTTTTTTTTTTCATAAAACTGAACCGATTTTTGAGGAGAGAATATAAAAAATAAAAAAAGCGGCCACTCTAATTCATATGCATTAGAGAGCTGCGTAAACAGTCTTGAAATGTAAAAACGTCATGATTTTTAAATGTATTCTTCACGTCGCATGTATTATACTTAACCAATAATAAATGCTGTCGTACTATAAGCGAAGTACGATGTATTGGTGTATGGGTATATCAGTTGTAACAGGCGATGTCGCAAGACAGCTTGTTTGTAACAAACACTCAAAAGAAGTACTGTTGATTAGTGAATGCTTGTTATTTTTCATATTATACGTTTGAGTGTGTGTGTAATATGTAGATGTCCTGCAGAAAGTGCGAATAGTGAAAATGTACTGAGTCGCTTTTGACTTTGTCAACAGTACTACTCTACAATTATTCCCCATACAATACTTTATGCTAAAGACATTTAGCATGTACTTCTCATTGAAAATCTACTAGTACCACTAAAACAATTGGATAGGTAGTGAATTCATAGTTCTTATGGGAACATGGAGACATACCAACCAGACATTTACTGGTACATTTCTATACCTTACGTACATACAAATTTATGCATATTGACAAGTTGTTGCAAAATCCACCAGAAATACACCACATCTGTTTTCTCTATTTCTTTTATACTGACGAATAGAAAAGAAATTGTAGACAATGTAACTACTACTAGAATTTTAGTGTTGACATAGAGACACTTGGCCCCAGTCTGACTGAAGGGTGGTAAGCTATTATGTGCTTAACCGCATACAACTAATGTTAATGCATGTGTGTGCCTTTGCATGTGCGCAGAAAAATAAAAAATCATACACACATACATGCATGACGTTTGTACACGCGCTCATGCGTAGAAAGAAGCAAGTATCACAAATTCTTCCATCACGAAGTGTTTTCTTCTTTACTCTTATACCTACAATACTCAAAAAAATTTCTTGCAAACAATGTTGTTAACGTTTGTTTTATAATATTTCGCTGTAGTAAAGCATTTGAAAAATCCCTCATGTCTTGAAAGTTCTTATAAGATGTCTTGTGCAGGAGACTAATATGCATTATAGCTTGGCTCTAGCCCAACTATAATAATAAACTTTAATTTTAGTTCGAATTAAGTATATTGAAAATATAATAAATAATTTAGCGAAGTAATAAATTTTTTTAATGATTTTATAATAAGCTGAGTATCTATCTGCCAGCCATTTCCTTACTTTAATACCGACCTTTCAAGAAAATATTTTCTTCAATTCTTTCTTTTTTTTATTAAATTGTTATAGTGTTATCAATTTCATAGAGATTATTGTAAATTTTGTGAGCAGCATAACAAAAGAATAAAGCAACAATAATAATAATGATAAAAGTAAATACCCATGCTATGCAAATTATAAAAAAAACACACACTGGGGAGAAAGAAATTAAAATTAAAGAAAATCGAAATAAGTAGCAGGGCTGCCAGCTAATTTCCAAAAATACCCAGTAGTAAAAGAAATTAAACAAATATACATAATGTAACAAACCAAAAAAAAAAAGGTTTGTATTAATTAGAACAAAAAATAAGCAAAACGACACGAGGGCAAGACTCTTGTAAAGTAGGGATGGTAAATTTAAGCTTAAAAAAAATGCAACCAATTAGAGTACGATGAATCAAAATAATTCACATATTACATTTGCATTTGAAAATATGTATATAGAGCTGAATTTTGCACCATTTGATTCCACACACAGTGGACCCCCAAAACACGAACACTGATGATGAAGGTGTGGCGTACTACGAATGTTGTAACAGAATGTTGTTACGTTCTGCTAATGTTTGTCATAATGATTTACAGTTATTGTTTGGTCTAAATCAGGTACGTACCTGATGCACAATCTGCAAGCTTTTATAATACCGACGAGCAGCGTGACCGTTTGACCGACTAAAGTGGCAATTTGCCACTTTTTCGACTGCGTTTCCCCTTTTTCAACTGCCTTGCCACTTTTTGACCCCCTTTATTTAGGGTGAGTTATATGAAAATACATTAAAAATAAAAAGTTTAGTGCAGTTTTCTCGCTTTTTTTTAAATTTTGCCCCCTTTTTTTGATAAATCCCCTATTTAGTGCCACTTTTTGAAAAATGTCATCGGTCACCCTGCCGACGAGCGTACAACATCCACAACAACAACACAACAGACAGCAATGCTTGCTCTTACTTTGAGAGCTTTCAAAGATGTTTGCCTCAAATCCAAATATCAATGTATGTGTGTTTGGACGTAGCTGGCCTAAGTACATATGTAACTGTATTCAATCATTTGAAATAAATTATTTTATAATAATAAATGCGTATATGTATGTATAGTAATATGTATGGCAGTATGAGCTTATAAACATAAACAAAATGTTTCGACTTTTTCTGAAGTCAGACTTGTACCGAATTCGTTAAGACATTTCGGTAGTTTCTCTGAACAATTTTTTTTAAACATTAAAACTTTGATTTTTGAGTACATAAGTAAAAGTCTGTGAAAATTTTTTTTAAATAAATATGTACATATATGTTGATAAAAAAAGGACTGTAACAAATATTAAAAAACTTGAGTATGTGCAAATTATTTCGACAATAGCAGCAACATAACGGTGAAGCGGTACTCTGCTATAAAAGCAAAAAGAAATCGTACCTAAATGTCGTTAGGGATTCGTACCGACTTATCGTAACGAATTCGTACCGACATATCGTTACGAAGTCGTGTCAACCATTTCATACAAAAATTGTTACGATTTCGGTAATATTTCGGTGACGAAATCGGAAGATTTTGTCGACCAATCGTTACAAATTCTTTACGAATTCGGAGCATTTTGTTTGAATTGTACATACACCTTTGTAAGTATGTATGTGTTTCTTAGATACCCTGTAGGAAGTACCAATTGAGAAACACCACTGATTCAACAGTGCCTTTGTCAACAATACTACTGACGAATTGTACCACAGAAAATGTTTTTTGCTTTAGGGGCCGACCATATATTACGTAACGCTGTAGGGGGCAGGGGTGGGGTTCGAGTTTTGTTATGATTTGTTATGGTGGGGGTGGGGGAGTCTTTGAAAATGTTACGTAACAGAAAAATTTTTAGTAATTTGTATGTTTTCTCATTTAATATGCTTTTCTCATTTACTTGATTATCATTTATTTAATTGATCATACGTCTTACCTTCACATTTATATTATGTATGTATACATACATATATGTGCGGAATGTCAATTTTTGATATACGAGAATTCGAATTCGAATATTTAAAATTATATCCGCGAATACGAATATTTAAAACGATATGAAATTAACTTTGCTTTATTTTAATTTACATTGTAAATTTTACAAAAACACGAGCATACATATATACATAGATATGTACATATGTATATGTAAGAACCTATTTTGCAACTCAAAAAACATGCAAATTATATTATATATATACTTTTTCGTGAGCTTGCGTGATCGTGATAAGTTGTAAACCACTCGTGCGTGATTAAAAATATTTTATTCGTGAGCGTGCGTGATCGTGAAAATGTTCAAAATCATTCGTGCGTGAAAGTGCGTTAGTAAAATATTTTTCTGCGTGAGCGTGCGCATCTCTACTTAAAAGTAAAAAATAAGTTTTGTTGCAAAGAAACGTAACGACATTTTTTCGACGACCGCCATTCGCTTTGTAGTCGATGCACAAACTACTTCAGCCAATTTCGTTACGGTATAAAGCTTGTAGCTAAGGAAGATATAAATCAGAATATCATAAGAAACCTTTATCTTCATACCAAAGCTTTTTTTTTCACAAATAATTTGAAAAATCCCTTTCTTTGAGCATAAGTGCGCAATATTGGCATCCCTGTTAGCAAGTAATAGATAAGTGAAAAGCGATTAAGTGAGACAAACAGAAGTAGAGTTGTTTACCATCAGCGTTGCCACTTTCTATAATTTTATAAAAAAATCAGTACTGAATAATATATCGTCGCTGTTTTAACTAACTAACCTAACTAACATTTTAAAAATTTAACAGGAGAGCAGCTTTTATGGTTGTTTTATACATTCATTCTTATGGCTGCGTCAGAAATCTTTTTACTTATATAGGCACAAAAGTAATGCTTACAATCATGAAAATTGTAGACAATGGGTAGTATGAGTAAAAAAAAGTATTTGCTTTTTACTTAAAAATTTGTTTAAAAAACCAAAAAACACATACAAGTTTGGGACTTTAAAACAAATTTTTAAGTAAAAAGCAAATACTTTTTTTATTCATACTACCCAATGTGTATTATGACTTATAAAGTCTAGTAGAGAACTTAACTCATTTTTCAAAAAAAAAATGTCAGTTAGGTCGGTTAGTTAAAACAGCGACGATATATGCAGATGCATAACATTTTCTGTATAATTTTTGGAATTACATATGTACATATGCCCTTAATTATGAAAGTGGTCTAAGTCATGTGCATTTTTGCTTCGAAACATTAAATAAATCTTTGAATAACTTCAATCAATATTTAAACATTAATAAATAAATTTATATACATAAATCGAGACTAGAACAACTTTAAATTAAAATCTTGCTTAACATAAAAATACTTTTTGATTTGTTCAAATCTAATCTACTAAATATCTCGAACATAACAATATGTATATGACTTAGACCACTTTCATAATTAAGGGCACATACATATTTATATGAACATAAGTTTAAGTAAATAAAAAAAAAAACGTTTAATTTTATTGTTGAAGTGCTTTTGTCACTTACAACCTATCTAACAAGAGCGGCAAGCAGTTTTTAGCTTTAAAAAATTGACAAGTATAATAATTTAACTTTTCTCTATTATTTTTTGAGAAATCTCTGACCTTGAAGCTTCATAGATTCCAATATTAGTTGCAATAAGATGTTCATAAAACGTAATCGATTGTTAAAACTAAATCGACTAAGATATGCTTTAATTGAGTTCTCGAATAGTACCAGGATTTAAGATCTTACTTAAGATTAACAATTTAATATTAAAATTCTATGACATTTAACAACGAAAAATTTATTAAGATCAATTGTGAAATTTTTTTTGTGGTAGTTAAATATTTAATTAAATTTAGCATCACCAAATAAACATATTAGTTATGTTAAGTTTTTGAACTTGAATTAACTGTTACAATTAAAAAAATTTAATACAGGCAATTAAAAATTTATTTTAATCAATTAAGTTCTTAATTAAAAATATTCATAAGAGAATATGTTTTTTTTGGGTGAAGTAAAATTAAAGTTAATTAAATAATCATTAATTAAATTAAATTTAATTTAATAATTAATTAAGTAATTATATGCACAGCAGCAGAAGAATCGAGGGATGCTTCTTCAATGTTGTTTCTTCTTAAACAATTTTTAAATTTTTAAAGTTTACTCTTTTATTTTATTTCTTTTTTTATTATTTTAGCGAGATTTAGAGCTTAATGGTATAAAACAGCTTCCCTTATTAAATCTAGTATTTAGAAAAGAAAAAAAAATCAATTATTTTGGATATTTACACGAATACACTGAAAGAAAAACACTTCGTTACGGGAATGAAACCACTACGTTGAACCCCTTTCATTAATACTACGACAAATTTCATTAAACAAATGAAACATTATATTATATTGATGAAAATTTCATTATTGAAATGAAACCTTTCTAATGCTTAATATTTTACATTTCGTAGTATCATTAATGTTACAAAATAATTTTCATTCGGGTAATAAAAAACTTAAATACATGATTTTATGAAGAATTCATACAAAAAAATATATTAAACTGATTATGTGATATAAAAGAAGATCAAAGCATCAAACCACTATTGTAATTAATTGATGGTTGGGCAAATTTTAGTTTCGATGAAACTTTAATGAATTATTTTCGTAACTACAATGAAGAAAACTTCCTGCTGCTGGCTCGTACGTAGTGTGTTAGCCTTGTAGTTGCAGGTTCGAATCCTGGTGACAAGTCAAAGTATTTTTTTTAATATAACTTTTCAAATAAATTTTATGTTAAAGATCAATTAAATAATGTTGAATTAAAATTATTCCTGATAAAAGTTGAATTATAATTTTATTGATGATGATATATGTATGTCTACGGCCATATTCATAAAAAAATATTTAGGATTTATTAAGTGCTTATTTGACATATTTCTATGAGAAATTTGTCAAATAAACCTGTAATAAAGAATATTTGAGGTTGTTGTATCTAAAGAATATTTGAGGTTGTTTTGGCTGCAGCGGTTAGCGCATTGACTACCACTCGAGGAGTTCCAAGTTCAAATCTTGACCGAAGAAGCCAATTTTATATGTACATACAAACATTTTTCTGATGCCTGTGCCAATATACACACGTAAATTAAATAACTAATAATATACATTGATTACATTAAATTAATGAATCAGAGTCATTACAACGATGAATTATGTTGTCAACACAATGATATGATGTCATCAAAATATCATATGTTACTTCTTCGTAATGAAATACTGTCATGATAAACATGAAAAATGTTGTAAATTCAATAAAATATTTCGTTAAAAATATGTAAAACTAACGTCACTTCATTGTTTTAATGCAATAATTACATTTTTCATTTAAAATATGAAAATATACGTTGCTTAGTAAAAAAAAACATGTCGATACATGAACGAAAATATTTGATATTTTTTCAGCTGATGAAGCAATTTTCGTAGTGAGCGTTGCATTGGTTGTAAAATAATGACAAAATCATAAATATAATGTAAAAAATCATTGCATTTACGAAGGTTTTTCTCTCACCGCAGACACAGGCAAACTTCTAAGTATTTCTTTTGGCGGATTTGCGAAACAACATGTTGTTCTCTTCACCTACTATTTATCCGAAAATTACGACATAATTTGTCGTATCATATATCACATAAATATTGTTTTTTTCCAACAGAAATCTCTTTCTTTATACACAAAAACAATGTCCTAAGAAGTATACACATGTGCAGTGCTGCCAGAATGATGATTTTATCATATTTTTGATGATTTTTGGACCAAAATATGATTTCATGATTTTTTTTTTGGAATGATGATTTTTAATTTTGCAAATTATAATTTTTATTTTCAATACGTATCTGTGGTTTTCATTAATAGCAGCGGTCTTAGTATATATATTTCTCAATTTTTTTTTTACACTATCATGTAGATATAGCTAATGAAAATATTCCAACTAATTTTTAGGAAACATTTTGTTAAGGATCAGATCCTAGAGAATTAAAAGAAAAAACAAAATATTATAAACATCGGAATTGTGTTCTGACAAAACAAGTTATGTCGATGAAAGTGATTGTGGCTGAAGAAAAACAATATCCGTGCAATCCCCAAGATGATATAGGTTGTTTTTGTCAGGAAAAAATTCTAAAATTAAAAATTTGTGTATGTACCTACATGCGAGATATAAATGACATAAGACTTAAAATAAGGATAAACACTGTACAAAGCATAGTTATGTCAAAAAAAGAAAAAAGAAACACACAAGTGATTAAGATCAGAGTTACCGTTAGGAATTTTTGAAAAGTCGCACAAAATGTCGTTTTGTAAAAATAAAGTCGCACAAAAAAGTCGTTTGAGAAAATAAAAGTCGCACATCTTTTTTTCACATATTTTTTTATTAATAAAAAGCATAACACAATAAAAACGATAATTTGAAACAATGCATATTCCATTATATGTGCTTCTATAGATGTTTTCATGTATGTATACTGAACAAATTAACTTAAGTTTAATAAATTTGGCTGCCGTATGCTGCCGAAGTCAAAGGATTAGGATTCATTACAAAAGAATCAAGCTAAAAAAGTCAAACTTAAGATTTTTGACAAACATTTCCAAATAAAGATCGTTTGATCTTGGCGCCATATATTTTGGGTGAATGTATGTGTACTTCAACAATATTTTCTTAACATAAATATTAATATTTTGAAATTTAATTTCTGTATTCAAAAATAAGTTAATCGGAAGAAATTTAGTCTTCTATATCTTTGTCCAATAAATTTAAAGCTGACAGCATTGAGTTGCATGTTTTTACTTTTAATTTATTAGTTAATTTATTATTAAGCAATGCTAATTTTAAAATGTTCACATGTTCGTATACACCTGTATATATTTTATGACAACTTTCATTGATTCGGTGGGTAAAAATAATTTTGTAAAATAAGCACTCCAAAATCACAATTTTTATTTATTTAAAAATTTTATTTTGCTAAAACTATTCTTCGAAACTTCTACAGAAAATTTGCGAAAAATTTATTAACTATATTGTGCACGTGATAAGGTTGGAATTAATAAAAGTGCTTCCAAATGAACAATAATCTGTGAATCGCTTTTAAATTTTGACGATTTTTTTTTTTTTGATAAAAATAATAAGGACATTTTTAATTTACTGCAATTTAAATGTTTTCTGTGAGAATCTTTACAAAAAAGACTAAAAAGTCCCAACAAAATTAAAAAAGTCGCAAAAGACGGTTATAAAAAAAGTCTCACAAAAAGTCGACAACCCGTAAAAAAAAGGGTCAAATTGCGACTTTAGTCGGATGAACGGTAACCCTGATTACGATTTTTTATTAAAGGCCGTGATACACTATCATACACAGTTGTGCGATCTACGAAAATATACAACCCTGGTGTGATGAATTGTTATTGTCTTTTGAAAATTTTCATAAACTCCATCATACCAGCGTTGTACTTTTTCGTAGATCGCACGACTTTGTATGATAGTGTATCATGGCCTTAACCAAACAAATATCAAAAGATAATTTTCAAACTTAATCAGATAAATCAACGTTAGTGGCGCTGTGTTTTTTGTAAGAAAACAATTCTTTTGCAAGTCAATGTTTGTCAACATCCTACGTTAGTTTTGAAACTTATTTGAAAAAACGTAGACGTTGTATTGTAAAAATGATATAGATCCATATTAAAAAAAATATTTGACATCATTTTGTTAATTTAGTGACTACCAGGTGACTTAAATAATATCAACTTTAAGTTAGTTAAAAAGTAATGCGGAGTGAGACAATTGACTACCGCCTATGACATCGCAGTGTTAAAATAGTTATTTGTTTCCATTGGAAAGTAATCCTAGTGTCAGTCAGCTTTTTCTTGCCTTTATGCAGTGGTAAGCAAATATGCTAGGTCCAGAAAAAAGCCCCTTAAGTCCAGCGGAAAACAATATGCATTTATTTAACAAATAACTTTTGTGTTAGTTTTGTTGTCCTCACACTGATTTAGTTTCAATAAATTTAGGCAGATTTTTGTCCCCTGAAAAATTAAAAAAAGGACTTAGCATATTTGCCTACTAAGCCAACGATATATTGCTTTGATTCACTTCACTTGTGCCCCCTGTGTCTTACATACACAAAAATGCATCATTATTTTTGGCATATACAATAAGAAATTTGATTTTTATATAAATATGTACGTGAATTGTTGTTAATTAAAAAAAATTGAACTTGTGATGAATTTTTTCTTCAAAATATGATTTTATTTTCGGCAAATGATGATTTTCTGCGCAAAGCTTCTGGCAGCCCTGCATATGTGCACTACGAATATTGTACATAAATATCTATAGTGTATATATTTTTCTTGATATTTTTTATATACTACATATTTAATTTTCTACATATATAATTGTTGACCATCATTTGTATAATTTTTTGTTTTACTGTTGGTAACGCAGTTTGCCACATATGTATGTATTATTGTTGTTTTTATTGTTATTGATAAGGAAGTGTGTAGAAGTTCACGGTGTTTATGAGTGAGAGTTGTTAAAGAGGAATGAAATCCAAGAGTAAACAAAAATCTACACTGGCAAAAAAATTATATGGTAACATGAACTTTTTTCACTTTGCAAAACAAATTTTTTTATCGTAATTTTTATTTTATGAGTACAATTAAAAGCAAACTCTTGCCGAAAACCTCAGTAAATAAACAAAGTAATCGTTTGAAATTAAAACAAAAAAAAAATTACTTGATATTTTTGTTTTACTTCAATTAGATTTTTGATTCATAAAAAAAAGAGCAGAAACCAAGCTGAACCACACGGTTTAATATACATACTTCGAGGACAGAGTGGTTTAAGACGCGTGACGTGTAACACATACATTTATTTCTTATCAGCTTACCACATTTCATTACGAGATGAAGATAAAAGAATTAAGGAGAAAATTTTAATATGAAAGGCTACTTTGCAAAAATAATTTTTTCATTTGTGAAACAATTTTTAAAATACATGTAAACAAACTTAAACGATTTTCCAGTTAAAGCCCCTAATAATCGATTTCAATGTATTTTTAATAAAAAAATATATTTTACAAAACGTTATACAAAATTTTATAGAAAACCTCATCAAGCTATAAAGTGAAAGTCGGGAATAAACTTCTTATTAAAAAATGTACTCAAGGCATATAAAAATATTTTCCGAAAAGTTTCTTACAGGTAAACCCCCATATACAAAAAAAATAACGTGTGCTTGAAGTGAACGTTAAAACAAAATTTCCATACACTTGTACATGGAAATTTCGTTATAGCGAGAATCTCGCTTTAACGAAAATCCCATCAAATGAATCTCCAATTTTTTACAATCTTATATAGCGAATTCTATATTAAATTTATGCCCGATATAACGAATGATAAAGAAAGTATCGCAAAATAAAGAATAAAACCTGCTAGCAACATATTTCTAACATTTAGTACTACGTTATAGTGTTTTGACACTGACAAAGTTGGTTTTAACGTTAAAACCTGTTGTTAAAGCCTGGTTTTATCATACAAATTGTTTTTGTTAAAACCAACTTAAAACCATTTTAGAATTGGTTTTAAGTTGGTTTTATGAAATGCAACCTTGTTTTCGCTGTGCCAAATTCAGTGCTCCCAAGTTAAAATGACTGGAAGCAGTTGATAATGCTTATGCCAGTGAATAACAATAGATGTCGCTTGAAAGATTTTCAACTTAAAAATGGATACAGCAGCAACAATAATCAAAACATTATGGAAGAAAAGATTTTTCTGGAAGGAAAAGAAAGAAAATATTTTCATTGACCTCTGGGAAGTGAAAAAGACGATATGACTGACAGCGATCCGCCGATAAAAAAGTTTTATTTTGTGATGTATTTGTGCATTTTTTATATATAATTACTTAATTTCCAAGAACTTTTTCACTTTGTATTATAATTTTAAAATATTTATTTACATAATATAAATTAATCTCCATTTTAGAGCGCATTGTGAAATATCAGAATATGAAAAATTCAAACAAAAGCAGTTGTTGTACAGTTTGTCAAATAAGTGTTGTTAAAAACAGAAAAAATACAACAACAAATAAATACACGCATTTCTGCAGGAGATTTATTTTATTTTGAACAAAGTTATTAGACAGTCTGTGAGTTAAAACCTGAATTTAACAAACTGTGAATGCAAAATCAGCTGTTTATGGTTTTAACGTTAAAACCAGGTTTTAACTTTCAGTGTGAAAACACTATTATATAACGAAAGTTTTAATGAATTTAAGAAAATCTTCAACAGCAATGTAAATGTAAAAAAGTATGGTACCGTTAGTTTGTATTTCATAGTTTTAAATAATATTTTAAAATAACTTCTCGATACGCCCGTTGTCATCTATTGAAAAAGTATTTGACACTATAATCAACGATAACCATATCGACAAGCTACTATTTGTAGAATTATTTCATAGCATACTGAGACGGGATTTTTCTCATATGAGCATACTATACAAAGTAGATTTATAACAAGTAATGTTATTTACAATCTTACAACTCGGCCATCCTATTTTATCACTGTCCTCAGTGATGATCCACAAATTATTATTCAATACCAACATAATACATGCAACCATTCCCCTAACATGGAAAACCACATTCACTATGTGTCCAATTCTATCTACGTGGGAAATCACACTCACCACACGTCCAATTCACTCTATGTGGGAAATCACACTCACCACACGACTATTTCACTCTACGTGGGAACTCGCACTCACCACGCGACCAATTAACTCTACATAAAAATCAATTACAATATTTTATATTTTCAACATTTCATAACAAAACCAGACAATTTATATGTTTAATACTACGAACTTCATCATGTTCAATCGTTATCATCTTCATTTTCCGATAAAAACACACCTCCGTCCTCTCGAGTTTCCATAAAATCATCAAGATCGCACCATGGTTTCATTTTGTCCGCAGCTTGAACTGACTCAAATTTTCTTTTATTAACTTCGGAAGTATTTGTGTCCGATATTAAATAGCGATCATTACCTAACACCTTCTTAATTAAATAAGGCCCTTTAAATCTAGTCAACAATTTTCGTGATTGACCCGTAGATGCATGTTCGGCTTTAATTAACACCAAATCATCCTCGAAATACTTCCTTGGCAATAGATGTTTTCTGTTAAAAATATCTGCTACCTTTTTGCTTTCATTATCTATTCGTGTTTTTACGATTTTTTTTAATTCCTCCAGTGGAACATCATCTTCTTCATCTTCAATATCCGCATGGAAATCTATACTCAATTGATTTCCCAAATAATTTCGCGGAGTAAAAGTAAATAATAAACGTTGAGGGGTTTGACGTGTTATCTTGTGTTCGATGCTATTGATTCCCCATTATATAGCTAAAACATTCTGATCCCAATCTCGACCATCCAAATTATTTGTCATACTGCTTAAAGCAGCATTTACGGTCCGAAAATATGGTTCAATTTGACCATTTGCCCTTGGAGTTCTAACAGCCGTTAGAATGTGTTTTATACCATTTTCGGAGCAAAAAGATTTAAACATGTTAGATGTAAAAGATGTACCCCGATCACTTATGATTTGAGAAGGAATACCAACAAATTGAGATATATCCAAAAATGTTTCAATAACTGCCTTAGAAGTGGTGTTTCGTACAGGTCGAAGAATTGTAAACTTCGAAAAAGAGTCAACAATTCCAAGTATAAACTGATTACCTCTCTTAGATTTTGGAAATGGACCAACATGATCGATGTGAACAGTATAAAAAGGAATTGCACATTTTTCTATAGGATATATATTAAAATTATTTTCGTCTTTAGATCTCTGATTATACAAACATTGGATACATGAAGTTATATATTTAGCTATAACTCTCCTCATCTTTGGAAATCAATACATTCTCCTTACTCTATTTAGAGTTCTTTCAAAACCATTATGACCAACATCATCATGGGAAGATTTTATTACTCTCCATCTGGCACCATGAGGTACAACAAAACGTAAGCCATCTCCAGTTTTCTTATATAGTCTATTATTTTTCAAAATATATTCTTTTTCCAAACCTTTATACATGTTATTATTCTGACCCTGTTCAAGCACCTTGATTATATTCTCTAAAGCTGTATCCTGGCGTTGCAAAGTAGCAATCCAATCTGATTCCTGCATGCCTACCATGAGCATATCACATCCAGCTACATCCGGTTCGATAGCTTGTTCGTGAGGATTTCGACTTAAAGCATCGGCGTGTAACATTTGAATACCTGGCCTATGAATACATTCAAAATCGAATTCCTGTATTCTAAGCCACCATCGTGCTATTCTCGGAATAATATTTTTCTTATTCGCGGTCTCTTTGAGCGAATTACAATCAGTTATAACTTTAAAATGTTTTCCCATCAGATAAAAACGAAAACGTTCCATGCTCAACACCACAGCTAGTGTTTCTAACTCATAACTATGGTATTTTTGTTCAAGATTACTGGTTTGCCTACTAAAATATGCCACTGCACGTTTTTGTCCCATAGAACATATCTGTATTAAAACTCCAGCTAATCCAGTTTGACAAGCATCAGTATGTAATTCGTGTTCCTGTTCAGGATCATAAATAACCAAAATCGGCTTCTCTGACATTCTACGTTTCAAATCTTTAAAAGAGTTTTTCTCATTTTGACTCTATTTGAATTCCGCATTATTTTTCAGCAATTGATTTCAAGGATATGCGATTCCAGCATAATTTTCGATATATTTCCTAAAATATCCAGTAAGACCCAAAAATTGCTTGACTTCTTTTATATTCGTTGGTTTACGATAGTTAGTTATTGCTTGAGTTTTTATTGTACCATGAGATATGCCCTTCTCAGTTATAATATGACCAAGATACGTTATATTATTTACAAAGAACTCACATTTTTTAAAATTAAAAGTTATTTTCATTTCTTGGCATATTTTTAAAAATTTTTCAAATATTTTAAAAAGCTCATCAAAATCTTTACCAAATATGACTATGTCATCCATATAGGCTATAATATTTCTGTTGCCAGTACTTCTTACAATATAATTAACTAACCTCATGAAAACAGCAGGGGCATTAGTTAGACCAAATGGCATCCTTCTGTATTGGTAATGCCCACTGGGAGTCACAAATGCAGTAAGATGTCTGCAAGATTCATTAATTGGAACTTGGTGATATCCATTCATCATATCAAGCACAACAAAGAGTTTATTGTTACATATTTGATTTATGTTTTCTTCGATGTTTGCCATTGGGAACATTTCCCGCACAGTTATTTTGTTTAATTCACGATAGTCGACAACCATACGGAATTCGCCATCTTTCTTAGGAACGAGATGTGCTCTACTTGCAAAAGAAGAACATGAATGCTCAATAATATTATACTTTAAGAGTTCGAATACTATATTCTCCAATTTTTCACGTAAATGATATGGCACTCTATAGGGTTTTTGAGTTATAGTTTTATTTGAATCTTTAAGTACAATATTCATTTCAATTACATTCGTTTCGCCCAAATGCCTCCGCAAAACAATTTCTATATTTTTCTATTAGGCAAAGAATTTTGTTCTTCTGTTCTTCGTTTAGTTCATTTCCAATTCTTACTGCTAAAAAGTTCAGAGTACGTCCTTCAATTTCTTCCTCATTTAAAATATTTTCCTGGATGTTGTTCTTTAGTCAATCGTTCTGCTCATTTGTTGACAGAACTGTCAATACACCATTTTCTCTCACAATCTTAACGCCTTTATGATCCAAAAAGTTTTGTCCGATAATCATATCACACTCTTGATCGCTGTTATTAACAACAAGTATTTCTATTGAAATAGTCACGCATTGAACTTTAACGCTTTTGAAAAATTTTCCTATTGCATAGACTTGATTGCCCCCAAACCCAATAAGTTTTGTGTTGCATTTCTCAAAACGCCATATAAACTTTTCCACCAACTCTATCTTTATAGTTGAACATTCACTGCCAAGATCACAAAATGCGTTGACATGATGTCCATCAACTAAAACATCTTGCATTAAACCACCACTTCTGTGAAATGCTAATCGAGATATCTTTGGTGGCAAATAATTTTGAGAACCACGCTCATATCTTTTACGAGATTTCTTACAATCTCTTGAAAAATGACCAGTTTCTTGACAGTTGAAACAAATCATATTTGCCCTTGAACTTTGCGTTGAATAACGAGAAACTATTCGTTCTTGTCCTAGAGATGAATTGTAGTTTTTATTCAAGAATATTTCTCTATTACGTTGTTGATCCATTATACATATATGGGCCTTAATCTGACATAACAATTCTTGCAATGTCTTACATTGTGGTATACAACCAGTAACAGCATTAATTAGCTGCTTATCCTTCAAACCAGATACAATATAATTTTTTGAACATGCATCGCTAAATCCGGCAGTTTTGGCGAGAGTCAATACATCATAAAAATATTTTTCCACACTTTCGTTAGGCTCCTTCACACGACACATTAACTTCAAGTAGATATCTGTTTCATCATTTAAGGAAGGAAAAGCTGCTGTTAACGATGTTTTAAAATTATCCCACGACAAGTTTTCTTCTTTTAGTGATGAAAACCAAGACAAAGCGGCTTCCTCCAATCGCAAGGCAGCATAAAAAACTGTGGTTTTATCATCCCATTGAAAAATGTGATTGGATTTACCAATGAAGGATTAAATGCAGGAATCAACCGCCTGCACTCTTCAATGCCACAGAGCAATGCACCAGATGAACTTGGAATTGCAGGTATATCGCCTGCAACTGTAAATTCCGAAGAATTGTCACGCTCAATTAAGTCTTTTTCCTGAGACATTTCAATAACGTTATATTATAGATATATGTATATATATAATTTTTTTTTGTTGCAGTATCCCACTGCTGATATTTTAAATAATATTTTAAAATAAGTATAAGTATTTGACACTATAATCAACGATAACCATATCGACAAGCTACTATTTGTAGAATTATTTCATAGCATACTGAGACGGGATTTTTCTCATATGAGCATACTATACAAAGTAGATTTATAACAAGTAATGTTATTTACAATCTTACAATAGCTTATTTGAAAACGAATTGCTGTAATTTTTTTTTTTGTATTGCATAATGTTTACAACAATAATGGGTCTAATTATTCATTCCGTTCCGCGATTGAGGAAAGCATTTATTGTGCGGAAGCAAAATTTGCAATTCTTCATTCCATTGCTGTGGTATTTTTCTCTATTTTGCTTACGCTCAAATTTTATGACGGAAAGTGTACGGAAAGAACAAAATTGTAGGGAAAATAATACAAATTAACAAAATTAAAGCTTACTTTAATTTAATTTGTTTGTTTAATTTTTATAAGAATATAAAAAAATTAAATATAAGCAAGTATTAATATAATTAAACTTATGTATATTAAAATTTCTTTATTCCAACTTACTCTCTATGATTAATCTGTAACTCTTCTTTCTATAATTTGTTGTTTTTACGTTTCAAAAATACAATGTATGTATTAGAGGCCTGCGTAAACAGTCTTGAAATGTAAAAACGTCATGATTTTTAAATGTATTCACGTCGCATGTATTATACTAAACCAATAATAAATGCTGTCGTACTATAAGCGAAGCACGATGGAGGTATTGGTGTATGTGTATATCAGTTGTAACAAGCGATGACGTCAAGACAGCTTGTCTGTGACAAACACTCTAAATAAGTACTGTTGATTAGTGTATGCTTGTTATTTTTCATATTGTAAAGGGTGTTTTTTATTGAGGTATAGAACTTTAAGTTGGCATCACTTTTTTAACTGGCGGCCATTTTGTCAGCTGTCAAGTGATTAATATTTAGTTTGGTTTGCCATTTCATCATGAACAGGTTGACAAAAGAACAACGCTTGCAAATCGTGCAAATTTATTTCGAAAATAATGGTTCAGTTCGCGTAGTTTACCGCAAGCTCCGTCCATTTTATGGTCGACATAATCGTCCATCAGAGCAATTAATTCGGTTAACCATGGATCGTTTTCGCACTACGTTTACTCTATGTGATAATACGCATCCGCAGAGACGTCGAACAGTGCGCACCGAAGAAACAATTGCCGCTGTAGAGCAAAGTGTTGAAGAGGACCCGAATGAATCGATTCGCCACCGTGCACAGCAATTGGAGCCGACTAACCGACTATTTTGTTCCCGAATTGGATGGCATGAATGTGGATGAGTTGTGGTTCCAACAAGACGGCGCTACATGCCACACAGCGCACGTCACAATCGATTTATTGAAGGAAACATTCGATGAGCGCATAATTTCGCGGAATGGACCTGTCAATTGGCCACCAAGATCGTGTGATTTGACACCATTGGATTATTTTCTTTGGGGATATGTGAAGTCGCTCGTCTACGCCAACAAACAAGAAACGTTAGGGGACTTGGAAGCCAACATTCGTGGCGTTATTGCCAACATACGGCCCCATATGCTCGAAAAAGTGGTTGAAAATTGGACCTGTAGAATTGGCTTTATTCGAGCCAGCCGCGGCGGCCACATGCCCGAAATCATATTTAAACATTAATGGCATAAAATTATCCTTCCAATAAAGCCAAATTGATGGACATTAAAACGATTTTCTTGTGTTTTATTTCAATTTGAAATTCTATACCTCTTAAAAAAACACCCTATACGTTTGAGTGTGTGTGTAATATGTAGATGGTAAGCTATTATGTGATTAACCGCATACAACTAATGTTAACGCATGTGTGTGCCTTTGCATGTACGCAGAAAATAAAAGATCATACACACATACATGCATGACGTTTGTACACGCGCTTATGCGTAGAAAGAAGCTAGTATCACAAATTCTTCCGTCACGAAGTGTTTTCTCCTTTACTCTTATATCTACAATACTCAAATAAATTTCTTGCAAACAGTGTTGTTAACGTTTGTTTTATAAGGTTTCGCTGTAGCAAAGCATTTGAAAAATCCCTCATGTCTTAAAAGTTCTTATAAGATATCTTGTGCAGGAGACTAGTATGTATGTATTTACATATGTATGTATGTATGTATTAGTCTCCTGTACAAGATATCTTATAAGAACTTTTAAAACATGAGGGATTTTTCAAATGCTTTACTACAGCGAAACCTTATAAAACAAACGTTAACAACACTGTTTGCAAGAAATTTATTTGATTCCGTGCGGAATCAATAATACCACCCAATAATTAAAATAACACTTAAAAAAAGTTTGCGATATAACGAATTTTTCGGTATTTCGAATGCACCCTACATTATACTGTTCGTTATATCGATGCTTGCCTGTAGCTGGAATTTAAATTGTTTTATATGTTGTGACGTACATGTACATACTCGTATCTAAGTAGATGTAAGTAACCTGCAAGAGATTAGAAGTTAATTGTCTAAAAGTTGCAAGTAAAATTACTAGAATGGTAAGAACTAAAAAAAGGGTTAAAGCTGTTGTATAAAATTACTAATGCTGATGAGTACTAGTATAAATATTTAGTAGTTCCACAGTTTCAATAAATTTAGGCAGATTTTTGTCCCTCCTGAAAAATTAAAAACAGGACTTAGCATATTTGCCGACTGAGCCAACGATATGTAAAAGGAGTTTGTGTGTTTGTAACGCTTTCACGTCCATACCGCTAAACCGATTTTGAAAATTATTTCGCCAAAGGAAGGCGAAAAACACATTTTCGGGCTGGTTAGGGTAATTTTTGTTTTTGGTTTTAAACCAAGCCGCGTTCAAAAAAAATGGGGTCTAATCGTCGCTTTCGATAACGAGCTGATTCTATTACGTTTTTACAGTTTGAGATTATGGCAGTCGATATCTAGCCATATTATTACATTGTTCGATAGCGAATGTCATAATCTCAAATTGTAAAACGTGATCAAATCAGCTCGTTATCGAAAGTGACGATTACACCCCAGTTTTTTAGCTTTTTTCACTGGACAACAAAGGAATAAACCCACAAATTTTATAGAATCCATTCGGGTCCAAATACACTAGCATTTGTATACAACCAATGGTAATAAAAGTTTTCTAAGCACACTAAATACTTATTTGAGCATTAAGATGATGCTGATTTCTGTACTAGACCTCCTGCATTGTATGTGCATACATATGTACATATGCTAATGACGTAAAGTTTTATTGTTTAGATTATGTAGTATATTGTAAATCGTATATATACGAATTCGTTAGGCGGGAGCTTTTATTATTATTTGTCAAAAAATAAAATATTCAATAATTAATCTTAATTTTTTTTTCAACTATTGTTTTATTTTATTGCCTACTAGAATATTTTAATTACAGATTTTAATTTTCTACTTGCTACGTTTCAGCTAAAAATGCAGCTTTCATTTAATATTTTAATACTCTAGAATACAATGTGAGATGTAAAATACAAATCAACGTAACATTACATTACATGCCTGAAAATGAAATATATTTCAGATTGCAATTATAAATTTTTTATTTCAATTTAAATAACAATAAAAATGTAATGAAAGGCAAAAAAAAATTTTTTTGGAAGTATTTTTCTTAATTTATGACTGTTACGTTATATGGCATTTGTATGCTATGACGTACGTAAGTAAAACAGCAGCAAAGTTATTTTAGTGTAAAAAAAACACACTGAAAAGTTGTGGGAAAACCGAAAATCAATAGCAAAAACATTTATTAAAAAATTAAACCAACTTCGAAAATGGGCAATAAATAAAAAGTTAAAAATAATTAAGTTTCAGTTACATATATAAAACGTTATACATGTATATCTATAGATATGTATGTATGTATATCGAGACTATATGTCGTTTCGCTAAAAACAATTTACGTGTTCCACAAACAATACCTTAATGTCACTTAATTTCCTGCAAACAAAGATACGGGTTATAGTGGCAGTTATTATGGAACATTGTCTTTTCGGCAATTAACATAGAAAAAAATATCAGTGCAATAAGCAACTTTAAGTGAAAATAAAACAGAGAATCAATCAAAAATTTATTTAAGTCAATTAAACTTTTGTTTTAAAATTTAATTAATTACAAAGTTTAATTGACTCAATTACATTTTTAATTGATTTTTGGTTTTATTTTCAATTAAAGTTGGCTATTGCAGTAATATTTTTTTCTCCTTAAGCTAAAAGGATGGAACTGCCTACTTCAGAATTTCTGTATGAAGAAGTGGAGGAGACAATAACTCATGTCCTATGCATCTGCCCTGCACTTGAAAATTAATATTTTTAGCGTTTTTGGGAAGGGAGGTTTTCAGTGGTCTTTCGGAATTATCAACGGGTGACCCTAGGGACCTGTCTTCATATGAATGGTTCAATCGCACACTCCAGCTGCAGAAATTTTAGGTCATAAGGGGACCTTCTCTAAATCTTCCTCATCTAAACTTCCACTACTTTTTTTATTTTGTCTAATACAGTTCTTCTTCTTTATTTCTCTCTCTCTCTCTCTACCTCACAGGTAACACAAAGGAACATAAATTAAATGTAGCAAGTGAACCGAAAACTTTCTATTTCCTTGCCAACGTTTTAACCTAACCATTAGGTTAGATATAAAATTGTATCCTTCTCTCAAGAGTTCAGTATACAAAATATTTGTGTGAAATTTTTAAATAATATAAAGAACCATATGCTGATTAATTCTGCATTATTAACTCAAAATCACGTTTTTTCGTTATGACTCTATTGCAGCAAAGGTTCGATATGTACTTATATATGTATATAGGATGACTATATCTAATCCAATTTCCAATTAGTACACCTTCTCAATAAGTAAAGTAAGTATGTTATCGGACAGATAAATATTTTTTTGGTTAGTACAAGTTACTTTAAACCTAAAAGTGAGCGATAAGCTACGACAAGTTGGCTCTACAGGTAAATTTAATGAGATTTTTAACCATGGCACATTAGGTCAAATGATCACTTTTTTGTGCAAAAGTAATAAAAACAAAAGTTACCTTTTACTTTTTTTATCCTTTTTTTTATTGTCAACACTTTAAAATAAAGACACGTTGTTTTAATTTTCGGGAAATATTAAGCACTGTCTCATAATTCTGCATCAAACTCAATAAATTAAAATTTTTTTTTTCCTGAAAATAAGCTTGTGAGTTCAGTAGAAATCGGTCAACTTTAAGTGCGTTTTTCTCGAAATGTATTGGTATTAACTCATTGCTGTAAAATGGAAAATAAAGCGACAAGTAGGTATTGATGTTTTTCATAAAAAATTTTATATTTATATCGCTATGGTGTAAAATAACTTAAACGGTATAATTTATCATTAGCATTTACTTTATGTGGGGCCTCAAAAGTTTTGAACCCTTTCAAATTTAAAGTATAAATTAAGTAATAATCAATGAGTTTTTTTTTGCAATTCATTTCATTTATTTGAGATTTTTTGCGCTTTGCGAGTAATGGCTCATTTAAGTAGGTAACATTTGTATGAAAACAACTGAACTGTTGATGAAATTAATGAAAATGAAGAAGATTTTTTTAATTTAAATTTGCCAAATAAACTATATTTAAACAATTACCTAATGTTTTGTTAAAATTAAAATTTATTAATGCATATACATATGTACTGTTGTTATTAAAGGGTTAATTTTTGGTCGCTAATGGGTTAAATTAAATTTTGAAGAAATTTTTTCAGAATTTGGATTGAATACCATGATTTGGTAGGCGGTTTTAATTTCGCAAAGAAAAAGTGGTGATTTGACCTATAGTTCATGGGCCCGACCTGTTCAAAAATGCATCACTGGGCTGCAGCAGGTGCTTACGCGTAATTGGTGCTAATCACCTGATGTAGATGCTTAATAAAAGTGCATACAAAAAAAATTAGTTCATTTGATTTCAATTTCGAGCCAGATAACATTAAAAATTAATAAATTTGCAATAAATTATTTTATTTATTTTAAATGGAAGCAAAAATAGATTGAAAATGTGCAATCAAAACAATAAAAGAATTTTGAAATTAAAAAGAAAATTGCTAAAAAAAAAATTAATGTGTGCTCCAACAACAAACGAAGTTATAGAATACGTTAGTATTTATTATCTATATACTACCCAGATGATTTTTTTATATTTTATTTTAACAAAATAAAATATTTTATTTTGTTTTAACAAAATAAAATAAATATGTAAATAACAAATTAAACTTTTAGTCATACGTTGCAACATCAATTTTTGTGATGAGTTTTTTTTTTTGCTCATCATATACTGCGGAGTTGCATTTTAGAACTCATGACATTTGTAGTGTTGCCAATTGTGGATTTTCTGAATTAACTATGCAATAAATTCGGTGCAGTGATGTATTTCCAAAGAGAACCCATTTGATGATGCCACTGTTTCAGATGTACATATATATGTATATGGTAATTTCAATTAAATTACATTGTTTACAATTTGAACGAAATGTGATACAAACAAATAATTAGCACAAAATAATAAAAAAAAACAATAGACAAAAATGGCTTTCTTTATGTTTTTAATAGAGCAACTAAATAAAAGCAGGACGTTGCCACTAAGTATTTTTAATAGCCAAAAGTATTCGGTATCCACTGCAATGTTGCCAAAATACAAAAATTGTTTTACTTCTTCCAATAGAGAGTTGTAATAATCGAAAAGATTACGAAAATGTAATTTTATTTTTCAGTTTTCTTAAACTTAGGATTAACTATGCGGAACTTAATCGCCAAAGTTGTAATAATTGCTTATAATTTTGTTTCATTTATTGTAACTTATTTAGGTTATATTATTTTAAAAAAAAAATTTCAATATACTTTTTAGAAAAGTTAAATTTTTATCTTTTTAGTACTTATTTTAAACTCGCTTTGTTTCTGTTTGAAAATTCTTATTTTCACTTTTTCTCAAAGAAGAAACACAGCCAATCCGCTGGACTTGTTAAAAAATAAAATATGGCAACACTGATAACATTTCGAAAGGTTCAGTAAGCCGACTGTAATGGAATGTAACTGCAACGTAGGAAACAGTTGATCGATATTTCTATATGAAAACTAGTTTACGTTGCATTACATCTCTATAAAGGCTAAGTTAGCTGAATATAACTGCAACAGTAGGAAACAGCTGATCGATATTGTTATGTGAAAAGTAATGAAAATGGTTATAGAGACGTAATGTAACGTAACCTAGTTTTCATATAAAAATATCGATCAGTTGTTTCCTACAGTTGCAGTTATATTACATTACAGTCTGTATCATCTCAAGACCCCAATTTGTGTGTGGAAAGTTTAGCAGGAATCGATTGGATAGAAAGAATCACATAAAATAATATGATAAATGTTATTGATCGTGGCCCAGCTAGCTCGAAGTGTGGGAAAAATTTCAAGAAATTTGCGCACTACAAGGAGCCATAGTGTAGATATTAAAAATTTACTAAAATACGTTACGGAAAAATTATGAAAAAATTTTAATGGGCGTGGCCTACTCCACTACTATAAATGCAAAATCATACCATTGTAAAAAACTGAGATGCATGTATGTAAATTTTCGAATATTAATTGTTTGGATAGAAGTAAATGATACAAAATATTAAGTATTAATGTGCGCGTACGTGAGCCAGCCTACTTTTCTGGCAATAAGGTCAAACAACAGCGACATATGTGCATTCTTTCAACAAAAACAAAAAATTTTTCCAATTGGTTAACAAATGGGGAAAACTGAACTGACAAACGAAAAAATAAAACCAACCGAATTGAGCACCTAAGAAGAAAGCTAACGAATTCATTCTTTCTACGATGTTGGATAAGTTTGTTTACGAATAGTTTAATTCCAATTTTGACAATTACCACACCGTAGTTTGTTTTAAACGAACTTTACTGTATATCACTCAAAATATCTGTTGAATTAAATTTGCTGTGCTTTAATTGTTTGTTAAGGAAAGTGCATTTAAAATTTTATTTATGCTTCGTTGTTTAAAGTGCAATTTCGTTGATTAGTGCTTCTGAGATTGTTATCTAAATAAATATAATCAACAAAGTTGCTATCGGTTATTGGGAGTATGTGGAAAATTTTAAAATATAAAAATTAAAATAAAAAATTAAAAATTAAACGTCCACAAATAAAAGTCACAGAAAAGTTAAAAATGTTAGTTAGTTAATAAGAAAAGTCAGAAACATTATGGATGGATAAATCTAGTCAACTTTGAGCACTAAAAGCCCACCAACCAGCGAAAGTGATTAATTGAACCATTATGCAGCATTTAAACAAACTTTAATCGGAAAACTTCTTATATAAAAATATCTAAACAAACAATTTCGATGAAACTTACACCAGTCATTAAAATTTTTAACGTTGAAGAGCACTACACATTATGCATCTCCATTCGCTAACGCAATTATCATTCAATCCATACCAATTAAAATCTTTCGCTGTTCTCAACTCAACTCAGTTTGGTTGTTTGAGAGTTAACCCAACTCTCACACAATAATATTACTATTTAGTATAGTAAGTCGCAACAAATTTTTATTTGAAGTTGATATGCGAAAAAGCAAGCTACAAACTCAACCATCATTTACGTTGCGAATTGTAATACCAATTTCAAAGTTGAATTGACTTTCAGGTGATGAAACTGACTTGAGTTGGTAACGACAACAGGGACATACAATTGTTGCTTTATTTAACTAAATTTCAAAGTGAGAAAATAAAAAACATGTTGATTACTGAGTTCTTGTCTCAACTATGATATAAATTCAACTTTTCATTAATAATTATAATGCGTAAAGGTTCTGCATTACCAGGAACAAGCAGTTAACATTTTACTGAACAAACAAAATATTTAAAAAAGTGCCATAAAAATATTTAACTTTATTTATTTTACTGTAAAGTATGGTTAATCTACCATCTTTAATTGTTAATGGGTAACTAAAAGTTTGTAAAAAAAAACATACAAACAAATTAGCCAATTTTAGTTGTTAATTTGACTGTAAAGTAAAGTTGTTTTTGCATTTTGTGTGAATAAGAACTATTCATATTGTCAATCTAACCAATTTAAGTTGTTAATTAATGTTCGGTTGATAATTCAAGCGAAGCTCAAACTAACCAATTTAATTTGTATTTTCGCTGTAGATAAAAGTTGTAGTTACCGGCTTTAATTGTTAAAATATTGATAGTTTCTTTTTTTTTTGTTAGTTAAAATAACATACGAGTATATCTCTCTCGCTCTCTTTTACATTCACTTTATGCTTTTGAAGTTTTAAATCTCGTATTGGTTGAGGTAATAAAAGCTTTTGCTTTCAAAAATGAGGTGAATTCGACATTCCGTGTTTAACTTCGACTTCTCTAGGTGTGTGGAACATCAAAAAGCTGCTGAACAATTTTAATTTAAGCAATTCGTATCGATTACGTATAGTTTTCCTAAAAGTAAGCTGCTCTTTAAAGGTTTTTTTATAATGTCCAATCGGGGCTGCCGACGCCGAACTTGATGTTTTTAAGGTAAATTTATTTATTCAACAGAAAAAGTAGTCCACTTTAATTCTAAAAGAACAGATATCATTATTTCTGATTGAATTTCACGTATTGGATTTGGTAATTCTACAAGGAAAAATATTGGTTTGTTTGTACACAAGTTTAATTATTTTTCTTCACTTTAACACTAAAAAATTATCAAAAATTAACAATACAACAAAAGTGTACGATATTCCGTGATTTATCGTAATTATCTGTATTCATATTAATTTTGTTTGAGTTGACGGAAAAATCATACATTTTGTGTTGTAGCGCATCCCCGTAAAAGTCTACAAGTATCAAAATTTTAAAGTCAATACTAACAAGCGAAGGTTTGCTGGATAAATGTATCAATCTGAAGACCGTCAGGATTTTTTACACACTCTTCTTATGTGAACGTGAAATGTAAGCAGAGTTTAGTACCAGCTACATTGGGTTTTAAAAGACGGCGCTCATTGGGTTCGATCACCTCAAAATGGCGCTAAGCTGATTTTTGTAAAAAAAAAATTAAATAAAAAGGATATGGGTTAAAAGTAGACAAAATTACTCAACACTATCATTAAAAATCGTTGTTATGGGTCACACAGTTTTTCTTTCTTTTTACGACCAAAATTAAAATTTTTTTCACATTTTTGCAACATGAAAAAACAAAAATTATTTATAATTGAACTCGAAATAATTTCAGATTTTGCAATGGAATAGTCAACTCCAGGTACTTTAGACCACGGTTAAGAAAATTTTAATTTGATTTGTTATTACAAAATTATTATTATTGTTGTTGTCGTTTTGAAATGTTCTAAATCTAGAATATTTTTACTATTCAATAGAATATAACTAAAAAAATTATTTAATATTATTTTTTTAGAGAAGTTACACTCAGACAATGAATGCCTAGTACTATTACTAGGTGTTACCTTCTCTATAGGAAAGAGATAGTATAAAGAAGACAGGTGGCGAAGATAGAGGAAAGCTTCATTCTTTTACAACTCTGCTTGTTTTTTCTTATTGTGTTTGCACGTTTTTAATAATGCAGTGTTGCAGCGCCTCTGTTGTTAATGAGGTGTATTAAATTTTTTAAGCTGCGCTTGGTAGCCATTTTATTGATTACATATTTTACTTCGCTATACAATACCGAGGGAGGACATTAGGATTTTTATTAGAGTGTAATTCAGTGACGAATATCTATGCCTTCATCACTTAAACTTTCTTAGAACAACTGATACAAAAGGGGCACAATAATGCACAACAGAAAAATACATGGTGTTGTTATTTAATGACTGTCGGAGACCGGTATCGAGCCCAGGATCCTTCGATTTTGTAGTCAACAGCTACATAACTACTTCAGCCAACGCCACCCTCAATTTAAATTGCAACTGCATCCAAGTTAAATAAATAAAATAAGTAGCTAAAAATTTTGAAAATTATTTGTTTTGTGAATTTGTAAATATTTTGCAATGTGTAAATATTTATATTCCGGAAAAAACTATTCTATTGAAATTAATATTAAAACCAATATTTTAATTTTAATTTGCCTTTCTTCAGATTCGTTTTTTCATTGTCCTGAAGTCATTGATAATGTGCTTCCTGAGGAAGCACAGAAAGCCACAAACAAATACTTCAAAAATGACGGTGAAAAATTTTCCCGCAAATGTAGTCTAGAAAAGTTGCACAAATATATATACATATATATGTAATAGGTTTTTTCATAGCTAGGACCCAATAATACCGCATGTTTATAAGAATTATGAAAAGAATAAAATCCAATTTGTCTCAGATAGCTTAGAACTTACTAACTCTTCTGATAATACTGATAATCAGCGATGCCAACTTGGTGCGTTTGACACTTTTTGAAAAAAAAAGCACTAAGTAGTGCTTTTAAGAAATTTGTGTATTTTTAAAATTACTTTAATAAAAAACTTGGTGTATTTATTTTTTCTGTGTAAATCATACCTTTTTCGTCTGATATATTTCATTAACGATGTTGATAATATTGCCTAAATAGAGAATAGCTTAGAAAACATTGTTAAATTGCACTCGTTTTTCACGTTAGTGCTTTTTACGCTTTTTAGATCTTAAAATTACGCTTTTTGGTGCTTTTTTTAAATTCTGATGTGCTTTTAGAGCCAAAAAAAGTTGGCATCACTGCTGATAATAACATTAATGATAACGAAGATTAAAATTATGATGTTGATCATGACGGAGACAGTAATGATAGCGTTGATACTGATAGTTAAGTGAATATCATAATTTTGCCTAATAAAATTTTTAAATAATAAATTTTTATTAAATACTAAGCTCTTACCCGTGACGTCGTTCACAATAAACTATTTGTATAGAAGAGGGAAGGTATTGAAGAGGGACAAATTAGGAAAAGTAAAAAGAGTACCAAAAGTACCAGCGTTTGCTAATTTTAGCCCTCAGAAAGTGCACTGTATGTTCATGTGGGCTGTAAACTTTATCTTAAAGGAGAAAAAGTACCAAGAGTATCAATTTCTGAAAGTTTTTTTTTTTTTGGTTTTTGCGTTATAGCGGAACAAACAGCCAAACTCACAAATAAAAAATTTTCCCATTTATACTAAATACATATTAGCAGAATTTCTCTTCCTAATACGCTAAAATTTTCATTTTGGTTTTATTAAATGAACCTTTAAAAAATGTAAAACAGAAGTTACAATACCAATCAGTCAATAATTAAGCGCCATTTTGAGGTCGATTCAACCGAGCACCGATGCGGTAGACAATTATTGTTCCGATACTCTGTAGTGCAATTTCGATCAACAAAATCAATTAAATTTAATTATTTTCTTGTAAACAATAAATTTACCATAACAAAATTTTCAGAACCGTAAACATTGCTTATATTTATTTAGAACTTTTATTTTCTAAAAACTGTGATATATGATATAAGATTATATCGTTACCTTAATCCATTATTATTTTTTTAAATCGGTCTATTTTTGCATTTTCCGATAGAAGAACGTCTAACGTATCGAAAGACCCTGACTCGAATTATTTGTATATTTCAATGGAATACCATCTACTAATGTATCGAAAAATACAAAATTCTCGAATTCAAAAAAAATAATAAGTTAGGTAGGACCTTTCTATATTAAGGTAACGATACAGTTCATTATTACAAATTATTTGACTGATTGGCATGCCACGGATTCGAAATAGTAAGTTCGAAAAAATATATTTTCAAATAGAAGCTATCAATAAAGCTGAAGAAGTACATGTTTTTATGCAGAAAAAAAAACAAATTTTTAAGCGTTATGAAAAAAATTATTTGCTGTTGGTTTAGACGTGCTAATATGTAATAAATATTTTTTTAATTCGTATTCATTTTAACACGCGTTGTAAATCTGATTAATATATTAATAACCGACTTATTTATAAAAATTATTAAGGCTTTATAAAACTATTTTAAAAACCCTTTATTATTATAAATAAGATCGAAAATTTGTTAAGGCCTTACAAAGGGGTTTTAAAACAAATTTTCATAAAAAAAATTTTCTTATTAAGCCTTTACAAAACCTTAATAATTTTTATAAATAAAGTTGTATACATTTACTTCAAATTTAACGAAAAATTAATTTGTAGAGCAAGATAAAATGTGATGAATTTTTATTTGGGTTTTCATAGTTCCGCCGGCAATTTAAAATAATTTCGCTTATATAAAAAGACAAAGCTATCGTATCGACAAAGCTATCGTATCGTAGTTTTGATATACTTTTGTTTTAACTACAAATAATTTTGACCAAGGAGAGCTGTTTTTCAACATACATATGTATATACCTACATATGTACATATGTATATTTTTCATTGAACATATAAAAAATGTCGAAAAATTAGATAAACAATTTACATATATTTATATTTTATTAACTTTTATAACTAACAAACGCACCCACACAAATATAGTTAGATACATTCGTTAATAGATACATAAGTACCTATGTACAAAACTTTTTGTAGACGTAGCGATATATTTTTTAAAAAGCCACCAAAGTTATTTTGTATTAAGTAAATTGATTTTTTAACTTACACTGCATTTGAATTAGAAGTTTTTTTTGTTCTGTAAAATTTGCCTCGAAGTCTTCAAATAATTGCACGTAAAATTCCAAAATATGTATATATGTACATAAGTATGTAACTGGTGATATGTTTGTTGTTCTTAAATATTGTTAATCATTCAATAGAAATAAATATTTTTTTCCTTTAATTCTGAACAATAAAAATAAATGCTGTTCTTTTTTTTTTTTTTTTTTGAGAATTTACACAAAATTCTTTCAACTTCGCTTAAAAGTTTCAGAGATTTAATTAATAACTTTTATTTTTTGCACAATCCCCTTTGTTTTGTTTATTAATACAAAAAGTTGATAATAAATATAATTTTTGCACTTTGAATTTTTTATTTAATTTTTATTGTTTCACAAAACACATACATAAGTACATACAACAAGTTCTTTTTTAGTTGTTGAAGTTTCTTTTATATATTTTTTTCTTTATAAGTTAATTTTTCCTTGAAAAAATACGAGTACTTTTCAATTTCATTAACAAAAAATCATTATTTCAAAGTCTAGGTTTTATACCGATTTGAGAACAAAATTATTGCAAGTTTATTTTTTTTTTTAATTTTGTTATTTATTTTACATTTAATTTTGTTTTGCTTTTTTCAAAACACTGTTTTAATTTATGATATTTTGGTAGTTTTATTTTTGTATGAAAACCAATTGTAAAGATTATTTTTATAAGAAACACGCGTCGAAATTTAAAAAAGAAAAATAGCTACAAAATTAAAAATAACTGAGTTTATTTATTTTATATATTTTTAATGTTTTATGTCAACTTTGTTGTTGTTGTTGTTCTGCTGTGCATATTCTTTTATTTTCTAAATATGTGTATTATCAAAGAAATGAAATTAAAAAAAAATTGCGCGTCACGTCTCGAAAAGAGTTCACTACTCGAATGAAACCGTATTGTTGTGTTACGAAAATTTTTATAAATTTAACTCAAAATACACAGATTTTTCTTGTTCCTTTCAATTCTTTGTTGTTGTTATATTTGGATGCAGTTTGTTGTTTCATTAAAATGAAAATACAGTCCCACCTAGTGCATACATCCATACATAAATAAATACACTCACACAACATTTGCGCTCTCGTGCACTATATGAAAAACAATACGAAGAATCAGGCGTAAGCAATAAAGAAAGATGTATTTACAAGAAAATTTGTTTAGTACCGATGCCGATGCGAACAAAACACTAACGAACAAATGAACGAGACCCTTGCGGTGTAGGAACCGAGCAAGAAGCTTAACCAAAAGAACTAACGGAGAAAAACCGTGCGTTAAAAATATTTTGCGGCAAATACCGTTACTCATACTCACATAAACAAGCACAACACGCGCGCAAACAAAATTCACACACATTAACATTTAAATACACACACTCGTACAATTAAGTATACCCAGCAAACAAACAGATTACATTTCAATTTGGAAATTAGATTTTTTTGTTTGTTTTTAATTGAAACGAAATTCTAGTGACCGGTTGGCAGAGACATGCGCCGAGCGATTTTGTCGGCGGCAGCTGGCTCATAAAAAATCATCGGCGGCGGCTGAAAAATGGCTGTCAGCCGGCTGAAACACCTTCAGGTATAACCATGATACAATTATATGGAGGGAGAGAAATTCAAATATAATAGGAAACAATATAATAAAAATAAGATAATAAATATGAAAGAAGTGAAAATTTCATAGCTTCAAACACTAAAATGAGTGAACTAAATATAGGTTTGATCATTTACTAAAAATTTTTACAAATTTGTAACAATTGTTACTGGAAAGTGTTCATTAACTCAAAAAGTTTACATGGAGAGAGAGCGTCAAAGGGGACAAAAAACATTCCAAATATAAATTACTACTAGTAAAATTTTTCATTGCAAGAATTATCCAACCACCTGTTGTGTGTTTTGTTGTCAAGTTAATTATTTAAAAAATATCTGAAAAAGGACAACTGAAAAATGTGCATTTCTTTGCTAAAAAAGAATGTATGTTTCCTTAATTTATTCTTTTTCTTTCATTAATTTAATTTTAATGGCAAATAATTTTGTTTGTTTCTATTACATGATCAGAGATTGAAAGTGGAATTTTTGTATGTAAGAATACATGAAACTGTGTAAAGATTTTCATGTAAAATGTCAATTTCTAAAAAACATTGCAATTTAAAATATTATCAAACAAAATACATCAGAAAAAGTACAATTGTATAATAGGAAAATAAATGAACAGACCTTATGTTTTAAAAATTTTCTTTCAATTTTATTCAATTAAAAACTCAATTTTAATAATATGAGCTAAGGTTTTTCTATATTAAGGCAACGATATGTACTTAGTGGAAAATTTACAAATTGAGTAAATTCAAATCTACAATAATATCCAAGAAACAGTTTTTCAGCCGAAAAAATATAAATAAATAAATATTAAAAAATAATATCAATCGGCGGCTAATTTCCAGCCGCTAATTAGCCGGGAAAAAATCGGAGGCGGCGGCTGGTCAAAAGCATTCGGCGGCTCGGCTAAGCCGGCTCTCAGCCGATCGGCGCAGGGCTCTGCTGGTTGGGGCAGAGGAAATGAAAACAAAACACATACATATGTCAATAATTACTTTACACATTAAAAAAAAGAACTTCTTTGAAGCTTCATCAGCGATAAATTTATAGGTACATTTAATTTTATAGCAGTTATTTTTTTTTTCAATTTATTGTAATTATTTACATATTTGCAAGTATTTTAAGCAAATAAAAATTACACTTACCCATTAAGTTCAAAACTACTAATAAGTTAAATACACAAATACTTAAAATTTTGACACAGGAAACAAAAATAAATTCAGACAGACGATGAAAAACTAATTTTTGAAATTAAAAACTATATGTACTTAAGGTTTTGTCTAAAAAAAACCGTCAGTTGGGAATAGCTTTAAAGTGGCCAGGACACCATCAAATAAAACCATCAATCGGTGAATATGTAGTAGTGTCATTTAATTTATTCTTTTTCGGAGACGTTCAAGTAAAATCGTCAATCAGCATTTTAATTTTGTGTTCGTTGTTTGCGGTTGCATCGGATTACTTTTTGTTATTAGCGGCAAGTGCAGTTTTATTAAAAAAAAAAAAAAACTATTTACTAATAAGCATTTTTTTCATGAAATTAGTTGCATGAAAATTTTTCATTTATCAATAGAAGGCCCGGAGAAGCAACTCATATAAAAAAGTCTGGACCTGTTGTCGAAGTTGAATTTCGATCTTCGTCGTATTTTAAAACTTATTGGGTAATAACATTGTATGGATAAATTTTTTGTAACATTTTAATCTATTGTATTTTATTGTATTTTTAAGTGTATATACTTATCTAAACCGTTTTTACCCAAGGGACAAGAAGACCTATATGGCGAACAGTTGGAGATTTTAAATGGTCGAAAAAAAACGTAGCTCATAGAAGTTTACTTAAAACTGGTGAATACACATTCTGTGAGTGAATAAGTACAAAATTTAACGCAGCGGGTGAGCATGCACATTTTAAAGATACTATAATATACAAAACATGTAAAGCACACCATACACGTTTCAATTCAATTGTGAATTGAGTCTTTCAATTGAATTGATTCTTGGCCACACACTTCATAAACTGAATTGAAAGATTTTCATTCAACTGTCAAATTTATATTTTTTTCACAATTACAAATTTAAAAATTTAAAACTTCTATTGCATTCATTCATTAATTTATATATTTTTTATTTAAAATTCAATGAAATTAAATGCAATTTTAAAAATACTCAACTTTTTCTACATAAATTTTGACAACTAATCAAGAGACTCGAGCACACACAGCACAATCGAATTGAAAGATTTACTAGTCAACATGAAAAATCAAAATCTTTTGATTTTTCTTCAACCAACTCGACAACTGCCAAACTAATCAATTGACAAAGCCATACACGCTTTGATTTGGACAACAACCGACTCAATTGAAAATTGAATTGAATCGTGTATGGGGTGCTTAAGTACCTACATGTACAATTCGCTATTTTACTAAAGCGCCCCATACACGATTCAATTCAATTATCAATTGAGTCGGTTGTTGTCCAAATCAAAGCGTGTATGGCTCTATCAATTGATTAGTTTGGCAGTTGTCGAGTTGGTTGAAGAAAAATCAAAAGATTTTGATTTTTCATGTTGACTAGTAAATCTTTCAATTCGATTGTGCTGTGTGTGCTCGAGTCTCTTGATTAGTTGTCAAAATTTATGTTTGTAGCCTTATTTTATATAGAAAAAGTTGTGTATTTTTAAAATTGTATTTGATTTCATTGCATTTTAAATAAAAAATATATAAATTAACGAATGAATGCAATAGAAGTTTTAAATTTTTAAATTTGTAATTGTGAAAAAAATATAAATATGACAGTTGAATGAAAATCTTCCAATTCAATCTATGAAGTGTGTGGCCAAGAATCAATTCAATTGAAAGATTCAGCTCACAATTGAATTGAAACGTGTATGGGGTGCTTAAAACAACGTCGTAACTAAGAAAATGTGATTTTTGTGTTAATGATGCAGAATTAATCCTCATATAGTTATTTAAATTGTGTAAGAATTGTATAAAGAAGCCAACTCTTGGAAGAAAACTAACATTTTCTTTTTCCATTAAGTTGTATGTAGATTAAAAACTTAAAACTCGCTTTCTGGCAAACCACGTGTTTTGAGTTAAGATCTTCTTTAAGTAAATGAACTCAACACGCAAAAAACGAAAGAATTTTAATATGAGTGTGGTATTTCAACTTCGACTACGATGATTTTGCTTTAAATTAAAAAATATTACAATAGAAATTATTTTATCTAGTACAAAATGGTCGTTGTCGAAGTCGAAATACGACAATCTTAATAAAGTACATTGGTTGAAGTTTTCAAACCAGAGAATGACAACAACTACGCAAAAAAATAGTCTTAATTTTAGTAACTGCTTATAATCATAAATGTAGCGTAAACAATTAGTAAGCTCACATATTTTCTCGCCAGTAAATATGGGTGTAGCCGATTCCAACATAGAAGACATATCTACTTCGTTTATGCGAAAAACAAAAAAAATACGCTACAACTAAAAATAAAACATTCACACGCGTATCAAGCGTATGGACTATCACTTATACTTATAGTCGGAGTATGCTTATACTGACAGGATGAATATTTAGTTAGCAAAAGAAATTTACGCATGATACTAGGGATATTAATTCATCATTCGCCACCGTATAAATATATTTGTGTATATAAAATGGAATGGAAAATGTGCTTTTTGGCTGGTTTTAAGTATGTTTCATATTTATGCGTATGATTGTATCTCATCGTTTGTGCTGCGTTATTTAAGAAATGTGCATGAACATAGTTGTTGGTTGTTTATATTTATACGTATTGAGTTTCAAATTAATGCGTGTGTTTGCGTATGAGCGTGTTTTTTTTTAATTTTATTCGTACGCATTCATAGTTGTTTGGCCACCAATACTCAAAGCGTACTTAAAACGATAATTTTTTCATTTTCTGTCTCAAACATTGGAGCTTGCGTTGGTTGGGTAATTTATATACAAATCGTGTCGTTTCAGCAAGCCCACATACATACATATACTAAATACATATGCACATACATATGTAAATAGAAACGAATAAAAAATTAAACGAAAAAAAGCTTCTTCCACCGATTAGAACAGCAAAATAAATAAACACATACATACGCATGTATGTATACATACATATATATGTATGTATGTACAAAAGTACAAATGTAAGTAAACAGCAAGCCGATAATGCGTGTAACTATCACATTTAACACGGTAAAATCCAACCAGCAAAAATACATGGAAGCAGCATACAGAATTCTTCACACGTATGCACACATACGTACATATATATATATATATATATATACATATATATATATATATATATATATATATATATATATATATTTATATATATATATGTATTTATATCTGTACATACACGTGTATGTACATAAATATCAAAAAAAAAAAACAAAAATAAACTCTCTTCAATGAATTGAGGAAGATAACAGAAAACGTAATTTTTAAAGCACGTTAGTATGTATGTATTATTTTTACCGCTAATCTCTTTGTATGTCTGCATGTATTTTGCTCAACATTCCTGTACAAATAACGGTATTTACGAGAGTTGCCAAGCGAACATTAAAAAAATATGTATGTCGATCATCGTTGAGTTTAGATCAGTAAATTTTTCTGGAAGAAACTCTTATTTTCTGTGGGAGAAGGGGAAAAGGAAGAGAAAGCTCTGCACATGCTTAAGTAAGTAAGGGGGTGTATGTATTTCAAATTCGATTTCTTTTCTCGTTCGTTAACTCAATTCTGAAGCTAGTACATGCATAAGTAGATGCAGGTGTACTAAATGAAATATCTAGCGCAGGTTTAGGGATTTAAATGAAAAAACTGCTGCCAGAAATCGATTATAGTCTAAGCCCGAACTTATTTTTACCACAAGGATCCTTCGGAATATTAACAAATACATATGTATGTGTGTATATACGTGCACTGCATATTATGCAAATGAACTTATTTTAGTCTGAATAATTTTAATTTATTATGTTTATATTTATATAAATATAATCAATACAAACAAATAAGAAAGAATTCATTAAAATTTATAAAAGAAAGTACATACATGTATTTACTCTGCAACAATGGAAAACAATAGACATGAATCGAACTAGTTCACGAGTTAATTTTTGACACACAACGATGACCAGACCCATTTGATTACCAAAAGTCGTAAAAATTTAATAAAATTAAAACGAATTTTTTCCTAATTAAAATAAAGAAATAAAGTATTCATCAAACCAAATAAAAATAATAATAAATTTTAAAATCAGATTCAGAGACATGTTTGTTAATAAAAGCATATAATAATTAAACCCAAGTGTTGAGAACAAGCAGACATTTCTTGTGTAAATACTTTATATGACTTTATGTCAATAAACGGACAACAAAGATATAAAAAAAATAGTATAAAGAATTAAAAAAAATTATTTCGATAATCAGTACTAAGCTGTCAATAAACTTGAAAGTTGCAAACATACATACAGTTTGTATGTATGCATGCATGATACAACTTCCATTCTCTCATTTTTTCTTGACATTCACAATCTGACAAGTATAAGGATTGTGAAGTTTCCGGTAAAATCGTGTTACCGTATTAATTTAATATTTCCCCCTGTTTCCTGTTTGTTTGAAAATTTTATTCAAATATTATTTCTAAATTGTTTTTATAAACTACAGAATGTATAAATTAAACAATGAAGTAAAAATATGAGTGCAGCATTTTTTAAATTGCCTTCATTTCGTGGTGTTCGTCAACAACGGTTAAGAGCCTATAAAATCTGTGAAATAGTCTTGCCAAAAGATCTGACCGGTTATTAAATCAATTTTTTTTAGAAAAGGATGTTACAATTAACAAGAAACAAATTATGTAGATTAAACAAAATGCAATATCAATGCATATTTGTTAAACTTAATTACAATTCATTTTCATCTAATCAAAATAATCAATCAATTTGGTTTCTCAACGCCAAATTTAAAAAGATTTAAAAGATTTGTATTAAGCAGAAAACTTAAAAATATAATTCACAGATATTTAGTCATGTATGGAAATCACTTTGTTTATTCGCAAATTTTTGTTAATGTGATTACAAATTTTTGAGACATTTTTAGATTTTAATTGAACTATAGTGAATTTTAATCAGAAATAATTTTTAGTCAGGCTTAAGTTCTGACTTACTGAACTTATTACAAATTTTTGTAAAAAATTTCTAGGGGAATTTCTAGTAAAAAATTTATACTATATGGGAACATTTTTCTTTATTTCTCTCAAAAACAAACTTCAAAAATACCTCATATATTTATATAATGTATGCATCTATGTACATATCGAGCCTTGTTTTCAATTTCATTGTAAGCGACATGGAATCGAAAGTGTACTTTTTTATTGAAATTAAAATTTTATGGGCCTACCCATAGTTTAGAATTATCAAAATGCCAAAATTTTTGATAACTTTTAAGATACGAGCTGTTAAATTTTATTGCAAACGACAATTTACATATGTAAAACAAATTTAAATACATATTCGCCCTTATTGCAGTTGCCGACATCGATGTCACTTTAACACAACGCCAAAAAATTGAGGCTTGTGTAGCCGTTGTCGAAAACAACTGGATCTTGTTGGCAGGTTTATGCTATTTTCTAGACCTTAGGGAACAGAAATAGATGGTCATTAGCACAAAATTGTTCTCTAGAGCGAGTAAACAAGCCCCAATTTCTGGACATTGTGTTAAAGTGACGTCGATGTCGACAACTGGAATAAGGGAAAATATTTAAATTTGTTTTACATATGTAAATTGTCGCTTGCAATAAAATTTAAAATTTTATTTAAAAAAACTTTCTCCCGAAAACTTTAATTTTTGTCACTTACGATTAAATCGAAAATAAGGCTCGATATTTTAATATGAACCAAACGAGAACTGCAACTAATAAAAGCAAAGTTTTATTTGATTCTGCAACAACCTTCGTCTGTGTTTGGAGAGACACTCATACAAACACAATTTATCCTCAATACCTAGCCAACCCAATCAGCATTTTCTTTTTGTCATATATTGCAAATGAAATGTTGTTCAGAAATTCAAAATTTACCAAAATACCTACATATATAATGCAACAATCTAAAGTGGATATAAAATTTATACTAAAGAGTGTTTTTTATTGAGGTATAGAACTTTAAGTTAGCATCACTTTTTTAACTGGCGGCCATTTTGTCAGCTGTCAAGTGATTAATATTTAGTTTGGTTTGCCATTTTATCATAAACAGGTTGACAAAAGAACAACGCTTGCAAATCGTGCAAATTTATTTCGAAAATAATGGTTCAGTTCGCGAAGTTTACCGCAAGCTCCGTCCATTTTATGGTCGACATAATCGTCCATCAGAGCAATTAATTCGGTTAACCATGGATCGTTTTCGCACTACGTTTACTCTATGTGATAATACGCATCCGCAGAGACGTCGAACAGTGCGCACCGAAGAAACAATTGCCGCTGTAGAGCAAAGTGTTGAAGAGGACCCGAATGAATCGATTCGCCACCGTGCACAGCAATTGGAGCCTACTAACCGACTATTTTGTTCCCGAATTGGATGGCATGAATGTGGATGAGTTGTGGTTCCAACAAGACGGCGCTACATGCCACACAGCGCACGTCACAATCGATTTATTGAAGGAAACATTCGATGAGCGCATAATTTCGCGGAATGGACCTGTAAATTGGCCACCAGGATCGTGTGATTTAACACCATTGGATTATTTTCTTTGGGGATATGTGAAGTCGCTCGTCTACGCCAACAAACCAGAAACGTTAGGGGACTTGGAAGCCAACATTCGTGGCGTTATTGCCAACATACGGCCCCATATGCTCGAAAAAGTGGTTGAAAATTGGACCTGTAGAATTGGCCTTATTCGAGCCAGCCGCGGCGGCCACATGCCCGAAATCATATTTAAACATTAATGGCATAAAATTATCCTTCCAATAAAGCCAAATTGATGGACATTAAAACGATTTTCTTGTGTTTTATTTCAATTCGAAGTTCTATACCCCTCAAAAAAACACCCTATATAAATGCATAACATTTCGATTCCTTACATTAACAATAGTGTGCGAAAGGAGTTCGATATTCGTGGGAAAATCCGCATGAAATCAAATAAATATGTATGTATGTATCTTTGCTCTCACACATACATACACAAGTACCACATGTAAAAGCTTTTTTCAAACTTTCTTTCATTACACAATAACATCAACTCGAATAGAAACGAGAAAGAAAAGGAATTGGCTCAAAACACCTACATTCTTTTCAATTAAAACCCGTACACACGAATTTTTGCTGTTGCGTTTTCTTTTTTTCATTTTATTTTACAAACAATCTCACGCTTGCGCTTTGCCATTACACTCAATACGCAAAAAAGAAAACTCAATATACATTTACGTGTATGCACACATGCATACTCACGTAGACAGCATGTATGGATGTATGTATATGTTTGCGTGTACATGTGTGTTTATTATTGTGGCGGTGTTTTTCATTTCTGTTTGGAAAAGCACAAGTATTTTATTTATACATATACTTACATATGTATGTATGTACGTATCAAATAGATACACGTACATCCATACGTACATATATATGGAAGTATGTACATTCTTAGAAACATGCAAACATACAACATATGACAACCATATGATTTTTGTTATTGTCACTCAATCAAATAAAAAAAAACACATTCATTGAACCTCAAATTGTTTTCCTCTACCTTGGCCTCACCCCCCACACACGAACCAATTGCTGCGCAAGCTTGATATATAAATTTGTATTGTAGATACATACATACAATGTATTTACATATGTATGTTTGTATATACATATGTATAAGCATAACAATTTTTTGTTCTTTTTTTGTCGGGTTTTCTTTTTCCATTTTGTAACACCTACGCGTTTATTTTGCTGCCGCTCCTTCAAACTCAATAAGGAAAATCCCAACAAAAAGTTGTGTAAAAAAATCACTATATGTATATGTACGTATGTATGTGTGAGTACGTGTATGTGCTTCTCTACAATGTTGTCAACTCCTGAAGCGACTTTTACTCTTTTCTAGTTTGTTTCAACGTTCAGTTTACAGTTAAGAAGAAGAAGCTTTCACAAGGTTTCTGAATAATGACGTCATGCAATGTAATAGCACGTTTCCATATACATATGTAATTATATACTTACATACACAAGTGTTTTGGAGAAAAAAACTGGTTTTCGCTACATGTTTTCAGATAGATTTTTCATATGAGCAAATATGTAACTTGTTTTGCTTATAAACATGTCGAAATTTGTCGGTGCAAGCCTACGTTGTTGATAAAATGTGGCACCTATGGAAAATAGTCAATGTATTTATTAATTGTTTATATCGAGAGCCTACATTAAAAATACGTTAACGCAAAAAATCTAACTTTTCAGTAGAACGAAAAAGACTAGTGCCTTCTATAATATGGTTTAAATATGCTTACTAATTTTTAGGTCTGAAAAAAAAATTTATTTTGCACTGGTTTGCGTTTTTTTTTTGAGATACCATATTTTAGTCGATCAAAAAACAAATATTTGTCAGAGTTAGCACATTTTGTCGGAAAAATTATATGACTTTTTTCAATATACATATTTATTTTTTAATCAATTTGTGAAATTTTTCACTCAATACTAGATATAAGAATTGAAAAGTTACAAGAAAAAAACTTAAAATACCATGAAAAGAATAACTTCTTCCTGACTGAAAGCGTCTTCCATCTCGAGCTGATCAACCTTAGCACTCTCTAGTGTTACAGGCTCCCTCCAAATTTTCAATTTCTAACGGTTATATCATTGATTATAATCGGTAAATACCAGTGATCTGCATGATTACGGCATAATTTTGCATCTTCTAAAACGAATATTGAGCTAGCAATTAACATTAAAATAATGAATGATGCTATTGCATGATTCATATCAATGAGACTCTTGTTACTAAATGCATGCCACTGCTTGCAATCTGTAGCGGAAATCACCATTTGTTGCATATCTGGAATTTTAGCAAACATAGCATGATTTTTTGCTACAAAGCGTGAGTGTCTTTTTCCAAATTTAATTTCAGCACAGGCAGTCTTTGTGGCTGCTCTGCAGTCGTAAAATTTTTTAAACGCAGGGGTTTACTTGTTTTTATTGCACAAAAAAAAAACGAAAAACACAGCTGTTTTAGCATTGAGAACATTTGCAATTTTCAATATGCAATGGTTTTTGGTTATGCATATTTATTCAAGTGATGGAAATCTCAGTTGCATGTACTTTGTTGTTGTGGTCTTGCAGAATATAGCATTTGCAATATCTGCAGGACTTGCAAGGGCAGTATGCAACGAAGAGTGATTTCCGCTTCTATTCATTCATATGAATCACTAAAGCAATGAATCAGTATGATTGTTTTGAGTACTTCTTAAAACCCCTTCTGACAAATATAGTTTTATGTTACATAAAATAAAATAGCTGGTCCCATTTTATTTAATAAATTTTTTTAATACGAGAAAAACTATTAATTAATATGCCATGTTTTATTAACTTAAGACTACATCTAGTCAACATGCTTTTGTGAGTTATTTGATTGCTATACAAAACAATCAATTAACAGTAAGAATTCTTATTGATTTTTAAGGCTCAATCAGATCTGACATACACAGAAAAAAATATCATCGAAATGCAACCAACAAAACAAATTGTTAGTATTTAGTTTAAAAATTAACAATTATCGTTGTTGATATAACAAATTAAAATTTTTGTAGTCCATTAAATTACTCAACAAAATTATTTGTTGAATTATATCATAACGGAATGCGCACATGTAGAAGAAACGAGAAATCATGTTTTGTGTGTATGCATTATTTGCTTATCTTATAGAGAGCAGCCGTTCGAACCAAACTAATGGGCAACACTGTATTTGATTATAGGTGACTCGCCATAACGCCATAACTCTCACCATAGAAACTAATTGAATTTTGGTTTGGTTATGGCGTTATGGCTATGTCACGTCTAATTTAAGCTTTAATAACAGCACCAAAAAAAGGGAGTGAGTTAATGACAGTCAGTTGTTAGAGAGGTAACTCTGCAAGCAATATCATTTACATATTGATATTAAAAAATAAAACAAAAGCATTGTAAAAGTGAGTGGACAGCGAAAGTGTATCAACTCATACAATTCTCTGGTCCACACAGAATGTTTCTATTCGATTAACAGTTTAAAAGTTATACATATCGTCATGTGAGAACTTAAGTGTCCAATACGCCACTATAAACTATTGGAAATTGGACACTTAAGTTCTCACATGACGATATATTAACAATTTTTCAGTCTTTAAGCAGCTCTGGGCTGAAGAACAGCTTTTTTATATCGGGAACCCTATGTACTAATATGTTAAAAGAGACCATATCTCAAAAACTGGCGATCAACATCCTTACCAGATTTATAATAAATTACTTTTTTTTTAAATTTTGGAAATTTATATGGGAATTAGAATTTATTTTCACACACAAAAAAAAATATAGTTTGAGACAGCAGAATAAAACAAATTGATATAAAACGAGAAAAAAATATTTTTTTGACTTGAAATTTATATTACAGATGAATATTGCATAAGGAAGCTATTTGCCATCGAAAACTTATTTTGACCAAATTTGATTTGACGTACTTTGAATATAGGCTCGCGATATATTTTTATGTGCATGCTCCGATGCAGTTTTAGTAGCATTTACATATTTTAAGTACTTTTTCTTTGCTACAGTCACTATTTGGGCAATTTTAATTCCCATCACTGTTTTGAGAACAGCTGTTTCTTTTTCACATTAAAACAACAAAATAAAGTAAACCACGGTATGGTACAGTACGGCAACAGCAACGTTCGGCTGACCAAGCCTTTAACGCTGTCAAAATACACATAAAATAAATACTAAATATAAAAAATTTGCCCTTTTTTTGTATACGAAAACTTAAGTTTTGTGTTTCACGTGCATGTACGTCACCCCTTAATATAAGTTATAACACGAAATTTTTTTTGACGTCATTCTACCGATGTTCTTGCTTGTGTTAAGAAATAAACAATTGCTCTTTTAAGACGACGCAGTGTTACAATAACTAAAAAATAAAACTAAATCCAGCAGAAAAAATCTAAGTTGGCATCACTGCTGGAAAACTCCATTATGTCTCTTTAACTTTCACTTACACGCACACTTTGTTGTTATCCCCTTTCACTTTTATTTTCTTTTCATTTCCTTCCTTTTTGTAGACGTCATAGAAAATAAGCAACAGTTTGTTGGAAAAAATGTGTCGCTGTTTGTATTCGTGTGTGTGTTTTATTTTTTTTATTTAGGTATGGTTAACATACACACATACATACACACATACATACATACATACATATTTATATATAAAAAGATTTCCCTTTAAAGAAATGCGTGTGTGTTATATTTTTTAAAGGGATTTCTTTATTTTTATTTATTTGGCCTAATCTGAGGGACATATAGGCATTAGGGTGATCGATTATTCGAATTTTTACAGAAACCGGTTTTCGAATAGTTCGAATATTTGAAATTATGAAAAAACCGGATTCGGTTTATTAAACAAAAAAATTATTATACAAAATTTTTGATTTTAGATTGCTTTATTACAAAAAAGAGTTAACAGTTCATGTAACTAAATACTGTAAAACAATACAAAAATTAAAGGTAAAACATAAAAATTAGTTCAGGAATTAATTCTACATACAACCATCATTTTTAGGGTTTGTGGAAACTAGGGAAAAAATTCAAAAAATTAAATATGCCAATATTTAGGGTGCTAATAAATATGTTTATACAAAAAATAATTATAATAACACCTACAGTAGCAAAAAATTCCAAATACATAGGAAAAAAGTATACATATAGGCATAAAATACATGAAAAAAAAATACGTGCAAAATGTTTGATGTCGTCAACTTGTTTTAAAATTCTGTGATTTCCGGTACCAAGCCGTCAACAAATGACATACCAATATGGTCTATTATGTTGTTGTTATTATAATTCTTTTTTAATTTTTTGTATAAACGTATATATTAGCACCAGAGTTACAAGCCGAGGCCTTTTGATCGGCGGCGGCGGCGCTGTTAATATTGAACGGCGGCGGCGGCCTTTAAAGCAATGTCTCGGCGGCGGCCCATATGTCGGCTTGCTGAACATGACATTATATTTCAAACTAACATTCGTGTGAAATGTGCTTAAGTTTTTGGAATTATCGTAACATAGAAGTATTTGTTAATTAAAGCATAATATAATGGGTCTTAGTTTAGTATGTATGTACATGTATGTAGTACACATGTATAAATAAATTTTACTGAGATATGCAGATATTAAAAAAAAATTCGTATTTATTTTTTATTCATAACATAAGAATACCGAAGTATTTTTAACAAACAGCCTCCCCGCCAAATAAGTTATCGAATATCACTAACTATCGCCATCATATTGTACAAAAATTTTTTATTTTTTAATTGCGTTACAAATATTGATCAATTTGAAATTCAGTAGGTAATGCAAGTAGTAAAACATAAAAATTATATTGTTTAATAAAAATTAAGAAAAACGTTCACTTAAGGCTCTGATTCACTCCTACACGATCGCACGATTCATTCACAAGAAAATCTTGCAGAAGTCTGAACGACTTAAAAAAATCGCTTCGCAATGGTGTTTTAGGTGCCACACTATCATACAAAAATTATGCAAAAACAACATTCTCAGCTGTCTGACAATAAAAACAACTCTGATCGCATGGGTTCTATCATTTTATGAAATTTTTCGTAAATATTTCTAAAATCGCACGACTTGCCAAAAAAAAATCTGTCACACAATTGAATTCTTAGTCAACACCAGCACACTTTGTTTTTAGCACACATGTCATATTTGGCATATCGCACGATTATGTAGGATAGTAAATCACGGCCTTTAGGGTCCATTCACGAATTACGTAATGCTATTTTCGGATCTTTCATATCCACGCGCTTTTGCAACGTTTTTAAAAAATTTTCAGTATAAATTTTCTAAACGGCAACAAATCCTTACCCCCACCTCACAGAACGTTACATAATATGTGAACAGCCACTTAGTAACAGTACGTTTATTAAACGTAGATCGGTTAACCATAACATATAAGAATGTACTGGCGTATAAAAAAATTGGTATTTAAATCTTGTGACAAAATATATATAACACTTACTTAAACGTGTATTATGTTTATACATATGTACATATAATTTATTGAATAAAACTTTTGTATTCAATATCATTATTGTTGTTTGTAAGGATGCTTCCACGTGCAAAACCTAAGTTAATGCAAATTTTTTATAAAAAAAAATAGTGATCTTACATGCACATCTGTTAAAAAACATGGTCACACACCGAGAAATTCAAAGGCTGGGCTGGTGATATCGGCGGCTTTCCTTGAGCCGGCTCAATTTTCGAGCCGATTTAAGGTCGGCGGCGGCACGACTTTCGAGAAATTGAGCGGCGGCGGCGGCTTTGAGAAATTGAGCCGATCGGCTTGTAACTCTGATTAGCACCCTAAATATTGGCATAATTAATTTTTTTTAATTTCTTCCCAAGTTTCCTCAAACCCCCAAAATGATGGGTGTATGTAGAGTTTATTCCTTAATGGTATATACATATGAATGTATGGACAAGGTGGATATCTACCTCTATATAAAATATGAAGCAAAATGGCAACAAAACTAAAAAACACTTTTTGCAACTGTATTTTGACATCCATTGCACACCATAAGGCCAATTAAATTCGCCTCTGCTATTACCTCATAAAATAATTTCTCTTAAGTTTCATGTTTCAGTAAATGTTGTCATGCTCAAAAAAAAAGCTTAGAGCTTTTACACTAAAAAAAAATACTTACGAAAATCAACAAAACACGCAAAATGTACAAATCGAAAAGTATTCGACTCAGCCGGTTTTTAAATTGTAAAAAACCGAGCTATTCGATATTCGAAAAATCAACATTTTAAAAAAACCGACAACTGTATTGTTAAAAAACCGGCTTTTAAAACCGGTTGAAAAACCGAGTCGATCACCTTAATAGGCATACATATGTACATATCGGAGAATGCATCAAAATCAGTTGCAATTCATAATTTTACAAATCGTTTTTTTTTACTTTCACAATACCATTCACAGAATAAGAGTATGACACGCGCAAAAATTGTTTTACATTAAGTACTCTTATGGGTTACTACTGAAGAGTTCTGCCTGAGTAGCACGTTCCCTTAGGGACTACATGTGAAAAAAAAAATATTCACATGCGTAGTGTTAATATTTCCGTTCACGGATACTGTTTTAAAAATTAGAGGAAGATAGAATTCTTGACAATTATTGCACAGATAAAAATAAAATTCGTATTTGACAACAAAAATCACCTTATGAAAATTTTTGTCATATTGAAGAATAAAATAATGGTGGTTTGTCAATTATTTTACTTTCATTATCCAACAACAAAAATATCATATTGATTAAAAACTTTGTTAAATATTATTATAATTTTCAGCTAAAATTTTTGTCACACAATTTGTTAAATATACATAAAAATTTTGACTAAATATTGATTAATAATAAGTTAAACTAATTAATTTATTCTATTTCAAGTGATAATGAAGGAGATGAAAAAATAATACAGAGGCAGCTGAAAGATCAGAGAAATACATCGAACACAGTGAAAGATATTAAAAATGTCTTTCGCAAAATTTATTCATCAAAGCTTAGTTACAGCTTTGTAAAGCGGTTCTGTTTGAACGAAGAGGCTTTTTTATGTGTCCTGCCTCCTTATTATGCAAATCGCTGAAGCTTAATATTTATCGTTAAGAATCTATAAATTTGATTTATCGTCTTTCGACTACGAATGCCATTTTCAAAAGTGTGTTGCTACATCAGGCAATGGCTTAAGCCACCAAAACTTAAGTTTTTTATGTCGTTAACGAAAATGTTTAATTTTGTATTTGTTCAGCAGTTTAGCGATCGAATTTAGCTTTAGTTTTAGCGAATTACAGAACAAGGCGACCGAACGAACTAAAATTAAAACGATTGGATCCCATAACTAATTGGCTGTAGCTTTTTTCCGTCCAACTAAGTCCTACTTTACACTATGCAAGTCTTATTGCTAAGTTGATTCGTTTGATAGAAGAGAGAGACGAGGGGAACAGAAACATTTCTTTTCCCCTCGTCTCTCTCTCTCTCTTCTCTCAAACTCAAAAAGGAGGAAATTGTTGATCAAGTTTTAGTGTTTATTCATGAACTCTGGCAATACTTCTTTGTATTTGTCTATTACTACGTTTATACGCAGGGCTTATTTGCAAATAAAACTGAAACTTGTTGCCATATTATTGTTTTTATTGTGAATTACTAATTCAGAAAACTATTAACGATTAACGCACTATTTGCAAATAAAATGCTTGAGGTTGCCACGCTTACAAATGTTTGATAACAAAAAACAGTAAATGGATTAATATTGCATAAAAAACTTTAATAGAAGCAAATAATGACAATTAAAACAAATAATTATTTGATATTTTTTACATTTACACATTTTTTTTTTTGTCAAAAAGTAAATTTTCTATAGAAGTGCTACCAAGTTTGTGTACTTTTGCTATTCCGTATAAACAGTGAGTTAATTTATGTGCGAATATTTTTATTTGCAAATAGTGCTTGTATAAACGTAGTATATCACTGAAATTTTAGCTTACTTACATTTTTATGAAATTTTAACAAAAATGTTTGTGCATTCGTATTGAATTTTGTTAACGGATGACAGTTTGTAGAAATCGTACGTTCAGTTCGTGCAGTACGTTCACGTATGTCATAATCCGAAAAATGTATGGTTACGTGACGAGTTGTACGTTCACTGTTGTAACTATTTGGGCTCTGGTTTATTTTTAAGATAAATTTATTATCAATGTAAGTGAAATTCTATTGACACATACTGTCATCGATCGAGGCTTACTTTTATCTTAAACATAAGCAGAAAAAAATAAGTGAAAGAATCACCACTCACTACTAATAATGCTGGGTCCATTTCTTAAAAAAATGCAACATTTCCATCTAAAAACTGTTTTGCTCTCTAATAAGGAAGTATCTATTATTCTTTATTCAGACAATGTCGGAAAAAAATCATTTCGAAACAGAATAGTAAAAAAGGATAAATTTTTAATTTATATTTATATTGTTCTAGAAGTAGATAAAGAAGATTCGGTGTAGAAAAATTTTCTTAAAAAAGGTTTCAAATAAACAGACGAATCGGCAATATGGCAGCTAAGCTTGCATGTTTACATACATGACCAGCGTTGCCATAATATTTTTTTGGAAAACTGAAAATTTAGAATAAAAAAACTGATTTTCATGTAAAAAAAACTGCTCATGAAAAATTCTTTAGTATTTTGTATATTTTGGGGGAAGGGGGTGTTAACCATACGTCTATACCTGATATATTTTTATATCATGACTTGATAATGTTTGTCAAGTTGTTACGTTTTACAATCTCGAAAGCCTCATCGGCATCAGTTAAGAAAATATGGCTCTACAAATTTATAAAGTTTTTAATTAATTGAAATTGAAGGGTTTTAGTTGCACTATGGGATATTTCGCATTAAACTACACCGGGAAATTCTTTTTTCCGAATCAACATTAAGAAGTAGTGGATCCATAATTCAATAAATAAGGTAACTAAAATGTTTGCTTTTTTTTAATATTTTGTTTTATTTGAAGTGCACAATGATTTATTTATTTAATACACTTGCTTAGCCAAAATCAAATATTTTTTTCTCTGTGAATTATGTGTATGGCTTAAAATTATATTCTTTAATTTGGTAGATACTTTGTCGTGGTTTATTTCATTCTATAAGGGATCGAATTATTTCAATGAAGAAAATTGTTTTTCTTTTTCAATTGGTCAAGGCGAATTAATATTAATAAAGGAAGTGCTACATCCAGCGTTGTCAACTTTGAAATTTCAAAACGCACCAAAATGGAGAAAAAATCGCGCCATTTACAAAAAAACGCACCAAGATTTCTTTAGTTTAAAATGTTTATTGAATTGATTTTGCATAAAAATTATAATATTATATTTTTTATATTAAAAATTTAACACAAAAACAGGTTTTTACAGTTCAAAGTTAAAAGGGTAAAACCTAAAAAAACTAAACAAATTTGTTTAATAATATTTTTTTTAATTTCATAAATTCTGTACAGAAATGTTTAAAGAGATCAATGATTAATAAATAGTAAGCATTCAAAACTAATAAAAGTTCAGTATACTCGTATATCATTTTATTCAAATATTTAAAATTTTTTTTTTTATCAGAAGTTTAATGTATCCATATAAAAAATATCACAATTAAAAAAAATTGCCTTCTACAATATACATACATATGTACTACACAGAAAAAAATATCATGGAAATGCAACCAACAAAACAAATTGTTAGTATTTAGTTTAAAAATTAACAATCATCGTTGTTGATATAACAAATTAAAATTTTTGTAGTCCATTAAATTACTCAACAAAATTATTTGTTAAATTATATCATAACGGAATGCGCACATGTAGAAGAAACGAGAAATCATGTTTTGTGTGTATTCATTATTTGCTTATCTTATAAAGTGTTGCTCTTTAGCTGATAGGCAAGTGAGATAGTTTATTAGTCCTGAGGTTGCCGGTTCAACTCCGCCCAAAGACATTTAGGGCTAATAAATCAGTGCAAGTTAATCTTTGTTTTTGGTTTAAAATGTGTTTAAACCAGCAAACCTATAAATCAGTGCAGTATTTAAACCATCTGTAAACGCATAAAATTGGGCGTTTAAACTATTAATACAGGCCATATGATTTTATTACTTAGAGACCATATGTTTTGCATTTAAAAAGCAGTCAACTTTTTTCCAAGCTTCTACTTTTTCTTCAGATCTTGTTCGATTTGTTTTCTTACACTCTATTGTTCTTTTATGCTATTCTACTCTGCCAAGAATATATATGATTTCTTTCTCAGTAAAATTTGGGTACTTTTCATTAAATTTTATTAAATTTTTTGCCTTTTTGATTGTGCAAAGAACTGATAGCCTGCTGCAAAACAGCTGTTTTTTGGCATTTATTCTAGTGCTGCCACAATATAATTTTTTAAGCTACACATAAAGTATGGTTCACTGATTTACTCCTGTTGAGTTTAAACCACATATAAATTAAAGTTTAGTTCAACTAAACTAGCGTTTAAACTTTAACTGATTTATTAGCCCTTAGTGTTTTTCGCAGACAAGCAAAAATCGTTTCGAGTATTGTGATTGTGTATAAAAAGCTTGTTAATATAACAATTATGACACGGAAATTCAACAATTCACATTGTTAATATAACAATAACTTTAATTGAAATAACTTTGAAATCTAACAAAAATAAATGTTGATAAAATCAATAAATTACAACAAATTATTTGCTGATATATTTAATTGAAAATATTTTTAAGATTTTCCTTTAACTTTCGTTAATTGTATTTACAAAAATCGTTGTAGGTTCAAAATCAATTAATTATTTAATTAATATAACAAATAAATTAATAATTGTTCAACTGTAATGTTCTAAATATCTCGACCAAAGAAATATATGACTCATACAACATTCATAATTAAGGACACATAAGTATGTTTAGATTCACTTGTACAAGATGATACATTTTTGTACATTAACTTTATAAATTCTGTTTAAAACTTTTTAAAAAGAGAACAAAAATTAATTATTCCAAATAAATAAAGCCAATATTTTCATCATTATTGTTATTATCGGACCATACAATAGATTTTATTTCAAATTGTGATATTTTGTAAACATCATTAGTATTAATATGGTAATTAACATAATCAGCATAATCAGTTGATAAGTTTCACAACAAGAATTTTTCGGTTTTAACCCGTTGTTGTGTTAAATTTCACAATTTGTAGAAAAACTTATCTTTTAAGGAAAAAACTGCAAAACTGCTCTATGCTTAAAAAAACTGCTAAAATCAGTTAAAACTGCACATTTGGCACGCTGTGCATGACGAACATATAAACTCCTCCTTTTTACAATTAAAAAATAAATTGTTATACTTTCTTTCTTAAACTTTTTTGAAAAACGTGGTAACAAATATGGATATTGCAGAATCCATTAATTATATAAATGTTCAGAAGTGACAACAATTAAATTACTGAATTCTTCCTCATCATGGTTATTAAAGTTTTTCTGTGTTTTGAAGAACAAACTAAGCTCTCAGCTGATGACACCCGTTTGTTCCACTTGTCCATATTTTGCGATATGCTCTCCTTATATCGTGCCATAACCGCCAAAAGAGCTTAACCGATACATTTTTGGACCTCGTTTTTATACCCTTTACCAAAAACTGGTAAAAGGGTATATATAGGGTGTTTTTTTTGAGGGGTATAGAACTTCGAATTGAAATAAAACACAAGAAAATCGTTTTAATGTCCATCAATTTGGCTTTATTGGAAGGATAATTTTATGCCATTAATGTTTAAATATGATTTCGGGCATGTGGCCGCCGCAGCTGGCTCGAATAAAGCTAATTCTACAGGTCCAATTTTCAACCACTTTTTCGAGCATATGGGGCCGTATGTTGGCAATAACGCCACGAATGTTGGCTTCCAAGTCCCCTAACGTTTCTGGTTTGTTGGCGTAGACGAGCGACTTCACATATCCCCAAAGAAAATAATCCAATGGTGTCAAATCACACGATCTTGGTGGCCAATTGACAGGTCCATTCCGCGAAATTATGCGCTCATCGAATGTTTCCTTCAATAAATCGATTGTGACGTGCGCTGTGTGGCATGTAGCGCCGTCTTGTTGGAACCACAACTCATCCACATTCATGCCATCCAATTCGGGAACAAAATAGTCGGTTAGTCGGCTCCAATTGCTGTGCACGGTGGCGAATCGATTCATTCGGGTCCTCTTCAACACTTTGCTCTACAGCGGCAATTGTTTCTTCGGTGCGCACTGTTCGACGTCTCAGCGGATGCGTATTATCACATAGAATAAACGTAGTGCGAAAACGATCTATGGTTAACCGAATTAATTGCTCTGATGGACGATTATGTCGACCATAAAATGGACGGAGCTTGCGGTAAACTTCGCGAACTGAACCATTATTTTCGAAATAAATTTGCACGATTTGCAAGCGTTGTTCTTTTGTCAACCTGTTTATGATGAAATGGCAAACCAAACTAAATATTAATCACTTGACAGTTGACAAAATGGCCGCCAGTTAAAAAAGTGATGCCAACTTAAAGTTCTATACCTCAATAAAAAACACCCTTTAGGTTTGTCATTCCGTTTGTAATTTCCAGAATATTAATAAGCGAGCCATAAAGATCTGGATCCTTATGCATAGGGAAGACGAATAAGCGATGTCCGTCTGTCTGTACGTGAACTCGGTTTTCCAAAGCTCCCAAAAGCTCGTTCTTGGACTGGTGGGTCAGAAATAGTCGAAATAAGATTGGTATTGAAAATCAGCAAAATCGAGCAGACGGTTTCAGAGCTGGGAGACTTAAACTTCATTTTGCCATACAAAATAACTACCTAAAACTAGTTTTTAATAATTTTTTATTAAATAAACTTATTTTATACTTCAGTATGAATAAAATTGGTACTTCTAACTAAAAAAAATTAAAAAAATTAAAAAGACGTTTCCAGGGTTGGAAAACCTTAATTTTTTTTTTGTTATGCAAAAGTAACTTACTAAAACAAATTTTTCCTTTTTTTTCTATAAACTAAACATATGTAATGTTCTTAAAAGAAGGAGACTGATTTAAGAAATCAGAAAAATAAAAAGGATGATTCCAGGGTTGGAAAACCTACGATTTTTGTAATATATACAATTAACTACAGTAAACTAATTTTTTAATTATTTTTATTAAATAAACTTATTTTATACTTCACCACGAATAAAATTGGTATTTCAAATAAAAATTAAACTTCAAAAAATTAATAAGATGTTTCCAGGGTTGGAAAACTTTAACTTTTTTTCTTGTACAAAAGTAACTTACTAAAACAAATTTTTCTTTTTCTTTATAAATTAAACATATCTTATATTCTTAAAAGAAAAAGATTGGTGTAAGAAATCAGAAAAATTAAAAAGAATGATTCCAGGTTTGGGAAACTGAAACTTTTTGTGATATAAAAAATTAACTACCGAAAAATAATTTTATTTTTTTTAAAATAAATAAAACTATTTTATACTTCAGTACGAATAAAATAAGTATTTCAATTTAAAAAAGTTTAAAACACGTTTCCAGGGTTGGAAAACCTTACCTTTTTTTATAGAAAAGTAACTTACTAAAGCAAATGTTCCCTTTAAAAGAAAGAGATTAGTATAAGAAATCAGAAAAATCAAAAAGTTTGATTTCAGGGTTGAAAACCCCACACTTTTTGTGATACAAAAAATTTGCTACCGAAAACTAATTTTTATTTTTTTTTTATAAAATATAAGTTTATATATTTAATATTTAATAAGTTATTATATTTATATTATACTTCAGCACGAATGAATTTGGTATTTCAAAATAAAAAAAAATTAAAACGACGTTTCCAGGGTTGGAAAACCTTATTTTTTATACAAAAGTAACTTACTAAAACAATTTTTTTCTTTTTTACATATCTTATATTCTTAAAAAAAGATGGTGTAAGAAATCAAAAAAAAAAATCAAAAAGGAGGATTCCAGGGTTGGGAAACTTACACTCTTTGTGATATAAACAATTAACTACCGAAAACTAATTTTTATCTATTTTTATTAAATAAACTTATTTTATGCTTGATAACGAATAAAATTGGTATTTCAAATAAAAAAAAAACTATGAAGAAAATTAAAAAGGCGATTCCGGGGTTGGAAAAACTTTAACTTTTTTGTACAAAAGCAACTTACTAAAACAAATTTTTCCTTTAAATTAAACATTTCTTAAATTCAAAAAATTGGCTTGTTTTTATGGTTAAGCAATTGTCTATATGCATTTCGTTCCCGCTTGTGGAACTCGGCAGTAGACTTCAACCCAAAAAAAGTTTTGAATTCAGTTAACAAACTCCGTGTGTTTATAGTAAGACTCTTAATGCTATATTGTGAATCACAATATAATTACAAACATAATAAGTTTGAAAACCGCAAACAAAACAAGCATCTTTATTCAACTGTGCATCTATTTTATTTTCCACCACCTTTTTACCATTAGCTGCCACATTGGGCAACAATAAAAGTATTTAAAAACCAAAAAGAAAAATAAAATATGTATTTTCATACATGAAATACTGAAGTATATTTATTTGACATAATGTCTTTATTTAAGCGGGAACGAAATGCATATATACAATTGCTTAACCATAAAAACAAGCCAATTTTTTTAAATTAAATAAGGACATTATGTCAAATAAATATACTTCAGTATTTCATGTATTTCTTAAATTCTTAAAAGAAAGAGATTGGTGTAAGAAATCAGAAAATCAAAAAGGATGATTTCAGGGTTGGGAAACTTACGCTTTTTTTATATATAAAAGTAACTTAGTCTTATTAATTTTTATCTTTTCCCTTATAAGTTATATATATTTTACGTTTTGGAAAGAAAAGTTTGGTATAAAATTATAAAAATAAAAATCACAGCTCCAGAGTTGGAAACTTTGAATTTTTTTCTGGGTATTAAAGTAACTAAATAAAACATTTTTTTTAAATTTCCTTTTTTCTTTTTTCACTTAACACACTTTCTATATTTTTTTAAGAACTACTAGATTGGTATAAGTAATCAGAAAAATCTAAAATGATGATTCTAGGGTTTCAAAATTATTATTTTTTTTCTTTGTACATAAAAGTAACTATGTGCTTATGTATGTATCTCTGTACTACATAAACGCACTTTGGTAAAGGGTATATAAGATTCGGCACAGGCGAATATAGCACTCTTGCTTGTTTTTTTTTTTTTTTTTTGACGAAAATCAATTATTTTCCACCGCAAATAATGGATTTTGGGCAAAAAATTAATTTCGAAAAATAGGTAGCTTAAGTTTTTTCGGCGGTTACGGCAAGATATGTAAAATAGGATTTTCATGCACCTTTTAAAAAGTAGAGTTTAGAGTATAAAAAAAAGACAGAAATAACCAAACACAAGTTTAAAAAATGCAATTAAATTTTATGTAATTAAAATTTTCTGCAGAAATATGTTAATCATCTAAAGTGGGGATAACATGCAGCAACAAAAATTGTATGCCACTCCTGAACATTTGCGATTTTTATTATTTTTTTTTTTTGTTGCAGCGACTGTTTTTGATTTAGCTTGCGATATGTATGCACAATGTACATAATTATATTTCTGGTACAAAAAATGTATTTGTTTTGTCGACCTTTATTCTGCGAATTTATCCTTGATTGTTTTAGGAAAAATGAATTTATACTTTTATACTGGATGCAGATGAGTGGAACAAAGCTGTGGAAAATAATTTTAGTAATGTACCTGCATTAGCGTTTTATATGCAGCCTAAATATAATTTTGATAGCTTCCGCAGGTTCACACACAGACACAGATCGTTTCTGATTTGAATATAATTACTCGTACAATAGCATAGTGTCATGAGCCAATAAGACACATCACAAGCGAATATTTGTGTCTCAGGAAGTTCTTTTTAATGAGTGAAAAACATAATATTTTCCAATGAAATCATTAACAGCTGAATATTGTAATCCCTGGAGAAAGTTCGAATTCGCATAATTTCCAATGACTGATTGATGTAGAATTGTCATTCCAAAAAGTTTCATTATTTATTATCTTTTGTTTAAATTATTTTACTTGGGCCAAAGCCGAAATATTATTTCAAAAAGTGGCTGGATTTATTGTCTGAACCCTACAAGAAACGACCGACTGAAACTAACACAAATAAAATTTTTTCGCTAACGCTGCAGCCACACGTTCAATAAATCACTTTCAATTCCATCACACATATTGTGTGTCAAAATTCTTTGAAATTGATAGCTGTGACACAAATTGATAATCAATTTCATTTTTTAAATACCACCGACGAAGAAACAACTTAAGTTTGTAGCTTCAATCAATGTCTGCTGTGATCAGCCGTTCAAATTGAAAACTAAATTGCCATATAAATGGATAGGTGAATTTGAAATCAATCTAGTTTTCAATTCAAAAAGTTTGATTGTGTTAGTGAAAAAAGTGTGAGTGTATTGATAATTGAATGGAATTGAAAGTCAAAAATTAAACGTGTGGCCCCCAAGTAAAACATTTGTAACAATTTTCCATTGAATTCAATAATGACAGTCAATTTACTATAAAAACTATAGTCTTTTTATTTTTTAATTATAGTTGCTTCACTCTAGCATATATGTTAGAGTGGGACATCTAATGTACATATCAGTTTTATTTAAAAAAAAATATAATTCATTCTGTCTATGAAAATTAAAATTTATAAGTCTTAAAAACAAACATCAAAAATTAAAAAAAAACCCGATATATGTAGAGAAAATGTGATATCTTTAAAAGGCTGGACCGTTTTTCTTAAAACAGATGTAGCTAAGAGCCCTCTCGATAAAGTCAGCTTTCAAACAGAAAAAACTAAATCTAAATCAAAATCCGTCCAGCCGTAAGTGGACACGGACAGACATATACATACACACTACAAACTTATAAAACCCATTTTTTTAACGGAGGTTAAAGAAGATAAGTAAAAGCAATAGTGAATAAAAAAATTTTAGATAAGTATTTGTAAGGAGCAAGATTTTGAAATAAATTTGAAAAATGTTTATTTAATAAATTCAGTAAAGTGCGACTCTGACTCGCGCACGAAGGGTTCCATACGAATACTAGATATGTAATTTAATACAAACTTCATCCTATATAATATATAGTTTTGGAATTTTTTTCGTTTTTGGGGTCTTTTCGGTTTTTTTGTTTTGGCGTTTTTTTTGCGTTTTTTCGGTTTTGGCGATTTTTTTAAGTTTTGGCTCTTTTCTTAGTTTTGACACTTTATTATCTTGTTTTGGAGATTTTTTTCGGTTTTTGGCGTTTTTTCATTTTGGCGATTTTTTTATTTTTGGCGATTTTTTTAATTTTTGCGATTTTTTTTTATTTAAAATTTTTTTTTTAGTTTTGGCGACATTTTCGCGATTTTGCGATTTTTTTCGATTTTTGGCGTTTTTTTTTCATTTAGGCGATTTTTCGAATTTGGCGATTTATTTTATTGTTAGAATTTTTTTTTAATTTTGGCGATTTTTTTCGTTTTGGCGATTTTTTTTATTTTTGGCGATTTTTTTTTGGTTTGGCGATTTTATAATTTTCGGTTTTTTTAGTTTTACCGTTTTTGAAAATTTCAATTGTTTGCCTCTTACGGTTTCCAAGATATAGCAAATTGTCAAAATTACATAGTCAAAATTCCATTAACTGATGGACCACCCTTTAATTTAAATTTTTTTAAATTTTAGTGTTAATTGTTGTAGCCTGTATAAAAATACACTAATTTTACAAATTTCAAGTTTCAATATACATATGTTCATACAATTGTATGTATATTACATGGGATTTTAACATTTTTCGTTGCTCGTTTTGGAACACCCTTTAATTTTTAATTCTCATGTATTTGTTGTTGTAGCGGCCAAGGTTCTACATACTCTGTCCAAATTTCAGGTCCGTAGCTATTACGGTTCCTGAGAAAATACCGTGTGACGGACAGACGGACACACGGACAGCGTAGCGAAAACAATAGGGTTCCTTTTCACCTTTGGTGTTTGAAAAATTGAAAAAAAAAATTTTAAATATGATTTATACATCACTACTGATTAGTCAGCTCTGACGATGTTTACATCAGTACTGATTAGTAATATACTGTGGAATGATCAGTCCAGATATATGTTTTATTAGTTCATGAGAGAGAAACAAAATCACACGTACACAAATGTTTACATCAGTTTTTTCATATTGCCCTTAACAAAATGATAGAAACTTCTGATGTATAAACCCATCAGAAATGTCCATCAGATGATGCATCAAATGACCGTCATTGTTTTTGAAGGGTAATGTAAACTGGAAATATTTTTAACAAATTTTATTATGAAGCGAACGCAAATTCTACAATACATTATTATACACATTAAGTGAACTGCATGGCTTTTTTCACATTTCAAGCTGATATGATTTTGAAAATATGCACTCATGCATGTATTACTAAAATAAAATAAAAATGTCATACCTCAAAAATATTTTAAGTAATTTTGTTTCGCTAAATAGATGTATGTATGTACGTGCCAACATGTACGACTTGCTAAGTGTACCTTAATTGTTATTTTCACGTCAGACTCATCAATGCCAATCATTTTCGGATTTAATTCTAAATTCTTAAAGAAAACTAATACATGGATAATTTGAACTATACAACAACTTTTTGTTACCTCTTTACCTTTATCACAACACGCACAGAAAAATGTCAACTTAAAATCTACTAAAACAAGGCTAATCTAATATTGTTCGGCAATGATTTTGCTTCATGTGTGTTTCATGTTAATTTATCATGATTTATAGTAATTGTCAAAGAAAATTTTTCCTTTTGAAATAACTTTATTTCACGTTGAATCAAAGTTATTTCAAGTTAGATCAACATGAATTTAATGTTATGTATTAAAACAAAATTTTACGCTTGATAACGTCGGCTCCATGGTACATCAAAAATTCAAATATACATCGTGATTTAAATATACATCGTGATTTAAATATGCATCGTGATTTAAATATGACACTAGTGACTGAAGAAATTGCAAAATACGCAGGCAAATAACTAACAAAACTCGAGTGACATCCTAATCCGCTTGCTCGTAATATATTGGACGTTACTGGACACATCCGATTAAAAAAGAGATACAAGGGCTCTAATAAACAACACTCCAGATTCAGCTGCTTAAAAATATTTTTTTTGTGATTATCACTACTTATGATTATTAATAACTATCAATTAGTTTATGTCCGACATTGGTTGGCCCTAATAATTATACTTTAGATTAAGATTTGAATACTTATTGTTAGTTCATAATTGAAGATACAATAAATAAAAAACGTCTTAAAAAAATGTATTAATAAATATAATGTATTAATTATTTAACTTACGTGTAGTTGACATAGACATCAGTAAAATGTTTGTATATAAATTAAATTGGCTTCCCCGGCCAAGATTTGAACTCCGAACTCATCGCGTGGTAGTTAACGTGATTACCCCTGCAGCCACAACAACTTAAAATATTCTTAAGATACACACTAAATATGTACCATCTTGAATTATTTTATAATTTAACATTATTTCTTATCATTTAACATACAATTTATTTGAAAAGTTTTAGTTTTAGTTAAAAAAAAACAAATGCTTTGACTTGAAAAGATTTAGTTAAAAAAAATACAAAATACTTTGACTTGACTCCAGGATTTGAACCTGCGATCCTCCGAATGCAAGACTCGTACACTGCTTACCAGGCAGCAGCAGTTTGTCGGCTGTTTACAAACATAAAAAACAACAACAATACAAAAACAACCTACACAACTAAGCACAAAAGTGTATGGCAGCTATGAACAAAGCAAATAAACACCAACACACTATATATATATATATATATATATTTATATATATTATTTCTTGTAAAATTAATGTGATTTGAATAAATTTGAATAAACCTTTTGGCATGGTTATTTTACATTTGTATATTTTTCTGTGTGTATGTATATATCGATGGTCAGTCACAAGTAGAAAGTCCGTGAGTCGTATTTTCACGAAGTTGAGTTTTTCAGTGATTGCAAACGCAAAGAAAAAATATGGTTGAGGTAACCATAATCAAACAGCAACATACTATGATTGAATTATATGGTTGCAGTCAAATCATATTATTGTTAATAGAAAAAAACTTTAACAACATTATTATCTGAGTTAATTATAATATTATCTGAGTTAATTATAATATTATTTGAGTTAATTATATTATAATCTTAGTATTGTAAATATCACAACACTATTGTTAGATGTGACTAAAATATAATTGAGACTCACCATACCATGTTCTAATATAATACTAATATTGTTAAATACGACCACAGTATTATTTAATATAATAATACTATTTTATTTTTTAATCATATATTTATTGCAGAAACAGCTGTGCGTCAAAATCTAAATAAAAATAATTTAATATTATTGAAATAAAATGTATATATGTAAATGCATACTTACACGACATAAAGTATAAAGAGATACACAATAAAGAGATACACAAATGTTTATATATTTTTATTGATCTACCCTTTTGTTTGTTCTTTATTTATTTATTTATTTATTTATTTAACACCACCCGTGCAATACCGATAGCTTACAAACGAAATACTGAACTGACAGATGTTTCTGAAAAAGATTTTTTTAAAAACTTAACATAGTATGGTTTTGGATAACATTACATTGTTATTTACATCATATTATTTTTAAATAATAATACAAATTATGTTGTGGTCATAAATTTTTAACAATACTATATTGTTAAACTCTAACCATATCACACTTTTTTATGGATGTGATAATGTAATTATTAAATTCAAACATTACTCTGTTTATCGTAACGAAATAAATGTTTAAAATAACAATAACTAGTTTTCGGCGACCACACATTTGTTTCAGAGAACATAATATTGTTTTCTCAAACATTCTACAACCATATCTTTTCTTTGCGTGCAATATATTTCACACAAATACACCTCGTCATAAAAATTTATTGCAATAGAGTAAAAAATAATGATTTTACAATCAATTGTACAAGCAGTTGAGCTGTGTATTACCTTTTGAGTTAAGGCCTTTCTACTTGTGTTCAACGATATGTATGTATGTATGTATATACTGTGTATCTAAATACATAAGATTTACAAAATGCCTCTTATTGAAATGTCAATACAATTTTATTACGACGAAATACTCGTATTTCCTGTCTGAAAATTATATCTTGCCGTAAAGACAACAACAAACGTACTTGATAACAATAAATACAAATAAAAGCAAATTATTATTTTTTAATTAACGGCTAATTGAATTGATTAGAACAGCATTAAAAGGATAATGGGCAACAAGAACAGAAATGTAAGACACAATAGAAGCAACTGTAATATCATAAAAACATAAATTTCTCTTAGACCTCTTTTCCACACGCAAAGCTTACCTTGCAAACTCTTTACTTTGTGGAAGAGAAGGGAAAGAAGAAAAAGGGATGAGTACATAATTTGTTGCAGTCGCAAAGTTGCTTTATGTTTCGTTTGTTTCTTTGGTTTTTTCCATCCTTATTTTTAATTACCTAGTGCTAAAGTGAAAATTTTTCAAACAAAATTTTGCGTAAGAAGAAGTGAAACAAAGTTTAAAAGAAAATTTAAAAGACTTTGTCAAAGTAAGCTTTCCGTGAGGAGAAGGGGTCATAGACATGAGAGAGCGATATTTGCATTATTTAGAGACAGTGACTGAAATACAGGGTGCGCCAAAAGAAACCAAGGGGTGTAAAAGTTTAATAACTTTTTTGTTTATTAATTTTTTTTTATTTTTTCTTTCAGATTATATAGACAACACTTGGAGAATTTATAATGGAGAGGTTCACAACTGAACAGAGAACCAGAACAATAGAATTTTATTATTTAAACCAGAGATCAATTATTTTAACGCAAAGAGCATATCGTCGACATTTTAACATCAGAATTTCGCCCTCTGAAGCGATGGTTCTGGGGTTCTCAAAATCCAAAAGCCATTCATCAACGCCAATTGCACCCCATCAGGTGTACAGTATGGTGTGGGATCACATCTGAAAATGTCATTGCGCCCTACTTCTTCGAGAATGAAGATGGAAGTGCTGTAACCGTAAATGGAGAGCGGTATCGGTTTATGATAGAAAATTTTTTACGTCCTGCTCTTGAAAACAGACCTGGTATGTAGTTTCAGCAGGACGGAGCCACTGCCCATACTGCCCGAGACACAATGGCACTTTTAAGTCAAATTTTTGGAGAGCGAATAATTTCTCGAAATTCGGAAATTATTTGGCCAGCGCGATCGCCAGATTTGACAGCACCCGACTATTTTCTTTGGGGTTTTTTGAAGGAGCGAGTGTATGTGAACAAGCCAGAGACAATCCTTGAACTCAAGGCAAACATTGTTGCAGAAATTCGAACGCTATAGCCACAAGTTTTGAAAGATGTTATGGAAAATGCTCTAAAAAGAGCCCATCAGTGCAAAGCTGAAAACGGTGGTCATTTAAGAGACATCATTTTTCATACTTAGTGTAAAAAAATTTCCATTTTGTATATTATATAATCTGAAAGAAAAAATAAAAAAAAGTTAATAAACAAAAAAGTTATTAAACTTTTACACCCCTTGGTTTCTTTTGGCCCACCCTGTTAACTTATCATCAAATTATAGTTAAGTAATAATTCCGTCATAGTCAAATAGTACTCGTAGTTAACTCATAGTCAAGTCATCATTAAGTCATAGCCAAGTCCTTATAAAGTCAAGGTCAAGTAGTAGTTAACTTCCAATCCAGTCATGTTAAAATTATAGTTAAGTCACAGTAAAGTTATGGTTAAGTGTCGTAGTCAAGGCATAGTCAGGTCATATTCAAACCAGACTAAAGTATGTAGTAGTAAGCCACAATCAATTTAAAGTCAAATCATGGTTAACTCATAGTCAATTCGTAGGGCAGTCATAGTTAAGTTATCCTCAAGTGATAGCCAATCATAGCTAAGTCATAGTGATGTCATAGCCAGATCATAGTTAACTTATAGTGAAGTTTTTATTAACTCATAGTGAATTAATTGCTTAGTCATTATCACTTTTTGGACTGTTATATTCTAGCCGGAAGTTCACTGTTGTGGAAGGAAACTTCATGATTGTGCCAGAAACTATGTCATCCGGTGTGCCACAGGGGAGTATACTAGCGCCAGTTTTGTATTTGATTGGTATTTTTGATATGCCTGTGAGAGGTAATTCTCACACTTCTACATTTGCCGATGATACAGCCTGCCTTAGTATACACGAAAACCCTCACGAGGCATCCCGTTATCTTCAAGAACATATGGAACTAAGATTGCACTTTTGAAAAATAAAAGTAAACGAATAAAAGTGTGTACAGGTAACATTTACACTGCGAAGAGATACTTGTTCCCCTATTCGAATCAATAGTTTTAGAGGGTTTTAGGGTTCCGTACACTGAAGGTGAAAAGGAACCCTATTGTTTTCGCTACACTGTCCGTCTGTCCTTCACAGGCTATTTTCTCAGGAACCGTAAGAGTTACGAACCCTGAAACTTGGACAGAGTATGTAGAACATTGGCCGATACAACAATAAATACATGAGAGTTAAAAATTAAATGGTGTTCGAAAACGAGCAACGAAAAATGTTGAAATGCCATGTAATATACATACAATTGTATGTACATATGTATTTATATTGGTTTTAACGTTAAAACCAACTGTTAAAACCTTGTTTTACCATACAAATTTTTTTTTGTTAAAACCAAATTAAAACCATTTTTAAATTGGTTTTAAGTTGGTTTTATGAAATGCAACCTTTTTTTTGCTGTGACAAATTCAGTGCTGCCAACTTGAAATGACCGACAGCAGCTGAAAATTTGTATGCCAGTGAATAACAATAGATGGCGTTTGAAAGATTTTTAACTTGAAAATGGATGCAGTAGCAACAATAATCAAAAAATTATAGGAAAAAAGAGTTTTTTTGGAAGGAAAACAAAGAAAATATTTTCATTGAACTCTGGAAAGTGAAAATAGACAATATGACTGCCATTCATCTGCCTATAAAAAAGTTTATCTTATAATGTATTTGTGCATTTTTATATATAATAACTTTATTTATAAACACTTCTTCATTCTCTATAAGAAGTTCCATAATTTAAAAAAAATTTATTTGCATAATATAAAATAATTTCCATTTTACAGCGCATTGTGAAATATCTCCGTTTTTCATATTAACAAAAACTGTTGTTGTACAGTTTGTCCAACAAGTGTTATTAAAAAGTAGAAAAAATGCAACAACAAATACACGCATTTATGCAGAAGATTTATTTTATTTTACGCAAAGTTAAAACCTGCGAGTTAAAACCTGAATTTAACAAACTTGCAGTGTGAATGCAAAATCAGCTGTTTATGGTTTTAACGTTAAAACCAGGTTTTAACTTTCAGTGTGAAAACACTATAATATAAATCGCCAAATTCGAAAAAGTCGCCCAAATGAAAAAAAAACTAAAAAAAAATTGTTTATATGAAAAAAAAAATCGCCGAAATGAAAAATATCGGCAAAAATTTAAAAAAATCATCAAAATACGCCAAAAACCGAAAAATCGCCAAAAACGAGAAAAAAGTTGCCAAACCTAAAAAAAGTGCTTAAACTTTAAAAAAAATCACCAAAACCGAAAAAACGCCAAAACTAAAGAAAAAACGCTCAAAGCCAAAAAAAAAAAAAACAAAAACGAAAAAGAATGCCAAAACTATATTTTTATATAGGCTAAAGTTCATATTGAATTATATATCTAGTATCCGTACAGAGCCCTTCGTGCGCGGGTCAAACTCGCACTTCACTGAATTTATTTATGTTTGGCAAATTACATTAGGTGCTAGAACACCTTTTAATTTTAATGTTTTTAAATTTTAGTGTTAATTGTTGTAGTCTGTATAAAAATACATTTACTTTGCAAATTTCAAGTGTCTATATATAGTTGTATGTATATTACATGGGATTTTAAAATTTTTCGTTGCTCATTTTGAAATACGCTCTAATTTTTGACACTCATGTATTTGTTGTTGTAGCGGCCAAAGTTCTACATCTCTATCCAAATTTCAGCTCCGTAGCTTGTAACGGACAGAAGGTCAGGCCGACAGCGTAGCGAAAACAATAGGGTCCTTTTCACCTTTGGTGTACGGAACCCTAAAGAGTAAGTAGTAAGAATCGATTGTTCTTATCTCGCGCCTGGTTAAAATCATTACGTTGGTAAGCCAGTGTGAATAATTTTTATTAAATTTTTTGCTGGGTTATGATGTAAATGAAGGAAATGATTGAAGATCATATTGTTACAGCTATCTTTGTCTTAAAGAATCTATATTGTAGCTCTTTGGTAAAGATTTATTATTTGCACTTATTTGGCCGTTGCGAATGTGAATTTAAGTCTATCGTTTATCGTTGTTTGATCGCCTTAGCTAAATTTTTCTTTTTCACCATAGACCGCAATAAATCATTAGTTTCTTATAAAATGTATTGAAATTATTGCTCATGGAAAACAGCATTTTTTTAACCACGTTCGAATTATTCATAAAATTATATAAAGACTAAAAATCGCTCGGTTTAATAAGTTGTGGTTTGTTTTAAAAAACAAAAGAAATAGTTAAATGTTTAATACGCAAAATATAATATAAGTACATAGATACATACGAATCTTTACAAGAATTCTCAGGGCAAACAGGGCAAAAAAATATAAATAAAGGGTCCGCCATCTAACGTTTTTTTCAACTAGTGCTTATTTCGTGAATGGTAACACTTAGCTCATGCCTGATTTGATAGATAATTAGTTTTATCCTTCCGCTGAACGAGCCAACTGACCGTCCAATGCTCTTTCGCTTCGCTAAGTGGGCCTGCGATCGACTCACAGAAGATGCCGATTTTGCCAAAAAAAAAAAAAAAATCATCTTATCAGATGAAGCTCATTTTGATCTTGGCGGGTATGTAAACAAGCAAAATTGTCGCATTTGGGGCACAGAAAACCCGCACGCATACATTGAAAAGCCGACGCACCCAAAACGAGTCACTGTTTGGTGCGGATTTTGGTCCAGAGACATAATTGGGCCATTGAGCAAGGAGTGGCCGTTACAGTCAATGGCGATCGTTATCGGGCCATGTTGAACGAATTTTTGTTCACAAAAATAGAAGAGGAGGATATTGGCAACATTTGGTTTCAACAGAACGGCGCTACGTGCCACACAACCGAAGCTTCAGTAGTTTTTTTTATAGCATTTTCAAAAAAAAAAGTTATCTGGCGGACCCTTTACTTATTTTGATATTCTAGACTAAATTTAATAACTTGTAGGTGAATGTGAATTGACAAAGCAAAAACTTTTCGATGTTTTGTAATGGGTAGTACTCTTTTAATTGCTTACAAAGTAATGAGTGTTTGTTATTTATTTATCTAATTATTTTTTTATAAGTATGTACTCGTATAATAATGACTTCATATTAGTTACTCATTTACAGCATTATGTGAAAGGACATATTTTATTATTTTACAGTTACACTGTACGACAAATGAAGGCTTTAGGAAAAACATATGGACTAAAGGTCTGCACATATATACCTGTTTGCACCAGTTTTGCTTGTGTTGTTTCTGGTATGTACAAATACATGTGGTATTCAGCGTTTCTGTTACTACTCATTTTTTAGACTCGATTGTTTTTCTTGAATCAAGTATGATTTTATGGGAGAGAGAGGAAAGAAGAAAAAAGAGGAGTACTGATTTTGCCTGTACCGATAATTTATGACTAGTAACAAATACTACTTACATCCGTGTGAACTGGCAATTTTTGTCTGACATCGTTCTCTCAGAAAAAGCATTGTCAGTCCATTGCAAGACTAGCAGCTGACAACAAATTGTCAGACATCTTACAATCGTGTGAACACATTGTAAAATTATTGCCAGATATTTGTCAGACATTTTAATATTGTCAGATGTGCGAAGTTTATGCATCTGACAATGGCGTCATTGTAAGAGAATTATTTCTATGGACAAAACTGCACACGCTTGCTTTAAAAAAAAATATATAATAAAATACTAGTATATGCAAAGAAAATTATTACAATTGCTTGGTCCATAATAATTTATATTTTCACTTTTTACATTTGACACAACCACAAACGATTGATATTTAACAATTTCTAACAACTACTTTAAGTCTGGCAACGCATAGCAACAGATCTTACAATTTTGCATATATTAGAAAAATTTAGAAAACCTTTTTATATCTTTCAAGTTAGTCAAATTTGATGAGCTAATTAGGAGTAAGTCATTTGCTAAAATTTATTTTTTGACTTAAAACGAGATTGACTAGTTCTAAGGATACAATTTCCCTAAACTTTTAAACCATTTTCCAATTTTTGGTAAATATTTCCTCAAAGCGAGTAAGCTCGTCCTTGGATGTGAGAATTTTCGTGTGTATTTTTATGAACTATTTTTAAGGATATAAACTTTTTACTTTTTACTCATATTAAGTAATTTTTACTAAATTTTTGTAAAAGTTTTCTTTAAACATAGAAAAATTTACTTAAACTTAGAAATTTTTTTTCCTTAATAATAGTATATGTCTTTTTTTTGAGTGTACTTCACGCATCTTAAACCTTAAAGGACGAGGGGGTTGAGAAACTACACTCGGTAAATCAACAGCACCCGTACATGAATTGGGAGTGAATACAGATTTTAAATGCTCAGCAAATAAGTAAGCTTTCTCACTATCGCTTCTTGCCCAGCCTCCGGTCGCAGTGCGCAGTGGTGATTTAAGATCAACGGGTATTTTAAGATTTCTAGTAGCGCGCCATAAAGAGTAATTAGATGCTGACGTGACATCGAGACCTTCTAAATATTTTTCCAGTAGTGCAGTTTTGTCCGACAATAGTAGCTCTTTGAGTCGTTTAGTACACTCTTTAAGTCTGATTTTATTTAGGGGTGATCTGTGTTGTTGCCATTCTCTTCTAGCTCTTCTTTTTTCACATACAAGACGTTCAATTTCCGTAGAATAAATTTTATTAAAGCCACTCTGCTGATAAGAGATTGTGGCATGTTCAGCAGCCTGTTTAATATTTTCGTTAAGATTTGCAATGTTAAATTCAATATCATCATATGATCTTAGCTGAATGTTTTCCGTGCAATGACTACTAGAATTTTTTTTGAATCCCAGCCAATTAACACGATTGATCATCTTCATATATGGGTGAGGTAAGTCACTTCTTAGTGGGTTACAGATTGAAACGATAGTGGGGGAGTGATCGGAGGAGAGATCTAGAGAAGCTTTTTGTGCTGGCAATTTTTGATTACCAGTACATTGTCAGCACATTGCCAGATATGACAATATTGTAAGATCTGACAATCGTCTGTACATAGCTTTTGTTTGGCAGTTTTGGTGACCAATTTTTTTGTAGGACTCCGAAAATTCTGAAAATCAGTGGGCCCCTTAAAAAAGATGTCATCAGTTTAAGGCCATCAGCTAATTCACTCTTATGGTAGAATTAGTCGATTCGTATCGTTTTACTTTTGAAGTGTTCGTATCGTTTAAACCTGGATGTTCGTTAGTAAAAACGTGAGGCTGCCAACGAACGTACCAGCTGTTATTGTATTTATCTTTGCTTTATACGTGTGTGTATGTCTGTATGTAAGAGAGAAGTTGATGTAGAAATCCATTTTCTGTACATTTCTACCTCACATACGTTACGATACATATAATACTTTTTAAAGAACAAACACAAACCGCAAAGCGATTAGCTTGTGTGCGGAAAACTCCCAGGGTCAATGGTGGGAATCGAACCCACGACGACTGGACTGAGAGGCTGCATCGCTACCACTCAGCCACAGGGGCACCCTGCAGCAACATGTTTTATTTATGTTACAGATTTTGCCAGCTGATCCGTCAACTCACGATACGAATCGAATAATTCTACTATTAGTGATACCGTTTAACTGTATATGTAAGGCAATGATATACATACATATATAGCTACGACTTCCCGAAAGAAATTTTTTAAAAATTTTTGCCCCAAATTTATTTTCTTCGTAAACTTTTTTTCCAAAAGAAAAATAGGGAAAAAAATTCTCTTCACTTTTTTGAAATAACTTTCCCAATTTTTCACAAAAAATATTCAGCAAAGTTGCAGATACGGTCAAGTTGTTCTTGTGAACATATTTAAACACTCTAGACGTGTTTAGATACTCTAAATAGCTCATAAAGATCACTTTGTGCCTTGCAATATCCTTTCCTTTTTTATATTTACTTCCTTTCTAAGCTTTTTTTAAACTTCCCAAGAAGTAGAAAAGAACTGCGTTTTTATTTTCTCCTTTTAAGAAGCAATAAAAATGTAATTTTTTAACATATTTAATTATAATTTGATGTGTATAATGATTTTGCATCATCATCAAAATTTCGTAACACATCATTAGCTTAAAATGTGCTATTCAATGCAGCTTAAAGAATGAGTCAACTGGCGAAAGCGAGTATTAAAATATGATATTTTACCAAATATTTATTTAAGATTTGATTTACTTTTTGTTTTCATATTCCTTTTTTCTTGTATTTTCTTAATATTATATACATTAGACGGCTATTGTTCTTCACAAATTCCTCATTCATCAGCATTAAAATTTATTTATTTAAATTGAGCCTTTTTTTGAAGACACAAATGTAGAAATATTTCAAGAACAACAAATCCCCCATGCATGTGTGTTAAATCAAATGACTTTTGCTATTAATATATTTTCACACTTTTACGCATGTGCCACTTAAACATGCAACTGAAAACGGCGACAAGGACGCCTCAAGAAATTTTTATGTTCAACACCATGTAGGCAACAACAACAACAACTAAAAAAAGGAACAGCACAAAAAAAACTTAACACTAAACATCAACTAAATGTGTTTGAAGAAAACATGAACTCAAGAAATAGTTATTAATAAAACGAAAAAAAAAATTCAGTTTTAGTTTTATGCGCCAGACTGGCTTCTTTCCTGTTGCATATAGAAATCGGTTGGCTGAAGCATGTTGCACATATGTGCAATATTGTTGCAGCCGTTCAAGAACAAAATACAGCAACAGCAACAACAAAAACACATATGAAGACCACAAACAGATCTTTGCACATGCGCAACAAACACACCAACTCCCTCAACTGTGTTGGTGCCGTTTAACGGTGCACTAAGGAGTCAAAACTTAACGACGACAACAACAACCCTTAAATAAATCTAAAACATATTTCTTAAAGTAGCTGGCATTTTAAATTACAAGGACATTCCGCCATGTTCATTTAAAATATTTATATTTTCACTGTAGTGTCCAACGATGAGTAAGTGCTCTTCATGTTAGTCGTGTGGTGCAGTGCAAGAAAAGAATTATTTTACATATGTACATATATAAAAAAATCACTCACATGAGACCTCTTGTAGACGACAGATTTTAATATTTCTTTTTTCCTTTCTACTTAAACATTCATTATTTTCCTTTGTAATGACCAACGCAAAATTTTTTTCTTATTGTTTAATTTAGAATGAAACACATGTTTTTGCTTTCAGTTGATTTGGGAAAATTTTTAATAACTGCAACTAAGTAGAGCATGATGGCGCCGCACCATCTGTATTTTAATAAAAAAAGCATAACAATTATTGAAGAAGTAAAAGGAATAAAAACAACCTCCCCACTTGTCAAAGCATGTGCACTCGCCAATGCCTTTATATTATATAAATATTCTTTAGAGTTAAGGTCAATAAGAGCGCATTAATTTCTTTAAGTGGTAGTTGGATGGTATATTTGACCATCCTTCCAATAAAGCGGCTTTTAGAAATTTGATATTACATAGTCAGTTGATATTAAGCCATTTTTTCTCGAGTAAAACCATCAATTTTCAATCAGGCTTGATCCTGATTTTGGGCAGAGGTATCTATGACTTTGCCACACTAATGTAACGGGTGTTTTTTTAGAGGTATAGAACTTCAAATTGAAATAAAACACAAGAAAATCGTTTTAATGTCCATCAATTTGGCTTTATTGGAAGGATAATTTTATGCCATTAATGTTTAAATATGATTTCGGGCATGTGGCCGCCGCGGCTGGCTCGAATAAAGCCAATTCTACAGGTCCAATTTTCAACCACTTTTTCGAGCATATGGGGCCGTATGTTGGCAATAACGCCACGAATGTTGGCTTCCAAGTCCCCTAACGTTTCTGGTTTGTTGGCGTAGACGAGCGACTTCACATATCCCCAAAGAAAAATAATCCAATGGTGTCAAATCACACGATCTTGGTGGCCAATTGACAGGTCCATTCCGCGAAATTATGCGCTCATCGAATGTTTCCTTCAATAAATCGATTGTGACGTGCGCTGTGTGTCATGTAGCGCCATCTTGTTGGAACCACAACTCATCCACATTCATGCCATCCAATTCGGGAACAAAATAGTCGGTTATCATGGCTCTATACCGGTCTCCATTAACGGTAACTGACTCTCCAGCATTATTTCGGAAGAAGTATGGCCCAATGACTCCACCAGCCCATAGAGCACACCAAACAGTTAGTTTTTGTGGATGTAATGGCGTCTCAAGGGTCTCATGTGGATTCTCTTCACTCAAAATGCGGCAATTTTGCTTGTTGACGTAGCCATTCAACCAAAAATGAGCCTCATCACTGAACAAAATTTTGCGATGAAAATCAGCATCGAGATCAATCTCATTTTCGGCCCATACACCAAAATCACGACGCATTGCATGGTCTCGCGGCTTTAATTCTTGCACAAGCTGGATCTTGTAAGGTCGCAAGCCAAGATCTTTGCGCAAAATCTTCCATAAAGTTGATGGACAAAGCTCCAATTGCTGTGCACGGTGGCGAATCGATTCATTCGGGTCCTCTTCAACACTTTGCTCTACAGCGGCAATTGTTTCTTCGGTGCGCACTGTTCGACGTCTCTGCGGATGCGTATTATCACATAGAGTAAACGTAGTGCGAAAACGATCCATGGTTAACCGAATTAATTGCTCTGATGGACGATTATGTCGACCATAAAATGGACGGAGCTTGCGGTAAACTTCGCGAACTGAATCATTATTTTCGAAATAAATTTGCACGATTTGCAAGCGTTGTTCTTTTGTCAACCTGTTTATGATGAAATGGCAAACCAAACTAAATATTAATCACTTGACAGCTGACAAAATGGCCGCCAGTTAAAAAAGTGATGCCAACTTAAAGTTCTATACCTCAATAAAAAACACCCATTAGAACAAACGGTTTTCAAGGTCAAATATTCGAAACCGAAAACCGGCAAGAAAACCATCGTCGTGTTATTTTAACACTTATTTTTTATTTTTTATCAATCATTAATAATGATTTGAGAGCCGTATATAATATATTGGGGTTCAAAAAGGAAAAGCTCATGAGCAAATTGTTCAAAGCTCGTTACAACGCACTGTGGGGTGAAAGCCTTCACAATGAACTTTATGATGATGAACTTTAACTTTCACAACCGTATTTGGTACCATATGAAAGCAGATAAAATTCTACATGCAAAAATAATAGTTCTTGGTAGTTTACTTTATTTGCAGTGTGTGTGCAAAGTTCAATAATTTTAGTTAATTTTAGCGCATTGAAAGAAAATAAAAAATTTTGATATTTCAAGTGATTATAGTTTTTGTTAAAACTTCTATAAGTAAAAGTTTTATAATCGAACCGTCAACTGCAGGTATATCGTCGCTGTTTTAACTAACTGACCTAACTAACATTTTAAAAATTTAACAGGAGAGCAGCTTTTATGGTTGTTTTATTTATATAGGGTGTTTTTTAAGAGGTATAGAACTTCGAATTGAAATAAAACACAAGAAAATCGTTTAATGTCCATCAATTTGGCTTTATTGGAAGGATAATTTTATGCCATTAATGTCTAAATATGATTTCGGGCATGTGGCCGCCGCGGCTGGCTCGAATAAAGCCAATTCTACAGGTCCAATTTTCAACCACTTTTTCGAGCATATGGGGCCGTATGTTGGCAATAACGCCACGAATGTTGGCTTCCAAGTCCCCTAACGTTTCTGGGTTGTTGGCGTAGACGAGCGACTTCACATATCCCCAAAGAAAATAATCCAATGGTGTCAAATCACACGATCTTGGTGGCCAATTGATAGGTCCATTCCGCGAAATTATGCGCTCATCGAATGTTTCCTTCAATAAATCGATTGTGACGTGCGTTGTGTGACATGTAGTGCCGTCTTGTTGGAACCACAACTCATCCACATTCATGCCATCCAATTCGGGAACAAAATAGTCGGTTAGTCGGCTCCAATTGCTGTGCACGGTGGCGAATCGATTCATTCGGGTCCTCTTCAACACTTTGCTCTACAGCGGCAATTGTTTCTTCGGTGCGCACTGTTCGACGTCTCTGCGGATGCGTATTATCACATAGAGTAAACGTAGTGCGAAAACGATCCATGGTTAACCGAATTAATTGCTCTGATGGACGATTATGTCGACCATAAAATGGACGGAGCTTGCGGTAAACTTCGCGAACTGAACCATTATTTTCGAAATAAATTTGCACGATTTGCAAGCGTTGTTCTTTTGTCAACCTGTTCGTGATGAAATGGCAAACCAAACTAAATATTTATCACTTGACAGCTGACAAAATCGCCGCCAGTTAAAAAAGTGATGCCAACTTAAAGTTCTATACCTCAATAAAAAACACCCTTTACATTCATTCTTATGGCTGCGTCAGAAATCTTTTTACTTATATAGGCACAAAACTAATGCTTACAGTCATGAAAATTGTAGACAATGTGTATTATGACTTATAAAGTCTAGTCGACTACTTAACTCATTTTTCAAAAAAAAAAAAAATGTCAGTTAGGTCGGTTAGTTAAAACAGCCACGATAATATGAGCATTTAAAAAATTATTTTTTGTTTAGGTAAATGTTTTAAAAATATAAAAAAAATTAAATTGCTCTAAAAATGTGGTATTTTGATATATACATTCAGTTTCAACAACTTTGCGGATGAGTGCAGGGAAAAATGCTTTTATGCTCTTAAAATATAAGATTTTAGCTAATAAATAACAGAATACCTATTTGCGCATTTGTGCGATTTTTGAGTTATGAAGGTTTTTGTGAGAGACTACAGTTGCTAAAAATCAATGTGAAAAATACATATTAATAATTATTTTTTTTTATTAAAAAAAAAAAAAATTTTTTTAAAGGCACATAAAGTATGCTCTAATTTACAATTTAATTTACTAATTTAAATTTTTTCATGCGAAAGTTACAGCATAAATAGTCAAATATAAAATACAAAAAAGCCCATAAGGGGTTAAAAATGTTTTTTTTTCAAAATTTTATTTTAAAAGCTCGTTTTTTATGTATTTATTAATATTCATCAATAAAAAATAACAACAATTTAAAATTACGACTTGTATGAATTAGTCGCACTTTCTCTAGCATTCACCCCACTGTGCAACGTTGGCAAAAATTAATCGATTCATATGTAAAAACTGATTCAATAGAATTCATTGAATCATAAAATCAATTGTAACGAAGTTAATACTAAATGACTTTGAAATCAAAAAAGAAACTAGAGCACAATGTCTGAGTTGTGAAAAATCGAAAAAATCGAATGATCAGAAATACAGTTTAACAATAGATAAATAGATAGGCAATATATGAATGTCAATTTGCACAAATCAAACGGCAAATGTTATAGTCTGGATCTAAAAAGAATTTTTATGACGTGTAATTCCAAAAGACTCAAGACTTTATAGGCAAAGCTTAATTGAGTTCGACATTTTATTGCATTCGGATATTGTAGCTGGTACATTCAATAGGGCAGCAGTGAATATTTAAAATGGATTAAAAAATTCAACAGAACCGCAGTTATGTTTATGTAAGCCAAAGAAAAAGTCTTTGAACTTCAATGTTGAAAGCATACAAATTCAAACAGTTTTGCTTTCGATGATTAAAACACAAAACTGGTTTAAGTAAATGTTTAGCCGAAATCACGATTTTTCATTTTATCGGTTCTTAGCAAATTCTACAGAAAACAGGAACAACTCATTATTTATTTATATCATAAAATGATCGGAGTAACTAGACCATATGACTGTAAAGTTATTAACAGTAATCTTAGAAATGTTTTTGTGACTGACTATACACGACCTATGCCTTCAGACTACACGATACGGCTATACGGCAAGACTATTCGGTTATTCGTGGCAAATCAGTCAATCACAAGATTATATTGCTCTATTACGTCAAAGTATGCAATATACAATATTCGATAGTTTCACATGGTCTCATGTACATTCATGGCGAATGTGCATATTGCATACTTTGAAAGTGTACCTTTCTAAGAAACGTAGTTATTCGATACTTGATCAGAACCATCTCCCGTGTTTCGGTTAGGCGGAGAGATTCAACGTTTTGTCACAATGCGAAAAAACGCATTTTGCATATTGGATAGTTTGACGTGGTAGGGACGATATTGACGATGGAAATATTGACGCTTCTGTAATAGATTAAAGAAAAGTTGTACAAGGTTCCTTTAATCTCTTACAAAAACGTCAAGATATCTAACGTCAACGTCTTTCACAAACAGAAGGTAAGTCAAAATTTTTAAATCGTGGTTTAAGTAAAACAAGAAATTCATTTTGGATAAAAATTATCAGTTTATCAAAGTAAGCTTAATGTTATGTGTCTTACGTTACTTTGAAGTGTGGTTTTCTGAAACAAAATAACGTATCATCAACGTTTTAAACTATATTAAAAAAACGAAAGCTTAAATAAAATTATAGTTTGTATTAATAATTGAACAAATTTTTGGGTTCTTTTTGCCTTTGCATATTATGTTGACAACAATAATTGAAAAAAAAGAATTTATTTAGATTACAACTAGAATATTGCCGGAAAACATAAATAAATAAGTGGTGGCACAAGATATAAGGAAAACAAACTATATATTCAGCCTTATTCTATTTGGCGTAGGCAATATCGTCATCAATTTTGAAACAACATCAATATAACACAACATCAATGCTAACTTTGTATTCCCTAACAGTGTTATGACGACGTTGCCTGTTTATCGATAAATACAATACACATATCCAATATTCGAGTCAGCTGATTCATTTTGTTTACTATTTTTGGTAAAAGTGTTTTTGAATAAGTAAAAGCTTTGTAAATAAATTAAAATAAAATGTTTTTATTTCCTATTGGGACGATGAAAATAAAAAAATTTAATAGTGAAAATAAGATTTCTCAGACAAAAGTCATGAATTTGCCAGTTACTCAAGGAAAAGTAAGTGATAAATTCTGTCATGTTTTTGGAAAATAATGAGAAATGTTCATCTTTTTAATATTTTAAAGTTATTTTCGGCTGAACAAAACATCATTTAGGCATGTATTGGATACAATAGAGCCTAATTTTTGAAACAAAAGGGATCAGATCAACGTTTATTGGAGGTTGGAGCTTCCTTCAAAGGGGCTCAGTGCTAATTGTTTATATACCCCGCCTCTAGTTGCTTCACACTCAGCACTGTTTGGAACCTTTTTTTAATTTAAACCTCAAGTCCCGCAAGATCTGTAAAAATAATTTTATCATACAGTATACTTTCTCAACACACTACTTACCTTACATTTTGCCACTATGTAGTACTTATTGGTGGACCGAGGGAATTTAGTGCAGTCGCAACACTTTCCCACTGTAGTAGAAATGGGCGCGTGTCGAATTTTTAAAACACGACACGGGCGAACGCGAATACCATGATATTAACACGTACGAAACATGCACGCCAAAAATGTTCCCAACACGAAACTGCACAACACGCACGAAATCAAATACAATGACAAAAAATTGTTTTTAATTAGTGTTTTTTTTATGGGAGTTTTTACAATTTAAGTTTAAAATAGTGCGTTTAAAAAAATTAAAAATAAATCATTTTTGTTTCATTTTCTTGTTTCATACGTAATTTATACGTTTGCCAAAGCAATCAATGAGAGAAAAATTCTTCCAAAATCGCTTCTGGCTTGGTCGTTCGTTACCAATTGGTATTTTTCATCATTTCTACGAATAGCTTCTTAAATTTTATTTTTCATTTTGCTCCCAAAAATTAATTACTTTTTTTAAGCCTAAATTTTCAAACAGTGGTGCCAAGTTCGCACTGTCAACAGCTGATACTATATACGAAACTTTAACCTTAAAAGTGCCATGCCATGGCTCGCGCTTGCGTGTTTGACGATACAAAATAGGCATTAAATTTTTTTCCTGGAAATTCATGCATACATATTTTGCACGTAAAATCGTTTCGTGTTTTTCGTGTCAATGTTGCTGAATACGATACGAAACGAACACGCACAAAATCAGATTTTCTGACACGAACACTGCGTATTGAATTGTGCGTGTTCGTGTCACGAAAAAAAAACACGACACGCGCCCATCTCTACACTGTACCTTGAAATAATTAGGAACACTACCCCTGCGGAATCCTTTAGCAAAAGAAGTACTTTTTTCAACTCTTCCACAAGCTTTTCAAATTGGTTGGGGTTGGTAATTATAATTTTGTCCATATTATATTTTTCACTTTTTGTAAGAAATTTTTTCAAATACATAACAACATTTACATATCTACTTTAGTATTTCTTATATTTCACTTTTCTACTATTTAATTATTTTTTCAAATTCGTTGACATCAAAAGCACTGACGTCGTGTTATGTTGCCGACGCCAAATAGAATAAGGGTGATTGTATACAAATTTAGCAGTGAGTCTATACCTGATAAATGTTTATCATGATAAAAGTCAAATCATTATCAAGAGAAAAATTCATTAGGTGTAGGTAGACTAGATTTGCAAAAAATAAAATGTTTACGTAATTTTTAGAAAAAAATATAAATATGAAGAAAAATATTGATGTTTTTATGAAATAAAAGCTTTTTAATAAATATTAAGTGAAATATTGCAGGCCTTGGGACAAACTTTCTTCACGACGACAGCGAAATTATTATTTATTATAATAAAAAACCATAACATGTTCGCATGTATGCTTGCATTAACAAAAATTTGACAACGGCTCTGCAGACGTTTTTTAGTTGTTATGATAAATTTCTATCAGGTATAGACGCTATGTTACACAGAGAAAAAACTGCCTCATAGAATCAATAAGATTTTCTCTATGAAACGTTTTTAGGCTAAGGAGTATCACAGCAGAAAGAAGCGAAGATTTTTTCATAGAGATTCCTTATTGTTTTTATGTGGTAAATCTTATTAATTTTATCAAGAAGAAAACCACATAAAATCAAGAAGAAATCTTATTATTCCCAACTTTTTTTTACTAAATTTTTGTTATTTTTGGCACCAAAAAAAAAACAATCCAGAGAAAAACTTCTTGATTCTATTATTCTATGGATTTCTTATTGATTTTATTAGGTTGCCTTATTGATTTTTTTAAAAAGGTTTTCTTCTTGATTTTATTAGGCTATCTTATTGATTTTTTCAATAAGGTTTTCTTCTTGATTTTATTAGGTTCCTATATGATTATGTGTAAAGCATCTTATTGATTTTTTTAATAAGGAAATCTTCTTGATTTTATGAGGTGTCTTGTTATTTCATATCTATAAATAGACACGGACAATTTTTTTTCATGATCTTTTTCGTTTTTGTATAAGCATGTTTGCAAAATTATTTCAATGGTTATTCAGACTGCTTGTTAGCATATTGGTTAGAGTGTTTGTCTATCAGTCAGAAGTTTCCTGGTTCAATACTTGTCTCCTTTCAAAGTATATGGTATAGAATTTAAATGAAAATATATAAGCAAAGCACAAAGAATAAAGAAAGACATATTTTTTTTTTCTTTTTATGAGTTAGCCTCATAAAATCAAGAAGAAAACCTTATTAAAAAAATCAATAATATAACCTCATAAAAACTACAAGATTTCTTCTTGATTTTTTCAAAAAGGTTATCTCTATGAAACTAATAAGATTTCCTTATTGAAAAAAAACACCACAGAGATTTCTTATTAATTTTTTTCTATTTTGTGAGGTAATTATTAGTCATTGTTTTCTCTGTGTATAAATATTTTTTTTTTTTTTTGAAGCCCGTTATTTAATTTTTTTTTTGTTTTCAAACTGATTGTTTATTTTTAGAATTTTGGCAGTTGTAATTTTATAAATTATAATTGTACTTCTATCTGTTACAGTGCATTGTGCTTGACGCTAATACATACATACATCAAGCTTCATTCAGCTACAAAACATTGTCTTGTTCGAAATCTCGTTTAATGTGTATACGTGCTTGAAGAATAAGACCGAAATTACTCGTCAAGCATGGCAAAAATTCTTATAACATACAACCGGTTTTTACCAATACCACCATAATGCTTGATGTGATTTTGATAAATGTATAGTGCCCTTTATATAACTATTTTCTATTTTTCCCTCTAAAGCTATAAATAAGTCTCAATTGAAAATTCTAACTATTTTCCCCCAACAATATACATATGTACATACATACATATGTATACATATAATTTTATTTCACAAGTACTCACTGTTTTAAAAACTCACCTGATGTATATAAGAGAGGATTGATTACGTAATTTGTTTTTACTTTTCAAGTAAACAACAGGTACATTTTCTGCAGAGGAAAGAAAAATAAGAAATAGTATTAAAAAAATTAAAATCATCATATTTCTATGATTTTTATAAATAATGTCTGCGTGAGTCATTTGAAACTTTATATATTAAAGCTTCGAGCATGTAAAAAATATAACGTCAACACGAGTTATGTTGTTATGAAGAATAAAAGCGTTTGCCAAAAATTAGATAAAATGTTAAATAAAACGTGTTTAAATACTCGTAGTTTTACCAGCACCATTTTAAACTTTTACAATAATTTTATTTATTTGAAGTAAAACAAATTTGCATCATTACTTCAACATCAAGAAAAATGGATACATGCTGTTATTCATGAAAACCTTACACACATATCGCTCCTTTATTGCAACATAGACATATCTCGAAAAAAATTAATTTTTTAAAATTAATAATGCGTTACATTATATTTAATCTTTTCTTCTTTTCTAAAAAAAACATATTTTTATATCTTCATTGATAAACTTATTTTCTGCAAAACTAGCTTTTTGGAGTTATGCGCCTGTTGCAAGAAAGGAGATACTTATATGATTTTCACAGAGGTACATATCAAATGAAAATGGGATATTTTTTTTTTTTTTTGACTTCCGGCTATCAAAAATAGGAACTTATTGTATTTGTATTTCTTGTAAATAAGTACAAAGTATTAATAAATTATACATGTGCATATCGTTACCTTCACATAGAAAGGCCCTAGCTTAGTATTTTTTTCAAATCGTGTTTTTGTATCGAAAAATTCAAAAATTACAATTTCAAAAAAATAATGGACTAGGTCCTTTCTATATTGAGGTGACGATATGTATGTTTGTATACAACTAATTTTGGAACATGTTTTTTTTTTTTTTGTCAAATTCATGGAATTTTCTAGCTGTACACAATAATGTATCATTCAAGGACTATAGTATGTTAGGTTAGGTTAGGTTAGGAAGGGTGGTGCTTTACCGCATCACCACTCGAAGACCCATTTGGGTCCATTGTGATTCTCTTAAAGGACTATAGTATACTAAACGAACATGAAGTGCCACCAACATTTAAATTATATAAAAAGTGGCTTGGCATTATTCAAGTGATTTCGGCACTATTTAGAAAAAGATTAGGCACGAAATCAAGATTTCCAATTCCCATCACTGTTACGAAGTGTATATTATCAGCCTTCGTTAGCAGTCGTATTACGAGTATCAATTATCCGGCTAAGAAACGACGTAATCGTTTCGTCAAGTAATACAGTGATAGTGATACTGAGACCTAAGTGTATGTGTATATAGGACTGCAGTCTGATGGACACAATCACAAAGGAAACAGACCTTTGAAGAACCTGGACAGACTAAGCTTACCTCAATATTCAATTAAAAAGAAAAACAAGCATTCAATGAAAAAACTAATTAACTTCCAATCAATCACGGAAATTGTAGTATTAACTCAATTGAATTTTTTTGTTTGTTTTTTTTCCATTTAGCCAAATATTACATTAACTAAAAATCTTTTTGAAATATTTAATTGAAAAAAGTATTCAACAATAGCGGAGTTCGATGTTTAATACAAATTGTCTTGCGTAAGTGCAAATACAAAATATCGTAGGTTTTCTTTAAAATCCAACAACAAAATATACACACAATCCAAAGAAAAGCTACGATATTTTGCATTTGCACTTACGCAAGAAAATTTGCATCAAACATCGAACTCCTCTAATATGTTTTTCTGTGTAGACAATTACCAATTTAATCGGATCTATTTGAGAAACTACGACTAACAAAGTTGGGCCAGCAAATATAAAGAAGTCTCACCAAAAATATGTTAATGATAAGATAAAAGTATGAAAGATTTCTTTTCTTTTCTTCTCTTTCTTTGCAATACATTTTTTAAAAATATTAAATATTTAGCTTCTTCATCTTTGGCCTTAAGCCAATTATTTAATGGAAAAATTAAAAATTGATCTCTCTAGTAGAGGTAACATAAACTTACTTTCACGTCATTGTGATGCAACATCCTTTTGCCTTTTTCTATAAGATTATATCTAATCTAAGGTTTGCGCCAATAAACTCGGTTAAAAGTAAGGCCGAGTTAAGATCTGGAACCATATGTTCCAGATCAGCGTAACCACTAATTACTAATGAAAAACTGTTTGATTAGGACACGTATTTATTAAATTACACCGTTTTATACACAACTAATACACAATATTGTAGAATCCATCATGATTGGAACCCAGCAAAAAATTTCAAAAAAGTTAATCGAGTTTGGAACTAAGCATTTTTGGTGAAAGCTGTTCCTTACTGGATTACCAACTTAATGATTTTAACAAGGCGTGAGACTAAAATAATCGATTCTTGCGAAGTAGTTATGTTGTTTATTGTAGGAATTAATTATATTTTCCGTTGTGGGAAATAGTTATTTTTTTCTTGATTGAACTACTTTTTTTAAATATGCCGTTGTTTGAGTAAATGGAAGGTCTTGGCTAAAAACTCAGTTTGCTTAAATATATAATAACATTTAAGAAAAATGTAAATAAATTGAAAAAACCTATTGTTTTACCACGAAATACAACATTTTGTAAAATTTCTTTTATAAAGTCAATTGAAGTGGGTTATATTTTATTCGTATCCGTGCCTGTATTGTTACTTATAAATACTATATTTAGAAAAATTTCAATTGCTTTCATTGATGAACTTTTATTAAAACCGTAAATGAAAAAAAAAATTATTTAGAACTACTTATATTTAAATAATTATTTTCCAAAATGTAAGTACTTATTTTTTAGTTTAAAATAAATAAGTAGGCAATTTAGAAATATTTATAATTTATTTAAAATAACTACTTACTTTGGCAAGATTTTCACGTCTTCTTTTAAAACCCAAAGAATATGTTCAACTTCTGCTTCTTATTTTTAAAATTTGAAGTAATGTGATTTGTAAGCGAGTATTTCAATTTGGCAATCTAAAAAGTAAGTCATTATATGGCAAGTAGTTCTAATGGTAATGTGTAATTTTTTGCTGGATTGTCATAGGCAATTTTACTGCTAGAATAAGAGTGTGTCACCAAAGCGTTTACATGTTTTTAAATTTTAAATTATTTTTTAATCGATCTACTAAATATAAACTTTATTTTGAGTCAACTTTTACTTTTTATCCTCACTATATCAAATAATCTAAAGTTCAAATTATTTCGAGTTAAATTTGAAATAAAATAAAACATGTGATGAAAAATTCTCTTTTTTTTAATTTAATTTAATTTTTATTTTTAAACAACGAAAACCCTGACCTCCTGCAATGTTTTATGTGGTGCTACAAGAACATTTTTGCAAAAGTCTGCTTGCTACCAACTCTAAACCATGTGTATCTTATTTTCAACATTTATTTTTATTTTTTTATTTTTTTCTAGTTTCAAAATGACAGAGTTGAAACTGCAGATGCAGAGATAAAACAAAGTGACAAAACAATGAATTACACATGTGCATACGTACATACGTACCTCCCTAAAAACAAGACATGTTGGCTCAAAAAAAAACCCCCCGCCAAACAAAACACGAGTAGAGTAATGTCTCCCCTTCAGACCAAGAAAAATTTACATGTGCATAGGAATTTTATTTCTTAAAAAATACGAGCTGAAAAGTTTTGAAATTTTATTTGAACTGACATTAAATAAAACAAAAGAATGAAAAAATTATCCAACCATTAAACGTTCTACATACATATAGGAAGTCGAAGAATTAACTTGTAGCAAGAAAAGAACATTGCATGTGTCCAAAACTTAGCAGTGGTATGATTTCTTTGAAAACCAGTCACTCCTAAGACGAAATGTATTTTTTTTTTAACTCAACTGAGAAGAGTTGTTCATCTTTCATAAGTAAGTGATAGTTGAAAGGATATAATAAATTATGTTGAAGTGCGTAAGCGCATGAGTACAGAAGTGAATGAATGAACGAATGGGTATGTGACAATGTGAAACACATCAGCAACAAGTTAGCTGGAGTTACTTGGGAGACTCACGTTTAATTTTTTCCCTTCACTTCCTTTCAATTTATAATACACTCACACTTTTCAAATTGACAACTAGATTGCTTTCAATTTCACCCAGGCACATTAAATGAGGTACACACATTAGATGCAACTCTGCGCTTTTCACAAAGTTTCACAAAGTAATTGTCAAAAAATTTTATGCATCAATCAAGGCAAATTAAAAGTAATTCTCTAATGAATTCTGCGTTATAACCGTGTTAACAAAAAATCAGCTGTTGACTAATTTATTTTAAAAATCATGGTTCGATTGGTAAAACAAAATTTTGATTAAATTTTTCTCAATGAAAATATGTGTGTGAAGATGAAATGATAAAGTTAAATACGTTTTAAAATAATATCGCATACGAATCAGTGAATCAAACCCAGCGGAAAATAAAGAGAACAAATCATACTATTAAACTGCATTCACAGTCTATCTGAATTGTATTTCTGTAATTTTTTAGAAGCTCTTGAAAAAATATGACTTAATGAAAAAATATGAAAAAATCTTAATTCAAGTTCTGTGAGGGAAGTGGCCAATGTGGCCAAATCCTTCTTACACAACAAATCAAACCCAGCGGAAAATAAGGATAACAAATCATTCCATTAAACTGCATTTACAGTATATCCGAATTGTATTTGTGAAATTTTTTAGAAGCTCTTGGAAACAATATGACTTAATGAAAAAGTCTTATTTCGAGTTCTGTGAGGGAAATGGCCAATGCGGTCAAACTCTTCTTCCGCAGCGAATCAAACCTAGTGGAAAATAGAGACAAGGCATCATTTACACTATATCTTAATTGTATTTATAATTTTTTTTAGAAAATCGGGAAAACATATGACAATGAAAATGTCTCACTTCGAGTTGTATGAGAGAAATTGTCACTATCGCCAAACCTTTGTCCTTTCCTCTCTCTTCATTGAAGAGAGAGGAAAAAGTAATTCCAAGTTCAGAAAAAGTAATTCCAACTTTAACTCTCATGGATTTTGGCCATGGCAATAGTGGATGCATGATCTGTACTAGAGACCTGCGCAAACAGTCTTGAAATGTAAATACGTCTTGTTTTTTAAATGTATTGCTGTAACATGTATTATACTAAACCAATTATAAATGATGTCGTTTAATAAGCGAATCACTATGGATGTATTGGTGTACGTGTATATGACTATTTTTAAGCGATGTCAAAAGGACTTCTTTGTTCGTAAGAAAAACTCTCAAAAGAAGTAGTGTTGATGCGTGTATGATTGTTATTTTGCATATTGTACGTTTGAGGGTATGTGTGTCTAAGATGTAGATGGTAAGCAATCATGTGTTTAAGGGTGGTTTTTTTTAAAGCAAGCGCACAAAACTAATGTCAACGCATGTGTGCGTTTATATGTGCGCAGAAAAATAAAAGATCATACACACAACGTGTATGCGTATGTACATGCATGACGTTTGTATACGCGCCCTTGCGTATGAACAAGCAAGCATTACAAATTCTTCCGGCATGAAGTATTTTCTTCTTTACTCCTATACCTGCAATAACAGAAACAAATTTTTTGCAAACAGTGCTGTTAAGTGTTTCTTTTAGAATATTTTGCTGCAGTAAAGCATATGAAAAATCCCTCATGTCTTAAAAGTTCTTGTAAGTGGTCTTGTGCAGGGGTCTAGTATGTATGTGTGTAGAACAATATTTGCTTATATTTTTTCCACTTATAATCTCATACAAAAGAGTAAAATATGACTTAAGCATTTTTTCCTTATTGCCGCAGATTTATTTGTTAATGTAAACACTTGTCTTGTCTTAATTTTTCTTATATACAGCCATGTCACAGAGCTCAATTCCATTCGGAAACGGAATTCAATCCGTATTTTGGTGCTTTAGAAAACGAAAAACGAAAAAAAATTTCGGAATGAAATCACTTTTAATTTCATGAACGGAATCAACATTTTCTGCATGTTAAAGTAAAAAAAAACATTTTAAACAATTTTTTTTTTTCAATTAAGAATACTATTTTTCATTTATTTATTCAAAGCTGGATTACAATTATTTAGTTTTTATTTATTTATTATGCAAATTTCTCAGGTCATTACAAAAATAAAATCAACAGAACAAAATGTACGGAATTGGTTTCTTTGATATTGCCATACCATTTTTTTATGTACTTTAACAAAATCTTCATATTGGCAGCACACAAAAGAAAAAAATACAAGACAGAATTAAAATATGCATACAAAAAAAATATATAAAACGACACACTTGTAAGATTAAGCATTTTTTTTCGGATTGACGAAAACGATGGGAATCTGAAGCACCAAAATGAAATTTGAACGGAAAGGTTAATACGGAATCAAAACCATTCCGAACGAAATCTGTGATACGGCTGATAATAGAATTTTTATGTTTTACGATAAACATTACAAACCGAACTTAAAATTTTACCATATTTGTAATGTAATTACAAAATAAAAATATTTTTGTAGCTAAAATTTAATGGCGATATTTGGCGACATTCGGCAAGTCATTTGTCGAGGAGGCTGAAAATAAATCTGACGACGGAAATCACTGTGATGGCTCCAAAAAATATTAAATAACATTTAGACACATGTTTTGTGAGGTTGCCACTTTTTACCACAATAATTTTTTTCAAACTACTGCCGCCACCTATACGTCAGGTCGACTAGTTTCGGGATCGTCTTTGTGTATGTGTTTCTAAGACATTTTCCAGTGATGTTCTAACTCTTCCCATTCGTATGATACTCTTTAATTCCAATAAGCTTCTTCAAGAGTCTCCGAATTGTGTGAGTAAAAGTATTTATATTAATAGGACATTTAAACTTCCCTTAAAGTTCGGTCACACTGCATACCAAGGAAAATCCTTCTGATGCAGACACGTCTTTATTAAATTAAACAATTGTCTATTATATGAAATTTTATAAAATTGTTAACGTTAATTAATACGTGTCTAAATCAAAAGGTTTTTCGTTAGTATTTATTTAGTGGTTACGCTTTCTCGGGCAAATGTTTGCCAAGTGTGAACGTATCTTTATTAATGTTACACATCGGCTTATTGTACATACGACATACATACACACATCCATACATATTTAACGACGTCTGCTCAGAAAATATATTGAATTTCAACACAAACACACACATGCACATATAAAAATCTTGAAAAGAAATTGTTATGATTATGCATTTTAACTTGTCAACGGAAGGAAGTTTCCGCAGCTCATTACATTTCAAATGATTGGTATATACATATTTAATTGATTTTGACTGAAACATTGAGAAAGAACAATTGTTCCACGATTCGTTGATATTAAGAATACGATATTACAAGAGATTTCCACATATCCATATGCCACAACCTGAGAAGTGATGTTCTAAGTAATGCATTTAGAATTTATTATTAATTACATTTTAATGTCATTCAATGCGACAGATATGTATATAATTTATCTATCTTGAGAAATTTTTAACTACTTTTGTTGCACTCGTACATATGTATGTAAACCGCAAAGAAAATGAAAAAAGACTACTTTTTTAAATAGATAATCACTCTTGTCGGGAATAAAAGGCAAACATTTTATTCACTTGAAATATTTCCCGTGAACAAAATTAGAAAATAGTATACTGACACAACAACAGCGCAAACATTGGCGATCACGTGAACTTTTATTCCCGATAAGGGTGAATATTTGTCGAAACATTAATTTTACATATTAAAATATAATTAAATATTCTTTAAAAATACCTTTATATTGCAGGGGCGCACTTCCTAGCAATGATTCTTAACACCGTTTAGGTAGCGCTACCTAAGTCGCAAAAGTGAAAAATTTCCCTAAAATTTTTTATTTTCAATTGCTTGGGAGCTTTTCACTTTTGCTGCTCCCTAAACGGTATTAAGAATCATTCTAGAAAATTGTTTATTGAAATCTTAGGTAAATTTTTCTTCTTGATTGTTTCCTTGAATTTTGAAAAGTTTTCTACCTATGGACCTGAACAGGGGAAAAAAGGTAAAAAAAAATAATTTTTTAAAATTTTTTTTTGCGATTTTGATCTTGAAGATGAAATTTTTTTGATTTTACATGTTAGCAATTTTGGTTCTTTATGACAAGAGCTACAACTTTGCCTGCGAGAGTAAATCAAAATTTCGAACGGTTTGCAAGATATGAGCCTGTAAAAATGCAAAAATTACACCGAGGCCCCAAATCTTTGGGGGCCCATAAAAAAATGTAGATGACGTGGGGCGAAACTGGGAGACACGGGCCTTATTTTTTTGTGGTCTTTTATCACCTAGTGGTAACCGTATATGGATATAAATATTTCAATGGCTTAAAAAATTATACACAGCGTATTTTTATTGGTAATAAATGTTGTAGTTTAATATGGAAATAAGTTTTTTTTGTACATTAAGAATATTTTAAAATGTAAAAGGAGAAGAGATGAGGAAAGGAAAACCATGTAAACAGTTTGACTACAAATTGTCTCTATATTGTTTGATGTAAAGCCGCGGTCGGCATAATAAGGGCGCCGCGCAGTGTTGCCATATTTATTTGATGAAAAATCTTCAAGTCGAGCAAAAAAAAACTTTTTTTATGACCAAAAATCTTTTTTGTTATTTTATTGAATGAAAATGAGTTAAAATTTATTTTCTTTCTTGTGAACTATTAAAAATAAAGCCAAATAACACAAAATATTTAATATATAGAATATGTGTAAGATCATTATGAAGCAAATCAGAAAATTTGTGAGTAGTTTGGTCAAAAAATCCCTCAATAATATATTAAAAGTAACAAAAGTAAAATTTTTAAAAATCTTATTTTAAGATAAAAAATCTTTTTTGTCGTTTTAACATGTCTAAAAACTTAAAAAATAAGATAAATCTTCACATATGGTAACACTGGCGCCGCGCCTTTTAATATACTCTTCTATTACGTATGTATGTGTTCACACAAATTGTTGAGAACAAGTTGTATGTATTTTATACTCTTAAGAATCAGCGTTGCCAGAATAACATTTTTCCCCAAGAATAAGACAATATGTGTGATGAGAATTTACTAAATTTTTTATTTTCAGAAAGTTATTATGGCAACTCAGAAGGGTTGGTTTGTCAACGTACGTTGTCATGCATGAAAATATATGAAAGGCATTTTCAGGCATACATATATGTATCTCAATTATGTTAAGACAATTTTTTACAAAACTATCTCTTTACTCACCATTACATTGACGTAGGAAAAACAAAAGATGTCTTTCTTTATGAAAAAAAATTAAGTGTTTCTTCTTACCATAATGAAATCAAGTTTGGTTTTGGAGATTAAAAATTTAAAATTAGGGAAATGAGACGAAAATTTCACTGGCAACACCGGCTTGTGGTGAGAGTATAACACACACAATTGTAAAATGTAATAGCATAGGTTGCCGACCACGGATATAAAGTTATTTAATGACGACGCATTTGCGTATATCAAAATTTGACATAATCCCTGTTGCTAATTTTTGGAGTAGTTACGTTTTGGAACAGTCCTATACTAGTTATAAAGAGACAGAACTAAGAAGCTTGATGAAATATCGGCTGCACTTCTCTACAAGCGACGCGCTGTCCGTTTCTCTCTCTCTTTTGTTTGTCATGTAAATAACATGAAAAAAAAAATTTTTTTGCATATGCAATATTTCCATTGTAAAATGGAATGCAGCAAGTGTTTGTATGTATGTATGTGGTAAAATTTTTTATAAAGGAATTTGAATGTCTTCTGCGTCATTACAAATCGATCAGTGTTTTAATTCACGACAATATTTTATTTTGGCGGCGGATAAGTTTCATTTAAATTTAAATACGCTGTAAGTGTTTTTAATTGTATATATGTATATATATTTTTAAAAGAAAAACTATTTTATAAAATACTAGTACAAAACCTTCCATAACAGGCATTGATATAAACTAGTATAACAGCAAATAGTCCTTCAACTAGTATGCAACTCTACACAAAACAACTAGTTGTGCTCCTATGACAACCCAATGTAAAAGTCGATAGTTCGTTGTATGAAAAAAAAACAGATGTGCAACCAGTCTGAATTCAAAAGCAACTAGTATGTTTCTGACCACATACTACTCCTTTTATCTGCAGGGAATGAACGTCAGTCACTAGTGTATATATGCATGTGTATTAAGTAAATTGCTAAATTTAAAATGGATCATTACTCGTATCATCTGGTTTTTTTTTCATAGATTGTAGTTTTTTTTTCTTCACTTTAAATAGATATAAATCTGAAAAATTGGCAGGTAATTTTTGAACATAAGATCGATGAAACTTCCCTATAGAAAAGATTTTCTCTCGGCAAATTTGAAATGAGTCTGTCAGCGTTCAAAAATTTTGTTAGTACAACGATTTATAGTCATACATAATAACAATTTCTCTATCGCTAGTTAAGCGAATTCAAATGTAGATAAGTTTATAAAAATTTGAGTTTATTAGAAGTTCAAGTTAAAAAAAGTAAATATCATAGATGTTTAGCAGTTAACATCTTATTAGCGGTTCTCTTTCGCGCCTATACATTATTATTGTCAATAGTTTTTCTTACGCAAGTTTGGTTTTTAGTTGTTAAACCAGAAGTTGTTTTTAACTCGGTAAACAGAGCATAAGTTTTATATAAAAATTTCAATACACTGTATTATTAGCCATTTTTTTTTAAATGAAACTGGCTTCTTCCACGATGTTGACAGAAAATATTCTATCAAAAATTTATATTGAAAACAACAATAACATATTAAAGTTTTTCTGGTTTTAATTACGGTTGAAGTTTTTATTTCGACACAGTGGAGCAAGGCCTTAACTTTTATAGAAATTTTAAAAATATTTTTACAATAATATAATATATTTACAATTGATTGTCTGCACTAGAGACGATTTATATAACATATAATAACACTAAATTTCTACAATATTTAATAAATTTCTGACCAAAATGGTTGTCGTGTTACAAGAACAAGAAATTTAACAAGTTTAGTAATTTCTAATAAGTTTACATGTAACTTCTAAACTTATTATTAGAAGAAGTGCACATACAAATACATATCGTTACCTTAATAGAAAGGCTCTAACTTATTATTTTTTTTTTTTGAATCGAGTTTCTTATATATTTCGATAAAGGAACATCTAATGTATCGAAAAATGCAAAAAACTCGATTTCGAAAAATAATGAGTTAGAACCTTTCTATATTAAGGTAGCAATATGTATGTATGTACATATATATTAACATTGTACAAAAAGGAAACACAATCAAAATGTGAACTTAATCCCGTATTCTAAGCTCTGTGACAAAATAAAAATTATAATAAATGACAATTTTTACATTGCTTAAAATATAAAAATTTTCATTTGTTATAATTTTGTCATTTGTCACAAAGTTCAGAATAAGGGGGTTTATTTAAAATTTTAAAATATCTAGTGAATAAACATTTGTCTAAAGATTGTGGAAATATAACATTCTCCTAAAGCAAAACATATATTCTATGTTTTTTTTTCCCTTTTACCACAACATCGCCTAATATTTTTGTCATTCGTTACCTCGCTCACTAAGAACAAAAATTAAAATTTTATTTTCATTTTATTTCAAACGGATATAAAGGGTTTTGCAATTCAATTTCACTACAAAAAAAAGTATTTTGAAATCGGCAGCAAACAACATTGTGAAAGAAAATACTTTTTAGTAAAAAAAAAATATTTGTAATAAAGTCCTGCACAAGACCTCTTACCAGAACTTGTAAGACATGAGGGATTTTTCAAATGCTTTACTACAGCGAAATCTTCTAAAATAAACGCTCCTTTGAGAGGTACCAAACTGACAACGCTACATAAACAACTCTTTTTCGTTGCGATAAAGCTAATTGCTTTCAACTTGGTTTAATTATTTTTCTTCGAAATTATGTTTCTGTGTTTGGTTTTGATTAGGCTAAAGTTCGTGTTTTTAGGAAGCGCTTTTTTTAATGACAGGCTAATAATGCCTATAGGTATTCATTGGGAAAGGAATAGCATTAATAGATAGATGACAGATGGCGAAGTAAGGGGGCTCAATTCTTTTAAAACTCTCTTAATGTGCTGTATTTAATAGTTTTTGGAGCAGTATTGCAGCTCCTCCGGTGTAGAGCAGACGCACTAAATTGAATTGTCTAGCCATTTTAAGATTATTTTACTTCGCTGATAATTCTGCTGCAAGGGCAACAAAGGAGGGTAACAAAGGAGGATGTACATCAATGCTGGACACCGAAAGATATGTATTCGCGTATGTGCATGCATTTTTAAAGGGTGGTTAAATTTTAAGGGCCGATGTTGAATGAGAACCACACCTAAACGTCAAGTTTTTTTCTGCATTTCATTTGAAATTTCTCAATTTCAACCGTGGAAAGATATACAATCGAGCAACCCTTTAAAGTTATTCAGGCTTATTATCAAAATGGGCGTTCAAATCTAAATGCATATCGTGCACTTCGTTATTTTTTCGGTCAGCACATTCGCCACATTTTCACCTCAGTGGATTTTTCAGTAAACAGAATTGCCGCATTTGGACGAAGGATAATCAAAGAGTGATTGCCGAAAAACAAATACAGCCACAAAAAGTGAGTGTTTGGTGCGGTTTGTCGGGCCGTATTTTTTTCCAAAATAAGGTCGGTCAGCCAGTTACTGTGAATGGTGTTCGCTATCGTGACATGATAACGAACTTTTTATGGCCCGAATTGGAAGATATGCATGTGGTCGATATGTGGTTTCAACAGGACGGTGCCACTTGCCATACAGATGTGCAATCGCTTTACGTGAGTACCTGCCATTACGGCCTAATCTCACGTGTGCCAAAGCACCGGGTGTGGGTTAGACGCCAGACCAACGCCCCCAAGCACCCTTTTAGAATGAACCTATGGCCCACTCCATAAGGCACATAGGTTGCAATCTTTGAATATAGTTATCCCTGTATTATATTCAATTACCTTGCTGAGGTAATTTGAGCTATCTAAACTCTGCTGCTATGTCCGTGCCCATAGCAGCTCTGTTGAATGGCAACAGCACCTAGAGCAGTGTCTGGCTGACCGCGTCACACCAACCACTAGCATTGATTTAACACTGGGAAGCCAAGACTATTCTCCCAGCGATGTTTGGTAGCAAACCACAACCACCACGATAATTCTCCGGCTTCCCGCTTAGGTGTTGTGTATACACCTAAGCGAGGTCCCCAAGAAAATTCCTCAACCATTGCCGGCACAGCTAACCACTCATCCATAAAGAACCCATGCCTGTGTCGCCAAATAACCAGTGCCTACTCCACCCTTACCAAAATCATCCCTTTAACACCTTAGGGGTCTACCCCTTTGGGGTAGGACGAACTCGGCATTTTAGCAAAGGAAACTGACGACCGCTACATGCACTCAAAACTTCAGAGCAGCGAGGACCACTCACGCGAGAAGAACGCAAGCTCGCCACCAAAACTTCTGCGCCTACTAAGACCCGACACTAAAAAGTGAGAGTGTCCTGGGGTCGTATCCAGGACGAAAAGCCATTTTAGCACAGAATTTTTGACAACCGCAATGCATTTATCTCTAAGCAGCCCAGCTGTCGGGCAACCGGCACCCGTGGTACCAGAAGTAGCCTCTGGTTAGACCTCGAAGTTCCACCACAAGGGCTTCACCTCTATCGTCTTTTGAACTCAGGGGCAGTTCTAGGTGACGCTGCACCTAGCTGACAACAACGGGCGTACAATATTTGTTTTCCTTTTATAAATATGTGCACATCCGTTACTCTGTTTATATTCAGAGATTGGGTAGTAACACATAAGTTTTACGGGTAATGAGCCAAAGGTCCGTCAGCGGAAAAAGCTACATTACCCCAGCTGGGGCCCCGGGATTGCCACACCCGTAGTCTACAGAATTAATCCATACACTCCCCTGGGGGAACACACTTGCCATACAGCTAACAAAACAATGGATCATGTGATTTGACACCGTTGGACTTCTTTCTTTGGGGCTATTTGAAAAAAAGTATGTAAATCGAGAAGCCAGCAACAATTCAAGATCTAAAGGATGAGATAATTCGGCACATTAACTGCATGGAACCTCATTTTTGCCTCAGCGTCATCGAAAATTTGGACTGTCGGATAGAGGTGTGCCGATAGAGGTCGTAGCGTCCATTTGGCCGATATTTTGTTCCATACATAATTAAACCATACCATATTATCATAATAAAAAGAAATGACAATAATTTCTTAAATAATTTGTGTTTTATTCAAAATCAACATCGACCCTTAAAATTTAATCACCCTTTATAATAAACCGATTGATACTCGCCGCTCTGGGGCTGTTTTGACCGGCGTAGATGTACATACATCATGAACATATGTATGTAAGTATGGATCATTAGTACTGAATTGATGCCGGGAATGGCATCTTCTTTCGTTTCGTTTCCTTCGTCCCTTAAACAGTCCAACAACAACTAAAGTGGCTGGGAATTCCTCCTAGAACCATTTGCTCCCTACGATTTTTGTAAAACAAATCGACACGCCCTAATGTACTTATTTCTGTGCATGTGCATATAAATAAATATATGTATGTATCTTACCCAGATAGCATTTTGTATCATAATCGAATCTTTTCCGAATCAGCTTGACGGGAAAAGTAACCGCATGAGCTCATAAATGATCTCCCGTTATGCGAAAATTGTACCCTACAGATTAATAATCCCAGAGAATCATTTATGATGTGATTTGCTGAATAATTTTTGAGAAATTTTCTGGTATTATTTAAGTCATTGGGCTTCATTTTGCGACTTCTTTGCATTTCGTTCCTCTAATTTCAAGAAATCATTATTTTATCATACAGATAAATCCTTTTTCAATCACCCAAGTGATAAATCAGTTTTTAATCATCAAAAACGATCTGAGGAGAATCATACAAGAGATTTTTGCAAAAAATTATCACCCAAATGCTGGCTGGGTTATTTTCAAGTGTTGCATTATTATAAACATGTCTCGACAAGAAGCACATGCACTGATACTTACACATGTATGTTTGACGATTTATAAAAAGACAGAATTTACCTCTAAAAAATTTATACACACATAAATATGTATATCTGTGGTAAAGAGGAAAAAGTGCTTAAATCGAGATATGTTGATTTTCAGTTAATAGTAACTCCGTAATCTGCATTTTCGAAAGTACCCCTGGTCAAAATCTCAACAAATTTGTGTGATTTTTCAGGAAGTTATTGCACTATGACCTATATTTTTTAAACTATATTTTTTAAACTTCGAATAAAAGCTTAATTTAGGTTATACTTTGGTATATTTCAACTTAAATGTATTGCTTGTAGTGTGCAGAAAGATATACATGTGTATCTGTGGCAATAAGGAAAAAGTGCTTAAATCATTTTGCAGTTTTCCAGGAGAGCCCTTTTAAGCGTTCAAGCCGATTTTCTGAAATTTATTTCTTTTACAGTTAAGTTTTAAAATTATCTGTTAAGCTTTAGTTTTTTAAGCAAACATCGTTCTACACACTATAAGTAATACATTTGGGTTGAAATATACCAAAGTATAACCTAAGTTAAGCTATTATTACAAATGAGATTAGAAGTCTAAAAAAGAGAAGTCGCAAGTCATAGTGCTATAACTTCTTGAAAAATCACACAAATTAATTGAGATTTTACCCAAGGGTACTTTCGAATATGTAGATTACGTTGGTACAATTAACTCAAAATCAGCTTATCTCGACTTAAGCACTTTTTCCATTTTACCACAGATATATTTAAAAAAATAAAGGTTAACAGAGAATTTCCCAGTGAAATAAATTTCAGAAAATCGACTGGAAGTGCTCTCTTGCAAAACAGTAAAATATGACTTAATCAATTTTTTTTATTGCCACAGATGTATACATATGTACAAACGCCATTTTTACTTCTTTCTTTTAGGAAAAATATTAAAAACAAACATTTTTTTGTGTGAGCCAATGTGTGCTCCTTTTGAGAGCTTTTACAGCAAACAATAACAAAAGCAATAGAGACAACACGAGTTTTATTTCATCCAAAGAAGACTCACTACCTATAAAAATATCAAAGAATATACTACACAACACCAAATTACAACACCAACAGCAATTATTACAAATGAGAAATAACAACAATAAATGTATCATATTCACGTACGTACACACATGTGCATACAATGTATGTACGTATGTATGCCATACATATTTATGTATGTATGTGTATAACTATGCATTTATGTACCCTGCAGAAAGTGCGAATAGTGAAATTGTAGTGATTTACTACTGACATTGTCACCAGTACTACTGACCAAGTGTACCCCAGCCAATGTAATCATCTATTGGCATTTAACATTAGCTTGTCATTGAAAATCTACCACTAGACTGTTGCACTACTGACTAACTAGTTCTTTTGGGACCACATGGAGACATTGACACCAAAGATTCACTAGTAAATTTTAGGAGCTCTAGTCTACAATATCGATATTTCCTCGCTCGTCGTCAGTAGTAAAATTATAGTGATTCTGTAATGACATAGTTAATAGTGCTACTGATTAGGTGTACCCAAGGTAATGTAATCGCCTATTGACATGTAACATAGGGTTGTCATTAAAAATCTGCCAGTAGACTTTAGCACTACTGAGAAGGTAGTTTTTTTACGACCATATGGAGATATTTGAACCAAAGATTCACTCGTAGATTTTAGTGACCCTCGTCTACATATATTTTTTTAATATTATTGCACAACATAATAAAAAAGAAAAACAAACTATTGACGCGTTTACTGACAATAGCACCAGAAATACACCTGAACTGTTGTCTCTAACGTATCTCTACTCACGCATGTCGACATTTTAACTAGTGCAATTGTCGCTGGAGAAAGAGTATTGACATAGAGACATATGGTTCTAGGCTGACTAGAGGGTATCTATTAGTCTCCTGCACAAGATATCTTATAAGAACTTTTGAGACATGAGGGATTTTTCAAATGCTTTACTACAGCGAAATATTATAAAACAAACGTTAACACCATTGTTTTCAAGAAATTTTTTTGAGTATTGTAGGTATAGGAGTAAAGAAGAAAACACTTCGTGACGGAAGAATTTGTGATACTAGCTTCTTTCTACGCATAAGCGCGTGTACAAACGTCATGCATGTATGTGTGTATGATCTTTTATTTTTCTGCGCACATGCAAAGGCACACACATGCATTAACATTAGGGTGGGGTGTCGTAAAGCCATAATGGCTTTATGCCTCAATCCAAACGGACATAAAGCCATAATTTTGATATGGCCTTAAGTCTCATGCCAATTTTAGTGAAATGGGACATAAAGCCATTATGGTTATATGTCCCATTTGATGTTTTGTGTTACAAATGCTTTATTTCACTAAATATGCCTATTTATCTATGAAATTAATGATTTAAAAAAATCCAAAATTTCTAGGCTCCAGGAATTACAGCTGCAAACATTTTGTGAAGGGAAAAATCCTAAGTTATCATTGGAAAACATTTTTTTATTCTTGTGACGCACGCAGGAAAACTTTATTCAGCGAAGCCACCTGCCGCGTCCTACTGGAGGAAAAAACCCCTAAGCGCGGCCATAGGCCGCCACGCAGAAAAACTTTAGTATGCGAAGCCAGATTTCAATACTTAACTTTAGTGTCTCAGAAACTGAAATGAGAGATAAAGCCGCTTTCTAATATTGCTAAAGTGAGCTAAGGCCATGATGGCTTTATCTCTCATTCAAATGAAAAAAAAATGGCCTTATCTACCATGGTATTAAAGCAACCCCCCCGCCCATGTTTAGTTCTATAAAATTAAATATAAAGAGCAATATACATAAGCTTTAAGATTATATAATTCTTTTTTTTATTATTGTTTTCGGAACTTAAGCATAATTCTTATATGTAAATGAAATTAAGAACAAAAAATAAAATAAAATTTTTCCTTTAACAGAATCTTAACAAAAACAAAGTAGTAATGTAGTTAATTTAATGAATTATATATAACTTTTAAGAAAAAATTAACAGAACATCCTTTATTATTGTCCAACAAATTGGGCATAACGTTTTATTTCCTTTTGATTTAATTGCTTCATTTATTTTCTGCTAGCAAGGCTGGCAAACCTTAAAATGCTTACATGGATTAAACACTAATTGCCTTTCCTTATCGCAGCAAATTACGCATGATAGTGTTTCTTTATGGTTATTATTGGTTTTCATACAATTTTCTTCTAGATTTTCTTTATTTTCGTTTTCAAACTCATCATCGGATGTATGGATTTCATTAATGTTGTTCTCTGCAATCATGCAGTTTTCCATTTTTGAAAACTGTGTGAGAGTTTACATCAAAGACAATTTATTTTGATTTAGTAAGCGAATACGTTTGTGAATAAAATTGTCGCGTTGTTCAAAACTACGTTTTCTCGGTTTACATAACGCAGCATTACCAGACATTGCTTTTAAATAATCCATAGATTTATTTGAATCAATATCTAGTAAAACGTCCAAAACCTTAAAAACAATTTCCACGCTTAGGAAGCTGCATATTTAATTGACTGTGAAAGCCTTCAGCAGAATTACTTGTTCGTACGGGTTGTTTATAAACTGTAAAGTTGACAGGTTGCTCCTAAAAATTGTTAGATGGTAAAATATACAAGTTCATTTTATAAATTTCAATGAAAACATTATAAATATTCACTTACTTTTTTCATCCACTGATGCTCAAAGTATTTTATAAAGGGTATAAAGAAACTTTCTCGCGATTGTCCACTAATAAATTTTTCATCCATGGCTTCCTTTCTTAAAAGATGGTAAGCTTCAGTAATATGAGAAGGTTTCAGCAATGGTAGGTATACAAATTTTGAATATAAGCTTTTGGCTTGCTTATTTCTGTTCAAATGTGATATGAATCCCGTTATTTTAGATGCCTTCCTACGAAGTGCGTTGGTGTAATGGAACCAACAACGGATCATTTTTACTTCTGGGTATACATATTTAAAGGCGTTGCGTATGCCGCATTCGAAATCACTGAACACGTTTTTCGGATTCATATCTATTACATTTGATTTTATATATTGTAAAATGTGTATGTATGCTTCCTCTGTTTTATGTGACATTAGTACATATGTATATAAATGGATAAGCCTGGAAGGTGGAATAGATATGTTTAAGTTATATTATGTTGGTTTATATAAAAAACATATAAATTTAAAGCTACTTACGTGGTCGCTGTGCATTGCGTGGATTATAAGTAATTGTTTAAATTTATTTGAAGCGGGTATAATATTGAACGTACCATCAACAATATAATTACATTTTTCTAAATTACTCTTTTCTCGTACAGCTTTAGAAATTGTGGGCGAAATAAATAATGTGTACGCAAAATTTAATTCAATTATAGTGTCTATATAAAATTGTTTTCCAGCATCATATCTAGACATTCCAAATTCTTTATTAATTTCTTGATTTTTTAAAAGTTCAATAATTTCTTCAAAATTCGTAGGTGCTTTAGGTAATTTTTCTTGTTTGATTCGTAGCAAATTCCTACGCATTTTACCATATTCAAGTAACATCCCCCCTACTTTATGCTTTTTACAGTTATCGTCAAACAATTCGCGTACACTTGATCTCTTCAAACTTGCAGTTTTAACATCGTTTTTAATTGAATTTATCACTTTTAATTTTTCAAAAAGATTATTTTGCGGCCCATGATTATGTACCTTGTCCTGTTTACCAACTTTACGACAATATAACGCACTGTTGAACTCAATTACAACTGCCATATTACAGTTCTTTTCATAACAATAATAATAATCAGCATTATTATATTTGTAAATATTTATATTTATAAATTTGCTGTTCTTTTTCTACGTATACCAACTTGCCATTCTTCCCAAATCCGGATATTATATTATATCCAAAAATATCTTCCGAATTTTCCATATTATATAAATCTATAAACACGTGGACAATCTGCAATGTCGGAATTTGATTGATTGCCAAAAACATTTTGACAGACAAATGCATTTTTGACATAAAACAGGGCGACATGAAACAACAATATATTTTTTACATTGAATATGGTGACATGCAATCATTATTAAAAATATGGCTTTATGTCTCATTTTCGGAAAAAAATTTATGGCGTTAAGTCCCATTATAATGAGACTTAATGGCATATGCCCTTATGTCTCAATGGAATGGGACTTAACGCCATATGGCTTTATGTCCTATGGCTTTGTGACACCCCACCTAACATTAGTTGTATGCGGTTAATCACATAATAGCTTACTACCATCTACATATTACACACACTCAAACGTGTTTGTTACAAACAATCTGTCTTGCGACATCGCTTGTTACAACTGATATACACATACACCAATACATCCATCGTGCTTCGCTTATAGTACGACAGCATTTATTATTGGTTTAGTATAATACATGCGACGTGAATACATTTAAAAATCATGACGTTTTTATATTTCAAGACTGTTTACGCAGCTCTCTAGTATCTATACATGTATGTATGTGACTACAGTCACTCCCAAAATATTTTGTTACATTTCTTTCGCATGAATTTCACTTTAAAACCTGAATTTCACTTTATGTAGGTATAAAAAATTGGCATGACTTAGACTTGTGTCAAACTCATTGAGTCGGTCGTTTTTGACACAAACCATGGGTTTGTATCAAAAACGACCGACTGAATTAGTTCGACCCAAGTCTAGCATGAATTAGGCAAGAAAAAATATGTGCAGAAGTAGTGATATGTTTATCTTGACAAAGGCATATGAAGTAGACTTGGATTGAACTCATTCAGTCGGTCGTTTTTTGACACAAAGCTATGATCACACCCATGTAATTTAACCCTTCACCATCTAATGTATTTTTTAGTCACTATGTCACATAAGCCAGCTATAGTCAGCCCTTACATAATTTTAGTTCTTCCGCTTGCATTACACTTTTAATTTTTTTTTTATTTTTTATTATTTTTTTTTTTTTTTGTTATTCAAAAATTCACTTTTATTTTTCCACTTAAGTCGAACATACACAAATACTAGCATACATACATATATATATATATATATATATATATATATATATATATATATATCAATATATATTTATAAATATATATAAAAATACATATATGTATATATAGACACATGTGAACTCTTTCTTAAGTGTTATAGAAAAAATTTATCTAGTAAAGGTGACCTAGCAGTTCTCATAAAATTTATGGATTATTAAGGCTCAGCTAGCCGACTGTAATGGAATGCAAAAAGTAATGTACAGATTCCTAGATTGCGGTTACTTCACTATAACCATTTTCATTACTTTTCACTTAACAATATCTATCAGCTGTTTCTTACCATTGCAGTTACATTCCATTACAGTCAGCTAACTGGTCATTTAGTCCTTTAACTTGACTGAAAGTGCTAGAGAATTTAATGGATGGATTACGAATAGCAACCAAACTTTAGTTGTGTTTTCAGTGTCCCAAATTCTATTTCGTATGGAAACTGATAGAAACCGCGAACTTTTAGTTGCTTCATAGTTAAAAACAAATGGCAAAACTAAAAAAAAATTAAATCAAATTAAATAAATTACTTCTTCTTAGGGAAGGCGTAGGCATGGACAAAAAGTATCTATATATCATAATATCGATTTTTTAAATTCCGATAGATCGATGCTATTATAACAGCTGAGTTTTTAAGCAGTTGGGTTTTGAAAATAAAACAACTGAAAATTTTTAAAATTAATGAATGAAATATTTATTTGGGTACGATAAATGAATGCCTGCCATTTACTAATTAAAGATTATTTGAAGTAAATATTGCCCGGTGCTACGACGTAGTTGGCCAATCCGTGAAGTCCGATTTTGGCATACTTTTCCCATCATTTCGGCCGATATCTCACCAACGGCAGCTGCAATGTTATCTTAAGGGGCTGGAATCGGGTGTGAGTAGTCCCTCTAGACGAGCCAAGGAAGAGCTTCGTTTCGATAGAAATACATATCTCACGCAACACGAATTTTGATAATAGATTTCAATAATTTTTCCAAGCGTTCTTCGTTTGTTAGTCTATTCATGGTGAAATGGCAAACTCAACTGAACATTTTTGGCATTGCCACATGTCAGAAATCTTTTTCTTACACTGAAAGAATTCACACGGAAAAAGCGAATAGCAAAGAAATCACACATACTTTCTATAATGCGAAGTCTAACAGAGGTTCCAAGATATAATTTTGTTACTCGTAAAATGAGTTTAAACAGAATCTGAACCAACCACTTTTAGAAAAAAAAAGTCAAATGCAGTGAAGTTGTAGATAAGCTGCAGACATTTTACGCCGGTTATTTACATGTCAGGCTTCAGTATACTTCCAAAGGGTTACATTCGCTATAACCTTAGAATAAAAGAAGCAGATTGGCAGAAAAATGCGTAAACAACGTAGCGCTTCTAATGTCTAAAAACGCCGCATGTTAAAATATCGATACTTTTTTGTCGATATATATCGATATTTTTCGCATTTGAACATCTCTAGGAACGCTAATATATGCTTTACAGCTAAGAAAGCAAATATTTAATCATATTTGTTATATGCTAATGTTTAAGCACTTTCACTTGACAATTTTCTGGCGTTTTCTTTTCTGAGCAATATACTGCCTTTTACATTTCTGTGTGTTCTTTTCTGAAAAGTATGTATTATTTTAAAAATGGAACGCGCTCTTTTCTACATGCTACATGTTCAACAGTCATTTTCATTAAAGGGGTATGAGTGCAGCATTATATTAACAGTTGTTTTTGTTATTGTCTGTTTTATGCCGAAACTTGTTGGAAAATTGTTCTTCTGTAAACGTAAAATATGCAACACTTCTTAAAACTCAGGTGAGCATTTAAAAATGTCGGCAAATCACATGTAAAATATATGCTACACTTGTCTTTTAGAAAAGAAAACGCCATTAGTTAACGCTGGTATTTCTTGCAGTCTGAAACTTTGTTTACACTTTTATCAGTTGACAAAAAATAAGGTTGCCATACATACATGCTAATTTTAATTTCAGTTGCGTTACCATACATAACAGAGCCCTAAATCAAATCAATGAAAAGTGCCGTTTTAGCATTTATATATTTAAAATAGACCTACGGAACACACACATGCTATTGTTTATAAAAATCGCTAATTATAGCGTGAGAAACAATATTTATCAGAACTGCTGGGTATGCCATCCTTATTTCTATAATTTGTAAGTTTGTTTTTGTATTAACATATGCGTGTGCATTTTTAATTCTAATTCATACATCTTCACTTCATTGGGTCTGTAATGATGAAGAAGAAGAAGAAGGAAAAACTCCTAAATTTGTTTATATCATAATTAGGTATTGGCTGTTGGCCTGCATTATTTTATAAAGATTTTGTTGTAGGCTGCCCTTGTTGTTTTTATCATATTCCGACTAAATGCAACGGAAACAATTAGTAAACTGAGATTAAAATGGTGTGCACAAAGACATATTTGATACCAAAGAAGAAAGGGAATGAAGCATAATTTACTGTCTGTCGTCCCGCTACATAATTTTTCCATTCATTTTCATTCATTTTTAATTATGTATGTATGTATGGCATTTTTTAAGTAGCAAAGTATTTTTTTTTACATCAAAAAAAATATTATTAAGTATTTACATACATACAATACATATGTATGTACGTCGTACATTAGGTTGTCCCATAAATAGTTTGGAAACATAATTTGAATGCTTATAGGATCAAGTAGTTTGGAGATTATTTTACAGATTTTTCGGAAAAGTTTTTAAAGTGCTCATAATTTGAATTTTTGCTAAAAATTTAGTTAGCCGGTCGGTTCTTGTATTTTCTTCATAACTGCTTGTGTCAAAAACCATGATTTTCTTCACTTTGGAAGATACAATTTAAAAATAAAATGTACTAGCTTTTTTTGTATGTAAAAATTATAAGTTTTTTCAATGAAATTCTTCAATTAGGTAGCCTACATTAGAATTTTTCCAATAATTTTTGCAATTATGTAACACTTTTATAATTTTTATAAAAATTAAAAAAAAAACCAATGATGTCTTTTGAAAGGTCAATTAATTTTAAACAATACATGTACATATATAAAATAATATTAAAATAAAAATATATATATAACTAGCTGACCCGGGCAAAAGTTGTTTTGCCTTAAAATTTTATTTTCACTGTAAGTCTGGTTTCGTTGCAAAGTCATGGTGGATTGATATTTCGAAGAAAAAGGAAAGGTGCACTAAATCGACATAGCAATTATTGTTCAAATACCGTTAACCGAAGCAGAAATAATGAATTTATTTATTTTTGATAGCTTGGCCCGGTGCGCTTTGCTCTCCCCAAATTTTTCTTTTATTTTGAACTGCCTCTTGTAAAAAATCACAGCGAAACATAACATAGGCTTATCGCGCAAATAGAGTTTAAAAAATAGTGATATTTATTTAGACATTTTTAGATTTTAATTGAACTATAGTGAATTTTTAATCAGAAATAATTTTTAGTCAGGCTTAAGTTCACTGATTTCAATTCTTTTATTGAATGAAATATTTTTATTAATTAATGTGAGTTTCTAAAGAAGAGAAGAAAAATTAAATTAGACTTTTAAGCTGGGGGAAATACCGATATTTTTCTGTGCAGCAACACACTTCATCATTTTTCACATTCCGTTTCATTAGAATTTAAGTTAAATAGCTGATGTTCATAGCAATCTCTACCCAAGTAGATAGACTAGGGTGCTGATGAAGTGCGTTGCTGCACAGAAAAATATCGGTATTTCCCCCAGCTTAAAAGTCTAATTTAATTTTTCTTCTCTTCTTTAGAAACTCACATTAATTAATAAAAATATTTCATTCAATAAAAGAATTGAAATCACTGAACTTAAGCCTGACTAAAAATTATTTCTGATTAAAAAGATATTTATTTACTTTATTTTTTAATTTATGTTTTTCACGAAAAGATGTTAGATTTGAGTCGGTATCGGGCTAATTAACGCCACTGCACGCTGATTAAGGACACAACGCCTTAACCGAAACACAGCATAGGCTTATCGCGCTAATCTCTATCGGGCAAAACAAGAAAAAACTAAATATTGCGCCATCTGTCGAACGAACTTCAAACTACACAGAAACACTCCTCACACCCCATAGAGCATGTATATAAACCTTGGTCAAAATCGGTGAGTAGTTCTTGAGTTACGGTGCAAAAACAAAAAAACAAAACTAAATATTGCGCCATCTGTCGGACGAACTTCAAACTACACAGAAACACTCCCCACACCCCATAGAGCACGTATATAAATTTTGGTCAAAATCCGTGCAGTAGTTCTTGAGTTTAGGGATCACGAACATACACGTAATTTTTATATATATAGCGATAGAAATTTTGGGACATCCTAATGTACATTGTCGCTGTTTTAACTAACCGACCTAACTAACATTTGAAAAATTTAATAGGAGAGCAGCTTTTATGGTTGTTCGCAGCGATGCCAATTTAGCGCGTTTCGCACTAGATTTAGCGCGTTTTAACTATGCCAAACGCGCTTTTTTCCGTCTTAGCGCGTTTATTAAAAAAAGCGCTAAATTAGCGCGTTTTGAATAAAGTCAATAATATCATTTTAGTTCAATATTTTTTTAACTTTTTTTATATAAATTTAACAATTTTCTAATATCCCAAACTCCGATAAAATTTTTTAAATTAGTTAACGTTTCAGCTGTCGCAAACAAAATTCGCTTGACTGTGGTTAGAATAAAAAACGCGTTTTAATACTGTAATGACAAATATTTTGAAATTTCACAAATAAAAATATGTACTACATACAATGACCCAAAAAATTTACATTACTTACAAAGCATCTATTATAGCTGAAGTGCAAGAAGCATTTGAATCGCCAAACTATTCGACAATTTATATGTTGTTACAAAGTTTTACAAATAAATTAAAAGTATAAATTAAGCACTTCGATTATTGTGAAGGCGATTCTGATTCTGTATTAAATGATTTTAGTTACATAATCAAAACATAATGTCGAGGAACCAATATTGCAAAATCTGAAAAATTAATTGTATATACTAGTACTAATAAATACATCCTCAAAAAAACATCAATGTGAAAAAAGGCCAAGTTCCTATCAAAAATTTCGGCCATCAAAAGCAGTGAGATATAAATTTTGACCAAGTTCTTGTTTGGCACAACACCTATCACTGACATATGCTATGCGTTATATACATTTGTAATCGTAAGGGTGTCATATAATTTTTAGATAATCTGCTAACCTGACAACATTTTTACCGATATAAAGAAATGAACATTATTCTTTCTTTTTATAGATGGGTAAAAATATTGCCAAGTTAGTAGATTATCAAGAAATTATATGACAGCCTTACGATTACAAATGTATATAATGCATAGCATATGTCAGTGATAGGTGTTGTGCCAAACAAGAACTTGGTCAAAATTTATATCTCACTGCTTTTGATGGCCGAATTTTTGATAGGAACTTGGCCTTTTTTCACATTGATGTTTTTGTGAGGATCTGACTACTTCTTGAAAAATTTTCTATGATAACACTTTTTAAACTTAAGGTTTCTGGGGTGTTTTATTTCTATTCATGACCACTGTGCCATTTAAAACTGGCATAGTTACATAAAATAATGGGTTAGAGCATGATGAGTGTTGGATTGTACACCTTAAAATTTAATTATTGTGCTATTACAACGGGTCGCCAGTATGTACGCTATTTGTTAAGAGTCGTCTGGAAAGAAATATGTAAAATACAGCGTCAATTCTAGTGGGAGTGATCCCGCCTATTTTCTCAATATATTTACATATTAAAGTCTGCTTAGCCGAAGTACATAAATCAAAAGGATATGCCCAATGTGTATGTAAGGTTTCAATAGGGTAGCTGATGCTTTAATTTTTGGATTTTCCGACTGAGTAAATCAATTAGGACTATTTGTCTACAAAATTTCAGCTCTCTGCAGTATAATATTACGTAAAATTATTATGGGTGTGGCCCCGCCGACTTTTATATCTGTTAGTGCCTATGCTTCAAGTAAAGTTTTGTAGGAAAAATTTCATGAGAAATACATAACTAAAAACTGCTAAAGCTATGTACAGACGGTTGTCAGATCTTACAATATTGCCAGTAAAATGTGCACAAAATTTCTTACAACCGTGTGAACTGACAATTTTTGTCAGACGTCGTTGCCAGAAAAAGCATTGTCAGTCCATTGCAAGACTAGCAGCTGACAACAAATTGTCAAACATCTGACAATCGTGTGAACACATTGTAAAATTATTGCCAGATATCTGTCAGACATTTTAATATTGTCAGATGTGCGAAGTTTATGCATCTGACAATGGCGTCATTGTAAGAGAATTCTTTCTATGGGCAACACTGCGCACGCTTGATTTTAAAGAAAAAATTTATCATAAAATATAGGCAGACAAAATCATTGCAACTGCTTCTTTATGGTCCATAATAATTTATACTTTCACTTTTTACATTTAACACAAACACAAACGATAAATATTTAACAATTTCTATCAAATGCTTTAAGTCTGGCAACGCATAACAACAGATCTAACAATTTGTGCATATGACAACCGTGTGAACTGGCAATTTTTCTACTGACGATTTTGTCAGATGAATTTATTGTCATACAGCCGTCTGGCAATAAATTGTAAGATTTTCTGACAACCGTGTGAACTGATAAGGAATATTGTGCTGGCAATTTTCGATTGCCAGTACATTGTCAGCACATTGCCAGATCTAACAATATTGTAAGATCTGACAACCGTCTGTACATAGCTTTAGCCGAAGTACATGAAAGAAAAAGCTAAGATTTATGGGTGTAGTCACGGCCACTTTTCAAAACAGGAAATTTTTACTTTGAATAAGTGCAATGTGTATGAAAAGTTTCAATAAAATTTAACTTAATTTTGTGTTTACAATGCTTGTTCCCAACACAGAAAAAAATGATTTTGATATTTGAATACGAAAATCGTTGATTCAATAAAAAAATCTTTCGAATTTTCTGTGATGACGATTTTTGCATTATTGATAAATAAAATTGTATGCACGTTTATTGAATATATTTTTTTTCAGTCAATAAAGAAATTTAATGAATCAAGGAAAAAAGTTGTTGACTGAAATTTTAATTTCAGTGATAATTGTTATTGTGTTGTGTGTGTGGATTAGTCTTGTGTAGTTCATGAACGAACTAGTTCAAATGAACGATTCAGTACTTTGAACTATGTGAACTAGTTCAATTTTTTTACGCGCACTGGTTCAATTTTTGAACTAGTTCATTTTTTGAACTAAGAACTAATACACAAAATGAACTAACACAAAGGCTGTGAACTAAATGTTTTCAACGTTTTGCTTTACTTTTTTACTGTTTGTGTTTTTATCTTCTATACCAGAGCAGCCCACAGAGAGAAAACCGAGAGAAATGCATAAGCGTATGTATATTCATTTGTATAAAAACCGATTGATGTTCGGCACTCTGGCGCTTCTCTGGCCAGCAGTGTTCTATACTCATCCATATGTATGTGTGTATGTACATATATTTAGTTCTTGTTCATCGCTTCAACAAGAAAACACAAGTAAACACTTATACTACCCTATTCACAAAAAATATTTTGGATTTATGAGATTTTTTTATAAAGCAAATTTATTTATTAATTACATAATTAATTAATTTTAGTTTTCATAAAGTATTTTGATCACAGAATTTGTGTTTTTAATATTGTCAAAGACAACACTAATACATACGCATGTAGAATTGTAGATGTAAAGACAGCGAACTAAAAAGACCTAACTAGTTCATTGAACTAAAAAGAGCGATTGATCTAAATGAACGAACTAGTTCATTTACATATAATGAACTAAAATGACCTTTCACTGAAATGAACTAAATGGCTCAAGTCTAGTGTGGATGAATGTCACATTTTTCAACCCCTTTTTTTTGCTTTTGCTTGGCTGCTATTAAAACTAAATGTGTTTGGGATGAGTCGAACCGGCAATCTCTTGACTAATAAACTAACTTACTTACCACTCAGCTAAAGAGCAAATCGTTTTTGGATACGCAAATAATGAATACACGCAAAACAGAAATCATCTTTTGTTTCTTCTAATCTAAAAATAACTTTGTTGAGTAAAAAAAAAAACAAGCCACGACGTTTTTCGGCTTCTTGTCCGAATGCACACGTATACAACACCAACAATCAAAATAAACAACAACATCAGCACATGACCAGTACCTGGATTCTGTAACTTTTTGCGAACCGAAAATCGTAATATTTATCGGCATATTTATTCGCTGGCTTCAACGATAATGTTATTCCGTAGTTTCTTTTTTACGATAGTCTCCAGCTTTATCTTACTCACCATTTAATTCAATATTATATAGTATCTCTGTATAGAAAATGTGAAAATAAGCGAAAAGCACAAAGAATAATAAAGAAAAACTCAATGAATTTGATCTTGTGATTTAATTTTATTTTTACCGAACCGACAGCGAATATCGTTAAAATATGTTACTGAATAGCAAATTCGATAAAATATCGTTATATTTATTATAGCGATACGATTATCGTAATAAAAGTTACTGAATCCAGGTACAGGTTTAGTCAATCAACAAGCAAGGAAAACACCAACACAAATAAATGACATTAAATCACTGCTGGCCAGAGAAGCGCCAGAGTGCCGAACATCAATCGGCTTTTTGTACAAATGAATGCACATACGCTTATACATTACTCTCGGTTTTCTCTCTGTGGGCAGCATTGCATTAAATGATATTTAAAAATGTGCGGAATTGATAAATACAATATTCAAGTTAATGACAAATATTATTGAAACTAAAATTTTATTCAATAACATGGTTTTATTGGTGGTTAACATGGTTTTAACTATTTATTAATAGTTCTTGTCTATTTTTTCCGTGAACCCCTGATTGAAACTTCTGGTTTCTTAGATTTTTACTAGGGATCTCTGATCTAGATTAATTTGTGTACCAAATTTCAGCACTCTAGTGCGAATTAGAGTTTTAGCTGATAAGACTTCTTGGTTTTAAGATTTTTCCATTGGCTTACTCATCTACACTTGCTTGTGTATAAAATTTCAGCCCTCTAGCGTAAACTTTACCTTTAAATTTTATGAGCATTGCCCCTCCCACTATTTTAAACTCACAATATTGTTTTGAGCAGCGCTTACAATTCATGCTTATTTTCTTCTAAAATATGCTAGACCGAAGTAAATTAAACACAAGGCTAAAATTTTATGGGAGTGATCACGACCACTTTTTTAGGTGATAGTTTAAATTATTGTATACGTGTAACGTATACGCAAGGTTTCACTAAAATGGCTTAAGTTAAAAGCTGTATATTAACAGCCTTATTTATATAACTTATTAAGGCTTTATAAAGGGGTTTTAAGACAAATTTTCATTAAAAATTTTTCTTAAAAAGTCTTAATAAGTTTTATTAATAAGGCTGTAAGTTTTCAGGTTCAAACAATAGTAGCGTGGCCCCGCCCATTCTGGTTAATTTTTTTTGATTTTTCAGATTTGTCTTGCTGGTTTCTCAGCTAGACCTATCAAATTTCAGCTCATAAGCGCAACTTTTAATTTTTAATTTCTATGGGCGAAGCCCCGCCCCTCTGACTAAAATTTCCGGGTTTTCAGGGTTTTCTTGTTGCTTTCTCCCCTATACCTATTGCTCCTTAGCCCAACTTTTAGTTTATAATTTTAATGGGCGTAACCCCGCCCACTTTTCCAAACTTAAGATTTTTTTTCGGCCGCTGCTTATTATTCCTGTCAAGTTTCGTTGCAAAGGGATAATAATACATATAGAAATAGTATATCTAAATATTCTGAGCCGTAGTACACGAAAATGAGGTTGAAATTGTATGGGCGTGTCAATGCCCAATTTTTTAATAAAAAATTTTTAGGCTTACTTTATCGCAGCATGTATGCCGAATTTCAATAAAATATCTTCCATTAAGCGCCTTAGATTTGTTTTTTTTTTAATTCTATCCTTTATGGGCATAGCCCCGCTCTCCTGGGCAAAATTTTCGGGTTTTAAATTTTTGTTAGTTCAATGCTCACCTAGACCTAGTTCTGTAGCAAATTTCAGCTCACTAACACAGATTTTAGTTTTTATGGGCGTAGCCCCGCCTCCTTGGTTAAAATGTTTAGGTTTTCAGATTTTTCTGGTTCATTGCTCACCTAGATCTACTCGTGTGCCAAATCTTAGCTCTCTAGCTATAGCGGAAGTGCTTCATCAATTTGATGAGTGATCAGTGAGTCAGTGAGTATGTCTTAAAATATGCACTTTTTGCACCTCCATATCTCCGGAACCTTTCATTGTAAAACTTTCAAACTTCGCATATAAGGTTATATGAATTTATTATAATTATGATTTAAATTTCATAATTTTACGGTCGTGGGGAACAAAGTTATGAGGGCGGTGAAAACAGCTCGAATGGCTTCCTGTAAATATACACACTGCGTGCATTGGCCGGAACTTGGTGTGGCGCACTGCCGTGCGCCTAGATACATACATAGACTTTTATTAAAATTTAATTTAGCGCGTTTTGCTATAAATATTTGACAATGCTGTAAGTTAGCGCGTTTTGAGAAGGGTCGTAGCGCGTTTGGGTTATAAATAGTTGGCATCGCTGGTTGTTCGTATGGTCGTAGATGCAATCATTTGAGATTTATTTAGAGATTAACTTACAAATCGTTTATGATGAACATTAAGAATCGTATGAGGCTCCTCAATGTTAATATTATATGAGACATTGCGAGAGTTTTTGTTGAGGCATTACGACTGGCGATTATCATTAGTAATATTAAAATAGATAATTACAGGTAATTTTTAATAATTCCAGAGCGGGAAGGGGGGCAAACGCAATTCTAGGAGGAAATCCCCTAAGTCGATTTGGGCAGACAATTTATTTGAAAAGCACTAATTTCTTTGCGTGATTTTCATTAAAAAAATTATAGACTAGTCGACTGTCGGCGCTATGAAATAAGGCCCAAGGAAATAATGCCCAAGTAAGAAAAAAAAAATATTAAAGAATTTTTAATTGAGCTTTATTTAATTTAGTGTTTTTTATGGGAATTGTTACAATTTAAGTTTAAAATTTTTAATTTGGGATTATTAGTGCGTTTAAAAATTTTAAACTTTTATTTAATTTAATTTAAGCTTTATTTCATCTTGAGTTTGGTTGGGCTTTATTTAATTTTTTGAGAGCTTTACTTCATTGAGCTTTTTTAATTTAGCTTTATTTCATTTAAATTGGGTGGTTTTTTCATAAATTATCTCTTCAGCCTCATTGCTTTTAAAAAATTTATCTAATTTTTGTTTTGTTTGATAATCCAAATTACATGTAATAATTCTTAAGGAAAAAATAGCACCAAAGATGATTTTAAATATTATTTACAAACACTAGCAGAACGGAACATCATGCTGTTCTTGAAGGTCGCCACATCTTCGTCATCAGCGTGCCTGTGTTTGGCCCACAGTGTATGGAGTCACTTGATGCAAATTTTAGCTTTATATATATATATACATATACGTATTGTTCAGGGCAAATGGAATATGTGCATTGTTTTGATTCATCATATTACAACTTGCTTAATGGAATATGGCAAAATTGAGCGTTCATTACAAAATAACTTTCAGAAAATACATATGAAAGTATGCCGAATATGTTGAGCTTTAATGCTTTTGAAGCCAAAAGAATAAATTAAATTAAAGTTTATTTAATTTAGTGTCAATTAACTATTAAATTTAGTTAATCGCGGAAATAGTAGAACGGACTAATGACACTAATATCCAAGCCAAGTTATAGGTCGTAACTCAGGCTAATTTATTTTTTATAAGCCCGGCCACTTCCATTTTGAATGGTTACTTTGAAGGCAATGTGCGTATTTTTTTTAATGCATGTTTTTTATTTATTGTATCTTCAAATATGAACTAACAATAAGTATTCAAATGCTAATCTAAAATATAATTATTAGGCCCAACCAATGTCGGACATAAACTTAGTTATAGTTATAAATAATACATAACTAGTGATAATCAAAAAGGAAAAATAAATATATTTTCAAGCAGTCCCATCTGGAGTGTTAAGTATAAGAGCCCTTGTATCTCTCTTTTTTAAGCGGATGTGTCCAGTAAAGTTCAAAATATTACGAGCCAGCGGATTAGGATGTGACTCGAGTTTTGTTAGATATTTGCATGCGTATTTTGCAATTTCTTCAGTCACTAGTGGCATATTCAAATCACGATGTATATTTGAATTTTTGATCTACCATGGAGCCGATGTTATCATAAGTAAAATTTTATTTTGCCTTCGTTGAATTTTCTCTACATTTTAAACTGAAGCAGTGCCCCGTAGTTGAATTCCGTAGCACCATATTAGCTTTAAAAGCGACTTGTATATTAAAAGTTTACAGTCTAGGCTAAGTGTTGAGTTTCTACCAATCAGCCAATGTACCTGAGTTAATTTAAGTTTCATTTGAGTTAACTTAGAGTCAATGTGGTGTTTCCATGTAAGTCGTCGATCAAGGTGTATGCCAAGATATTTCACATGTGAATGTTGAGGAACAACTTGATTGTTAATCCGAATGGTGGAGCAAGTATCTCTTCTTAGGGTGAACGTTATATGGACACACTTTTGTTCATTGACTTTAATTCTCCATAAGTTTAACCAAAGCTCCATCTGGCTAATGTGTTCCTGGAGTTTGCGGGATGCCTCATCAGGGTTTTCGTGCATACTAAGGCAGGCTGTATCGTCGGCAAATGTGGAAGTATGGATACTACTGCTCACAGGCATATCACAAGTATAAATCAAATATAAAACTTGTCCCAGTATACTCCCCTGTGGCACACCGGATGAAATAGTTTCAGGCCTACTCGTATAGTCTCCTTCCACAACAGTGAACTTACGGGAAATAATGTAACTTTCCAAAAGATTTAAAATGTTTATTGGTAAGTAAGTCTTCAATTTTAAAATTAGGCCTTCATGCCATACTTTATCAAATGCCTGCGAAATGTCAATAAACAGCGCAGAACAATACTTTCTTTCTTCAAAAGTTCTTCTTATAAATTGAACCAATCTGTGAGTTTGTTCAATGGTGCTATGCTGACTTCTAAAACCAAATTGATGGTCTGGTATGCACCCACTACTAATTAGAATTGGGGACAATTTTGTCATGAGCAGCTTCTCGAAAAGCTTTGATATTTTTGATAGTAAACTTATTGGCATGTAAGACTCAGCCTTGGTTAGATCTTTGCCCGGCTTTGGAATCATTTTAACCTTGGCAAGCTTCCAGCTGTGTATTAAAGCAGAAAATTGGCGGTATAACACAGAAAAAAATGATTTTGATATTTGAATAACAAAATCGTTGATTCAATAAAAAAATCTTTCGAATTTTCTGTGATGACGATTTTTGCATTATTGATAAATAAAATTGTATGCACGTTTATTGAATATATTTTTTTTCAGTCAATACAGAAATTTAATGAATCAAAGAAAAAAGTTGTTGACTGAAATTTTATTTTCAGGCGCTTCTCTGGCTAGCAGTGCATTAAATCACTGCTGGCCAGAGAAGCGCCAGAGTGCCGAACATCAATCGGGTTTTTGTACAAATGAATGCACATACGCTTATACATTTCTCTCGGTTTTCTCTCTGTGGGCAGCACAATTGCGGAATTGATAAATACAATATTCAAGTTAATGACAAATATTATTGAAACTAAAATTTTATTCAATAACATGGTTTTATTGAAAATAATTCTTGTCTATTTTTTTCTGTGTAGGAAATAAAGCTCACAATCAAGCAGATAACCGAATATATGAAAGGGAATAAGGGTACACCTTACAAAAAAACTCTTTTTTTATCCTATAACTGGAGAGCTGCATTAGTCCTTTAAGCTTTTATAAACTCTGGGAACCAGATAAGATAAGTCCCAGGTAACAGCCAGTATTACGATAAAATAAAAGGTTGATTTTCAGTAAGTTTTCATCGACTGAAGAAAGCTGCATCTTGTAACATCCTACGAAGGTCAGTATGAAAAAATGTGTATAGAGCTGAGAACCGTAAATGCAACTGCTCAAAACTACACTCTAAATCATTAACTAACATTCTGCACAATGAAACAAATTGAATATAAAATTCTTAAAATAAAACAAGGAAATCCTTTTGCAAAAAAATGTGTCTAAAACGTTTTTCTTTTCATCCGCTCGAAATACACACTAACAAGCAAATATTAATAGAATAAATAAGAAACACAAATAAAGGAGTCGTCTTCAAATTATTTCGAAAAATTATTTCAAGTTCAAAATGCTAAAATAGTAACACAAGCAACAACAGCAATTGTTTTGATTTTTTTTATGTTTGTTTATTGTTATAAAAATAAAAATCAATAAAATAATATTTTTATAAAAAGCTGCATACCAAAATAAAAAAGTATTTTTAATTCATAAATAAAAAAAGTGGTTGTCTGCAAACTAAAATTAAATTTTGAATTTTCAAAATTAAAAACTGATTTTTTTGCATTCATTCAACAGACAAGAGTACAAAAGAAATGCTACAAAAATAATTTTAAGAAAAATTAAAATAAAAAAACAAATTGTTTCATAAATAAAACACAAAGTTGTTGCAATAAAAAAAGAAAAACTATATGTATAGTGTTCTTGCAACAGCATCGTCATTAAATCCAAAATTATCCTTTTTTCTGCATAAAATTTATTTATAACATCCGTTTATTGAAATTGAAAGCAGAGCAACTAAAATTAACATCATAAGTGAACAAGTTTTGTTTAATTATAAAAATCATATACATACATACATAAAACATTTTCGAATATTTTGAACGCCTGGCGTCTGAGGCTGGCAATCAAATCAAACAAACACGGGCCACCACTCACTATCTACGTCAGTTTTACTATTTTTAGTTGTTGTGTTTTATATTAAAGATGGTCATTAAATAATTGGACAGATGTTTAAAGGAATAGAAAGACTCATGCACTAAACATATCGGAAATTATTTTTCTAATGAAGAAAAATTTCTTTTAGAAAAGGCTTTTGAGAAAATTTTTTATGAAAATTACTTTTCTTTTACTAGCACGTTTACATGTTTCTGTTAGTCTTTGGCTTCTGCACAAGCTGCTGCATTGCCAACCTTTACTTCTACAGCGTAGTAATTTTTAGTATAATGTGCAGAAAAACATAATTGTATGTTAATATATATTATGAGAGATTTTGGCTAGATCTAGTGACGAACTATAAATTTGATATGTAGGTGCCATCTAGTCAATTTCAGCTAGATTTTGCGCAAACACTCGTATTTTTTTCAGATGCAAATGCACCATAAGAAATAAATTTTAGAAACAGTACCTTTTTGAAGTATCAATTTATATCAATAAATAATCAATCAATAAATATCAATGCAACTTTTTACAAAAAGCATAGAAAAGAAGTACTTTTTTTTATAAACCTATAGTTTAAAATACCACCAATGTGTTTTTTTAAATAAGTTACAGTGAATTTCGATTATAGCGACCTCGTTCGTTAAAGCCGAAGTTCATTATAAACGGAGTAAACATTTCAGTGGTGTGTTTTTCTTGCAACGAGGTTTGCTTAAATTTAGAATGATTTACGGTCATCGAAAAATACTTTTTATAACTAAAAAAAAAGTAACATCCCATCATATTGTGCCATAACCGCGAAAAAGGCTTAAGCGACACAATTTTCAAACTTCAGTTTTTGACCAAAATCGTAGTTATAAACGTACGAACTGTTTATAAAATATCAGTTTAAAAGTGTGCACATTTTTGTTTGTATTTTTACCAGTTTTTAGGGTTCCGTACACCAAAGGTGAAAAGGAACCCTATTGTTTTCGCTACACTGTCCGTCTGTCCGTCACACGGTATTTTATCAGGAACAGTAAGAGCTACGGACCTGAAATTTGGACACAGTATGTAGAACCTTGGCCGCTACAACAACAAATACATGAGAATTAAAAATTAAAGGGTGTTCCAAAACGAGCAACGAAAAATGTTAAAATTCCATGTAATATACATACAATTGTATGAACATATGTATATTGAAACTTTAAATTTGTAAAATTAGTGTATTTTTATACAGACTACAACAATTAACACTAAAATTAAAAAAAAACTAAAATTAAAGGGTGGTCATTCAGTTAATGCAATTTTGACTATGTAATTTTGACAATTTGCTATATCTTGTAAAATGAAAGAGGCAAACACTTGAAATTTTCAAAAACGGTAAAACTAAAAAAACCGAAAATTATAAAATCGCCAAACCAAAAAAAAAAATCGCCAAAAATTAAAAAAAATCGCCAAAACGAAAAAAATCGACAAAATTAAAAAAAAATTCTAACACTAAAATAAATCGCCAAATTCGAAAAAATCGCCAAAATGAAAAAAAACGCCAAAATGAAAAAAAAACGCCAAAACACGAAAATGTCGCCAAAACTAAAAAAAAAATTAAAATAAAAAAAATCGCAAAAATGAAAAAAAAATCGCCAAAAATAAAAAAAATCGCCAAAATTAAAAAACACCAAAAACCGAAAAACAATCGCCAAAACAACAAAATAAAGTGTCAAAACTAAAAAAGAGCCAAAACTTAAAAAAAAAACTATTATATAGGATGAAGTTTGTATTAAATTACATATCTAGTGTTCGTACGGAACTCTTCGTGCGCGAGTCAGAGTCGCACTCTACTGAATTTATTTATTTAACATATTTTAAATATCTTCAAGTTAAAAAAACCTGAGTATGATTATTGGGAATAGGTGCCACTTTGCCCTCGAGAGCATACAGTATTGCAAAAAGTACTATTTCATAAAAAAATTTCCGCCAAGTATTTTTATTTATTAAATAAGAAAATTACATCTTCTTCGTGATGAAATTCCTTGTTGACACTGTATAAAGATAAAATTATTGCATTATTGCAAATAAAAATAAAATATACTTACTTATGTACAGTAATACGATTATCTGACTTATATTTTCGAATTAGTGTTTTACTTTCAAAATTTTAATTTATGTGGCTTTTTGCAAAATTATTTATTTGTGTACATATATACATATGTATGTATGTACACGAGTACATATGCATTTCCATATGTATAAATGAAAATATACACATATGTATATAATTGCATACATTCGTATGTAGATATACGAGTTCATACAGTGACTACCACAACTGTTCGGAAAAAAATATTTTTAGCACTTTAGCAATTATATTTTCATTATTATTCATTTCTTTTTGTGTTGAATTTCTTCATATTTATTAATGCTCCAATAACTTCAAAATAAGTTGTGTCCAATAAAAACAATACTCTAATGCTACTGTTATTTGCGCAATTATAAACAAAATTTTTGTGAATTTCTGTTTAACATTAGCGGAAATCACTCTCCGTTACAAACTGCTAGTGCAAATATTACAGATGTAGCAAGTCTAGTATATATGCTACATTTTGAAATAACACGGCAACTATTCATATTAAATTGAAATTTCCGACACTGGTAAACAAAAGAAAACCATTACAGGCCGATAAGTGCAACGCTAAAACAGCTGTGTTTATGATTTGATAAGGCTTAAGTTCATATCGGTTTGTAAGCCAAATTGCATGAAATAATTATTAATGAACAAATAACACCAAAGTTAATTTTAAATATTCTGACAAGTAGAACGGAACAACTAGCTGTTTTAGCAGGTCGAAACACCTTCATCATCAGCGTTCTTTGTGTTTGGTCCACTGTGTGTGGTGTCAGCAGAAATCTACATCAAGATTTCTGCTTTATATACGCAACTTTTATTGCAAATGGAATAAGTGAATTGTTTTAATTCATTGTATTACAATTTGCTGAAAGCTTTTTTTTTAATGAAAGCTCAATTTTACCATCTCTAAACTTACAACAGTCTTGTCATTATCGTTTGTTATTTACTAATTATGCACATGTTACTCGTAGTTAATTTGAGCTTTGTATTTTATTTTCCTTATGAAATCTAAGCAACCAAACTGCAGCGCTAGCAAAGTTTGAAGGCAGAAGCTACGCCTTGAAACTGCTAAGATTTATAAATGGTTAAAACTAAATTTTCATTAATTTACTTAAATGTTAATAAAACTATTAAAAGTTTTAATATTTCTATCATATTAATATTTTAGCGGCGGCACGCGGTGGTTCCGAATCAATTTTCATGGACAAAAGCCTTAATTTTTTCTTGTAATAGATTCTTACAATTGTTATGCCATCAGAAAGGAAACATATGAAAACTAATGTAGCCAAAAAATTAGGTCAAAATATTCGCAATAGTCGGATTGACATGCTGCTAAAAACAAAGAATTTATGTTAATAAAAATAAATAAATTTTTCATATTTTATCTGAAATAAATAATGATTCCTCGAAAATTATTATCGATAACGGACTGCATTTTTTTATGTTGGGTAAACTGTTGTCTTAATAAATGGTATGTGCACACACATGTACAATTTGTAATAATATTATATAATTAATCAAAATCACTGAAAAACATAATTTTGTAACAAAAAATACGAGTGAGGGACTTTCTACATGAGACCATCGATATATGTACATACTTATTGTGAATTCCCTAAATGTACTCTTTATCTATATTCCTCATTCCAGTGAGTAATAAACATAATTCATAACGATATTTTAAGTTGTGCTAAATAACGTTTAAGAAATTTATTATTTTACATATTGTCATAAGCAGGGAAACGGCAAATATGCAATTGCATGTTTTTTCTTGTGTGATATATTAATGCGGCAACTAGAAATTAATCCGTTTCAGAACTTTTTATGAATTTTGGCATTGATTTATTACTGCATATTTTGTCCTTTAACGCATGCTTTTACATATATAAGTCTTACATGCATATTTTTAGTATATTTTCGAATTTTTAGAGCATAATTTACGTTTTTAGGACATATTTTGATATATATAGATTTTTTTTTACTTTAATATGCTTACAAGCTTATTACCCAATCCACAACCTAGTGTAGATTGTAGATTGTATTAACTACAACTATGATAGGTGTGAGCGGGCTGTTGTAAGTGTTGCTAGACTTTTAAAAATGTGCAATATTTAAAAAAGAAGAAGAGAAATAATAAAAACAGCGTAAATATTAAAACACACAAAAATTGTATACGTTATGAAAAAAATATGCTGCAGAAATGTTAATGGGGATTGGGTGGATTGGGGTGAATAAAAGATAAGGGAAATTACAATTTCACAAAAAAAAATTCCAAGCGATTCTGATGAATCACTCTTATTCCAGCTTGCTTCCGATTTTGCAACTTTTCGCCAATTTTTGAAAACTTCGCAATAAAAGCGACTTTTTGTATGCTTTCAGCCTCCTAAAAGTTTTGTTGATTTAAAAAAATAAAAAATATTACACTTTGTTATCATACCGAATTTTTTGCATTCTTTACAATTTTGTCGATTTTCAATCAATATTATGGCTGATTTAAAATTTTGCCAATTTTCGTGAGTTTTGCAAAGTTTGCAATAAAAGCAGCTTTATGAGTGTTTTTTTAGCGTCCTAACAGTTTTGAAGAGTTTAAATAATTATTAGACTTTGTCATCCTGCTGTTGTAGCTTTTTGCCAATTTCCGTCATTTCGGGAATTTTTTTATAAATATATATATATATATAATTGCACTAATTTTTATTAACTTAATAAATAAAAATTAAGGTAAATGTAATTAAAAAATATTAGCATTTATAAGCTTATGCATTCCTAATGCCATTCTACGACATTCAATAATCATAGGGGAAAATGTTGTAGGTGTCGTAGCAAACGTTTCTATGGAAATTGTCAACAACATTTTCACAACTATTGTACAGCTTGACGACCTACTACACTTACAATAGGTTGTGAATTGAACAATAGTTGTTAAACTTATACGATTAACATGTGTTGATCAAAATTTTTTATTTTATTTTTCGCCATCTAAATCTCATTTCTAATGTTCCATATAGTGCATACATTTTTCTTATATATTAGGTAGTTATTACGGACGTTAGTTTCAACAACAACTGGGGTTTGCTATTTGTGACGGATTCTGTAACAGGCAACGATTTTTATATGAAAATCTACTTAAATATTTTGTTGTTTATTTCAATAAAAATTATAAATAAAAATCTTGTCTTATTTATCCAAAATACTGTACCAAAGATAAAATCTAATATCGTGATCTCTTTTGAAATTGAAGTTAAATTTTTACGAGAGTATGAAAAAAAAATGAATTTGTATTATTTGCTTTAGTCAAATTTTCTACGATAATTTTGTTTTAACATGCACTTTTAACCTACATTATTTTCTTACGAGTAATACGGCAGTTATTTTCTGTTAATTTTTTATTATAGTTTATAATTTATTATTTATGTGCAAATTTTGTTGAATTTTTTAAATTATTAAAAATATATTTTCATTTAAAAATAAACCAATTTATTTTGTTTTTAAGAGCATATTTTCGAGTTTTTAGTACATATTGAATGCGCATAAAACACATTTTTAAGAGCACATTTCTGGTTTCCCTGGTCATAAGTTTATTTTAATTAAAATTTTATAGAAATAAAATAGATTCATATCGAATATAAATTATTTGCTGGGTTTTGTTAAAGTTTCTGAGCATACTACGCTTCTATCGTTATTTTCAAAATTATTATTATTTGTGGATTCTCAAATAGTTTTTGAAAGTCTTTCCATAAGATAAGAGGTTTGTGGCTGTTCAAAATATGTGGTTGAAGTCTACTGACTGAGCACCAATGAAATATATATATAGACAATGCACAAGCAAATAAATTTCAATTGTGCTAAATAACTTTTATTTAAAAAATTTGTTGTATGAAATATTTTAATAAACAGTTGTGAAAGCCACTGTATTATCGTAAGACTTTCTAAACGAAAAAGAAATACATATGTATGTATGTACGCATGTAGATCAGAAAAACATTAAACAGAATCAGGGAAAAACAAAATGGCAGACAAATATTTTCTGCAGCCAGCCATGTTTACCTTTCCAATTGTTCTCTTCTTCATATGTATGTTTTATAATTTTTCTCTATGTGATCATATACAATTATTTGCAGTACGCAGGCGTTCTCTAACGTATACTAATACCATGCAGCGATTCGATTACTCACCTCACACCAACTGTGCGATCGGTCTAAATATAGAATTGTTTTTCAATGAATGATATCTTTCGAAAACTCACTCAAACAATTAAATGAGCCTGTTGTCTAAACGTCTGTGTATACCTACCTAGTGCTGTTAACGTATGCGCTTGTTGCTCTCTTAGTTTTTTGGGGGGGCTAGATATTAAACCTGTAAGATGTTAATGGTGTGTGTAAATTTTCAGTTCCTTTGGCTGCTTTTCTTCAGGCAGACATTTTTATTTTCTTACTCACACAACCATATCAAGCTTGATACGGTTTATAACTGCACTATGTATGTATGTATGTATGTGTGCCGTTATTGTGTGAGTGCTTCCTTGTGTATGTTGAACTGACTACTCATCTGTTTACGTCTGTCAATTGGTTACGTTTTATTCTGTTCTTTTAATTTTTTATTTTTTTTTTTGGTTTTTATTTATGACTTGGTTTTTTTTAGTGATTAAATTACATTATTTTTTACTGTTCTGTCTTGTGTTTGTTTGCTGTGTGTTATTTACTTTTTGTTGTTTCACTTGTACATATTTTCCTGAAATTTTCTTAGCTTTCTTGTTTACTTAAATATTTTCTTGTAAATATTTAATTGTTGTATTCGTTGTTTATGTTTCTCAAATGCTGAAAGATTCCCCCCGGTAAACTACAGGCGATGTACAACATATTTCCTTTTATACCTACTCGATGGTGGCAGCAAAATTTATTAAAATAATAAATTCAGTAAAGTGCGACTCTGACTCGCGCACGAAGGGTTCCGTACGAACACTAGATATGTAATTTAATACAAACTTCATCCTCTATAATATATAGTTTTGGCATTTTTTTCGTTTTTGGGGTCTTTTCGGTTTTTTTGTTTTGGCGTTTTTTGCGTTTTTTCGGTTTTGACGATTTTTTTAAGTTTTGGCTATTTTTTAGTTTTGACACTTGATTTTCTCGTTTTGGCGATTTTTTTCGGTTTTTGGCGTTTTTTCATTTTGGCGATTTTTTTATTTTTGGCGATTTTTTCATTTTTGCGATTTTTTTATATAAATTTTTTTTAGTTTTGGCGTTTTTTTTTTCATTTTGGCGATTTTTTCATTTTGGCGATTTTTTTCATTTTAACGATTTTTTCGAATTTGGCGATTTATTTTAGTGTTAGAAATTTTTTTTAATTTTGGCGATTTTTTTCGTTTTGGCGATTTTTTTTTTAATTTTTGGCGGTTTTTTTCTTGGTTTGGCGATTTTATAATTTTCGGTTTTTTTAGTTTTACCGTTTTTGAAAATTTCAAGTGTTTGCCTCTTACGGTTTCCAAGATATAGCAAATTGTCAAAATTACATAGTCAAAATTGTATTAACTGATGGACCACCCTTTAATTTTAATTTTTTTAAATTTTAGTGTTAATTGTTGTAGTCTGTATAAAAATACACTAATTTTACAAATTTCAAGTTTCAATATATTTACATATGTTCACACAATTGTATGTATATTACATGGGATTTTAAAATTTTTCGTTGCTCGTTTTGGAATACGCTTTAATTTTTAATTCTCATGTATTTGTTATTGTAGCGGCCAAGGTTCTACATACTCTGTCCAAATTTCAGGTCCGTAGCTCTCACGGTTCCTGAGAAAATACCGTGTGACCGACAGACGGACAGTGTATCACCTTTGGTGTACGGAACCCTAAAAAAAGCCTCCAGGCAGATGTAGTCAAATTCAGAAGTTCAATTAAATGGTAGATATTAGACGATGGTTACTAAAGCCACTGTAAGAACATTTTAAAGTCCTGAAAGAAGACCTTTTCGAAGAAAAAAAAACTGAGAAATTTGCATTAAACATTACTTCGCCGAGTTTAACAAATCTGTCACAGAAAACAGCAGAGCCTTCTTGACATCCCCGATATGTTTGTCTGGGCCCAGGGCTACCTGCCAATTGCTAAATGTCACTTCTTGGGAAACACCTCTTGAGCTTGTAATAAAAAATTATCAAACTCTAATTTTCTTAAATTCGTCATAATAAACAATGGTTCCGAGAATGATGTGAAAATATATTGTTGTTTACTGGCGATAAATTTTTTTTACCTAATTCACTTAAAAAATCTGTGCATACAAAGTAGTATACCGGTCTGACGAATACGTAGTTTAAATAACTAGCAATTTAACATACGATCATTGAGTACCTTGTAAAGGGTGATTTTTTAGCAACTTTCTTTTTGGCAACACTGTTTTTGATAATTCAGCTGTTTTCGTGTAACATGTTACTGTTAAACATGTTCAGTTTAGTCTGTAATTTAACCATGAATCGACTTACAAATGAACAACGCTTGCAGATTATTAAATAACGTGCATCGTGCACTTCTTCCATTTTATGGTCAGTTCGGGCGAGCTTCTGAAGCGGCTATTCGGCATCAGAATTACAGTTTTGAGCATTAAACTACCAACGCGTATAGGTAGAGTGCGGAGAGAGGAAAATATCGCAGCTGTATCTGTCAGTGTTGTTGATGACCGTAAATTATCGATTCGGCGCCGTTCGCAGCAATCAGGCCTCTGTTACTTTTTTTGTTGCCCAAAATGTAAAAGTTGGACTTGGCTGACGTGTGGTTTCAGCAAAACGATGCCACATGCCAATTGAGAAACGAGTTCGGTGAACAGTTTATTTCATGTTTGGTGCCGATCTATTGGCCGCCTAGATCGTGCGATTTAACGCCTTTAGTAAATTCTATGTGAGACTATGTTAAGGCTCATGTCTATAGGGGCAAGCCCGCAATATTGAAGAATTTATTCGTGAGATACCAGGCAATATGCCAAAATTGGACCCAGCGTATGAACCATTTCAGATGTATCCTCGGTCAACATTTACATGAAATCAAATCTATAAAATTTGATTTATATAGATCGTTCTACCAGCTCGAATAAAGATTTCATACATTTCACGCAATTTAATGTGTTTTTTTTTAATCAAATCCGAAAAAATTCTGTTCTCAATAAAACGAATTTTCTAATAAGTTATTAAAAACAAAATTAAATATGAGAAAATAAATGCAAATAGGATACAGAATTTTTTTTACCATATCGATCTCTTGAATGAGAACAATGTCAAAATGTGCTTCAAAATTTTTAATTTTCTTACAAAAATTTTTATTTTATATGTTTGTAGTGTGTGTCTGTGTGTCTGTACAAGTACACGTGCAGACCAAACGGCTGGACCGATTTTGATTTAATTTTTTCTGTTTGAAGAAAGGTGACTTGATCGAGAAGGTTTTTAGCTATGTTTTAATAAAATCGGTCCATCCGCTTAGAAGATATCACATATTTTCTAGAAATATTCGGGGGTTTCTAAAATTTTTAATTTTTGTTATTTATATTAATATTCGATTAATTCGTAAAGTTTTTTTATTTAATAAAAGAAAATTATATTTTATATTTTGTATCAAAAATTTTGTTATTACAGATGAAAATAAAGGAAAAAAGTATACCGGATTTAACAAATTTTTCGATTTAACGAATTGAAGAAAGTGACAAGTGAAAAAAACTCCAATCAGGTTTTTTAAAATTCGTTGAAAAAAGAGAAAAGTATAGTGTATTTGATACTGTAGTGTATTACTACTTACCAATTAACACAGCTAATGAAGCGCGTTGTAATTTTATTGCACTAGAAAGAAGAATCAAAACAAAAAAACGCTGACAAAATTTGAGAGAAAACGATACAAACAGACAAATTCTCTTGTCTTCTGCCTCGTGACACTTCTGTATGTTTTGTGCTTAAACCGGGAAACCACCGTATGTTGAAAATGTGATTTGCCAAGTTAAATTACCGCTAGGATTTGAGTACAAATTTTAAAAACTGGTGTCTCGGAAATTTATGTTCATAAATTTTTTTTTAAAACTCTCAGTCTGCTTTCGTAATTTGGTTTTATTACCACAAGAATTGCAATTTTATTAACACATGTTTGGCATAATTTTTGACTTCATTCTGTTTGTTTATTTTTGTCTGTAGTAAGTATCATGTACATATTTATTTCTTTAAAATTTTGCTTTTAAATATTTTATGAAATATGTATGTAATTATGTACATATATATGTATATAGTTGTTGTTTGTCTCATTTTTCATACCAACCCAATGGTAAAGGAAAATTATGTATTTTCCAACAATTGGAATTAATAAAACATTGTATGGGGTAAATACAAGAAAATAAAAAGAAAACATAAAGTGGAGTTCCCATCGAAAATAGAAACAATATTATTGTACATATAAAAGGGTACAATTTTAATTGTGTTTTTTAAAGTAACTAGTTTAAAATAGTACGTTTTTCAAAAATATCATTTTTTAAAAGTACCTTTTATACAAGGTTTCTTCTATAAAATGTACCTTCTATACAAAGTTTCTTCTATAAAAAGTACCTTTTATACAAAGTACCTTCTATAAAAAGTACCTTTTCTAAAAAGTACCTTTAATAAAAAGTATCTTTTATAAAAAGTACCTTTTATAAAAAAGTACACATTTTAACAAAAAATAGCTTTTTTTAAAGGAATTTTTTTTTTAAAGTAAACTTTTAAGAACAGTGGCTCTTTAAAAAGGTCAATTGTATTTATATCTCGTTTGTAAACGTGCTTTTTTAAAAAGTACATTTAAAAAAGAACCTTGAAAGATCACCTTTCAAAAAATTACCTTCCCGAACATTAATAGAGAACTATAGTTGTAAATAAATTAATTTATCACATATTTTTTTTACTATAGCCCAATTCACAATCTTGTACAAATGGTCTTGCATCGTAGCATATGCAAAATGGTGTAGTATATTGACACTCACCACTTAACAATTTTTAGTGGTGAGTATCAATATAACAATTCTTAGTGGTGAGTATCTCATATTTCATTTCAATAAAAATTCAAGTTAAATATCTGATGTTAATTACAATTTCTACCCAAGTACATAGACATGAGTGCTGATGATGTGCCAGGCTGCACAGAAAAATGCGCATTTCCTCCAGTTAAAAAGTCTAGTTTAATTTTTCTACTTTTCTTTAGAAAATCACATCAATGAATAAAAAAAATATTTCATTCAATAAGAATTGAAAATACTGAAGTTAAGTTCGATTAAGAAATTATTCCTGAATAAAATATTATAAAATAATACAAATTAAGGGGGGGGGGGGGGGGGTGGGTCAAACGGTAGCCATAAATTTCATAGTGTCATAATTTTTATTTTAAACAAGAAATAAAAGAATAAACATAACTAAAAGAAATTACATTATAATAATTTAAAACATTATGACCATATGAACAGTTGAAGACAGGGGATAAGTCTATACATTAGGCAGGGTCGATTTGCACAGAAAAAACTAAATTTCATTTTCAGTAACCAAATTCGTTGAATCAGTAAATATTTTATTTGAATGCGGTCCTACAAATAATTTTGTAAATTCTGATAAAAATTTTGTAAAAATTTAAATTAATCATAGTTCGGCTGAGAGAAAAAGTTATTTCAGTGTGTTGGTGTTTATCTTGCTTGTTGCTAGGAACATCGTGCTGTTGTGCGGTTGTTGTTGTTTATTTTGATTGATCGTGTTGTATACATGTAAATGCCGAAATGTAGCCGACAAACGTCGTGGCCTGTTTCTTCTCTATACATTTTTTTGGTACAAATTAATTTAGTGGAACAGTACAGAATATTTACTGAAACTAAGTTTGATTTCAAACAAATATTTGTTTAAAAATTTTTTTTGAATAATTTTTTTTGTGTGTGTATGGATCAAAAAAAAATTAAAAATTCGTATAGTAAAAACGAAATCTACATATAATTCTAAGAAAATTTCGCGAAGAAACGATGGGTCTAAAATCAAACCCTTAACCGCGCCTCTCGACATGACAATTTATTTCCTCTTTCTGAACAGCTTCTTGTTTGGCTATTACCTGCCTAATTTTAACACATTCACTTTAAAGATGAAAATGGAGAACCCAATAATATGCATTAATCTAAGCTAGCTCAGGAAACAATTAAAAGCAGGAAGCACGTACGTGGGAGGAAGAATAATGATTCGAATTTAGTAGTATTTATTTCAGTACATAAATTTTTCTATTTCTTCTTCTTGGGGGAAATTTCTCAGAATTTCGTTTTAGTTATACGATTTTTGCAAACAAAAAAAAAAAAAAAAAAAAAATCAACCCCCTAATGTAAGCACATACATATGTGCTAAGAAAATGCTGGGATAATTTTTAAATGGGAACACCTTTCGGGCGCAGGTATGTTAGAACAAAAAAAAATGTTGTGAAGTTAAAACAGGAATATATCGTACATTTGACTTCTGCAAAATCACGCACTGTTGCGGTAATATTTCATTAAAAAAATGAGAGTGAAACTAGGCGGTTTATGTTTATGTGTATATGACTCGGGTTGTATGTAAATTCAATCTCAGATAGTGGGTGAAGTAGGATTTGTGTGTAATTTTAAATTATCGTATTAGTAAAAGATACTTTTGGCAGGGCTTTTTTATTTATTTTGTAAGGAACGCATTATTCAAAGACAATTTTACGCTACAAATCTCTCAAAGGAGAACAACATTCATATTCCTTATTTCTTTAGGCTTACAGTGTTATGGTATTATATAATTTATGCATGTGCATATGCATTAGAGGCCTGCG